>OZ012737.1:104229180-106629180 GCA_963859935.3 Lathyrus sativus
AAATGAAGCTGAATTTTTTCTATCTTTTTACCGCCTTAGCAACCACCGAAAATATTAACACTCACCTTTTTTTGTTCTCTCACATGAAAGCAATCGCCACCGCTAAAAAGGGAGCTATAGTTTTTGGCGGCCTAATAACTACTCTAGGCCGAATCCTTGGCTTATAAAATAAATGTTCACCTTTAACACCCGTACAGCCGCGAACTATAAATGTAGACATGATTAGGAGCATGAAAATGGTAAGGAGGCGGCGCGGCGGGAATTTTTACTTAATGATTAATAATCAAGTATTCTCGGATTTTATTCTGCCAAACCCAGCTCGCACAGATGTGCATAACCATGATAATTATTGTTATATTGATAACCCAATCCCCACGCATATTCCAGAGAATGTTGCTACTGGCGGGGACAATACTGACACACCTCCACACACTACACGTGTCACTTCTAAAAATATTGCAGGTACATCCTCAAGGCGCAGACCGAGAAGAAGTGAAAACACACCCGCCACTCTCGATGTCATATATGCTGAGATGCTACAAAGGAGCGAATTAGACGCTCAGCACGATCAGAGAATTCAGAACATCGAAGTTGAGCAAGCCGAGATGATGCAGATTCTTTGACAGATGCAAAGTGAACGAAATAGCATGTCAGGCTTGATTGCAGAGATGGCAGATTTATCAGTATGTGTGGAACATCCTGAAGACCCACCTAACCACCCTGGAAATGATAGGCGGGCACGAACTCACGGCAGAGGCCGCCGATAGAAGACTTTCCAGGTTCTACCTTCCTTTCTTACCTTAATTCGTTGCATTGGGGAAAATGCTCAATTTAAGTATGGGGGAGGAAGCTTTATCGCTTTTATTTACTGTTTTCCCTTTTATTTACTATTTTCTAGGTAGATTTTAAAATTTTGATCTTCTAACTAATCTTTTTGTTTAAGTGTTAAAAAATCCAATTCATATACTGTCGAGTCATTATACGTAGTTTCTGTCATTTATCGGATTCTCCCAAATTCTTGATCCATAAAAAAAATTTTAATTTTGGTTTAAGGCATGACACAGACCCAGAAGGTATATTGCTTCATTTAGGCTGAGTTCGAAAGACTTGGGAAAGTATTGATAATATCGGTACCGTCTTGACACCATGAGCCCCCTGAATATGCTGATGAATTTGAATACTTATTATGCCAAGGCCTTAAATTTTAGAGTAGCCTCTTGATTAGTTTATACTAGCAGTCAACACCATCCTGAAGCACAACCTAAGTAATAAACTGATGCAAATATGTGTTTAATCTCAAAAATGCAAATCGAATAGAATTATTAGAAAAAAGTGAATGAAAGATATGCTCTTACTAAGTTAGGTGGTCCTTACCCGACCATTTATCCCAACGGATTAGACTCTTGAAATTTAAAAATGCACAAGAAAAAGAATGTGAAAAAGTTTTGAAAAAGAGATCAATGAACACTAATAGGTTTACTTACCATGGGCGTGCAGGGATAACGGGCTTAATGTGATTGCGCGAGAATGAAAAAGAGGTGAAAATGAATAGGCTGAGTTATAATAAGATGATTCAAACTTGTCTGCATAGAGAGGGAGTTTTTTGTTGCACTCAGTAATTTTGTGTCATTACGGTATCCTTAGTATTTCTATCCAGTACCTATCTTTCGTACGAAAGTTTCGCAACAATGTACGATTTGTGTTCTGTCATGCTAAGATCCATGCTTAATATGTTTTATTTGCTTGAAGACAAGCAAAGTTTCAAGTGTGAGAGAGTTTGATAACGTGAAATTGTATCGTATATTTGACTTGACTTACATGAATTTTATCTGCACTTATTGTTACTTTATCTGATTTATGTTTTATTACGCATCTATTTTCTTGTGTTTTGTAGGTTGTTGAAAATTTGGATTAAAGAAATAAAAGAAGAAAGAAAAGAAATAAAAGGAAAGAAAAGAAGAAGAAATGAAGGAAAGAAAATGGGAAAAAAGAATAGAAAAGAAAAGAAAAAAATAAGGTAGGGGCCACCACACACTAGCGGCACTTGCCACATAGGTATGACACCTGCCATCTATAAAGATGAAGGAAGTATGGCACCTTCCACCTTCAAAAGAGAGGGGGAGTGGAAAGTGCCACTCCTAGAAAGAGGGGGGAGTGGCGAGTGCCACTCCAAAAAGAAAGGGAGGTGGCGTGTGCCACTTCAAGAAAACCTCCCATACACTTTCTCTACTCCTTCCTACATTTTCTCTGGCATTATCTCTATGTTTTGCCCTACGTTTTTGGGTAACGGACACCAATAACAAGTATAAAAGTCACAAACGTTTTTCGAAGAAGGGGGCCATTATTTCTCTTTTCAGCACTTTTCTTCTAGCAGTTTTATAATTCTTAGTTTTGGGCAGTTTTTCTATGAATTTTGTAAAAGGCAATAGTTTTTCACGCTGAGAAACGATTGCCACTTAGTATTAGGATTTACGTATTGTTTGTGATTTTATACCAAACTACAAGCCTGCCTCCATAATCCAAGTGCTTTTCTGTTCCTCGTAATTTCCAGGTTCCATTTATTTATTTTCATTGTTATACATTCCTTTTATATTCTGTCTAGCACTAGGATTAATTTTCGCAATAGCATGCAAGCCATGTCTAGCTAAACTATTTAATATCGGTATGTAATTACGATCGGTCGGAAGGGGTTTAGTAACTCATGGCGTGAACTTAACAAATTTATTCTTCTAGTCTCGGTTTCTTTTTATTAACTTAATAACTTTTGTTATGAGAGTAGAAAGGTAACAAAGGTTAGGATCAATAAAGTGAGAGTTTGAGGTCTTAACCGGATAGCTGAAACTGAACATTAATCCTAAAAATAGTGAGAGCGCTTTAGAGTTAATTAGGATCTACTTAATTTCAAAAAGTGTTTTTAAATACAAATGAGAGCGAGAGCCTTCATTCTGATTTGAGAGTATAGTCTGAGTCAATAAACACGAGAGTGTGAGATAAAGTCTTTTAAATGAGTATTTGTTATAGAATAACATTTTTACCTTTTAATGAAACGCCCATTAATTACTGAATCCCTGATGATTGACAGAATTATACACCGATATTCCATCATATATTGATTTCAATTTACATTCATTTTCTTACTTGCATCTTAAATTAGAATTCCATTAGCCTTATATTTACGCAGTAGAATTAGATAACGGTAGATCGATTCATGGTCCTTTGGGTTCGATAATCTTTAAAATTACGCGATCCGACTATACACTTGCAGTCATGAATCATTTAGACATATTAAGTCGTGATCAAGTTCACAGGTTCTGAGTTTTGCTTTCATCAAAGTCTTGATCAAAACTAGTCTGGATTAACACTATCAGAGTTGATGACTTGATATAGACAAATTCCTTTGAAGAAGTAGCTTTAAAATTGCTGATGAGGCTTGTTTAGAAGATGCAAAGTCATTCCTTAATAACAGAGTTTGCTTGTTTCAAAAGATTCTAGTCTTTAGAGCTTTGCTAATCTTAGTATTCCTTGCAATGTTTTAAAAATCGGACCAAACTGGTCAGTTCAATCAGTTGGATCGAGAACCAGAGCTGAATCCAGTTTGGTTAACCTTTTAAAACCGCTAGTGAGTCAAAATCGAAGTAAAACCAGAAAAATCGGATTGGAGAATTCAAAATCGTTCGAACCAAAGAATCAGAGCCGATTTTGTAAAATTGTCCAGTTCAAAAAAATGCATCAAATCACTCTTTTTTTAATTTGTAATATTTCAATATCAAAACTTAAAATAATCCTCAGTTACAAAAAATAAATTCTTGTTTGTCGTCGCTCAACTAAAATTTACTTATTGTTGTTCAATTAAATATGTTGTATTGTTTATTTTTGTAATACTATCTTATTTAATTTAGGTATTCTTAATTATTTTATTTTAGTTATTATGTTATATTATTTTAATTTTATTTTAAATTAGTTTAACTTATTTTATTTTAATTCTTTAATTTTTTAAAATTATTCTTAAATGAAGGTTGAAATTAAGTGTACAACTATATTGTGTTATTATATGTATTATTGATATTGTTGTATTGAGTTTGTAATAGATTTTTGAAAGATTTATTTTATTAAGTTGTGAACATATGATTGTGTGTGACATATCTATGAAATTTAGTTTCATATTATTAGTTTATTTAATAAACGGTTCGACCGAAGGTTTAATCGGTTAAATTAATTGAACCTTAATCTGAATGTTTCACCATTTCAATCTCCGGTTTGGTTTTTAAAATATTGATTCATTGTAAGCTTAGGTTCAACATCTGAAGGACTTGAGTTGACTCTTTAGAGTCTGAAAGCTTGGTTCTGATCCTTCAGATTCAAAACAACTTTTCTTATTGTTAATGGTTCTTCTGAGTGATTAACTTGATTAATATCAAGGTTAATGTCTTTTGATCCCGCACACTTGAATAACCATTAGTAAACCCTATTGTTCTTTAAATATTTTGTCATCATCAAAACCTTTTAAGGGAATGGAAAAATCTTGTTTTAACACATCTTTAGTAACACCTTCATTGACTGGATCAAACCTATCTTGAACTTCATTATTCTTAGGGATAGAACCATCATTAGCACTGAAAAAATCATTAACAACATCATCAATGTTGTCACTCACATTATTCACCACATGACATTTTTTCTTGACTATCCTTGTCTTAAGACTTGGTTATATTCTTCATGATTCTCTTCATTACATTGGCAAAAGGATTGTCATTAACTTCCACATAATCTTCCTTCTTAATGAGACTATCACTGTTAGTGGCATAATTACTAACATCCTGATTGACTGCCATATTCAAGTACCAATTGAGGAAGACACTTTTCACATCCATCTAGTAAATTTTGAACTTCAGAATACATGACAGTCTTGGTATCAATTTGATGGCTCCAAGATGGGCAAAAGTTTCATCATTATATAGATTTCCATCTTCCTCAATAGACAACATGATGCTTACTATTTTGTTAGCAAAAACTTGCTCAATATCCACATAAATGAGATCAAAATCTTCATCTTCATGGGTAGTCATTTTAGTTTAAACAACATCTATAGATTATGCGCCCTTGGTAAACAATGTATATACCTTGCTATTAACAACACACCCAGAAACATGCTTTCATCATAGCTTACCACATTTTCACATAATGTGTTGTCGTCTTTCTCCCATCTTCTATTATATGATCCTTATTTTCTTTAGATGCAAATTTTATTTTCTCATTATGAATATTAACAAGACCAACATGGGTTATAACACTGTCAACCTCAACATGATCATCATCACTCACAAAATTATTCTTAGGGTTCACATCATTCTCCTTATGAATTTGAGACATTGTCAACATATCGAACAACATGACTGATACATCTTTATCAACATATTGATTTCCCTGATTGGTTTCCTGAGTATCCTCACCAAAATACTTTCTTACGAGACGATGGTTTCTCATAAGCCCATACATGAGTGGGACATCAAGCACATTTGCGTTAGCACTAGATCAACATGTGAAATGTTATGGAGAGAAATATCTAGAATATACATCTTATAACTAAGATTCAATTAACTCAAAGGAACATAAATATCAGCTTCAGTAAGCATAATATAATGTTTTTGATTGATCAAAACTCCAAAGGTATGAGAAGGAACTCCAATAGTAAGAATTATACCATAATCATTATTCTTCTTTAGCTTTCTTCTGAACCACTTATGGTTGTTCAATGTTGGGAGGACCTCCGACTTGAACATTAGCCTTCCCTATAACGACAACTCCTTGCTTGAGTCTCATAAAGTCCATATGTGGAAATTCAGAAGCACGAGTAAGATGTTGAACCGTCTTATATGACATATTGGTTTGCTTCTCAAGTTGACAAACTTCATAAATATTTCCTTCTTCAATTTTGATATCAGTACACATATGACACATTTCTTACAATAACCCTAAGTTTTATGTCCGATAGCTTAGTTTCAATTTCTTACATGTCTTCCATAATGTCTGAAACATGTTCTTTAACATTTTTCTATACAGTGTCAGCAACCATCTTCATCATAACAAATTTGTTTCTCTTATGGTTGTTTCAAAATGTAACATAGTTTCCTTCTCGTATCAACTTTCTATTACAACTACTTCCGAAATAACAATATTCATAAAATAACACCTTATGTGAGGAACAAACAATATGAACATGAACATTAGGCTCGCCAAGCCAAACTTATTGATGATGCCTTTGAAACTTCTCACTCCACTGAGGATACATATGTTAATGATGTGGTTGTCTACCATACAACTTACAATATTACAATGGAATGGAGGAGACAAAATTAATGTACTGGTAATCATGTTTGACCAAATATGGAGACATGTTACTTGACATTGTGCAATCTGCTTTCTGGTAGACATGTTTAACAGGATGTTGAGACATGTTACCTAACATTTCGCAATCTGATTTCTGAATAAGAGTAATACACTTTGAATTTGATGGCTCACCAGTACGTATAACCTATTTCATGTCTTCGAAGATCACAATATTGTTTGCTTGATTAGATTCACCTTATTCATCATTAGGGATATTTGATATTCGCCTTTGTTTCCTTGAAACACTTGAGCATTTAGTTTGAATATATTCAAAATATTTGCATTTAAGACATTGGATCCCTTTGTACCTATAAGAATAGTTGAGATTTTGTCTTTCACCATCCTTTTCTTTATGTTTAACGTTCTTGACATTAGTAGGGACATTATTCCCAGATCTCTTGTCAAGTTTTCTCATGACTTTATTAAAGAACTTATCAAGCCTGAGATTTTCTTTAGAATTACATTCTACTTAGTCTTCACAATCTTAATAATTGCCTTTGGCTCTATTCTTTGGAGGATAAATAATATTTTATCTATGAATTACTCCTCCTTCATTGAAATTATCCATCTTGAACATAATAAAAACCCTACAACTTACCCAAACAAAAGAGGGTGCCTGCTCCGATGCCAATTGAAATTTTGTTTCTGAGGGGACATATGTTGGGAAAGCTGGTCTAACTTGTTAAACCATAAAGACAACAATATAAAAATAAAAATAACAAAATGGAAAAAGTAAAAAAAATATAACAAGATATTGGTAACCCAGTTCAATGAAATAACACATACGTTTGGAGGGGCATTCTACCTAATAAAGGAAATTCACTACTTCGAATTAATACAATTAGTATTATAGGAACATCAACCCCATGATGTTCAATGCCTCTTTCTAATTCCAGTGGCTTTCTATTTAGGAATACCCCTAAATATGAGAACTTCTACCACTTTCTCTCAATCACTAACCTCTAGTGATCAATTTCAATAACAACTCTATTAATTGTTAAATTTACAACTCAACTAAGACAAACCAACAAGTATGCCAAGTTACTGAAATATAAAGTGGTTTACAAATAGATTCAACACTAAGCCTTATTAATCGTTATAAGAAAATTAGCGTAGAATACAAGAAACAAAGGACTCAAAAACCCTAGGCACTAAGGACTCAATCTAATGCACATAACTCTTGTGAAACGTCAGAATTTAGTCTCCTTATATAATAAACATCCATCATCGATCTTGACTGATAACATGAAAATGCATAGTATATTTTGACTCGATTAACTTACATTTTAGTGTCATTTCATATGTTTTTATTGTGTTATGTTGGTATTATTCATGTATTTCAGGTACTTGTTAATTGGAGGTTTGTGCGAGCTAAAGCGGTGGAAAAAAAAAGAGGCAAAAACGAGACAAAAACACAAGTTTTGAAGAGCTGATGCACGTCATTCCTTACCTAGGCCAGCCTTGACACCCATTAGGCTTTAGAAAAGAAGAAAAATGAAGATTCTATAGGCTGGCGCCTGTCAGTCCTCACCCAAGCCAGCCCCAACGTCTGTCATGACGTTGAAATCCAATTTTTCTCGCCAATCAAAGCAATTTTTCTCCACTATCTCTTGCATGTTTTCAGACACTCTTACACGAATTTTAGCTATATTAAAAGGATCTTAGAGCTCAATTTTTGATATCTAAGCATAGTTGTATTTTTAGGCAGAAAAATCACTTAATTGTAAAATCACTTATTTTTCATACTAAGAGATAAGTGCACATTACAATTAGATTTTTGAAATTTGCAGTCTCTTCTTGGATCACTCAAAGTGTAATCTTGCCGCCATAATTTTTCTGAATTTTGTTCAAAAGTTCCTCAATATCTATTTTGAAGTTCAGTAAGTATTATTCCTTCTAGTTAGTTTTTCTTTCTGTTAATTCTTATCATTATTACTTTATGCACTGTTAATATATATATATATATATATATATATATATATATATATATATATATATATATATATATATATATATATATATATATATGATATTTTATTATTATTATTATTATTATTATTATTATTATTATTATTATGCTTAATATGTTTAAAAAGATTTTTATAACAGTAAAGTAACGTAGTTGCTATGTCTGGCTAAAATATTAGAGTTCGTAGTGCTCACATTTAAATGGTAAATTAAATAATTAAATTGGGGTTTGTTTTAGGACTGATTTTTGAACTGTTTTTAAATTAAAATAACTACCGCGAAAAAGTAATTTAGAGATACCAGTTCAGTTTCGAAAGAAAGGAACTTGTATCTGACTTAAATAAAAATTTAGATTTTAAACTAAGTGATATGCAAAAGCAAGGCTTCCTTTAAATTGTAAAAATAAATGTTTTCAAAATTAGATTTTAGGAGCATAAACAGACACACGAAACCGAGCGTTTATGAAATTAAAATCCGATACATTGAGGACAATGTAGGATTTAAGTGTAGGGGAGGCATTTACCGCTTTTATTTACTTTATGTTTTTCCGTATTTGGCTAGTATATTAGTTTTATGTCGCTGTTGTTTTTTATGTTATAGCATAATGTATGTCTCGAGTCGTTGCATGTGGTGTCGTGTCCTTTATGTGTGGTTTTATGCTTATTATTTAATTTCCTGTTTTCTTGAGCTCTACCAAAGATTTGAAAAGACTTAAGCTTCCTAAGTTTGTTTCAAAAGTATATAGGTTATAAGAATAAGTGAGGCTAGGTCGAGGAGACTTGGGAAAATATGACAAAATCAGTATTGTCGTAACACCTCAAACCTCCCAAATATACATGCTAGTTTAAATCCCCTTTGAATCTTAGTCTTAAGCTCTTGTTTGTGAAAAATCCTCGAAGTAGTATTTATACCCAGTCAGGCACCATCTTTAGTCACTAAGTAGGTCGGTCGATGAATAATAAGTAGATGATCCATTGATAAGAAAAAGATGAATAAAAAGGAATAAACCATATTTACTTAGTTAGGTGACCCTCACCCGATTTTTAAGCCCAAAAGAAACAGTTGAACCCTTTAAAAAGAAATAAATTCATCTTTGAAAAAGAGAGAAATTTTGAAAAATTTAAAAATATGTTTGGATCATGATCACTAACAGACCGCCTACCATGTAAGATGAGAGATAAATGGCCTTAGTGTGATTGTCACAAACGAAAGAGGATCAAAACAAATTGGGAAATTAGACTTTTATTCAAAGGCATGATTGAAACTAATATGCATAGGAGGGAGACTTGTGTCCAAAAGAATGGGTTATGTTGTTACAATGCTCTTAGTGTTGCATAAGTACCTATTGAGTCGATCCTAGCTGAACTAATTTTCATCATCCGTGTATGGGTAGTTTCGATACTTTGTTATGCTTTATGTCTTTATAATTATGTTGTTGTATTTCATTGATTATATGTTAGATACTTGCTTGAGGACAAGCATTAGTTCAAGTGTAGGAAGTTTGAAAACACAAAAATACAAAGTATATTTCGACTCGATTTGCTTGTATTTTATTGTCATTTCATATGTTTTTATTGTGCTATGTTGGTATTATTCATTTATTTTAGGTACTTGTTAATTAGAGACTTGTGCGAGCTAAAATAGTGAAAACGGAATAAACTAGATAAAAATACAAATTTTGAAGAGCTAACACCCATCAGCGCTCACCCAGACCAGCCTTGACGCTCGTCAGCCTTCAGAAATAAGAAAATTGAAGATTCTACAGGTTGACACCTGTCAACCCTCATCCAGGCCATACCTGACTCCCGTCATGACATTGAAATCCAGTTTCTCTCGACAATATTAGACTTAAGCATGTACCCATTAACAATGATTTTCCCTATGATATACTAATAACATTCGTGAAAGCAAAGGCCCCTCGATTTTCCCATAACTGATTTCCTTGAGCCAGACGGCTCAGGATTTAAGGAAACACCTGAGGAAGCTTTTGTAATAAAATCATCATTTGCCTTGGTATGCTAATTACATCAATTACCTTGTTGTCGGTTCCGAAGTAGAAGAAGCGATTATTCCATGATCTAAAGAAATAAAACATGGACAACCCTCTCCTATTTAAAAGAGGCATCAATAGTATTTTTATTGATGCATACCTGACGAAGAGATTGAGAGCGTCATCACCATTATCATTCATCTCCCTATGGAGGGCATATGAGCATCTTCAAGATTGAGTTGCTAAAATCCTGTAAGCTGGTCTTTTTTTGCCTACTATCTTTAGAGACATGCACATCTTCATCACTGAATGCGGCCAGTGCCAGCGCACGGGAAACATCTCGTGAAGACATTACATGTCTCAAAAAACTATCAAGGAATTTTAGATTTTTGATGTTTGGGGTATAGACTTCATGGAACCATTTTCATCCTCAACTGAAAACAAATATATATTGGTTGTTGTCGATTATGTTTCTAAGTCGATTGAGGCCATTGCGTATCCAATAAATGATGGAAATGTGGTAACCAGGTGTCGCACCTCGAAAAATCACGGAGAATATTTCGGAGAAACGCGACCCTCGCGCGAAAGGCGCGGAAATGCGGTTCGACAGAGTCGCCACCGAAATTTATTTTTCCCGAATAAACGGGAGAGGAAAATATCGAGAAAACCTCTTGAAACGAAAGGATAGGAACAGGGCTGTCGCAACCATGTTCCGGGTTCGGGAGTCGGTTACGTGAGGGGAAGGTATTAGCACCCCTCACGTCCGTCGTACTCGACGGGAACCTCTTAAGGTAAATGTGGGGAGTGTTGTTTAGGTTTACTTGTTTTCTTCTCGTTGTTAAAGGTAGAATTGGTAGGGTAAAAGGTTAAAGACGCTAAGGAGAGATGGGTGGTTAGAGAATAGGGTGATCGCCAAGGATTGGGGCCCTTGTGCCTACGTATGCTCATTCGGACGAGAATGAGAAATCAGAGCGTCGTAGTTCGACTACGGGAAAGGATGGGGGAAAACGGAAGATGGATAGAAGTATGCTCGCCAAGATCATCGCAATCTTGTGCCTACGTATCTTATATTCAAAAATGAATAAAGAATCAGAGCAGTCGTAGTTCGTGGTAACAACCACGAAAAGACGAGGTTTGAAAAGGGTTGAAGTTTGAGTTTGAGACGAAAGGGTGACTGACAAGCAACCCAAGAGCGCGCCTTAAGAGCTTGTCACTCAAGAATTCAAGGAATGCGAGACTCTAAGAACTCAATTCTTTCGGGAATTGACTGAATAGGTTGAAGATAAAGAGTTGGATGTTTTGAAATCGGAAGAATAAACTGATAACAACTCAGGGGCGCGCCTCGAGAGTTACTCATTTAAATATTCAAAGAATGCTAGATTCTAAGAATATCTCTCTTTCGTAAGTTTTTAAAAACGTTTGTGAAAGGATCGAATCGAAGAACGGCATGCGTGGCCAAAGGAAGTTGGTTTGGAATAGCTCGACGACGTGTCGAAGATTTAATTGAAAATGAAACCGACTTGACGACGTGTCAAGGGTTAGGATTGTGAGACACGATATTAGTCCCTGAGGGTGCTCCTAATATCGAGACCACGAGGAATTGTGAATGAAATGGGCTGCGAATGCGGACGAGCATTCGACTCAGGAGAATGTTCGAGAATGATTGAATCTGAAAGAGTCGAAAGGTTGAGTGAATAACAACTCAAGAGCGTGCCTCGAGAATTACTCGCTCGACGACACAAGGAATGCTAGACTCCGAGCATCTAGGAATGCTAGACTCCGAGCATCTCCTTCTTTCGAAGTTTGATCGAGAAAAATATTTTAAACAAAGATTTGAAGCGAAATGGGGTATGAAAATAATTTGTGAACGTGTGAGAAGTGAGAACGCGAGGTTGGATTTGAAAATATCAATTATTTAATAAATGAGACGTCGGCCCCACAACTAAATAATCGGGGTATTACCGAAATGCTAGATTCCAATAACACCATTTTTATTTGGAGAATGTTTGAATGAATGACAGAAATATTACGCAGAACGCTAGATTCCTATAATATTCCTTTGTCCAAAATAAGAGAACGAAAAGTTGGACAAACATTATTTAAGGTGTACACCTCCATAATATTCATTCGAAAACTCAAGAAGTGCTAGACTTCAAGGGTTTAATTTTTGTAATTTAACTAAAAGATGATTAAACATGTTTAAAAAATATTATTGCTTCGAAGTTTTTTTCTCTTTAAAATAAAATCTATTTTGAAATTGTCTTTATTAAATAAATTACTTAATAAATATGGAGAGTGATTTTGATTTAACTTATGAAATATGTTTGAATAAACAACGAGAGTATCATATGGAATGCTAGACTCCAATGACATTCCCTTGTCTAAATAATAAAAGGGGCGTATTTTGAAGCGAAAAGTCGAATAATGTACTACCTAAGACGTACGCCCCAATAATGATTATTCAAGAACTCAAAAGATGTTGGACCTTAAGAATTCTTTTCGTTATCGATTAAAAAATGTTGTGTGTTGAGAATAAATTGGATTAAGAAATTAGTGTATGATTAATCATTTTTTAAAACACACTTTAAAATAGTCCATGATCTTGTTTAGAAAATATTTTGCAATTGTCCTTAACTGATTAGTATGTTGAATAGAATCTCCCTATTTGGGAGGGGTTTATTAATTAAATTAAAATAAATTGTCAATTAACTAATAAAACTTTAAGATTAAAAAGGACATTTGTACTGAAATAATAAACTTAATTAATTAAAAAAAACAAAATGCTGAGTTTTTCTTTAATCAGCCCACACTAATTAGCGTCACTTTACTTCTCTGGTGCACATCCACATTACCATGAGCGAAGCATAAACTAAACAATGGCAAACAAAAAAAACGGTAGCAGTACCGCTAATAGTCATCTTAAACATAAAAAAAATGCATGTAATGCTACCGTATTGAAGATCAACCAAGGATGAGCGTAACCTAATTGAACCTGAACCAAAAAAACAACAAATTTAAACCGTACAGCAAATACAGCAAACTAAAACCATACCAGACAGAAAATACTGAAAGAAATGAAACCTAGAATTTTAAATGTACAGAAAATTCACAATCATAACTTACATATTATACAATTATTCCTAATAACTAAATCATAAAAAAAACAGGGTCAATATCAGGAAGAAAACAGACTTTATTCACTGATTTAAACATAATCAAAATGGAACCAATGCCTTTGATAACAGACTGCCATTAATTGAATTTTGAAGTCAAAAGAATAACACCAAGCAACAAACCACCATTGTTTTTTGAATTTAAACCCGAATTAACATTGACTTATCAAAAAGATCTTCAGTTCACATAATGTCCCTCAAACAAGAAAAACAGAACGTAAGACTCGGTATACCGCAATCGAAGCTAACTACTTAGAGCGAATCAAATCGTATTACGACCAAGTTGACACGCAATCAACTAGAAAGAAAAGTAGTTGCAGTAACATAAATTATAAAACAAGTTGTTATTTCTGATAAAACATTTTAGAAACCCCTTAATCACACCTATTGAACACAAACCACGTATAAAATATCACGGCTTCGAAACCGAATCCGAACCTGGCATCAAAACGCATCCGCACTATGAACATGACAGAATGAAATGACGAGACGCAACAACATAATTCATGAAACTGAGTTGGAACACAAACACTCATCCACCATTTACAACTTAATACTTTTGTATGAAATCAAGAATTAAAGGACAAACCGCATAATGAAGCGTTCTGAGTTTTTTTTAAAAAAATAAACTGTTGCAGGAAAAACAAGAATGATAGTTCGTAGCAGTGATCATAGTACCTAGTCTCATGGCATCCATAGAAGCTATAATCTTAGCAAAAAAAAAAACAATAATCTATGAAACAACATGCTTATATCATGTTATAACCTTAATACAAGACCCCAGCATAACAAAATGACTCTGAAATTACCGCACAGACGCTCGTATTTGACGGGGACTCACGAGTTGCCTCCACAGCTAAGTTCTCGAACCAGAAGAATCCTTGTCCTAGTTGCAATCACCACGCGTCCTTCAAATGAAACCTCGATTTTGCAGGATGGACTGAGGACCGCAGCTGTGTATAGTCATTGACGACTCGTTGTTGTGAGAAAGCTCCGGAACTGCGACTGTCACTACATTCGATTCTGAATCGCGGACTCAACGTATTGCTCGACGATGTAGTAGATGGACGTTTCGCAAAAAGACTCAGGATCGACTTGTCGCTGAGACCCCAAGATTACCTTTCGGCGAGGTCTTTTGATGATGGATACTCATCTCATGGCGATACCGTTGCAGGTGAATCGAAGTTATTACGTTGGTCTCATAGTGAAATTTGGAGGGAAAGAAACGTGGTTGAGGGTTTCACGGCGAGGGAAAGAAAACAGGGGCGGCGCCGGTCCGATCTATAAGAGGTGAACTCTTAGGGTTAGGGTTTTTCTTTTGGGAATTGGAGGATACGCCGCTTTTTTGGGTTAGAATGAACAGTGCCTCCCCCTTTAGGGTTTTCCTTCCCAGCCCCTTTTAAAACGACGAAGCCCTCCCTCTCTCAATGGGCCATCCACCGTGGGCTCACTCCCACAAATTCTGATCCTCCTAGTATTTTTTTAAAAAAAAAGCTTCCTCTTCATTTAACTTATTAACAATTACTTAAAAATGTTAACAAACATAAATAATGAATATTAACAAAAAGTGATAATTAAATCTAAATTATTATTAATAACTAATTAATATCAAAATATTATTAGTTAAATAAATAAACTAAAATTTATAAATAAAAATAAAAAAGGTTATTAACAAAATTATTAGTAACATTTTTAAAAAGAAAAAAGTTTAAGTAATTAAGAAACAAATATTCACAAAAAGGTTGCTATGCCACGTGTCACGCCTTAATGGGTCATAAAGAAAAATTTCTAAAAATCGACCAATTGCGAGCGGACATGTGTCTAAATAACAAGAAACAATCAGACAACATAAAATAGAAAATAAAGTCAAAAGTGAAAATAATTGAAAATGGGTAGGACAAATTTAGGGTATGACAGATGCCCCTATCTAATTGGCTTAGACCGGGTAAGATGAACGGCTATGGCGCTCACTCTTTCAAGGTAGAAGACAATTAGATATAAAGAAGACCCTGAATTTGTCCGAAAATGAAACACATGCTTAAAGATTGAAAATCTGGATGGGGTAATACCTCTGAGTAAACTGCAAATAACTGGAAAAAGGTCACCATCACCAAAAGGATGATGAGACAAAACACACAAGGCTACTACCACCAAAAGGATGATAGAGCAAACACAATCGCACAATCTGACATTAATGACTATGCCAGACCCACCACCAAAAGATGACGGAGCGAAACACAAAACACATCGCACAATCTATCATTAATGACCATGATAAACCCCCCACCAAAAGGATGACGGAGCGAAACACACGCCAAACAATATCGCACAATCTATCATTAATGACCATGATAGACCCCCCACCAAAAGGATGACGGAGCGATACACAAATAAATACATCGCACAATCTATCATTAATGACTATGATAGACCCCCCACCAAAAGGATGACGGAGCGAAACACTATCGCACAATCTATCATTGATGACTATGATAGACCCCCCACCAAAAGGATGACGGAGTGAAACACAAACCAGTCACTCTCACCAAAAGGATGATAGGACAAACACTATCGCACAATCTGACCTCGACGAAATGCCAGACCCAACACCAAAAGGATAATGGAGCAAAAATACAAACAAAACATCACGCAATCTGACATCGACGAAATGCCAGACCCAACACCAAAAGGATGATAGAGCGAAACATAAATGAAATATCGCACAATCTGACATCGACGAAACGTCAGACCCACCACCAAAAGGATGATGGAGCGAAAACAAAAACAAAACATCGCGCAATCTGACATCGACGAAATGCCAGACCCACCACCAAAAAGATGATGGAGCGAAAACACAAACAAAACATCGCGCAATCTGACATCGACGAAATGTCAGACCCAACACCAAAAGGATGATGGAGCGAAAACATAAACAAAACATTGCACAATCTGATATCGACGAAATACCAGACCTACCACCAAAAGGATGGTAGAGCGAAAACACAAACAAAACATCGCGCAATCTGACATCGACGAAATGCCAGACCCACCACCAAAAGGATGATGGAGCGAAAACACAAACAAAACATCGCACAATCTGATATCGACGAAATACCAGACCCACCACCAAAAGGATGATAGAGCGAAAACACAAACAAAACATCGCACAATCTGATATCGACGAAATACCAGACCCACCACCAAAAGGATGATAGAGCGAAAACATAAAAGAAATATCGCACAATCTGACATTGACGAAATGTCAGACCCACCACCAAAAGGATGACAGAGCGAAAACACAAACAAGATATCGCACAATCTGACATCGACGAAACGTCAGACCCACCACCAAAAGGATGACGGAGCGAAAACAAAAACAAAACATCGCACAATCTGACATCGACGAAACGTCAGACCCACCACCAAAAGGATGATGGAGCGAAAACAAAAACAAAACATCGCGCAATCTGACATCGACGAAGTGCCAGACCCACCACCAAAAAGATGATGGAGCGAAAACACAAACAAAACATCGCGCAATCTGACATCGACGAAATGCCAGACCCACCACCAAAAGGATGATGGAGCGAAAACATAAACAAAACATCACACAATCAGATATCGACGAAATACCAGACCTACCACCAAAAGGATGGTAGAGCGAAAACACAAACAAAACATCGCGCAATCTGACATCGACGAAATGCCAGACCCACCACCAAAAGGATGATGGAGCGAAAACACAAACAAAACATCGCACAATCTGATATCGACGAAATACCAGACCCACCACCAAAAGGATGATAGAGCGAAAACACAAACAAAACATCGCACAATCTGATATCGACGAAATACCAGACCCACCACCAAAAGGATGATAGAGCGAAAACATAAAAGAAATATCGCACAATCTGACATCGACGAAATGTCAGACCCACCACCAAAAGGATGACGGAGCGAAACTCACACACACAGGTTGCTATCACCAAAAGAATGATAGAACGACACAAATTGAAGGTTACCAACACCAAAAGGATGCGGGCTGGGTTGAACTGACGAGGTTCGACTATCACCAAAAGGATGATAGTAAGGCAATTGACAACGGCCATGCTTGCTGGGTACAACTCATTGGGGAACCCCCAAGAGGAAGATTGGATTGAGATGAGTCAACGGGGTACGCCCACCGTCTTTATTGGAGATCATAGTTTTGCTGAAATGGTTTCATGGTTACACCCATGAATTCTGAAGAGGATGCCCCTGATTGGGCTGAATTTGTCTTGATGTCTTGTCTTGCTCAACAAAAGGCTGAACAACTTCATGAGGAACGCTCACGGTTTTGCTGAAGATGCCCTTGCTCGGGATGGATCTTGCATTGAATAACTTCGAATTTTGATGGGAGAGACCCACAATTGCAGAAGATTGCCCCTAACCGTGCTGATGATTGCTTTGAAGCTCCTGAAATTCGTGGGCAGAATCCACGACCTTTGTGGAAGATGCCCTGATTGGGCTGCCGATGGTCTTGGAAATCTTTGGGATTGATCCTGGACCTTGACTTGCATATGTGAATGCTTGATGATATAATATTCCATATGAGTGGAAGTGCAAATGCAAATGATGACGCGCGTAGATGCAAGAGCTGGGGAAGTATGATATGGTTGGGTATGCATATGATGCAAGATGCTTATGGTAGAGAATGCAATATGTATGATGCGCATGATTGCAGACAGGTGATTGGAAACGCAGGTGGAAATGCCAGTGTGGTGGACTCTGGAAGTTGCTAATGCAGATTGGACTTCGGGTGGTGGGAGGGATTGACTTCCTTGACACGCAGTTTGTTGAAGACGCCATGATTGAAGCGGAAGATGCTCTGGATGTCCCAAGTCTGGGATATCTGGATGACTGTGAATTTGCTTCAGAGAGAATTGCAACTCTGTCTAATGATTAGGGTGACTTGGTCCTGCCCCAGTCTGAACATGGTAATGATATGCCCCTGCTCGAGCTGTTGAATGATTTGCCCCAGCCTGTGGGTTCTGAGGTAGCCTTGCTTCGTGTCAGCCACTGAAAGTCAAGTTCTTCCTTGAATTTCCCCTTGTTGAAATGTCTTTGAATACCTAGCACTGCTTTGCAATTAAAATTGTACATTCACAAATGGTAATATTAATGCAAAGTTTGATGCAAGTTTGAAAAAGTATCATTTATTGAGAGTGTCGTGATAGTGTGAAACGAATGGATTGTCAGCCCAAACATTGTGCTAATTTTGATTGGTGTAGAAAATATAGCAAGGATAATGACACCAATGTTGATGATTAGCAATCATGTGAGGAGTCAGGTTACGCAACCTTGCGATGTTATGCTTTCAAAATAAACCTCGCCTCAATTAGGTCTTTTGAGGGTTACAACGTGGTCTAGTTCGCGGTTATGAAGCAAAGGATATTAGGCTCAAAGTATGATTTGTACCCACCCCTTCTCCTTAACGATCTCCAGTCCTACGCTCAGTTAATTCTGCACTTGTCTTGACGGTGTAAGCTTGAAGGTTCAAGGTATGCTCGAGATGGCAGTCACCTTATTTTGGTTTTGATGGATGTCAGTGCCCTTTTTGATTTGGGTGGCCACTGAATCTTTTTTTTTTGTTGAGGGTTTCGGGGTCCTCTTTTACTTTTGTTTTTTATCCCTAACTTTTGCATGGATTGACTTTGCTTGTCAGATCCATCGAGATTGCCTTGATTTTGCCTAAGTCCCCTCTAAGGTGTCTGACTTAGCAGGCTTTCGATGATTTTTTTATTTTGTTGTGACTGCCATAGCATAGGTCATTGATGAACAACCGTCTTCTGGATTTTGCTTTGTTGATTCGAGTGCGGGGTAGAATTAACTGAACACTACCCTGCCCCAGGTTGAGTGTAAAGGTTTAAATATCCGAAGGAAACTGCTACTTCTAGGCTCGAAGTGGTTTACTAGGGATTAACTCCTTATATATCCAGTGTTTGGGGAATTGAAACAATGCCTGTACATCATTGACGAGATTCGGTCTGAAAGCATACAGTTTGCAATTATGGGTATCTCGTTTTCATCATCCTCCCTCAAATCATGCTAAACAACAGTGAATAGAGTGGAGTAAATAAATGTGTCGGTGATAAGCGAAAATGAGTGAATACGACATAACTAATTCAAAACATGCATAAACGATACATTAATGAAAACCAAATACGAATGGCAATTGTTCCAAGCATACAATACTTAAATAAACAAAGACAAAACATAAGAAACTGCGAATAATGAAATGGCAACATGACTGCCTTCTTCGGGGAACAAACTTGACTGGAATCAATCTGACGTTGGCGCTAGTTGACTGGTGGCATCGGATTGTTGATGATATTTGGAGACTTCCCATTGAAGTTGATAGCATCCCTATCGATCATGTCTTGAATTATGTGTTTGAAAGCCCTGCAGTCCTCAATGGTGTGACCTGGATCGCCCTTATGAAACTCACAATGAGCATTTGCATCGTAATCAGCAGGAATGATGGTTGGAGGAGCTAAATCTCTCGGAACAACAGCTTTCTTCTCCATCAACTGAGCAAAGATTTTGGCATATGACATTGGTAGACGATCAAAGACTCTATCTGGTCTCCATGTTCTCTGCGGACGCTGTGGGCGAGCACCTTGTCGTTGCTGAGTAGCTTGCATCTGCTGTTGCTGAGGAGGATAATGATATCCTTGCTGGTTGTAGGCCTGTTGCTGAGGAGCTTGTTGTCGTGGCATCTGAGCTTGCACTGCTTGAACAGCTGGCTGATAAGGCATTGGAGCATATTGCGCAGCAGCAACATACGGATACTGATAATAGGGAACTTGATAAGGCATAGGAGCAGGAGCTTGTTGAGAAGCTTGCCCTTTCTGCAAAAAGATGGCATTTGTTTCGCCCTCTTTCTTCTTGTATCCGTTGAAAGGCTTATTGGCATTAGCCTGGCTGTTGGAACCTCCTGGGATCTTTCCACTCTTCAGACCTTCTTCAATCCTTTCACCGACGATTACCAAGTCAGAGAATCCAGCGGAAACACTACCGATCAGCTTTTCGTAGTACTGGCCTTGTAAAGTGCCCATGAAGATGTCAATCAATTCACGGTCAACAAGAGGTGGATGCACCCTTATGGCTAGATCTCTCCATCGTTGCGCGTACTCCTTAAAGGATTCGCTATCCTTCTGAGTCATACTCTGAAGCTGAGTACGGTTAGGAGCAAGGTCAGTATTGTACTTGTACTGCTTGACAAATGCATCAGCTAGCTCGGCCCAAGTACGCACACTATTACGTTCTAGCTGCATATACCATTCGAGTGATGCCCCAAACAAGCTGTCCTGGAAGCAATGGATCATGAGCTTCTCGTCTCTGGCATAGGCAGCCATTTTGCGACAGTACATCTTCAGATGAATGTTTGGGCAACTGAGACCCTTGTACTTCGAGAACTCGGGCACCTTGAACTTGGGAGGAATGAAAACATCAGGCACCAGGCATAATTCCAAAGCACTGAAAGAATTTGAATTGTGCCCCTCCATGGCTCGGAGCTTCTCGGCTAGATCTCGGCACATCTTCATGGCTTCAGAATCCTGAGCAGCAACAGGACTGGCAATGGGGATAGCAGCATGATAGTTCTGAACGTCGTCATACTGATCCATCAGAGTATCTTCGACATGAGGAACCGGGATTTGCACAGCAGCAGGCTGGGCGTGCGGGATAATTCCAACGGTAACTCCAGGTGCTGGGATTGGCTGAGAAGTGTTTCCTTCGACTGCGTTATTGAAGTTCAACGGCATCCCATGAGAATTTGGAATTGGAACCACAGGGATGGCAGTAGACCCTTGTCATTGACCATTGTTGACGACAGCAGCGGCCTCATGCCGTTCTTCCTCTCTCCTGGCTGCGAGGATGGCTTCGAGGATCTGGTCGATCTTTCCTTTCATAGAATCCAACTCTTCCCTGAAGGTAACTTGCTCCTGCTGAATCTGCTCCATCATACGTCTGGTATTGGCTCTAGTTGCGTATTCGTGTCGAGGAATCAGCTTGATTTACTGGAGAAGAAGGAACAGAGACATAAGATTCTGTTGAAGGATTGGAAATGCAAAATGCACAACATAGGAAATGCAATGCGAATGATATGCAAGATGCAATGCAAGATACAAGATCCAGGATCATAGGATCACAATCAAACATCTCCTGAAGCTGGTAACTGTAATAGATAAGTAACCATAATTCCTGCTCAAAGAACATTGATAGGTACGACCTATGCGGGAAGATCTAAACATTCTACCCATAAACCCACTTACGGGATGGTTTCTACGTTTGGTTCCCAGGATCACGGACACTAGTCGTATTAGCGTCACGCAACAGGCTGGCCATATTATGATGATAATGACGATAAGGTCTCTCCTGAGCGGGGTCCTCGTGCTAGGCGCACAAGGAGCGAGTCCTTGGAGACTAACACTACACGACCACCAATATCGGAACTGGTGTTAACAAAAGGTTCCCAGAATCACGGACCCTTCATTAATCAAGTCGTGCAACAGGCTAGCTGCGTTACAACGAGATCTACGAATAGGTCTCCTCTGGAGGAGCTTTCATGCTAGGCCCACAAGGAGCAAGTCCTCGGAGACTAACACTACTCGACTACCAATTCTAAACTATGTGTTTTCTCTGCTTTTACCAAAGCTCGGGCGTAGAGCTTTACTCATGATGTCATCCCAAAAAACCAACAGGCCCCGATAACAAGCACAAATAAATCCACAAGAGAACAAATACATAAACAAGAAGAAAACAGAATAAAAACAAACACTTCTCACAAACCAAAAGATAGGCTCGACTCTCTCTTTGCATGGAGCAAAACGTCCCTCGCAGAGTCGCCACCTGTCGCACCTCGGAAAATCACGGAGAATATTTCGGAGAAACGCGACCCTCGCGCGAAAGGCGCGGAAATGCGGTTCGATAGAGTCTCCACAAAACTTTATTTTTCCCGAATAAACGGGAGAGGAAAATATCGAGAAAACCTCTTGAAACGAAAGGATAGGAACAGGGTTGTCGCAACCATGTTCCGGGTTCGGGAGTCGGTTACGTGAGGGGAAGGTATTAGCACCCCTCACGTCCGTCGTACTCGACGGGAACCTCTTAAGGTAAATGTGGGGAGTGTTGTTTAGGTTTACTTGTTTTCTTCTCGTTGTTAAAGGTAGAATTGGTAGGGTAAAAGGTTAAAGACGCTAAGGAGAGATGGGTGGTTAGAGAATAGGGTGCTCACCAAGGATTGGGGCCCTTGTGCCTACGTATGCTCATTCGGACGAGAATGAGAAATCAGAGCGTCGTAGTTCGACTACGGGAAAGGATGGGGGAAAACGGAAGATGGATAGAAGTATGCTCGCCAAGATCATCGCAATCTTGTGCCTACGTATCTTATATTCAAAAATGAATAAAGAATCAGAGCAGTCGTAGTTCGTGGTAACAACCACGAAAAGACGAGGTTTGAAAAGGGTTGAAGTTTGAGTTTGAGACGAAAGGGTGACTGACAAGCAACCCAAGAGCGCGCCTCAAGAGCTTGTCACTCAAGAATTCAAGGAATGCGAGACTCCAAGAACTCAATTCTTTCGGGAATTGACTGAATAGGTTGAAGATAAAGAGTTGGATGTTTTGAAATCGGAAGAATGAACTGATAACAACTCAGGGGCGCGCCTCGAGAGTTACTCATTCAAATATTCAAAGAATGCTAGATTCTAAGAATATCTCTCTTTTGTAAGTTTTTAAAAACGTTTGTGAAAGGATCGAATCGAAGAACGGCATGCGTGGCCAAAGGAAGTTGGTTTGGAATAGCTCGACGACGTGTCGAAGATTTAATTGAAAATGAAACCGACTTGACGACGTGTCAAGGGTTAGGATTGTGAGACACGATATTAGTCCCTGAGGGTGCTCCTAATATCGAGACCACGAGGAATTGTGAATGAAATGGGCTGCGAATGCGGACGAGCATTCGACTCAGGAGAATGTTCGAGAATGATTGAATCTGAAAGAGTCGAAAGGTTGAGTGAATAACAACTCAAGAGCGTGCCTCGAGAATTACTCGCTCGACGACACAAGGAATGCTAGACTCCGAGCATCTAGGAATGCTAGACTCCGAGCATCTCCTTCTTTCGAAGTTTGATCGAGAAAAATATTTTAAACAAAGATTTGAAGCGAAATGGGGTATGAAAATAATTTGTGAACGTGTGAGAAGTGAGAACGCGAGGTTGGATTTGAAAATATCAATTATTTAATAAATGAGACGTCGGCCCCACAACTAAATAATCGGGGTATTACCGAAATGCTAGATTCCAATAACACCATTTTTATTTGGAGAATGTTTGAATGAATGACAGAAATATTACGCAGAACGCTAGATTCCTATAATATTCCTTTGTCCAAAATAAGAGAACGAAAAGTTGGACAAACATTATTTAAGGTGTACACCTCCATAATATTCATTCGAAAACTCAAGAAGTGCTAGACTTCAAGGGTTTAATTTTTGTAATTTAACTAAAAGATGATTAAACATGTTTAAGAAATATTATTGCTTCGAAGTTTTTTTCTCTTTAAAATAAAATCTATTTTGAAATTGTCTTTATTAAATAAATTACTTAATAAATATGGAGAGTGATTTTGATTTAACTTATGAAATATGTTTGAATAAACAACGAGAGTATCATATGGAATGCTAGACTCCAATGACATTCCCTTGTCTAAATAATAAAAGGGGCGTATTTTGAAGCGAAAAGTCGAATAATGTACTACCTAAGGCGTACGCCCCAATAGTGATTATTCAAGAACTCAAAAGATGTTGGACCTTAAGAATTCTTTTCGTTATCGATTAAAAAATGTTGTGTGTTGAGAATAAATTGGATTAAGAAATTAGTGTATGATTAATCATTTTTTAAAATACACTTTAAAATAGTCCATGATCTTGTTTAGAAAATATTTTGCAATTGTCCTTAACTGATTAGTATGTTGAATAGAATCTCCTTATTTGGGAGGGGTTTATTAATTAAATTAAAATAAATTGTCAATTAACTAATAAAACATTAAGATTAAAAAGGACATTTGTACTGAAATAATAAACTTAATTAATTAAAAAAAACAAAATGCTGAGTTTTTCTTTAATCAACCCACACTAATTAGCGTCACTTTACTTCTCTGGTGCACATCCACATTACCATGAGCGAAGCATAAACTAAACAATGGCAAACAAAAAAAACGGTAGCAGTACCGCTAATAGTCATCTTAAACATAAAAAAAATGCATGTAATGCTACCGTATTGAAGATCAACCAAGGATGAGCGTAACCTAATTGAACCTGAACCAAAAAAACAACAAATTTAAACCGTACAGCAAATACAGCAAACTAAAACCATACCAGACAGAAAATACTGAAAGAAATGAAACCTAGAATTTCAAATGTACAGAAAATTCACAATCATAACTTACATATTATACAATTATTCCTAATAACTAAATCATAAAAAAAACAGGGTCAATATCAGGAAGAAAACAGACTTTATTCACTGATTTAAACATAATCAAAATGGAACCAATGCCTTTGATAACAGACTGCCATTAATTGAATTTTGAAGTCAAAAGAATAACACCAAGCAACAAACCACCATTGTTTTTTGAATTTAAACCCGAATTAACATTGACTTATCAAAAATATCTTCAGTTCACATAATGTCCCTCAAACAAGAAAAACAGAATGTAAGGCTTGGTATACCGCAATCGAAGCTAACTACTCGGAGCGAATCAAATCGTATTACGACCAAGTTGACACGCAATCAACTAGAAAGAAAAGTAGTTGCAGTAACATAAATTATAAAACAAGTTGTTATTTCTGGTAAAACATTTTAGAAACCCCTTAATCACACCTATTGAACACAAACCACGTATAAAATATCACGGCTTCGAAACCGAATCCGAACCTGGCATCAAAACACATCCGCACTATGAACATGACAGAATGAAATGACGAGACGCAACAACATAATTCATGAAACTGAGTTGGAACACAAACACTCATCCACCATTTACAACTTAATACTTTTGTATGAAATCAAGAATTAAAGGACAAACCGCATAATGAAGCGTTCTGAGTTTTTTTTTTTAAAATAAACTTTTGCAGGAAAAACAAGAATGATAGTTCGTAGCAGTGATCATAGTACCTAGTCTCATGGCATCCATAGAAGCTATAATCTTAGCAAAAAAAAACAATAATCTATGAAACAACATGCTTATATCATGTTATAACCTTAATACAAGACCCCAGCATAACAAAATGACTCTAAAATTACCGCACAGACGCTCGTATTTGACGGGGACTCACGAG
Source organism: Lathyrus sativus (assembly GCA_963859935.3). Taxonomy (NCBI): domain Eukaryota; kingdom Viridiplantae; phylum Streptophyta; class Magnoliopsida; order Fabales; family Fabaceae; genus Lathyrus; species Lathyrus sativus. The sequence continues at coordinate 104,255,078 of OZ012737.1, forward strand.
TTGCCTCCACAGCTAAGTTCTCGAACCAGAAGAATCCTTGTCCTAGTTGCAATCACCACGCGTCCTTCAAATGAAACCTCGATTTTGCAGGATGGACTAAGGACCGCAGCTGTGTATAGTCATTGACGACTCGTTGTTGTGAGAAAGCTCCGGAACTGCGACTGTCACTACATTCGATTCTGAATCGCGGACTCAACGTATTGCTCGACGATGTGGTAGATGGACGTTTCGCAAAAAGACTCAGGATCGACTTGTCGTTGAGACCCCAAGATTACCTTTCGGCGAGGTCTTTTGATGATGGATACTCATCTCATGGCGATACCATTGCAGGTGAATCGAAGTTATTACGTTGGTCTCATAGTGAAATTTGGAGGGAGAGAAACATGGTTGAGGGTTTCACGGCGAGGGAAAGAAAACAGGGGCGGCGCCGGTCCGATCTGTAAGAGGTGAACTCTTAGGGTTAGGGTTTTTCTTTTGGGAATTGGAGGATACGCCGCTTTTTTGGGTTAGAATGAACAGTGCCTCTCCCTTTAGGGTTTTCCTTCCCAGCCCCTTTTAAAACGACGAAGCCCTCCCTCTCTCAATGGACCATCCACCGTGGGCTCACTCCCACAAATTCTGATCCTCCTAGTATTTTTTTTAAAAAAAAGCTTCCTCTTCATTTAACTTATTAACAATTACTTAAAAATGTTAACAAACATAAATAATGAATATTAACAAAAAGTGATAATTAAATCTAAATTATTATTAATAACTAATTAATATCAAAATATTATTAGTTAAATAAATAAACTAAAATTTATAAATAAAAATAAAAAAGGTTATTATCAAAATTATTAGTAACATTTTTAAAAAGAAAAAAGTTTAAGTAATTAAGAAACAAATATTCACAAGAAGGTTGCTATGCCACGTGTCACGCCTTAATGGGTCATAAAGAAAAATTAAAAATCGACCAATTGCGAGCGGACATGTGTCTAAATAACAAGAAACAATCAGACAACATAAAATAGAAAATAAAGTCAAAAGTGAAAATAATTGAAAATGGGTAGGACAAATTTAGGGTATGACACCAGGATATTTAAGAATGTTATATTCCCAAGGTTCGGAACACCTATGTTAGTCATCAACAATAGTGGCTCGCACTTTATTTCAAAATGTTTCGAAAACCTTTTGCTTAAATATGGAGTGAAACATAGAGTAGTGACTCCTTACCACATGCAAACAAGCAATCAGGTCGAAATATCCAACTAAAAGATAAAAATAATTATAGAAAAAATAATTTCCACCTCAAGAAATGATTGATAGAGTAAGATGAGTGATGCATATCCGCAAGTGCGCAGAAATGCTAGTTATAGTATAAAAAGTTTTGAACCCACATTGGCCAATTTCAACCAATCGTATTCTATTATCGTTATGTAAATCTAAGGCTGACGGGTATAATTTTGGATTTTTGGAAAGAAAATAAATTAGGAAATAAAGTTAGTTTGGAGAAGTTAATAAAAGCGAGACCAAAATGTAATTTTCAATCGTGCCTCTAGGACTCAATAAATTCTTGGCATTTTGTTTTGATTTTAAAATACTTTTTGGCAGAAAATATTAGTTTAAAAACATATGTCTCAAACTGTCGTGCTATTGACCCATGTTATATTTTGAAAAGATAAATGTTTTGTTGTTGCTCACGCATTTAAGTCGCAAAATACCTTTTGAAAACCAACAAGTCCTAATTAATCCTAAAGTGTTGTCAATGTGTTTAGATGTTAACATCCAGTTTTTACTATCTGGCTCGAGCCTCACACCATCACGCTATTGGCTTGAGACCTTAATGTTTTCGCTGGAGCGTAAAACCTTTAAATCTTAAACTAAAAACTGAAACCAAAAAAACAATTTATAAAAGTTACGCCAATTTGAATCTATTGAGCCTCGTCAGAACGACGATCCTCACATCTGGACTCTAGAAATTTAGTCGGACATTATTGCGGAAACAAATAAATAATTTTGGGTTTTTGAATTGAATAAAGATATAATAAGCGGTTTAACATAATTAAAATTGATGTTTGAAGAAAAAGTTAGAAGCTTGAAATAGTAACAATGGTAGAAAAATAAAGCGTCAAAGTAAATGGCAGAAATTAAAGGCAAGAAAATAAATGTGTAAAAGTAAATGAACCTGAAGATAAAAGCTGAAATATAAAACTGAATTAAAGACTTCAGATTACGGTAATATTGATCCAATTGTTATACAGATTGTAGGCCTAAACGTTAATGGTGTGGTAGTTCCCCGATGTGAGAAAACTACCACTTTTACAATGGTGATTTATGCCTAAAACTATGAAAGAATAAATTGCACAATTTGTATAAAACTTGGATGCCTTGAAAGTGTGAGTCCAAGGTCTATTTATATGAGGATTTTTGAGTAATAACTTCCCTAGATCATGTATGAGTAATGGAGAAAGTGGGGGAAGTCTTCCATGTAGTGTTGTTAGTTGGCAGTTTTTTTGGGTTTCTGAGGTCCACGGCAAACGCCATGAGTACAAAAGTGGTAAACATGGGTTTTCAGGTCCATGGAGAACTCCATGAGTGTAAAATCGTAGCCCTTTTCTTTTTCTTGTCTTTTGGTGGCGCCCATAGCTACCACGTCATGGCAAGCGCCATGGCGAATACCATGGTGAACTCCATGAGTGCAAATTCATAGTTTTTTTCTCCATTTTTTGCTAATTTCGTCTCGTTCTGTCGCAGGATGCTCATGCCTAGTAAATACCTGAAACCAACACAATATACCAGCGTAACTCAATAAAAACGTATAAAATTGACACTAAAATGCATTGAATTGAGTTAAAATATACTATGTATTTTTGTGTTATCAAACTCCCTCATACTTAAACATTTACTTGTCCTCAAGCAAACCATGACTTGCAAGAAAAACAATGGTATATAGATACTCATCCAAGGCTACCAACAGTACTTCGGTTAAGTTTTTGTCGATAGGTGCTTGCTCACACACTAAGGATATCATAACAACATGATTCCGCTTTTGCGGTCATAAAACTCCCTCCTATACAAACCAATATGAATCATGTTATTATACATAATCCTAAATCACTCATCCCTCTTTTATCCCTTTTCATTTTGGCGTAATCACATTAAACCCGTTATCCCTTCACACTCATGGTAGGTGAGCCTCTTAGTGACTATGATCTCGTTATTATTTTATTTTTCTTTTCTTGGAAAATTGGCTTGAGTATTAATTGATGAAAGAGTTTGCACCATTGGGTTAAGTGATCGAGTGAGGATCACCTAACTTAGAAGGAAGATTTTTTTCATTCATTTTTTTTCTAAATTTTTGTTTTAAGCTTGAGATCATACATTTATTTGCATAAGCTTCCTACTTAGTGTGTGCTTAGGATGGTGTTGACTGCTAAATAAACTACATAGTGACTACTAAAGTGCGAGAACTTAAGCTTCTATTTGTGGAAAATCCTCGAAGTAGTCTTTATACCCAGTCGGGAACCATTTGTAGTCACTAAGTAGGTCGTGAAGGTGAGAAAAACACTTAGAAGGGGGGAGGGGGGAGTGGGGGGGGGGGGGTTGAATAAGGGTTTAGGAAAATAATGGCAATAAAATCAACACAACATTTTTATCCTGGTTTGTTGAACTCAACTAATCCAGTCCACCCTATCAAGGTGATTTGCCTTTCTCCACAAGGACTTAATCCACTATATTCAAACAGATTACAGTGTCAACCACTAAGAATAACTGTCTTAGTCTTCTCAAGAAATTCTGACCACAACTTGGTCTTCTTAAGGAACCTTTTATAAATTAATTTAAACTAAACAAGTGTTTAAGTTGCTTCTAAAAAACTATATCACAAACTGTGATTTTTACACTTAGATTAAGAACGAATAAAAACTATTCAACTTTGAGTAAGAAAGATTGTATGAGAGTTGTTGAATAATTTCAATGAGTTTTTCAATAATTCGTTAGCCTTGAAATGTTGTTGAAGACATCCTTTTATAGACTAGAAAGTCCAATGCTTGAAGACTGTGCCTTGTTGTGTAGCTGTAGCCTTTTGTCTTCTATTGACTCTAGCTTTCCCAGAAGAGGAATGTTCAGACAAATCCCTTTTGTCTGATTTCCTGTGCCATACATGAATAAGGAAAGAGTCGTTTGGAATATGCCAATGAATATATCTTTGAATAATATTTTCTTCAACAATGCTTCTGTCTCAAGGTTATCAACATTAGAGTCTTGATGTCATCAGAGTTTTGCAGCCAGTGCTTTTAGCGTGAATATCACTCAGAGCAGAGTTTGAATAACAAAGCCTCTGTACTTGCAGCATAAAGTATATCAGAGTCTTCTTGAAACAATGTTTGAAACTCTTCATAAAAATTCTTCAACTACGCTTCAGAGTCTTCTGCAGCTTCTGCTTCAGAGTCTTCTGGCAGCGCTCAGAGTCTTCTGATCACTTGCTTCTGATGCTTCAGAGCTTTGCGTAGAGTACTGTTCAGATGCATTTTTGCTTCCATAATAATATTTAATTTAATATCTGAAACAAAAACACTTGAACAAAATTAGAGTATATATTTTCTTAATACAAAATTTCATTAGAGTTAACATCAAAACAATAGAGATATATTAAACACCAATTTGTGTTCTAACAATCTCCCTCTTTTTGATGATGACAAAAACATAGGAAATTTTGTTCAATAAAAAGGATAAATATATAACTCCCCCTGAGATAAAGAATCTCCCCCTGAAATGAATACTCTAATAGAAGAAAATACTTCCCTTTTTGCATGAGTATACTTTTCAGATTAAGAGCCTGGTTAAAAACCTCTGGTTAGAATCCTGGTTAGAATATACTTTCCAGAATCAGAGCTTGGCAATAGCTTGATTTGATTTCCAGAACCAGAGCCTGGTTTACTCTTACTGATTTTCTTTCTAGGAACAGAGCCTGGTTTATTTTCCATAATCAAAGCCTGGTTAACTTCTAGGATCAGAGCTAGGTAATCAGAACCTAGTTTGAATTATCGGAGCCTGGTAAACCTGGTTTGAATAAAAGTATGGTTTGGGGATTCTCATGGTAACTTCAATGAATTTTGTCAGATGATACGCTATAGTTCTGAAAGACTAAAATTCAATGTTAGTTATAAATTATTATGTCTGAATTTCATTTTAGTAACTGTTTATATTTGAACAAACAGAATTTCTTTTTCTCCCCCTTTTTGTCATAATCAAAAAGAAAAACTTTGTAAGACAGAAAACATTAACAGAGAAAAACAATATAAAAGCAGATAATGAAACATCCAACTTGATAGATAAATAGAATCCAGAAAACATTCAGAGAAAACAACAAGATAACAAAACAAAGCAAACATGTGCACAAACATAACAGAAAAAGAAACTAAGATTGGCGAGAGGCTATCAACTTCAGAAGGTCTGTGATCTGAGAATTAGATTCCTCTTGTTTAGACATCCAAGTCTTAATCTCATCTGTTGTTTGTTCTTGCTTGAACATCCATGTCCTGATCTCTTTGTTGTTGGCTTCTAGCAGAGCAAACTTTTCTTCTAGATCTGGTCTTTCAGTCTTGATCTCAGAAGAAGCAGGTGCAGATGCAGATTCGGGAGCTGGAGCACTGTCAGTGACCATTGCAGATGCAAATGCAGGTTCTTGAATCTCATAAGTAGAAGCTTGTTCCATAATCATCAGAGCTGAATGATTAGGCACAAGAGTTTCCTCAGCAATAGCATCTTCTAGAGGAGTATCTTCAGACATAGGATCATTAGCAAGAGCATTTTCCAGAGCCAGAACTTGAGGTCTACTCATGTTCAGAAAAGTCTATCTAATAACTTTAGCAAATTTCACCTTTGCATCATCAGAGCAAATGGTGCGAATATTTGAAGCAACAATGTTGAATCTTGAGATGAATCTGTCCCAAGTAGCTTCAGAAGCATCTGGATTCACACTTGACAAACAGTCTTTCTTCACAGAGGATATCCATATGTTTATTTCCTTCTTGAAGCCATCAAAGAGTGTACCAACATCCATTCTAGGTTTAGGTCTTAGGAAGTTTTCTAGAGATGGTGTTTTTGGTTGTTCTGGTGGGGATGGTATTGTGAAGGTTGGGATAATGAACAGAGGACAAGGATAGGGTGTAGAAGATGTTTGTCCAGATGATTCAGGAATATCTTGAGGTTTTGGATAGACGTGTTTAAGCTTAAGTCCAGAGGGAAGGGTATCATAAGGTAAAGGTTTAAAAGAAGTAAGAGAAACAAAATCAGATGATCTTGGTTCATAACCATAGAGTGAGGGTGGTGAGTTTACTTCTAGGGGTACATCAGATTCAGAAGAATCAGATGAGGCAGAAGAATGACATGATGTTGAAGAGACATCAAACACCATCTTCAACGGTTGAACGTCAAGAATCTCAGAATCATATATGAATGATTCAGAAGGTTTAGGTTGTTGTTCTGGTTGAGGTTCAGAGGGGATGGTTTGTTCTGGTTGTGGTTCAGGTTGTTGTGGAGTAGGTTCTTCTGGTAGTGGTTTAGAAATTTGTGGTTCTGGTGGGGGAATTTCTGATGATTGTTGTGGTGCAGGTGTTTGTTTGTCAGAGGGAGAAATATCAGATGGTTGAGAATGTGTTGGTTCAGAGTTATACTTTTTAGATGAAGTTGCTTGTGGTTGGGGTACAGAAGGAACTGTAACAGAAGGTTTCTTAGGTTTAGAAACACGAGGAGGAGAAGGTGAAGGTGATGGTATAGGTTCATGGAGAGTTTGATTAGATGTTAGTACCTCTTTGACAGTTTGCATAATAGAATCTAAACTTGACTCAGGAGGATTAGCCTTTTGCTTCTTGACCCTCTTAGGTTTGACAGCAGCAGCTTCACCAGTAACCTTCCTCTTGGGTTTTGAGGATCCTTCTTCAGCAACCTTTCTCTTCTTCTTGTATCTGGCCTCATAAAGATCTGGTGCAGGTTCACCTGCTTTCTCAACCAGATTTACTGGCAGAGGAGTTCCATCTTTCAGACACGTAGCAATGTACTCCAGAATAATTTCCCTTGGTTCATTAGCGAAGAACATAGGAAAATCATCCACTGGTATCCTTCTCTTACTAACCTCTTCAGAGTTTATCTGATTTGGTGCAGAAGTGAGTTCTTCAACAACTTTCATCCTCTGAAGACTCTTCCCATTCAGAGGTTTTCCTATTACAGAAGCTAACTCTTCCTTTAATCCAGCTTCTACCAGATGTCCAACAAGTCTCAGTCAGAATGTATGAAATGAGTCTTCCCATTGGAATCCAGTTCCTCATCTTCTGATGTTTGGTTCTGACCTCTTCCCTTGACTGTTTTACATGTGTCCACAGATGATTGAAAAGAAGATACGGCAGATCCACCTTTGTGCTCTGACTCAGATAGTACATAAAGTACATCTGATCAGTGTTTACATAGTCAGGAGAGTTTGAGGACTTCCTGTGATGAATACACCCCATAAAGATCTTATCCCAGATCCTGTAGTTTGGCTTCAGATCTTTCACCTTGTTAGAAGCTTCTCCAGATGAGAAAAATTCCCTATACACATCAGTCATATCCACACACCCAGCTGGCAGATTAGTAACTCCATCAGTTTCTTCATAACCTATGAGTTTCCTTATCAGATCTTCAGTTATAATGATTTCTTTACCCAGAACATATGAGACAATGAACTTAGGGCAAGTAGAAGCATGGATCCAAAATTCCTTTACCAGACAAGGATAAACTGGTCCCATCAGCCTATCAAAGAACTTAGTCCAGCATTGAGCATCAACAATGGGACGAAGATCATACCCATTTTCAGCAATAGATTCAAAGTTAACAATGGATTCACACAGTACTTCCAGTTTGTCAACAGGTGTGAGTAATGTTCTAACGGGTTCCTTGAAAGCAACAACACCCATATTTGAAGATGAGACAGCAGCCATGGAAGATTGAAACTGAGCAGAAGTTGATGATGAAGTAGCCATTGATGTTCTTGAGAGTGTTTTAGGGTTACGAGCAGTTTTGGGTTTGGGAGAGAGATGGAAACAATGAAATAAGTAGAAGTGCATACAAGAGTGTGAGAGAGTGAAAAGTGTGAAAAGTGAAGTGTTGTGGTATTTATAGAAGAAATTAGGGCACACAAGAGTCACATGTTCAACACGCTTACACTTAGAATTTAATAAAAAGAATATAATCATTTCAAGCAATTAATGATTTTGACAATTGGGAGGAAAACGAGAAACTCAATATTCAAAAACAGTACCTCAAACGTCAATTCAGTAATGTGCACTCCACCTTTTCAGATTCAGAGTTACACGTGTTTGCTTGCATGTTCTTCTGAAACTTCTTTGAGAAATGAAATGTTAGCGAACGTTCAGATCCTCTGAGGCTTGTTAGTTCAGATTTGCACACAATAAATGAAATAATAAATAATAAATAAATAGATGTAATACTTCAGATTTAAAACATTTTCATCTGAGAAAATTTTCTTCTGATAAACATTTTATTCTGGACAAAAATCCATACTTATATTTTTCAGAATAAATTTAAATCTATCTTCAGCAAGGGGTTTTGTAAAAATATCAGCCCATTGATGATCTGTATCAACAAAGTTTAAACTTATAATTCCCTTTTGAAAATAGTCTCTGATGAAGTGATGTTTTATCTCTATATGCTTAGCCTTAGAGTGTAAAATAGGATTTTTAGACAAACATATAGCAGAAGTATTATCACAGAAGATTGAAATGTTACTCTCATGGATCTGATACTCTTCAAGTTGACTCTTCATCCAGAGCATCTGAGTGCTACAACCAGCAGCAACAATGTATTCTGCTTCTGTTGTTGAAAGCGCAATAGTGGGTTGCTTCTTGCTGAACCAAGAGATCAGATGACTTCCAAGAAACTGGCAGCTTCCAGAAGTACTTTTTCTTTCAACTCTGTCTCCAGCATAGTCAGCATCACAAAATCCAACTACTTTATAGTCATCAGATCTTCTGTAACACAAACCCATGTATCGCTACTGCGAAAATAAGGTGTCGGCAAAACAGAAGAGTCGCCACCTTTCGTTATTTATCCCTCAGAACGGGAAAGGAAACGATCGGAAAAAACCTGACGGAAGGTATAAGACAAGGTCGTCACAACCATGTCTAGGTTCGGGAGTCGGTCACGCAAGGGGAAGTTATTAGCACCCCTCACGTCCATCATACTCGATGGGATCCATGCTTGTTGTGTTTATTTGACAGGTTGGTTTAACTATCTACGCTAAAAGGTTGGTCTGAAAAGAAAAAGAAAATGACTCGGCAAAACACGGCAGTTCTATGCTTACATATTCCCGTCTGGAACGAGAAATCAGAGTCAACGTAGTTCGCCTAACTACGGGAAAAAGGGGGGAAGGTTGCTCGCCGAGATATCACACCTCGTGCCTACGTACTTTCATACGACATGAAAGATCAGAGCAAACGTAGTACGGGCAAAACAAGACCACAGGTTTGGTTCATTATGTTTTAACCCGAGTAGGGTTAACAAACGATTCTAGCAGTTTTGGTGTATGCAGCTCGACCTTTGGAGACTTAGGCGTTACCGTTTGCAAGAGAACCGAGAGTTAACGAAACTCTCCTTATGAAAATGGTTTCTAAGGATTAAAGGTCCAAGAGGACAAAAATAAATTGAAAGTTTGTTTTTGTGCCTTTTAAAGAAGTGTTTTGAGTTTTGTTTGTAACTCATGTCGCACTAAAGACTTGGACTTAAGAGTGAATGCGTCGCATGTCACCTAAAGGGTACCATAATAAACACCCAAGCTATTGAAAAGAACTCTCCAACAACCCTTTCTCAAGTTCTTAAGGCTCGTAGCGCACAACACGTGTTATCCTTTATTAAGTGTTTTAAGGAATGTTTGAAGATGAGAAGAGAAAGAACACAACTAAGGGGAAACTAGTTCAATCCTAAAGTTGTCATGCAAAGTTCATCCTATGGTCAAGGTTAGGAGGAAACTATCTAATTTTTTCATGCATGGTTAAAGGCCTAATGTCTATCACATTCTATCTTGAACAAGACAAAATGGAAATCCTAAGGGAAGGAAGACAAAAGAAGAAGAAGAAAACAATTGTAAGAATGCATACATGAAATGCAAGTATAGAAAGCAAAGATGCAATGCAAGTGAGGGAGGAAAATAGTGTGGGGAAGGAGCCTCCACAAGCCCATCTCAACCTCAAGCCAATCATGAAATAATGCAAGCGAATAGGAGAAGGAAATGTAACAAGAGAAAGTCATAAAAACATACAAAAGAAGTCCTCAAGGATTCACCACTTTAGGCATGCCTTAGAGATCTCCAAAGGAGGGACCCAAAACTTCCTTAAATGACACACCAAGGTCATTGGACATAGAGTGGAATATTATAATCATACAACCTAAGCCACAAATGAATAACAAAAGGAAAATGGGAAGGAACCAAGAGAAACAAGCAAAGAAGGTACATATACCACCATATGGAATCACAATGTACAAGCATGAAAGTAAGGCATCAAATAAGCAAGCTATGCATAATATAAATGTCCACCAAATGGTCCATATGACCTATAATGAGTCCAAAACATGAATAAAACACTATAATATCCATCACACAAGCAATACAAGGCTTTTGGAGCCAAAACAATACAAGTGTCCAAGTGAAAGTGCCAAATTATGAGCCAACTTGCAAAATAAGGCAAAAATAGTAAAGTGCATCTAAAAATGCCAAATAAAATCTCCAAGCACCCACAAAGTGTTAGTAATCATAGGTTCAAAGGGTATCAAAATAATCCAAAGGGAAGTGCCTAAATAGAGGGAAAACATTCAAGGGTACCCCAAAACTAGGGCAAACTAGAGCATGCACAAGATGCTATCAAAAACCAATCACAATGGTACAATAAAATCCAGATAAAAATACCACTAAACTCCTCAAGATGTAGACAATGATCCTCCAAAATATTAGGCAAAAATAATTTGTTTTGGTACCTCAACAAAAATCCACAAGAATAGGATGCATATTTCATAATTTTAATGGCTATTAAAATGGAAAAAATCACAACTAAATGAAAATAAATCCTAAAAATGAAATTTCAATTTCTAAAAATCCCTAACATGTCTAAGAATAACAGGTAAAATCTCATGAATTAATAAGGCTTATTTCTATTTTTCATGTATTAAAAGCTAACATACAAAATATGAAGAAAATGGGAAAAAGATTGGAAAATAGACAAACTCGTGTGGTAAATAGCAAAACAGTTCAGTATGTTTTTGGATTGGGCCCGTTTGTGGGGTGTGATTAGCAGGCCACTTAAGCCCAGCTGATTACTTAAGTGAAATGGTGAGGTGGCGCATTGAGATGTGTTAGATCGAAGTACTAAGTCATGATTTTTCCACACGATCCAACGGTTATGACTTATCTTCCCCGATTTGAATTATGGAAGAGGGAAAATATGCAGTACCACCGTGGGGGCGGCCGGAAGTGCGCCGTTGAGCTTTTCCAAACCTCATCTCTCTTAATACTCAACCAAATGGAACGTTTCTTGAACCAAAATCGTGGCATTTTTCACAAGGAACATGAATATCACAATGAATTGAAGTGAAACCCTCTTAAACTCAAAACCCGTGCTTAGATCAAGAAATATCAAGAACACAAATTCTTCACGAAACCTCTCCCATTGTTACCAGAATCATGATTCACATCCAGGGGAATGTAGTGGGCAAAAATGGTGCAAGAAAGATGCATAATTAATGAGTAATCTTGATTTTCATATACCTCTGAAAATGGTGTTGTAGTGCTTCAACCAACCACGAATTCTTCAGGAAAATGGTGTAGAATCACTCCAAGATGATGGATGAAGGTGTTTGAATCCTTGAAATGCTTTGAATTGATGGGAAATGAAGAATTCGAAAATCACTCTTTCACTCTCTTTTCAAATTCCCATAGCTCTGTTTCTTCCCCAAAATCATCCAAAAAAATGATAGCCTTGCTCTATAATACTTATAGAAGATGTTTGTAACAAATTGGGGGCCCAATTGTGGCTTGACTATCAAACTGGATTTTCACATTTCATGCTTATGGAAGTGCTTGAAATCATGGCTGATTTCCCTTGTAAATGATTCAATCTCATTCCTTGCAATGTAAGGAAGATCAAGGGCTCATAACCTCCCCTTGTTTGGATCTTAATGGTCATGATTCAAAATGTTGCTTACACATGAAGAAAGCTTGAAATACCCCATGAAATATGTCTCAAATGCAATTGATTTTGTCACCAATGTTTTTAAAACATGCTTTCCGTTCAAAATGAGTACAAATATGACTATCTTTGATTAAATTTTGGCAAGATCCCAAACATGGATTTTCACATGCTTTTACCAAAATTTCTTTCACCAATCTTCAACTACAAGCTAGCCCATTAACAACTTGAGGTTTAGTTGACCAAATGACCCCATTTGGAGAAACTTTCATGTTGGAAAAAAGTTCATTTGAGTTATGCAAAGTAGTGAACTTGACCTGTAATTTTATGACCTGTAATCAAAGTTTCCCAAAATACCCCTGGCTTGCAAAGCTTGTAACTTGAGCTCTACAAATCATATGGATGACTTCTAGTACTTTTTGGAAAGCTAAGATCATTAGGAACAACTTTCATGTTTATCAAAAGGTCATGTGAAACTTCTTTCTAGGGAAAAAGTGTCATGGAAGTTGGTTGACTTTTGCAGACAAATTTCACATTCATCTGATGACCTGTAACTTGTCTGGCTTATAACTTGAGTTCTACAAATCAGATGGATGACTTATAGTACTAAAATTAAAGCTATTAACATCCTCTACAACATTCATATGGATGCCAAAGTCATGTGAGAATTTTATCTTGACTTGTATGGTCTTGAATTTAGGCACTAAACAGGGGATTTTACACTAATAACCCTAATTCAGCAACTCCTCACACTCTTGATTCTTCTGATTTGATCTTGTAACAACATCTAAAATGCTTCAACATGATATTCCATGAACTCCATGACCTAGAAATGAGTTTTGGACTCCTCCAATTGCACCTTTGACCTAGGGTTGACCAGATGAAAACCCTAATTGCAACACCTTCAACCGTGGCTGCTTGCACTTGGAAAAATGACTTGACTGAGCTCCACCATAACTTTCAAGGCACTCCATAAGATCTATTCACATACTCTATCCATAATCAAGGCTTCACAACCCACTGATGGTCTTCAATTGGCCTCTAAGTTAGGAGATGAACTCTATACAAGCAACTGAACTTCTCAAGAGCATGAACCATCTCCTGGTGACTTTGGTGACTTCTCAAGCTTGAATAAAACCTCTAGATAGGCTCCTCTTGATATAAACCACACTTGATCCCCTGCATAAATGCTAATGCAATGCTAATTCTAATGATAAATGTAATGCAAAAAACCAAAAACCAAGAAGGAAAAGGTTGGGCAAATTTTGGGGTGCAACAGCTGCCCCTATTCAAGCGACTTGGACCCGGCTGAGTGAAAAGCGAACGACTTTCAATCAATCAGGGTAAAAGGCGGTTGAATACCCAAAAGAACCCGGAAATTTACCAACCACAAAAATAAACTGCAAACTCTGATTGGGATAGAATTTCCAGAGAAACCGAACATAATGATCATCTTGAACACCTCGCCAAGGGAAAGAGAAACTTAATTAAGTAACCCTACTTCAGGAAACACGTAACCGACCATGATCTGAACACCACATGGGCCAAAGAACAATATTTCAAATCGTCGGAATCTGGATACTCAACGCACGATAGAACCGCATCAAAAATCTGTCGGAATCTGGATACTCAACGCACTGACCGGAGCCTGGGTGCTCGAAGTAATGACCGGGGCCTGGACGCGCGACGTAGCTGGTGACTTCACTGGGGATTTACCAGAGCCTGGATACTCGACGGACAAAGCAATACATCACAAACAGAACGTCCACCGGAATATGTACATTCAACAGAGAGAGAGTACCAGCACTTACTAGGATCCGTATATCCAACAACCTTTATCGGAGTCCGAACATTCAACGGACAAAGAAAAATGTTATAAATTGAAAATTTCACCAGAATCTGGGTATTCGACGACGGAGCCGGGGCCTGAACGCTCAACGTAACACATCGGAGTCTGAACACTCAACACAACAAACCGGAGCCTGGATACTCAACGTAACACATCGGAGTCTGAACACTCAATGCAACAAACCGGAGCCTGGATACTCAACGAAAACACACCGGAGCCTGGAAACTCAATGAAGCGATAAACCGGAGCCTGGATACTCAACGAAAACACACCGGAGTCTGAACACTCAATGAAGCGATAAACCGGAGCCTGGATACTCGACGAAAACACACCGGAGTCTGAACACTCGACGAAACGATAAACCGGAGCCTGGATACTCAACGAAAACACACAGGAGCCTGAACACTCAATGAAGCAGCAAACTGGAGCCTGGACGCTCGACGAAGATACACCGGAGCCTGAACACTCTACGAAGCAACAAACCGGAGCCTGGATACTCGACGAAAACACATCGGAGCCTGAACACTCAACGAAGCAACAAACCGGAGCCTGGATACATGACGAAAATACACCGGAGCCTGAACACTCAACGAAGCAACAAATCGGAGCCTGGATACTCGACGAAAACACACTGGATCCTGAACATTCAACGAAGCAACAAACCGGAGCCTGGATACTCGACGAAAATACACCGGAGCCTGAACACTCAACGAAGCAACAAACTGGAGCCTGGACGCTCGACGAAAACACACCGGAGTCTGAACACTCAACGAAGCAATAAACCGGATCCTGGACGCTCGACGAAAATACACCGGAGTCTAAACACTCAACGAAGCTGCAAACCAGAGCTTGGACACTCGATGAAAATACACCGGAGCCTGGAAACTCAACGAAGCGATAAACCGGAGCCTGGATACTCAACGAAAACACACCGGAGTCTGAACACTCAATGAAGCGATAAATCGGAGCCTGGATACTCGACGAAAACACACCGGAGCCTGAACACTCAACGAAGCAACAAACCGAAGCCTGGATACTCGACGAAGATACACCGGAGCCTGGGATGCTCAACGAAGCAAATCGGACGAAAAGAGAATACCACAAATACTTATCAAGGTCACATCACAAAGTCTTTAGCGGAGTCTGGATACTCGACGAGAGAAAGTACCAATACAAACTAGAGATTTACCAGAGCCTGGATACTCGACGGAATAGCCACGAATACACTAATAAGGGTCTGGACCCTTGCTTGATTTTACCGGAGTCTGAACATTCAACGACTCAAGTAAACACATCGCGAGTTGGAGAAACGCCGGAGTCTGGACACTCGACGAAATAGTCGGAGCCTGAACGCTCAACGAATGAAAGAATACATCACAAATATACTCGTCGGGGTCTGAATACCATTTGAACTTAACACAAACAACTGAAGTTCGACGATGCTGCCGGAGAATAACAGGAGCCAAGGTCTGGATACCTCTCGGACTAAAAAGAAAACAAACCACTAATTTCTACGAGCAATAAGTCAATCATAACCCGCCATGATCTGGATACTATCCGGGTAGAAAGAACCTTTTCACGATATCATGTCTGAATACTCAACATACTGACCGAAGCCTGAGTAAACTGGTGTCTGAGTACTACAGCTCCGTGCTGGGGAGAAGAACTCTGAACAACTTTGGAAGATACAATCGCAACTCTGCTGAGGGGCATACTAACAAATCTGGAGTTACAAATTTTACTGGAGATGAACAAGTCTCTGCTGGTGATGAACAACTCTTGTTGAGGGACGGGGTAAAGGTCCTGCATGATCTCCCTGGAACACATCTTACATTGTTGGGGTCACGAGTGACCTGCTGGAGGATATTCCACATATGCCTGGTGGAGAGAAATCTGATCTCGACTCACTAGGGAACAAACCCATACTCATACTCTGTGAGGATTAGGGGTACGCCTGACCAACTGCTAGGGGTAAAGATGTAACTTCCATCTGCTAGGGAATAATCTTCGATTGTTGGAAAAATGAGCTTCATCCAAATCTCTCTGAGAATTTCCCCCAAGTGTAATGCCCATGCCCCAGTCTGATTTTTGGGAAGGTCTACGATGAGAAGAAAATAGCTTGCCATGAGACGACCCCGAGATGGCTTGCCCCAGAATCTGGACCGTGAGAAGATCCTTGGTTGAAAAGTTCGGATAAGCTCTAGAGGTATGGAGAGGAACAATTCTTTTCCTCATAGGGCGGCATGCCCCAGCCTTGAGATGACTTTGTCCCTGATTGACTGATTCGTAGAGCAGTACCTCTAGCCGCGAGAGATTTGCCGAATCTCGACCTGATTGCCCCATGTTAACCGATCCTTGGATGGCTGACCTTACCGGGGGTTATTTGATATAGTTGGCCACAGCTCTATGGAGTATTCAAGCGTTCTACATTCTATCCTGATTAAACTTTCCACTGTGGAAACTTTCCTGCGGTCGAGCGCTTACTCGCAAGTAAAACAAGTTGTTCTGCATAAAAGATACATTAAATGCGATGCATATGCCAGTTTTTTTAAAACTCAATCCTGTTCACTGGAAAAATTTATGACATAAAATGTATGAATCATTCATCAATATGTCAAAATCAATACAATGCTGTAAGAAGAATCCTTTCAGGAGTCGGTTTCAATGCGATCTTTACCAAAGTATGCTTTCGAAACAAACCTGTTTCAATTAGGACTTTTTCAGGTTGTAATATGGTCGGGTTCACGGTTTAAGAAAGAAAGGATAAAGGCTCAAAATTCATTTTAACCCACCCATTCTCCGTGATGTTCTCCAATCCTATATTCAGCTAATTCGAACTTAGCGTTAACCTTTCAAAGGTTGATCGATAGGAGCGATGATTCAAGGAATCACACTTTTTTTGGAGTGACAGTCACTCGCTTTTCGTCTTTGTTTAGGCACCGGTAGTCACACGATTTCGTTCTCGCTTGAGGATTTTTTTTCTTGTAATCCTTTTTGTTTTTTCGCTTTTTTTTGTTCCCTAATTTTTGCCTGGACTAAATCTTCTGAGTTTCTGATTTTGAGGTCCAGCGGGATACCCTAATTTTTGCCTAAGTCGCTTATTTGCAAGATTCGACTTAGCGGGATTTTTCCTTTTTTTTTTGAACAAATCATGTGACACCGGCTTGTCTGACTTGTTAAAAGAGATTGTGACTGTTTCACTTCTTATCGGCAGGGTTTAACCATTGTGGTTCTTTAGGCACGACCTATACAAATGTGATTTATCCTCGAACGGACACTCCTTTTGCAATTTGAACGCTTGGTCAAATTAGCTGACACCTACCCTGCCCTAGGTTAGGATTGATGGTTTTTCATTTTTAGAAAGAAACTCCTACTACAAGGCTCAAAGGGGTTGACAAGGGATTATCTTCCTTATATCTCCGGTGTTTATGGATTTGAAACAATGCCTGTACATCATCAACAGGTTTTTATCCGAAAACATACAATCGGAAGCTTACACGTCTTTCGATTTCGTCATCCTCCCCGGATTCCACTTAAACAAGCGTTTGAAATAGAAGAAAACAATAAAGTGAACACGAATGGATTAATTCAAAACATGCATATTTATTTCATTATCAATATCAATTGAAAGACAACAAGTTTTACGAGCGAAGATTGCACATAGACAGGAAAGAAACTACAAATGCAAAGAAATAACATGATGAAATGAAAACTGCCAGCTTCCAGGAATTGGGCTTTCACATCTTGACTTGCTGCCGAGTCAGCCATCTTCAGAATTGCTTGTTAGAGTCCGTCTGATATTCTTCTGCACCTTTACTCTTGGTGAATTCCTTCATACCATGAACTGATACACTCATCTGGCTAGATGAAGAAAGATTACTAATCTGAATACCCTGAGGCGTGATCGAGAATATCTTGGAGTCCAGCAGAGTCTGAACTTGGCTCTTAAGCACCTTGCAATCTTCAGTTGAATACCCCTGTGCCCCAGTATAGTACTCACAACGGGCGTTGACATTAAAACCAGGCGGGTACGGCGGAATCACGAGATTAACCCTCTTTGGCACTATCAATCCACCCTTGACCAAATCTGGCAACAATGGACTATACGATGTCGGCAGCCGAGTAAAATGCCTCTCTGGCTTCCTTGGTCTTTGTTTGGCGTGCTGACGCGGCGGACGCTGGTATGATCATTGATTCTGACATGCAGACCCCAGAGATTGCTTCCTCTGAACAATTGGAACGTCTGGAGATTGAATCCGGGATATCAGGGACTCCCCTCATTCAGGTAATTTCATCCTCAAGCTTGTTCCTGGCAACGATAACAGTTGTAGGCACGGAGATTCAGACACTAAAAATTGCAGGATATGCTCCTGACCTACTGCAGCTTCAAGTGAGGGAATAGGAACATCGATCCCTTTTGCAGGATAGGGAATAAATTTGCCTGATACGTTCATGCCGCCCGACATGAATTCAATTGCCTTCGATTCAATCAGGTCTTGAACTTTATACTTAAAACCTTTACAATTCTCAATATTGTGCCCCGGTGCCCCAGAGTGGAAGTCACAATAGGTACTTGCATCATAACCTGGTGGCAGCTTACCATTCGGCGGAGACGAAGTCCGTAGCTCAACCAAATGAAGTTGAAGCAAGAGCTGCAACAACCGAGCATAAGCCATAATCGAAGATTCTGTTGCATGGTCTCGTCTTTTGAGCATATCTTCTAATCCTGGAACTGCCTTGAGGAACAGGAGGTAGCTGCTGACGGGAAACGTCTTGAGCTCTGAGTTAGGCAGAAGATCTCTGACGCACATTATGCTCTGGTAGAGGCTCCACAGGCAGAAGTGGAACAAGTATCTTGGCTGCAACTTCGGGCACTTGATCACCTTCCTTTCTGAGTATATTCCTTATCACTTCCGTGATCAAGCCCATCCAGGTTTTCAACTGATTGTTTTCTTCCCTCAATGTATTCTGATCCGAGCGCAACACTTGCATCTCTGCTACGAACTGCCCCAGCTGGCTTTGTACTTTCTTCAGCTATGCTCGAATTTTCTCCATAACCCTCTTTTATCTTCCCCACAAGTTGGCGTCTGAAACTCTGAAGAAAACCCAGATTAGGACAATAAATCCCAGTCTCGAACACCTGTTATGCAAATGAGATACGAATGCCATGTTCGAGTATTTCCAAGGAACCTGTCTACTCTAATTCATGTTTTACACAGACAAACCACAAGGAAAAGATTTAACGCTCAAAAGCGAGTCTCGAAGTTAAGATCCTTGGAAATATCAGAACATGTATATGCAAAATGAAAATATGTTATGATGATGCAGAGGAAAATGCAAAAAAATGCAACAGCTGCAGACGGGGGATTAAGGTAGTTGTGTTGTTGTCGGAGAATAGCCAGAGCTCTGCCTTTGCATAAAATAGATCACTGCATAACATAGATCACTGATACTGAAGACCTTTGATATCAAACCAAAAGTTCACACTGTAGAGAAAACCGGGTGATCCGGGGCCATGGTTTCCTGCATAACCCAATCCCTCTCACAGGTATGGACTTAATTCGCCGACGAGGTATGGTATCCTATACGTTCATCAGCGTCACAGACTTTCAAGAAACAATAATACGATACCCAGAAGGTGTGGCATCATCATTTCTTGAAGCGGCCTCACTTAGCTGAATCCCAAATGATCGGTTCCCAGAGTCGACAATCCTCATATCCAAAATCCCTTCGAGCCCAAAGGGCCAGGAGGAAAATCATCAAAGAGAATCTCGTCTGAGCGCAGATTTCATGGCTAGCTCGTGCATGCAAAGCATACAGGCTCACCACTAATCTCCACTTCTAAGGCTAAATTTATGCTCAAGCCCAGGTCCGGCTTATCTCTCAAAGTGAAACCCCTCCCACAACACAACAGTAATAATATAGTGCGGAAAGTAAAATGCGAAAGATAAAAGCAGAAATATAAACCCAAAAGATAAACAAAGAAGCACTAGGAATGACTCGCATAGGGAACCGTTGGAGTCCCCAGCAGAGTCGCCAGCTGCTGGGGAAGACCCAGACAGCTAGGAAGAAAAACCAAGGCGAGACTCGCATAGGGAACCATCGCAGTCCCCAGCAGAGTCGCCAGCTGTCGCTACTGCGAAAATAAAGTGCCGGCAAAATAGAAGAGTCGCCACCTTTCGTTATTTATCCCTCAGAACGGGAAAGGAAACGATCGGAAAAAACCTGACGAAAGGTATAAGACAAGGTCGTCGCAACCATGTCTGGGTTCGGGAGTCGGTTACGCAAGGGGAAGGTATTAGCACCCCTCACGTCCATCGTACTCGATGGGATCCATGCTTGTTGTGTTTATCTGACAGGTTGGTTTGACTATCTACGCTAAAAGGTTAGTCTGAAAAGAAAAAGAAAAAGACTCGGCAGAACACGGGAAAAAGGGGGGGAAGGTTGCTCGCCGAGATATCGTATCTCGTGCCTACGTACTTTCATATGGCATGAAAGATCAGAGCAAAAGTAGTTCGGGATAAACAAGACCACAAGTTTGGTTCATTATGTTTTAACCCGAGTAGGGTTAACAAACGGTTCTAGCAGTTTTGGTGTATGCAGCTCGACCTTTAGAGACTTAGGCGTTACCGTTTACGAGAGAACCGAGAGTTAACGAAACTCTCCTTATGAAAATGGTTTCTAAGGATTAAAGGTCCAAGAGGACAAAAAGAAATTGAATGTTTGTTTTTGTGCCTTTTAAAGAAGTGTTTTGAGTTTTGTTTGTAACTCATGTCGCACTAAAGACTTGGACTTAAGAGTGAATGCGTCGCATGTCACCCAAAGGGTACCATACTAAACACCCAAGCTGTTGAAAAGAAACTCTCCAACAACCCTTTCTCAAGTGCTTAAGGCTCGTAGCGCACAATACGTGTTATCCTTATTAAGTGTTTTAAAGAATGTTTGAAGATGAGAAGAGAAAGAACACAACTAAGGGGAAACTAGTTCAATCCTAAAGTTGTCATGCAAAGTTCATCTTATGGTCAAGGTTAGGAGGAAAATATCTAATGTTGTCATGCATGGTTAAACGCCTAATGTCTATCACATTCTATCTTGAACAAGACAGAATGGAAATCCTAAGGGAAGGAAGACAAAAGAAGAAGAAGAAAACAATTGTAAGAATGCATACATGAAATGCAAGTATAGAAAGTAAAGGTGCAATGCAAGTGAGGGAGGAAAATAGTGTGGGGCAGGAGCCTTCAGAAGCCCATCTCAACCTCATGCCAATCATGAAATAATGCAAGATAATATGAGAAGGAAATGCAACAAGAGCAAGTCATAAAAACATACAAAAGAAGTCCTCAAGGATTCACCACTTTAGGCATGCCTTAGATACCTCCAAAGGAGGGACCAAAAACTTCCTTAAATGACACACCAAGGTCATTGGATAAAGAGTGAAATATTATAATCATAAAACCTAAGCCACAAGTGAATATCAAAAGGAAAATGGGAAGGAACCAAGAGAAACAAGCAAAGAAGGTACATACACCACCATATGGAATCACAATGTACAAGCATGAAAGTAAGGCATCAAATAAGCAAGCTATGCACAATATAAATATCCACCAATTGGTCCACAAGACCTATAATGAGTCCACAACATGAAGCGAACACTATAATATCCATCACATAATAAATACAAGGCTTTTGGAGCCAAAACAATACAAGTGTCCAAGTGAAAGTGCCAAATTATGAGCCAACTTGCAAAATAAGGCAAAAATAGTAAAGTGCATCTGCAAATTCCAAATAAAATCTCCAAGCACGCATAAAGTGTTAGTAATTATAGGTTCAAAGGGTAGAAAAATAGTCCAAAGGGAAGTGCCTAAACAGAGGGAAAACATTCAAGGGTACCCCAAAACTAGGGCAAACTAGAGCATGCACAAGATGCTATCAAAAACCAATGACAATTGTACAATAAATTCCATTGAAAAATACCCCTAAACTCCTCAAGATGTGGAAAATGATCCTCCAAAATATTAGGCAAAAATAATTTGTTTTGGTACCTTAAAAAAAATCCACAAGAATAGGATGCACATTTCACAATTTTAATGGCTATTAAAATGGAAAAAATCACAACTAAATGAAAATAAATCCTAAAAATGAAATTTCAATTTCTAAAAATCCCTAAAATGTCTAAGAATAACAGGTAAAAATCTCATGAATTAATAAGGCTTATTTCTATTTTTCATGTATTAAAAGCTAATGTACAAAATATGAAGAAAATGGGAAAAAGATTGGAAAATAGACAAACTCGTGTGGTAAATAGAAAAATAGTTCAGTATGTTTTTGGATTGGGCCCGTTTATGGGGTATGATTAGTAGGTCACTTAAGCCCAGCTGATTACTTAAGTGAAATGTGAGGTGGTGCATTGAGATGTGTTAGATCGAAGTACTAAGTCATGATTTTTCCACATGATCCAACGATTGTGACTTATCTTCTCCGATTTGAATTATGGAAGAGGGAAAATATGCAGTACCACCGTGGGGGCGGCCGGAAGTGCGTCGGTGAGCTTCTCCAAACCCCATCTCTCTTAATACTCAACCAAATGGAACGTTTCTTGAACCAAAATCGTGGCATTTTTCACAAGGAACATGAATATCAAAATAAATTGAAGTGAAACCCTCTGAAACTCAAAACCCGTGCTTAGATCAAGAAATATCAAGAACAAAAATTCTTCACGAAACCTCTCCCATTGTTACCAGAATCATGATTCACATCCAGGGGAATGTAGTGGTGCAAAAATGGTGCAAGAAAGATGCACAATTAATTAGTAATCTTGATTTTCATATACCTCTGAAAATGGTGTTGTGTGCTTCAACCAACCACGAATTCTTCAAGAAAATGGTGTAGAATCACTCCAAGATGATGGATGAAGGTGTTTGAATCCTTGAAATGCTTTGAATTGAGGGGAAATGGAGAATTCGAAAATCACTCTTTCACTCTCTTTTTCAAATTGCCATAGCTCTGTTTCTTCCCCCAAAATCATCCAAAAAAATGATAGGCTTGCTCTATAATACTTATAGAAGATGTTTGTGACAAACTGGGGGCCCAATTGTGGCTTGATTATCAAATTGGATTTTCACATTTCATGCTTATGGAAGCCCATGGAAGTGCTTGAAATCATGGTTGATTTCCCTTATATATGATTCAATCTCATTCCTTGCAATGTAAGGAAGATCAAGGGCTCATAACCTCCCATTGTTTGGATCTTAATGGTCATGATTCAAAATGTTGCTTACACATGAAGAAAGCTTGAAATACCCCATGAAATATGTCTCAAATACAACTGATTTTGTCACCAATGTTTTTAAAACATGCTTTCCATTCAAAATGAGTACAAATATGACAATCTTTGATTAAATTTTGGCAAGATCCCAAACTTGGATTTTCACATGCTTTTACCAAAATTTCTTTCACCAATCTTCAACTACAAGCTTTCCCATTAACAACTTGAGGTTTAGTTGACCAAATGACCCCATTTTAATCAAATTTCATGTTGGAAAAAAGTTCATTTGAGTTATGAAAAGTAGTGAACTTGACCTGTAATTTTATGACCTGTAATCAAAGTTTCCCAAAATACCCCTGCCTTGCAAAGCTTGTAACTTGAGCTCTACAAATTAGATGGATGACTTCTAGTACTTTTTGTAAAGCTAAGATCATGAGGAACAACTTTCATGTTTATCAAAAGGTCATGTGAAACTTCTTTCTAGGGAAAAAGTGTCATGGAAGTTGGTTGACGTTTGCAGACAAATTTCACATTCATCCGATGACCTGTAACTTGTCTGGCTTGTAACTTGAGTTCTACAAATCAGATGGATGACTTCTAGTACTCAAATTAAAGCTATGAATATCCTCTACAACATTCATGTGGATGCCAAAGTCATGTGAGACTTTTATCTTGACTTGTGTGGTCTTGAAGTTAGGCACTAAACAGGGGATTTTACATTGATAACCCTAATTCAGCAACTCCTCACACTCTTGATTCTTCTGATTTGATCTTGGAACAACATCTCAATTGCGTCAACATGACATTCCATGACCTCCATGACCTAGAAATGAGTTTTGGACTCCTCCAATTGCACCTTTGACCTAGGGTTGACCAGATGAAAACCCTAATTGCAACACCTTCAACTGTGACTGCTTGCACTTGGCAAAATGACTTGACTGAGATCCACCATAACTCTCAAGGCACTCCATGAGATCTATTCACATACTCTATCCATAATCAAGGCTTCACAACCCACTGATGGTCTTCAATTGGCCTCCAAGTTAGGAGATGAACCCTATACAAGCAACTGAACTTCTCAAGAGCATGAACCATCTCCTGGTGACTTCGGTGACTTCTCAAGCTTGAATAAAACCTCTAGGTAGGCTCCTCTTGATATAAACCTCACTTGATCCCCTGCATAAATGCTAATGCAATGCTAATGCTAATGCTAAATGTAATGCAAAGAACCAAAAACCAAGAAGGAAAAGGTTGGGAAAATTTTGGGGTGCAACACCATGTTAGTAGTACCTTTCAGATACCTTAGAATCCTCTTAACAGCTGTTAAGTGAGACTCTCTAGGATCTGATTGGAATCTGGCACACAGACAAACACTAAATATAATATCAGGTCTAGAAGCAGTCAAATACAGAAGAGATCCAATCATACCTCTGTAAAGCTTTTGATATACTTTCTTACTTACCTCTTCGTTACCAAGAGTGCTTGTAGGATGCATTGGGGTTTTAGCCAAATTGCTTTCAGTCATATTAAACTTCTTCAGAAGCTCCTTCACATACTTAGTCTGATGTATGTAAGTGCCTTCTGGAGTTTGATTGACTTGGATTCCTAGAAAGAATCTGAGTTCTCCCATCATGCTCATCTCAAATTCAGCCTGCATAGATAGAGCAAAATCCTTTCCCAGCGTAATATTTGTAGATCCAAATATAATATCATCTACGTAAATTTGACAAATTAACAAGTCTTTCTTAAATGATTTACAGAAGAGAGTTGTGTCCACTTTGCCTCTGATAAAATTCTTTTCCAAAAGAAAATTACTCAGCCTCTCATACCAAGCTCTGGGAGTTTGTTTTAAGCCATAGAGTGATTTCTTAAGTTTGAAAACATGTTCTGGAAATTTTTTCATTTTCAAAGCCAGGAGGTTGATGAACATAAACTTCCTCTTTTATAATACCATTTAAGAAGGCACTCTTAACATCCATCTGATACAAAGTGATGTTATTTTGTGCAGCAAAAGAAATGAGTAGGCGTATAGACTCTAACCTGGCCACGAGAGCATAAGTCTCTGTGTAGTCAACTCCTTCTTGCTGACTATACACTTGAGCAAATAGCCTTGCTTTGTTTATTACAACTTCTCCTTGCTCATTCAATTTGTTTCTGAAGACCCATTTAGTTCCAATGATGTTGAAACCTTTTGGTCTTGGAACCAGATCCCAGACTTCATTTCTGGTGAATTGATTTAGCTCTTCTTGCATAGCAAGTATCCACTCATTATTGTTCAGAGCATCATCAACAGAAGTTGGTTCAATGATAGACACCAACCCAAAATGTGAAGTTCCAGATGATCTGAGGAAAGACCTTGTTCTGATAGGGTCATCCTTCTTTCCAATTATCATATCCTTTGGGTGAGAGGCCTTGATTCTGGATGATAATCCTTTAACATTTGGTCCTTTAGAAATATTAAAATTGTTCATCTGATCAGCCAATGGAGTTGCATCTGGCGTTGCTTCTGGTTGAGCTTTATCTGCCTCTGAGTCTTCAGAGTATGTGAGAATGACTTCTCTATCTGCAGAATTTTCAAGTTGCTTTGGCTTTTGATTGCCAAGTTTATCATCAAATCTAACATGTATTGATTCCTCCACAATCTGTATTTCAGTATTGTATACTCTGTAGCCTTTAGAGCGTTCAGAATACCCAAGCATGAAACACTTCTGTGCTTTAAAATCAAACTTGTTCAGATTCTCTTTAGTGTTCAACATAAAACATACACATCCAAAAGGATGGAAATATGAAATGTTGGGCTTTCTATTCCTCCACAATTCATAAGGAGTCTTCTCCAAAAGAGGTCTAACTGACACTCTGTTCTGAATATAACAAGCTGTATTCACTGCTTCTGCCCAAAAATGTTTTTCCAGATTAGTCTCGTTGATCATGGTTCTGGCCATTTCTTGCAATGTTCTATTTTTCCTCTCTACAACTCCATTCTGTTGTGGAGTTCTAGGGCAAGAGAAATCATGTGCAATTCCATTATCTTTAAAATCTTTTTCAAAATATTTGTTTTCAAATTCACCACCATGATCACTTCTGACTTTAACAATTTTAAAATCCTTCTCGTTCTGGACTTGTTTGCAGAAGTTAATAAATTCAGCATGAGACTTATCCTTGTGTTTCAGGAATTTTACCCATGTCCATCTGCTGTAGTCATCAACAATGACTAATCCATACTTCTTGCCTCTGATGGATGCAGTTTTCACTAGTCCAAACAGATCAATATGAAGCAGCTCTAATGGTCTTGAGGTTGAAACAACATTTTTTGTTTTGAAAGAAGATTTTGAAAATTTTCCTTTCTGACATGCTTCACAAAAAGCATCTGAGTTGAACTTCAACTGAGGAAGTCCTCTGACCAGATTGAGTTTATTAATCTGAGATATACGTCTCATACTAATATGCCCCAATCTTCTGTGTCAGACCCATTGCTCTTCATTAACAGACAGAAGACATTTTACATTCTGAACCTTAAGTTTTGAAAGATTGATTTTATAAATGTTGTTCTTCCTTTTTCATTAAAGAGGATAGAGCCATCCTTTTGACTGTCAGTCGTGCAACATTTTTTATTGAATATTCTATCATAACCATTGTCACTTAATTGACTTATGGACAATAAGTTATGTGCTAATCCTTCAACAAGTAACACATTAGAAATGGAAGGAAGGTTACCATTACCTATGGTTCCAGAGCCAATTATCTTGCCCTTCTGGTTCCCTCCAAACTTGACATCACCTCCAGATCTAAGCTCCAGGCTTTAGAACATAGACCTTCTTCCCGTCATATGACGCGAGCAGCCAGAATCCAGGTACCAGGACTGGTGTTTCAACTTTGCTGCTAAGGATGTCTGCAACAAATATTATTTTCTTTTTAGGGACCCAGATCTTTTTGGGTCCTTTAGGGTTAGTTGCCTTAAAGTTTTGTCTGAACTTCTGTCTTCTGACAGCAGGTTTGTTCTGACTAACTTTAGGTATAAACACAGGAATGTTTTGACTAGAACGTGTGAGTTTAATATCATTAAGATGACCAAATTTGAAATGATTATATAGAGGAGAATACTTTATGATCATTTTATCAACAGGTTTTGGATTTAAATCCTTCCTAGAAGAAGATTCATATCCAATACCCTTCCTGTTGTTTCTGCTAACACCATAGATCATTGAAGCCATCTTGCTTCTATCCAGGCCTCTAGCCAGAAACTTCTGAAAGCTATAGTCATACTCTTCTAAAATATTTTTTGAGCATGATATAGGTTCTGAGTCAGATTTCTGAGGATTTTCAAAATCATTTTTAATTTTAAGATTTTCTGCTCTAAGCTCCGCAACCTCAGACTTCAGCTGATCATTCTCAGATTCAAGACAGCTTTGAAGCTTCTTGTATTTGAGTTTGATTTGGTTGTAGCTTTCCAGAATTTCTGATAAACTTTTAGAAAGTTCTTCTTTAGTGAGTTCAGAAAATATCTCCTCAGAATCTGATTCTGATTCTGATCCAGAAGTTTCTGCATTGTCTTCTACGTCAGCCATGAGTGCCATGTTTGCACATTCTTCTTCTGACTCTAATGACGAATCAGATGCATTTGAATCATCCTAGGTTGCCATCAAAACTTTCTTTTTATGATCAGACTTCCTTTTTGGCTTCTCCTTTTGAAGTTTTGGGCATTTATTCTTATAGTGCCCAGGTTCCTTGCATTCATAGCAAACAACCTCTTTCTTCCGAGATCTTCTATGTCCAAAAGACTCTTTACGTTGATCTGGTTTCTTAAAGTTCTTGAACTTACTCTATTTATGCTTCCAGAGTTTGTTGATCCTTCTGGACAGCAGGGACAATTCATCTTCTTCAGAAGAAGAAGATTCTTCAGAACTTTCTTTTATAACCTGCAACGCTTTAACAGATTTGTTAGACTTTAAAGCAATTGACTTACCTTTCTTTTGAGGCTCGTCTTCCTCTAGTTCAATCTCATGACTCCTCAAGGAGCTGATCAGTTCTTCCAGCGTGATCTTGTTCAGATCCTTCACAAGCTTCAGAGTTGTGACCATTGGTCTCCATCTGGTTGGCAAACTTCTGATGATCTTTTTGACATGATCAGCAGTGTAATAACCCTTGTCCAGAACTTTCAAGCCAGCTGTGAGAATCTGAAATCTAGAGAACATAGTTTCTGTAGATTCAGACTCCTCCATTTTGAAGGCTTCATATTTCTGGATCAGCGTCAGAGCCTTGGTCTCCTTAACTTGTGAGTTCCCTTCATTAGTCATCTTCAGAGATTCAAACATATCAAATGTAGTATCTCTGTTTGTTATTTTCTCATACTCTGTATGAGATATTGCATTTAATAAGATAGTTCTTGCTTTGTGGTGGTTTCTAAACTCCTTCTTCTGAAGATCAGACATAGATTTTCTGTCAATCTTCTTCCCTTTATCATTGGTAGGATAAGTGTAACCATCAGTTACTAAATCCTACAAATCAGCATTATAACCCAGAAAGAAGCTTTCTATTCTGTCTTTCCAGTAGTCAAACTTCTCACCATCAAACATGAGAGGTTTGGTGCTAATTCTATCTTTATCATTGTATCTGTTGTTGTAAGAAGTTGAAGTAGAAGCTTCAGCAGCCATGATGAATAAAGAATAAGATAAATGGAGTTTTTCTCAACTGGATCTTTTTTGTTCACGGTGAAGTGAGAGCACTAACAGAACTGGAGCTCTGATGCCAACTTAAGGTGAGAAAAACACTTAGAAGGGGGGGGGGGGGGTGAATAAGGGTTTAGAAAAATAATGGCAATAAAATCAACACAAGATTTTTATCCTAGTTCATTGAACTCAACTAATCCAGTCCACCCTATCAAGGTGATTTGCCTTTCTCCATAAGGACTTAATCCACTATATTCAAACAGATTACAGTGTCAACCACTACGAACAACTGTCTTAGTCTTCTCAAGAAATTATGACCACAACTTGGTCTTCTTAAGGAACCTTTTACAAATTAATGTAAACTAAACAAGTTTTTAAGTTGCTTCTAAAAAGCTATATCACAAACTGTGATTTTTACACTTAGATTAAGAACGAATAAAAACTATTCAGCTTTGAGTAAGAAAGACTGTATGAGAGTTGTTGAATAATTTCAATGAGTTTTTCAATAATTCGTTAGCCTTGAAATGTTGTTGAAGACATCCTTTTATAGACTAGAAAGTCCAATGCTTGAAGATTGTGCCTTGTTGTGTAGCTGTAGCCTTTTGTCTTCTATTGACTCTAGCTTTCCCAGAAGAGGAATGTTCAGACAAATCCCTTTTGTCTGATTTCCTGTGCCATACATGAATAAGGAAAGAGTCGTTTGGAATATGCCAACGAATATATCTTTGAATAATATTTTCTTCAATAATGCTTCTGTCTCAAGGTTATCAACATTAGAGTCTTGATGTCATCAGAGTTTTGCAGCCAGTGCTTTTAGCGTGAATATCACTCAGAGCAGAGTTTGAATAACAAAGCCTCTGTACTTGCAGCATAAAGTACATCAGAGTCTTCTTGAAACAATGCTTGAAACTCTTCATAAAAATTCTTCAACTACGCTTCAGAGTCTTTTGCAGCTTCTGCTTCAGAGTCTTCTGGCAGCGCTCAGAGTCTTCTGATCACTTGCTTCTGATGCTTCAGAGCTTTGCGTAAAGTACTGTTCAGATGCATTTTTGCTTCCATAATAATATTTAATTTAATATCTGAAACAAAAACACTTGAACAAAATTAGAGTATATATTTTCTTAATACAAAATTTCATTAGAGTTATCATCAAAACAATAGAGATATATTAAACACCAATCTGTGTTCTAACAGGTCGGTCGACGAATAATAAGTGAATGATCCATTGATAAGAAAAATATGAATAAAAAGGAATAAAGTGCATTTACTAAGTTAGGTGACCCTGACCTGGTTATTTAGCTCAAAAGAAGCGGTTGAACCCTTTAAAAAGAAAGAAATGAATCTTTGAAAAAGAGAGAAAAATTGAAAATTTTGAAAAAGGTGTTTGGATCATAATCACTAACAGACCGTCTACCATGTAAGACGAGAGATAAAACATCTGAATATGACTGTCACGAACAAAAGAGGATAAAAAAAATAGGTAAATTAGAATTTTATTCAAAGGCATGATGTAAACTAATATGCATAGGAGGGAGACTTGTGTCCACAAGAATGGTTTGTGTTGTTACAATTCCATTAGTGTTATATAAGTACCTATTGAGTCAATCCTAGCCGAGCTAATTTTCATCATCCACGTATGAGTAGTTTCGATACTTTGTTATGCTTTATGTCTTTATAATTATGCTTTTGCACTTAATTAATTATATGCTAGCTAACTTTCTTGAGGACAAGCAATGGTTCAATTGTAGGGACTTTGATAACACAAAAATACATAATATACTTTGACTCAATTCGCCTGCATTTTAGTGTCATTTCATATTTTTTTTAATTGTGTTACGTTGGTATTATTCGTGTATTTCATGTACTTGTTAATTGGAGACTTGCGCGAGCTAAAATAGTGAAAAACGACAAAAACGAGACAAAAATAAAAATTTTGATGAGCTAACACCCGTCAGCTCTCACCCGGGCCAGCCTTGACGTCCTTCAGCCTTCAAAAAAGAATAAAAGTGAAGATTCTACAGGTTGACGCCTATCTGTCCTCACCCAGGCCAGCCATGACTCCTGTTATGACGTTAAAATCCAGTTATTCTCGCGAGTCAAAGAAGTTTTTCTCCACTTTCCCCTCTTTTTCTCCACTACCTCTTGCAGGTATTTAGACACTCTTGCATGAATTCTAGCTCTATTAAAAGGATCTTAGAGTTCCGTTTTTAATATCTAAGCTTAGTTATATTTTTAGGCAGAAATATTATTTAATTCTAAAAGCACTTATTTTATACACTGAGAGATAAGTGCACATTAGAATAAGATTTTTGAGATTTGCAGTCTGTTCTTAGATCATTCACAGTGTAATCTTTTCGCCATAACTTTTTTGGATTTTTGTTCAAAAATTCCTCATTATCTATTTTAAAGTTCAGTACGTATTATTCCTTCTACTTAGTTTTTCTTTATGTTAGTTCTTATTAGGGTTAAATATATGTTACCCCTACCATTATAGCGAGTTTTGGTTTTACCCCCTTTAATTTTATTTTTTGTTGTGATTCCCCCTTACCAAATTCAGATTCTATCATGCAAGACCCTTTTGTCACTATTTCGCTGATTGTGTAATTGATTCCTCATAATTGGCATCTGATGACTTGCTGATTGGACCATAAATGCCATGTTGATAGGCTGAGTGTACATTTATTCCTTTGCTTTGTTCTTCATCTTCTTCACCCACTTCTTTCTTCTTATTCTTCAACCTAGGGTTTCTTTCTGCACTTTGCATTTTCTTTCTTCTTCTTCCATTCTTCTAAATTTCTTCTTCTTCTTCTTCTTCTTCTTCTTCTTCTTCTTCTGCCAAGTATGATCTTGCATATAAGGTAACATGGTTGGAAGCAACTCAGTTGAAAGTAGTAACACACCTTTCGTTGGATTTCCATCTTTACTCAGTTGTGGATGCAATCGTGCATTAAGATGTGGGTCTCCAACATTGTTCAAAACCATAATAGGAAATTTTGGAGATGTCCCAAAACAAGTGTGGATGGGTGTGACCTGTTCGTGTGGGATGATGAAATTAGAGACTCTTTGAAAGGGAATTTTAATGCAAAAGGACATTAAAATTGCATAAGTCATTACATAAGGATAAAATAGATTACAAAAAGTCATAACATATTGTTCACTACTTCTTTGATTTCTTCTTTGGAGATTTCTTTGTACCCTTCTTTGCATTTTGATAATTTTGAGATCCATTTCCTTTTTAGGTCAAAATACCTCCTTCTTCTTCTAATAAATACATTGGTTGGTTTGTGCTTGATCCAGGCCCTGTGATTGGTTTTCGAAAGCATTTTAGATTAATTCTATCACTTAACCTCTTTTTCATTGATTTTCCTTCTTGTTTGTCATTAGCTTTGCCTTTTCTTTTGGTACTTATTGAGCTGATGTCAGTTGTTGTTTGCATAGTTGGATTTGATGTGTTGATGTCAGGTATGGTTGACATCATCTCATCAGAAATATCCCTAAACAATCTTGTATCTGGTGTGACTTCATCATGTTGACTTGCATCAGTTGGCTGGTTTTGTTGAGCAGAAGCATCATGTTAATTTGCCTCAGTTGGTTGATTTGGTTAATTAGCCTTCACTTTAGTGGTTGCACTTGTACATGCATTAAACTTTACTTTTTTCTACAAAAATCCAAATGATATACAATATCAGAACATTGTTTACACCTATAACATTCTGAACAAACAATACCGACAGACAACTAACAATACCTTTCTTTTCAAGGCATTTGGATCTTATTTCTTGCTCTTGCATGACTGAACATTATGTCCAAACTTATCACACTTTTTACACCTATAAGATACACCAGGAAATATTCTTCTAGCACCTTCCTCACCACACTCCATAACTTTCAGTTTTCTTGGTCTGCCAAGACCTTTTTTGTACCTAGGAGGTAAAAGTTGTTCACCTTCAACTTTAGGCAACATTTCCTGTCCATTAATGGGACTCACATCAAAACCATAACAGAGGGCATATTTTTCCCTAGAGTAACATTCATCAACAAACATTTCTGGATTTTGCTGCCTAAAACCCAAAGCTGCAACAACATGCCTACAAGAAATACCAATTAACTCCTAGAAATTACATGTACAAGACCTTTTGGCAATGCCAACTATGAATTCATGTTTGTTATAAGAATGAGTAACTTGAAAATTTTCATCCATAGCCCAAGTTGGAAACCAATCTCCACTTATATCCACCTAATTATCTAATCTCTTTCTAGGAATTAACATAACCTTGTGTGGCCACTTTTCAAGTTTCATGGCAGAATTACTA
Source organism: Lathyrus sativus (assembly GCA_963859935.3). Classification (NCBI taxonomy): domain Eukaryota; kingdom Viridiplantae; phylum Streptophyta; class Magnoliopsida; order Fabales; family Fabaceae; genus Lathyrus; species Lathyrus sativus. The sequence continues at coordinate 104,288,383 of OZ012737.1, forward strand.
CACATGTTCATTAAGTACGTTCTAATCCATTCAAACATGGTTAGTATAGGTTTATCCATAGCCACTAAAATTATGGCATTAAAAGACTCAACAATATTGTTCATCAGTACATCAAATTTAAGGTAAAAACTAAATGCACGCTTACACCAACATTTTGGAGGTACTCCCATTAGCCATGTCCAAGCCTTGAGATCTACTTGCTCAATTCATTAATTTTTTGCATACATCCTTGATAGTAAGTTGCCTTGGTTGCTCCCATCATCAGATCTCTTATTAATGATCCACCTCCAAATTCTTTCTTAAAGTTTGCATACAAATGTCTCAGACACAACCTATGCTCTATTCTTTCAAGCATTTCTTCAAATACTGCTACCAAACCCTGTAACAATCATGAAAATGACACAACTTTAAAAACATCTAACATTTGAAATATGAAAATTGAATGACAAAATGACATAACTTTTAACACACCTTTGTTGATCTGATATAAAGACATATATAATGTCTTGTCCAACATCTTCCATTAACAGCTATAGAAACCACCTCCAGCTATCTTTTATTTCAGTTTCTACAACACCAAAGGCCAATGGGAAATATTGGTCATTGGAGTACCTACCTACAACTATTAAAAGTTGACCCCCATATTTGGTCTTCAAATAGCACCCATCAATCCCAACAAATGTTTGCATCCATTTATCAATCTTGTTTTTCATCCATCAAAACAAAATTAAAAAAGATCCAAATCTTGGTTGAATTGATGGGATTGGTCTGTCAATGTTGAACTTGAAAGTATACCCAACATTTACCCTTTTCAACTATGCAACATATCTCAATAAATTTGCATATTTCCTGCCTGCATCTCCTTCAATTATCTTCTTTGCTATCAGCTTTTCCTTCCGTGCCTTGACCATAATAATTCCCATAGAGTAATTATGTCTCATGTCTTAAATAATATTACAAATCCTAACAGTCTCAGATGTTTAAATTTTCTTCACAACAGCCTTGGCCACCCACCTTGATGAAGTAGATTGATTATCCAAAACCCTAGCACGTGTGCGGTTGTCTTTTATAGTCTTAATGGCATAAGTGTGCTTATGGCCCACTTTAGAGTATAAAATTAAAAAACCACATTTACCCCTGCATTCTACCCTTACCGTATAACTTTCATTTTTCACAAAAGTAATTTCTCTACCATTTAAAACTGACCACTCACGGATCGCCTCTTTAAAGTCATCTAGGGAATTGAATTGCATACCCCACTTAAACTTAAAATTCTTTTTAAGTTGGTCTTTACTAAACTTTTCAAACTTAATGGCATTATCATCTAGATCAGAGCTATCTAGCTCATCACAAACATATTCATCATTTTCCCATTTCTTCTTCTTATTGGAACCAATTACAATCCAGCTACTACTGGACCCTCACGAATGGATAGAGAAACATCAATTCCATCAAATCCATCTGCAAATGCAGTGGTTCTTTCATCCTCACTGTCATTCAACCCTTCAACTCCCTCATCATCACTTCCATCTAACTCTACGATTTCATTCACACACCTATGACTCTTAATCGTGACTTTTATATCATTGAAATCATGTTCCACAAACATTTCTCCATCTACTTGGGTAGCACAAGCATATGCAGCAAAATCATAAACATCATCAATATTCCTAATGTGGAAAAAGTTTTCATCTATGTCAACGATTTTGGTCCAAGTCTTGTACGTCCCTTCTATGTAACCTCACCCATTAACTAAATTATGAATGTTAATCATTGACCACTTATCAATGACTTATCCAGACACTATGGTTGACACACCACCCCTGTATATCGTTTCACCTTCAATCAACTTTACAAACTCCCACCCATCATGAAAGACAATGTTAAACACTTGCATGTTCAGGAAACGAAGATAAGAACAAATTTAAGACAAACAATATTGCGAAAATAGTAAGAGCAATAGTAAACAAAACTAACCTGTGACATTTCGTATGCATCTTGACCTCGTCTTCTTCGACCGTGTGTTTTCCGATCGTTTTTCGCAGGTGGCTATTTTGGTAGAAATTCTCAATTCTGAGGCCTAATTTTTCACGAGTGGTAAATAGGAAATGAATGAATTTCTGAGTTCATTGTACACTACGCCTATCAACGTGGCATTTATGGTCCAGTCAGCAGGCCATCAGATGCCAACTAGGAGGAATCAATTACACAGTCAGCAAAATAGTGACAAAAGGGTCTTGCATAATAGAATCTGGATTTGGTAAATGGGGAATAACAAAAAAAAAATTTTAAAAAGGGTAAAATCAAAACTCGCTATAATGGTAGGGGATAAATATATTTAACCCTTATTATTATTATTATTATTATTATTATTATTATTATTATTATTATTATATATATATATATATATATATATATATATATATATATATATATATATATATATATATATATATATATATTAGTTATTAATCGATAGTTCTATGATTAATATTATTATTATTATTATTATTATTATTATATATATGTGTAGTATGTTTATATTAGATTTGTATATCAGTAACAGTAACGTATTAGCTATGTCTGATTAAAATATTCTAGTCTGTAATGTGAGGAATGTTGTTTTGACGGTGCTCACATTTAAGTCGTAAATTAAATAGTTAAATTGGGATTTATTTTAGGACTGATTTTTGAATTGTTTTTAAATTAAAATAATTACCGCAAAAGCGTAATTTAGAGATACCAGTTTCGAAAGAAAGGAACCTGTATCTAACTTAAGTAAAAACTTAGATTTTAAACTAAGTGATATACAAAAACAAGACTTTTTTTAAATTATAAAAATACGTGATTTTCAAAAGTAGATTTTAAGAGCATAAACGGACACACGAAAATGGACGTTTATGAACTTAAAGTCCAGTGTTAGACGAGTGAAAGCCAGTAACATCTTTAAACTTATTTTTCACCTTAAACAACTTTTTAATTAATCAAAAGTAATTAATTTTATAAAACAAAAAGATTTGCACTTTAACACTCTAAACATGCGAAAGTTGTCGTATAGATTTTAGGCTAAAGTTTGGTTTCGGCTACGCGATAGCGAACTGTTCATTTAAATTAATTCTTTTTATTAAGATAAAATAATCTTCCGATCTGATTAATTAACACGACGCTTTTGTGAGTACCATTGATCGATGCAAGTCACATTCTAGTCTCTGTTTTATTAAATGTTCAAAACCAACTAATTTTAAATTCCTTCTTATCAAATTTCATCACCTTAGGTTTACATAGCAATTGTAGGTAACGGTAGATTGATATTCGATCCTTGTGAGTTCGATAATCTTTTATATTACTACGATATTTTCGTGCACTTGTAGACCTGATCACTGACCAAGGGCAAATATTGCACTGCACATATGCTAGAACATCGTGCTTCACATGTTACACCAGAACATTCAGATTAACTCTTCTTCATAAAATATAAATCTTTTTTTGTAAAATGAATCTTGGATTAGATAATTCTGAACCAAAACTGTAAATAACATTTGTCTGTTGTCAGAGACCAGATGTTACAGCTCATATGTTAGAACATCGTGTTTCACACGTGTCCCTTTTACACTAGAAACAACTTGAACATATTCCATCTTATTTTTCATAATGCAGCCAATCCAAAAGAAATAACATTATTCCTATGAAACCTCCATTTCATCGTCTTGTGAAAGTATCTCAAATTGGAGTCACCATCTTTGAGCCAATTCTTCTTTGATATTTGGAAAAGAAAACACTCTCTAAAGTGCATTGTCTCCTAAACCCTGCTAGTAGACTGAGTTCTCTTTGTTGCAATCACTTGTTGATCAAACTAGGTGTCAAGTGCCACCAAAACATCAAGAGCATTCAAATCTGAGTCAAAATTATTAAAAATCAATCAAGTTTAAGCGAATAGGCCTCAAGTTATAGAATTGTAACATACATATATCATTTTTCATTCTTCATAGTGTAGCTAAATTTTTCACCTAGCTTTAACCATTCATCTCTTATATTTGCTTGAGACTTCTTAGCCAATTCATGTTCATCTCTCAACCACTGCACTTGTTCCCTTAACTCATCTCCTTCAACTTTTAGAATCTTTGCTTTCTCAAATACTTCCCTCTTTGTATCAGCAACCATGTTCTTGGCTACTTGTGAAGCACTTATATTAGCTCTAACACCATTTATTAGTTCTTCTAACTCTTTCTTCCTTTCCTCCAAATACTCCAACTCATTCAACAACTCATTTTCAAAACACTTCACTTCTCTATAAAGGTTTTTGTTAGCTTCAAGACCCTCTTCTAATTCATCCTTTTTCAACAATTTTGCTTTTGTAGACTCTATTTTCTTGCTTTCATTTGGGTAATCATAACTCCAACAAGTGAACTGTCTTGAAACTTCTATAACTAATGATCTTGTTTCAACAGATATTCATTCTTCTCTTGGTAAATTTGTGAGGTAATCTAAGGTAGATTTCCTGGTGTTGTACTCATTAGGCCTTAAGAGAACAGGAAAAATCTTTGGTGAGAAAATCATCAAGTGTCTTCAAAGCTTTCTTGGTGTCTTCACTTGGCATTGTTCTGTTAGATGATTCAGAAACCACTTTGTTGTGATTATTCTCAGCATCAAGATTAGCATTGAATGTTTCCATGTCTTCGTCATCCAGAGTAGTATTAAATTCTTCAACATTACTACCAATCTTCTCAAATTCATGCCTTGAATCTAAATCAACATCTGGATCTTCAAATAGGATGTCTTCCATGTTAGCCTCTTGCGTACATACATGAAATCCAGACCAGCATATATTCACATTTGATGATCCAATTATTTTCTCACAAGAAATCTCAATTTGATTCTAATCATCAACTAGATACGGCTCAAGATTGTGAAACTTGATGGGCGGATGAGTCCTCAAATCAAACAGCCATACATGATCTGTCACCATTTCAGAAAAACTTCTTGATATTTCCAATTCATAAACTTCTTCATTGTTTATATAAAATCGGATTTTGCAACTGAAAGTCTTCTTCATTTTACACTCTATTGCAAGAGCGAAACATAAACTTGCCTCAGTTGGCTGGTTTTGTTGAGCAGAAGCATCATGTTGACTTGCCTCAGTTAGCTGGTTTTGTTGAGCATGAGCATCATGTTGACTTGCCTCAGTTGGTTGATTTGGTTGATTAGCCTTCACTTTAGTGGTTGCACTTGTACCTGCATTAAACTTTACCTTTTTCTACAAAAATCCAAATGTTATACAATATTAGAACATTGTTTACACCTATAACATTCTGAATAAATAATACAGACAGACAACTAACAATACCTTTCTTTTCAAGGCATTTGGATCTTGTTTCTTGCTCTTACATGACTGAACATTATGTCCAAACTTATCACACTTTGTACACCTGTAAGATACACCAGGAAATCTTCTTCTAGCACCTTCCTCGCCATACTCCCTAACTCTTAGTTTTCTTGGTCTGCCAAGACCTTTTTTGTACCTAGGAGGTAAAATCTCTTCACCTTCAACTTCAGGCAACATTTCCTGTCCATTAATGGGACTCACATCAAAACCATAACAAAGGGCATATTTTTCCCTAGAGTAACATTCATCAACAAACATTTCTGGATTTTCCTGCCTAAAACCCAAAGCTGCAACAACATGCCTACAAGAAATACCAACTAACTCCTAGAAATTACATGTACAAGATCTTTTGGCAATGCCAACTATGAATTCATGTTTGTTATAAGAATGAGTAACCTGAATTTTTTTATCCCTGGCCCAAGATGGAAACCAATGTCCACTCATATCTACTTAATTATCTAATCTCTTTCTAGGAATTGGCATAACCTTGTGTGGCCACTTTTCAAGTTTCATGGCAGAATCACTGCACATGTTCATTAAGTACTTTCTAATCCATTCAAACATGGTTACTATATGTTTATCCCTAGCCGCTCAAATTATGGCATTAAAAGACTCAGCAATATTGTTCATCAGTACATCAAATTTAGGGTAAAAATTAAATGCATTCTTACACCAACATTTTGGAGGTACTCCCATTAGCCATGTCCAAGCCTTGAGATCTACTTGCTCAATTCATTAATTTTTTGCTTTCATCCTTGACAGTAAGTAGCCTTGGCTTCTCCCATCATGAGATCTCTTATTAATGATCCACCTCCAAATTCTTTCTTAAAGTTTGCATACAAATGTCTCAGACACAACCTATGCTCTATTCTTTCAAACATTTCTTCAAATACTGCTATCAAACCCTGTAACAATCATGAAAATGACACAACTTTAAATCCATCTAACATTTGAAATATGAAAATTGAATGACAAAATGACACAACTTTTAACACACCTTTGTTGATCTGATATAAAGACATATATAATATCTTGCCCAACATCTTCCATTAACAGCTGTAGAAACCACCTCCAGCTATCTTTTGTTTCAGTTTCTACAACACCAAAGGCCAATGGGAAATATTGGTCATTGGCGTCTCTACCTATAGCTATTAAAATTTGACCCCCATATTTGGTCTTCAAATGGCACCCATCAATCCCAACAAATGGTCTGCATCCATTTATCAATCTTGTTTTTCATCCATCAAAACAAAATTAAAAAGATCCAAATCTTGGTTGAATTGATGGGATTGCTCTGTCAATGTTGATCTTGAAAGATACCCAACACTTACCCTTTTCAACTATGCAACATATCTCTATAAATTTGCATATTTCCTGTCTGCATCTCCTTCAATTATCTTTTTTGCTATCAGCTTTTCCTTCCATGCCATGACCACAATAATTCCCATAGAGTAATTATGTCTCATGTCTTAAATAATATCACAAATCCTAACAATCTCAGATGTTTAAATTTTCTTCACAACAGCCTTGGCCACCCACCTTGGTGAAGTAGATCTATTATCCAAAACCCTAGCACGTGTGCGGTTGTCTTTTATAGTCTTAATGGCATAAGGGTGCTTATGGCCCACTCTAGAGCATAAAATTAAAAAACCACATTTAGCCCTGCATTCTACCCTTACCGTATAACTTTCATTTTTCACAAAAGTAATTTCCCTATCATTTAAAACTGACCACTCACGGATTGCCTCTCTAAAGTCATCTAGGGAGTTGAATTGCATACCCCACTTAAACTTAAAATTCCTTTTAAGTTGGTCTTTACTAATCTTCTCAAACTTAATGGCATTATCATCTGGATCAGAGCTATCTAGCTCATCATTAACATATTCATCATCTTCCCATTTCTTCTTATTGGAACCAATTACAATCCAGCTACTGCTGGACCCTCACGAGTGGATAGAGAAACGTCAATTCCATCAAATGCATCTGCAAATGCAGTGGTTCTTTCATCCTCATTGTCATTCAACCTTTCAACTCCCTCATCATCACTTCCATCTAACTCTACGATTTCATTCACACACCTAGGACTCTTAATCGTGACTTTTATATCATTGAAATCATGTTCCATAAACATTTCTCCATCTACTTGGGTGGCACAAGCATATGTAGCAAAATCATAAGCATTATCATTATTCCTAATATGGAAAAAGTTTTCATCTATGTCAAGGATTTTGGCCCAAGTCTTGTACGTCCCTTCTATGTAACCAAGCTCATTAACTAAATTACGAATGTTAATCATTAACCACTTATCAATGACTTACCCAGACACTATGGTTGACACACCACCCCTGTATATCGTTTCACCTTCAATCAACTTTACAAACTCCCATCCAACGTGAAAGACAATGTTAAACACTTGCATGTTCAGGAAACGAAGATAAGAACAACTTTAAGACAAACAATATTGCGAAACTAGTAAGAGCAACAGTAAATAAAACTAACCTGTGACATTTCGTATGCGTCTTGACCTCGTCTTTTCCACCGTGCTTCCGTCTTCTCCGACCGTGTGTTCTCCGACTGTTTTTCGCAGGTTGCTATTTTGGTAGGAATTCTCAATTCTAAGGCCTAAATTTTCACGAGTGGTAAATAGGAAATGAATGAATTTATGAGTTTATTGTACACTCAGCCTATCAATGTGGCATTTATGGTCAAATCAGCAGGCCATCAGATGCCAACTAGGAGGAATCAATTGCACAGTCAGCAAAATAGTGACAAAAGGGTCTTGCATAATAGAATCTGGATTTGGCAAATGGGGAATCACAAAAAATAATATCTTAAAAGAGGGTAAAACCAAAACTCTCTATAATGGGAGGGGGTAACATATATTTAACCCTTATTATTATTATTATTATTATTATTATTATTATATATATATATATATATATATATATATATATATATATATATATATATATATATATATATATATATATATATATATATATATATATATATATATATATATATATATATATATATATATATATATATATATATATATATATATATATAACCCTTATTATTATTATTATCATATATATATATATATATATATATATATATATATATATATATATATATATATATATATATATATATATATATATATATATATATATATATATATATATATATATATATATATATATATATATATATATATATATATATATATATATATATATATATATATATATATATATATATATATATATATATATATATATATATATATATATATATATATATATATATATATATATATATATATATATATATATATATATATATATATATATATATATATATATATATATATATATATATGAGGACGTATACTTTGAGAATGTCATTTTATTTTTATGTGAAAATATGAGAATGAATCTGAACCATTAGATTTAAAATAAATGAGTGAAATCGTGTCATTTTTATTTTCTCCCTCCTCCATTATTAAAATAAATTAAAATATTATAGTTTTCACAATTAAAATTCTCTCTCCTCTCACCCATTTATTTTAAATTTAATGGTTTAAATTCATTTTCATATTCTCATACAAAATTGACATTCTCATATGATACGTCATTCATATATATATATATATATATATATATATATATATATATATATATATATATATATATATATATATATATATATATATATATATATATATATATATATATATATATATATATATATATATATATATATATATATATATATATATATATATATATTAGTTGTTAACCGATACTTCTATGATTATTATTATTATAATATATATGTTTAGTATGTTTAAATTAGATTTGTATATAAGTAACAGTAACGTATTAGCTATGTCTGATTAAAATATTATAGTCCGTAATGTGAGGAATGTTGTTATGACGGTGCTTACATTTAAATCGTAAATTAAATAGTTAAATTGGGAACCAGTTTTGAAAGAAAGGAATCTGTATCTGACTTAAGTAAAAATTTAGATTTTAAATTAAGTGATATGCAAAAACAAGATTTTTTTTTAAATTACAAAAATACATGATTTTCAAAAATAGATTTTAAGAGCATAAACGGACACACGAAAGTGGACGTTTATGAACTTAAAATCCAGTGTTAGACGAGTGAAAGGCAGTAACATCTTTAAATTTATTTTTCATCTTAAACAATTTTTTAATTAATCAAAAATAATTAATTTTAAAAAAATAAAAAGATTTGCACTTTAATACGCTAACCATGCGTCGTATAGATTTTAGGCTAAAGTTTGGTTTCGGCTACGCGATAGCGAACTGTTCATTTAAATTAATTCTTTTTATTAAGAAAAAATACTATTCCGATTTGATTAATTAACACGTCGCTTTTGTGAGTACCATTAATCGATGCAAGTCACATTCTAGTCTCCGTTTTATTAATATTTTAAAACCAACTAATTTTAAATTCCTTCTTATCAAATTTCATCACCTTAGGTTTACATAGCAATTGTAGGTAACGGTAGGTTGATATTCGATCCTTGTGAGTTTGATAATCTTTTATATTATTACGATATTTCCGTGCACTTGCAGACCTGATCACTGACCAAGGGCAAATATTGCACTGCACACATGCTAGAACATCGTGTTTCACATGTTACACCAGAACATTCAAATTAACTCTTCTTCATAAAATATAAATCTTTTTTTGTAAAATGAATCTTGGATTAGATAATTCTGAACCAAAACTGTAAATAATATCTGTCTGTTGTCAGAGACCAGATGTTACAGCTCATATGTTAGAACATTGTGTTTCACACGTGTCCCTTTTACACTAGAAACAACTTGAACATATTCCATCTTATTTTTCATAATGCAGCCAATCCAAAAGAAATAACATTATTCCTATGAAACCTCCATTTCATCGTCTTGTGAAAGTATCTCAAATTGGAGTCACCATCTTTGAGCCAATTCTTCTTTGATTTTTGGAAAAGAAAACACTCTCTAAAGTGCATTGTCTCCTAAACCCTGCTAGTAGTCTGAGTTCTCTTTGTTGCAATCACTTGTAGATCAAACTAGGTGTCAAGTGCCACCAAAACATCAAGAGCATTCAAATCTGAGACAACATTATTAAAATTCAATCAAGTTTAAGCCAGTAGGCCTCAAGTTACAGAATTGTAACATACATATATCATTTTTCATTCTTCATAGTGTAGCTAAATTTTTCACCTAGCTTTAACCATTCATCTCTTATATTTGCTTGAGACTTCTTAGCCAATTCATGTTCATCTCTCAAACACTGCACTTGTTCCCTTAACTCATCTCTTTCAACTTTTAGAATCTTTGCTTTCTCAAATATTTCTCTCTTTGTATCAGCAACCATGTTCTTGGCTACTTGTGAAGCACTTATATTAGCTCTAACACCATTTATTAGTTCTTCTAACTCTTTCTTCCTTTCCTCCAAATACTCCAACTCATTCAACAACTCATTTTCCAAACACTTCACTTCTCTAAAAAGGTTTTTGTTAGCTTCAAGACCCTCTTCTAATTCATCCTTTTTCAACAACTTTGCTTTTGTAGACTCTATTTTCTTGCTTTCATTTGTGTAATCATAACTCCAACAAGTGAACTGTCTTGAAACTTCTATAACTAATGATCTTGTTTCAACAGATATTCCTTCTTCTCTTGGTAAATTTGTGAGGTAATCTAAGGTAGATTTCATGGTGTTGTACTCATTAGGCCTTAAGAGAACAGAAAAATCTTTGGTGAGAAAATCATCAAGTGTCTTCAAAGCTTTCTTGGTTTCTTCACTTGGCATTGTTCTGTTAGATGATTCAGAAACCACTTTGTTGTGATTATTCTCAGCATCAAGATTAGCATAGAATGCTTCCATGTCTTCATCCTCCAGATTAGTATTAAGTTCTTCAACATTACTACCAATCTTCTCAAATTCATGGCTTGAATCTAAATCAACATCTGGATCTTCAAATAGGATATCTTCCATGTTAGCTTCTTGCCTACATACATGAACTCCACACCAGCTTATATTCACATTTGATGATCCAATTATTTTCTCACAAGAAATCTCAATTTGATTCCAATCATCAATTAGATACGGCTCAAGATCGTGAAACTTGATGGGCGGATGAGTCCTCAAATCAAACAGCCATACATGATCTGTCACCATTTCAGAAAAACTTCTTGATATTTCCAATTCATAAACTTCTTCACTGTTTATATAAAATCGGATTTCGCAACTGAAAGTCTTCTTCATTTCACTCTCTATTGCAAGAGCGAAACATAAAATGATTGGTGGAAAATTTTCATGCACCCAAAAAGTCATATATTCACCTTCGCGGATGTGATCAAACCATTCTGGAATTCTCGTTCCCGGAACTGTAATTTGTAGCTCACATGCCTCGAAAGTTTCCTGTTATAAATTATTGACGAGTTCAAGGGTCCGGTTAAAATATCTCAGAGACAAACAAAGTATTTAAATCATTTAAGAATAAGAAAAACCTGGCTTAGTAACAAGTTTGATGACTCTGCAGTCAATGATATGCAGTTTCTTGCGTTAATATATTGCGAATTGGGAGGAATGCATGGAATTTCTTGGAGTTCTTTGCAGTCGTCTAAGTGAAGCATTTGCAATGAATCATATTCATCTATGCATCTTGGAAGAGTAACAAAATTATTTCCTGAAAGGACTAATGATGACAAATTTGGGAAACATTTGAAAATTATGGGAAGATCTTCATCAATAAGACCACAGCTTTCTAGATTCAATGATTGAACATTGCAAAATGTAAGAGTAGATTTTCCTAATTCTCTCAATTTTGTCAAGAAGCTTCTCAATTGTGGACAACCTTCAATATCAAGGTTTCTAAGATTTTGCAACATATCGATGTTTTCAGGAAGTTCCTTGAGACTCAAGCAAGATGTCATGCTTAATTCTTCAAGAGCAACAAGGTTTCCAATGGAAGGAGGAAGTTCTTCAATCCCAGTGCCTTCAATTGAAATAGATATGAGATTTTCCATTTTCGCCAAAATTGTTGGAAAAGTTTGAAGACTTGAACACCAATTAAGAATTAGAGTTTTCAATGATGTCAATTTGATAGCTTGTGGAAAATCTTTAAGTTTTGTGCATCCATAAGCCCTTAACTCTGTAAGGTTCTCAAGAAATCCAAGAGAGTCATCAATTTTTTCTAGATTTGTACAATAGTCAAGATTTAGTTCTGTCAAATTTGGTACACTTGAAACGTCGGGTAGTTTTGTTAAGAATTCACAGTGACTCAAATCCATAGAAGTCAAAGAATCGAAATGCTGCAAATCAGAAAAATAGATTAACATAACTAAATTATTAGAATTTGGGTTGTGACTAACTTAACCCTTACGAATCAGGCATATAACATAGGAACTTCTCCACTTATAAACAAATGTTTAAACTATATCTCGTTTAATGTAAGACTCTTGACACATCCTCTCACACTCAGAACTGGACATCTGGAGCATGACACAATTGGCCTGCTAACCTATTAGAGGGTGGCCTAATGGATCTTGGATAGGCTCAGCACCATCTTATAATTTTGGTTCAACTGTTTAAACTATATCTCATTCAATGAAGGAATCTTGACACACACTCTCACACATATGACTGGACATCTAGAACGTGACTCGACTGATCTGCTAGCCATAACGTAATAGAAGGTGGCTCAATGGATCTTCGATAGACTCTGAAACCATGTTGAAATTTTGGTTCAACCCTTACAAACCACATTTCATATCCAATGTAGAGAGAAATGAATAAAATGATAACATGAAAGCTTACCTTGAATGGTTCTTGCAATGTAAAGCGACTGCTCGACAAATTGAGTGCAACAAGTTTCTTTGGTTGAAAAGTCGGTGGCAAAGACGATGAAGGATATTCCATCCAATCAAGCAACCTTAAATTGTTTGGAAGATGTTGAGGGCTTCCATAAAAGTGTCCATTTCTAACTATAAGAATTTTGAGATTTTTCATCTTTTTGAAGGAATCATCTTTCAAGTGTACCATATATTGATCAGGGAGATCTACCATCATGCCTTGAATTCTGTAAGTCCCCTTTTAGACAAAAGCAAACATGAAAAGTCATAATTTGCTGCAAATATGTTACAATTATGTTCAAATGTCAACAAATTCTTAACCTTAACAAATCACTTAGAGCATGTTTAGTTTCACTTATTTGAGTTTATATGATGGCATAAGCACTTACTCATATTAAACAAAGCAATGGGAATAACATAGACATGACGGCGCTTACCGAACTTTGTGTTAGTACTTCAATAACATCCTCATGATTCCATAATCTACTCCGCTTTCCAGGCTCTAACGGAGAAACTTCTCGAACAACTTCCCTTCCCATGTCTTGAATCAAATCATGCATTCTCAATCGGTTATATTCATCAATACTTACAAGAGATCTATCGGTAAGCACACTGATACCGAATTTCGGAAAGAAACCACAAGCTTGAAGTGTTTTTTCGACATATTCAACCGTCTCACCCTTGAAGAAACAAGCTATATCCAAGAAAATCTCCTTTTCATTCTCTTCTAAATTATCAAAAGTTACTCTAAGCACATTTTGAACTTCTTTATTAGGAATTTTTTCATATTTAGCCAATGCAGATTTCCATTCCTCAACTGTTTTACCAAACAAATTAGATCCCATTACTTTCAAAGCCAATGGAAGTCCTTCTGCATAAACCACAACATTGTTCGAAATCTCCATATACTCCTTATCACTTGCTTTTCTTTTGAATGCATTCCATGTAAAGAGTTCATAAGCTTCTTCATGATTCAATTTCTTCACTTCATATGATTTATCAACTAGATGAGAAGCTAACAATTGCTTATCTCTTGTTGTTATGATTATTACACTTCCGAAACCGAACCAATCGCGCCCTCCTGCTAAGGCTTGAAGCTGTTCCAATTTGTCAACATCATCAAGAATCAAAAGTACTTTTTTGCAACATAATCTCTTCTTTATAATTGGAATTCCTTTATAAACATTTCCAAGCTTAATGTTCTTTTCACCAACTGTTTCATAAAGAAGTGTTTCTTGAAGTTGAACTAAGCCTTGTCTTTGAGTTGAACTTTCTCTTATATCAGTAAGGAAACTTGTGACTTCAAATTGATTAGCAATTGAGTTGTACAATGCTCTTGCAATTGTTGTTTTGCCTATGCCTCCATGTCCATGAATTCCAAAGAAAGAAACTTCTTCAACAGGCTGCTCAAATTTCAAAATGGATTTTACTTCTGATATGCGAGTTTCTAGTCCAACCGGATGCTCCGCAATATGCAAAAGGGTGTTATTTAATTTGCTAGAAACCTCCTCAATGATCCTTAGGATAAGCTCATACTCATACCTACAAAGTTAAAAAAAGATCCGCGTCAAAAATTTGGGTCGTCGCATAAATGCTATTGCCAGTGATTGAATTCTGGCCCATCGGCTTACATCTATTTAATTCAACTAAAACATATCAGTTGAGCTACTCCGTCCACCCAGACATCAAAATATAGATACATGAACAAAAAGAAGAAAATATATGTTTTTTACATACCCATGGCCATTTTTTAAGCTCCAACCTGACAAATTGGCTGCATCAAACAATGCTTTTTTCCACTTGTTCAACCTTTGAACATCACCCTTGAATGTGGCTTCATGTTTAGCCATTGCTATTCCAAAGCTTCCTCTTTGATGCCTAATCCAAGAAGGGTCAACATAGTAGAAAACCGGAAAAACTAACTGTCCCTTTGTTTTCCAACACTCAAGAATCTTGGCAAGTTCATCAAGACACCAAGTTGAGGAAGCATAGTTTTCGGAAAACACAATGATCGAAATCCTAGATTCTTCAATGGCTGTAATAAGAGCTGGAGATATTTGTTCTCCTCTTCTAAGCTTCTCATCATCAATGAAAACATTGATACCCTTTTGGTGCAAACCATGATAGAGAGAGCCTGTGAAGCTTGTCCTTGTATCTTCACCTCTAAAACTTAGAAACACATCATAATTCCATCCATGTATCATCCTGGTTATGGCTGCAAATATCAAACACTAACAGAACTTTAGGCTGAATCGCGGACTAGGTCGCTGATTGTTAATAGCATTTTTATAAATGGACACAAATATCTGACTTAAGAGTTTTAACAATGGACTTATTAACTAGATATAATCACAAGTGTCCTAGTTGTATTATTTACATTTTGTGTTCTTCCAAAAATACATACAACGTGATTATGATTCTTATGAATGAATAAAGTAAAACATGTATTATGGCATCATGACTGATATCATCATATCACATGCCATATGCATATGTTCCTTCTTCTTTTGACTTTTTGTGACACAAACGTGGTTTGTAGTTTTGAGAAAAAAGAATATGTGAACATACATTGTCAGGTAGCTTCCAAAGTCAACCAATAAATAAACTGCGGGTCCACTCATTGAACCCAACTTGTTCCTAATATTTGTGGCTTACATGAGAGACCTACTAATACTTGTGGCTTACATGAGAGACTGGTGAAGATATTTTTTTAGGAAGTTTTTATTTTATTATTACGGTGAGTTCACATCTCTAATTGTCTTCAGGTATATCAAAAGATATATTTTTAGAGGCACTTTTTTAAATCAAATTTTATAAGGTGTTTTTTGTTGGTGCAAAGATAGAATAAATGATGAAAATAGGGAAATATTCTATTAAAGAGAATAACGACAGAAGAAACAGGATTAAGAGTTACAATGATTGTCACCCTATTTATAAGCTAAAACTAGGGTTATTAGAATAAGATAAAATACTAAAATACCCTCTAACAAACTTATGGGCTTAAGAAAGTAATATAATAAAATATGAATTATTACTAATACCATCCCTTAATTCATATTCCATCAAAACTTGTAACACCAATTTCATCCCTTAATCTGAGAAATTGATCAGTCTTGATAGCTTTCGTCAGAACATCTGCCAACTGCTTCTGAGTGCTGCAGTATACAACTTCTAACACTCCACTCTGAACTTGATGTCTCAGAAAATGATACTTGGTCTCAATATGCTTGCTTCTCCCATGCAACACTGGGTTTCTGGCAAGATTGATTGCAGACTTGTTGTCAATCATCAACTTCAGAGGTTTGTTTACTTTAATCTTCAGATCCTGCAACAGATTCAGAATCCACACAGCTTGGCATGCAGTAACAGCACCTGCAATGTATTCAGCTTCACAGGTTGATAACGCCACAACAGGTTGCTTCTTGAAACACCAAGAAATAGGACCTCCCAGAAATTTGAACAAGTACCCAGATGTACTTCTTCTGTCAACTCTGTCTCCACACCAATCAGAGTCTGAATAACTCAGAAGTTCTGACTCATTATTTCCTCCAGAGGGAAATAACACTCCATACTTCAGAGTTCCTTTGATATACCTCAGAATCCTGACAGCAGCTTGGTAATGGGACCACTTAGGTTTACTCATGAACCTACTAACCATCCCAACTGAGTAGCAAATATCAGGTCTGGTATTGCACAGATACCTCAGAGAATCAACCAACTGTTTGAAGGTTGTAGCATCCACATCCTTTCCTTCAGAGTCTGAATCCAGTTTCTGATTTGTATCAGAAGGTGTGACAGCCATCTTACAATTCTTCAGATCAAATCTCTTCAGAAGTTCTAATTCATACTTGAGCTGATGCAAAATGATACCTTTCTCAGAATATCTGAACTCCATCCCTAGAAAGTATGTCATTTTGCCTAGATCAGTCATTTCAAATTCATTCATTAGAACCTTCTTGAACTTGGCTATCTCCTGTTCAGAACTTCCAGTCAATAGTATATCATCAACATATAAACATACCAGAGTCATATTGCCTTCAGAAGTATGCTGAACATAGACACCGTACTCCATCTCACATTTCTGAAAGCCTTGCTTCTTGAAAAATGAATCAATCTTCTGATTCCAAGCTCTGGGCGCTTGTTTCAATCCATATAGAGCTTTGTATAATCTGTACACCATCCCTTCCTGATTCTTTTTCACAAATCCAGGAGGTTGTGACACGTAAACTTCTTCTTCTAATGGACCATTCAGAAATGCAGATTTTACATCTAAATGCATCAGAGGCCAATTCCTGTTAGCAGCTATTGCAATCACCATTCTGATTGTTTCATGTCTTGCTACAGGTGCAAACACTTCAGAATAATCCAGCCCAGGTTTCTGTAGAAATCCTCTGGCTACCAACCTTGCTTTATGTTTGCCAATTGAGCCATCTGGCTTTAACTTCTGCTTGAAAACCCATCTGACACTGATGGCTTTCTTGTCTTTTGGAAGTTCTGTCAGCTTCCAAGTCTTGTTTCTCTCTATAGCATCAAGTTCTTCTTTCATGGCCTTCAGCCAGAGCTTCTGCTTAAGAGCCTCCTCTGTACTTATAGGTTCAGAGTCTACTAACATGGCACACTGAATAACTTCTCCTTCAGAGTCTACTTCAGTGTCTTGCAGCATGTCAAATTCTGCAAATCTTCCGGGAACGCTTCTGATTCTTTGTGGTCTCTGAACTTGTTCAGAGTCTTGAGCTTCAGAGTTTCTAGCTTCAGATGATTGACCTCCAGAGCTTTGACCATCTTCAGAGTCTGGCATATTTCCAGAGTCTGAATTGCCACCAAGATCTGGATTGCCATCAGAGTCTGAATCATTAGAGTCTGGGTCATCTGGGTCACCTTCATCTTCTGAGTCTTCTTCAGAGTTTGAATCAGTATCAGAGTCAGAGTCAATATCAGGGTTTACTTCAACTTCAGAAATTCTTAACTCTGACCTTTCTTCAGAGGTTCTAACATCAGAATCAGATTGAGACTTATCCCAATTCCAAACTTCTGATTCCTTCACAATCACATCTCTGCTGAATTCAATTTTATTGGTTTCTGGACAATAGAGCTTGTATGCACCTGTACTGTGGTACCCTATCAGAATCATCACTTTGCTTCTATCATCCAGCTTCTGTCTTCTGGCTTCTGGAACATGTTTATAGCAAACAGAACCAAACACCTTCAGATGACTAACACTTTGCTTGTCTCCAGTCCACTTCTGCATAGGAACTATTTCCTTCAACTTCTTCGTAGGACATCTGTTGAGTACATACGGTGCAGTGGCAACAGCTTCTCCCCAGAGCTTCTGAGGAAGCTTCTTCTCCTTTAGCATGCTTCTCACCATATCAAGCAGAGTGCGGTTTCTTCTTTCAGCAAGACCATTGTGTTGAGGGGTATAAGGAGCAGTAACCTCATGCTCAATTCCATTCTCCTCACAGAACTTCTGGAACTCTTTGGAGTTATACTCACCTCCACCATCAGTTCTAAGAATCTTCAACTTCTGACCACTCTGATTCTCAGCCTTCATTCTGAACTTCTTGAATTCATCAAACACCTCGTGTTTAAACTTAATAAGGGATACCCATGTCATTCTTGTGAATTCATCAACAAATAACACAAAGTATTTATTCCCTCCAATTGATGCTACTAGAAATGGACCACACACATCAGAGTGTACAACTCCCAAGACATGTTTTGCTCTTGGAGCAGCTTCTGATGCAAATGGCAATCTTGGTTGTTTTCCTTCCATGCAAACTCTGCATGACTTTTCAGGCTTCTTAATTGCAGGAATTCCATGTACCAATTTCTTTGAATTCAGATGTTGTAAGCTTCTGAAATTCAAATGACCAAATCTTCTGTGCCACAGCTCACTCTCCTTCTCAGTACTTGTTGCACTAAGACACTCTGAGTCTGCAGTTCTGACATTCACCTTGAATGTTCTATTCCTTCCCTGTTCTGACTCCATAATCAACTTCTGATTACAATCATACAGCTTCAGAAGATTGTCCTTCATGGTAACTGAGAAACCTTTCTCAATTAATTGTCCCACACTCATCAGATTGCTTCTGATGCCAGGTACATACCACACATTCTGAATCAATGCTATTTTCCCATTGTTCAGAGTCACTCTGACATTTCCCATACCTTCTGCATTAAGATATTTGTCATCAGCACATCTGATCTTTGTTCTCTTTTCAGAGTCAAAGTCAACCAGCCATTTCTTGTTTCCAGTAAGATGATTTGAACAGCCAGTGTCCATATACCACCAGTCTGTCAGATCCACATTATCAGATTCAGAGGCCATCAACAGCACATATTCGTCATCAGAGCCTCTGGCTATATTTGCTTCTTCTGATTTCTTCTCCTTGTTTGACCAACAATCTCTAGCAAAGTGACCAAACTTCTTACGACAGTAACATTGGATCTTCTTCTTGTCATACTTCTCTTTTCCCTTCTGAGCATTCTTTTGTCTATCAGAGGTTGAAGTTTCTGACTTCTGACCACCATCAGATCTTCTCTTGGCTTCTGACTGCTTCTGATACCTCCTATCAGAAATTGCTTTCAGAGCCTGCTGCTCTACTTCCCTTTCAGAAGTTCTCTCAGTCAAACGCAACTCTTGCGCTTCTAAACTGCTCTGCAGCTCTTCAATTCTCATTGTGCTCAGATCTTTGGAATGTTCTATTGCTACCACAATGTAATCAAATTGAGGAGTAAGGGATCTCAATACTTTCTCCATGATTGTTTCTTCAGAAAGAGTTTCTCCACATGCATTCATCTCATTAGTGATCAGAATCACTCTGGAGATGTATTCAGAAACTTTCTCATTATTCTTCATGTTGAGATTCTCATATTGCTTTCTCAAGGACTGAAGCTTCACCTTCTTCACTGATGCGTCACCACCATAACATCTCACCAGAGTGTCCCATGCAGCCTTTGCTGTTGTAGAGTCTGCAATCTTCTCAAACACGTTTACATCCACACATTGATGAATGAAGAACAATGCTTTCTGATCCTTCTTCCTTACTTCCTTCTGCGCGTTTTTCTGTTCATCGGTTGCATCTGCTGCTACTGGAACATAACCATCAGTGACAAGATCTAGAACATCTTGAGCACCAAATAGTACACGCATTTGGATCATCCAACGATTCCAGTTTTTACCATCAAATACTGGAAGTTTGGTGTTCATGTTGCCGTTTCCGTTCATCTTCTACTTTGCACAATACACTCAGATTTTTCACACAGTGTTTCCCAACCCACAGAATAAAATTCTGATCAGATTTTGTTCAAGATTCAACACGAATCTAAGAATCAAAATCAAACACACAAGACCTCACGTTCACTCGTGTTTCCCGTGTTTCCCAATGAATCTGAACCGGAGCTCTAGATACCAATTGTTGGTGCAAAGATAGAATAAATGATGAAAATAGGGAAATATTCTATTAAAGAGAATAACGGCAGAAGAAACAGGATTAAGAGTTACAATGATTGTCACCCTATTTATAAGCTAAAACTAGGGTTACTAGAATAAGATAAAATACTAAAATACCCTCTAACAAACTTATGGGCTTAAGAAAGTAATATAATAAAATATGAATTATTACTAATATTTTTGAAGATGCATTTTTAAAAATTTATTATAAGTTATTTTAACAATTTTATTTTAAATATGTATCTCCGAAATCTTATTTGCATGTATTTTGAACAGAAACATTATCTTAAGTTTATATTTTTTTAAAATCAAATGTCATTTCAAACATTAAGGAACATAAATATCATAGAACAAGGTAATGCATTAATTAAAATAAACATCCTATTATATTAAAAACATTGTTCTCAAAGTATGGAAATAAATTTAAAACATCCCAAAATTAAAAAAAAAAAAAAAAAAAAAAAAAAAAAAAAAAAACCTATTGTGTTCTGTCTAATCCTAATTAACCTTCTGGCTACTTCTCTGACGCCGGTAACGCAAGACATTATGTAAATTTTTAAGAATGACACGTGCGAGGGCAACCACATCATTGTCACCTCTCTCAAACAACTCATACTCTATTCCCTCATACATAATTTGCATAATGTTTCCACATATCGGCAACATATCAATAGCAATGTCATTCTTGGTCTGCTCACTGTTGCGGTGAGAATCGCGATACCAAGCTATTGATTAACTTGAATCTTAATTCTTAAATTCACAACTGAACTTTAATTTATCCAAAAAGGAAAGGTTTAAAGAAAGAAAAACTTATTAAAATACTAAGGAAAAGGCAAGGCCTAAAACTAAGTAAAGAGAGATCTAAAGGTTCGGGGGTTGGTTATGCCTAGGGTAGGTATTTCACATCCTAAACATCTGTAGTACTCTACAGGAACCTCTTGTTAATATTTGTGTTTGCTAAAGTTTGCTTGCTAAAGGAAAAGTGCTAAGGGTAAAGATATAAAGTATATACAAAGTTTGGTAAAGTTTGCTCGCGAAGACATCGCATCTTGTGCCTACGTATCCTGACGGGAATGGAATCAGAGCAATCGTAGTTCTCCTGGTGGGGTAAGGAACTCTTGACTGTGGTCAAGATTCCAAAGGGAAAGTAAATGTCTGCGGCGAGACACCTACATAGAGTGTGGCGACTCTAAACTAAAGTTAAGTTAGCAAAGAATGGAATGTCCACGGCGGGACGACTAAATAGAGCACGGCGACTCCAAGCCTAAGTTGCAAAGGTAAACACGGGGAATATCCACGGCGGGACGACTAAATAGAGCACGGCGACTACAATTCTAAGTTGTAAAAGGTTAACAAGAAGTTAGTTGTTAGCGAGGGAAAAAGAAAAGGTTGGTTGTTAGTTGGCTCGCTAAGACGTCGCATCTTATGCCTGCGTATTCTCATCGAGAAATCATAGCGTTCGTAGTTCCCCTAAATAGGGGTGAGGAACTCTTGATAGTGGTCAAGGTTCCAAAGGGATGTAAGTATTCATAGAGAAGTACTTACATGGAGTGCGGCGACTCCTAAATCTAAGTTGAGATTGTTATGGTAAAGAATGTCCACGGCAGGACGCTAAACATGAGTACGGCGACTCAGATCCTAAGGTTAGGATAAAAGGGTAAAGGATGTCCACGGCGGGACGCTAAATGTGAGTACGGAGACTCAGATCCTAAATTGATAAAGGTAACAGGAAGTTAGTGGTTAGTGAGCTCGCCAAGAAATCGCATCTTGTGCCTACGTATCCTCAAGAGGGACTTGAGAAATCAGAGCGTCCGTAGTTCGTGAGACTACGAGTTGCTAGGTTCTAAGAACCAATAACAACGAAGACAGATAAGCAAGGGACATGCACAATAACAATAAGTCAACACACAGTCCCTTCCATTGGATTAGGTCAACAAGGAATAGAAGTAAAGCAACATGTACATGGAAGAAAATCAGTCACAAATAGAATCAGGCAACCAACAAAATTATTAATCAATTTAAATATAAATATTTAACAAGATTAACTAATAATTTAATTAATCAAATTAAATACAAATATTTAAATTAATTAATAATTACAACATATATTTTTGCATTTTTAAATATTTAACAATTAACTAATAAAAGATAAATAATTAAAAATCTCTTTTTGTCTCTCCAAATATTTTACAAATTAAAATAAACTAAATAAATAAATAAAGTAAAAGAAAAGAAGGAAAAAAACCTGATAAAGATTAGATGAGGGAGTATTGTGTCTACTTGGAGGATGATATTTTATGTGAGGTTAGAGGTAGCATGAAGAAAAAGAAATGTAGGTGGTGGATATTATTGGAAAAATGAAGGTGAGTTATTCATATCATGGAAGATATTGTATATGAAAGAGTGATGATAGAATATGGTGGATAGTGAGTTTTTAGTTTATGTGGAAGTGTGATAAGGAAAAGAGCATGAAATGTGAGATTTTGTGGTGTGGTTGCTTCTTTTATATAGGTTGGAAAAGAAAGAAGAGTGTATGAGACTTATTTGACAAGTTTCTAAAAAGTAAATAATTTATGAGACTTATTTGACAAGTTTCTAAAAAGTAAGTAATTTATGAGACTTATTTGACAAGTTTCTAAAAAGTAATTAAAATTACAAATCAAAATTTAAAAATTAAGTATAAAATAAGAAAAGGTATTAACTAAAAAAAATTGATTAATTAAAAAATATATTATTTAAAAGTATAAATAAAAAAGGTAAAAAATGAATAATTGGACCGGTATCGAAGTGCTTAAAAAAATAAAACGAATACACCAAAATGATCAGCGTAAAATATACCATTCGGAAAAATATGACGCTTTGTCAAATTTTGAAATAAATTTTACCCGCTAAATTGACTTAAACTGTCTAAAAATGCGACCGAAAAGTGGCCGAAAAATTTAAATGAACACGTCAGGTTAAACTACGTGAAACGTAGATTAATAAGACTAACGTTTGCAGGCTCGATTTTAAAATTTTTTGTCCGCTGATTTTTCACACAGTTGACTTTTAGTTTGACCGATTCGATTGTAATTCCAACAAGTTTATTTCAGCTGATAAATTGGGTATTATGAAAAATAATAAACATGATATAATACACATGCAATGCAAAATAATATGAGGGTAAATTTTGGGGTACAACAGTTGTCCCTATTTAAATATCCTCACCGGATGACATGAGTGATGAAAATCCTCATGAAATCATGGTGGAAGGTATTTAAATACAGATAACCAAAAATTTTGCCCTTAGATGCAATGACATGCTATGCTATGAACAAGAGAAAGAAAAAAAATGCGATGCTGACATGTCATGAACTCTAGTATGATGAAAATGATGAGATGTTAAAATGCAGACAAATACAAAAGTAAAACGGGACAGAGACGACACAACAAATAACCACTAGGAAAATACAGCAACGCTGAGGAAGCAACAGTCATCATCCATGAACGGAACTGGATGGAAAAGAGTCACAACATTCATAAGATCAATGAATGAGGTGAGGAGAAACCTGAGAAATATAACAGGGACACATAAACAAACATCAGAGACATTCGGAAGAACATCGAATGAACTCCGAAATATATCAGAGATACTCGGAAAAATATCGAATAAACTCCGGAACATATCCAAAGAAGCACATTGAAGACATATCTTTTGAAGATATATTTGAAACATTTTAGAAGGGTATTTGAAGATATATATGGGAAAACATCAGGTAAGCAATAAAGGAGTTCTGGAAGAACATCAGAACAAAAGATATATATATATATATATATATATATATATATATATATATATATATATATATATATATATATATATATATATATATATATATATATATATATATATATATATATATATATATATATATATATATATATATATATATATATATATATATATATATATATATATATCCGGAAAAACATCAGAAAGATTCTGGAAAAACATCAGAATTTAAGGGGAGTATCTGGAAAAACATCAGAACAAAGACTCAAACTGGAAAAACATCAGAGAGAGAAACATATCCGGAAAAACATCGGATAGATTCTGGAAAAACATCAAAACCAAGGTAAATATCTGGAAAACCATCAGATAAGTTCTGGAAAAACATCAGAATAAAGACTCAATCTGGAAAAACATCAGAGAGAGACAAACAAAGGTGACATTCAAGAATAACGTTGGATAAAAAGATACCAGACATCCAATAATGGCTTTGAATGAAAGGTATAAACATAGTATCTGAGAATTGTAATGGATGTATATAGGAACAGACATATCCGGAAGAACAATCGGATAAGAAATGTCATATCTTGAAGAACATCAGATAGACATGACATAAAAATCTGTTTGGTAGGTGCCAAGTGAGATGGACTTTGACCACAAGGTAAGACGTGGATAAAACAAGACCTCGGGAGAAATGAAAATGAGGATGAAACACCCATGTTATGCATATGAATATTAATTATGCAGATGGTATATGATCAAAATGCAAGTGCAGACACCGATGACAAGGCTCGACTCTTTTGGTGAGAAGACAAGACTGGAAAAATGATTCCTCAACACGGAGATCAATGTTATTCTGCTTGGGGACTAGAGATGTTACTGCTGAACATATCTCTGCCACACTGGTAAACTGTGTCAAATTGATGATCCTTGCAGGAAGGATGAATAATTGATTGGGGATTCTTCAAGTAAACTGCCCCAGTTTAGCTGTCTGTTGTAGGTAAAGCTGATAATCGCTTCAGCTTGTTGAAGATGACTGATCTGCTGGGTGCTTGGAAGGCTTGCCCCAGTCTGAGTCTTGCAATATCTTCTGGATAAACCAAATATGAGAAGACCTTGCCTTGAACAAGTCTTGAATTGATTCTTAGACAGGATGTAAAAGGAACTTGCCCCTAATAGGATCACCGACCAAGCTTCTCAATGTTTGAAAATTCCTTGAGAGGAAAGCCAGTTTGCAAACAAAAGTATTCATAAAAACATGGTAATGTAAAGTTCATGCAACTTTTGAAATCAACAGCATTTTTGAAAGATGCAAAATAAATGAGTCATTGGTCAGAACGCGATGGTTCAAGACACTTAAAAGCGAACGATAAAGCAAAAAGATATGATGCCAAAACGAATGATCTGCAAAGATCTTTTGGAGTCGGTTTATGCAACCTTGTTGTAGTATGCTTTCTAAACAACCTTGTTTCAGTTAGGTCTTTTGAGGGTTGTAACGTGGTATGGTTCACAGTTTAAGAAACAAAGGTTAAAGGCTCAAAGTTTATTTGTGCCCACCCAATCTACGTGATGATCTTCAGTCCTATGCTTAGTTAACTCATAGTATGCACTCAGGTTCCTAAAAAGAATTGCACTGATTATAGTCATGATGATGGTTCAGAAGTCCAAGGACTCTTGAGACGGCAGTCACTGCTTCTTTACAACATCTGAAATTGAGGATTTTCAGGGTAACGATTTAAAGATCTCCTCTTTTATTGTCCTTAACTTTTGTCTGAACTGTTTCTTTTAAAGCTTACAGTCAACGGGATGCCCCAGTTTTGTCTAAGTCTCTTTCACAGGTTTTGACTTTAGCGGGATTTTCTTTTGATTGATCTTTTTGAAAGAAAGAGAGTGATTATCGGGCTTTAACGATTACGGTGAACCATCATCGGCTTTTTGGCTTGAAAAACATCTTCGACACTTGTTTGTTGTGTGCGAAGGAAAACTTGTGAATTCAACCTTTATATGAAAGGTGTATTGCTGGAACAAACAACCGAGTTAACTGAGAACTACCCTGCCCCAGGTTAAGATTACAGGTTTTTTTGTAAAGAAAGAAACTCCAACTTCTAGGCTCGAAGGGGTTAACGAGGGGTTATCTTCCTTATTTCTCCAGTGTTTTGGAGTTGAGACAATGCCTTACATCGTCAATAAAGTTTGATTGAAAGCATACAGACAGCAGTTATGGGTATAACGTTTTCATCATTCTCCCTCAAATATTTGCACAATCAAAAATTTGGACAAAGAGTAAATAATTTAAATATAAAGTATAAAAGTGCAAGTAATAGACAAAGTGAATTTGAAATCAAAAGTCACAATGCTCATTTTATTGGTATGAAAGTACAAACACTAATTAAAAGCAAACAGCTTAAACAAAATGAAGGAAAGTAAAAACAATGAGAAACAAAAGGCTAGTGACTAAATCAGGACAAGGACGAGTCGTCTTGTCTGAAACACTAGCATTTAGGAAGATAGCCTGTTGAAGTCAGTCTGAAGCTTCACTTTTGATGTACTGGTAAGGGATTGTTCTGGACATTCTACGTCTGTAATTAGCTCTAGTCCGATATCGATGTCAAGGAATCAGTTTGACGACTCAAAGGCACACTGGAAAATGGAGACAGCTGGAGATGAGCGACTGGACCAATAGAGGTATGCAATGAACCATGCAAAGATGCAAATGCAATGCAATACAATGCTATGCAGGATGAAAAACACACATAACAGGATCAAAGGTTCGAGATCACAACATGAGGTCTGGGTAAAGAACCAACCACAGGGTGTGTACTAGGGGTTCTCAAATCTGCAAAACAGGGTTCTAAGAGGTTCTCAAAGTCAACAACCCATCTTTCGGATATTATCAATTTCCCAAATCACTCGGTAGTCGATAATATTCTCAAGAGAGTCTCGTCCGAGTGTAGTAACGTGATAACGCGAAATCATATAGTTTATTTGGCTTGATTTACATGCATTTATTTGTGACTATTATTAATTTATCTTGATTTATGTTCTATTATATGATTAATTTACTTCGTTTTGCAGATTGGGGAGAATTTGGATTAAATAAAGAAAAGAAGAAGAAATGGAAGGAAAAGAGAGAAGAAAAACAGAAAAAATGGATTTTGCTGATATGACGGTCGTCACAAGTCCATTACGACCGTCATGCGTATGACGACCGTCACGTTCCATTACGAGCGTCACGCAGACGAAATATCATTTAACGTTGAAATCAGTTTTTGCCACGATCACTCTCTCTAAGATTTCTTCCTACACTTTCTCCACTCACTGCCCACTACTGGAAATTACCCCCACTCCCTCCATAACTTACCCATGATCTTTGGAAGTTGAAGAATGAATTATCTCATATAAATAGGCCTTAGATTCAGAGTTTAGGGGGGAGGCTTCGAGGTATCGAAGTGCTGCCAAGATTTCTACCGAAGCTATTTCTCCCAGTTTTATTGTTTTCTTTTATTTCCTCTCCATTTTCCTTTAGTTCAGAACATTGTATTTTCTTCCTGTACCTTTTAATTCTCGCCAAAGTAGAATCCTGCCGACATTGTGGAGGACTACTCAAGGATTCGAGATCAGTACGATTTACAGGTTTTTATTAATTGAATTATTATTTTATTTCTGTCAGTATGCGTGTTATATTATTCTGCTACTATTGTTTATTTATGTTTGCATTAATTATCATGTCTAGCTAAATTAGTTTTATCGGTATGTAACCGAATTAGTAGGATGGGATTCGATAATACCCAGTGCACCTTACCTTCTTACAAACTACCTTTCTGGCCATAGTTTTTAATTGTAATTTCTAAATAAACCTTCGTCGCGACAGCGAGAAATTATTTACAGTAGTTTCGCCACGACAGTGGGAGATTCATTAAGGTATGAACCGACACGCGAATGCTGAGGCTAGGACCAGATAGTAACAACTAGGCATTTATTTTAAATACAGCGAAAGCGCTTTAAAAGAAATTAGAATTTATTTGTTTTCAAAGAGTAGTTTTAACCCCGAATGGGACTGCGAAAGCGTACATTCCGCCTTAGAATTATGACCCGAGTCAACAACCATCCTGAGGCAAAGGTCTTTAAATGAGTATTTTCTCCTGAAAAGTGTTTGTAAAGATTAAAAAGCACCGGTGACCTGTCGAATCCCTAATAACTAAATCCTTGCATACCGATATCCCTTTACCGCATTTATTTAAACCAAAAATCTTTAGTTCCTTTAAATTTAGTTTCATCCGCATTTAACTTTCCTAATTCCATTAGCCTTAGCTTTACACCATAGCAATAGATAACGGTAGGTTGACATTGGTCTCTGTGGGTTCGACAATCTTTTATATTACTTCTATATTTCCGTGCACTTGCGGACGCATCAAGTTTTTGGCGCCGTTGCCGGGGACCAACAGTCAATATTGTGATTCCGTTGTTGCATAGTATAGACTAAGGCACTCTTATCTAAACCATTATGTATAACCCATATTTCCCTTATAACTACCACCCCCAATATTTTGAGGAACCACAAGATCCACCTAAATCTGACCTCGAAATATTATTAGAAGATCTCAATCTGACGCATTCTCACCCAAATCCCCTCTACAATGAAGACTCTCAATATTGTGAAGAACCGCAAGATTTCGACACATCCAAGCTCGAACAATTACTAGAAGAATTTGATGCAACACTTACTCACACCAGGATAGAATCTATGATGGAACGCTTTGTGGAGACACAAACTCTCCAAAATGAAGATTTCAGAAAGCAACATCTCCAAATTAATGAAAATCTCAAGCAGATGAGCAATATGGTCGATTCCCTCGCAGCTCACAGCGAGACTTTGGAGATTCAAACCTCTCTGCTTACACTTACACCTCTAGGACCCTTCCCAGAAGGACATGTGAATGTTGTAAGAACCATTAATGAAGAACGATTAGAAATTCCTAGGGAGAGTGATCATGAGTCTGAAGAGAGTTTTTGTGAGAAAAGCATAGTTATTGAGAAAAATCCACCGACACCACCCGAAAGGGAGGTTGTCGAAGAGGTAGAGAAGAAAGTACCTATTGTTTCCCCTCCTCCCTATACCCCACCTATTTCTTTCCCACAAAGGACTGTGGAAGCTAAGGTAAACTCCAAATCCAAAACATGTGTGGAGGTATTAGAAAATGCCCACACTAATGCACCTTTGTCTAAGGTCAAACTAGGGTCATCATTATTGTTAAAAGGGTAAGATTAAATTTTGAGGTGGTGGATGAAATAGCTAAGCCCAAATTTGAAAAACGGATACTTATGATAGATCCAGAACCACCACAACAAGTTCAAAACAATGAACCACCCTACAGAAGAAAGAAAAGAAAAGGTGAGGGTTATGAGCAATGGCGTGATAAGTGGCCATGGAAACCGAAGACAATTCAAAGTTCGATTGAGGAACCATTCTTGAAAGAACCACCATGAGAACTTGCATTCCTTGGCCGTCGAGCTATCGACGTTAAACAAAGCGTCGTGTGGGAGGCAACCCACAAGGTCTTTATTTTAATTTGTTTGTTTAAATTTGCAGAAAATAAAGAAATGTATCGCTTGTTACTCTTTAGCTATATCTAAGCGAAAACTCTCTAGATGACGATCTGAGAAGATGAGCTATGCCCACGGACATTCCTACAAGTGTCGCTGCTGGTGGGAACACTGATGATGAGTACTTCCTCTTGACGCTAGCAACATGATAAGCTGGTTCGAGAATTACACAAACAAAGGTATCTTAAAATGCCCGCCGCCGAAGTAGAAGTGATCAACAAAGACAAGGATAGCAAGAGCAGTAGCATTCATACAGGTTCTATCTTTCCTTTTCCACCTTTTACTAAAACATTGAGGACAATGTTTGGTTTACATGTGGGGGAGGAACTCTATTGTTTTACATTTTATTTCATGCTTCTAGGAATTTTATCTATTTTTAACATTATGTCAAAGTCTTTGCATGTGTTGTCGAGTCTTTATGCGTGGTTTTCGCTTGTTATTCAATTTCCCCAAAATTTCAAAATTTTACAGTTCTAACCTCCAACAAATTTTTGCTTTGATTCATGACATGGTTCTCTGAAAGTATATAGGTTGTCCAGGTTATGTTAGAAAAATGTGGGAAAGTTTTGATAAAATTGGTATCGTCCTGACACCCTTAACCCCCTAAATATTCAAAATCAATTTGAGTACCCATTATGCCGAAACCTTAAAGCTCCAGGTTCTTGTAGTAATCCCTAAGTAGTTTATTTAAGCAGTCAGCACCATCCTAAACACACTAAGTAAGAAACCGATGCAAATAAGTGTATGATCTCTAGTGTAAAATGAGAAATAAAGAAAAAAAAATTATGAAGAAAAAGACATGTTCCTTCTAAGTTAGGTGCTCCTCACCCGAGCACTTAGCCTAACGGTACAAACTCTTTAAGTTAAATTGATGCTTAAGCATATTTGCAGAGAAAAAATGAAATAGCATCGAGATCATAGTCACTAACAGGTTTACTCGCCATGAATGTGTATGGATAACGGGCTTAATGTGATTTCACTATAATGAAATGGGGTAAAAGAGAGCATGAGATATACGTTGAGTTATAATGGCATGATTCTGATTGGTTTGCATAAGTAGGGAGTTTTTGAAATTGTGTCGTTACGGTATCCTTGGTATTGATATTTAGTACCTATCGATCTAACATTAGCCTAGCAGCCACGTATGATTAGAGTCTCATTGTGTCTTTGTTTCAAATTATATTTATTTCTTTTTAACGTGTTGGCTGATT
Organism: Lathyrus sativus; assembly: GCA_963859935.3. Taxonomy (NCBI): domain Eukaryota; kingdom Viridiplantae; phylum Streptophyta; class Magnoliopsida; order Fabales; family Fabaceae; genus Lathyrus; species Lathyrus sativus. Next base: position 104,319,683 of record OZ012737.1, read on the forward strand.
GCTTGAGGATAAGCAATGGTTTAAGTGTGGGGGTGTTTGATAACACGAAATCATATCGTTTATTTGGCTTGACTTACATGCATTTATTTGTGACTATTATTAATTTATCTTGACTTATGTTCTATTATATGATTAATTTACTTCGTTTTGCAGATTGGGGAGAATTTGGATTAAATAAAGAAAAGAAGAAGAAATGGAAGGAAAAGAGAGAAGAAAAACAGAAAAAATGGATTTTGCTGATATGACGGTCGTCACAGGTCCATTACGACCGTCATGCGTATGACGACCGTCACGTTCCATTACGAGCGTCACGCAGACGAAATATCATTTAACGTTCAAATCAGTTTTTTCCATGATCACTCGCTCTAAGATTTCTTCCTACACTTTCTCCACTCATTGCCCACTACTGGAAGTTACCCCCACTCCCTCCATAACTCACCCATGATCTCTGGAAGTTGAAGAATGAATTATCTCCTATAAATAGGCCTTAGATTCAGTGTTTAGGGGGGAGGCTTCGAGGTATCGAAGTGCTGCCAAGATTTCTACCGAAGCTATTTCTCCTAGTTTTATTGTTTTCTTTTATTTCCTTTCCATTTTCCTTTAGTTCAGAACATTGTATTTTCTTCCTGTACCTTTTAATTCTCGCCAAAGTAGAATCTTGCCGACATTGTGGAGGACTACTCAAGGATTCGAGATCAGTACGATTTACAGGTTTTTATTAATTTAATTATTATTTTATTTCTGTTAGTATGCGTGTTATATTATTCTGCTGCTATTATTTATTTATGTTTGCATTAATTATCATGTCTAGCTAAATTATTTTTATCAGTATGTAACCGAATTAGTAGGATGGGATTCGATAATACCCAGTGCACCTTACCTTCTTATAAACTACCTTTCTGGCCGTAGTTTTTAATCGTAATTTCTAAATAAACCTTCGTCGCGATAGCGAGAAATTATTTACAGTAGTTTCGCCACGACAGTGGGAGATTCATTAAGGTATGAACCAACACGCGAAAGCTGAGGCTAGGACCAGATAGTAACAACTAGGCATTTGTTTTAAATACAACGAAAGTGCTTTAAAAGAAATTAGAATTTATTTGTTTTCAAAGAGTAGTTTTAACCCCGAATGGGGCTGCGAAAGCGTACATTCCACCTTAGAATTATGACCCGAGTCAACAACCATCGTGAGGCAAAGGTCTTTAAACGAGTATTTTCTCCTGAAAAGTGTTTGAAAAGATTAAAAAGCACCGGTGACCTGTCGAATCCCTAATAACTAAGTCCTTGCATACCGATATCCCTTTACCGCATTTCTTTAAACCAAAAATCTTTAGTTCCTTTAAATTTAGTTTCATCCGCATTTAACTTTCCTAATTCCATTAGCCTTAGCTTTACACCGTAGCAATAGATAACGGTAGGTTAACATTGATCTCTGTGGGTTCGACAATCTTTTATATTATTTCGATATTTCCGTGCACTTGCGGACGCATCATAACGCGTATCAACCATTTCGGAAATACTCCCTCATAGTCATCGCACTACGTCCTAAAAGGCCAAGTGGGGGTAAAAGGTAACTAAAGGTCCTCAGTGTCACAGGCTCCTAGGTTGAAAGTAGTAATGTTTTCACGAATACTCATTCAACAAAACTACTCCCAAGAGGGTCTCCACTGAGCGATGGTTTCTCAAGTCAGCTTGGTCGGGAATCAACTCCCTATAAGCCTTCTTGAATATACCACCTTCCTATCATAAGTGCACTCAAGTCCGGGTATAGGACTTTTATCCTCACCACTCAAGGTAACAACCCTGCATACAGAAAATCCAAGCACAGACAAATATATATACAAATATACAAATATACAAGCAAGCAAACATATAGCAAACATAAATATAAACAAGATGGGCTTAACCCTATTAGGGGAGGTCCCTAGTGAAGTCGCCATTTCTTTTGCAGTGAGAATCGCGATACCAAGCTATTGATTAACTTGAATCTTATTTCTTAAATTCACAACCGGGCTTTAATTTATCCAAAAAGGAAAGGTTTAAAGAAAGAAAAACCTATTAAAATGCTAAGCAAAAGGCAAGGCCTAAAACTAAGCAAAGAGAGATCTAAAGGTTCGGGGGTTGGTTATGCCTAGGGTAGGTATTTCACATCCTAAACATCTGTAGTACTCTACAGGAACCTCTTGTTAATATTTGTGTTTGCTAAAGTTTGCTTGCTAAAGGAAAAGTGCTAAGGGTAAAGATATAAAGTATATACAAAGTTTGGTAAAGTTTGGTAAAGTATGCTCGCGAAGACATCGCATCTTGTGCCTACGTATCCTGACGGGAATGGAATCAGAGCAATTGTAGTTCCCCTGGTGGGGTAAGGAACTCTTGACTGTGGTCAAGATTCCAAAGGGAAAGTAAATGTCTGCGGCGAAACACCTACATAGAGTGCGGCGACTCTAAACTAAAGTTAAGTTAGCAAAGAAGGGAATGTCCACGGCGGGACGACTAAATAGAGCACGGCGACTCCAAGCCTAAGTTGTAAAAGGTTAACAAGAAGTTAGTTGTTATTGAGGGAAAAAGAAAAGGTTGGTTGTTAGTTGGCTCGCTAAGACGTCGCAACTTATGCCTACGTATTCTCATCGAGAAATCAGAGCGTTCGTAGTTCCCCTAAATAGGGGTGAGGAACTCTTGGCAGTGGTCAAGGTTCCAAGGGGATGTAAGCATTCATAGAGAAGTACTTACATGGAGTGCGGCGACTCCTAAATCTAAGTTGAGATTGTTATGGTAAAGAATGTCCACGGCGGGACGCTAAACATGAGTTCGACGACTAAGATCCTAAGGTTAGGATAAAAGGGTAAAGGATGTCCACGGCGGGACGCTAAATGTGAGTACGAAGACTCAGATCCTAAATTGAGAAAGGTAACAGGAAGTTAGTGGTTAGTGAGCTCGCTAAGAAATCGCATATTGTGCCTACGTATCCTCAAGAGGGACTTGAGAAATCAGAGCGTCCGTAGTTCGTGAGACTACGAGTTGCTAGGTTCTAAGAACCAATAACAACGAAGACAAATAAGCAAGGGACATGCACAATAACAATAAGTCAACACACAGTCCCTTCCATTGGATTAGGTCAACAAGGAATAGAAGTAAAGCAACATGTACATGGAAGAAAATCAGTCACAAATAGAATCAGGCAACCAATAAAATTATTAATCAATTTAAATATAAATATTTAACAAGATTAACTAATAATTTAATTAATCAAATTAAATATAAATATTTAAATTAATTAATAACTACAACATATATTTTTGCATTTTTAAATATTTAACAATTAACTAATAAACGATAAATAATTAAAAATCCCTTTTTGTCTTTCCAAATATTTTACAAATTAAAATAAACTAAATAAATAAATAAAGTAAAAGAAAAGAAGAAAAAAAACCTGATAAAGATTAGATGAGGGAGTATTGTGTCTACTTGGAGGATGATATTTTATGTGAGGTTAGAGGTAGCATGAAGAAAAAGAAATGTAGGTGGTGGTTTATTATTGGAAAAATGAAGGTGAGTTATTCATATCATGGAAGATATTGTGTATAAAAGAGTGATGATAGAATATGGTGGATAGTGAGTTTTTAGTTTATGTGGAAGTGTGATAAGGAAAAAAGCATGAAGTGTGAGATTTTGTGGTGTGGTTGCTTCCTTTATATAGGTTGAAAAAGAAAGAAGAGTGTATGAGACTTATTTGACAAGTTTCTAAAAAGTAAATAATTTATGAGACTTATTTGACAAGTTTCTAAAAAGTAAGTAATTTATGAGACTTATTTGACAAGTTTCTAAAAAGTAATTAAAATTACAAATCAAAATTTAAAAATTAAGTATAAAATAAGAAAAGGTATTAACTATAAAAAAATTGATTAATTAAAAAATATATTATTTAAAAGTATAAATAAAAAAGGTAAAAAATGAATAATTGGACCGGTATCGAAGTGCTTAAAAAAATAAAAAGAATACACCAAAATGATCAGCGTAAAATATACCATTCGGAAAAATACGACGCTTTGTCAAATTTTGAAATAAATTTTACCCGCTAAATTGACTTAAACTGTCTAAAAATGCGACCGAAAAGTGGCCGAAAAATTTAAATGAGCACGCCAGGTTAAACTACGTGAAACATAGATTAATAAGACTAACGGTTGCAGGCTCGACTTTAAAATTTTTTGTCCGCTGATTTTTCACACAGTTGACTTTTAGTTTGACCGATTCGACTATAATTTCAACAAGTTTATTTTAGCTGATAAATTGGGTATTATGAAAAATAATAGACATGATATAATACACAGACAATGCAAAATAATATGAGGTACAATTTGAGGTACAACACTCACTCTCCAAGAAATCCTCATGATAAGGCATAGGTGGACGTCCAGGAGCGTGTGGTGTCATGACAGAGTGTGACACACTATAGAACCAAGTTATATAACTGTCCACATAGGACATAAGACCACTGAATTGTGACTGACATACTCCAATACTTCTCTAGTACCATTTGAGTCTCATAATCAGTCAATATGTCATTAAGATGTTTGCGGACAATACTGTTAGGAGCAGGCTCGAATGGGGGGGGGGGGGGTCTCAGAATGATCTACACATATCCAAATTAACGCATGCATCGCTCCGGCAAATACATGCACATCATAATATTCCTCCCACATGTCATCCATGTAGAGTAAAATGAAATGGGATCGAAGGAAACAATGTTCATGTGAGTGGTGTATGATGTCCAGTCGATGTCATCTGACGCGTGTTATATATTAATTAAACACGTTCAGTGATGCATCTCCGAAGAACCATCTGAATTTGAAAATAAGAGAAGATTCATATGCAGACAAGATTTAAAACACATACAGAAATGTATCTCTGAATTTAATTTTGCTAAAATGAGAATCGTTCACCCATTTGTGTTTATTTTGTGAAGAAATAATACGTTCAAAAATAAATTTTCAAAATCAAAAGACATTTTTTTTAAGGGTTTAGGAAAACTTTGAAAAGTGGGAATAGAAATTCCCTTTTACATAACCATAAAAAACAAATAATTTTTAGTAGGGTTTTGTACAACCAAAACAATTTTGATTTTATTTTATTTAAAATGTTTTAAGAGATTGATTTGTAAATAGTTTAAAATTGTGATGTAAGAATTCTAATTTTTTTAGTTTATATTTTTGTGTATCTCACCTCATCGATTGAGATTGAGAAAGTCGTAGGTTCAAACCACTCTCTAATAAATACATTGAAAAGGAGATTGAGAGACTATGAAGGCAAGATTGAAGTGGAGTGGAATAGATTGCATTAACGAGCGCCACATCATATATTTAATTATGTGACAAATAATAGAATGACTTATTAAAACAATAATTCGTAAGTTTTAATATATTAAAATAGATAATAGATAGATAGATATTATTACAAATTAGACATGACCTCATTTTTAATATATGAAAGAGATTAAGAGACTTTGAATTTAAAATAGAATAATTAGTTTCATGAATGAGATAAAATAGAAGAATATTAACTCTATTAATTTTTATTTTCATTCTATTTCATTGTTGGATTTATTTGATACAACTCCGATGAAATTCGTTTACGGCAGTAGTCCGACATCCTCCCTTCCTCTACGACATGGCTTTTAGCTTCGTTTTGTTGAGTTTTTGAGACCTTCGGTTGGCAGCGGTTCTGAGGCTTTTTCGATGTCGGTAATGTTTTAGATTAAGTTTTGCTTTGTCTGATACGGTTGTTATATTGGTCGCTGTTTTATTTGTGTTTTCTTTTAAACTTTGTGAGTTAATCTACACTCTTTTAAATTTGTCGGTTTACCCATTTTTAGTTTACCCTTGTAAAAACAATTTTATTTATTCAATTAAATAGATCGAATAGTTTTGATTTTACTTACTACATAATAAATCATTTTTATTTTTAATTTAAATATAATAATTTATAAAAAAAAAAGTGGATTTTAAACTTTATTATTTATTTAAATAAATAACATAATTGAAAGAAATAATATTATTATTTATTACAAACTTTTATATCAATATTACATGCAGTTTTGTTGGTTGAAGCGCCCTCTTGCATAAGAAAGGTTCATGTTCAAATTTTATTAAAATTAATTTTTGAAAGTTGTGAATTTTAGTATTTAACACTCAAACAATAGAGTATTAATAAAAATAAGTTAACATATATGAAGATTTCATAATTGACACCAGGGTCAAAGAAACATAATATAAACATTACAAAAGGAGAATCTAAACAAATATATTTTAAAAGGGTAAACAAAAATTCACTTAGAGTAAAGTGAATTTAGTCTATAGAAGCGGAGTGTAAGTACAAAGATTTCTAGAGGTGTTTATGGGTGCATGTCGACTCGCGAACACACTAACTCAAATCGAACAGTGCAAACGAAAAATCAAATAGTGCAACTAAAAAAATGTGGTAGATTTTGCAATTTTTTCAGATTTTTTGAAAAATCTAATAGTCATTTTGATAGGAAAAAAAACCAAAAATTGCCACGGCCAGATTTTTCAAAACAAAATCGGTAAAAACACATATATTTTTGAAAAATCTGATAATGTATTTGTAAAATTCTATTAAAAAATCATATTTTTAAAAAATTCGATAAAACTCAGATCTTTGAAAAATTCGATAATGCGTTTTGAAAAATCCAATAAAAATTCTTTTTTTTTTTTTAAGTCTGATAAAAACTTTTGGACTCTTTTAAAAATGCGGTAAAAAATTCATAGATTTTTTTAAAAAATGCAGTAAAAATTCATAGACTTTTTGAAAAATTCGTTAAAAACTCATTTTTTGAAAATTTGATAAAAAAATCAGATTTTTTGAAAAGTCGGATAAAAAGTCATAGACTTTTGGAAAAATCTGATAAAAATTAAACTTATACATATATTTTTTTTAATTTGGTAATTTATTTGAAAAATTCAGTAAAAATTCAAAGGACTTTGAAAAATCTGATAGTCCAAATTTGATAATTTTAAAAAAAAATCAGATTAAAATTCATAGATCCGCCAATAATTTTGTAAAAACTCATAAAATTCTTTAAAAATTTGACAAAAATCTCATAAATTTTCATAAATTAAAAAATACACAATTTTTTGAAAAACGTTAACAATCACAAAATGCTTTGGAGTTTTCTATTTTTTTGTGGGATTGGATCTTAATGAATTGTGTTCTTTGGTAGTTTTGGGTGTTTCTTTTAAGAGGTTTGCATGCGTTGTAGTTTTGTTTTGGCCTTTTTTTTAGCACCTATTGTAATGTACAGGTTGTATCAGGCTTACACGTGAATGTCAGGGCCGGCCCAAGCGCAAAATTAGTAAGACAAGGGCTTTAAGTCTCATCTTTTTAGACAAAGTTTTGTTTATGGCATAGTATTTGAGTTCAATTCTTACCATTTTAGTTTTACAATTTTAAAGCTGAAAAAATTATTTAATTTTTAGTTAAATATTAATTTTTAAAATATCTCAATTTTACAATTTTTAAAATATTTTTCAATTTAATAACCAATGATGTTGATTTTAAATTCTCTACACGCATCAAAATTGACATTAATTATAAAAAATTATAAAAATTATTTACTTAAAAATTTTATTTTAATTAAAAATTATTTGTAACAATATTGTTGTTCTACTGCTGCATTTTTTATATTTTATTAAAAGACATACAACATCGGTTGTTTAATACAAATGTTGTTGTATGTAGCGTGTTTAGAAGTCACTCAGGGTCATGGGAAAATATAAACGTGTGTATTGAGTTTCTTCAGCGTTCTTAAAAAAAATGTTGACGTCTATTTAGTGAGTATCAATGCTCAAGAACCTACCATTAGTGATGCACATGAAACCAAAAACTTATATGAACTTACAATTTAGATGAACTTCATCTTCTACCTCCAAACGTCAACTTTCATTTACAACACACTATTTCTCCATTAAACCAAGCTCGAAAATACCATTTCTTCCATAAACTATACTCAAAACATCATCTCTTTCATTAACAAATTTCAGAACTCCATCATCTCTTCTCCAACTTGATTGAGACAAGGAAAGTATGGATTCAAGTTAGCAATGTTAGTTGTTGTTGTTCTTGTTGTTCTTTTTTTATTATTGTTTTCGTTGTTGTTCTTGTTGTTATTATTGTTGTTTTTTTGTTATTGTTGTCGTTGTTGTTCTTGTTGTTATTATTTTTGTTCTTTTTGTTGTTTTGTTGTTGTTGTTGTTATTGTTATTCTTCTTCTTCTCGTTGTTGTTATTGTTGTTGTTATTGTTTTTCTTTTTGTTGTTCTTGTTGTTGCTCTTGTTGTTGTCGATGTTATTGTTGTTCTACTGTTGCATTTTTTTATTTTATTTTATTAAAAGACATACAACAACAATTGTTTAATACAACCGTGGTTGTAAGTAGCGCACTATCTAATTTACTGCTACGGGCAATAAAGTGTGATTGTAAATAACCCACTTACAACCACACCCTACCTGCCAAGTAAGGAATGGAGGCCGAAAATGATAGAGCCACAATATAGGATGGAGGTGAAACCAACTGATATGGTCAATGATGATATGCCTACAGATAAAAATCAAGAACAAACAAAAGTTACAAGCAACAGAAGAGACAAAAGCAAAGGGGTTGTCAATGAAGGAGTATTCATTCATTGTCAAAAGGGTTTTGGACTACTAAGGATTTTGAGTGATTCTCTAGTATGCCAAAACAGGGTCCCATGATCGTCTCGTGGAATGTTAGGGGGCTAAATAAAATGGTTAAGACTAAAGAGGTAAGCTCCTGCCTTTTTACTCTTAACCTCATGATAGTTGTTTTGATTGAGACTAAAGTTTAAAAAAAAAAAGGAAAAGCTGACAAGATTAGAGGTAAGATCAAACTTAAAGGCTCCTACATGGATAATTACCATAATCATGATAATGGTAGACTTTGGATTTGGTGTAATAATACTAAAGTTGAGATTAAGAAAGTCACTGCTACTTATGGACATAACAAGTTAGATCAAAGGAAGAGATTATGGAAAGAGTTGGACCTCATCCATATGAATCAACAGGGCCCTTGGTTCTTTGTTGGGGACTTCAATAATGTGTTGAAAACTATGGATAGAAGAAGGGGAATCTGGTGCATGAGAATGAATACAAAGACCTTAGATCAACGATGGATAGAACTGGCCTGAGTGAAATGGATAGTTATGGTAATTATTTCACTTGGTCTAACAGATATAGTGAGAATGTTATCTATTCTAGAATTTATGATGCCCTAGCTAATATTGAATGGTACCAAAAATACTTGAATATGACTCTTAGCATTCTGGCCCCTAGTGTGTTTGAACATGCTTTGATGCTGCTGAAAAGTATTGAAATGGATAAGAAAAGAAGACAATTTCACTTTAAGTTTCTTAACAATGTGGTTGATATGGATGGCTTCCATGGGGAGATTTACAAGAGATGGAGTATCCCTATTATGGATAGTCTCATGTTTGTGCTTTGGAGGAAGTTGTTTAGAGATCAAGGTGTTATCAGAGCCCTTAGTACACCTCTGATAGGGGCTTCTCATTCTCTGAAGGTTTCCATACTACAATTTTTGGAAACTCAGGAGAAGTTGATGCATGATAGAGATAATCCTGAGCTTATTAATAAGGTTAAGGAGGGCACTGAAGATGTGTTCAAGTGGAGTGAAACTGAAGAACAAAACCTCAAACAAAGATCTAGGAATTATTGGCTTAGGCTGGGTGATGGAAATGATAGATATTTTCATGGTCAAGTTAAGGCTAAGTAAAGTAAAAATGAGATGACTTATCAAATGATCAAAGGGTACCCTTCTTACTAATCCTGATGACATTGAGGCTGAAGTTTTGATTTTTTTATGGTAGCCTAATGGGCAGTGCTAATGTCAACCTCAATGGTATTGATATTATTGCTATGAGGGAAGGGCCCCAATTATCAACTGAGCAAAGGATGATGCTAGAGCTGCCTATTATCGGTTATGAGATTACTCAAGCCCTTAAAGATATTGGGGATCTTAAAGCTCCTGGTGTTGATGGGTTTGGGACAAATTCTACAAGGTTGGTTAGATTATTGTCAAGGATGATGTCATTGGTGCAATGTTGGAATTCTTCAACCATAATAGGATGTACCCTGCTATAAATACCACTTTGGTTTCTCTCATCCCTAAAAGTAATGCTGGAAAAACTATTAAGGATTTTAGGCTCGTCTGTTGTTGTACCACTGTTTACAAGATTATTTCAAAAATCTTGAATGGTAGAGTGAGTGGGGTCTTGTCTAGCATCATCAATCAAATCCAGGCTACTTTTTTCCTTTGGCAAAGTATCCATGATCACATCCTTCTAGCTTATGAGTTAATTCGTGGCTATAGTAGAAAGGGTAGAACCCCTATATGTATGCTCCAATTAGATATTCAAAAGAAATATGATATTGTTGACTGGTTTACATTTGAATGTATCCTCAAAGAGCTTAGATTTCCTAATAAGTTTAATAGATGGATCATGATTGTTGTGTCTACTGTATCTTACAGATTTAATGTCGGTGGCAGGTATACCAGAATTATGAAGGCTAAAAGGGGCCTTAGACAAGGTGACCCTATATCACCTTTACTCTTTGTTCTTGTCATGGGGTACCTCCATAGAAGTGTGCATAGATTGAGTGGGATCCCAAATTTCGACTTTCATGAAAAATGTGAAAAACACCAAATTATCAATATTAGTTTTGCTGATGACTTACTGTTATTTGCTCGTGGTGATAGTAAATCTATTGAGCCGTTCATGGACAAGGTGAATGCATTATCAAAGGCCACTGGTTTGTATGTGAATATTGAAAAGTGTAAGGCTTATTATGGTAGGGTGGATGGTGTTGTAAAGGATGCTATCTTTGGGTACCTTCGGGTGCTTCAGGTGCTTCTAACTAGCAACAAATTGTCTATTCCCACTACATGAGCTTAGTTGATAGGATTGTGTAGCGAGTCAGACATTGGAGTTCAAAACTCCTTAGTTATGCTGGGAAAGTCCAACTTATCAACAATAGTATCTTAGCTATGTCTTCGTATTGGATTCAATGCCTTCCTTTCCCCAAGAAGGTTACTCATGCCATTAATATTGTGCGCAGGTCCTTCCTATGGACTGGAAGAAATTCTATTTTGAAAAAATCTCATGTAGCCTGGAAGCAAGTGTGCAATACTAGAAGCCATGGTGATCTCAATATTCTTTCTTTTTCTAATTGGAATAAAGCTAGCCTAGCTAAGTTACTGCGGAATTTGAGCAATAAGAATGACACTCTGTGGGTGAAATGGGTTCGCTCGTTCTATTTCAAAAGGAGGAACTTATTAAATGTTTAGGTTATGCTAAACATGTCGTGGATCATCAAGGTCATTTTGAAGCAGCGTGTGATCATACAAACTATGTCTGGCTGGCCTCTTATGACAATTAAATACTACACCAGGAAAATTTATCTGCACATTAAGGAAGATGGGCTTAAAGATAATTGGAGATTCCTCTTTCAAAAAACTATTGCAAGGCCGATGACTTTGTTTATTCTTTGGCTTGTTTGCCATAACATATTGGCTACAAAGGAGCGTCTTGAGAGATTTGGTATGTTGATGGATGACACTTGCAAGTTCTGTTAGCCGGTGGAAACTATTGAGCATATGTTTTTCACCTGCCCTCAATTAAAGAGAACTTAGCAGCATGTCCTTAATTGGTTGAATATTGTGCATGATACTAGTGGATGGTAAAAGGAGCTCCAATGGATAAGTAAGAAAGGTAAAGGCAGAGGTTGGAAGGCTTGTTTAACCCGAAGTGTTGCAGCAAAGACGATCTATAAAATTTAGAGACATAGGAATAATACTAGTTTTAACAACAATGTGAATAATATAGATATTAGAGATATAGTGATTAACACTCTTACATATAGAAGTTGGTGTAATCTTAGGATTAGGAAGAATCTAGCTAATCTAATGGTAAATTAGTGGTGATTTTGTTTTGTCTCTTTATCTTGAATATTGGTTGGACCTTTGTGTCACCTTATTTATTCTTCGGTTTAATAAAGTTTTTTTTATTCTAAAAAATTATAATTTTAATTCATGATTCTTCAAACATGAAACTCTCCCATACATAAAAGATGTAGTTATTATTAATATACATTGGTTTTCATTCTTTTAATAAATATTTTTAAGGGTAATGTTAACTTGTACCCTTGGGGCACATGTTAAAAAACTAAATTAAGAAATATCATCTTGAAAATTGTGTGCAAATTTAAATTAAAATATAAAATTAATTTTTAAATTGTTTTTTCCAATACAAATTTACTAAAAGTGGTTTCCTTAACATGTGCCCCAAGGGCACAAGTTAACATTACCCTATTTTTAATTCATGATTCTTCCGACAAAACAACTCTCCCAAACATAAAATATGTAGTTGATATTAACATACATTGGTTTTCATTTTTTTTTATTGACGGTTTTAAAAAAAATTCAAATGTTATGTTCAACTTTCTATCATCTCAGAAAATAGTCATAACATTTGTTTACTAAAAATAATTAAATTATTATTTTATTTTTTATGAAAAAATTTATTTATAAAAAGAGGATAATATATATTAAATTAAATTATTATTTGATTTTAAATTTTTTTTTATAAAAAGAGGATAATATATATTAAATTGAAACTCATTTTATTAAATAATTTTATTTAAAATTGAAAATACTTGTAATATTTATTTATTTATAAAAAATAAATTAATTTTCTAATTTTATTTCTATTTATTCTCATTAATATTTAATTTAATAAATTTTTTGTAAATAATTCAAGATAATATTACAAAAATAATAAATCAGAAGTATCAATATTTTACAATCTTCATCATTTAAATGATAATATTACATTTGTTTTCTTTCTCTGTGATATTAAGAAAGAGTTTACAACATTCTTTCTAATACAAAGAGAAAATATAACATATTTACAATATTTTTTCGCACAAAGTGTTTACAACATTTTTTTTCATTTTTAATATATTAAAAAAGGATATCTAACATGTTCCCTTATAATTTTATCCATTAAAAAAGTAGAACACTACTTATATATTTGATTCTAATACAAAGAGAAGTGTGGAAGCATAATGAAAATTGGAAAAAAAGAATGATAAATTTCAATAATTACAGTATAGGAAAATGCTAAAGAGAAAAAGAGAACTTACATGAATAAAAATCACTCCATCTTCAAGAGTCCTTAAAGTATGTTTATTTGCAAAGAAGATAAAAATACAAAGCAAGAGAAAGTAGAAGTGGAGAAAGTGATAGGGAATGGAGAGGCTACTCTATTTTAATGTAAGCATTGCATTACATTGCATCCTAACATATAGGTTTGAAATGTTATTTCGGTTATCCTAAAAGTCAAAAATGGCATAATTAAGGGAATGTGGAGTGGGTATGATATTTGGAATAGAAAAGACAATATGATATTGAGAGAGGAATACAATGCCAAAGTGTGGAATAAATTTATTCCATTGAAAGTTGAGTGTTTGTTTCATAAGACATGGGAAATAGGAGATCCACTAAAAGATAGGAAATAGGTATCTGTGGATATTGATTCACATAAAACCTAAGTTCAAATAATCTAATCAAAATTATAAGAGAAGATTAAATATTTTATTTATTTAATTTTGGATATTTTAAATTTTAAAATTATTTTTATTGATTACTAGCGTTTAAACGGGCACGTTTGTCCGCTTTTTTTTACCGCGCTAACGCGTGAAAATATTAACAACGTCTTTCTTATAAGTTTGATTTTAATATAAAATATTTATATGACGAAATATATTATATTTATTTAGATACATATTAAATTTTATTTGCAATATGTAATATTTGTGTATTAAATTTTGTTTGAATTGAGAAAACCGTATTATGAGGTGACTATATTTAATCGGTTTTTTTCAAGCAAATCAATAATGTGAGAGGAATAATTTGATGGTTACGAATATCGTATTAAGGAAAAAGAAAATAGGTTACACCAAAATTAAGTTTTGTATTTATGTATTGTTATAGATTGTACAAAATCATACGAAGATTTAAATAAAATAAGAAAAAACGTTTTTCACAATTTATTAAGCTAATAGGAAGGTCAACCATAAAATCGAAATAAAAAATACCTCTTGTTTTACTGCAAAATGAATGAAGTAAATTTTAGTAGTCAACAATATAGTGTAATATAGTGAGTGCACGCCAAGTGTGACTTTGCAAAAGTATAGTTGAACGTTTAAATATAATATATAAATACCTGAGTTTGTGACAATAATTTTTCTTAAAAAAACTATATTTTTGGTAAACACCCCTTCTTCCCCATCTACTTTTCCATCTTTAATTAGCACTCTTGTGGCAGCACGCGAAACACCTCTTGAAAAAATAACGTACAATTGTTGTGACTGAAAACATGTCGTGAAAGATAAAATTCAACATTTGGAATTGTTTGTCCTTGTGATTTGTTTATAGTGATTGCAAAACTTAGTTTGACAGGAAACTGTTTTCTAATAAGCACAAAAGGAAGTCTTGCACCTTCAGTGGTTTTGAGCTTAATTCTTGGCAATAAAGCTCTTTTTTCAACGTTGTGGCCAGTAAGTATTTCAACATCAAGCAAATTCATAAAAAAAACCACGACATAACAACCTTGTACCATTACACAACCCAAATTTAGGGTCTATATTTCGCATCAACATCAGTAGAACCCCTATTTTTATCTTTAAAATATGTTGTGGTAAAGTACAAGGAGCGATTATGTGTAAGTATTCCTGTTGATATAGATTATGAGTATCACCATTAACCTCATCAAAAGGTAACAAAATATGTTCATCTCCAGAGAATTTATTAATAATCATGTCATTCAACATATGTACATCACAATTTTTGGGAGTAAGTATGGCTCTCCACCATATATGAAGCATCTCATCCATGATTTTCTAATTGGAGAAATGTATGATATTACAATTTTAGCAGTCATACTGATTATGTCATCCTCTTTATTATCCCTAAAAAAATTAATACGTGGCACAACATGCATAATAGAGCGGTTTTTAAAAGTTTGCATTGATTAGTGTATACCAATTAAATTCTAATAATAATAATAATACCTCCATCAATAAATTAATTCAAAAATAGTTGAATAACAATCCCTATGTGAATGGTAAAAAATCATCTTTGAAAGGAAAATAATTTGAAATCTAACAACAATATTTTCTACGCATGACTTCTAAATAAGACAAAACCTTGTGGATAATACACCAAAATAATTATAAATGTAACTTAACAAAATCAGTCACCAATTAAAATACATACATATGTGTAAATTCATTTTTAACAAACTATAATGAAAAAAATTAATTAATTTGTTTTCTATGTATGATCACCAGCAAACACTCTTCAAAATTCTTAAAAAATTGCAAGAAAAAAATCACCATGCAAAGAAGAGTTATATGTGTTAAAGTTTCCATAAGTTTTTTTAATGGAAGTTAATGATTGTTAAAGAACAAAAATAACCAACGACTCATATTCATGTTATCTATAATTATAAAAGTTAGATTTAACTTAACTAAAATCATCATAAATTTAATATAATGCATATATAGTGTAATTTTGTCCAATAAACCATACAATAGAAAAAACATATTGTAGTATTTAGTCATTATCATTGCATAATCACCAAGTAATACTTGAAAATAAACATTTTTAAAAATACAAATACAAATTACATAACTTAGATGGTGATCATTGGATAAACACCTACTATTACTTAGATATAAACTTTTTAAAAAATGCAGAAACATAAATACAAATTACACAACTTAGACGATAAAAAGATAACATAATAATAAATAAAAGAGAGTATCTTCTTCAATCTTCAAAACCGTATAAAGTTCTTCCTTGTCTCTTAAGAGTATACACAACATCCATGTCAGTCACAATCTTTCTTCTTGCATGATTAGTATATGAAGCAGCATCATGAATGATTTTTGTCAAGAAAACCTTGAGAAATAACATAGTTTCTTCATATATCAAACCACTTATCCTCTTGACACCTCCTCTCCTAGCCAATCTATGAATCGTTGACTTTGTAATTCCCCAAATGTTGTCGCGCAGAATCATCATGTGCCTCTTTGCTCCTCCCTTTCCGAACCCCTTAATACCCTTTCCACGACTTGCCATTTTTGTAAGAAATTTTGAGAAACTGTTTATTATTTTGAATTTTGAATGTGAAAAAGTAGAAGATGAAAGAGGTATTTATATATCATTCTAAGCGGGAAATGAAGAAACCGGTTATCCTTTATCGTTGGATTTAAAGTAATAGACGGTTTAGATTTGACTGAGATTTTTCAAAATTTTAAAATTATTTTATAATTTATTTTAAAAAATTGTTTTTAAAATAAAATAAAATATTTATTAATCATATTTTCAAAAACTGTAATTTAAGAACTCCAATGAATTTGTTTAGGCAATTATAATTCACTTATACGTACAATTCATTAAATTGTATGAGAAAAATTATTGATAATAATGATTAGTAATTATTTAACTTTTTAAAAGATAATATGTAATTGTGATTATTTTAAGTATGTAATTTATTAAAACTTAGAGTATACGGACTTTATAATCATTATCATTCAGTTTTATTAAGAAAAAACTTTGGATAAATTTAGTTATAAATAAAATACATTATAAATCTTCAAAATTAAAACAATTAAATATATAATTAAATATAGTAATATTAGTTTAGTACGGAAGTTGTTATATGCTTCTATTTCATTCAATAATGGGATTAGTAGGTTATAAAACCGTTAATCATTTTTAGAAATTACTACTACTTTTTTATTTAATTAATTTTATTAAATAGAGAAGTTGTTATATGCTTCTATTTCATTCATTAATGAGATTAGTGGGTTATAAAGCAGTTATTTATTTTTAGAAGTTACTACTACTTTTTTATTATTATTTCTTATTTAATTAATAAATTATTTGTTACTAAAGATGAAGAATAATAACTTACTAATCTATTAACAGTAAAAAAAATAGTAGTGTAAAAGAATCAATTTATTAGGGCCAAAATTGGAAGTAAAAAAAGGCTACATCAAAATTGTGTTTTGCCTTTATATATTGTTACAGATAAATTAATTATTTAAAAAATTATTTGGAATATATGTGAATCAGTTGTGGTATTTTTTTAATATACATATATAATTATAATAATGTTTTAATTTATTGGTATTAAGGTTATGTAATATTTATTTTAACTGCATGGTATGGAGAAATTAATGCAAAATAATGTTTTATTGTGAGTTTGTTCTACTACTATAAATAATATATTTTATGATCAAATATTTATCTCATCTAACAAAAAATTGAGATATAATTTTAGACGTGTCATATTTTATTTATTTTTAAATAAATATCACATATTCTCTCGGTTTTTAAATATAATTAAGGGAAAAAACAATCTAGAACATGCTTCAAATCTCAACAACAACAACAATTTATAGTTTTATTTCTTTAAAAGAGGTATTTTTCTTTTTATTTTATTTTTTATTTTAAATTAGTGATATATTCCTTCAGTTACATTTAATAACCGATGGATTAGGTTACCCTATTTTATTATAAAAGCATTCCTTAATTAGATTTTAGCATAAACCTAACTTATATGTAGATGCTCCAAACTTCAATGAATACTTTGAGATGATTGTAAGACAGAAAAAATCTTCAATATTATTCTATCTTGAATAACACATTTTATCTTCTCTCAAATCCATCCCAACATAATGGTTTAATATTGTTGTTATATTTTTGGAATAACCTTCATATTTTGTCCATCAAAGAAAATATTTATTAATTTATTGTTTTCCTCGGTTGACAATATTGAGAAATTTATTCCTAAACATGTTGGAAATTGCAAGCACGTGTACCTTGTTCTCTTTCATGTGAAAACATTTGCTCAAGATAATGAAATCTCTCTCTGATGGATTGCAAGTGCAGAAAAAAAATTATTTTGGTAGAAACATATAACTTATCAAAAATTTGAAAAGATTTGTTGTTCTACAAGAATCCATTGTCAAAATATGAATTTGTTTAAACAATTTATTTTAATATTCTGTGTAAATAATGCAACTTAAAAAACAAGTTTTTTTCCCTCAGATTTTTTATAGAAACTGAGAGGTATGTGGCGCATGAGATGAACTTTTATTGTATTTTTATTTTAAAATAAACACATTTTACTTCGGTTTTGAGTAATAATTGATGAAAAATATAAGCGTGTTTATTGAGTTTCATCGCCGTCCTTAAACAAGTTTTTGTCGTTCATTTAATGAGTATCAAGGCTCAAAATGTAACGCCCATTTTAATTATTTCTAGTTTCCAGTGTTATTTCGTTTTCGGCGTGCTTTGTGTAGGAATTGTTGAGGAATGAGGAACATGATATTAATATTATATAATGGATAATGATAATAATTAATATTAATATTGATATTATTATTATTATTATTATTATTATTATTAATATTAATATTGTGAGAATTAATATTAATTATGGAATTAAGAAAATGTGGAGAATATTATTTATTTGGAATATAAGAGTTGTATATTTTTGGGATGAAGGGAAATTGTGGCATTTTGGAAAGAGGAAACACGGTTGAAGGAGAAGAACGCGTAGCAGAAGCAAGAACACGATCAAAGCAAGAGCAAGCTTGAGCAAGAGGAGGCTGGGCAATAGGATTTTCGTGTGGATTGAGAAGCTTCATCAACATCAACATCGAATTCGAGGTAAGGGGGGGGGGGATTGATCGGTTGAATGGGTATTTGCATGAATAAATTGGTAGAGGGAAATCCCTTAATTGCCATGGATGATGATAAATGATGTTGATACCTGTATTAATTCTGTTATGATTGTGATTGTTATGTTGAAAGTTCACTGCATGTGTTGTGGGGTAATGGTTTATGTGAAATTGGGGTTCCGGGTAGTTTGGGGTTTATTGTCGGAAGTTGGATAATTGAGCAGATAATGAGGTTTATCAGGTAAAATTGAGTTTGGATGTTGGGGATAGGTTGTAGAACCTTAAGCCGATGATTTTAGTGTTGTCTCTATGGAAATTGGAGAGTGGGAGAGCTGCTGATTTCTGAGCAGCAATTTTATTTTTCCAGATTCGCAGACATTCGCTAGCCCATCGCTAGGCGAATGCCTGACGAGCATTCGTTAGTAGCTCGCGTAGCGAGAGTGTGGCGAGCCTTGACAGTGGCTGTTTTTCTGTACTCGCTAGCAAGTTCGCTGAGCGAGGTAGTGGCGAGCACTTCCAGTAGCTCAGAAGTGTGTTTCGCGAGGGGGTTCGCTAGGCGAACGTGTAGCGAACACTCGCTAGGAGCTCGCCTAGCGAGCAGGTAGCGAGTGTAGCAGGATTTGGTTTTTGAGGGCTGTGTGCAGCTGATGATGCCGAGGGAAATCAGATTGATGTGCAGTGATGATTTATGAGGGTTGAGAATATGTTGAGGGTTATAAGGGGCCGTGTGGCCGGCGTTTATCGCATCTGACATAATCGGTGGATTATGTGTTAAGTATAGATATGTATGGATGTGTATGTGATATGTATGCACTATGTGTTAGGTGTGAGATATGTGGATCAGTAGGATCTTTATGCATTGAGTATGTTGTGTGGACATGTTGTGATGAGTGGATCTGTAGGATCGATACGCCGTGTGTGCGTTGTGTTGATATGTCGTGGCGATTGAATCAGTAGGATCGATGCACTTTGTGTGCTTGTGTGTATATGCATTGTATGATGCGATGGATCAGTAGGATCGTGTGCACTGTGTGTGTCGTGTGGTTATTCATAGTGTCTTGCATAGCATGTGGACATTGTGAATCATGGCTCGGTAGAGTATATGCAATTCACACACGTGCTCCAAGTGGGGAGCGTGGGCGTGAGGTATGATTTACTCACGTGCTCCAAGTGGGGAGCGTGGACGCGGTGTATGATGTACTCGCGTGCTCCAAGGGGGGAGCGTGGACGGGATTTGGATCGTTGCTCGGATGGAGTGTATGCGATCACCCGTGTCCCAAGTGGGGGACGTTGATGATTTGATTATATGGGCTCAGGAGGAGCGTGGTAGGGATAGATCGTTGCTCGGATGGAGTGTATGCGATCTATCCTGAGTTGAGTCGGTACCGCATAATTATTGAGTCGAGTGCATGTGTTGCATTGTGGTTGTGTGTGTTGTGATTGTGAATGAGGGGACAGTAGGTCCGAATGTGTTGCATTCGTGGTATGCATAGTGTGTTGGCATGGGACAGTGGGTCCAGATATGTTGTATGTGAAATAATGAGTTATTGTTTCTGCCTTTCATTTCATGTACCATTATACCATTATTATTTGAACGTGATTCTCACCCCCTTGTTGTTGTTGTGATCTGTGCTTCTTTGGAAGTCCAGACAATCCAGGTGTTTAGCTAGCTTGGATTGTGGCGTCGTCGTAGGACTGCTCTGATACGTAACACCGGGGTTTTTGGGAATCTTATTGTTTTACTGTTGATATGTGTGCCCCTGTGGCATATCTGACTTTTGTGAGACATGTGATGACATTATGTATATTTTGGGCAGATGGCCGATTGTTGTATATGATGATGTTGATGATGTATATATTTATATTAGGTGTTATGACAGACTACTTCTTTTTCCGCTGCAAATTTTATTGGAAATCATTTTAAGGAATGTCTTGTGGAATTTTGTTGAGGAATGTGACATCCCGTTGTGGGAGAAACTCTGATGATTGTTGATTTTAATTGTTTTATTTTATTTTTGGGAAACGGGGTGTTACAAGTTGGTATCAGAGCAGGTCGGTCCATCCGGCCAGTGTAGTGTTTTGAGTCTGTCTGTAGGATAGAGTTGGTTGTTTTCTGTTAACATGGATCGTTGTTGTTGAGCAGTATGGCTGGGAGGAATGATGCGGCGTTGGCTGCGGCTATGCAGGTTATGGCACAAGTGGTGGCCAATCAGAATCTGGCTGTGGGTGCTCAGTTCAGAGACTTGACACAGTTCCAGAGCAACAAGCCACCAAAGTTTGAAGGTGGGATTCTGGATCCGGTAGCTGCACAAAAATGGTTGAAGGCAATAGAGAAGATCTTCAGAAACATGGGGTGCAGTGACGAGCAGAAAGTGAGATTTGGAACTCACATGTTAGAAGAAGAAGCTGAGGCTTGGTGGGACAATTGTCGTCAGAGGATGGAGGCTTCGGGGACTCCGATTACTTGGGAAGGGGTTCGA
The DNA here is from genome assembly GCA_963859935.3 of Lathyrus sativus. Taxonomy (NCBI): domain Eukaryota; kingdom Viridiplantae; phylum Streptophyta; class Magnoliopsida; order Fabales; family Fabaceae; genus Lathyrus; species Lathyrus sativus. Next base: position 104,341,023 of record OZ012737.1, read on the forward strand.
TCTGGATTTCTAGAGAAGTATTTTCCAGAAGATATCAGAAGTGCTAAAGAGGTTGAATTTTTAGAGTTGAGGCAGGGCAGTATGTCGGTAGCCGAGTATGCAGCTAAGTTTGAGGAATTGGCTCAGTATTGTCCCCATTACAATACTGAGGAGGCTATGACTTCTAAGTGCTTGAAATTTGAGAATGGGTTGAGGCCGGAGATTAAGATGGGGATCGCGTGTCAGAAAATCAGGAGCTATCCTGAGTTGGTGAGCAGAAGTCGAATTTATGACAATGATAACCGTGCGAGGATCGCACATTAAAGGCGGTGAATGACCGCAAGGGTAAGCAGAGGTTTGGTGGTACACCTTACAGTGTGCCGACCAATAAGGGAAAGCAGAAGGCAATGGTTGATAAGAGGCTCCGAGAGAGGAAGGCATCGGCGGATTTGAAATGTTATCGGTGCGGTGTCGCGGGGCATCGTGCTAATGATTATCCTCAAGAGACGAAGAAGTGCTTCAAGTGTGGGAAGTCGGGCCATCTGATGGTGGATCTCAGGACTAATATTCCTACTTGCTATAACTGCAGCGAGAAGGGCCATATTAGCACTCATTGTGAGAAGCCAAGGAGGCCTCAGGCGCCTCGGGTTGCCGGTAAAGTGTTTGCGGTAGTGGGAACTCAGTCGGCGGACGAGGAGCGTTCGATCAAAGGTAATTGTTTTATCAATAACATTCCTTTGACTGCTATGATTGACACGGGTGCGACCCACTCGTTTATCTCTGTTGATTGTGTGAAGAGGTTAAGTTTGGTGCCGTCTACTCTTGAGCGACGAATGACTATTGAAACTCCCTCGATTGGTTCAGTGACTACTTTGTTAGTGTGTTTGAAGTGTCCACTGACTATTTTTGGCCGAGACTTCGGTGTAGATTTGATTTGCTTGCCACTTGGTGGTTTGGATGTTATTCTGGGTATGATTGGTTGGAGTTCAACCAAGTATACATCGATTGTTTTTGGAAAGTGTTATTGTTTTTGACTCCAGAAGAGGAAGCTTTGGCAGATTCCTTGTCTAGTAAGGAATTGAGAACTTTGTTGGAAGATGAAGCTAAGGTGTTTGCTTTATTTGCATCGTTGTCGGTTGACAGCAAGGCATTGTTGGATGAGTTGGCAGTGGTAGTTTTGCGTCATTGGGGAGGCAGTAAGAAAGAAACCTGCTTCCTATGCTTTGGAGTTTCCTATTTTTGTGTGGGATTGGATCTTAATGAATTGTATTCTTTGGTAGTTTTGGGTGTTTCTTTTAAGAGGTTTGCATGCGTTGTCGTTTTGTTTTGGCCTTTTTTTTAACACCTATTGTAATGTACAGGTTGTACCAGGTTTACACGTGAATGTCAGGCCGGCCCAAGCGCAAAGTTAGTAAGACAAGGGTTTTAAGTCTCATCTTTTTAGACTTTAAAATGGACTTCAAATTTGAAAAAGTAAATTTCAAATTACATATAATTAATATACATATTAAAATAAATTACAACAAATAAAATGTATTAAACGACAAAGCTTTGTTCGTCTATGATATAGTATTTGAGTTCAATCCTTACCATTTTAGTTTTACAATTTTAAAGCTGAAAAGGTTATTTAATTTTTAGTTAAATATTAATTTTTAAAATATCTCAATTTTACAATTTTTAAAATATTTTTCAATTTAATAACCAATGACGTTGGTTTTAAATTATCTACACGCATCAAAATTGACATTAATTCTAAAAAAGTTATAAAAATTATTTACTTAAAAAGTTTATTTTAATTAAAAATTATTTGTAACAATATTGTTGTTCTACTGCTGCATTTTTATATTTTATTAAAAGAAATACAACATCGATTGTTTAATACAACTGTTGTTGTATGTAGCGTGTTTAGAAGTCACTCAGGGTCATGGGAAAATATAAATGTGTGTATTGAGTTTCTTCAGTGTTCTTAAAAAAAATATTTGACGTCTATTTAGTGAGTACCAATGCTCAAGAACCTACCATTAGTGATGCACATGAAACCAAAAACTTATACGAACTTACAACTTAAATGAACTTCATCTTCTACCTCCAAACGTCAACTTTCATTTACGAAACATTATTTCTCCATTAAACCAAGCTCAAAATATCATTTCTTCCATAAACTATACTCAAAACATCATCTCTTTCATTAACAAATTTCATAACTCCATCATCTTTTCTCCAACTTGAATGAGACAAGGAAAGTATGGATTCAAGTTAGCAATGTTAGTTGTTGTTGTTCTTGTTGTTCTTTTTTATTATTGTTTTCGTTGTTGTTCTTGTTGTTATTATTGTTGTTTTTTGTTATTGTTGTCGTTATTGTTCTTGTTGTTATTATTTTTGTTCTTTTTGTTGTTGTTCTTGTTATTGTTATTCTTCTTCTTCTTCTTCTCCTTCTCGTTGTTATTATTGTTGTTGTTATTGTTCTTCTTTTTTTTGTTCTTGTTGTTGTCGATGTTATTGTTGTTCTACCGTTGCATTTTTTATTTTATTTTATTAAAAGACATACAACAACAGTTGTTTAATACAATTGTGGTTGTAAGTAGCGCGCTATCTAGTTTACTGCTATGGGCAATAAACTGTGATTGTAAATAACCCACTTACAACCACACCCTACCTGCCAAGTAAGGAATGGAGGTCGAAAATGATAGAGCCACAATATAGTATGGAGGTGAAACCAACTTATATGGTCAATGATGATGTGCCTACAGATAAAAATGAAGAACAGACAAAAGTTACAAGCAACAAAAGAGACAAGAGCAAAGGGGTTGTCAACGAAGGAGTATTCATTCATTGTCAAAAGGGTTTTGGACTACTAAGGATTTTGAATGATTCTCTAGTATGCCAAAACAGGGTCCCATGATCGTCTCGTGGAATGTTAGGGGGATAAATAAAATGGTTAAGACTAAAGAGGTAACCTCCCGCCTTTTTACTCTTAACCTTATGATAGTTGTTTTGATTGAGACTAGAGTTTAAAAAAAAGGAAAAGCTGACAAGATTAGAGGTAAGATCAAACTTAAAGGCTCCTACATGGATAATTACCATAATCATGATAATGGTAGACTTTGGATTTGGTGGAATAATACTAAAATTGAGATTAGGAAAGGCACTAGTTCTATGCAACTTATCCATTATGGAATCTATGACATTGAGGGGAATTTTCTCTTTTGGTTCACTGCTATTTATGGCCATAACAAGTTAGATCAAAGGAAGAGATTATGGAAAGAGTTGGACCTCATCCATATGAATCAACAGGGCCCTTGGTTCTTGGTTGGGGACTTCAATAATGTGTTGAAAACTATGGATAGAAGAAAGGGAATCTGGTGCATGAGAATGAATACAAAGACCTTAGATCAATGATAGATAGAACTGGCCTGAGTGAAATGGATAGTTATGGTGATTATTTCACTTGGTCTAACAGATATAGTGAGAATGTTATCTATTCTAGAATTTACAATGCCCTAGATAATATTGAATGGTACCAAAAATACTTGAATATGACTCTTAGCATTCTGGCCCCTAGTGTGTTTGAACATGCTTTGATGTTACTGAAAAGTATTGAAATGGATAAGCAAAGAAGAAAATTTCACTTTAAGTTTTTTAACAATGTGGTTGATATGGATGGCTTCCATGAGGAGATTTACAAGAGATGGAGTATCCCTATTATGGGTAGTCTCATGTTTGTGCTTTGGAGGAAGTTGTTTAGAGCTCAAGGTGTTATCAGAGCCCTTAGTACACCTATGTAGGGGCTTCTCATTCTCTGAAGGTTGCCATACTACAATTTTTGGAAACTCAGGAGAAGTTGATGCATGATAGAGATAATCCTGAGCTTATTAATAAGGTTAAGGAGGGCACTGAAGATGTGTTCAAGTGGAGTGAAATTGAAGAACAAAACCTTAAACAAAGATCTAAGAATTATTGGCTTAGGCTGGGTGATGGAAATTATAGATATTTTCATGGTCAAGTTAAGGCTAAGTAAAGTAAAAATGAGATGACTTATCAACTTATCAAAGGGTTCCCTTCTTACTAATCCTGATGACATTGAGGCTGAAGTTTTGATTTTTTATGGTAGCCTAATGGGCAGTGCTAATGTGAACCTCAATGGTATTGATATTGTTGCTATGAGGGAAGGGCCTCAATTATCAACTAAGCAAAGGAGGATGCTAGAGCTGCCTATTATCAGTTATGAGATTACTCAAGCCCTTAAAGATATTGGGGATCTTAAAGCTCCTGGTGTTTATGGGTTTGGGCCAAATTCTACAAGGTTGGTTGGATTATTGTCAAGGATGATGTCATTTGTAACAGCCCAATTTTCGATAACTGATTAATTGTACTAATGGATTGGTTTAGGTGGTTTATCTGATTTAAATAAGTTATGAGATTTATTTAATATGAGTTAATGGATTTAACTAATTTATTCTATTTGGTGGAATAAGGTGGGCTTAGTAGATATTTTCCAATTAATGATAAAATGAGATAATTGTGAAGAGAGAAATGGAATGGAAAGAAAATAATAGAGAGGAAGGAAAAAAAAAGAAAAGAAATAAAAGGATATAAAAAGGGGATTGGAGAGAAAGAGAAAGATAGAAAGAAAGAAAGAAAAGAGAAAGAAGGAAGAAGAGGAGAAATGAAGAGGAAAAAGGGAAAAAGCTTGGAGAATCTTCAAGAACCAATTTCGAAGCTCCGATTAATTGAGGTAAGGGTGAGAAACATTGCTATTTAATCATTGTATGCTATTATGTATGTTGGGTTTGGGTTTGTGGATGTTTTTCATCACTTTCCATTTTAGGGCAAGTTGGATTAATCGGTAGAATGATGATTTAATCGGTTGAAACTTGGAAATAATGCCGTAGAATAGTCGGGTAACATGAGGGTATGTTGTTTGAGCTGATTTTGATGATTAAGTGGTTGGTTGATGGTGGGATAAAGGGAGAAGACAGAATGGGGTTATGTTCTGCGCAGGTTCGCTGGCTCTCGCCAGGCGAGTGAAGGCGAAGCTTCGCCGGGCGAAGCCCAGTGAATGCTGGCGAATAAATATGATTAAGTCCCAGTGGACTTCGCTGGCGGGTTCGCCAGGCGAAGGGTTGTTGGAGAATGTTCGCCGGGCGAGCATGCTGGCGAATGGTGGCGAACCAAGTCAGTAGCTACTGACTTCGCTCGCTGGGGAGTTCGTCGGGCGAAGGTCCAGCGAGTATTCGCTGCGAGGGTTCGCCAGGCAAATGAAGGTGAATCAGACAACATTCTTTTTTTATTGTGTTGTTCATGTGGTGATTGTTTGGTTGATTCACATAGGTTAATACCTCTATGATATGAATAAGTATGTGATCCATGGTGATGATATGTGTTGTGGGTAGCCTTTGGGCGTGAATCCTAGACTTGTGGTATGAGTATTAATCAGATCGATTATAAATACATGAGAACATGATAATGATTATGTGTGTATTATTTAATAATGGTAATGCGCGTATTATTTGATGAGTTTGTGAAGGTTTGATGTAGTGTACAATTAGGTAATAAGTATGCATGAGAACATTGTGGATATATGTGTGCATAGCTTATAATTGTATTATTGGTACTGTGACATGTATACCTTGTATGAAATGGCATGAGATGAATAATAAACATAATACAAAAATGTATTGTGGATGTATATTGCTTATATGCGGTTGTATGTTAAGATACATGAAGAATGCATGAGAGCATATTGATGGATATGCGTGCATCGTTTGATAAATATGATGTTTGTATTGATTGGATGCGATTATGTATGAACAATGCGTGAGAATATATCGTGAATATATGTACATTGCGTGGTAAATGTGTTATGCGTGTAAGCATGATGTAATTCTTGTATGATGAATTACTTGAGAATGCATGAGAACATATTGTGGATATGTGTGCATTGTTGATAATGCGGTGATGATATTGAATTGTGAATGTATATTGTTGGTATATGGTGGTATGAATAGAATGCATGAGAACATGTCATGGATATGTGTGCATTGCTTGATAGATGTTGTAAATGCATATTGTATGTATGTGATTAAATGTGAATAATGCATGAGAACATATCGTGGATATGTGTGCATTGTTTGATAACTGTGAAGAATGCATGAGAACATATCGTGGATATGTGTGCATTGTGAGTGATAATGTGGTGATAGTGTTGAATTATGAATACATCGATGAATGTTATGTGAATATGTTGTGTGTGCAATCATAATGTAATTCTTGAAGAGATGAATTATTTGAATGCATGAGATTAAGATGTCGGTCTTAAGTGCATTTGTTGTGGCTGATTGTACATGCATCATTTAGTCAAGAGGCAATGTCTGTTAGTTTCGTGGAAACTAGTGGCTTGTCCCAAACCTAGAAGAGTGGGTTTGAAGGCTTAGAGGACGGGCCTTTGTTGTTATCGGTCTAGAAGAGTGGACCCGGTTTAATGTAAAAACCGAAAAATGATAACGGAAGTCGGTACCGCATTGCATTGAGTTGCATTGAGTTGTTGAGTCACATTGTATAATGTCATTGATATATGAAGTATGCATGTGAATGAGATGTTTGTTGAATACTTATGAAGCGTGCTTGAAGAGATGCTTACGTGTGAATGTTAAGATTGTGGAATTGTGGATGTATGCATGATGTAAAATGCTTGGTGAATATTCATGTTGTGTATATATATATAAGTGACGATGTAAATGACTATGAGTTGAATTGTGGTGAGAAATAGGGAGTTAATTATATGATACCTATATATACATGATTTTATGCTTTGATTATTATGGTAATATTTCTCACCCTTCTGCTGTTTTATAATGCTCTATGAGGCATTGCAGATTAGGTTGCTGGAGGCCTTTATGAAGTTCTGCTTGTAGTTCGAGGTTGCTACGTGTGTAGCGGTTTAGTAATTATTTATGGGTCGAGTCATGCTCTGGTCGTGTAACACGGGGATCGATTGCTTATGTTTTAGGATTACATTATGTAACCTAAGTTATGTTTTCATATTTGGAGTAATTGAGATAATGAGATGTTGGCCTTAGTGCCTAGAGATGTTGATTTTATATGATGAAAGTAAATGTTTCTTTTAAAGGATTTTCATTAATGAATCCGCTGCTAAATGGAAAGGTGTTTATGAGCATGACAGATTGTTTTAATGTGGTGCAAGTTTTGTGTGATGCCTTTTTATGGATGCATGTTAACTTTTACTCTGATTATGCATATATTATTTGCGGGGTTTAGAAGGGTGTTACATTAGTGGTATCAGAGCAGGTCGGTCCGTCCGGCCAAGTTGTCTAATGTTATTTGTTCCCTTGTATGCGACATGTGTGTGAAAACACTGTCGATACATGTTGTTGCTTAACCTTGTCTGGAGAAGTGGGAATGATCTAAGTGGGGGAGAAGTTGTGCTTCTCCAAGATGCTGCAGGTGTAGAAGTTGTAGCTCAGTGGGTGGTTAACACTCTTGTGGTTTGGTAAAGATAGTCTATACTCCATCATGATTTTCAGCTGCCTATTGACAAATTGAGGAACTGATCACCCTTAATCTCTTGTTGATAGTAGTTGGAGTTCTGTTGGATGGGATGGACGTGTCTTGCAAGCTTAGGTGGCGTGAGCAGAGAATTGTTTGGAGCTAAGCCAAGTGCTTAAGAAGTGTGTTGATGAGTCGGCACGAGACAGTGAGGAGATGGTTAATTTTGATGGGAATTCGGGGTGCTAATGAAAGTGGAAAGATGGCGGTTTTGCCGACTAATTATATCTGTTTGGACAGTCGAAGAATTAAATTGATTGAGTAGTGTTGAGAATTATGTCTGGTGTGTGTGCTACGACAACAGATTGTGGAGTTGAGTATAAGGGTGGATAGTGACTTCTAGTGATTACTAAAGGAAATGAGATGTGGAATACATGGTTGGTATAATTGGACCCTTAAGCATTTCAAGAGTTGGAGAGGTATTGGATGACCTTTAAGTGTGGAAGGGTTATTTCCGTGATTTTGTCGTAACGGAAAACCGTAATTCGGAATGACGCAAGATTAGAAGCGTTGGAAGATATTACAGTGCTCTATGTGATGGGAAAGTAGTGACATGGAATTAAGTATTTATTAGCGAAAAATGTTTGGATGTTATGGTAAGCGCGGAGAGTGCGGTTTGTGTTATCACCATAAGTTCACAGCTGAGTGTCCGTTTGATATAATGATTTTCCACACTTGATTGAGAGAGTCAATGGTTATGTAACCGATGGTGTTTGGATATGTTCGGAGAGTATAGGGGTTCATGTTGAGCGTCGGGAACTTGAGTTATTAGTATTGGGGAAGAGGCAGTGATGTACTACTGTGAAGAAAGTTCAAAGAGTTTTGAGAAAGCTGTCAACAGTTCGTGTATTGGTTTTGCCAAGTCCGACAGGATTGTCGTTGTGTTTTGAGATGCTTTGTTGATATGATTAAGAGATGTGTTAAGTACAACATTAATGATTTTTGGTTATGCTTGAAGGCAATATAAAGTACAGAGAGGGATTATCTGACAAGTAATTTGGAGTGGGTTGCTGTTGTGTGTTTGTACCGGAGTTTGGAAGCCTCAATTGTTTAGTTGAGATTTGAGATGGTTACTGACCTTAAGGTATTTGTTTTATTTGAGAGAGAGTCAAATATGAGACAGAGAAGTAATTGGAACTCCTGAAGGAGTATGGTTTTGGTTAAATTACCATTCGGATGAGACCAAGTGGTAGCTAAGATATCAAATCGGGAATTTTGGTATACACTAATGAAGATGGTAAGGAAGTTAGAACTGATTAAGCAAATTCAGATATGAGTTCGGCCTGTGAAGAGACTTCTTATGGAGTTGAGCCTTGGATGTTGAGATTGACTTTTGGTATTCTGATGAGGTTCGAGGAAATCAGAATTCTGAGTTGAGATGATAGATTAATTGAATTTAATGGATAAAAGTCAGAGGGCTTATTTTCGGATTAAGGGAAATGGTATTGTGTGATGTCGTGATGAAGTGTGTATTCTGAATAGTGTGAGTTGGATAAGAGTACTCAGGGAGAAGTACATCGAGAAAGATGGAGTATCCGTGCAGGTACTAGGAAGATGCGACCGAATTTGAGAAATAGTTTTGGATAGCCATAGATGGAGAAGGAATTGATTGAGTTTGTATATGTTGATTAGATTTGCTGGGAATTGAAGTATGGACATTAGAGATGGTTGGATCTGATACAACTGTTGAGTATTTCGAGTGGGATGGGATAGTATTCCCATGGGCTTTGTGCCGGGTTTTCTGATGAATTTGAGGAAGTATGATCCGATTTGGACAGTTAAGAATGGATTTACAAGAGTAACTCGTTGCCTACCAGTGAAGATGAATCATTCTGTTAGATGGGAACTCAAGTTTTTCGTTAAGATTATGGGAAAGATTGCGAAAGCGGTTGGGTGCCATGTTGAAGATGAACTCTGACTAGCGTCCGTGAATGGCATGGACAAACGAAGAAAACTATCCAGTATGAAGAGGACTCGTTGAGAGCTTGTGTGTTGGACCAAGATGGATCTAAGGGTAGTTAATTGTCATTGATGGAGTTGCCTACAATAACTGTTGCCATTTCGTATCGGAAACAACATCGTATGAAGTTCGTTGGGTAAGAGGGTATGACTCCTTTGTGTTGTTGCATGTCCAACGGGAGTGTTGTACTCGGATCAAAGACCGTGCAAGGGAAGATGGAAACGATCAAAGAATCCAAGTAAGGCCGTGTTTTGAGAGTTATGGTAGTAATTGGTGTTGGTCGAGCTTGAAGTCTCGTGAGCACCCTGTGTTTTGTTGATCTGTATCAGAGTAGCGCAGCGGAAGCGTGAGGCGGATAACATGTTAGACTGTTTTACCGCTGTCGCTTGAGAGGATTGCATGAGGTGTTCATATGTCTAAGTTGAAGAGGTACATTGATTCAGGTGGATGGTGTACAAGTGAGAGAGAATTTGACTTCGGAGGCGTGGCTAGTTCTAGTTGTTGATAAGAAACAACTTTGAAGTATAGAGATTCCTTTGGTGGAAGTAGTTATGGGAGAATTGGATTTGGAAGAATTGGAATGCGAGAGTCGTATCCAGAGTTGTTTGGATCAGATAACATTTTCGAGGACGAAAATTCCTAAAGTGGGGGAGGGTTGTAACAGCCCAATTTTCGATAACTGATTAATTGTACTAATGGATTGGTTTAGGTGGTTTATCTGATTTAAATAAGTTATGAGATTTATTTAATATGAGTTAATGGATTTAACTAATTTATTCTATTTGGTGGAATAAGGTGGGCTTAGTAGATATTTTCCAATTAATGATAAAATGAGATAATTGTGAAGAGAGAAATGGAATGGAAAGAAAATAATAGAGAGGAAGGGAAAAAAAAGAAAAGAAATAAAAGGATATAAAAAGGGGATTGGAGAGAAAGAGAAAGATAGAAAGAAAGAAAGAAAAGAGAAAGAAAGAAGAAGAGGAGAAATGAAGAGGAAAAAGGGAAAAAGCTTGGAGAATCTTCAAGAACCAATTTCGAAGCTCCGATTAATCGAGGTAAGGGTGAGAAACATTGCTATTTAATCATTGTATGCTATTATGTATGTTGGGTTTGGGTTTGTGGATGTTTTTCATCACTTTCCATTTTAGGGCAAGTTGGATTAATCGGTAGAATGATGATTTAATCGGTTGAAACTTGGAAATAATACCGTAGAATAGTCGGGTAACATGAGGGTATGTTGTTTGAGATGATTTTAATGATTAAGTGGTTGGTTGATGGTGGGATAAAGGGAGAAGACAGAATGGGGTTCTGTTCTGCGCAGGTTCGCTGGCTCTCGCCAGGCGAGTGAAGGCGAAGCTTCGCCGGGCGAAGCCCAGCGAATGCTGGCGAATAAATATGATTAAGTCCCAGTGGACTTCGCTGGCGGGTTCGCCAGGCGAAGGGTTGTTGGCGAATGTTCGCCGGGCGAGCATGCTGGCGAATGGTGGCGAACCAAGTCAGTAGCTACTGACTTCGCTCGCTGGGGAGTTCGCCGGGCGAAGGTCCAGCGAGTATTCGCTGCGAGGGTTCGCCAGGCGAATGAAGGCGAATCAGACAGCATTCTTTTTTTATTGTGTTATTCATGTGGTGATTGTTTGGTTGATTCACATAGGTTAATACCTCTATGATATGAATAAGTATGTGATCCATGGTGATGATATATGTTGTGGGTAGCCTTTGGGCGTGAATCTTAGACTTGTGGTATGAGTATTAATCAGATCGATTATAAATACACGAGAACATGATAATGATTATGTGTGTATTATTTAATAATGGTAATGCGCGTATTATTTGATGAGTTTGTGAAGGTTTGATGTAGTGTACAATTAGGTAATAAGTATGCATGAGAACATTGTGGATATATGTGTGCATAGCTTATAATTGTATTATTGGTACTGTGACATGTATACCTTGTATAAAATGGCATGAGATGAATAATAAACATAATACAAAAATGTATTGTGGATGTATATTGTTTATATGCGGTTGTATGTTAAGATACATGAAGAATGCATGAGAGCATATTGATGGATATGCGTGCATCGTTTGATAAATATGATGTTTGTATTGATTGGATGCGATTATGTATGAACAATGCGTGAGAATATATCGTGAATATATGTACATTGCGTGGTAAATGTGTTATGCGTGTAAGCATGATGTAATTCTTGTATGATGAATTACTTGAGAATGCATGAGAACATATTGTGGATATGTGTGCATTGTTGATAATGCGGTGATGATATTGAATTGTGAATGTATATTGTTGGTATATGGTGGTATGAATAGAATGCATGAGAACATGTCATGGATATGTGTGCATTGCTTGATAGATGTTGTAAATGCATATTGTATGTATGTGATTAAATGTGAATAATGCATGAGAACATATCGTGGATATGTGTGCATTGTTTGATAACTGTGAAGAATGCATGAGAACATATCGTGGATATGTGTGCATTGTGAGTGATAATGTGGTGATAGTGTTGAATTATGAATACATCGATGAATGTTATGTGAATATGTTGTGTGTGCAATCATAATGTAATTCTTGAAGAGATGAATTATTTGAATGCATGAGATTAAGATGTCGGTCTTAAGTGCATTTGTTATGGCTGATTGTACATGCATCATTTAGTCAAGAGGCAATGTCTGTTAGTTTCGTGGAAACTAGTGGCTTGTCCCAAACCTAGAATAGTGGGTTTGAAGGCTTAGAGGACGGGCCTTTGTTGTTATCGGTCTAGAAGAGTGGACCCGGTTTAATGTAAAAACCGAAAAATGATAACGAGTTATCGGTCTAGAAGAGTGGACCCGGTTTAATGTAAAAACCGAAAAATGATAACGGAAGTCGGTACCGCATTGCATTGAGTTGCATTGAGTTGTTGAGTCACATTGTATAATGTCATTGATATATGAAGTATGCATGTGAATGAGATGTTTGTTGAATACTTATGAAGCGTGCATGAAGAGATGCTTACGTGTGAATGTTAAGATTGTGGAATTGTGGATGTATGCATGATGTAAAATGCTTGGTGAATATTCATGTTGTGTATATATATATATATAAGTGACGATGTAAATGACTATGAGTTGAATTGTGGTGAGAAATAGGGAGTTAATTATATGATACCTATATATACATGATTTTATGCTTTGATTATTATGGTAATATTTCTCACCCTTCTGCTGTTTTATAATGCTCTATGAGGCATTGCAGATTAGGTTGCTGGAGGCCTTTATGAAGTTCTGCTTGTAGTTCGAGGTTGCTACGTGTGTAGCGGTTTAGTAATTATTTATGGGTCGAGTCATGCTCTGGTCGTGTAACACGGGGATCGATTGCTTATGTTTTAGGATTACATTATGTAACCTAAGTTATGTTTTCATATTTGGAGTAATTGAGATAATGAGATGTTGGCCTTAGTTCCTAGAGATGTTGATTTTATATGATGAAAGTAAATGTTTTTTTTAAAGGATTTTCATTAATGAATCCGCTGCTAAATGGAAAGGTGTTTATGAGCATGACAAATTGTTTTAATGTGGTGCAAGTTTTGTGTGATGCCCTTTTATGGATGCATGTTAACTTTTACTCTGATTATGCATATATTATTTGCGGGGTTTAGAAGGGTGTTACATCATTGATGCAGTGTTGGAATTCTTCAACCATAATAGGATGTACCCTGCTATAAATACCACTTTGGTTTTTCTCATCCCTAAAAGTAATGCTGGAAAACTATTAAGGATTTTAGACCCGTCTGTTGTTGTACCATTGTTTACAAGATTATTTCAAAAGTCTTGACTGGTAGAGTGAGTGAGGTCTTGTCTAGCATCATCAATCAAATCCAGACTACGTTTTTCCTTGGGAAAAGTATCCATGATCACATCCTTCTAGCTTATAAGTTAATTCGTGGCTATAGTAGAAAGGGTAGAACCCCTAGATGTATGCTCCAATTAGATATTCAAAAGACATATGATACTGTTGACTGGTTTGCATTAGAATGTATCCTCAAAGAGCTTAGATTTCCTAATAAGTTTAATAGATGGGTCATGATTATTGTGTCTACTGTATCTTACAAATTTAATGTTGGTGGCAGGTATACCAGAATTATGAAGGCTAAAAGAGGCCTTAGACAAGGTGACCCTATATCACCTTTACTCTTTGTTCTTGTCATGGGGTACCTCCATAGAAGTGTGCATAGATTGAGTGGGATCCCGAATTTCAACTTTCATGAAAAATGTGAAAAACACCAAATTATCAATATTACTTTTGCTGATGACTTACTGTTATTTGCTCCTGGTGATAGTAAATCTATTGAGCCTTTCATGGACGAGGTGAATGCATTATCAAAGGCCATTGGTTTGTAGTAGGGGTGACAAAATGGATGGATTGAATGGATATGGATTGGATTGTTAATGGATGGATCAAAGAAATCCATTAATCCATTAACAATCCACTAAACTCTCTTAATAAAAATCCAATCCAATCCATCCATTAAAAGATAAAGTCCATCCAATCCATCCATTAACATATTTCTAATGGATGGATATCCATCCATCCAAAAAATTAATTTAAAAATTCTTAATTTAATAAGTGACAACATAATATCCAATGGATTTATAAAATGAGATGGATGGATTGAATCCATCCATATGAGTTAGTGGATGGATTGGATCAAATCCATTAAATTATTTTTTGTTTTATGGATGAATTGGATGGATAAATTATTGGATGGATTGGATGGATATTATCTAAATGGATTTCATTGCCACCTCTAGTTTGTAAGTGAATATTGCAAAGTGTAAGGCTTATTATGGTGGGGTGGACGGTGCTGTAAAGGATGCTATCTTTGGGTACCTTCGGGTGCTTCTAACTAGCAGCAAATTGTCTATTCACCGCTACATGAGCTTAGTTGATAGGATTGTGTAGTGAGTCAGACATTGGAGTTCAAAACTCCTTAGTTATGCTGGGAGAGTCCAACTTATCAACAGTAGTATCTTAGCTATGTCTTCGTATTAGATGCAATGCCTTCCTGATCTGATCTGATCAGAAGGGGATCACGATATGGCCACACGCTACTGGACTGCTACCTGTTCACCGGTGATGAGAAGGAGGAGGGGGTGTACCTGCAAGACACTTCGATGCCAAAGTAAGAAGTTGGGCAGAGTGGAAGCAATAGTACAGAAAGGGGCAAGAAGAGAGTTACCTGACCCTCTTGAGGAAGAGGGTATTTATAGAGAGACCCCAGCGCTGGGCCAACGGTCATTTGAGGTGGGCTGGATGACCAGGCCCAACCCTAATGACTGTTAGGGCTTACGTGGCGTAGTGAAGACCAGAACGTGGTCTTCGCCCTAGTCCAACTGCCCCTAGATCTCCGGAGAGTGAGTTTGACCTGCTCTTTCGGAGGTGGGCGGTTGGTTGATGACGTGTCCCTGCGGAGGGGAGCAAGTGGAGAACGCGCGCCGAGCACGTTATTCTCCCCGCGGAGGGGAGCTCGGGAGGTTCCCCGGAAGCAGGTTGTTCTCCCCGCGGAGGGGAGGAACCACGACCGCGCTTTGGTGAGCCGGGGATGGTTCTGCTCGTCTGGTACGATGGATGGTGAAATGCTGTTGGGGCGTTGCTTGTGTTCGGCGGCATGCCATGCTCGTCCCGAGGGATGCACGTGCCCGGCGTGCCCGATTCGCCTGTTGGGCCGTACGTGGTATTGGGCCTGCCGAGGTCGGGCCCATACCGGAACAGGAGCCCTCCAAGTCGAAGCTCTGGGGAGAGAGCGAGGACTTAAGGTCGCTGTGTCTGGAACGGGCACTCGTGCGGAGATCTCCGGTCGCCGGCGGAGCGGGGAGAAAGCAGGTGAAGGGGCGCGACTGTCAGGTTGCCGCCACGTGTCGTGTGTTAAGCGGTCGTAGGGGCGGCTACCCTATGTCATTAATGAGCCTAGGGTCACTTCGAATCCCGTGCCGGGTTATAAATATGGGGGTCCCCGCTCATTCTGTTACTTTTCATTCTGTCGTTGTGTCTGCGAAGCTTTGTCATCTCTGCTCGTCCGCCGCTTGCCGTCGATCGCCGCCGCACCGTTTGATCTTTCCTTCCGTCCGCCGCCGTTACAAGTGAGTTCTTCTTTTCCCTCCTTTTTTATTTCCGTCGTTTAATTGGAATGTGTGGTCGGGGCATGATGAATGCCCCGAGGAGGGACGCGAGACCCGCCGTGTCTGGCGAACTTTCTGATGAGTGTCCCGGGGAGGATAGGCTGGTTCCGATGAATGTCCCGAGGACGGGGGCTTTCTCCGATGAATGCCCCGAGGACGGGGGCTTTCTCCGATGAATGCCCCGAGGACGGGGGCTTTCTCCGATGAATGCCCCGGGGGCAAGTGCCTTTTCTGATGGCTGTCCCAAGGGGGGATGGCGGGTCGGCTTTGGATTCCCCGAGGAGGGTAGACGGGGAGCGAGTGTTTGTTCGTCGCTTTCCGACCTTTGTCGCCCTTTCACTTGACCTGCGGTGGAAGGGTGGATTTGATCCTGGCTATCGAATTCACCGTTGTCCTCTGCTTTCAGGTGTAGATGTCGGCTCTGGTACCGGGGATAATGGTCGAGGACAACGAACCCGAGATTCCGGAGTATGACGATGAGCATATTGCCCCGTCCGAGGAATGGGCGGCCGAGGAGCCGCTTTCTACCCCTTCTTGTTTTGTGGCTGATGCGTCCGACGTGTATGCCACGGTTGAGGACACGCCTATAGGAGAGCCACATCACTGGCAGGTGTGCCGACCAAAAGAACATCACCGCATCTGCTCGCGATATGGGCGGCGGATGTTCCCGATGCATGAGTTCTACTTTAAAGAAGCTCGGCTCCGGTTACCGTTCTCCGCCTTTCATCTGGGGCTTTTTGACTGGTTGCGCCTTGCCCCGTCCCAATTGCACCCCAATGCCTTGGCTTTCATCCGGGATTTCGAGGTGGTGTGTTTCTACCTCTCGGTGGAGCCGACGGTACCGTTATTTTTCCGCATCTTCCACCTGCAGCGGCAGACGGTGAATGGCTGCCACGGATGGGTTTCTTTCAAGCAATCGACCAAACTTTTCAAAGCATATAGCGATTCTGTCAAATATTTCAAAAACCGGTTCTACCTCGTCAAACCGATCACGCAGCACGGCTCGGACACTCTCTTCGACGAGGGCGAGCGAATGGTAGATGGCCAGCGATTCCGCGCGTGGCTTCCTAAGATACATCTACTGTGGACTGCGGAGCATTTCAGCTGAGGGACGGATAGGTATATCGTCCGGGCGGGGACCCTCGAGGAGAAGGACATGGCCGCCTATTTGAAAATAGTTGCCTTCGTGCGGTCTCTCCCTCCGTCGAAGCTGGTGACGCCCGACGGTCGGTATATCCTTGACGCGCAGGGGAATGTGCGCACTAAGAAGCATTTGATTAATACCAAGACCCTGCTCGGTTGTGCGACTGGGGCGGCTGCTCTGGATTACCTAGGTAGGAATGTTCGTTTTTCTCTCCGTGGTCGGGGTTTTGACCGTCGCTAACTCTTTTCTTTGTTTTTGCAGCGAACATGTCTTCCATCGAGGAGCGGGTGAAGCAGTTGCGTGCCGCTAGGAATGCTGTGGCCCCGAGGACGAGGGTGAGCCAGCTGGTCGGACAGGAGGTCGCGACGTCGGGGGGCAAAGTTCGTCCTCTTCGCCTCAAGAGAGTCAATCTCCTGCATCTCAAAGAGCATCGAAGAGGCAGAGGTCCGAGGAGCCCCGAGGTGTGGTCGATCTGACGGTCGGTACCGCTGAGGAAGGTTATGTCGTCCCGCCCTGCCATCAGCATCCGGGTTATTTTCATGGTGCCCGTTCTCCCACTGTCTCCGCTAGGGAGGTGAAGGCTGTTCGTCAGGCCGATCGAGAGACTCGTCGACGTGTTCTGGCTGAGGACTTGGCCGCAATGATGCGGACGTTTACGACGGCTCTTGTGCTGAACGAGGAGGGCTATTCCGCTGTTGAGCTGTCCAAACTGCAGGGGGATCTTAATTTCATGCAGTCGCGATTGGCCAAGGTCACTGAGGAGTTGGAGAAGAGCCAGAAGGATGTTGGTGAGCAGCGAAAACGGGCAGAGGGTGCTGAGGGGAAGGTGACTTCGCTGGAGGAGAAGCTGGGGACAGCGACGGCCGAGGTGCAGGCGCTGAAGGTTCGCACGGAAGTTTTGGACAGCGCAGTCCGTCCGGCCGAGGACGAGACAGATGGAGATCGACGGTTAATCACTCGTGCTGACCTGATTGCCCGTATCCGGGTGTTGGAAAGCGACTGTCTGGAGGCAGTTGAGGTCGGATTCAAGAGTGCTGTCGAGCAGGTTCAGGTCGCCAATCCTGGTGTCGTGCTGGCTGTGGACGGGATCGGGCCGTACCACGAGATTGTTGATGGGAAGGTGGTCGATCCCTATCTTGTTATTCCCGAGGAGGAACCCGCGACTGCTGACCGGGCGGACGAGGTAGCATAGGTTGCCGGGCCTGCGTGCTCGTTGTTTTTATGGCCTGCGTGCCGATGTTTGTGATCTCTTTCTTTGGGCCTGCGTGCTCTGTATTTGTACCATTGACTACTTGGCTGGTGCCCGCTTTTTGTTTAATATATTTTTCGTGGATTTTCTAAGTGTGCGCTCGTTATTTGCATGTCGTTTTATGCTCGTTTTTCGTGTTTGTTTATTCGAATGCTTTTGAATGCCTTTTGATGTGTATGATATTTCCTGTAAATTTTCTAAGTGTGCGCTCGGTGTGTTAGCTCGACGATTTGTAACCGGTGGTGCAGGGAACCGGCCGGTTTGGCCGGCGACGTAGCCGGGCCGTTTCGGGGGTAGTTCTCCCCGGGGCGTGGACATCCCATCGCGAGCTGGGTGTCCTGCCACTTTTGGTACGGCAGCGGGGAATCTCGGTCGAGGTGTTCCTTGCCGAGCAAGGCCTTCTGCCCGCGCACACGAGAGGCAGGGCTTGCTTTTCTTTGGTCGCTAGTGGACGCGAGGGTGTGCGGTGGTACCATGTCGCCCCCCCAGTGGTCGGGACGATGGGTCGTCGCGGGCAATGTTCTAACTGTAGTACCGCTTAAGCTTCGCGGCATTCCATGGTCGAGCTAGTTGTTCACCGTGCAGGTTTTCGAGGTAATAGGCCCTGTGCTCCGTTTTGTCCCGGACTCGGTACGAGCCTTCCTAGTTCGCAGCCAGTTTGCCCTCGTGGGAGTCTTTCTGATTTCTGCGTAGAACTAAGTCTCCTGTTTGAAAGTCGCGTTTTAGGACTTTGTTGTTGTGGCGAAGTGTTATTTGTTGCTTCAGCCGGGCTTCACAGAGGGCTGCCCCTGAGCGGATTTCTTCGACGAGGTCGAGCTCTTCTCGGAGGGCGCCGTCATTGTCGTCGGTGTCCAGGGGAGCTTCCGTTCGTCGGGACGGTTCGCGAATTTCGATCGGTATCACGGCCTCGGTTCCGTATGTGAGGCGAAATGGGGTTTCCCCTGTGGTTGAGTGGGGGGTGGTGCGGTATGCCCAGAGGACGCTGTGGAGTTCTTCGACCCATGCTCGTTTGGCGTCGCCGAGTCGTCGTCTGAGTCCTCTGAGTATGACTCTGTTCGCCGACTCCGCCTGGTCGTTTGTCTGAGGGTGTTCAACCGAGGCGAAGTGATGTTTGGTTCCGAGTTTGGTGACGAAGTCGCGGAAGTTTTTGTCTGTGAATTGTGTGCCGTTGTCGGTGACGATGGTGAGTGGGACCCCGAATCTGGCGAGGATGTTGCGTTTGTAGAATCGGAGTATGTTGTGGGCGGTGATTTTGGCCAGAGCTTCGGCCTCGATCCACTTGGTGAAGTAGTCAACGCCCACGATGAGGTACTTGTTCTGGTATGAACCTAGGGGAAAGGGCCCGAGGATGTCCAGTCCCCACCAGGCGAATGGCCACGGAGATGAGAGGGACGTGAGGTCAGTCGGGGGGGCGAGGTGCATGTCCCCGTGTCGTTGACATTTATCACATCGTTTGACGTGTTCCTTCGCGTCGGACTGCATTGATAGCCAGTAGTAGCCTGCGCGTAGGGCCTTCCGTGCTAGGGATCTTCCGCCGAGGTGCTGCGCGTTGATGCCTTCGTGGATTTCTTCTAGAACGGCTGTACTCTGGGACGTATCTATGCATTTGAGGAGTGGGATTGCGAAGCCTCGACGGTATAGTCGTCATTCGAGGAGGACGTACGAGCAGGCACGTCGTTTCGTTGCGCTGGCCTCTCCAGAGTTGGCCGGAAGGCAGCCGGTGCTGAGATAGGTGTGGAGCGGGGTCATCCAGCAGTTAGTGTCTTCGATGGTGTTGATGTCGAGGGGCGTGGTGGTCGCGCTGCTACTTGGTTGCGCCAAGATTTCTTGAATGACCGATTTGTGGTCGCCTCGCGTTTTGGTGCTTGCCAGTTTGGAGAGGATGTCGGCCCGGGTGTTCTGCTCGCGAGGGACGTGCTGAATCTCTGCTGAGTCGAAACCTCTCAGTTTTTCGATGATGAGTGCGAGGTATCCGGCGAGGGTGTCGTTTTTCGCTTGATATTCGCCTCGGACTTGTGAAGCGACTAGCTGGGAGTCCGTGTAGATTCGGATGTCCCTGGCTCCCAGGTCGGATGCCAGGCGAAGGCCGGCGAGAAACGCTTCGTACTCGGCCTGGTTATTGGTCGTCGGGAAGGCCAGTGTGAGGGAGACTTCGATGACCGTGCCCTCGTCGTTGTCGAGGACGATGCCGGCGCCGCTTCCCGCGGAGTTGGAGGAGCCATCCACAAAAATGGTCCAGAGGTGGTTCCCGGCGGTGGGGTCGGGTGGTGTGGTCATCTCGGCCACGAAATTGGCCAAGGCTTGAGCCTTGATGGCGTGCCAGCCCTCGTAGGTAATGTCGAACTCGGAGAGTTCTAGCGACCATTTCAGCATGCGTCCGGCCATGTCGGGGCGGCCGAGTAGCTGGCGGATGGGCTGATCGGTGCGGAGCACGATGGCGTGTGCGAGAAAATAATGTCGGAGTCGGCGTGCTGCTGTTACGAGGGCCAGGGCGACTTTCTCGATCAGCTGGTATCGGACTTCTGGGCCGTGGAGAGCTTTGCTAGTAAAGTAGATGGGCTTTTGGCCTTCCCCGGATTCGCTGACGAGGACGGCGCTGACGGCTTCGTTGGCCACAGCCAGATAAGTATAGGGTTTCGCCCGTCGCGGGGCGCGTCAGCACTGGTGGTTCAGATAAGACGCGTTTGAGGTGGCAAAGGGCTTTCTCACATTCGTCCGTCCATTCGAATTTGGTCTCCTTCCTGATCAGTTTGAAAAATGGGAGGGCGTGTTGGGTCGACTTCGCGATGAATCGTGAGAGGGAGGCAAGTACGCCGTTGAGGGATTGGATGGCCTTTTTCGTGGTCGGCGTGGTGATATTGGAGAAGGCGTGGCATTTGTCTGGATTGGCTTCGATCCCCCGTTCGGTCAAGTAGTAGCCGAGGAATTTGCCGGCGCCGACGCCGAAGGTGCACTTCTTCGGGTTGAAACGCATGCGGCAGGACCTTGCGGTCTCGAAGACCTTCCGGAGGTGTGCTGCATGGTCGTCCTCCGTGCCGGATTTGACGATCATGTCATCCATGTATACTTCGAGCATGTCCCCGATTTTGTCGTGGAAGACGCGGTTCATCATCCGCTGGTATGTGGCCCCGATGTTTTTGAGGCTGAAGGGCATCACGTTATAATAGTAATTGCCCGACGCCGTCATGAAGGCCGTGGCTTGTTTATCGTGTTCGGCCATCGGGATCTGGTTATATCCCGAGTACGCATCCATGAAGGACAAGAGCTTGAAGCCCGCGGAGTTGTCGACGAGTTTGTCGATGTTGGGGAGGGGGTAGGCGTCCTTGGGACATGCCCGGTTGAGATCAGTGTAGTCAACACACATGCGCCATTTTCCATTATTCTTTTTAACGAGTACAACGTTGGACAGCCAGGTTGAATACCGGGCTTCCGAAATAAAATTTGCCTCTAAGAGGTCTTTTACAGCTTGTTCGGCCGCTGCCGATTTTTCGGGGGACTGGCGACGCCGGCGTTGTACAACGGCCTTTGCGGTCGGGTTGATGGACAGCTGGTGGCAGGCGACCTCGGGGTCGAGTCCCGGCATTTCCACGGCGCTCCAGGCGAAGAGGTCGGCGTTCTCGCGGAGGCAGGCTTGGAGCTGACGTTTCGCGAGGTCTGGGAGTCCTGCGCCTATCCTCACGGTTCTGCTCGTGTCTTCCCCGAGGGGAATGAGTTCGAATTCTCCATCCGGGATGGGGCGCGCTGGGTGTGAGGGTTGCCCGTTGACTTCGTTGGTCTTTGTTTCATGGTCGAGCTCGTCGGTGAAGCGACTGTCGAGCTCAACAGATCCGACCAGCTTCGTTGGTTTGTCCTTTGGCGTAGCGCTTGACGCTTTCTTTTTGGTCGGTGGAGCGATGGAGTCTAGGCCTTTCAGCGCGGCTTCGAAACATCTTCGGGCGGCCTCGATGTCTCCGTTGAGGGTTACCACGGCTCCCCTTCTTGTGTAGTATTTCATCTTCAGGTGGACGGTGGAGGGTACCACGGTGAGTTCTGCTATCGTCGTCCTGCCCAGGATGCAGTTATAGAGGGACGGGCATTCGATGACTAAGAAGCGGACGCTGATGTCCCTGGCTGTTTCCTCTTCTCCGAAGGTGACTTTCAATTCCACGTATCCCCAAGGTCTCGTCGTCGTCCCGTTGAACCCCTGAAGGTCGGAGCCTACGTAGGGAGAAAGGTTGGATTCGTCGAGCTGGAGAGTTGTGAACAGATGTGAGTACATGATGTCAACCGAGCTCCCGCCATCGACGAGGAGGCGCCTGACGTCAAAGTTTGCCATTCGGGCACGTATGAGCAAGGGTATGTTGGAATTGGGAGATCCCCCGGGTAGTTCCTCGAGTTAAAATGTGATCGGGTTGGAGCGGCCTCGGAATTTGTCGAGCGTGCTCATTTTGCCGAAGTTGTTTGCGATGAGTTCGTCGAATTTCCTTTTCACAGATCCTATGGATAGACTCCTCGTGGCTCCGTCAGAGATGACCATGGCTCTGGGGAAGTATTCCCATCGGCTGGTTGGTCGGATTGGTTCGTCGATTAGGTTGGGTCCTTCGGGGATGCCGAATTCTCTGCCCGTAAACCAATCCTCGGGGCGGCTGACGCACAACGCGACCTGGAGCCTGCCGCTGTCCTCTGGAGAGGGAAGCTCCTCGATTTTCTTGGCTTCCGGAGCCTCTGGCCTAGGTGGTTCACCTCCTCGGGTGTATCGCTTCAGGTGCCCGTCTTTGATTAGAATTTCGATCGCATCTTTGAGATGGATGCAGTCTTCTGTCACGTGCCCGTGGGTCCTGTGGAATCGGCAATATTTTGACTTGTCCGCGTTGGGTTTGGGTGGCGTTGGTCGCGGAAAACGGACACCTCCCTGCACGAACTCGGTTTTAGCGCATTCGGCCAGTATGCGTTCGCGTGAAGCGACCAAGGCTGTGTACTCTGTGAATCTTCCTGCCGGGCCGCGTGGTTCGCGTTGTTCGCGGGGTTCGCGGGGGCGGTCTTCCCGACGGCGGTCTCCTCCTCGTCGATGGCTCGAAGCTCCGTCGTCTCGGTGCCCGCGGGGGCCTCCCTGTCTCGAGTGTCACGAGCGGAGTTGGCCGCCTGTGTTTCCTCGAATCGGATGTAATGTGCGGCCCTGTCAAGGAAATCTTGGAGGGATGTGGGCCGGTGTATGCCTACGGCCTCGTAGAATTTGGAGTCGTGGCGCGGGCCTTGTTCCATTAAGTAGCGTTTCATTTCGTCGGAAGTTGTCACCTGCACTGCTTCCCGAGTGAACCTTTCGATATACTTTCGGAGAGGCTCGTCGGGGCCTTGGATGATTGCCCCGAGGACTGCTTCCGTCTTCGGGTGACGTCGGGACACCGTGAAGTGTTTGGAGAACAGGTCCTTCAAGACCTTCCACGACGTAACTGATTCGGGCTCCAGACTTTTGTACCAGGTCATAGCGCCTTTCCTCAGAGTCGTCGGGAAGAGTCTGCACTTGATAGCTCCCCGAACGTTTCGGTAGTCGAGTATAGCCTCGATGTCTTCCAGGTGATCTTCCGGGTCGGAGGTGCCGTCGTATGTCGACAGCGTCGGTGGTTTCTCCATCCCCTGAGGTATGGGGGCAGCCATGATCTCCCGGGACAGCGGGGTGCGATAATCATCCTCGTCGCTGTGCACCGGGGATCTGTGGGGAGATGAGCCGTTCAAGGTATGCCCCTGGTTTCGGGCTCTCGATCTCCTGCCTGAGTTCTCGCCTCGGGGATCCTCGGTTGGGATCGCCGCATGTTCTGGTTCCTCATGCGAACGTGTCTTGCCGGGGATCTGGTGCGTTCTCGTGTCACCTGCGGGCGGTGTCTCTCCAGCCGCGGCCGGCGGTTTCTGGGTCGAGGTGAGGGACTCCTCGAACCTCCGTTCTGGTCTTCCCGCTGGGGGTACCTCGGAGGGCCGATGCGTTCTAATGCTCCAATTCTCGCATTTTGTTGGAACAACAGCTGGTTCATCTGGTTGATGGCCGTAAAGAGAGCAGCCACCGTTGGGTCTGCTCCCGCCGGGATGGGAACGGGGTGGAATGCTGGCGGGCTCGGGGGTCGGTGATCGGCCTGAAGGGGCCGTTCCGCGGATGATGGTGAAACAGTTTTCCCGTCCCTTTCGTCGGCTTCCGTCGGACGTGCCGTTCCTGTCTGCTTGCTCCCGTTGGTGGCGACGTTGAGCACAAGGTCGTGCGGAGCATCGTCGCGGTGTGGACTAGCCATGATCGTGGAGGTTTGGTGAAACTTTTGGTTTTCTGCTCGGAGTAACAGGGAAGTTTCAGGTTCCCACAGACGGCGCCACTGATCTGATCTGATCAGAAGGAGATCACGATATGGCCACACGCTACTGGACTGCTACCTGTTCACCGGTGATGAGAAGGAGGAGGGGGGTGTACCTGCAAGACACTCCGATGCCAAAGTAAGAAGTTGGGAAGAGTGGAAGCAATAGTACAGAAAGGGGCAAGAAGAGAGTTACCTGACCCTCTTGAGGAAGAGGGTATTTATAGAGAGACCCCAGCGCTGGGCCAACGGTCATTTGAGGTGGGCTGGATGACCAGGCCCAACCCTAATGACTGCTAGGGCTTACGTGGCGTAGTGAAGACCAGAACGTGGTCTTTGCCCTAGTCCAACTGCCCCTAGATCTCCGGAGAGTGGGTTTGACCTGCTCTTTCGGAGGTGGGCGGTTGGTTGATGACGTGTCCCCGCGGAGGGGAGCACGTGGAGAACGCGCGCCGAGCATGTTATTCTCCCCGCGGAGGGGAGCTCGGGAGGTTCCCCAGAAGCAGGTTGTTCTCCCCGCGGAGGGGAGGAACCACGGCCGCACTTTGGTGAGCCGGGGATGGTTCTGCTCGTCTGGTACGATGGATGGTGAAATGCTGTTGGGGCGTTGCTTGTGTTCGGCGGCATGCCATGCTCGTCCCGAGGGATGCATGTGCCCGGCGTGCCCGATTCGCCTGTTGGGCCGTACGTGGTATTGGGCCTGCCGAGGTCGGGCCCATACCGGAACACTTCCTTTCCCTAAGAAGGTTATTCATGACATTGATGTTGTGTGCAGGTCCTTCCTATGGACTGGAAGAAATTCTATTTTGAAAAAATCTCCTGTAGCCTAGAAGCAAGTGTGCAATACTAGAAGCCATGGTGATCTCAATATTCTTTCCTTTTCTAATTGGAATAAAGCTAGCCTAGCTAAGTTACTGTGGAATTTGAGCAATAAGAATGACACTATGTGGGTGAAATGGGTCCGCTCGTTCTATTTCAAAAGGAGGAACTTATTAAATATTTAGGTTGTGCTAAACATGTCATGGATCATCAAGACCATTTTGAAGCAGCGTGTGATCATACAAACTATGTCTGGCTGACCTCTTATGACAGTTAAATACTACACCAGGAAAGTTTATCTGCACATTAAGGAAGATGGGCTTAAAGATAATTGGAGATTCCTCTTTCAGAAAACTATTGCAAGGCCGATGACTTTGTTTATTCTTTGGCTTGTTTGCCATGACATATTGGCTACAAGGGAGCGTCTTGAGAGATTTGGTATGTTGATGGATGACACTTGCAAGTTCTGTCAGCAGGTGGAAACTATTGAGCATATGTTTTTCACCTGTCCTCAATTAAAGAGAACTTAGCAGCATGTCCTTAGTTGGTTGAATATTGTGCATGATACTAGTGGATGGTAAGAGGAGCTCCAATGGATAAGCAAGAAAGGTAAAGGCAGAGGTTGGAAGGTTTGTTTAACCCGAAGTGTTGCAGCAAAGACGATCTATAAAATTTGGAGACATATGAATAATACTAATTTTAAGAACAATGTGAACAACATAGATATTAGAGATATAGTGATTAACACTCTTACATATAAAAGTTAGTGTAATCTTAGGATTAGGAAGAATCTAGCTAATCTAATGGTAGATTAGTGGTGATTTGATTTTGTCTCTTTATCTTCGGTATTGGTTGGACCTTTGCGTCACTTTATTTATTCTTCGGTTTAATAAAGTTTTCTTTATTCTAAAAAGTTATAATTTTAACTCATGATTCTTCAAACATGAAACTCTCCCATACATAAAAGATGTAGTTATTATTAATATACATTGGTTTTCATTCTTTTATTAATATACATTGGTTTTCATTCTTTTAATAAATATTTTTAGTTCATGATTCTTCCGACAAAACAACTCTCCCAAACATAAAATATGTAGTTGATATTAACATACATTGGTTTTCATTTTTTTTTATTGACGGTTTTTAAAAAAATTTCAAATGGTATGTTCAACTTTCTATCATCTCAGAAAATAGTCATAACATTTGTTTACTAAAAATAATTAAATTGTTATTTTATTTTTATAAAAAAATTTATTTATAAAAAGAGGATAATATATATTAAATTTAATTATTATTTGATTTTTAAAAAAATATTTATAAAAAGAGGATAATATATATTAAATTGAAACTCATTTTATTAAATAATTTTATTTAAAATTGAAAATACTTGTAATATTTATTTATTTATAAAAAATAAATTAAATTCTAATTTTATTTCTATTTATTCTCATTAATATTTAATTTTATAAATTTTTTGTAAATAATTCAAGATAATATTACAAAAATAATAAATCAGAAGTATCAATATTTTACAATCTGCATCATTTAAATGATAATATTACATTTGTTTTCTTTCTCTGTGATATTAAGAAAGAGTTTACAACATTCTTTCTAATACAAAGAGAAAATATAACATATTTACAATATTTTTTCACACAAAGTGTTTACAACATTTCTTTTTCATTTTTAATATATTAAAAAAAGGATATCTAACATGTTCCCTTATTATTTTATCCATTAAAAAAGTATAACACTACTTATATATTTGATTCTAATACAAAGAGAAGTGTGGAAGCATAATGAAAATTGGGGAAAAAAGAAAAGGATAAATTTCAATAATTACAGTATAGGAAAATGCTAAAGAGAAAAAGAGAACTTACATGAATAAAAATCACTCCATCTTCAAGAGTCCTTAAAGTATGTTTGTTTGCAAAGAAGATAAAAATACAAAGCAAGAGAAAGTAGAAGTGGAGAAAGTGATAGGGAATGGAGAGGCTACTCTATTTTAATGTAAGCATTGCATTACATTGCATCCTAACATATAGGTTTGAAATGTTATTTCGGTTATCCTAAAAGTCAAAAATGGCATAATTAAGGGAATGTGGAGTGGGTATGATATTTGGAATAGAAAAGACAATATGATATCGAGAGAGGAATACAATGCCAAAGTGTGGAATAAATTTATTCCATTGAAAGTTGAGTGTTTGTTTGATAAGACATGGGAAATAGGAGATCCACTAAAAGATAGGAAATAGGTCACTGTGGATATTGATTCACATAAAACCTAAGTTCAAATAATCTAATCAAAATTATAAGAGAAAGATTAAATATTTTATTTATTTAATTCTAGATATTTTAGATTTTAAAATTATTTTTATTGATTACTAGCGTTCAAACGGGCATTCTCGTACTCATTTGTCTGTTTTTTTTACCACGCTAACGCGTGAAAATATTAACAACGTCTTTCTTATAAGTTTGATTTTAATATAAAATATTTATATGACGAAATATATTGTATTTATTTAGATACATATTAAGTTTTATTTGCAATATGTAATATTTGTGTATTAAATTTTGTTTGAATTGAGAAAACCGCATTATGAGGTGACTATATTTAATCGGTTTTTTCAAGCAAATCAATAATGTGAGAGGAATAATTTGATGGTTACGAATATTGTATTAAGAAAAAAGAAAATAGGTTATGTTGCACCCCAAAATTTGCCCAACCTTTTTTTACCTAGCTTGTGTTTCATTGCATTCATATTAACATTATCATCTGCATTTCATTGACATGTATGCAGGAGATCAAGAGGTATGACTACCAATCAAGGGCTACACAAGACTATGAAGCTAGCTAAGAGGCCTATCCAGGTGTTCAAGGGTTGATATCCTCACCAGGGAAGTCTAAGATTCTCAGAGAGAGTGGTTGAAACCAAGTGTGTAGATCTCCTAACTTGAGAGTTGTGGAAAGTCATCAGATGATTCTGAAGCCATAAAGTTGGACTTGAGGTCTTGAGAGAGCTCATGAGAAGTGTTGAAGATCATTTTGAGGCCTAGACAGGTCATTATGTGGAGGATATGAAGTTATACCCAAGATTGGTACAATTAGGGTTTTCATCTCGATGACCCTAGGATAACTGATGATTTGAGGAGGGTTGAGACCTAATTCAAGGGCCATGTGATCATTGATTAATATGTTGAGATGTCCTAGGGATGATTCCAAGGTCAACTTATCATGAATCAAGAGTGTGAGAAGTTGCTAGGCTAGGGTTGCTATGCTTGACAGTGTAAAATCCCCTAGTTTAGTGCTTATCTTCAAGACCACTTAACTCAAGATGTGATTTTCATCTCACCTTGACCCCAACATGATTGTTGTAGAGCATGATCTTAGCTTTAATTTAAGTACTATAAGTCCTTGATAGGGTTTATAGAACTCAAGTTATGAGCCAGACAAGTTACAGGTCATCTAAGGCATGTGAATTTGGAGCTTGGAAGTTACCCAACTTGCATGACATGTTTGCCCTAGAAGGATGATTCCTATGAACTTTTGGTCAACATGAATGTTGTTTCTTATCTTCTTATCTTTCTAGAAAGTACTAGAAGTCCATGATTGGATTTGTAGAACTCAAGTTATGGCTTTGACAAGTCAAGGGTATTTTGGGTATTTGGAATTACAGGTCATTTTGAATTATGGATCCATTTCACCAATTTAGGCACCTCAAATGAATATTTGTTCAACTTGAAAGTTGTTCAAAATGGTGTTTTTAGTCCAACCATGACCCAAGCAACCATTGATATGGATTGAACATGGAAAAGTATGAAGAAATTTGGGAAAAGATCACTTAAGGCATTAAAGAATGAAAAAAAATTCAAAATAAATCATAATGACTCAAAAATTCACAAGTTTGTGCTTGTTTTGATTGGAAATGATGTTTTAAAGAGTTTGGCAATGTTACATTTCTGATTTAAGGCTCATTTCATGGACATTGAATGGATTACTTCATGATGAAGTAACATAACAAATCTTGGCCATTGGATCCATTCAAGCCCTCAATCTGGTCCATTCATATCCAAGGAGGGTAGAGAAATGAATTTGAGTAAAGATTGGAGTAAAACAGAGCTGGAACACGCATATGCCATGGTTGAATTTTGAAGGAAAGTGAAATTTTGGATTCTCCAATTTGGGCCATGATTGGGGCCATCTTAAGGTCCAAATCAGTTCTATTTAAGTTCCTGATGGTGTTCAGATAGTTTTTTTGGAAGGAATTGGTTGAGATTTCAGTTGTGGCAGTTAGAGAGCAAAGCTTTCAACTCCAAATCGTGTTTGGCAATTCAGAAGGTCTCAAGAGGAATTGAAGATACAGTTAGCACCAGTGTTCATCAGTGATTGTTTCTGCGCGTTTTGAAGCCAAGAATCAACCTGCAACTGCTCCAATTCGAAGCTTTTTTCCAGGTTTTTATTCTTCAAAACTACTCTTGATTTAGGCATGATTAGATTGAAATTAGCATGTGGTTAAGTTATAGATGCAACCTAGAACGATTTAGGATCATAATGGTGAGGTTTCGTGATGATTCATGGTGAGATGAGATTTCTGTTTGGATTCGAATCTAGAGAATTATTGAGTGTTAGCATGAATTGATTAGTGTTTCTTGATCTCTGAAGAGTGAGGATCATTTTTGTATAAGCAATTTTGAGTTTCGTGACAACGATGGAAGTGAATGATTTTCTGTTCATCTTCGATTTAGGAGATTCTTGAGGAATTAATGGAAATAGAGTGGATATTATTGATTAGTGAGAAGAGGCGAGAAGTTCCATATAATTTTATTGAAGTTTGGTGAACTTTGATGTCTGGTGATTGTTGTGCTCGCCGGAGAAGAAGGTGGCGCCCTTCTCCAGCCACCGTGGCTGTTTCCCCCCCTCTGTACCAGTTTCAAATGGAGAAGAAGAACATGAGGCGTTGGATCTTTCTAAGCTTGTTGACTGAGTCTCAACATCTGATGGACCAGGTTTAGTGGAATTAGGGTTTGATGAGGTGTCGTGACAAGGAGCGCAAGATCAACATACTTTTCTGTTGGACGGATACGATTAGGGTGTACCATAGGCTTTAGTCAACTGAAGCATACTTTGCCACATACCAAAACACAGTAGTTTCATTTAATAGGTATCACACACGCGTCCGTTGGATCAGTGGACTAGTATTTAGATCCTGTGGCCATGATATTTTCTGGTTTCTTTATTTCTTTTAATTGTTTTTCTATTTTATTTTAATTGTTTTTCCATGATTAATTCATTTTAATTAGTTTTAATGATCAGAAAAATATGCAAAAAATATGTGGTTGATCCTTGTGGAATTCCGGATTTTTCCATGCCCTTAGATTTTATTTTGGTGTTATTTTCAATTTAATATCCATTTTCTATTTTTTTTTGATAAATGATTAAAAATGCATAATATGACTATCTTGCTTGTTAATTTTATTACTGATTCATCCTTTTGATTTTGATGCTGATTTTTGGCTGGCTAATTATAGACGTGTTGATGATGTATCTGATTTTTGTGGAGATTTTTAGATGATTCTAAATAGGATTTTGATATAGTTGTTTATGAGTATTCATTGATGGATTCCCCTTAGTGCACTCTTTGGATTTGGATTTTGTTTGAGCCTTTTGATTTAGGTTTAGCCCCTGATTTTTGTACCATAGCTTGTTAACACATGTAGGATGATGTAGGATTTTCCTTGAGATTTGTAGAATTGTTTTTCTATTAGTTCCCCATTTTACAAGTTAGCTTTAGTTTAGATGACCCTAACTTAGAGAACTTCATATATTAGTCTTGTAAACGACCATTAGATAATTCTAAGTAGTATATCCTTTCTTGATAGAGTGGTAATTAGGTAGATACCTCATTAGAAATTTGCTAAAGCCTTGATAGAGCTTTTGATTCCCCTAGCTTAGGTGATCCTTGTAGCTAGTATGTAGGGTTTCTTAGGAGTGTTGTGTTGCCTTCTGTCCCCTATGTGTTTTTCCTTGGGCTTTGCCCTACCCTCTTTATCCAAGTCTTGAAAAGGAGCCCTCCTGGGAGAGCCTAATCCTTCCTTTGGTTGGATTCTGTGTATTCCTCAGGAGGTTGAGCCTTGAATTGGCATTCCCCAGTATAGTACATTCCTTTGGTTTGTACTATCTTTCTCCTCCAAGTCTTGAAGAGGAGCCCTCTTGGGAGAGCCTAATCCTTCTTTTGGTTGGATTCTGTGCATTCCTCAGGAGGTTGAGCCTTAGATTGACATTCTTGGAATAGTATATTCCCTTGGTTTATATACTGTCATCCATCTCAAAGTCCTTTTCTTAGGATCCCTCTTGGGAGAGCCTAATCCTTTCCTTGGTTGGATTCTGTGCATTCCTCAATAGGTTGATCCTGAGATGGACGCTCTGTGTTGATACACTATAATCAGTTACCCTTAGATTGATATCTAGGACCAATACCCAGATTTCTGTCCTATTGACATAGGATCCCTCTTGGGAGAGCCTAATCCTTCCCTTGGTTGGATTCTGTGCATTCCTTAAGAGGTTGAACCCATTATGGACTATGGTGTTGATACACCTCCAACCTGATGTAGCCTGGAAGGACTTCCCTGTTTCTCATTTTGGTATCTCTCTTGTTTGAATTGCTTGATGCATTAAAATAGAAACATGTTTAGATTACTTTAGACTAGGAGCATGACTGCTCAGAGGTTGAATGAGTCTCCCACTGCTTGTTTGCATTAAGGATCGAGGTGATCCTCCCCTTGCTTGTGTGTTATTTTTCTTTTCATCTGTGTGGTTGCATTAGAGGTTGAGTCTGTCTATCTCTGCTTGTCTGTTTTCTTTGCTTTATTGCTTAGAGGTTGAGTGGGTCTCCCTCTGCTTGTATTGTTGCATTGCATGTGCATCTTTACTGTATTCTTCTGTTTATCTGTTTACTGTTTAGCTGATGCTTTATCTGTTTCTGTTTCCCACTGGCATGATCCCCTAGGGCTCTCACTTTCTTTGATAAGGAAGTGATAATTAGAACTTTAGGTTGAAACCTATGCATGATAACTTCTAGGAGTTCCCTATTTCAAACCTCAACCATAGGATGAATCCTTGGCATGACAACATTAGGACTTGACAGTTTCCTCGTAGAGTTCGTTCTCTTCTCATCCCATAACAACAGTAAAAAACCTAATAAAGGCAAGTTAGTACAGGCGCGTTACGAGCCTTAAGCTACTTGGGTAATGATAATTGAGCGACCTCCTCTGAATCGTCTAGAGTGTTTAGTATATGTCCTTTGGACGATATGCGACGCATTCGTTCCCAAGTCATAGTCTCTAGAGCTGTACAGACTACAAACAACCATAAAAAACACTTCTTCCGTAAAAGACAAAAAATAGACTGCAAACCTTTTTGCCCCGTGGGCCCATAATTCAAAGGAAAACGTTTCTGAAGAAAAGAGTGTCGTTAACTCCCAGTTCTACCGCAAACGGTAACGCACGAGTCTCTGATGAGCAAGCTGCATACACCAAAATGCTTGAACTGTTTGTTAACCCTACTCGGGAAAACAAATGAATCTGAATCCCCGTAATCCGTATTATCCCGAACTACGTAAGCTCTGATCTCTCATACCTGTTGAGAGTACGTAGGCACAATACTGAAGTATTGGCGAGCCACCTTCCCCATAACCCGTAGTTAGGCGAACTACGTTGACTCTGATTTCTCATTCTCTGATGAGAATACGTAGGCATAAAGCGCGATGCTTTGCCGAGTCATTTTCTTTTTCAGACCAGCCTTGGTAGGTAGATAGATAAAACCAACCCGTCAAATAAACACAACAAGCATGGATCCCATCAAGTACGATGGACGTGAGGGGTGCTAATACCTTCTCCTTGCGTAACCGACTCCCGAATCCAGACATTGGTTGCGATGACCTTGTCTTATATCTTTTCGTCAGGTTTTTCCAATCGTTTCCTTTCCTGTTCTGAGGGATAAATAACGAAAGGTGGCGACTCTTCTGTTTTGCCGACACCTTATTTTCGCGGTAGCGACAGGTTACACCAAAATTAAGTTTTGTATTTATGTATTTTTATAGATTGTACAAAATCATTCAAAGATTTAAATAAAATAAGAAAAAAAAATTGTGAGATGTTGGATCGAACTCTAGTATGGTCGAAGTCTGTTCGTAAGTAATGCATGTTGTAGTCGAAGTCTGTTATAACATGCATTAGTCAATATTGTTAGGGTTATTAGCATGTTGAATTGGGCCTTGCTTGTAAGCCCAATTGTTTAAGTTAGCTTGTAATGGGTAATTGTTAAAAAGCCCATTAGGTTAGTGTGCTATTTTATTATAAATAGGATGTTAGTTTCTCAATCTTGGCATAAGGAAAAATAGGAAGATAAAATCCTAATTTCAAGAGAGATAGGTTATTTTGTTATTCTTGTATACTTGTAATCTTGTTCTAAGAGAAAGGAAAGAATAGCAGTTTAATAACCAATCCTTGTTGTTTTCTTCTTTATTAACCCTAACCCTTGTGTGTTTCTTGCTAAAGAAACCGTTTATACTTTGTTTAAAGGTATCTGATTCACAACAAATTGGTGCGGTGGGCGTGGAGAAGATGCCTTCAACAAAGTATGAGATTGAAAAATTCACCGGAGTGAACGACTTAGGTCTGTGGCGCTTGAAGATGAAAGCCCTATTGGTTCAGCAGGGTTGTTTGGAAGCGTTGAAGGGTGAGGCAGCCATGGACGCTGCGTTAACGGCAAAAGAAAAGACGGGCATGATCGAGAAAGTCTACAGTGCAATATTGTTAAGCCTTGGTGATAAGGTTCTTCGACAGGTATCAAAGGAGACTATAACATCGGGACTATGGGTGAAACTTGAAAGTTTGTACATGACCAAATCTCTGGTGAATCAACTCTACCTGAAGCAAGCTTTATATTCATTCAAGATGAGTGAAGACAAAGTGTTGGCTGAGCAGTTGGATATGTTCAACAAGTTGATTCTTGATCTTGAAAATATTGATGTGAAGATCGACGATGAAGATCAAACACTGTTGTTGTTGTGTGCTTTGGCCAGATCACATGCTCACTTCAAAGAAACTCTCTTGTATGGAAGGGAGTCCCTGACCTTTGAAGAAGTTCAATTAGCTTTGTACTCTAAGGACTTGAATGAACGAAAGGAGTATAAACCTTCGACGGTGGGCGAAGGTTTGGCCGTTAAGGGAAAATTCTTGCGAAAGGATGGTAAGTTCGACAAGAAGAAAGGTAAAAGTCAACAGAAGTCTTATAGTGGCAAAACATCTAGTATTCGATGTTATCACTGTAAGAAGGAGGGTCACATAAGAAAGGTGTGCCCTGAACGCCTGAAAGATCATGGAGGTAATGGCAATGCAGCCATTAATTAAGATGACTTCGACTCATCTGATGTTCTTGTGGTTTCAAGTGGCGACTCGAGGAAAGAGTGGATTATGGATTCAGGTTGCACTTGGCACATGAATCCAAACAGAGAATTGTTCGAGGAGCTATGTGATCAAGTTGGTGGATCTGTGCTGCTGGGAAACAACAAATCTTACAAAACTGCAGGTATTGGATCTGTGAGATTCAAGCTCCATGATGAGTCAATAAGGTTATTGACTGAAGTCAGGTACGTACCTGACTTGAGGTGAAATTTGATTTCTCTTGGTGAATTCGATGGAAAAGGATACTTTTTTCAAGGAGAGAAAAGTATCCTAAGAGTCATGAAGGGGTCGAAGGAAGTCTTGAGAGGCGTGAAGAAACAAGGCTTGTATACCATTGAGGCTGAGGTTGTAAGTGGTTCGACAAATGTTGCATCCACGAAACTTATGTCGAAGACAAAATTATGGCACATGAGATTGGGCCATGTCACCGAAAGAGGCCTGGTCGAATTGGGGAAGTAGAACCTTCTAGGAGGTGACAAAGTCGAAAAGTTGGAATTTTGTGAATCTTGTGTATTTGGTAAATCCTGTAGGGTGAAGTTTAACAAAGGCAAGCAAAGAACACATGGATCCCTGGATTACATTCATGCTGATCTTTGGGGGCCTGTAAGGAATCCTTCACACTCAGGTACAAGGTATTTTCTATCCATCGTTGATGACTATTCCAGAAAGCTATGGGTATTCATTCAGAAGACGAAGGATGAAACTTTTGAGAATTTTAAAAGTTGGAAGATTCTGGTTGAAACTCAAACTGGCAGAAAGGTTAAGAGGTTGAGAACCGACAATGACCTTGAATTTTGCAACGAAGCGTTCAACAGTTACTGTGTTGAGTCTGGGATTGCAAGGCATAAGACTGTAGTAGGTACTCCTCAACAAAATGGCTTAGCTGAGAGATTCAATCGAACAATCCTTGAAAGGGTCAGATGCATATTGGTTAGTGCTGGATTGAAGAATGTGTTTTGGGCGGAAGCTATTTCGACAGCAGCTTACCTGATAATAGATGTCCCTCGACTGCCTTGAGAATGAAGACACCTGAAGAAGTTTGGTCGGGACATCCACCTAGTCTAGACAGACTGAGAGTATTTGGCTGTGTGGCCTATGCTCATATTAGGCAAGACAAGGTCGAACCTAGAGCTCTGAAGTGCATGTTCATGGGATACCCTGAAGGAGTCAAAGTTTATATGCTATGGTGCCTAGAGCAAGGTCACATGAGGTGTATCACCAGTCGACATGTAGTTTTCAATGAAGCAGAGATGGCTTTCAAGAAAACTGATGATGCTGACGAAGAGCTGGAACAGGGAGAGATTCCTGTTGAGGTGAAGCATGTTGATGCTGAATTGCTTACCCCAGATGAAGTCGAAGAAGACGCAGAAGATGTTGTCGAAGATGAGGAGATTGATAATGACTACCTGCTAGCAAGAGACAGGTCGAGGAGAGTCATCAAGCCACCTCAGAGACTTGGGTATACAAATCTTATAGCTTATGCCTTAATCTCTGCTAGTGAGGTTCTAGATGAATAACCTAGAGACTATAAGGAAGTTATGAGGAGTCAAAAGAAGACTGAATGGATGAAGGCCATGGATGATGAGATGAAATCTCTTCATGATAACAACACCTGGGAACTGATCAAGAAACCTGCTGGAGCCAGGTTAGTCAGCTGTAAATGGATTTTCAAAGTTAAGGAAGGAATCGAAGGAGTGACGTCGAAGAGATACAAGGCAAGATTGGTTACTAGGGGGTTCACTCAGAAATAAGGTATCGACTTCAATGATGTGTTCTCTCCTGTTGTGAAGCACAGATCCATTCGAATGTTGCTTGCCATGGTGTCCCAATTCGACCTTGAACTGGAAAAGATGGATGTGAAAACTGCGTTCTTGTATGGTGATCTAGATGAAACAATCCTGATGAGGCAACCTGAAGGGTATGTCGAAAGGGGGAAGGAAGATTATGTGCGCAAACTGAATAGATCTTTATATGGACTGAAACAATCTCCTCGACAGTGGAATAGGAGATTCGACAAGTTCATGGCACATATAAGTTTCATCAAAAGCCAGTTCGACCACTGTGTTTACTTCAGATTTTGACCGGGTAATTCATTTGTTATTTTGTTGATCTATGTGGATGATATTCTAATAGCAAGCAACAATGTCAGAGAGGTAATGAGGGTGAAAGTTGAACTTAATAAAGAGTTCGACATGAAGGATCTGGAAGCTGCATCCAGGATTCTTGGGATTGACCTTCAGAGAGATAGAAAGCAGTAGAAATTATGCTTATCTCAAGAGGCATACCTACAGAAGATTCTCAAAAAGTTTGGTATGTCGAATTCAAAGCCTGTTGTGACTCCGACAAACCCTCAATTTAAGCTGAGTATAGATTAGTGTCCCAACACTGATGTTGAAAGAACTTATATGAATAACATTCCATATGCTAACATAGTAGGTTCTCTGATGTATGCTATGGTCTGTACTAGACCCAACATAGCATATGCAGTAAGTCTTGTAAGCAGGTACATGGCGAATCCTGGAAAGGATCACTGGCAAGCATTAAAGTGGATTTTAAGGTACATAAATGGGTCTCTGAATAGAGTTCTAATTTATGGTGGAGCCTTGGGTGAAGATAGTAAAGCAGCAATCGAAGGATATGTCGACTCTGATTATGCAGGTTGTATGGATTCTAGAAAATCTATCTCTGGATATGTGTTCATATGTTTGGGACAACAATCAGTTGGAAAGCAACACTTCAGAAGGTCGTTGCCTTATCAACCACTTAAGCGGAATATATCGCCCTAACTGAAGCTGTGAAGGAAGCATTGTGGCTTGAAGGTTTTGCAAAGGAGCTAAAACTTCAAGGTCGAGTTATCACTGTTAAATGTGATAGTCAAAGTGCAATACACCTGTCAAAGAATTCAGCCTATCATGAGCGAACCAAGCACATTGGTGTGAGGCTGCATTTCATCAGAGGGGTAATCGAGCGTGGAGAAGTCCAAGTGCTGAAGTTTTCGACAGAATGCTGCTGATATAATCACCAAGACATTGTCCAGTTGCAAGTTTTTCCACCGTATGCAGTTAATAAAGCTGCATGAAGAAAGCTAGTTTCTTGATGTTATAGAGTTAGATCCAAGGTGGAGATTTGTGAGATGTTGGATCGAACTCTAGTATGGTCGAAGGCTGTTCGCGAGTAATACATGTTGTAGTCGAAGTCTGTTCTAACATGCATTAGTCAATATTGCTAGGGTTATTAGCATGTTGAATTGGGCCTTGCTTGTAAGCCCAATTGTTTAAGTTAGCTTGTACCCTAAGTTAGCTTGTAATGGGTAATTGTTAAAAAACCCCATTAGGTTAGTGTGTTATTTTATTATAAATAGGATGCTAGTTTCTCAATCTTGTCATAAAGAAAAATAGGAAGATAAAATCCTAATTTCAAGAGAGAGAGGTTATTTTGTTATTCTTGTATACTTGTAATCTTGTTCTAAGAGAAAGGAAAGAATAACAATTTAATAACCAATCCTTGTTGTTTTCTTCTTTATTAACCCTAACCTTTGTGCGTTTCTTGCTAAAGAAACCGTTTATACTTTGTTTAAAGGTATCCGATTCACAACAAAAACGTTTTTCACAATTTATTAAGCTAATAGGAAGGTCAACCATGAAATCGAAATAAAAAATATCTCTTGTTTTACTGCCAAACGAATGAAGTAAATTTTAGTAGTCAACAATATAGTGAGTGCACGCCAAGTGTGACTTTGCAAAAGTATAGTTGAACGTTTAAATATAATACATAAATACCTGAGTTTTTGACAATAATTTTTTTAAAAAAAAACTATATTTTTGGTAAACACCCCTTCTTCCCCATCTACTTTTCCATCTTTAATTAGCACTCTTGTGGCAACACGCGAAACACCTCTTGAAAAAGCAACGTACAATTGTTGTGACTGAAAATATGTCGTGAAAGATAAATTCCAACATTTGGAATTGTTTGTCCTTGTGATTTGTTTATAGTGAATGCAAAACTTGGTTTGAAAGGAAACTGTTTTCTAATAAGCACAAAAGGAATTCTCGCACCTTCAGTGGTTTTGAGCTTAATTCTTGGTAATAAAGCTCTTTTTTCAACGTCGTGGCCAGTAAGTATTTCAACATCAAGCAAATTCATAAAAAAAACCACGACATAACAACCTTGTACCATTACACAATCCAAATTTAGGGTCTATATTTCGCATCAACATCAGTGGAACCCCTATTTTTATCTTTAAAATATGTGGTGGTAAAGTACCAGGAGCGATTATGTGTAAGTATTCTTGTTGATATAGATTACGATTATCACCATCAACCTTATCAAAAGGTAACAAATAAGACAAAACCTTGTGGATAATACACCAAAATATTTTGAAAGGAAAATAATTTGAAATCTAACAACAATATTTTCTACGCATGACTTCTAAATAAGACAAAACCTTGTGGATAATACACCAAAATAATTATAAATGTAACTTAACAAAATCAGTCACCAATTAAAATACATACATATGTGTAAATTCATTTTTAACAAACTATAATGAAAAAAATTAATTAATTTGTTTTCTATGTATGATCACCAGCAAACACTCTTCAAAATTCTTAAAAAATTGCAAGAAAAAAATCACCATGCAAAGAGTTATATGTGTTAAAGTTTGCATAAGTTTTTTTTTAATGGAAGTTAATGATCGTTAAAGAACAAAAATAACCAACGAATCATATTCATGTTATCTATAATTATAAAAATTAGATTTAACTTAACTAAAATCATCATAAATTTAATATAATGCATATATAGTGTAATTTTGTCCATAAACCATACAAAAGAAAAAAATATATTGTAGTATTTAGTCATTATCATTGCATAATCACCAACTAATACTTGAAAATAAACATTTTTGAAAATATAAATACAAATTACATAACTTAGATGGTGATCATTATATAAGCACCTACTATTACTTAGATATAAACTTTTTTAAAAATGCAGAAACATAAATACAAATTACACAACTTAGACGATAAAAAAATAACATAATAATAAATAAAAGAGAGTATCTTTTTCAATCTCCGAAACCATATAAAGTTCTTACTTGTCTCTTAAGAGTATATACAACATCCATGTCAGTCACAACCTTTCTTCTTACATGATTAGTATATGAAGCAGCATCATGAATGATTTTTGTCAAGAAAACCTTGAGATATAACATAGTTTCTTCATATATCAAACCATTTATCCTCTTGACACCTTCTCTCTTAGCCAATCTACGAATCGTTGACTTTGTAATTCCCCAAATATTGTCGCACAAAATCATCATGTGCCTCTTTGCTCCTCCCTTTCTGAGCCCCTATACCCTTTCCACGACTTGCCATTTTTGTAAGAAATTTTGAGAAACTGTTTATTATTTTGAATTTTGAATGTGAAAAAATAGAAGATGAAAGAGGTATTTATATATCATTCTGAGCGGGAAATGAAGAAACTGGTTATCCTCTATCGTTGGATTTAAAGTAATAGACGGTTTAGATTTGACTGAGATTTTTCAAAATTTTAAAATTATTTTATAATTTATTTTAAAAAATTGTTTTTTAAATAAAATAAAATATTTATTAATCATATTTTCAAAAACTGTATTTTAAGAACTCCAATGAATTTTTTTAGGCAATTATAATTCACTTATCTGTACAATTCATTAAATTGTATGAGAAAAATTATTGATAATAATGATTAGTAATTATTTAACTTTTTAAAAGATAATATGTAATTGTGATTATTTTAAGTATGCAATTTATTAAAACTTAGAGTATATGGACTTTATAATCATTATCATTCAGTTTTATTAAGAAAAAGCTTTAGATAAATTTAGTTATAAATAAAATACATTATAAATCTTCAAAACAGTTTATAGTTTTATTTCTATAAAAGAGGTATTTTTATTTTTATTTTTCTTTTTTATTTTAAATTAGTGATATATTCCTTTAGTTACATTTAATAACCGATGGATTAGGTTACCATATTTTATTATAAAAGCATTCGTTAATTAGATTTTAGCATAAACCTAACTTATATGTAGATGCTCCAAACTTCAACGCATCATATTTTGAGATGATTGCAAGACAGAAAAAATCTTCAATATTATTCTATCTTGAATAAAACATTTTATCTTCTCTCAAATCCATCCCAACATAATGGTTTAATATTGCTGTTATATTTTTGGAATAACCTTCATATTTTGTCAATCAAAGAAAATATTTATTAATTTATTATTTTTCTCGGTTGACAATATTGAGAAATTTATTCATAAACATGTTGGAACTTGCAAGCACATGTACCTTGTTCTCTTTCATGTGAAAACATTTGCTCAAGATAATGAAATCTCTCTCTGATGGATTGCAAGTGCAGAAAAAAAATTCTCTTGGTAGGAACATATAGCTTATCAAAAATTTGAAAAGATTTGTTGTTCTAAAAGAATCCATTGTCAAAATATGAATTTGTTTAAACAATTTATTTTAATATTCTGTGTAAATAATGCAATTTAAAAAACAAGTTTTTTTCCCCTCAGATTTTTACAGAAACTGAGAGGTATGTGGCGCATGGGATGAAACATATTTTATTGTATTTTTATTTAAAAATAAACACATTTTACTTTGATTTTGAGTAATAATTGATGAAAAATATAAGCGTATTTATTGAGTTTCGTCGCCGTCCTTAAACAAGTTTTTGTCATCCATTTAATGAGTATCAAGGCTCAAAACACTGCCATTAATTATCCGCGTGAAACCTAAAACACATTATAGAACTATTCTGAATATTAAAAATTGATAATGAAATATTTTACATAAAAATTTGAAATTTAAAAAAACTTTTATTTTATTTGGGAAAATTTCTCTATGATGGATTACAAGAGTAAAAAATTATTTAGGTTCAAGGACTATGTTCATAAATAATCATATAACTGAAAATTAATTTGTTTTATCTAATTATTTTTGTTTTGTGTCAAATTTAAAAATATTTGGGTTGAACATTTGATCTTCTCCGAGACCAATGAAACGGGAATCTTCAACATTTGTTCTTCCCCAATGTCGTACCTCAAAAAATGAGAACGACCTCGCGAAGCGCAATCGCACGCTCGTGGGATGAACTTAACAGGGTCACCATCGATCTTTATTTATTCCCATAGAGGTAAAGGGAAAACATTAAATAAAATCCCTAAAATAAAGGAAAGGGTATGGTCATCGCAACTAATATCTGAGTTCGGGAGTCAATTATGCGAAGGAAATGTATTAGCACCCTTCACGTCCGTTGTAGTCAATGAAAACCATTTAGTTAGGGTCGAAAGAATGTTAACTTATGTTGGTTTCTAAACTTCTATTTATTGAGTGGGAAAAGAAAGATAAAAGAGAAATATTTTTGGATTTTTATTAAAGAGAAAGGGGACCTAAGAATTTTTATGTACTAGGGGGCTCGACAAGACTTCGCAATCTCATGCCTGCGTATCCTCATAGTGCGACGAGGAAATCAGGGCATTTGTAGTTCGGGGACTACGGTGAAAAAGGAAAAAGGTTGCTCGCCAAAGATTAGGGCTCTTGTGCCTACATATTCTCGTTGTGAAATGAGAAATTAGAGTGTCTGTAGTTATGGGTAAAAAGAGTTTGTTTGTTGGTCGATTTTAGCGAGAGATATTTAGTCGCATTCGATAGAAATCATTGTTTTACCTAAAACAAATGAGGAGCAGACGTTTGCATCACAACATAATGGATTTGTAAATCAAAATTTGCGGGAAACACCTCTTATCTCTACTCAAGTACTTTGTTGATGAAGCAATATTTTGCGTCGTCTCAAGACACAATATCTCACGTTTTTTAAAAGAGTTTGAAGGATTGCATGGCGGAGAGAAAAATAGTTTGATTGGATTGATATATTTTAAATGAATGACAAATATTTTATGAGAATCAATTGTTCAAAGAGTTACGCCAGAATGCTAGATCATGACAGTCCTTATTCATTCAAGTTATTATGAAATTGTTTGATGGACAACGAACTCTTAATGATAATCAATTGCTCAAAAAGTTACGCCCGAATGCTAGATTCTGACGGCCTTTTTTCGTCCAAGTTAATATTAAAAGTTTTAATGACGAAAGAAAAGAATGAACGGCTATTCCAAAGTGCGAGACTTGAGACCGATCATTCAAAAATTCTGCTACCTCTTCTTTCGTGTTTTATATAAAAAAGGTTTTAACATTGTGTTTGATTTAAAAAATACTTGAAAATGAATTATACTTATTTGGAAATGAATTTTAAAATTGTGGGAAATTAGAATTGATTTTGAAATAGAATGAGATGTTAGTAAGATTATTTACATGAGTGAGAATATTAAAAAATGGATAGAGCGGACTTAATCAAAAGACTAAACAAATTGAAATTAAATAACCAAATAATTTACTTAAGAATTAGAAAAGAAAATAACTAAGTATTTAAAATTTAATCAAACTAAACAAATAAAAAAGTAATCAATTATTAATTGCTAATTTAATTAACTAACTAATCTAAATTAAATAAAAATAAAAGATAATGAAAATAAAAATAAAAATAATATAAAAATAATACTAATATTAAAACTAACGTAAAAAGAATTTGCATTAGAATTATACACCTACCTTTGTACCTATCAAAAGTGAACTTTAAAAGATTTTCCAAAATAGTGGCACAGTCAGCTTACTCATGGAATATCATACTACTTCTTTTATTGAAAAATAGCACATCAAAATATTGATTAAAATTGTGTGCATAATCAATTCATCACAATACAATAAAATTAAGTAGCAAACCCCAAATTTTGTACTACGTTTTCAAACCTCAGAAACATGAACTCATATCTGCCTTCTCATCCCCCTCTGTTTTTGAATTAGACAAAATCTCCTCTCAAACTTTCACAAACTAACATATGCTTCTTTCTACAAACACTTTATCACTTCTACAGATTTGAAATGCGCAAAAATACCAAACACAACAATAACTCAAACATAAAACCCAGTATGAGTGAAAACCAATTGAACCGAAAAGTTACATCAAAACGACGCAATACAAATAGAGTAATTGATTCAAACGTTACCGAAAAACAAAGCGTTGTCAAACGGAGATTCTAGGCATCCAAGAGCATCTCTCTCTCTCTGATAGGTACAATCATGACATCATCATTTTTTTTAATGATCGTTTGTACCTTCACATAGTTTCTGAAACTTAATAGTTTAATGTTACTAAAAGGAGATAACAAACAAACATTTTTATATTAAAAAAAAAGAAAATGATAAAGGAAAATAAAATAAACTATTTAAATAAACCTAAATAAAAAAAATATGATTAAAATAAAAAGACCATTAACTAAAAATTAAAATAAAATTGATTAAAACGAATAAACAGTCTGATATCAAAGTGCTCGAAAAAATAAAATGAATGAACTAAAATGATCCGGACAAAACAAATGACTTGAGAAAATACAGCGTTTGGCTAAATTTCGAAATAAATCTATACCGGTAAAAATGCTCAGTAAAATGCGGTCGAAAAATCATCGAAAATTAAAACGAGCACGTCATGTAAAACTACGCAAAATATAGATGTCATACCCCAAATTTTACCTCTTAGATGTCATCACCATTTTCATGAGCATCATAGATCAATCATCCTTGCTTCACTAACCAGATCATCAGGCTTTGCTGTTTTGTTTTATTGGTTGAAATTAGGGTTTTTGTGGAGGAAATGGAAAGCTCTGAGTAATCAAGGTTTGGAAGGGAGATCAACCAAACAAGTCCTCACACATTTCATGGGTCCATAAGAAGTCATTTGGTCCAAAGAAATCTAAGTCAAAAGTTTCTTAAGTGGATGGGAGAGGCATGAATTTCATCTGATTCAAAAGTCAACTAAGGCATCACAAAGTCAACTCTTGGTTGTTATGGTCAACCATAATATTTACAAGTCTTAATTTATGATCTCATATGTTTGGATCATCAAAAGTCAAGTTGGAATAATAAAATCAGGAGATTTGAAGAATTAGGGTTTCTTGATGAAATTTTTCT
The DNA here is from genome assembly GCA_963859935.3 of Lathyrus sativus. Taxonomy (NCBI): domain Eukaryota; kingdom Viridiplantae; phylum Streptophyta; class Magnoliopsida; order Fabales; family Fabaceae; genus Lathyrus; species Lathyrus sativus. The sequence continues at coordinate 104,385,775 of OZ012737.1, forward strand.
AAGTTAAAAAGTCAACATTTAAAGTGATCTTCAAGGCCAAATTCAAGATGGTTCCAAGTGTAATTTGTATTAGTCATAAACATTAAAGTTGTAGATCATCTCTTTAGATTTATTTGTATACCAAGAACTTATCAAGAACATTTTTAGAACTTAAGTTATGATGTTTTCAAGTGAAGGTCAAAGTAGAGCAAAACCTAGGGCAACATTTTTGTAAGAATTTCAAACCAAGGCCTCATGGGTTTCTTGACCTCAAATCAAAATTCATCCAACATGAAAGTTATTCATCTTAATCTAAGATTTATAAGCATATAAAGAAGTCCTCAATTGGATCAAGGAGTGAAAAGTTATGGCATCACAAAGTTTGGTGATTTTGAGCACAAGTTAGGCAACTTGCCATAGTTGCCATGACACTTCCAAGTCATGTTTTTGCTCAACTTGCAAGCTTTCTTTTTTATAGTTCCAAGCTTCAAATCCAAAAGTGTAAAACATCAAAGTTTTTCTCCTCCATCTCAACTTTCCAAGCATCTAAAGAACTCTTCAATTGCAGTTCTAGAGCTCAAGTTATGATGTGATAAATATGAGTGTCAACACTTGTTGAAACTTGCCCAAGGCATGACCATTCCACGAGTGTCAAGTCCTAGGCCAGGTTTTTGAACAGTTTTCATGTCCAATTTTCATCATGTTGCAAGCTTCAACTCAAAATCATTTTAACATCAAAGTTGTTCATCTATATATCCTCTTCCCAAAGAACCGAAAACCTCGTCATTTAAACCAAGAACCATGGAGTTCTATGGTGTGAAATTCAGCTCTGAACCATGCCTTGTTACCTTGCCAAGCCATGACCAGATTTCACATCAAAACCTGCCAGCATTTCCTAGTATCCAAAGTTTTGTTTCTTGTGCACTTACCCTGCAAGTCTCAATCCCAAACATTGCCTCTTTTAGCTCTCTTTATTTGACCTACCAAAAGCATTTTTTGGCACAAACACAAGAAAGATGCAAAAAAAAAAACATTGTAGGTCAGAACATTTGATTCTGCTCCTCTTAAGTTGCTCCTCTGATCATAACACAACAAAGAATATCACTTCCTAACCATCTGAGCAAAAGCCTTGGCCGAGTCATTACTATCTTGATCAACTTTTCATTTTGGCTCCAAAGCATATTTTCAAACTAAAAAACCCTAGGAGATCATTTGATAAAAGGGGCAGGACGTCATAATAGAAAGGAGGGGAGAGAGGAGAAAATGCACAAAAAACCCTAACCTTCGAGCAAGAGCACCATAACCTTAGTTCTTGCAAAAAAAACCTTCAAACCAACTTTTCTCTTCGTGTAAACCACAAAGAAACACCACAAACCTTCACTATACATCACTATCAACTCATTTCAACCCTCAAACACAAGCTGTAACATCACCTTCATCATTCACCATTTTTATCCACCATTGAAGCATCAATCATCGAGTTCAAAGAAGGAGAAGTTTTACAGACCAACCAAGCATTCAAAAACATTCTCTAGGAGGTGAGGAGGTCGAGCAACATCCCTATTGTACTTCACAATCACCATTAAAGAGACCATGGATCAGCTCCAAGAGGTAACTCTTCTTTTCCATTAAACTCTTCATGTTCACGTAATCTTCATTAGTGTTATGAAGGAAAAATATTCTCTGAGCTATTTGCATCACTTTTAAACCATTACATGCGCTGCATGATTTGAAAAGTCTGATGTTTATCATTTGAGCCATGTTTGGTACTCATGGGTTTGACTTAATTTTGTGAAGTGCAGGTTTATTTTTAGAGCATTTGTTTGTTGTATTCTTATTCCTGTTGAAAAATGGGTCAAGTTTGGTTTTGGAATTTCTCATTTTCATGCTAAGATGATGGATTTATGTGTTGTTGATATCATGTTTGTGTGTTATTTGTGAGAAGAAGGAAGTCTGAGAGGAGCTAAGGAAGAAGAAGCTGAGTTGGTTGGTCATTTGCTAATTTGACAGTTTAATCACGTTTTTAGAATATATATTTTTGTGGGTGGTCATTTTCATGTCTATTTTCCATTTTCTAAAAGTAAACCTCAAAAATATTTATTTTTATTGCACTTGTGCATGTGCAAAGTTTGCATTTTGTTTAGGGTTTAAGTTGTACTTTTTTATTCTTTTGATGCTTTTCTTGAATTCTTATTTGTAAATATGAGTTGTATAGACATCATTGCACCTTGTAGAAAATTGTTTGATAATATGAACTTGATCCTTTAATTTGTTTTGAGGCATGTTTGTGTGCATGCTTATGGTTTTGTTTTGATATGAGTTATGTTTATAGTCTTTGATGTCATTGGACATTTTATGATGAACTTGATGCCCTCCCTTGATTGCCATCATGTTGAGTCTTTTGCTTTGATTCTACTTTGTACCTTGATTAGGGTTTCATGTTTGTTGTACACTATGTCTCTATTTTCTTAAGTGGGCATCTTCTCTAGCTTCCAAAGGAAAGAAGTATCTGTGGACTTCTATGTCATCTCCCTTTTAGGATAGTCTAGTCTTCCTACCACGTCTTATGACCTTGTTAGAGTCATTGTCTTGTCCTTGTAAGAGCCATTTCCTTTTGTAACTTAGAATCAGGTTTAGAGTTGGTAAACTCTGTATGAGTATTATTGTTATGAGTACTCACTTTCCCCTTTTACTTTTGTTAAAGTCAACCCTAGTTAGGTCTTTGAACTTAGACTCAGAGAGTTTTTTTAACTCTATGTACGTATCATGGTTATGAATACTTATTCTCCTTGGAACTTTGACCATAGTCAAATGTTCCTCACCTCTAGTTAGGAGAACTACGATTGCTCTGATTCCATCCTAGTCAGGATACGTAGGCATGAGATGCGACGTCTTGGCGAGCATATTTAGTGAATATACCTTAGGTCTTTACCTTAGCACATTTTCCTTAGTAAGAAAACTTTAGCATAACACAAATACGAACAAGAGGTTCATATAGAGTACTACAAATACTTAGGATGCTAACACCTTCCCTTGGTATAACCAAGCCTCAAACCTTAAATCTCTTAGTTGTGTTGTCACATAGCACACTTAGGGTTTTCTTCGTCAAAGGATGGGGAATTGGATGGCTAAACAGAATTTGGAATTGGACAGGGTTAATAATGAACTTGAAGATCTGCGTGGAAGTGTGAGGCAGATTATGGAGGTCCTGCAGGTCATTAACGTAAAAATAGACACTCAAGCTACTATGGTTTATGAAGTTACCAATATAGTTGTGGAGCCAACTCCAACAGTAGTCACTGCTGCAAATGTACTACCGTATGGGTTATCTCCTGGGTTTGTACCTCCACCTTTTTCAGTTCCAGTTAATCAATAATCAGTTCCCTTTGGGGAAAAAATTCCCCAAGCTGTTCCAACCTACACTCCAGCTTTTGTACAAACTCAAGTGCGTCCTGTTTTTCATAATCAACAACAAGCGTATGAAGTTCCTGATGGGTCTGAAGAGGGAAGTGGACGTCATGAGAAACTGAAGGAAAGTATGGAAACTATAGGAAGGAAAGTCAGGGCGATGGAAGGAAATGATATCTTTGGTACTGATGCCCGGGATATGTGTCTAGTATTTGGGTTGGTGATTCCCCCAAAATTCAAAATTCCTAACTTTGATTAATATTTTGGTTCTACTTGTCCAAGAACACATTTTATTATGTATTATAGGAGGATGGCTACCTATGTGGAAGACGATAAATTGATGATTCACTGTTTCCAAGATAGTTTGAACGGGGCATCTACCAAATGGTACTTCAGCTTGGATCAATCCCGTATCCACAGTTTCCAAGATTTGGTTGACGCTTTTGTGAAGCACTATAAATACAACATGGATTTGGATCTTGATAGGAGACAATTGTTAAGCATGTCACAGAGAAGCTTTGAATCTTTCAAGGAGTATGCACATTGTTGGAGGGAAACTGCCTCTCAGGTGGAGCCTCCGCTAACCGAGAAAGAGCTAACAGACTGGTTTGTGGACACAGTAAGGCCGAAGTTTTATGAGAAAATGATTAGTAGTGTGACAACTAGCTTCTTTGATATAGTAGTTGTAGGTGTGAGAGTAGAACTGGGGATGAAAAATGGGAGGATGACTAATACTTTCAGTAGTTCCAACAACAACAATGCCAAGAAATTTAATGGCAATTTTTACAAAAAGAAAGAAGGGGAGATAGATGCCATAACAGTAGGAAAGAAGAATCAGCTCTAGAAACAGCCTTACCGACAGTATCAACAACCTCAACTAGGCTATATTCAACAATTTCAGCTTATTTTCGCCCAACAACCAATGTATCCCGTGCAGTATACGTAACAACCGTATGTAGCAGCTGTAATGCCCATGTTCATCAATCCAGTTCTGACTTATCAGACGGTGCAACAGCAACCTATGTATCAACCGATATAATAACAAGGGTATCAGCGAGCACCCAGTGCTCCATCTTATCAACAATACCAACAGCCTCGGGCTCAAGCGCCCAGACAAAACTTTCAGAATAGAAGACCAGCAGGAAGGCCTCCCATTCCTCCGATCCCAATAACCTATATTGAATTGTACCCATCCTTAGTATAATAAGGGTTGATTACGACTCGACCGTTGGGACCACCGTTAGACACCTCATCTCCTTACTATAATCCTAATGCTCGTTGTTTATTTCACGAGGGTGCGGCTGGACATGATTTGGAGGGATGTCTTGCTCTGAAACATCTTGTCAGAGAACTTATGGAAAATAAAATATTGTCTTTTGATGATGTACAACTCAATGTTAAGAATAACCCGTTGCCAAACCATGGGGGAGTTCATGCCATAGAGGAGGCATCAAATGAGTGGATAGTATGTGATACATCAGAGATCAAAACTCCGTTGCAATCTCCTCATGAAAAATTATTAAAGGCAGGTCTGATTGAAGGTGTCCATGCTGATTGCGAAAAATGTTCTGTTGATCCTAGAGGATGTTGTGTGGTTTAGAGAAATGTGCAAAAATTGATTAATGACGGATTTCTGCAAGTATGTAGCAAGATGAAAAGGGAGGAATTTTCGGTGATTGAGCCCGTTTTCAACTTACCAAAGAACAGTGAAAAGGTCCCCATGTTTAATGTTCCCGATTCTGGTTCATTAACTCCGGTCTTCAAAAGTGTTAAACCTGTTTTCAATGTCTCTAAGCCTGCTACATCAACAATTGGTCAACCCAGATCGATTATAATTCAAAAAATGAGTCCTTTTCATTTTGAGAGTATAAAATTTGTCCCTTGGAAGTATGATACGACGGTGATTGATCAAGGATCAGGGAAAGTCATTCAGAATGAAGAAATAAAGGGTAATCAAGAAGATGTGACAAATATTGCAGGAACTAGCAAAGTGACCCGCACTGGCCGGATATATTAACCCAAGAGAACGGTGGTCCCCCAAAAAGAGGCCATTCCTGTTGTGACTGCCAAAGATAAAAAAAGTACCACCAAGCAAAGAAGACATGGAGTTTCTGATAATTATTCGAAAGAGTGATTACAAAGTCGTTGATAAGCTTCATCAGACTCCTTCAAAGATCTCGATCTTATCTCTTCTAATAAATTCTCCCGCTCAAAGGGAAGCCTTGCAGAAAGTGTTAACATAGGTGGATGTGACGAAAGATATAACAATTGGTCAATTTTATTATGTGATCGCCAATATTATTGCTTGCAACACTTTAAGTTTCAGCAACAAGGAATTTCCAAGAGAAGGATGTAATCACAATCGTGCGTTGCACGTATCTGTTAGATGTCAGGAAGGCGCTTTGGCACGAGTCTTGGTTGATACTGGCTCTTCTCAGAATGTGTTTCCCAAAAAGACACTTACCAAACTAGAGTACAAAGGGGCAGAGATGCAGCTAACATCGTTGATTGTTAAAGCTTTTGATGGTTCAAGGAGTACTGTTGTTGGAGAAGTAGACCTTCCAGTTATGATAGGTCCCCATGTATTTGACATCACGTTTCAAATGATGGACATCAATCCCTCTTATAACTGCTTGTTGGGACGACCATGGATCCACGCAACTGGTGCGGTGACTTCTACTTTACATTAGAGGATGAAATTTATTGTGGATGATAAATTGGTAACTATGCATGGTGAAGAGGACTTGATGGTGAGTAACCTGTCGTTATTTAGGTACATTGAAGCAGATGAGGATGCGCTAGAAACTTCTTTTCAAGCGCTTGAGATAGCCAACGTTATGATGATAGAAGAAAGAGTAGTTAAGAGTGGTCCATCTTTTGTGTCTGCTCAAAGCATAAGGTCTACGCTGAAAGAGGGTACTTTTGCAGGTTGGGGAGAGGTCATTAAAGTGGAAGCAAGACTAGGTTGCCAAAGGTTGGGTTATAGACCAACTCATGATGGGACATCAGCTTCTGTCAAAGGATGCCTGAAGACCATTCAAGAGGTGTTTATCAGTGGGGGTTTCCAAATCAACGATGATGAGAAGGATTTTGAAGAGGAAGATGTTGATCACCTGGTGTATCATTGTGAAGCTGCCTTGGACAACTGAAAAGCTATTTAGATTCTTGTTATCATTCCTATGCTGAAGTAATTTATTGTTGTTCTCTTTTGTTTTGTTGTTTTCAAACATCCGTAGCCGTGCCCAAGGCTATAGGATCATTTTGTAGGGCCGCATGCTTTCAATTTATTATGATTAATGAAGATGTTTTGTTAAACTCCTCATTTTTATTTCATTTACTTCTTTTTGCTTTTACTTTTAAAGAAAATGACAATCTTTTAAGAAAAAAAACCAAAATATTTTTATTTCTTTTCCTGTTGCATCCGTCTTTTATTTTTTTAATAATGAAGTCATTCCAAACATGCAGAGAAACCCCAAAACCTGTTGAATCCAATGACTTTATTTAGTTTTGAATTACAAAATTATGTAACTTATTTCTAATCCATTTTTGGGTGGCATTCCGATTTTTCCTCAAGTCATTTGTGACTTATGTGCTTTGTTTGATGTTTCTTTCCTTTTGTAATTGATTTTGGATGTATAATGCTTTCTTGAGTTTTGTTTTGAATTCAACTTGTGTGATCTTCTTGTGTGTTCATGGATGGATGTTAACTTGATAATCATGTTGATATTGTGGTTTCTTCTTATGTTCATGTCATAATCATATGCCTACCCCTTTAGGGTTTTTGTGTACATGCTTTGTTTGGTATCGTTGACTTTGTTTATGAATGAAGTATAACTTGTTTCCTCTTTGCTCTCTATCGCTACTGTGAAAAAAGGTGCCGGCAATGACAGAAAAGTTGCCACCTTTAGTTATTTATCCCAACGAGGGAAAGGAAACGATCAGAGAAAACCTGACGAAATGAAAAAGATAGGTCATCGCAATCAAGTCCTAGGTTCTGGAGTCGGTTACGCGAGGGGAAGGTATGAGCACCCCTCACGTCCGTCGTACTCGACAAGATCCACGCTTGTTATCTATCTGAAGATGTGTTTATCTATCTAACTAAAGGTCACAGGGAAAAAAGAGAAGAAAATAGACCCGACAGAGCATCGCCGCTCTGTGCCTACGTATTCCCTCGTGCAATGGGAAAGTCAGAGTCAACGTAGTTCGACTAACTACGGGTGAAAGGTGGGGAAAGGTTGCTCGCCGAGACATCTCCGTCTCGTGCCTACGTATTCTCATCTGGTATGAGAAATCAGAGCAAACATAGTTCGGGAAATTAGAACACCAGATGGTTCAAATGTTTTACCCGAGTAGGGTTAAAACTTAGTTCTAGCAGTTAGGTGTATGTAGCTCAACTGTTGGAGACTTAGGCGTCACCTATTTGCGGTAGAACCAAGAGTTAACAAAACTCTCTTTTATGAAAAAAAAATTCCATTATTAAGATCCCGAAGGATGAAAAAGGTTTGAATTTTTTTTGAAGTCTTTTAAGAGAAGAAGTGTTTTGAGTTTGATTTGTAATTTCTGTTGCACTAGAGACTATGACCTAGGAGCGAATGCGTCGTATATCACCCAAAGGGTGTACACTAAACACTCTAGGCCATTGAGAGGAAGCCCCCCAATCACCATTTCCTAAGTACTTAAGGATCGTAACGTACAACATTCATTAGCCTTTATTAAGTATTTTAGAGTTGTTTTGAGATAAGAAAGAGAGATGACAAACTAAAGGGAAACTAGTTCAAACCTAGTAGTTGTCATGCAAGATGGACCTATAATTGAGGTTAGTGGAATACTACTTAATTTTCTCATACATGGTTTGAAACCTAGAGTCTATTATAATCTTCCTTAAGCAAGAAGATTAGAGATCCTAATGGAGCATGGTAATGAAAAGCTAAGAAGAAAGAAGCATAAAGTAAAATGCAACATGCAACATGCAAACATCTTATGCACATCTAAAATGATAGTGAGGGAGGAAAATGTGTGGGGAAAAGGCCTCCACAAGCTCATATCAACCTCAAGCATGCATATGCAATTCAAAGATAAAGGAAGAGAAAGAATGCTCAAAACAAAATGCAAACAATCACACAAAAGGGATAAAATGGGAAGACTAGCCTTACACCATTCATACATCAAACAAATGTGCCCTAAGGAAAACCACATGAAAGAAAATGAGGACTTAATATAAAGAGGAGATAAGGGATGAAATGAGACCATCAAGGGTGTTAAAATATCATTCAACCATGGTATCATTATGATTTGGGCAAAATAATGCACCAAAATTGTCCTCATGGTTCACCATTTAGGTCATGCCCCAAATACCTCCAAAGGAGGGACTAAGCAAACCCAAATGGTGCTCCAAAGTCCTTGGACAGAGAGAGAGATGAAGGGAGAGTGTGCTCAAAGTATATGAAAATAAATGCACAAAGAATACAAGCAAATCATGTCAAAAGATGGGAAACATTCACATATGTACACAAGTGAAACCCTAAACGAAAGGCCTAAAAGGTACACAAACTTGAACAAGTTACAAACCAACTTTGGACCTATAATTCAATATACAAACACCTCAATATGACTATAACATGAATCCGCAAGAATTAGAGGTTCAATCAATGCACAAAAAATCATTTACAATGCAAACTAGTTCACTAACTAGTGTAAACATCACACAAGGATAACCTAGATTGGAAATTACACAAAAAATAGGAGATATAACCAAAAAATGCCAAATAAAATCTTAGATTACCCCTAAGGTGTTAGGAACCAGAGGTCAAAAGTATGGAGACTAAGTCCAAACAAAACTATGCAAACAGAGGTGAAATCCATAGGGATACCCTAGATGTATGGGTGAATCGAGGGTCATAAAGACTAACCTAAAACCCTTACCAAATGTCAACAAAACCAGGGGTAAAAAGGTCTAAAAATTCACTTAACATGTCAAGAATATGAGAAACAAGAATCATCCATTATCAATGAAAATTAGTCAAGAAATAAAGTCAAACACATAGAGGTATCAATTTTAACTCAATTAAAATACCTCAAGATGTAAAATCCATTTTTAATTGAAAAATGACTTAAAAAATTAAGTGAAAAATTTCTAAAATCACATAACATCCTAAAATGTGTAAAAAGTATTTTTTTGGGTTTTTTATCATTATTTGAGGTATTTTATTTGATTTAAAACTCAAATAGCAAATAAAATACAAAAAAGATATAAAAGAAAGAAAAATGGAAAGTAAGCATGATGAATAGCAACCAGATTCAGTTAGTTTCAATTGGGCTCGGCAGAGGGGGGTGCAGATAGGAATGGGAGCCCAAGTCCAAACCCAAAACTGAATGGAGCATGAAACGCTCCGTTTCATTAATGACGTGGAGATTCAACGCGCGCGTGGGGGGGGGGGGGTGTCAACGAGAGATCTTAGCCATTGATCAGTAAGAGTCAAAGTGTCAAAGCTCCAACATGGCAAGACACGTATGCAGCCGTGAAAAAAACCAGACAGTGGTCCATACGACTCTGGTCATCTTCTTCCGTTGGTTCGTCGGAGAAGAAGGAGTGAAACTTAATCAAAGTGCGCAATTCTTTATGCCATTTTAATCCTCTCAGCATGTAGGTCATGATTCCACTGTTTGTTTTCATTTATCGTCCATAATTAAAGAAATACGAAGCCAACATGTTCTGAGCATGAATCACAAATCATCAAGAACGAGCACCAAATCAGTCCAGAAATGGCCTACAAGTGTAGGGCTTCAATATGCATCAAGAATGGCACATGATTGATGCTTATACAGAGAGAATTCTTGAAAGAGAATTTACCTAACGGAGCTTGTAACACCCTTTTTTACCCCACGGTTATTAAGGCAAAATAGCACATATATCAGAGTGAATAAATAAATCTCATTAAAAAGCCACCAAAAGGGTGTACATTTCTCAAAGTCATCAAAATAGGTCAATACTCCGTAATTATGGGTTTTCCTCAAAATACATCAAACAACATAAAACAACGGAACTCAAAGCATAAATCAAGGTTTTCCTCATAAGGGAAAGTTATCAAAATAACTCAAAGGTATAAAATTTAACTCAAAGAACCCAACCCGGTGTTACATATTAGAGCAAGACCCTCTAAGTTAAACAAAAAGGCTAACGACTCTAAAACTTCAAAAATAACTCCTTGACGGCGTCCACGGCTAAATTGGATCATCTGCACGTTACCTGCGTGGAAGTAACATTCAAACAGGCAGGGTGAGTAAAACAATTCATAATAATCAATGTATAACAATCAATACATAAACGGCATCATAATTATATTCAACACATTGATATTCCTCAAATATGCCACGAAGGCCACGCCATCATAATTCATACAAAAAGACTCAGAAATGCAATGCGACACAACTCAATGCATGTGGTACCAATTGTCACACCCCCTTTCTATACCCCCAAATAATACAAATAATCATTTAGGCATAAATTCATAATTTCATCAGAGTACAATTATAACATGGTATAAAAGAGGCGCATCACATTATCATCGAAACAAAACATAAATAATACCAGCTCATGAAGATATGTAACAAAAGGGGTAAATCTCAACTAAAAACAAAGCATAACGCTTAAAACTCACATATCAACATTTAGAATAACGCGGAAACATATAAACATTGAAATCACTTCATTAACATAAGCATCATATACATCGTTCAGATTAATTCAATTCATCAGTTGAATTTACAAAACATTCAATAGCAGATACATACACAGATGCATCACCAAAGAACCAAAACAATTCCTAACTACCCAGTGTTACATATCAGAGCCATCTGACCAAAAGAAATGAAGACTCGCTTCACAAAGACTCCAGCAATCTAATCTGCAATGCCTCATAGAGCATTATAAAACAGCAGAAGGGTGAGAAACAATATCATAATACATAATGCACATAAACATATATATATATATATATATATATATATATATATATATATATATATATATATATATACATATATATATATATATATATATATATATATATATATATATATATATATATATATATATATATATATATATATATATATATATATACACACACACACACACACACACACACACACACACACACACACACACACACACACACACATAATGTCCAAAAACGTCTTCCGCATTCTCACCGCAACTCATCTCACTACACCGTACATCGCAATGTATTCCCAATTAACTATTTACAAATAGAGCACCAAGCATATACAATGTGCATCAACAATGTTTATATCAATTCATAATCATGCACACATATACATATATATTCACACATACATGTATCTTCAAGCCTTCCATTCATGGCAATTATCAATAATCTATATACACATCTACATTCATGTTTATTCACCATACATCATGCACAAATGTCTACATGCAACTTACAGAGACCGACACACGACTCAATGCAGATGCAAATGCGGTACCGACTCATTTCAGCAGGTTCAATCGAAGAACCAAAATACACGAGGTCCTGCAGATTCACCGGGGAATCAATAAATAACCATCGCAACATACGAGGTTCTGCAAATCCACCGAGGGATCAATAAATAACCATCGCAACATACGAGGTTCTGCAAATCCACAGAGGGATCAATAAATAACCATCGCTCAGACCCCACAAGGGCATACGAGGTTCTGCAGATTCACCGAGGAATCAATCAACACAAGAATGCATACCATGATGCTCCACGTGCAACATGACTCATGACACTCTTGAAATGCATACATGTTTACAGACATACTCATGCATTCATCACATTTATCGCATATATCCATTATGCATTCAAAATATATGTATCACAAAACATATATATATATATATATATATATATATATATATATATATATATATATATATATATATATATATATATATATATATATATATATATATATATATATATATATATATATATATATATATATATATATATATATATATATATATATATATATATATATATATATATATATATATATATATATATATATATATATATATATATATATATATATATATATATATATATATATATATATATATATATATATATATATATATATATATATATATATATATATATATATATATATATATTCATCACCCATTCAAACCAATTTCATACATGGTCCACATTTCACAATCAATCTTATCATGCATTTCTATTCAATTCAAGTAATTGCACAAAACTGTCAAACGGCCACATTTCACACTTCACAAATCACAAACTAGGATTCACGCCATACGGCTGCCCACAACACACATAACAACATATAATTAGTCATCTCAGACAAGGAATGATCGCAACCAATCCATACAACCAATCCACAAATGAAAAACACAAGAAAAGAAATATGCTGTTGTGTTCGCTAACCTTCGCCTGGCGAAGCCTCTGGCGAACCTTCGCTACTCCGTTCGCCTGGCGAACTTGCCAGCGAAGACCACTGGGATTTATTCTGGAATTACTCGCTAGTACACTCGCTTGGCGAACCTTCGCCACGCTCATTCGCCTGGCGAACTTGCCAGCGAAGACAGGGTGGTTGCTACTGACTTAGTTCGCTGATGCTCGCTGGGCTTCGCCTGGCGAACCTGCGAACTCAGAACTTCCATGGCTGTCCAAAAGCCCAAACCTCAAAAACCGACCGATTTAATCCAAATCAGTTCCAGTAGTACAGCCCACTCATCACCCGACTATACTATACCGTCTATTCCAAATTCTAATCGATAAAACTCAACTTTCGACCTAGAAATGGAAACATAAAAAACAATCCAACAAAATCCAATCTAGCACATACATGATCATATACATTATCAAGATGATAAAACTTCTCACCCTTACTTGATTAATCGCAAGCTAAGGTTGATTCTTGATGATTCTAGGTTTTGCTCCACTTTCTCTTCTTTTCTCTCGTCCTCTTTTCTTTCTCTTGTTTTTCTTCTTAATGTTTCTATCTTTCTATTTTCTCTCTATATCACATATTCTATTTCTTTCCTCCCAAATTCTTTCCACACACTTATCCATTAATTCTCACAAAGTATCCACTTAATATTATCACTAATGCCCAAAATACCCTCCAACCTATTTTTACCCGAAACTCTCAAAGTCGGCAAAAATAGCTCAATATGTAAACATAACATATTATCACACAAATTCCACATAAATAAAATAATCACTTAAATAAATCAAATAAGGACTCAATAAAAATGGGAATTTAGAATCGGGGCGTTACACCAATCATCACAGCTCGATGGACACTAGGCCATTAACCCTCCATAGATCCCCATCAATAGGATCGATTCTACTTGAGAATCGGAGCACATCAAAATACTTCACCTCCACACAATGGGATTGAAGCTAAAGTAATCGAGGTCCTGAACCGAAGTTCGGATGCACATGAATGCATGATGCACACGTCAATAATAATCCTCATAATAACAGCATATGATGCATCATCATTCATCATATTCATCATCATCAAACGTCATAGCTCATCGTCATAATCATTATCGTACGTCATGTCATCATAATAATCATAATAATTATCTTCATACATCATGTCATCATATAATCAAATACAAATCACATGGCGCCCACAGTCATACTCATGTTTAATTCATCACATTATCACATATTATCACATATTATCACAATCATCCTCATGGTAATTTATCAGGAAAATCGCAGCATCAAAACATCAAGACATCCTTGAACCAGAACATGATTCATTAATAGAACATATACACAATTGACTTCTCAAACATAATTAGATATAAAAATATTAGGAAACCAATTTCCTTATCTATACTATGTTATAGCGCTGTTCATTAGCTTTCCAACACTTCAGACGGGGGCCAAAACGAACTTACAGATCAAAAGTTACGTCCAAAACAATTTCGACCGAAAACATGAATAGTCGTGACGAACAGCAAAACGATGTTACGCTTCAGAACCTAAATTAACCCAAAAGTCCACACGATTCACTTCCCTAATGCCCCCAAAATATCTCTAAATCATCCCTAAGGTCCTACGCGCGATAAAGGCACAAAACCTACGGTTTATTAGGCCAATCCCGTAACATATTCATGTCCTAAATCACAATTTCCCTACAATTACTCTAAAGACATCATAATTTCAAATATCAAATATTTCTATCTCTTATGGTCGGACATATAATTATCTAAGGTTTCGGCCACGAAGGCACAATTTCCCTACAATTGCTCGGAAGACATCATAATTTTAAATATCAAATATTCCTATCTCTTATGGTCAGACATATAATAATCTAAGGTTTTTGGCCACAAAGGCACAATTTCCCTACAATTGCTCGGAAGGCATCATAATTTCAAATATCAAATATTCCTATCTCTTATAGTCAGACATATAATAATCTAAGGTTTTTGGCCACAAATGCCTAAGGTTTCCTAATTCTCATTAAATATTCAGTGATACATACCTTTAGCCATAACCTCAGAGTCGTATCATCAATTTCCCTAATTTAATAATTGAACCACGACTAGATTTACTAATAAAAGGTTTTAGGCCACGAAGGCCAAATATCATAATTTCTCATCTCTACCCTCAAAACCCCTAAATCTTAAATCTTAAATCAACCATCAACACATTGAAAGACATACATAGAAAATCATAAAAAGCTATACTCCCCATACCTTAGCCGATTCAAAGGTTTCACGATTAACTCTGGGAATCTTATGCCTCCAACCTTTCCTTCAGAGCTCTGGCCACCAAACTTTCATGGTCAACACAAATGAATTTTAATTTCCCTTCAGAACTCTATTTTGTCCAACTTAGTATTGGGCCTATAATTTGGGCTTTTCCCTTATTACCCTTACTAACTCCTCCAAATGCCCAATTTACCCTTATTTCACTTATATTCAATTTAATTAATAATAATAATAATAAATTAATATTACATACTATTAATCAATTAAATAGTCCAAAATGCACATTTTCTCCATACTTTACAAAACCACCGAAAACGAATATTCTCAATTAAATAAATTAATTAAAATACTCAAATTAAATTTGGGGTGTTACAACTCTCCCCACTTAAAAGAATTTCCGTCCTCGAAAATTACCTCAAGAAAACAGAGTCGGATACGACTCCCTCATCTGATCTTCACGCTCCCAAGTTCAATTTTCTCCAGCTGGTCCTCCCTAAACTACCTTCACCAAGGAAATCTCTTTACCTCGCAGCTGCTTCACTTTTCGTTCGTCAATCCGAACAAGCAACGCCTCAACAGTCAAATCATCTCGCACTTGTACATCATCCATCTGAATCACATGCGACAGATCTGGAATGTACTTCCTCAACTGCGATACATGAAACATATCATGCAAATTCGCAAGTGACGACAATAAAGCAATCTGATATGCTACTTCCCCCACCCTTTGCGAAATCTGATACAGACCAAAAAAATGCGATGTGAGCTTTCGAGACTTCAAAGCTCGGCCAACACTAGTTACCAACGTAACTCTCACAAACACGTGATCTCCCTCTTGGAATTCAAGTGCTTTCCTCCTCTTATCATGGTAACTCTTCTGGCGACTCTGCGATGCTTTCATCTTTTGTTGGATCATCTTTATCTTATCAGTCGTCTCTTGTACAATCTCAGGTCCGAGCACAACACTCTCGCCTGATTCATACC
Source organism: Lathyrus sativus (assembly GCA_963859935.3). Taxonomy (NCBI): domain Eukaryota; kingdom Viridiplantae; phylum Streptophyta; class Magnoliopsida; order Fabales; family Fabaceae; genus Lathyrus; species Lathyrus sativus. Next base: position 104,401,911 of record OZ012737.1, read on the forward strand.
AACACAACAGAGTCCTACACCTCCTGCCATACAAAACCTCATACGGTGCCATTCCGATACTAGAATGGTAACTGTTATTGTAGGTAAACTCAATCAACGACAAATAACTATCCCAAGATTTACCTTGATCCGAAACACAATCTCACAATAAATCCTCTAACGACTGAATAGTTCTCTCTGTCTGTCCATCCGTCTGCAGATGATACGCAGAACTCAACCTCAACTTAGTACCCAAAACTGTTTGCAAACTTTCCCAAAACCTCGATGTAAATCTCGGATCTCTATCAGACACAATACTCGAAGGAACACCATGCAACTTCATAATCTGATCAATATATAATTTGGCAAGCTCCTGCAACGAATAATTGATCCTCATCGATATAAAATGTGTCGGTTTAGTCAATCTATCCACAATCACCCATGTGGAATCATATTCCTTCAAAGTCTTCGGTAAACCTGTTACAAAATCCATAGAAATGCTATCTCATTTCCATTCTGGAATACTCAACGGTTGCGTCAGACCCGACGGTCTCTGATGTTCAATCTTCGACTTCTGATAAGTCAAACAAGCATATACAAACTCTGCAATTTCCTTCTTCATACATGCCCACAAAAATAATTTCCTCAAATCCGGGTATCTCTTCTTAGCACCGGGATGAATACTCAATCTTCTCCAATGTCCTTCTTCAAGCATACTCTTTTCCAACTCACACTATCTAGAACACAAACTCTATCACGACATCTCATGATACCATTTCCATTAATCCGAAAATCAGCTCTTTGACTTTAATTCATCAAATTCAACCGATCTACCAACTCAAATCAGATTTCTAACCTCCTCAAATCTCACCAAGAATACCACTAGTACGCCTCAACATCCAAAGCTTAACTCCATAAGAAGCCTCTTCACAAACCAAACTCATATCACGAAATTACTCAATCAGTTCTAACTCTTTTACCATCATCATCGGTATATGCAAAGATTTCCAAATCAATGCATCAACTACAACCTTTATTCGAATGATAATTCAACCCAAAACCATAACCCTTTAGAAGTCCTAGTAATCTCTTCTTCCTCGCCATCAACTCATTCTGATCAAAGAAGTACATCGAACTCTTACGATTACTACATAACTCAATTCTCGAACCAAACAAATAAAGCTTCCAAAGCTTCGACAAACCCACAATAATAACCAACTCTAAATCATGCGTCAGATAATTCCTCTTATGCAATTTAAGTTGCCTTAAAGCATAAGCTAAAACTTGCTGATGTTGCATACCACTGCTCCTTTTTCAATGCTGATAACACAACTTTCAGATGCTTAGCATGATCCTCTTTACTCTTCAAATACATCAGAATGTCATCAATAAACCCAATCACAAACCTGCCCAAATAAGTATGGAAAATCCTTTTCATATAATCCATAAATACATATGGTGCATTAGTCACACCCAATGACATCACGAAATACTCACAATGTTCATACTTTGTTTTAAAAGCAGTCTCCTGAATATCCTCAGCCTTCACACGAATATGATTATACCCAGATCTCAAATCTATCTTACTAAACACACTTGCAACAATCAACTGATCCATCAAATCATCAATCCTTGGAAGTGAACATTTATCCTTGATAGTCACCTTGTGCACTTGTCTATAATCCATACAAAGCCTCACAAAACCGTCTTTCTTCTTAATCAACAAAACTGGGGCACCCCACGGTGACACACTCAAACGAATGAATACCTTATCAAGCAAATATTTAAGTTGACTCTTCAACTCTTTCAATCCCAATGTAGACGTACGATATGAAGCCATCAATATCATACTAGTTCCAGGAACTAAGTCAATCATAAACTCCACTTCACGTTCCGACGGTAAATCACTTATCTCATCAGGAAAATTTTTCGGACAATCATAAATAATTGGCACACCACCAACTTCCCCACTTTATTAACACTCAAAGTTTCCATCAAAATAAACATCTCAACACCATCTTGCACTGAATCATCAAAACAATTTGTAAGCACTTAGCTTAAACCAAAACAATTCACTGTTCACGCCATCTAAGCTTGCAAGACACGTTTATCCCATCCAACATGACCCCGTCTACTATCAACAAGAGATTAAGGGTGATCAGTTCCTCAATTTGTCAATAGACAACCAAAAATTATGATTGGGTACAAATCATCTTTACCAAACTATGAGAGCATTCATCGACATACTGAGCCACTACTCCACACTTGCAGCATCTTGGAGAAGCACAAGCTCCTTCCCCACTTGATTCATTCCCACTTCTGCAGACAAATGTTAGACAACAAATATGTACCGACAGTGTTTTCATACACATGTCGCATACAAGGGAACAAACAACATTAGACAACTTGGCCGGACGGACCGACCTGCTCTGATACCACTAATGTAACACCCCTTTTTACCCCATGATTATTAAGGCAAAATAGCACATATATCAGAGTGAATACGAATATTCTCCATACTTTACAAAACCACCGAAAACGAATATTCTCAATTAAATAAATTAATTAAAATACTCAAATTAAATTTGGGGTGTTACAGAGCTCCTCTGTTGGGTCTTGAATTATAGCTTGAACTCGTGCAGAACAATCCAGAAACCTTTAATGATCTTCAATAAAGCTTCTGGTAACCTTCAATTGGCTTGAATCCCTCTGAGTCTTGATTTCACGATTTCAATTTTGCCTTGAGGTTTCTTAACTGTTTCTGCTCTAATTCTGATTAATTTCCACCTCTAAAGCTTTCTTCTTCTTCTAGAGATTATATGCAATGGACCTGAGCTCAATTGGAGGCCCAATTGTGCCTGTTAATGGGAATTGAAAAAATCCATATTGAGTTTTAGCTTTGAAATTCCACGTGCATTTTGGTTTCAATGGCTCTGAACTTGGTTCAAACGGATTCCATGTCATGTGTACTGTGATCGCGACTTTCTGAGTCTAACTAAACTAACTGCAAGTGCACAGTCTATCGCGTAGTAATAAAGATATCGATCCCACAGGGACTCGTAATCAATCTAGTGTTATCGGGTGTTACTATGTTCAGCTAGGTTGGAATAAGGTTCTAAGGAATTTAATGTGCAGAAGTAAAAGCTAAATTTAAAGAAGATTTATAAAGTTTAAGAATATTACTAAGGGACCTCGGCATGTAATACTTTAGTTTTCGGGGATTCGACACATCGTCGGTGCAGTGTAATTTTTGCAAATGGTTTTTCAGGAGAAAAGTAATCGTTTAAAGACTTTTGTCTCACGTTGGTTATTGACGCTAGTCGTAACTCTAAGGCGGAATGTATGCTTTCGCTATCCCATTCGAGGTTAAAATCACTTTTTGAAAACAACTAAGTTCTGATTTCTTTTCGAGCGCTTTCGCTGTGTTTAAAATAAATGCCTAGTTTTTACTATCTGGTTCGAACCCCACGCTTTCGTGTACCGGTTCATGCCTTAATGAATTTCCCACTGTCGTGGCAAAACTACTGTAAATAATTTCTCTCTTTCGCGACGAAGGTTTATTTAGAAGATTTTAATTAAAAACTACGGCCAAAAAAGAGTTTATAAAAAGGAAGGGCACCGGTTATTATCGAATCCCGTCTGACTGATTTATTACATACCGATTTAAGTGGTTTAGCTAGACATGGAAATTAAAGCTTGCATAATTAAACAATGGCGGCGAAATAAGGAAACATTCATTTTTAACACAAACAAAATAATAATTAAATTAATAAAAACCTGAAATAATACTGTTCTCGAATCTTTAGTAGTCCTCCACAAATGTCGGCAGGATTCTACCTTGGCGAGAAGTGAATATGCGGGAAAGGAATACAAAAATAATGCAGTGTAAACAAAGGAAAAGAAAGGAAAAGAAACTGGAAATAATGCTGAAAGTAAATTTGGCTTCAATAATAATTTTGGCAGCACTTCGTTCTCTTGAATGCGGCTCCCCTTTTCTGGTCTAGCACTCCTCTTTTTATAGCTGAGGTTCTCCCATAAAAGTCTCAAGGAATTGGAGTTGAGGGTCAGAAAATATAGGAGAACGTTCCTATATTTTCTGAGCTTGCGTGGGCACGTTGATATTCTGAAAGTTATTCTGTTTTTGGCTGCATGATGAGCGTCAGGGAAATGAGATGAACGTGAGGTGCATGACGAGCGTGAGGGACCTGTGATGGTCGTGAAGGCTGTGACGGTCGTGAGGGACCTGTGACGACCGTGACACTCACAAGAACTGTCTTTTCTGCTATTTCCTGTCTTTTTTCTTCTGTTTTGTGCCTTTGATTGTTAGTTTCCTCTGGCTTGCTCGTTTTGAGTGTGAACTTCATATACCTACGAAAGAGCTTGACAAATAATGTGGAATAATCCGAAATCAGGGTGAAACCAAACATTAACAGCTGAAAAACATAGTATTTATAGTATACATTTTCGCGTTATCAAACTCCCTTAAGCTTGAATCCTTGCTTGTCCTCAAGCAGAAAGTCTAAGAAATTAAATGATGCGATCATACGACGTGCACTGTTGTGTTTTCACTATAGCTTTTGAGGCGTTGAGTCGGGATGTCAGAGACTAGATTAAAACAATACACATACGACAGTGTCACTAAGCGATATGTGCTCGAAGGCCTCCTTCTTATGCAGGCCGGTTCCAATCATGCTACTGTAGCTCGGCGTATAGTTCCACGCCTCTAATTTCACCCAGTTTCGTTCTAGCGCAATCACATTAAGCCCTTTACCTTTGCACGCACGTAGCGGAATAACCTGTTAGTGATTTTGGTCTTTCTTAGCATGGGGTCCGGTGCACGAGTGCGGTACCCTTTTTGATGAGTCCTATTTGTAAGCCGTGGGGGATCGAATCGTAATTTGCCCTACCGAGTTCATAACCAGAGACCTATGAACCAGCTGACAAAGGATTTCTTTTTCTTTTCTTTTTTTTTTGCTTTTCTTTTCTGTTTACCAATCACTTATTTGCATCGGCTTTCCACGTGGTATGTGCTTGAAGGCGGTGTTGATTGCTTATATAAACTACTAGGGGCTATGTTTTGGGCCGAGACTTGAGGCTTAGGTCAAGTAGGTAATGAAACTGACTCGCATAAACCGGACGTCTAAGGTGTCAGGGCGGTATTGGTATTGTTAGAATTCTTTCTCGGGGTTCCCTAACTCGACCTTTATCTTGGCGTGTCGAGTGATGCATCGATTTGAAGTGAACAATTTTTTTTGTATAGCTTGAATAAAGCAGGGGAAATTTGCGTAATAGAGAATAATACATATATGAGCTTTATTTTACTGAATTAAAATAACTGAATAAAACTAGTTAAAAGGGAAAGTACATAAAAAAAAGGAATGGAAATAAAGCGTCTCTCACACACTATATCGAGCAGTGTCCTCACTTGTTTGATATAAATGCAGGAGGAGAAGAAAAACAGGAATTAAAGTAAAAAAATAAAATAACAACAGGAAGGCTACTGAAAACACTATTCTCTGCCCCTGCCTCGAGCTCGTCCCCGTCCAGCTTGCGCAGCATGGTCCAAAGTGGCGGTATGATAGACGTATTCACTCAGGTTCTGCACTCGGACAGTGAGGGTGGCCATCTCATCAACCAGGCTTGCTTGGCCTTGCTGTAGTTGCTGCAGGACGATCATCATCTGGTCGTGCTGCTCTTGTTGCCTGATTTTGAGCTGGGCTGCGCACTGATTTTGCTGCCAAATGGAGATGAGGATTTCTTCATTTGTAGCCTCGGTTTCAGGACGGCGGCGACGTCGAGTGGATGGGTCTTCTGGAGGTGGAGGAGTTTGTGTGTCGGCCTGGGCGGCGCGGTCCATTTCTTCTTCAATTTCGTCCGCAGGCACATTATCATTCCTTTGAGCGGCGACAGTGTATGCTTCAGGAGCGGCTAAATCAAAGAGCCAATTAGCTCGGTCTCGTGGATTAGTGCGGTCTCGGTAAGGCATGGTGATGTTGCAGACTGTATGGTTACGGGGAAACCAGAGATATCATTTTTTCTTGCGGATAATTTCCCAATGTGCCTCTCTTGGGAACACGAGGTTGCATCAATTACAACCCGGTGTTACTTAAATGACAGTTCAGATACTCCATGGACGGTTCTCCTAAAGAAGAAGATTTGGTACCATTCCTTGTCAATACGGATGATCCAAATAATCCATCTGTAAGAAGGGATAGAAGAGCATGGGCAAACATCATGAGAAGCAATCTAGACAATGGAAAGAAGAATGTCCTTGCACATGAACCTTATGTTAAATAGGTGAAAGAGAGAGCAAAAGAAGTCAGATTACCTTTTGTCTTTGATGCATCTGCTTTCCCACCGAATTCTGAGCCTGAACCAATCCTACCCGAAGACATGGAGAAACTTAAGGCTAAAGTCCAAGAACTTGAAAATGAGAACACTCAGCTTCGAATTCGACTCAATGAGACTAAGCAGAAAAGCGAAGCTTGGGAAGACAAAAGCAAAGAATTGAAAGAAAAGTTCGAGGATAGCAAGAAAAAGGCTAGGGAAGAGAAAGGAAAGAAAGAATGGGTTGGTGGAGCACTCAAAAACGCCAACGCCGACTTGGATCACCAAAATGAAAAATTGGACCAAGTGTGGCGAAAGGTCAGAGACTTAGAAAATGATGTGGAATAGCCACCCAGATGAAGAAAGATGAAAGGGAAAAATTTGAAGCTTAGATTCACAAGTTGAATAGCATTATCAAAGGTAGCAAGGATCAGTTAGCTCATGCACTGTTGGAAAAAGAGAATGCGCATCAAGATCACATACAAGCAGAATACCAGATGGGTAGAGCTATTGAGGAAATCAAGACGCTGAAAGATGGAATCTATGATGAGCTATACCTAGAGCTGCAAGACAGTTACCACTATTGGGAAGAAAGTTGTCGTCAGGCAGAAGCTGCGGTACTTCAGAGAGATGACATCATCCATAATCTCCAGATTCTCTATGAGGAGTGGAAGAACAAATTCTTGAACTTAGCGGGATTCTCCAATTTTTTGCTTCAATAAATCCTTGAAAAATTGAAGGTGGCTGATCAAGTGATGACTCCTGAAAACACTCCTATCCCTGTGTTCGACTTTGTGAAGTTTTGCAAGGAAACAATGGGAGAACTTATTACAAATTTGGAGGCAGTTCACAGAGCCCAAGGAGTCACCTTTAGAGTTGATTTGTAATTTGTTTAAGAAGTGTATCTCATATTTTGTATTTGAACTTGGCTTCGAGCCTTAATGAAATGAAAGTTTGTTGTTCTATTATGTCTCTTCTGATTAATAGCAATGGAAAATGTTTATATTCTTAACGATACTAACAAGGTTACTAAGAGCTTTGCGCATAACATATTTTTCCATACGCATTCATACATCATTCCACATTTCATAAAACAAAACCAAAACTTACAAAATAATTGACCTCCATTCGCAGTAAACAAGCTGACTTCCCGACATCCCTACTACAATCGTGGCAATCAAAGATTACTAATGGATCAGATTGAGCAGAATCAAGCCGCTTTCAGGGAAGAGATGACCCAGATGAAGACTCAGATGAGACAACTAATGGAAGTCATCCAGATTATGGCTAAAGGACAAGAAGAGATGAGACAAGTTGTGGAGAGAAACTCTGGCAACACTCCAATTCCTACTAATGCAGGCTCAAATCCTACTCCTGGTGGAGCCATTCCTACTTCTGCAAGTGCAATCCCCATTCCTGGTGGCACAATCCCTACTCTTACTGGCGCATGCGCAATCCATACTCCTGGTAGTGGTGCAACTACCCCTCCAATCCACTTTGATGATCACAAAGGTTTCTACAACCCTCACGATGAATTGGCTGTAGACACTTCCAGATCACCAACTACTGACTTGGAAAAGAAGGTACTCGCCTTGCAAGAGACAGTCAAATGACTACAAGGCCCAAGCACTTTTGGGTTAGATTCTACGAATATGTGTTTGGTACTCGGTGTTAAGATTCCTCTCAAGTTCAAAGTCCCCGACTTTGAAAAATACAAAGGGATAAGCTGTCCTCGAACTCACATCCGATCTTATTGTAGGAAGATGGCTGCCTACTCTGACGATGAAAAACTGCTAATGCATTTCTTTCAAGATAGCCTCAGTGGTGCTTCCCTTGAATGGTATATGCAGTTGGAAGGTACATATATCAAGACATGGAAAGAGTTAGCTGAAGCATTTCTGAAACACTACCAATACAATTCTGACATGGCGCCTAACCGCACGCAACTCCAAGGCTTGACCCAAAAATCTGGTGAAGCGTTCAAAGACTATGCACAAAGATGGAGGGACTTAGCTGCTAGAGTCCAGCCTCCTCTTCTTAAAAGATAATTGATAGATATGTTCATGGGGACTCTTCAAGGTCATTTCCTAGAATGTTTGGCTGGACGCACATCCTCTGTATTCTCAGTTTAGTTATGGTCGGCAAAAGGATTGAGAACATGATAAAGATTGGAAAGATTCAGAATGCTGATGGAGTTTCTGGTGGATCTAAGAAGCCCTACCAAGGTTTTGCAAGAAAAAGAGAAGGCGAAACGAGCGTTGCCTTGATGGATAAGGGGAAAGCCAAAGCATACCAAGGATCTTATCATCATGTGGCCGCTGTTACTACCAATCAACCTCTCTCCATACCTACAAGCCAACCAGCTGTTCAAGTCCCCTACCAACAACAACGTCAAGGCTATTATCAGGGTCCGCCAAGACAAAGGATACTTGAGAAAAAATTCGATCCCATTCCGACAACATACGCTAGGTTGCTTCCACTTTTTCTTAAGGGTTCCTTAGTACAGTTGAGAGAAATGAAAGCTCCTCCCGCTGTCCTACCTCCTGGCTATGATGCAAATGCCCGTTGCGAATTCCATTCTGGAGCTCCCAGACATAATATTGAAAACTGCAAAGCTTTGAAGTATGTGGTACAAGATCTCATTGATTTAAAAGGCATCAATTTCACCAAAAATACTCCCAATGTGACTAATAATCCAATGGCAAACCATGCTACAAACATGATTGAAGAATCTAGAGGGAAGAAGTTGGTGTCAGAAGTTGATAAGATGAAGACCCCCTTTGCAGTTGTTAAAGAACAAATGTTAATGAAGAATATTGTCCCAGGATGTACCGAGGATTGTCAACACTGTTTGAAAGATCCCCAAAACTGTCATGAATTGAAGATGGGCATCCAAAATTTGTTAGATCAAGGTGTCATATTGATAAAACAGATATCAAATGCCGAAGAAGTGGCAACTATTGATATTCCCTATGATCCGATGGAGTTCACTTATGATGAAGAGCTATTGAACAATCCGTATGGTCAGAATCGTGTACCATTGACAATTCCGTATGAGCAACCTCGTGAGCCTTTGACAATTCCATGTGATGTAGATTGGTATCCTGTCCAAGTTCCACTACAAATCCCGTATGATGTTGCACCACTAACAATCCCATGTGATCATCCTCATATGCCTTTGGAAATCCCTTGTGATAATGATTGGCATACTGTTCAGACCCCATATAATCAGGTTCATGAACCATTGCAGATACCGTATGATCAAGTAGAGATTCCGCTGTCTCCACCTTCACTCGCTCCGTTAGTGATATCTACGCCTGCTCCTTTCCCTTTCGAGAGAACCAAGGTTGTCCCTTGGAAATATGAGCCAACTATTTATATTAATGGAGAGAAGGTGGATGAAGATGTTGTGAAAGCTGACAATTTTATAGAGAACATGGCTGGAACTGGTGGAATAACTAGAAGTGGAAGGATTTTCGTGCCCGTACCACCACCAAACAGTACAAATGAGAAGCAACTAATGATTAAGCAAGGGCATACTTCTACTCAAAAAGGAAATTCCAGTGAAAATGTTGAAGAGTTCTTACGAATCATCCGAAAAAGTGATTATAAGGTGGTGGACCAGCTCAACCAAACACCTTCAAAGATTTCCATGTTATCATTGCTAATGTGCTCCCCTGCCCATCAGGAGTCATTGATCAAGTTTTTGAAAACCACTCATGTTCCCTAAGAAATATCTGTTGTGCAATTTGAAGGAGTTGTGTCGAATATTGCCTCTGCGCATATTCTAAGCTTCAATGATGGAGAGTTGCCCCCCGAGGGGAAAAACCATAATAAAGCTTAGCACATCTCCATCGAATGTGTTGACGTTGTTTTGTCGAGAGTGTTGGTAGATACTGGATCATCCTTAAATGTCTTACCAGAATTCTTTGGCCAAGCTGACCATTGAAGGATTGATGATGAAGCCCAGTTCAGTGATAGTGAAAGCTTTTGATGGGGCAAGAAGGACCGTGATAGAAGAAGTCGATCTCCCTATTAAAATAGGACCTCACACTTTCATTATCACATTCTATGTGATGGATATCTACCCAGCGTACAGTTTTTTGCTAGGTCGTCCTTGGATTCATGCAGCCGGTGCTGTAACATCCACTCTTCATCAAAGGCTAAAGTTCATGGTTAATAATGAGCTTGTCGTCATCGAGGGAGAAAAGGATACGCTAGTAAGTCATCTGTCTTCATTTCGCTATGTTGAAGTGGGAGGGGAAGTTCATGAGACCCCTTTCCAAGCATTTGATGTGATAAGTGTGGAAATGATCGTTGCTAAGAAGGAGGAAAAGAAGTCAAAAAGGTCTGGATCCCCCATGGTTACTTGGAAGGATGCAAAGACTGTAATCGAGGCCGGTCACCCTGAAGGTTGGGGAAGAGTGTTGGAGCTACCTATCAACAAAAACAGAACTGGTTTGGGTTACCCAAGCAGTCACAAAGTTCAGCAAAAGACAACCGTTGACAAGGACAAAGGGTTTGTTCCCCCACTTGCCTTTGTTAGTGGTGGACATATGGTGGATGATCAGGTAGCCGTTGTGGAAGCTGAAGATGATGCACTAAAGAAAGTCTGCATGGTGTACCCAAAGGCACCGAATCAACAACTAAACAATTGGACTGTCGTGGAGATACCGGAAGTCACCTTAGTCGAAGAGTAATTTTCCTTGTTTTGCTTTCAAATCCTATGCTCTGCCCAAGGCATAAGGATTATTTTGTAGGGCTTCCCATGTTTTCAATTAATATTTATCATGAATGAAATGAACCTTTTGCATTCAATTGTGTTCCCTGTCTTTCTTTTTATTTTTGCATAAATAAATGGCAATGTTTTCTTACATTCTTCTTTTTCATCTTCTCAAAATAAAGCATAAAATCACCAATCATGCAGATCTACCCCGGGTTCCATTGATGACAATACTGCTACGGTCCTATATGACTTTGATAACCCAATCTACCATGCTGATGAGGATTGTGAGGAAGATTGTGAGCTCCCCGAGGAGTTAGCCAGATTGTTAAAGCAAGAATCAAAGATCATTCAACCGCATCAAGAATCAGTGGAAGTTGTCAATCTTGGGACCGAAGAGGATAAGAAAGAGGTCAAGGTAGGCGCTTCCCTAGAAGAGAGTGTGAATAGAAGACTGATCGAGCTCCTACGCGCGTATGCAGTTGTGTTTGCTTGGTCATACCAAGACATGCCTGGATTGGATTCAGACATTGTGGTTCACAAATTGCCACTCAAGGAAGATTATCCGCCTGTAAAGCAGAAGATGAGACGAACTCGACCTGACATGGCCCTTAAGATTAAGGAGTAAGTACAAAAGCAGCTTGATGTCGGATTCTTGGCAGTATCAAAATACCCTAAATGGGTCGCCAAATTGTACCTGTGCCTAAAAAAGGTGGTTGATAACGCGAAATCGTATATATATATATATATATATATATATATATATATATATATATATATATATATATATATATATATATATATATATATATATATATATATATATATATATATATATATATATATATATATATATATATATATATATATATATATATATATATATATATATATATATATATATATATATATATAATGACATACATTTTTACTAATCAGTGACTAGTTTCACTCCAATTTAGGGTATTTCCACATTATTTGTCCAGTATTTTGCAGGTATTCAAAGTTCATGCTCAAATGGAGCAAGATGAAGAAAACAAGCAATTACAGATGAAAACCAGATGAAAAACAAGCCAAAAATAGCAAATACGAATTTTGCTGATGTGACGACCGTCACAAGCCTATGACGACCGTCATACGTGTTACGACCGTCACACATCCATGACGACCGTCATGCTTTGAAAAGTGCAGAAATGCTGCACGTGCTGTGAGTGCTTTCAAATACCAAAAGAAGTGGACCACTAACTCCTACATTTTTTGAGATCAATCCCACTTCCTGAGGAAATTAACCGTTGGAAATTCCATCTATAAAAGGAGGGAGCTGGTACCAGAAAAGAGGAGCTGCATTGAAGACACGAAGTGCTGCCAATTTACTTTCAGAGCAATTTTAAGTTTCCTAGTTTCTTATCGTTTATTGTTTCCTTTTTCTTTCTTTCCTTTCAATTGTTGTTTTACTTTCCAAATTCTATTCTGTATGAGTAATTGGCACAAAGACTGAATCCTGCCGACATTTTGGAGGATTTCCCAAAAGCCAATCGAATTATTTACAGGTTCTCATTTTAATCGTTAATTGATTTCTATTTCCCATTATGATGCATGTTTATATATTCTAACATTGTTTACGTGTTCTTAGTTTATATTCCATGTCTGGCTAAATTTAAGTAATCAGTATGTAATAAGTAGTCAGATGGGATACGATAATTAACCGGTGTATACTTTCCTTTTCAAACTTATTTATGGCTTCAGTTAATAAATTGATTTTTCTAAAATAAATGTTCATCGGGACAGCGAGAACTTATTTAAAAGCAGTTTTGCCACGACAGTGGGAAATTCATAAAGGTACGAACCAACAAGCGACAGCTGAGGTTAGGTCCAGATAGTAAAAACTAAGCATTCATTTTAAAAACAGCGACAACACTTTAAAAAGGATTAGAGCTTAATGGTTTTCAAAAAGTAATTTTAACCGCGAACGGGATAGCGACAACATACGTTTCGCCTTAGAGTTGCGACTAGCGTCAACAACCATCGTGAGACAAAGGTCTTTGAACCGACATTTTCTTCTTAAACTATTTTTGAAAACACCCGAAACACCGATAACTTGTTGAATCCTTGAAGAACCAACATATTGCATACCGATTCAAGCATTTATACCTTAAGTAACGTTTTAAGTTCCCTCATAGTTTACACACTTATTTTTCTTTTATTTCCCTAAAACCATACCAACCTAGCTAAACACAGTAACACCCGAAAATACTAGCTTGATTACGAGTCCCTGTGGGATCAATATCTTTTATTACTACGCGATAGACTATGCACTTGCAGTTAGTTCAGTTAGACATAGAAAGTCGCGATCAAGTTTTTGGCGCTGTTTCCGGGGACCCGTTTAGTCAATAGTGTAATCCTTTGTTACACGATATAGACTAGGTTAACTATTCTCTCTCCCTCTACTCGTTCTTCGGTTGTATGCCAAGTACTCGCTCACAAGGAGACATCTTACAACCTACAATCTCCGAACTAGAGCGCATCTTACATTTAAGAAGGCGCATCCTCGAATATCAACGAAAACACAATATTCCTGATCTTCTAGCTCATCCTCCTGTTGAAGAATCAAAGATGGCTGACGGACCTTAGAACAAATCGCTGAAGGACTACGCTACCCCCTCTCAGCTGGAGCCTCGAAGTAGCATTGTTGCCCCCGCTATTAATTGGAATGATTTCGAACTAAAACCGTCATTGCTGTCAGCTGTACAACAACATCAATTCTCAGGAAATGCAATTGAGGACCCGAATGAACACTTAACGAAGTTTGTGCAATACACAGACACAGTGAAGGCAAATGGAGTGACTCCAGACGCAATAAGACTTTGTCTCTTTCCTTTCTCTCTTAGAGATAGAGCTTGGACATGGTTACAATCCTTACCATCTAACTCCGTTACAACGTGGGAAGAGTTGAAGAACGTTTTCTTAGCAAGATATTTTCCGCCAAGCAAAACTGCTATGCTTAGAGCTCAAATCAACGGATTTCGACAAAAAGATACTGAATCTCTCTACGAAGCGTGGGAAAGGTTCAAGGATATGATGAGAGCATGTCCTCACCACGGTTTAGAAGACTGGGTGACGATCCATACTTTCTACAATGGGCTTCTGTATAACACCAAATTAACGGTAGACGCCGCCGCAGGCGGTGCACTTATGGATAAGCCATTCGACGAAGCCTATCAACTTATCGAAAAGATGTCTCAGAACCACTGCCAATGGGGAGGTGAAAGAACTCCATCAGAGAAATCTGCATCGAAAGGTGGGATGTACAAGATCAGCAGTCTTGAAAAGTTCAATGCTAAGGTAGATGCTTTAGCGCAGAAAATCGACAGTGTGACCGTTACCCCAACTGCAACTGTAGCTGCTGTAACTCCAAATTGCGAGTTATGTGGAATCGCCACTCATAATGCACCTGAGTGCCCATTATTGATAGGAATTCCACCAGACCGAGTAAACTACGCTCAAGGAAATCCTTACGCAAATACTTATAACCCAGGATGGAGGAACCACCCAAACTTTTCCTACAAGAATGATAATGCCTTGCAAGCACCAGCTGCTCCGCCAGGATATCAGAAACTAGCCGCTGCTGCCCACCCTAGGAAATCAAATCTCGAAGTGATGATGGAAAAATTCATAGCTACTCAAGCTCAAACAAATAAAGAATTCCTGAATCAAAACATACACACTAGCGAGCAAATTAAACAGCTGACCGGAAAAGTAGACGCTTTAGCCACCCATAATAAAATGCTCGAAACGCAGATATCACAAGTGGCTCAACAACAAGCCTCTGCAGCCGCACCAGCTGGGACATTTCCAGGCCAGCCAGAACCTAATCCGAAAGGTCATGCAAACGCTGTCATATTGAGAAGTGGAAAAGAATTGGAAGGCCCAACAGATCCTAGGAATGAAGATCTAGTCATGCATCAGAAATCTGATAAACCAACAAAAAAGGAGTCTGAAACAGAAAAGAAGGAATGTGACGAGCAAAAGGCCGCCAAAGATGAAAACTCATATGTGCCTCCAGCACCATATAAACCACATATCCCTTATCCTCAAAGATTCATAAATTCCAAAACTTCAGGACAATTTAAGAAATTCGTTGAACTTCTGAAACAACTAAATATCACTATTCCTTTCACAGAAGCGATAACTCAGATGTTGTCATACGCTAAGTTTCTTAAAGAAATCTTGTCTAACAAAAGGAAAATCAAGGATAACGAAATAGTTATACTTACTGCCGAATGTAGCGCAATCATTCAAAACAACATGCCTCCTAAACTAAAAGACCCAGGTAGTTTCTCCATACCTTGCATCAAAGGAAAGTTCGTCATAGACAAAGCTCTATGCGATCTAGGAGCCAGTATAAGTGTCATGCCCTTATCTATATGCAAAAAGATGAATATGGGAGAATTAAGACCAACTAAAATGTCCGTGCAATTGGCTGACCGATCAGTCAAATACCCTGTCGGTGTGCTGGAAAATGTTCCAGTACGCATAGGCCAATTCTATATCCCAACCGACTTCATAATCATGGACATCAAAGAGGACTCTGTTACCCAAATTATCCTAGGAAGACCGTTCCTAGCGACAGCCGGAGCTATCATAGACGTAAAGAAAGGAAGGCTAACATTAGAAGTAGGAGAAGAAAAGATAGAGTTCATCCTTACTAAGTTCTTGAAGGCACCAACTATAGATGACACATCCTATATAGTAGATGTCATTGACGAATGCATACGAGAATTAGAGAAGGAAGAAATTACATATTCTGAAATCATGAAGATCCAAATCCCTGCTATTCATGAAGATGACGACTGGCGTGCACCGTACAAAGATGATAGTCTGAGCGAGATCTTAGCACTAGTTCCAAATCACATGCCAGGTCCGAAAAACCCAGCTTTAGAACTTAAAGAACTACCTAAAACCCTCAGGTACGAATTCTTAGATACAGAATTCAAAAGACCAGTAATAGTCAATGCAAATTTAGGACAGTTCGAAACAGAGAAATTACTAGAAGTCCTAAGGAAATACCCACAACAGAGGAGGCAACCCAAGCAGCAGCACCAAACTCCTACACCAAACAGCACAAGCAGCAGCTCTGACAGCAACAGGTTGATTAAACAGCAAAAAGTTGACAGCAACAACTCCTATCTTCATGAATAACTCCTATCTTCAAGATTCAATAAACTTTCAATCTTCACCAAGCACCAGCTTAAACCCTAGCAAACTTCAACTAGTAAACAGCTTCAACAAGCTCCTAACTTCATCCTCAACAAGAAGCAAAACCCTAGCTTCAACAAGCAATCAACTTCAACAAGCACAGACTTCATTCTCAACAAGCTCCAACAAGCAACCTCATCTTTACCAAGCTTCCACAAGCACCTCCAAAAAGGTTAAGAAACTCAATGACAACCAAAGGAAGCTACTAAGAACTTAACATTATAGTAGAAAAGTACCCTCAAAGTTCTACTCTTAAAGCATGCCATTCATCCCTCCAAAGGAGAGATGTGACTTCTTTAAGAGGACTTTATGTCATTGGATTGAATGGAGATGAACAATATACTCCATGTTTGAAGAAACAAGCAAAACTAGTTTAATGCTCTTCCTAGAACCCTAGTTTCCCTAAGCTCCTGACAAGCATTCCACCAAAGGACAAGGCTTCAACTTCAAGCTCCTTCAAGCTCTCCAAAGCATATTCAATTGGTCTTCATCTTCATCAAAAAGCAAGAGAGCCACCACCCTAGTCTAAGGGGAACTATTGAATTAAACTAGTCAAGTTAGTTCACTAGAAACACCTAGAAGTTAGTCCTAAAACTAATTCTAATTAAAATACCAAAAATGATTGTAAAATCCTAAAAAAAATTCTAAGGGTTCCTAAACCTCTTAAGAATCACTCCGTACAAAACCAAGGGGTTAATCAACCATTAAGACCTAAAACTATGCCCTAAACCTAAGGGTACTATCTTAAAACCCTAAATCTACACCACTTAATGCTTAATGTTCAAAATAGCCTAAATTTATCTCACAAAAATATGAGAAAATTACTAGTGGTACATGCATCTCTAAGCTATCTAGTCCAAAAAGAATCACCTCAAAAATCAACACCAATTATCCATACTAAAATCAGCAAGATCACATATCAACCATATCCAAAATAAAAGCAATTAAAATGCAAAATATGCAATTAAAGTATAAAATGCATGAATTAATAATTTCTCAATCCTATTAAATTCTAGACTCTATAAGGAGTCAGGGGAAAAAAATCTAGCCTAAAAATGTTAATTTTCCTATTTGTTATGAATTTAATCCTAAACTATATGAAAATATGAAATTAAAAGAAAATATAATGAAAATGAATAAACCTGCGTTGCAAATAGCAATTGAAACATGTTGTAATCCAGGCTGGGCCCAGAATGGGGGTGTGTATATCAAATGAGTCACTAAGCCCAAACGAAATTAAAACAAAATCAGAAAATGAAATGGAAAATGGAAAATGCTTGTGATGAATAGCAAAGGTTTCACGTTGTAAATCCAACTTGGGCCACGCAGGAGGTGTTAATAGCAAGGATTCACTAAGCCCAACCAATTCAGTTTAATGAAACGGTGAGTTTCGTCAACTCACTCTCTTCAGAAATTGAAACGCAATCGTGGCCATTGGTTTATGAGTTCAGTCAAGGTCAATACATGATCCAATGGGTGAAACATCTTCTTCTCCAAATATTTGAACCTGGGAGGGAAAGTTCAGGACGGTGGCCTGAGTTACAGAGCCACCGTCGTCTCCGGTGAGGCCTCCATAAAATGTATCAAACGCCAAACCTAAACATCCTATCCCACTCAAAATCATCCCCTGAGTTCAATTCCAACCTCTAAAATCATTGATTTATGTTCCATCTCAAAATACGACTGAAAGTTCAGAAATTCATCCAACTTCAATTGTCACGATTCTTGAAATTAATGATCCTAAACTCATCTACACCTTTCACTGATCAAAACTTGCTATTCAAACATGCTTAACTCATCAAGAACCAAGAGTTCTACTCCTTAACAGAAATGGTGATGTACCTAATTTGGTCTCTAATTGTCCAATTCTTGTGCCTAAATCCATCTAAGCATCATCAATAACCTATCCTCATATCAAAACCTATGCAATTCACTACCAATTATGCTGAAATTTGAAGAATGCAAACCTGGTAAAAATGGATGAACAGAGTAGGTTTTCCTTCGAATCAAGCTCCAATTCTTTCCAAATTCATTCAATAGCACCTTCTCAAGCTTCTGAAACACTCAATTGGCCTTGAAATCAACTCAATCTCCAAACACGATTCTTGATGCAGCTGGGAAAGTTTCAATTGCTCCCTCTTGTTTCTCTCTAATTCTTGCCCAAAAAACCATCTGAACTCATTGCAATGGTTATATAGAAGCTATTGGAAACCTCTAGAAAGTTCTGTAACAACCACAATGAGAAATTCAATTTCTCATTCTCCTTCAAAATCTCATGTGCACAGTTGGTGAATTGCCCTGTTCTCAGCCTGATCTTGCTTGAATTTCTCACCTCATGAAATTTTGAAATGAATGGGATGTGTATCTTCCTTGTTTTTGATCCCATGGTAATGGATTGATATGTTGCTTCCACCTTAAGTCACAAAATGAAAGTGTGTGAAAATGACCCCAATTCAAAAATTTAACATTGCCATCATTCTCAAAATACATTTTCTGATCAAAATGACATATAATGTTGTTCAATTTGGCCACAAAACAATTTCCCCCAAATTTTGGCCTTTTAAGGTGTATTTTTTCCTTCTTTCAAAACCATTTCAAGTGAATTTGTGTTCCAAGCCAATCCAAGCTCTCATGACCACTTGGTTACACCCAAAACATCATTTTGAACAAGTTCCATGTTGAACAATTTTCCATTTGAAGCTTGCAAGTTGGAGTTATGGACCCATGATCACAAATGACCTATAATCACCAATATCCAAAATACCCCTGGCTTACAAAGGTCATAACTTGAGCTCTACAAATCTATCAAGGACTTATAGTACTCTATGGAAATATAAGATCAATATCTACAACTCTCATGTTGGCCAAAAATCCATTTGAAAACTCCTTGAAGGGAAAAAGTTGCTCGGAAGTCAAGTGACTTTTACAGATAAATTTCATAGTCATCTGATGACCTGTAACTTGCAAGGACCATAACTTGAGTTATACAAATCCGCTTGAGGACTTCTAGTACTCAAATTAAAGGTATTGAGATGCTCTACAAGTTTCATGTTGGCGAAAGATCCATTTGAAACTTGTATTTTGATTTATGTGGCTTTGAAGTTAGGCACTAAACAGGGTGATTTTACACTGAAACCCTAATTTAGCAACTTCCCACATTCTTGATTCTTCTTTGCTTAATCTTGGCACAACACCACACATATATCAACATAACAATCCATGAGTCCCATCACCTCAAATTAGGATTTGATGCTCTTCAATTACTCAATTGAACTAAGAGTGACCCAGATGAAACCCTAGTTGACTGCACCTCAACTGTGGCTCATGTACCTGAATCAATGACTTGTCTCAGCTTCAATAGGGCCCTCTAGGCATCCCATGAGATCCATACACACCTAAAATTCACATTCCATGTTTCACATCCCACTGATGATTCTCAATATTCCTCAAGATAGGAGCAAAACCCACATGTAGGCACTCAAACTTCTCAAGACTTCAAATCATTTCCTGATGGCCTGGATGACTTCTCAATCTTGGATAACACCTCTTGCTAGGCTCTTATCTTGATAGACACCATTGATCCCTTGTTAGAGGCATGCTATGCTATGATATGCCTATGATTAGAACCATGTGAATGATGTAACTATGCAAATGAAATGCAATGAAACATAAATCAGGCAAGAAAAGGTTGAGCAAATTTTTGGGGTGCAACAAGTAGTACCAACCTGTCCTTGACCTCTGTTTCGAGTGATGCCCCAATTTTACTTCTTTCTTTATCTCTTCAGAACCCAAGTTGACAAATTCAACCTGCTCTTTATATGGATGAAGGTAGGCTTTTTCGTGTTCAGCCATTCTGATTAACTCTTCGGGAACCTCGAATTCTTCGTCAAACTCTTCTTCAGCTTAGAAAACAAATGAATCGCTACCAGAAGGAACCGAATGATCATTGGATTTTTCGGATGATGGAGGCTTTCTGCATGGTTTTAAAGGGTTTAACATGATCAGACACACATACAACAACAACATGCAGATGATGGGTTCAATTTTAAGTTTTTCCAAAAAAGATTGCCATTTTTCCTTTTTACAAAGAGTGAAAATGATGAAAAAGCAAATGAACAAGAGTTTTAACAAAAACAATTCTTCACTCTTTAATCTTTTTAATTGCAAAGTGGCCTATAAAAAATGATTTGATGGCCTTGGGCAAGACCATGAATTTTAAAGAAAACAAAAGCTAACAAGCAATGCATTACTCTAAAGATAGCACAATGGGAATTTCCACTGCCTCCCAATTATGTAAGGTCACTCCATCTTGGACCACCAGGTTTTTGAGACTGCTTCTCTCTTCTTCTTTAATAATGGTGTTGACTTGTACACCGTGTTGCAGTGAGAATCGTGATACCAAGCTATTGATTAACTTGAATCTTAATTCTTAAAATTCACAACCGGAGTTTGATTTATCCAAAGGAAAGATTAAAGAAAGAAAAACCCTTTGTGTGATGTAACAACAACACTATGAGATTCGGGGATCGGGGGTTGGTTATGCCTAGGGTAGGTATTTTACATCCTAAACATCTGTAGTACTCTACAGGAACCTTTTGTATGTTTGTATGTTATACTTGCTAAATGTTTGATATGGTTTGGGATAGGGTAAAAGGTTAAGTTGAAGACCTAAGGATAGTTTCTAAGTTTGCTCGCAAAGATATCGCATCCTTTACCTACGTATCCTAACTAGGATAGAATAAGAGCAACCGTATTTCACCTTACTAGGGATAGATGAACACTTGATTGTGATCAAGGTTCAAAGGGGAATAAACATGACAATGCTTGCATCGAGTTTAACAAAACTCTCTATTTCTAAGTTATACACTCAAGGAGATTGACTTTTACAAAAGCCAAAAAAGGGGAGTAAGTAATCATCACCATGATTCTTACATAGAGTTAACAAACTCTATCTTAAAGTTATAATTGAAGGATACTCCTAACAAGGGGTAGGTTTTTTAGACTTAAAGCAGAAGTCTAATGGCTTGAAGGTTCTAACTTAACTAAATTATGGTTCAAGATGACTTAACAAAGTCAAGGGGAGGGTAATGAGCTATCTATGACACAGGGGTCAATAGAGAGACTTTCCTTTGGAAGGGAAAATATGAGGCAACTTGGATGATAACTAAAGAGTTCCATCACTTGAGGAAATAACTTAACAAAGCATAAACATTCAAACATGATGAATATATAAGAGGTATGGTTACAACCAAGAACAATGCAAACATATGACAATATCAAGCAAGGATTATGAACAAGGCAAATGGTTACCACCAATGTAAACCAAGACATTAAAATATCTAAAGAGAGGTTCTTACAAGACTCAACATAAGAGATAAATGACACATCTTGACAAAGATGAAGGTATATCTTAACAAAGATGAAAGTAACAAATAAATGCAAACAAGTCAAAATTTGAGGTAAGCATGTTATAGGTCAAAGGATGTCATATGTAACCACATAAGAGCAAACATCATACGTTTTGATGACAATCAAGTATATGCAATTAAACAATGTCACAAAAATGTAAACAAGTATTTCAATACTTCATGGAGACAATCATAAGTTTAAAGATGAACCACTTAGATGCTTTACACGCAAAGTTTGAAATTTAAAACTCAAACACACAAGAGAGCTAACCAAACAAGTTCATATCAACTTCAAGTTAAACTTAATGAAAAGAAAATCAAAGTTTTTGAAATGAAGATTAAGAGATAGGAGGGTGAAAACCCAAAAATGGATTACAACTTTCTCACAATGTAAAGTGTTTCTAAAATATGAATTTTAGAATTATTTAAAAATTATATGAAAATATGTAATAAAATAAGATCTTAGCAAAAAGAACCATTTAAAAATGATTAAAATTGAAGATGTTATGTTAATTTATTTAAATAAATATCAAATAAAATGGTCATTAAAAATAAGGAAATGTCTCGCCCAAGGCTTGAATTCAAGACCTTGAGATCATGGACTCAAAACATAGCCAATTCTACCACTTCATGTGTGTGTTCATTGAATGGGAAAAGAAAGAGAAATAATGAAAACACTAAAATCAAGAAAAATAACCAAAAAGTGCCCTTGCTGAGGGTCGAACTCGATACAATGGACATGGCAAGATACTTGAGTGCAAGGTAACAACCATTGGGGTGGCGATACGTCCAATGTATCCGGCCACCTCAGTTAAACATAGACCTAAAGAGGCATGTTTCTGGGCAAATATCCAAGGCCATCTCCAAGTGAAAACTCCAAAATAGTTTCAATCTAAACTCTTCAATTCTTAATCAAATTTAATGAAATAAGAGTCTAAACTGCTTGAATTTTCATGAGTATTACAAAGGTATCAATCAAATTTTGAAATTACTCCACCAACCAAAACAGGATAGAACATGTTAAACATAACTTTGAAATGCAATTTGAAGAACAAAGATCAAACCAGCTATAAACTTATGCAAGTAAGGGGTCTGCTCATATTTAAATGTAAAACTTAAGATGAGTTTCAATGGAACATCTCAGTTTCTCAACAGAAACATATCATGGCTGTTAAACTGCAAATGATGAATTGTTTTTCTCTAAAAAAACATTGCATTTTAGACCAAGTTAGGACAAACAACTTAAAGGCTAAGAAATGTTCATCAAAGATCATGAACTCCATTCACACCTTACAATGATATTAGAGGTTAACAAACCTTGAAGAAAAAATGTTGACAGAATTAAATACACCAATAAAATCACAACATCTTGACAGAATCATGAACTTATGCAGAGTGTTTCTCAACCCAAAAACTTAACCAACATTCAATGAGTTTGATCTATACGAATTTTGAAAATCCAATGGAAGTTTTGATGAGGATTTCAGGTTGACAACCTCCCAATAAGTGGTAGACAGTAAGCACATATAGAAGGCCAATAATCAAACTCTTATCATGACAAATAGAATGAGATAGTTATAAAACACAAGTTGGATCATAATGCAAACAGTGAGTTATATATAGGTTGGACAGTCTCAACTCCAACATGGAAAATAGCAGCAAGTTCTTGGTATTTCATCCATTGATGAATTCCAAACATTGTGCTTTTACAAGGATGCAATTATAAAAATAACTTATGAAAACAAGATCATAGCACATATCAAAGATAATTGTTTTGTTTCAAGAAAACTAACACGCCTTGACATTACAAAGTGCAATAAAAGCAAATGACAGTCCAAAGTTTTGTATTATTGACAGTTAGTTTGTTTTGGTATTTCAATCAATATTGATGAATTCCAATTATAGTTCCAACAGTAACAACAAAACTTAAAATTTTTTAATGCAACAACATGATTAAGGAGGCTTTGGTTGAAAACAGAAACAACAACATTTCTTAACTCAAATTGTAGCAGGCTATGAATTCCAAACACATGAATGGTCATTGTCCAAACTAAAACCTGCTGGTATAAAAAACTAACAAACTCTAAAGCAGCAGTTGATTGCCAGCTCCAGGTGTTTCAATCAATACCATTGATCAATTCCCATCATAGCTCTCACAATAGGTTTAAAAACAAGATGAGAACCAAACAAACAAGAGTGTTTTGTTGAAAGAAGCAACACACATATTGATCACTAGTCTTAGTTTCAAACAAAACCTCTAGATAGAAACCACAACATGAACCATCTCTTTAACATGAGAAAATATCTTGAAAACAACTATTTATGAGCTGACTAACTCAGCCCTGGAAAACAGTCAAATGACATCATGGTTATAACTTAAGCATTGCCAAAGCAAATCAGTCTATCAAACTAGAACTCACAGCCTAAAGTCACAACTCAAGGAAACTATAACTAAGCAGCACCAAGAATCTGACATTACAATGCCAAGGAAACTAACACAAAGAGTCAACAACTCTAAGCATCTCAACATGAGTTGATAAATACAACCTCAACACAAACTCTAACAGCAACCCTTAAACAAAGAACCCTAATGACAGTCACAAAGCAAACCAAAATATGCTAGACAGATCTAAATATGAACAAAGCTTAAAGTTCATAAATGAGAAACAACAAACATGACAATGTTTAAGATTAAGCCACTAAACCTAGGCCTCTCATGTTGACAGTTTTCAAAACAGTTTTGGTGGTTAACTTAACATAACAATGCCAAGATCCTAAACTCATCATGAATCCAAACAACATACCTTCACAAAAGTAATAACATACATATACCACCCTAATGGCATTCCAACAGCAAATGCACAGGGTATTGGTTTCTCACAAAGTTTTGATAGCATGGTTAACAAACCACTTCAACATGATCATGTGTAAACTTTTTAACAAAACCAAACAATACATGATGCATATCAATGAATGAGATTAAAATGATATACCTCTTGTAGTCTTCCCACACTTAAGCTAAGCAAGAACAAGAATTCCTTCCTTTGAGCTAGCTTGAGAATATTGCTTCTTCTTGAAGAAACAATGCAATCTTATGGACAGTTGGACCAAGTGAACCTCCAGTTGTTTTTTGAGACTTTAAACAGTTAATATATAATGAAAGTGAGGTGTTCCAAATGTTATGATGATGGAAAATGGTCTATGTAGTGATTTGGTGTGAAACTTGCACAAAATTCAAAGTATGGTGTATAGAAAGTTGACTTTTTGATTCAAAGTTATTTTGATGAAATTAATGGTGGGAATAGCTTCAAATGATCATTTTCAGTGTGTGTGTGTGTATAGTTTTTGAGGTGGTGGAATGTTTGGAAGTGGTGCTGGTGTAAAAGTTGCAAAGAGGTAATTTTGTGATTTTTCTTCACTTACAAGCAAAGATGGTAAGAAGAAGAGTTGTGTTTTCTCTTGTGTGTTGCGATCGCTGTTGTGTAGAGCAGGGTGGAATGGATCCTCTATTTATAGGCCAAGTGAAGTTTGGGGCAGATTTGGTATTTGCAAAGCAAGTCGCATTTTGGTGGGAAAATCCTTGGTGTTTCAAATGGTGATTTCCATCTGCTGGTTTTAGTTTCTTTCCAACAGTTATTACCCTAAAAAATAGATGCCTTTGAGCTAACATGAAGTGACTATAGAGGTGCTAAATCAAGCCCTCTATGCTGCAACCAAAACTATACTCTCTCTCATGTGTACTTTTGTACCTTTTATATTAAACAACTGAATTATGGATGGAGCTTTAGTTTTGCTTTGATTCCCCTCAGATATGGTTCAATGATCCCTATAACACATCACATCAGATGCTTTATCATGGTTAGAAATGAAGTGCATGGTTGGAAACCAAGTCTATGTTGAGTTTTGACAAGATGACAATCAAGTGTTTAGGCCCAACTTGTCCAATTCGAAACTCTCAGCTCACAAGGGCTACGGAGGAGTTCTTGTACTTTTTGGAAAGCCCTCATGGTGCTCTACAACTTTCATGTTTACTGAATTTTTAGATTCTAAGTGGAACTAGGTCAAAAAACCCCTCAAAGTTGGCTGAAAACATGTCTAAAAATCCCAAAAACTTAGAATTTTTCTAAGTGTTTTCTCCCTTTTGTAGTGATTTTGAGTATAACTCCAAATCTGTGCATTTTTTGCGAATGGACCACTGTGACACTTTTGTAGCACTTGCCAAGACCTTTCCAACAAGCTTTGAACCACCTCATTTGGATGTGTGGTTAGGAAGTTATGGTCTTGCCCCTTTCAAAACCCTAATTCCCGACTTTTACGATTACTCCTCAATCCTTGATCCAATGGTCATGTCACTTCATGGATAGATGTAATATGTCATTAGGAACATATTTGCTTCCAACTTTGAGGTCAAATTCCTTTTGGTTAAAAAGTTGACTTTTCAGTCAAACAGACCGATCGATCGATAACCACCAGATCGACTATTGGTGTTCTGGATCTTTTGAGGCCTTAAAACTTCTTGGGTAAACTTAACTAAGATATATGAGCTTCATGGACCATGATTCCATCATTTTAACACCTTTTAAATCAAAAGTCAAGCTACAATTGACTTTTCCTGATCTGAAACCCTAATTGGGTGTCCTGGACTGCACTGTTCTTGATCTTTGGATGACACGCTAAAATTGGATTCACACTTAACCCAATGTAGTATCTTTGATGATGTAGAGACTTGTTTCATGGAGAATAAATCCAAGACATTGACTGATCAAACCATCGAAACCTCGATTCTTGACTGTATGGAACCCTAATTTGCCTGTATCTTAACAAGGACAAACTTGAAATAGGTTAGGGTTAGATAATCACATGAGGATGGTCCTAGAATGATGATGAAGATCTAAGGGGTCAAAATTCGGGGTGCAACACACCGCCGCTTACAAACATCTCCTTTAGGGTTTTCTGCTTCTGATTATTATCTTTAGATGCTTCTTCCAGAGTTGGTTTGTAACCCAACCCTTGCTTGCCATTTATGGCGCGAGCGTTCATTTCTATAACTTCTCCCCATTCCTGCGGGAATCCTTCCTTCATTGCAGCTTTTATGCTTTGCACGGAGGAAAAAGACAGACAACAAATTATAGCAAAATTATCAATTAGCACAACGTGAGCGATTTCTAGGGCTTGAAACGCGGTTTCTAGTGCATTCTCGTCGACTTCGATGTATCATAATGAAGACAGGTTACTCATTGTCAAATCTTCCTCCCCGTGCACTATGACCAGCTGATCATCAATGACAAAATTTAGCTTTTGATGCAGGGTGGAGGTTACAACGCCTGCCCCATGGATCCAAGGTCTGCCTAATAAACAACTATAGGCCGGATTAATATCCATGACTTTGAATGGTACTTCAAAACATTACAGACCCACCATTATTGAAAAAGTTACCTCTCCAATTACGGACCGTCTGGATTCATCGAATGCCTTTACAATTAAAGAGGTTTCTTTCATAATTTCTCCTTTATGACTTAATTTTACTAGAGTCCTTTTTGGCATTACATTCAAGGAAGAGCCGATGTCAATCAGGACTCTAGCTAAAGTATCTTCTTCACATTTGATGCAGATATGTAATACGCAGTTGTGTTTGCGGCCTTCTGGCGTAAGATCATCATTGTTGAAGCTTAACGTGTTGCATGTCGTGATGTTGGCGACAACCGAGTCGAATTGTCCCACTGTGATGTCTTTGGTGATGTGGGCCTGAGTCAATATTTTCAGAAGAGTTTCCTTATGTGGGAGTGAGCTGAGCAGTATTGACATTACAGAAATCTTTGATGGAATCTGATTCAATTGATCCACCATTCTATAATCACTTTTGCGGATGATTCTCAGGAACTCTTCGTCATCTTCCCTTAATATCTCTTTTCCTTTCGCCTTATCGGTGACTACCGATTCTTTTGGAACAGTCTCTTGAAGAACAGTTTCTTTGACATTAGGGATGACCTTAGGTGCTACTTTGGGAGTTTCAATGGTAACCTTCGGTACATAAATCCTCCCACTGTGAGTCATCCGACTTCCTCCGACAATGTTAGTCACGTCGGCTTGTTTTCTTCCGGCTTTCAACTCTCACCAGGAACTGTCGTATTTCCATGGTACAACTTTCGAATTTTGCTCTCTCCGAGGATCAAATCTAGGCTGAGCCTTGCCAAATCTGGGCACTGGATCCTCACGAAATATTGGTCCGACGACACTGGATCGAGTCGTCTTGTTATTGTCGGTATTGAACACTGCTCTTTTCTTAGGTTCCTCTGGTAGATTGAACACTAGTTCAATAATCACGACGTCCTCTTTTTTCTTCCTACTATTGACTTATAACATCCCCTCGTTGATTAATGACTGGATGTCTTTTCGCACAAGGTTACAACCTTGCGGGTTCTTGTTGCACTCTTCACAATCCTCATGATTGCTCTTGAGCCAATCTCTTGTGCAATTCCACCAGCGGTGCTTTAACTTCAGCCACTTCAGTGACTGTTCTCATCTTAGAGCCTTATCCTTCTTCCATTGTAGCATTCATTCCACCGTGGTTCGGAAAAGGATTATCCTTCACATTGGGATGATTATCTTCAAATGATAGTATCTTCTTTTCAATCAATTCCCTGACGACGTGCAGAAGCGCAATACAACCCTCTAGATCATGCCCAGTGGTGTTAAGATGGAATGGGCAATGTGCGTTGAGATTGTAGTATGAAGGAAAAGGATTGGGTGGGGCACCGAATTTTCTTGTTTGAATAAGTCCTCTAGCTACCATCATAGGATATAGTTCGGTATAACTCATTAGTGTTGGTTGTATCTTGGGCCTCCTATTCTGATAGGTTGGCCTGGAAGCTTGAGCCCTGGGCTGCTGCATCTGCTGATTATTGTAAGGTCGGTGATTGTACTGCTGATAGGCATTCGGTGCCCTTGGCTGAATATTTTGTTGATTTTGTTGATTTTGTTGATTTTGTTGATTTTGTGTCTGGAAGACTGGCGTAACCGCTGCTATGTATTGCGGTTGATGATACTGTTGTTGTTGAGCTTGAACTTGGGGACGGATCATGCGGTTCTGTGCCCTTTTCTCGAACATTAACGCATTGGTTTCTTCCTCTTTCTTTTTTTGGAAACTGCTGGATGGTTTCTTGGATGAATAACTGCTGGAACTGCTGGCAGGACCAGAAATCTTTTTGTTCTTCAATTTGGCTTCCACTTTGACCCCCACTGCCATAATATCGGCGAAGTTTGCCGATACACTACTTATCATTCTTTCATAATACTTTGGTTTGATGGCGTCGACAAACCAATCTGCCGATTCCTTATTTGTAAGTGGTGGCTCAACTTGTGCAGCCGTCTCGCGCCATCTTTGCGCATATTCTTTGAAGGATTCCGAAGACTTTTAGTCATGCTCAATAGCTGACGTCTGCTTGGAGCAAGGTCCACATTTTATTTGTATTTTTAGATGAAGGAATTAGATAGATCTTGAAAACTTTGAATCCTTGATTGGTCTAGTCCTAAATACCATTTTGCAGAGGCTTCTTTCAAACTTTCTTGGAAGCAGTGTATCGTTAATTTGTCATTGTCGAAATGCACAACCATGCGTCTGCAAGACATCACCAAATGGAGTTTTGGGCAAGTTGCTCCATCAAATTTTTAAAAGGATGGCATTACAAACTTTGGGGGTAACACCAACCCTGAGACCAAGCACATGTCTCTGGCATCAATACCAACGATGCTTTTCCCTTCTAAAGCCTTCATTCTTCTTGCCCTTATTTCCATCTCGACCCTCATCTTGTCGTGTTTTTCTTCTCCTGCTTCAAATTCATATGTTATCTCATAAACTTGTTATTGTTGAGTATTGAAGACCGGCCGGACATTCATCTGAGCGCCTGTTTGAGTGAACAGAGGGTTATGGAATTCATGCGTAAGCCCTGCTGTTTGTGCCGTTGTACATTGGACATGGAATGGAGATACACAATCTTTGGAGATGCCAAATGGAACCTTTGTTATGGAAGTCACTACCGGCATAGGGACTGCTGCAGTTGCGTTAACCTTGGATACCACAGTGGCTTGTGTATCCATTTTTTCCCTGATCACTTGCATAGCGTCCATGATCTGGATGACATCGCCTTGAAGTCCTTCCAATTCATTGTCAATATGATTGATTCTCTCTTGCTGATATGCCATTCTCTTCTGAGTATTGGCTCAGGTGTTGTAGCGGTGGGGACTCAGTGTGATCTTCTGGGAAAAGAACAACGGATGAGCTGTGGAGCCCATGCAACACCATGCAAATGATGTGCTATGTAAATGCAAATGCAAATGCAATACCACTCATTCAAGGAAAAGCAATAATCTTGTTTACAAACAAAATTAGTAAATCAAGACACGTAACAACATGATTGAAAGTAGAATTTCATTGGTAAAACAAAGTCTGTTATAACAGATGGTTCTCGTTAACGAACGGGACCTTTCTTACAACATAATTTTCAAAAAGTAATGATTACATTCATAAGCTCTTAAGATTACAATCTTTTGAAAAAAGAGGAATTTTGGAGGCCTCGATCATTCTAACAAGATGATCCTTCCTCTTCTTGAGGTCTGGCGTGGTGTTGACTCTGACGAATCAGCTCCCAACAGCTTGGCATTTTCTCATTCTGCTTTAACTAAAGCAAACTTCAGTTCATCTCTAGGCATGAGTATTTCTGGTTCTAGAGAGATTTCATAGTTATGATTGTAGAACATTTTCAGAGCTATCTCTTTTGACCAAAGGAGATTAGCTCTTGTGACCAGGCAGCTCACGTTTTCTTCCGTAGTCATTCCTTGCAGATGTGGATGATACCAGGCTAAACGGGCTTGAGCTTCAAAGTTTTTGTCACTACCCTTTTCATAGAAATAAGTCCTTAGCAAGTATTGCTCTGGTTCTGGTCCTGTTTGGTACCCTAGCTGATGGCTAGCAAGGACCGGACTGTAGCTGATGATTCCCTTTGTTCCTATAAGTGGTATGTTGGGAAAGTCTTCACAACTGTGAATCATGGAGATTCCTCCATTATTGATGTTGTACCAGTTGACGTCGTAATGAGAAAGCGATGCTAACTTTATGATCCAAGCATCCTTGTTGTGGAGATTCCAAAGATAGCGATGCTAACAGTCCCAAATCATACATTTTTCGAAGGTGGATAACATAGTAGGTGTCAGCCAGCAGTGTGGAAACAAGGTTTTTAATTATGAAGAGTCTGATGGCTTCTTCGCTGATGAACTCATCACAACTAGGGAAAAGGTATAATCCATAGATCAGAAAAATCCAAGATTGCTTCAAAGATCCCTAAGTCCCTATTATCATAGTGGAATTCAGCTCTTTCCATGAGTGGCCTTGCTTCCATTCCAGAGAATCCTTCTTTATTTACCAATTGAGCAGACAGCTCTGTGGGTTCAAGATGCAGGGCTTTGGCAAGCTCCTTTCTTCTTGGTTTACCGTAGGGAGGAATAAAGGTCAAGGGAATCTTCAAATAAGCAAAATACTCTTCCAAGGTTGGGAGTAGTTGGAAATCTGGGAAAGTGAAACAATGGTACACCGGGTCGTAGAACTCAACGAGTGCCAACAACATGTCTTCATTGACTCTTGTGTCCAACAAAGGTAGAAGATCTCCATATTTGGCGACGTACGCGGCGGGATTCCTGACAAGGCCCCTCAAGATCCAAAGATTGTCCAACCTTAGGCTCAGGAATGGAAATCTACTTCTGCGATCCATAACAATGTCTGCAAAAATAAGATTTTGAATTCCTTGAATGGTTAGTAAAAATGCAAGAATGCAATGCAAGTGCAATTGGTTTTACGAAACTCAAAAGATTAGTTAAATCAAACCCTAATTTCGTTAATTGTTGGGAAAATTTACAACTTTAAAATACAAGACAAGAAGCCTAAGTTTACATAAAAAATCTAGGTCCTATAGTCTATGTTTCTGACAAGAACTTTAGTCGCGGACCTCTTCAACTTCTTCGGCATTGTATTTTCCATTACCAACTTGTCCACTATGCTTTTCCAAGCTCCGGATGTAGGCGGGATGTTTGAATACTCGTAAATGCTTTGAGTAGGCTTAACACTAGAGAAAAATAAATTATCTTTTGTAACATCACCGTCGATCACACATTGTTCGAGCCAACTGATCAGTTCGTCTTTGTCTTGCAATTCTCTTCCGAGTTCTGTTGTTTCTAAAAAAAGTATGATACTTCCCTTCCAAACGATCTGCAAATTCTTCTCTAGAAGATATGGAATCTTCAGATCTCGGGCTCGAGATTGTACCCATAAAGTGAATGGTTCGAAGGCCACACAATTCTTTTTTCCCAGATAGGCTTTAGTCTTTTTCTGAGATATTCTCCCAAGCATCGACTGTGTTATTTCTCACATTCTTCGTCGCTTCGGTGTTGAGATAGAAGAATCCAGATAATAGCAGACTTGTTGGCTTGTCCTTCATTGGAAACCCAAACTGAGCTCGGGCCAAAGCGGGGTTGTCGCTGATTCCTCCCCTTACTCCAATGAGTGGTATATTTAGGAAAATACCACACCAATCAAAGTAGACTCCTCTGTCGTAGGCAGGATTGTACCAATGAATGTCAGCTTTCGTCAGAGACATTATCCTTTGGGACCATCTCCATCCATTGGGACTTTCTTTGAATGAGTCAGTTCTTGAAAAATGGTTGACGAACCATTTGTACAATAGGGGTGCAAAACAAAGGATGGTTCCTTTTCCTTGAAGTGTCCGATGATGAATTGAATGGTAAGTGTCTCCTAACAAGGTAGGCACTGGGTTGCCACTTAGGGATACGGTGATAGTGGAATAATTGACAAATACTTCGACTTCTGGAAAAAACACCAATCCATAGATTAATAGAGCAAGAACTGCTTCGAATGCACCCATACTACCCTCTTTGGCAAGATAAGCATCTTTCTTAACTAAGAAATCAGAATGGAAACCCTTGACTCTGCTTTTGGTGGCATGGTTAACCTTAGTCTCCGATACTTCGAGATGAAGAGCATCTGCTATTTCATTCGGCGAGGGTAAGCTTTCTAAACCACTATAAGGTTTCTGGTCCTTTATAGGAACTCCCACACAGTAAGCATATTCCTCCAAGGTTGGCATTAATTGATAGTGGGGAAAGGAAAAACAGTGATACAATGGGTCATAGAATTGAACCAAAGTGTTGAGAATTCCTTCCTTCATCCTAGTCTTGACTATACTCATTATCTTCCCATATCTTTTCCCAAAGTCTTATGATATCATAGTCCTAAGTTTTCTTAACTTGGATGTATCCAGCTTCTTGAAACTATATTTCTTGGTGTTTCTTGTCCTAATATCCATGATATCTAGGGTTTCACACAAAGAAATCGATTGAGTTTTATAAAACCAATTGCAACATGATATGCTATGATGACATGATGAAATGATGCACACATAACACATAGACAAGTATTCACAAATACAATGCACATGCACACACAGGGTTTCCCTAAGTTCAAGGTCAAAGCATGGGGTCACAAGATTTACCCATCCCCAAGAACTTGTTCTTTAGGTTAATTGTACCTGCCGAACGGGTTCTATCAAACTTCCCAGAGCCATAGTAAATCCTTTGGATATTATCGGCCACCATGACTACTCACGTGGGTCAAAAATATTCTCAGGATAAACTCGTCTGAGTGTAGCATCGCGTGACAACTATTTCGGGACTACTCCCTCATAGTTTCTGCACTACGTCCTAAAAGGCTTAGTAGGGTAAACAATGTTACTAAAGGTCCTCAGTTTCACAGAATCTCATGTTGAAACAATTAATGAGATGTATGACTACTCATACATCATCAATCATCTCAAGGAGGTCTCAACTGAGTGTGATTACATCATATGTCAAACTTGTTAGGACTACTCCTAACAGTCAACTGTTGATCATATGACATCCTATCATATGTGTCACTCAAGTCCGGGTTAGGACTTATCTCACCACTCATGATACCCAATATTCACAACAATACAATACAAGTATATTCACAAATATACATGTAAGCAAGTATTCATACAATCACATAAAATAAGCTTAACCCTCAAGTTTTAAGTTTATATCCCCAGTGAAGTCGCCATTTTTGTTGCAGTGAGAATCGTGATTTCAAACTATTGATTAACTTGAATCTTAGTTCATTTAATTCACAACCGGACTTTGACTTATCCAAAGGAAAGGTTAAAGAAAGAAACACCTTTTGCGTGATGTAACAACAATTCTAAGAGATTCAGGGATCGGGGGTTGGTTATGCATATGGTAGGTCTTTCACATCCTAAATATATGTAGTTCTCTACAGGAACCTTTTGTGTGTGTATATGATAAAATTGCTATGGGTATGTTGTGGATTAGGTTTTGGGTTTTGAGGTAAAGACCTAGGGTTGATGTTTCTAAGTTTGCTTGCAAAGATATCACATCTTCTTCCTACATATCCTAACTAGGATAGAATTAAAGTAATCATAGTTCACCTCACTAGGGATAGATGAACACTTGATTATGCTCAAAGTTCAAAGGGGAAAAATCATGACAATGCTTGTATAAAGTTTAACAAAACTCTATATTCTAAGTTGTACACTCAAGATGTTGACTTTGACAAAATCCAGGGGGAAGTAAGTAATCATCACAATGATCCTTACATAGAGTTGACAAACTCTATCCTAGGGTTCTAGTTGAAGAACACTCATAGTAAAGGTGGGTCTTTTAGAATTAAGCTAAGTCTAATGGCTAGTAGGTTCTAACTTGACTAAGTTAGGGTTCAAAATGACTTAACAAAGTCAGAGGGAAGGTAATGAGCTATCTATGACCCAAGGGTCAATAGAGAGACTTTCTTTTGGATACAAGGACACAAACAACTTGATATGAACTAGAGAGTTCCATCAATGGGGAATAACATGACAAAGTTGAAGAAATAAATCAAGAAAATGTAACAACATGTAACAATAATCAAGATTAACATTTAACATCTTGATAAAGATAAAAAAGCAAAGAGGTAACAACCATCAATGCAAGTAAAGAACATGTGTAACAATAAGTTCATCTATAACATTCAAACAAGATTAATGCAAACAAGTGACAACTTGAAGCCAACATGTTATAAGGATCAAATGAGATAAAATGTAATAACATAAGACTAACTAAACATGTATTGGTAACAATCAAACAAGCAAGAATATAAGAAATGTTACAATAGTTCATGTATGAATTCATGATTTCATGGGGAGAAGTAAACAAGTTTCATGGTAACAACCAAGTCAACAATCAAACCCTAGCATGTTATGGTTCTAACAAGACACATAAACAAGTAGAATGAGGCATGAAAAACATATTCAAGAGGTCACAACAGCAAGAATCATGTCAAAGTTCACAGATGAAATTCAAAGTATACCATACATATTCAGGCATTCACAAAGGCAAGAACAAACCCTAAACATGTTATGGTTCTAACAAGACACATAAAGAAGTAAAATGAGGTGTAATGGGCATATTCAAGAGTTACAACATCAAGAATCATGGTAAAGTTCTCAGATGAAGTTCAAAGTATACCATACATATTCATGCCTTCACAAAGGCAAGAACAAACTCTAAACATGTTATGGTTCTAACAAGACACATAAACAAGTAAAATGAGGTGTAATGCACATTCAAGAGGTTACAACATCAAGAATCATGGCAAAGTTCATAGATGAAGTTCAACAGGCCATTTTCACATATATGCATTCACAAAAGCAAGTATGAACATATAAGGGAATAAATCAAACATCTATGAGCATTTAAACATGTTAAAAAACATATATGAATCATACAAGTTGAAAAAGTTCAAGAACACCAAGGTAAAAACCCTAATAACACATGTTTTTCAAGTGGACCAAAGTATTTCTAAGATAAAAATCCTTGAATTCTTTCTTCATTCAATGAAAATAGACATGTTAAGGAGTAGTTTTCAAAATAATGACATCAATAACACAAAAGATGAGCAAGTTATGATCATTAAAAGTTGGTGCTGAAGGTAGGAAAAACACTTAGAGGGAGGGGGGTTGAATAAGCGTTTTAAAACAATTAAGATGATAGAAAAATAACACAATATTTTTATCCTGGTTCGTTTGAACTCAAACTAATCCAGTCCACCCTACCAAGGCGATTTGCCTTTCTCAACAAGGACTTAATCCATAAATCAAACTGATTACAATGTTAACCACTAAGACAACTGTCTTAGTCTTCTCAAAAATTCTGACCACACTTGGTCTCTTAAGGAATCTTTTACAAAAGATAAACTAACAATATGTTTAAGATGTGCTTCTAAAAAGCTATATCACAACAGTGGTTTTTACACAAGTTTTAGAACGAAATAAAACTATTCAGCTTGAAGAAAGTTTGTATGAGTTGAATAATATGTCAAGAATTTGTTTGAAGTTCGTTTCAAGTTCGTTAACCTTTGAAGTGATGCTGAGACTTGCTTTTCTAGTACTTTGAAATCCATTTCTCAAAGACTGTGCATTCTGTTCTTTTTGTCTTCTATTGACTTTTCCTTTCTCAGAAGAGGAATGTTCTGACAAATCCTTTTTGTCTGAAATCCTTTGTCATGCACGAATAAGGAAAGAGCCATTTGGATAATGACAAAGAATATGCCAATAAATCTTTATTTGAACAACATCTTCTTCAACAACTTTAGAATGTCTTCCATCAGAACTTCTAATGATGTTCCAAGTTCTTCAGATCAGAGTTAACTCAATCAGAGTTTCTCTATCAGAATTTGCAGCAAAGTGCTTTAAGCGTGAAATTCTTTATCAGAGCATACTTGCTTATCAGAGCTTCTATACTTGTAGCTTTAATTACTTTAGAGTCTTCTGAAGCTTTACATATGTTCTTTACTCAAATTCTTCTCAGCTTCACTCAGAGTCATTTGTAGCAGATCAGAGTCTTCTGATGAGTTGCTTCTGACGCTCAGAGCTTTTTCGTTCTGTGGTGTTTAGAGGCGTTCTTGCTTCCAGAATAATATTAATTTTGATATCTGAAACAAATAAACACTTGAATAAAATTAGAGTATATAAATTCTCTATACAAAATTTCTTTAATGTTATCATCAAAACAATGAGATATATTAAACACCAATTTGTGTTCTAACAATCTCCCCCTTTTTGATGATGACAAAAACTATGGGAAATTTTGTTTAAATAGAAAATAAATAATACTCCCCCTGAGAATATTAATCTCCCCCTGAAATGAATACTTCTGAAAAGATTAAATACTTCCCTTTCAGCTTCTGTATTCTTTTCAACATCAGAGGAAACTTGTAGATTCTCAAACTCTTAGTTCAGAGTTAATTCTTAGAATTTATCAGACGAGAATTATTATCTCTGAAACACTCAAAAAATATGATTAGATGAAATTTATCATGTATGAGTTGCCTTTGGTAACTGTTTATGTGAATTATCAAAATTACCATTTTCTCCCCCTTTTTGTCATATAAAAAAGAATCTTGATTAAGAAAAACTTTAAGATAGAAAAAAAGATAACAGAGGAAAAACAATAAAGCATAAGATATATTCAGTCAAAAAAACATAACATTCAGATGCATTGATAACGATAATCTAGAAACAGAAACAAACAGTTAACACAAAAGTGCACAAACAACAAGGAAACTAAGAAGGACGAGAAGTCAAAATCCTCAGATGATTCGTTATCTCAGATGTTGATTCGTCTTGTTTCGCCATCCATGTCTTGTTTGCAGAAGTCAATGAATTCAGAATATGACTCATCCTTGTGTTTCAGGAATTTTACCCATGTCCATCTGTTGTAGTCATCAACTATGACTAATCCATACTTCTTGCCTCTGATGGATGCAGTTTTCACTGGTCCAAACAGATCAATATGAAGCAGCTCTAATGGTCTTAAGGTAGAAATAACATTTTTTGCTTTGAAAGAAGATTTTGAAAATTTTTCTTTTTGACATGCTTCACAAAAAGCATCTGAGTTGAACTTCAACAAAGGAAGTCCTCTGACCAGATTGAGCTTATTAATCTAAGATATATGTCTCATACTAATATGACCTAATCTTCTGTGCCAGACCCATTGCTCATCGTTAACAGACAGAAGGCATTTTACATTCTGAACTTTAAGTTCTGAAAGATTGATTTTGTAAATGTCGTTCTTCCTTTTCCCATTAAAGAGGATTGAACCATCTTTTTGACTCACAACTTTACAACATTTTTTATTGAAGATTATATCATAACCATTGTCACTTAATTGACTTATGGACAATAGATTATGTGTTAATCCTTCAACAAGTAAGACATTAGATATGGAAGGAAGGTTACCATTGCCAATAGTTCTAGAGCCAATGATTTTGCCCTTCTGGTTCCCTCCAAACTTCACGTCACCTCCAGATCTAAGTTCCAGGCTTTGGAACATAGACCTTCTTCCCGTCATGTGTCGCGAGCAGCCAGAGTCCATGTACCATGATTGGTGTCTCAACTTTGCTACTAAGGACATCTGCAATAAAAATTATTTTGTCCTTAGGTACCCATATTTTCTTGGGTCCTCTGGGGTTAGTAGGTTTGAAATTCTTTCTGAATTTCTTTTCCTTAAGAGCATCTTTGTTCTGCTAAGGTTTTGGTTTATTAAACACAGGTTTGTTCTGATCAGAACGTGTGTGCTTAATATCATTTAAATGACCATATTTAAAGTGAGTATATAGAGGAGAATACTTAATGTTCATTTTATCAACAAGTTTTGGATTTAAATCCTTCCTAGAGGGTGATTCATATCCAATTCCCTTTTTGTTGTTTCTGCTTACGCCATAGATCATTGAAGCCATCTTGCTTCTATCTAGGCCTCTGGACAGAAACTTCTGAAAGCTATAACCATACTCTTCTAAAATGTTTTAGAGCATGATATAGGATCTGAGTTAGATTTTTTAGCTTTTTCTAAATCATTTTTCATTTTAAGATTGTTTGCTTTAAGCTCAGCAACTTCTGATCTCAACTGATCATTCTCAGATGCAAGACAGCTTTGAAGCTTCTTTTATTTGAGTTTGATCTTGCTATAGCTTTCAAGAATTTCAGATAAACTTTCAGCAAGTTCAGCTCTAGAAAGTTCAGAAAATACCTCCTCTGAATCTGATTCTGATCCAGATTCAACAGTTCCTTCTGGATAGCAAAGACAGTTCATCTTCTTCAGAGGAAGATTCTTCAGAGCTTTCTTCAATTACCTGCAAAGCTTTAGCAGATTTGTTAGATTTTAACGCAACAGACTTACCTTTCTTCTGAGGTTCATCTTCTTCCAGCTCAATCTCGTGACTCCTTAAGGAACTTCCTCCAGAGTGATCTTATTCAGATCCTTTGCAAGCTCTAGCGCTGTCACCATTGGTCTCCACCTTGTTGGCAAGCTTCTGATTATCTTCTTGACGTGATCAGCAGTAGAGTAACCTTTATCCAGAACCTTCATACCAGCAGTTAGAATCTGAAACCTTGAGAACATAGCTTCTACAGATTTAGATTCCTCCATCTTGAGGGCCTCGTATTTCTGAATGAGCGCCAAGGATTTTGTCTCCTTTACTTGGGAGTTTCCTTCATGCGTCATTTTTAAAGAATCAAACATATCAAATGCAGTATCTCTATTTGTTATTTTCTCATACTCAGTATGAGATATAGCATTTAATAGAATGGTTCTCGCCTTGTGATGGTTTCTAAACTCCTTCTTTTGTTGATCAGACATAGACTTTCTGTCAACCTTTTTGCCTTCATCATTTGTAGGATGAATATAACCATCAGCAACCAAATCCCATAAGTCAGCGTCATAGCCTAGAAAGAAACTTTCTATTCTATCTTTCCAGTAATTAAACTTCTCACCATCAAACATGGGAGGTTTGGTGTTGATTCTGTCTCTATCATCGTATTTATTGTTGTATGAAGTTGAAGTTGAAGCTTCAGCAGCCATGATAAATCATGAACAATAGATTAAGAGTTTTTCCCAACAGGATCTTTTCTGTCACAGTTAAGTGAGAGCACTTACAGAATCGGAGCTCTGATGCCAACTAAAGGTAGGAAAAACACTTAGAAGGGGGGGGGGGGGTGAATAAGGGTTTTAAAACAATTAAGATGATAGAAAAATAACACAGTATTTTTATCCTGGTTCGTTTGAACTCAAACTAATCCAGTCCACCCTACCAAGGTGATTTTCCTTTCTCAACAAGGACTTAATCCACTAAATCAAACTGATTACAGTGTTAACCACTAAGACAACTGTCTTAGTCTTCTCAAGAATTCTGACCACACTTGGTCTCTTAAGGAATCTTTTACAAAAGATAAACTAACAATGTGTTTAAGATGTGCTTCTAAAAAGCTATATCACAACAGTGATTTTTACACAAGTTTTAGAACGAAATAAAACTATTCAACTTGAAGAAAGTTTGTATGAGTTGAATAATATGTCAAGAATTTGTTTGAAGTTCGTTAACCTTTGAAGTGATGCTAGGACTTGCTTTTCTAGTACTTTGAAATCCATTTCTCAAAGACTGTGCATTCTGTTCTTTTTGTCTTCTATTGACTTTTCCTTTCTCAGAACAGGAATGTTCTGACAAATCCTTTTTGTCTAAAATCCCGTGTCATACACGAATAAGGAAAGAGTCGTTTGGATAACGACAAAGAATATGCTAATGGATCTTTATTTGAACAACATCTTCTTCAACAACTTTGGAACGTCTTCCATCAGAACTTCTGATGATGTTCCAAGTTCTTCTGATCAGATTTAACTCAATCAGAGTTTGCAGCAAAGTGCTTTAAGCGTGAAATTTTTTATCAGAGCATACTTGCTTATCAGAGCTTTTGTACTTGTAGCGTTAACTACTTCAGAGTCTTCTGAAGCTTTACGTATGTTCTTTACTAAATTCTTCTCAGCTTCACTCAGAGTAATTTGTAGCAGATCATAGTCTTCTGATGAGTTGCTTCTGACGCTCAGAGCTTTTTCGTTATGTGGTGTTCAGAGGCGTTCTTGCTTCCAGAATAATATTAATTTTGATATCTGAAAAAAATAAACACTTAACAAAATTAGAGTATATATATTCTCTATACAAAATTTCATTAATTTTATCATCAAAACAATGAGATATATTAAACACCAATTTATGTTCTAACAGGTGCACCAATGGGGGCAAAACTAGGGCAAGGCAAGGTCACAACCTAAGGCCATTTGCATGAAGGATTGGAACTCAGTCAAATCTTAACCAAATAAGGTGAAACAAAAGTGAAAATATTGTATTTTTGAATAAGGAGTTCAATGGTAGAATTTGTTTTCACATACCATGATCCCACAAGAAAACCCAATAGCATCAAGGTTTGGTCAAGTTTAGTGACAACCAAAAGCAAGAACATGTGAACATCATTGTGTAGTGGTGTGCTTTGTGAAAAAAGTGTACAAAAATCACATATAGAGGCTAAAACAAAATTGTCGCTACGCGAAAAATGACACAGAGTCGCCACCGGATTTTATTTATCCCACGGGGGGAAAGGGAAATAGCGATAAAACCTTTGGGAAAAGAGCGTGGTCATCGCAACCAAGTCTTAGGGTTCGGGAATCGGTTATGCGAGGGTAAGGTATTAGCACCCCCTCGCATCCATCGTACTCGATGGGAACCTCCTAGGTTATTTCGCGTGAATGGGTGTTTTATTCTAAAAGTTTGCTTGTTTAAGGAAAAGAGGGATTGGTTTATTTATTTTAATGCTCGCCAAGGATTGTGGCCCTTGTGCCTACATATCCTCACTTAAAAGAAGTGAAGAATCAGAGCTCCGTAGTTCGGAGGCTTTATGAAATTGTTGTTTGTTGGTTGATTTTATACCTTGAAAAAGGGTTTTTTGGATTGACGCCCTAAGGCAAAAATAGTTTGATGAGTTGATGTTGTTTTTAGTTTTTTTTTTTGAAAAAAATGTGTTCTTGACTAGGATTATACAAAAGACTTTGGATAGAGATGAATGTCTCGAATAACCAAGTCGAGCGCCTTGTATTCGAAACATTCGGAATGAGTGTAGGAGGGTTCCATTCTCATTCCTTCTCCACCACTTTAAAGTTCATGGTGCATAATTCCAATCATATATTTTATTGTGTTTTTTTTGTATTTTTATGCGAAAAGAGAAACACTTGACGTTGGATCAAGATTTATTGCTTGTAAAGATATTTGAAGTGATGCGATTTAGGTCGATGGCGGTGCACAAGGCATCCGACTTACATGGTCAAAAATGGCTCGATAAAATCGAGAGTTTACTTTTAAAAATAGTTTTTGGAAACAAAGGTCAACAAGGGCCATAACAATATTCACATACAAACATCATGCAAACATAAGCCACACGGCTCCAAAAAAATCGAGACACACAAAAAAAACGGCACGGCGAACTCTTTGAAAAAAAATTTTTAAGGTAAAAACGGTAAAAAAATATATGGAGGAAACAGTGGTGTGACACGGGTGAAAAAAGTTGAAACAGTGATGCAACACGGCCGGCCGTGTTGTGTGATACGGCCCGTGTTGCAAGGCCTGGGGAAAAAACTTCATACAGTAGCGTGACACGGTCGGCCGTGTCGTGTGACACGGCCCGTGTTGCTGGTCCAGGTCGAAATCTCACATTTTTTTTATGTTTTCGTTTCGTTTTTGTGGTTCCTTGAGGATGGTTTCTTAGTCCCTTAGGGGATCTTACATGATATACAGTTCAACAACACATAAAAGAGTGAATGAAATGAATATAAAAGCAAAGAATAAAAGGAGAAAGATTTGAAGAAATGGATACCAAGAGCTTTCTATCCTTCTTGCAAGTACTCCAATGACCTTTGTTGGATGTGCTCTCCCCTCTTCACTCTATGTTGTGAAGGTTTGGTTTCTCAATGATCCTCTTGTGTCTCTATCTCACTCTCTTTTTTTCTGTTTTTTTTAGGGTTTCTTGCTAACTATTTTCTGGTTTTTTGCTCTTACTCTTTGCTCTCTATGTGTAGTCTCTACTCTGCTTGCTTCTTGTGTTGTGTGATGTTTTGATAGTAAGGAATACTATGTTTTCTATGCTTGCTTGCAGCCCATTTTCCACCTTTTCTGTCAACTTTTTCTGCTGTCCTAAAGCCACACACTTTGCACACCTTTTCATCACCAACTTTCCATTCTTGGCAATGCCTCTTTCTTCCTTTTGTGCAGCCCCACTTTTCCCTTCTATTTCTAGTATGACTTGCTGCATTTTTCTGCTGTAGCATACTATACTACTATCCCTCTTTTTGCCCATTAGTCTCTTGGATGGTATTGCTTTGTATCTTGCCATGTAGCCAATTGTTACCACTCTTTGACAGCATTTGCAAACTGATATTTAGCAAGTAAATATATCATTTGCATGCTATTTCCTTGACTTTGTGACATAAAAAATGATCTTGTAACATAGTACATGTTGTCCTCTTGATTTTGTGACATGTAGTAATTCTTCAACTCTTGCATGGGGCTGTTTTGAACATGCATAATCTTGGCCCATAAACATTCCAATGTTGATTTAATTCTTGCATATTTCTTGGATGTTTGTGAGCATAATGTAGCACATGAAAAAAATGATGTAGTATGAAGAGTACCATATCATAGATTTGATTAAAGACTTGAATGAAGATTTAGAAATAAATTAATTTCTAAACATTATCTAGAGTTGGAATTTTTGTAACAAATGACATGATTGTAATGTCACAAAATTCCTCTTAGTATTATTTTTATCTCCATTCATGAATCTTGAATTTTGGATGATGGATTCCCTCATGTGCTTAAAAATGAAATCTTGAATTATGCATTGATGATCTTGATTCATGCCTTAATAATTTGCACTCCACTTATGCCATAAAAATAAACATGTATGAAGGAGCTTTGGATTTGGCCTAACATTATGTCTATTAATATTTATCTTGAATATCCTTGTATTTTGTCAAGTAACTTCCCCTTGCCAAAATTTTCATGAGTAGACTTTTTCCTTAGATCAAACCTTAGGTGATGAACCTTTTTTCATGTAGTCTGAAAATAGACAAGTTACAACCAAACGTCCTAGTTCGTACCTTGTGAACCCGCATGCTCGATACGCAATAGAATGATGTATGATATGCCGAATGTAGGGTATAAAAGGCTAACGGTGAAAATGAGGGTGTGACAAAAATAAATCAAGAAATGGACACATGGTTTGCCAGATTGGATGCATCACGCCAAAAGTGACTAGGTTGGGCCTAGTTTGTGACCTGGGTTTGGCAGTTCAAAAACTACATGTTTTGCTGCAAGAAATGGTTTATACATGACATATAACATACATAAGACATGTTCAAACAATGTACAACACAAGATCATATCTAGAAGTCATGGTAGCATATGAAATACAAGTGAAAAGTTCACATTTATGAGTTTTAGGCTTACCTCTTGAAGCAAGCTTAAGCAATAAGAAAACAAGAGACTTTGAGAGCTCCTCCAAGGTCTATAAATTCTCCAAGGATTATGAAAAGATACTTCAAATAAACTCCAAGCAAGTTGGTGGGTAGAATGCCTTGTAAGTGAAGAAAAACCTCCAAAATCCAAAGATTTCTAAAGCCAACTCCCTTAATTCTTGTTACAGAAGTGTGGATTAATTATGGAAAGCTGATATATGTAGTTTATGAAGCGTTAGAGGTCTTAGAGCTTAAGGAAATGCAATGGATCAGTGGTTGCCCTTCAAAATGCAGAAAAGTCAAAAAAGGGGGTTTCAACCATTGACTTTTTGATTGAATGACTTTCTGGCCAAGGTGAGGGTTTGGAAAGCTCTAACACATCATTTATGAAGTTTTGGAAGCTTTGTTTGAGTTTGAGGATGTTTGGAAAAGGTTTTGGAAAGGAAAATGCAAGGAAGATTTTGAGGGTGTTTGGAAACATGG
Organism: Lathyrus sativus; assembly: GCA_963859935.3. Taxonomy (NCBI): domain Eukaryota; kingdom Viridiplantae; phylum Streptophyta; class Magnoliopsida; order Fabales; family Fabaceae; genus Lathyrus; species Lathyrus sativus. The sequence goes on from OZ012737.1 coordinate 104,446,557, forward strand.
TGAAACTTTGCAAGAACTTGAGATTTAGTGGGAGAAGGAGTTTCAAATGGTTCTTAGCATGTAACTGGTGTGTTCTTGATGTGAGAATGAGGTTCAATTTATAGGTGAGTGTCTTGAGTAAGAGGTATGGGTAGAAGGTTTGAAATTACCATGTTTAGCCTTGTAACTTTGAAAATCTTGGAGTTTTTCAATGCAATATCCATTTCTCACCTTGATCCACCCTATCAAGAGCTTTTGCATACCCTATAGGTCATTTTCATCATGCTTGAGGGTATAGAAGGCGACTGGTTACATCCAAGTTGGTGGTTTGATGATGGCAGCCACCATTTTTCTCTTTCTTTACTATACACTTTTGCAACTTGCATTAAACAATGAATTTCTTCATTTCTTGTGCCAAGCTCGTGGGATATGATGCTAAACATGTTCATTAAAAATTTAAACATCATAAATAAGGCTTAATCCTTTATTAGAATTGATTTGAGAAGCTTTAGAATCAAGTCATCCATGCTGAATTGGTTTTACAATAGTGAGTTTTTGCCAACTTGTGGATCTTGGTTCCCTCTAACCATGAAAAGTTATGTAACCCACTTGTACTTTTTAGAAATCCCCCATAGGTACTACCACATTTATGTTTGAGTTTTTCATCCATTCCACTTGAAACTGGGTCAAAACCCCTTGTGAAAATTCTGAAAACTTGACTTACAAGTCAAGAAATCTTGAAATTCCTAAGTGTATTTTCCCCCTCTTGCCTTGTTTTTGCTCATAACTCAAAATCCATGCATTTTCTGCTCATGAGTACTGGTACCACCTTTGAATAACTCAGTGAGACCTTTCTAACAAGCTTTAAACCACTCCATTTGGATGCATGGTTAAGGAGTTATGGCCTAGCCCTTTTCAAAACCCTAATTTCTCGACTTTTTGATTACTTCTCAATTCTTGATTAATTGGTCACAATACTTCATGATTATATATTAAATGATGTTGGGAACATAGTCGGCTTCAAATTTTGGTTAAAACCATGTTGGTCAATGGGTTGACTTTTCAGTTAGACGAACCGAACGATCGAAAACCTCTGAATTGACTGTTGGTGTCCTGGGTTCTCCGAGGCCTTGAAACTTCTTGGATAGACTTCCTTGGGTCATATGAGAATCATGTACTATTATTCAAGCTTTGGAACACCCTTTAGATAAAAAGTCAAACTACATTTGACCTTTCTAATTAGAAACCCTAATTAGGGTTCTTGTACTACACTGTTCTTCTTTCTTGGGTGACAAACTCAAATTGGATTCATTCTTGATCCAATGTGATATACTTTATGGCATGAAGACTTGATATATGGAGGATCAATCCAATAATTTGACTGATCAATCCTTTGAAACCCTAATTTTTGACTGTGTGAAATCCTAGTTCATATGTATCTTGGCAAAGATCAAACTTGAAATAGGTTATGGTTAGATAATCAATGTTGATGCTCCTAGAATGATGATGTGATCTAGGGATCAAAATTTGGGGTATAACAGTAGTCACCAATCCCTTAGCAGGAGTTTCGATAACCATTACTCCCTTCATAAAAGAAACAACAAGGCATAGCCTTTTCACACTATCAGCAGCAATAAAAGAATGAATAGTACCACTATCAATAATAAAAATCAAAGGCGTATTATTAATGTAACATATACCTCTGATTAATCTATCAATATTGGAAGTATGAGTCCATAACAAAGCAAACATGTTTCCTCCAGTTGAAGTTTGTTTTGGCTTTTAGAAATTAGTACTGATATGTCATGGTTCACCACAGTTGTAGCAAGTCACCATATTGCCCTTACAATTAGCAATCAAATGTCTTGTCTTCCCACACCGGCAATGAAGGTGTGAAAAGTACATAAGAATGGGGGGTTGAATTGTGTTTCATGTTTTCTTATTATTTAGCTTCAAATCAAAGTCTTAGAATCAAAACTGATGTTCAAATTCTGAGTTAGTTCAGCTGGCAGCAGATACATCAGAAGTAAATAAAATAATAGCAGAAAACACAAAATATTTATACTGGTTCCTCCCCTAACGGAGAGTAGTCCAATCCCTTTGTCTCACAAGAGCTTTTCATTATAACCACTTCATGATTACAATCGCTTATGCTTCTGATAAGTCTTTTACAACTGCACAGACCATTTATTTGAGACTTCCCTTACTTATAGTGCATGTCAAAGACTTTTTTGCTTATACCACTTGTCCATGCCTTTGTCATTGCTTAAAGCTCATTTCTAAGACTTTTTGGCTCAGACCACCTGTCAAAGACTTTTCCTTTGCTTAGAGCTCATGTCTAAGACTTCTTTGCTTAAACCTCATATCCAATACTTCACCTTTGCTTAGAGCTCATGTCTAAGAATTCTTTTTCTAAATCAAACTGGCTAAATAAGTCTTTCACAACTCAAGCATTTAAGCAATGAGATTTACGTGGCTTAAGCATCTTGGCTTAAGACTTGTTGCTTGAATCCCAATGAGACAAGACTTTTTGCTCTAGCACATAGCAGGAGACTTAATCTAAACTACTGAAGGCTTAACAAAATAAAGAATAAGGTGTACATGATGCATGCATCAGAGGTATAAGATATCTCCATAACAAAGACCTAAAGCACTTAAGATTTCTAAATTTATACAGGGGTAAAAAATCTTATGGCTTTTACAATTACAACCTACAACGGAAAATCTACCTATTACATAGAGTTGATAATTACTTGATCTTGCTACTCCTTCAACAGAAGAATCCTTGTTGAATATTCAGGCTTGAATCTTCATCTATATATATAGCCTTTCCAGAAACTAGTCGTTGAGAAGGTTACTTGATCATGTGTCTTTGCTTCTGCTCCAGAGTACAAGGAAAGTTGAAGATGATGGATGCACATCAGATTTCTGAATCCTTTGTGTAAAACGTTTAACCCTTGAGTCTTCAAGAGGTTGTCTACTAATAGAGCCGTTGGGAGTAGACATCCATAGAACATAACAACTTTTCTTGAGCATTACAATATTGTAGTCTCGAGTTGACAGGCTGATAAGTTAATATAGCTTGCTTTCAGTAGTACGGATAATCCACTGCTTTATCACCAACTCTGAATGGTACCAGAAGTCGATATATAATTACTGAGTGTGGAAACTCGTCTGAATGCTGAGGGCTTTAGTTTAGAGTCTGAACTAAGCCATGTCATAAGTGATAAATTTTACTAATTTTGAGTGTGAATAATGGCACTTATTGGCTTAATTCAACCAATAAACCATAACTTTTGTGCACATGTTGTATAGTTTACATTATAGTGTATATATCGTGTATCGCCTAAATATCATCGAGTTTAATTATTTTTCTCTCATTTTTGTAGGTATATAACCAATGATATTTTTTCATTGTCTTATAGAGCATTAAATAAGCTTTCCAACGCTTCTAACCGCGCGTAAAACGGAGTTACGGTTTAAACATTATAGTTGAAACAAGTGTTGGTCTACTGTTCGCTGTGCAAACTGGAGGCGAGTGAACTCGCCAAGAGTTTGCGCTGCAAAATCAAGGAGAATAAAAATTTCCCGTAAGCATGGAAGACATTGTTTTGGCAGTAGTTAAGGTGGCATATGTTTGATGGGCGAACGGGAGTTTGCAGTGCGAACACGGGAACCCATTTTTGCCTATTTAAGTGACTTTTGAACATTTTCTAGGTTATTTGTTGGGAATTTTTACCCCAACTTCATCAAAAATATTCTTGAATAGATTTATCTTAGAAACAAAATTAGAGTGTGTATCTTGACGATCCGGAGTCGAATCCACTTTAATCGAAGTTGACAGACCGTGAGATTTGTGTTCTTCTTCTCTCTTCTCTTTGTACTCTCTATTTGTTGGGGTTTTGTATGTAAGTTTATCTTGATTGTATGTATATTTATGAATCTTTGTATAAAATCTCTTTTACAACTCTTTATCGATGGTTATCTTGATTTTTTACTTATTGGGTTGGAATGTTATAGACATTTACGGTTCGAACTCGATCTAAGATGAACATTTGTAAGATTCTAAACCCTAAACATAGATTTAGGACTAATATTCACGTGTATATCAATTCTTAATGCTCCGTATTGTCGAGTTGTGAGCAATACGTGCTGATATAGACGAGCGATTTAGGTTGCGTGCATTTGATCCATATATTTTTTAGTGCATGATGGGTAGAGCGAAATACAACTCCTGATGATTTTTCTTAGTTCTTAAGAATGTATTTATTTTCTTGTTTTATGTTTTTTTTTCCTTTTTGCATTTTTATCCGAAACCATTCAAACCCAAGCTTAGAGACGTGGAGATTATCGAATGACATTTTTTCCCTTGCACCGATCCCTGTGGAGACGACAAAACTGGGTACTTAATATTTTTGCTTGCTGCTTTACAGCTTCAACAAAATGGCATCGTTGCCGAGGATTAGTTTTGATATTGAATCGCATTGCGATAATTTCTATGTTTTTAAGCTTTGTATATACATCTTTATAATTGTTTTCCATAAGTGATTATATATATGTGTTTTCTATCATGTTTATGTGTTTGTGCATATTTTTGTTTTTGGTTTACGTTTGCTCAAGTGTTGTGTAGATTTATTTCGTAGTAGCTGGTGAGCCAAGCAACATAGAGGAGCATATGCATAAATAAATGCGTCGAGCTTACGACGTGAAACAACGCTTGTTGGGAGGCAACCTAAAGATTTTTGAGTTTGTATAGTTTTATATTTAGTAGTATAATTAATTTAAAGTGAGAATGGATGAACCACATGTGAGAAAGAACTTAAAAATCGATGTTTTTCTGCCGCGCTTAGCGCGTACAACGGGCGCTTAGCACGCTTTATTTTGTAAAGACAACTCTATCATTTTTCATCCACTTTCACCAGTTTTGGTCCTTGTCTTTTGTTATTTATAATTCAATTTAGTTAGGTTGTTAGAATAACTTTTGTGTTTTCTCTCAATTTTGTTTTTTATTAGCTTGAGGCTGCATTTTGTGATTTTCCATGTTTGATCGTTTCAACTTGGGATTGTATGGTTTTGATATTGTTTGAAGTTGGTACTTTGCAAGGTACTCGTTTATCGCTTTCTAGAGCATAGCATGATTAAGAAATTTTTCATTTGTACAATTTTCATGTCATTCATTCTTTTGCCATAATTGTTCAGTTTTGAATCACTTTAGAACAAAACCTTTTTGTGAGGAGCTTTTCATTGTTTACTATATGCAGGAGATCAACATTCTTGTTTAACTCGGTTTTATTATGTTTAATCTTGTATTTGTGTTGATTTGTAGGATAGCACTAAAATGATCAAGGCATTTTATTCGATTTTGAGCATGCCCACTTGACCAAATAGTCAATCTACCTTGTGAGTGAGTGAAAATTTGCTTACTCCCTTTAAGCCTTTGTTAGAATCCACGTTGGTGTTAAGTTCATTTTTGTATCGATTCTAATACTTTTTCTTGAACTATAACCATGAATTATTATATGAGTTTTTTTACCCTTTCCTAATAAGTTTAGGAGCATTCATGTCACTATGATTGGTTGTATTCAAGTTGGGGAGAAGAGGTTGGTTGCTAAGAGGTTGAGATAAATAAAATGCTTGAAAAAGAGAGAAAATAAAAAATGAAAAAGAAAAAAGGGAAAATAATTGAAAAAAAGAAAAAGAAAATAGAATAATGTTATGCTAATAAGTTGTATGGAATAGTGTAACAATTTGGAAAAGAGAAAAACATGATTGGAATTTGTGAGTGCTTGAGATTGTGAGAAATTATCACTCTCATTTGATTAGGCAAGTTTTTGTTTCTTTTACCTTGAGTAAAACAATTGTTTGTTACCCAAGCCACATTACAACCCTTAAAGCCCTTGTGTCTTTTCTTTTATCTTATTCAACGTGAGTTTTTTCTAGATGAATACATAATTTAACTTGTTAGCATAGTTGTTGGGTGAGAGTTAAGCCTCTAATGTTTTTTTTTATTCATCTATCGATGAAGTGTGTGCTAGGTGTGATTCATTTTTGAACATTGTATTGTCTTAGAATTTTTTACATGTGTTTTATATTTAGGAGTTGTTTCGTTTTCATGTTATCGTTATAGTTTAGTGGTATGTTTTGCTTTGCATGTACGTTTTTGTGTTGAACCATGCATTTGTTATTATTTTTCAAAACTTGTTGAATCGTGATTGCTTGGTTATTACTTTTGTTTCCTTGAGTTGATTAATTCTTATTAGAGGACAAACTAGGTTAAGTTGGAGAAAGTTGATAAGTGCTAAATTATACTAATTTTGAGTGTGAATAATTGGCACGTATTGGCTTAATTCAACCAATAAACCTTAATTTTTGTGCACATGTTGTATAGTTTACATTATAGTGTATATATTGTGTATCGCGTAAATATCATTGAGTTTAAATATTTTTATCTCGTTTTTGTAAGTATATAAGCAATGATAGTTTGTCATTGTCTTATAGAGCATTAAATAAGCTTTCAAACCCTTCCAACCACACGTAAAACGGAGTTACGGTTTAAAAGTTATGATCGAAACAAGTGCTGGTCTACTGTCATGTTCGCTGTGCGAACTGGAGGCGAGTGAACTCGCCAAGAGTTTGCATTGTGAACTCAAGGGGAATAAAAATTGCCAGGAAGCATGGAAAACACTGTTTTGGCAGGAGCTAAGGTGGCATATGTTCGCTGGCGAACAGGAGTTCGCAGTGCGAACACGGGAACCCATTTTTGCCTATTTAAGTGACTTTTCAACATTTTTTAGGTTATGTTGTTGGGAATTTTTACCCCAACTTCATCAAAAATATTCCGAAGTAGATTTATCTTAGAAACAACATTAGAGTGTGTATCTTGACGATCCGGAGTCGAATCCACTTCAATCGAAGTTGACAGACCGTGAGACTTGAGTTCTTCTTCTCTCTTCTCTTTGAACTCTCTATTTGTTAGGGTTTTGTATGTAAGTTTATCTTGATTGTATGTATATTTATGAATCTTTGTATAAAATCTCTTTTACAACTCTTTATCGATGGTTATCTTGATTTTTTACTTATTGGGTTGGAATGTTATAGACATATACGGTTCGAACTCGATCTAAGATGAACATTTGTAAGATTCTAAACACTAGACATAGATTTAGGACTAATATTCACGTGTATGTCGATTCTTAATGCTCCGTATTATCGAGTTGCATGAGACATCACCGATGAGGCGATGCGGTTGTTCTCTCGACTTTGTGTTAGACATAACCTCTGTTGTGAGCGATACATGCTGATATAGACGAGCGATTTAGTTTGCATGCATTTGATCCATATATTTTTTTAGTGCATGATGGGTAAAACAAAATACAACTCCTGATAAGTTTTCTCATTTCTTAAGAATGTATTTATTTTGTTGTTTTATGTTTTTTTTTTCTTTTTGCATTTTTATCCCAAACCATTCAAACCCAAGTTTAGAGACGTGGAGATTGTCGAATGACATTCTTTCCCTCGCACCGATCCCTGTGGAGACGACAAAATTGGGTACTTAATATTTTTGCTTGCTGCTTTACTTCTTCAACAAAATGGCTTCGTTGTCGGGGATTAGTTTTGATATTGAATCGCATTGCGATAATTTCTATGTTTTTAAGCTCTATATATACATGTTTATAATTGTTTTCCATAAGTGATTATATATATATATATATATATATATATATATATATATATATATATATATATATATATCTGTGTGTGTGTGTGTGTGTGTGTGTGTGTGTGTGTGTGTGTGTGTGTGTGTGTGTGTGTGTGTGTGTGTGTGTGTGTGTGTGTGTGTGTGTGTGTGTGTGTGTATGTGTGTGTGTGTGTGTGTGTTTTCTATCATGGTTATGTGTTTGTGCATATTTTTGTTTTTGGTTTACGTTTTCTCAAGTGTTGTGCAAGTTTATTTGGTAGTAGTCGGTGAGACAAGCAACATAGAGGAGCATATGCATAAATAAATGCGTCGAGCTTATGATGTGAAACAAGCGCTTGTTGGGAGGCAACCTGTTGCACCCCAAAATTTGACCAACCTTTTCTTAACTTGGTTTATGTTTCATTTCATTTTCTTCTAGCATTTGCATTGCATAGCATTGTTCGTTAAACAGGGGATCAAGAGGTTGTGTATAACAAGATGAGAATGCCCAGAGTGTTGAGTTCAAGCAAGGGGTTTTACTCAAGCATGAATGGTCATCAAGTCATTAAGAAGTGGTCAAAGCTTTGTGAAAGAGTTGATGAATGTATGTGGGTCAGCTCCTAACTTGGAGACTAGTTGAAGATCATCAGAGGATTGTGAATTCATAATTATGGATATGGGATGTTGAGAGAGCTCATTGAGTGCTTTGAGAGCCATGTTGGAGCTTATTCAAGTTGTTGTGTGATTTGGAAAAAACCACAGTCAAGAATGTTGCATCTAGGGTTTTCATCTGGTTAATCCTCAGTCAACTATGAAACTGAAAGAGATTAAAACTCAATTCCAAGTCTCTATCGTCATGGGATGTTGTGTTGAAATTTATAATATATCATTTCAAGATCAATTCATCAAGAATCAAGAGTGTGAGAAGTTACTAAATTAAGGTTCTCAATGTAAAATCCCCTGTTTAGTACCCAACTTCAAGACCACTTATCTCAGGATACAAGTCTAATCTCATACTGACCCCAACATGAAACTTGTAGAGCATGTTTCTAGATTTCTTTTGAGTACTAGAAGTCATTCATCTGATTTCTAGAACGCAAGTTATGATGCTGGCAAGTTACAGGTCCTCAAATGAATGTGATTTTGGTCAACAAAAGTCAACCAACTTCCATGCCATTTCTGACCTAGAAGGATGTTTCTTCTCACCTCGACCAAAACATAAAAGTTGTTCCTCATGATCTTAGCTTTCCAAAGAGTACTAGAAGTCCTTCATATGATTTGTAGAACTCAAGTTATAAGGCTTGCAAGGCAGGGGTATTTTGGGAAAGTAGGATTACAGGTCATTTTCATTATAGGTCCATTTCACTATGTTGCACACTTCAAATGAAAATATTTCCAACATGAAACTTTCTCCAATTCAGGTCATTTTCCCAACCAAACATCAAGGAATCATGGATTTGGCTTGGATTGGAGAATTGAGGTGTAACTTTTTCATGAAGAAAGTTTAAAATCACAAAATGGAATTAATTCATTTCTAACCATTTCAAGGCATATTTATGCATTTTTTGAGTGCCAAAGATGTACTAAACAAGATGCAAGCATTGGATTTAAGTTTTGGTGCCATTTTCATGTGATTTCCAAATGCCATTTCAAGTGGAATTTTGACAAACCAATTTCAACCATATGATCAAACCAAGGGACAAATCATATCCACATGATCATGAGAAAAGTGTATGGAATGAAAAACAAGGGTAATTGGTGTTGTTCACGTGTGCATGGACATGAGAAAAGTGAGATTGGGCATTTCACAAATTCTCACAATTCAGCCACAATTGGGCCTCCATTTGCTGCTAGGTCCAACATATAAATGTTTTAGATGAAGAATGGAGCATCATTCATTGCATTTCGTGCCCAGAGAGCTTTAGAGCAGTTTGAACTTGGAGAGAAAATTTGAAAATCGTGAAACAGAATTGAGGTGTTTTCAAAGCAATTCAAGCTCAAATTCATCTTTCTCAAGCTTCAGTGAGTAAATCTGCACAGTTTCATCAAGTTTAAGCACTGGCAGAAGGTCCAACGAAGCTATTCCGTTAGGTAACTTCTAAATCCAAATTTCTCACTATTTATGCATCATTATTGCTCCATTGTTGGTTCATGCTGAAGTCCTACTTATGTAAGCAGATTCTGGTTCATATTTGTGTTTGTTTGATGACATTTTTTATTTGAGCTCCAAAATGTTTCTCTTTAATCTGGCTTGTATGTGCATGATTGATGAAAACTAATTGTATATTTGTGATCTACGTGAGATGTAGATGATGTTTGACATAAGTTTCGCTTGTTTTGTTGAGTTTCATGTTTGCCTTGCCGGAGCTTCGTCGGAGAAGACGACCGTAACAGTGTTTCCGGCCGTCTGGTTTGTTCCCTCCAGTTTCAGTTTTTGAATGGGGAAGATGACTACGTGGCTTGTTGGTGTGTGTTGGATCTGTTTACTTTTTCACTGCACGACCTAGATTAAGACGTATGATGTTCCACGTTTGACCACACACACTGAATCATGATGAAACTCACCGTTTCATTTAATTTACCTTGCCTGGCCACGTGTTTGCTTATAATCCCTCTGATTTGATTACCTTTTGATCTGACTGCCCAGATTGTATTCCACGATGCACGTGGTTTGACTCACCACACGTGATCCACAAGCACTCACGTTTTTGTTTTTTGGCTGTTTGGACCTGGGCCTATTCATGCTATTCCCACCCCTTGCTTGAGCCCAAATTGGATTTCAACGTGATCTTTTTGCTAAATGCACCACTGCTTTATTTATTTATTTATTTATTTATTTTTATTTTGCAACTGTTTTGATTTAATTCCAAATAAAATACTTCCAAGCCTGATAAAATTCCACAAAAATTTATTTTAGACATTTTAGGATGTCTTTTATTTTTAGGAAATTTTTATTTTATTTTTTGGTTTTATTTTCAATTAAAAAAGGAATTATCAATTGGAAGTGTTTTAAGTGAGTTAAATTTTGACTTTGTGTGATTCTTGTTTTGTTTCTCTCATTTCCTTTTGATCAAATGACTAAAATTTAATCTCATATCCATGATGAGTTGATTAAATTTTGAGGACCATTTTGCCCCTGTTTTGTTGACTTTTGGTGCATTTCCTTTGACCCTCGACAATCCTCATTCACAATGGGACACCCTTGTGAATCAATTTCTTTGGTGGTGTTGTGAATTGATTTTTATTGTGATCTTTTGGCCTCTATTTTCCAACATGTCAAGTTACCTCCAAGGGAAGTTCATACATACACATTTACCTAGTTTGTCTTGGAGATGACATTTTTGGATCCTTTGAGCCTTCAACGCCTTTTGATTCATGTTTCTAACATGTTAAGGATGATGCTTGTTCATTTTTAGGTCATGACATTGTTTCTTTCTTGTTCATTTGTTTGTTTTCTTTTGAGCTTTTAATTAGGGTTTCTAAGTGATGTATGCTTGCTTTTTCCTTGTGTTTTTGCTTGCATTTACTCTTGTTTTGTTTGCTTTTGCTTTGGATCTCTCTTATCTCATCTCCCATTCTGTCCCATGACTTTGGAGTCTCATTTAAGGCATCTTAGTCATTCCTTAGGAGGTACTTGAAGCATACCTAAAATGATGAATCCATGAGGACTCTTTTGTGCTTTCTTCTGCACTTTATTTGTGATGCTTCTGGTTGAGTGCATATTATGAGTTCCTTGTTGTCCTCATATAGCCTCCCATCCTAAATTTTGTTTTGAGCTTCTTTTCATTTCATTTGGTTTGGCTTTTGGCACTTGTGGTTGATGTTGTTTGACTTAGGTCATTTCATCCCATTTTTGGTACATCTTGGTGTGGCTTTTCTTTTTCGTTTGATATCATCTTGTGCACTTCTTTTTCTCTTCTCTTGCATTCCCATATGCATGCTTTGTTGAGATGAGCTTGTGGTGGCTGCTTCCCCACACTATTTTCCTTCCACTTTCATTCTTACTTGTGCATTCTTATGTTTGCATGTTTACATTTTCATGTTCTTTCTTCTTCTTCTTCTTTTACTTTTCTTTGCCATGCTCCCTATAAGTTCTCTAACCTCTTGAGGTTATGATAGACATTAGGTGTCTAACCATGCATGATAACATTAGGTAGTCCCCTTTTGTATCCCAACTTTAAGTCCACTTTGCATGATAGCTTTTAGGATTGATTAGTCTCCCATTAGTGGTCCTTTCTTCTCTTCTCATCTTCATACAATCTTAACACACTTAATAAAGATAATGGATGTTGTGCCATGAGCCTTGTACTTGGGAAATGGTGAATGAGCAGTTACCTCTCAATTGCCTAGAGTGTTTAGTATACGTCCTTAGGACGATATGCGACGCATTCGATCCTAGGTTTTAGACTTTAGTACAACATACATTATAAACACTCAAATTCAAAACACTTCTTCTCTAAAAAACACAAAAACACTTCAAACCTTTTTCATCCTTTGGGATTCTAATCAGGAAAATCTTTTCAGATAAAAGAGTTTTGTTAACTCTTAGTTCTATCGCAAACGGTAACGCCTAAGTCTCCAATGATCGAGTTGTATACACCAACTGCTAGAACTACTTGTTAACCCTACTCGAGCCTAAAAACTTTTAAATCAAACCTGTGGTCTCTTTAACACGAACTACGTTTGATTTGATCTTTCATACCAGATTAAAGTACGTAGGTACAAGACGCGACATCTTGGCAAGCAACCTTCCCCCCTTTCACCCGTAGTTAGCCGAACTACGTTGACTCTGACTTTCCCATTGCACGAGGGAATACGTAGGCATAGAGCGGCAATGCTCTGCCGAGTCACTTCTATTTTCTTTTTCTTTTGTCCCTTGACCTGCAATGTAGATAGATTGATCACCCTTTAGATAGACAACAATGTGTGGATTCCGTCGAGTACGACGGACGTGAGAGGTGCTAATACCTTCCCCTTGCGTAACCGACTCCCGAATCCAGACATGGTTGTGATGACTGATCGCGACTTTCTATGTCTAATACAACTAACTGGAAGTGCACAGTCTATCGCGTAGTAATAATAGATATCGATCCCACAGGGACTCGTAATCAAACTAGTGTTCTCGGGAGTTACTATGTTTAGCTAGGTAGAATATGTTTTAAGGGAATAAGATTGTCACTAAAAGAGGGAACTAAGATTACTATTTAGATTTTAATTAATTGAATCGATACGTAGCAATTGTATTCTTCAGGGATTTGATAACTTACTGGTGTATGAAGTAGTTTTCACAGTTTATTTAAGCAAAAAATGGAGATTCAAAGACTCTCGTCTCACGATGGTTGTTGACGCTAATCATAATCCTAAGGGCCAAACGTACACTTTCGTATCCCGTTCGGGGTTAAAATCATTTTTTGGAAATCTCTAAGTTCTAATTCATTTTAAAGTGCTTTCGCTGTTATTAAAACAAATGCCTAGTGTTTACTATCCGACCTTACCGCAGCTTTCGCTTGTTGGTTCGTATCTTAATTAATTTCCCACTTTCGTGGCAAAACTACTTTTAAATAAGTTCTCGCTTTCGCGATGAAGTTTATTTCGTGAATCAATTTTAAACACTTAGACCATAGATTACTTTTGTGAAAAGAAAGTTTTCAAACAAGAGTTATCAAATCCCATTCGAATTATTACTACATATCGATTACCTAAGTTTAGCTAGACATGGAATTGGGAAAAACAAAACATAAATAATAATAATGAATAATAAATTGCATTATGAATAAAACAGGAAGTCGATCAAAATGAAAACCTGTAAATATGCCAATTGGCCTTTGGGCAGATCCTCCACAGATGCTGGCAGGATTCTGGTCTTTAGTGCCAATTTGATCGTACAGTACAATAGGAATTACAGAAGAGCGGAAATGGAAATGAGGAAATGTAAAGGGAAAGGAATACAAATAAAAACTGAAAAGTAATTTGCTCTGGAAATTAAATTCGGCAGCACTTCGTGGTATGAATGCAGCACCCTTTCTGAAGTTCCCTGCTTCCCTTTTTATAGAAGTGGAATCCCAACGGTTATCTCTGAGGATGATGGACCTTGAGGCAGATAATTTAGGGAGTAGTGGTCCACTTAATGGGAATTGGAACTGCTCTTTTGACGTGTAATCTGAGTGGGGCGTTTTTTCCTGCATGACGGTCGTCACAAGGTGTGACGGTCGTCACCCGTGTGACGGTCGTCATGAAGCTGTGACGGTCGTCACATCAGCAAAAACTGATTGCTACGCTTTTCATTGTATTTTCACTCCTTTTTCGTCCATATTTCATCTGGGATTGCTTCTTTTCTTCATGTTGCCTTATTTAGACGTGATCGTTGAATACCTGCAAAAACATCAGACAAATACACGGAAATAACCCGAAATTGGATCGAAAACGGTTAGCTTTTAGTCGAATTATGCATGAAAATATCTATATGATTTCGTGTTATCAAACTCCCCTAAGCTTGAATCTTTGCTTGTCCTCAAGTAAAACATGGAAAAGTCGGCAAGCACGAGGCAGCTTCTTCGTTCGCAGAGTTTGGAAAAATCGGGATTCTTGGTAGGAACAAGACGAGTATCATGACGACACTGGACTACAAGTCTTCGGAGGTCCCCTTTTTATGCAAATCGGTCTCAGTCATGCTACTGTATCTTGGTGTCAAGGTTCTCGTGGCAAGTTCACCCTGTTTGTTCTAGCGCAATCACATTAAGCCCGTTGTCCGCACACTTTCATGGCAAGTCGACCTGTTAGTGAATATGATCTCATTTCTGTTTTTGATATTCTCTATTGATCATAATTTTGTGTCATTGATTTTCAATGAGTTTTTTTGTGTCGTTGGGCTAAATGCTCGGGTGAGGAGCACCTAACTTAGAAGGAAATGTATCTTATATTTTTGGGCTTTTTTAGCTCTCTTTTCATGATTTTTCATCTTTTTGGAGATCATACACTTATTTGCATCGGTCGCTCGCTTAGAAGTGTTTTTAGGATGGTGCTGACTGCTAGTATAAACTGCTTGGGGTTGAGTTTGCATAGACACTTGAGACTTTGGTACACGTAGGTGGTGAAACCGACTCGCATAAACTAGAGATCTAAGGTGTCTGTATGATACTGGTTTTGTTAGAACTGTTGTTTCCTCGGAGTTTCAAAACTTGTTTTGAACTCAGGTGCATTCTCGTGATGCTTTTGCTTTTGAGGAACGAACTAAAATTTTTGTTTACGTTGAATAATGTGGGGATTGTTTGCGTAGCGTGAAAAATATATAGACGAGCTTTATTTGCTAGAAATAGAAAGTGTAAAAATAGATATTACTAAAATTCAAAGTGCAGTGAAATGGAAATAAAGGAAATAAAGGAAGTTCAGAGTACAGTGGAAATAAGGCTCCGCTCCCACACTATCTCGATCAGTGTCCTCACTGATTCTTGAAGCATGCGAGAGGGAGATACAACTGAAAATGAAAATACAAATAAATAAAATATAGTAAACAATGAAGGGAAAAAATGAAAATCTAGTCTCGGCCTCTGTCACGTCCACGCTGGCGTCCTCTGGCTCTAGCAAGGGCTACTCTATCCTCATAGCTCATGGCTCCGGTGTGGTAGACTGTGTCGCGGAGTCCTTCGACCTGCAGGGTCAGATTCGCTAGGCTCTCAGTGATCGTGGCTTGGCCGGTGTGAAGTTGTTGCATTTGAGTGCGGTGCCAAGCCTCGAACTGGTCAGCTCACTGGTTCTGCTGCTGCAGCATCGTGAGTATCTGTGCCTGCTGGTCTAGGGAGCGACGGAGGTCCTCTTCCGTGTAGTCTGGCACGGGATGATGACGGCGGCGGCGTGAGGATGTACCTACGGGAGGAGGAGGCTGCGATGCCTCTGGCTGCTCAGACCTGTCCAACTCAGCTTGGATTTCATCTTCGGAATCATGAGTGGGATCCTGAGTAGGAACAACGGCAGCAGGAGGGGCAGTGAGGTCGAACAACCAGTTGGTACGGTCCTCAGGATGGATGCGGGTGCGGGACGGAAGGATGATGCTTCGGACGGTCTTGCCACGCACAACCGGATGGTATTTCCCGTCAGCTCGGGAGCGGATGAGATGGGAGGCTCTGCAGTGGTCGGTGTCAAGGAACACCGAGGGGATGGAATGGAGGTGCTGGAAGCGGTCGCCAAGGTTCAGCCCAAGTGCAATAGCCGTGACAATCCCGCCAAAGTAGAATGGCTTCGAGCCACGGTTGCAGTTGGCCTGAATGTGAGCCAGCAGAAACGGGGCAGCGTTGACGGGTTCATTGTTGAAGACGCAATGAAGAAAGAAGAGCTCCTTGGAGTTCACTTTGTGGTTGCTGTCTCTGGCGAAGATAGTGTTACTCAACGCTCTGTGAAAGTACCTGATGGCTGGGTTATGGATGTGAGTGGCGTGCAGGGAGTCCCAACCATCGACATTGAGGCCGGTCAACTGATACCACAGCGCGAAGGCTTCGTGCTGGAACTGATAGGTGATGCGGCGATGAGCGTTGTCACCGTGAGGTAGCTATAGGATGCCGACAATCTGGTTTTGGTGCATCTGATAGTTGACGCCAAACATCCGGAAGCAAGCGGCACCTGAATGCTGGTTGAGTCCGCCGCTGCCTGTAACGTAAGTGAACGAACTCAAGAACTCAAGAGTGAGTTGTTCGTAGGTTGGCTAGGGGTTGGTGCAGAGGTTCCAGATGCCTGCTCTTTGAAGCATCCAGGTTACACCTTCAAGGAGTCTGAGCTCCGTAAGCGATGGAAGGTGCGGGTAGTGAGTCGGCTGGAGTGACCTCTGATGAAATTCAATGTATTGTGCTCGTTGTCTTTCGCCTAACTCGCCCTCAGGGAAGGTAATGTTGCTGACATCTGGATTCCTGACCATTGTTGGAAGATGGAGGGGTTTCTGAGGTTTTGGGGTTTTTGTTGCAGAGAGGGAAAAATGACAGAACGGTGGTTTGGAGGTTGAATTTGGAGTTGAAGTTTATAGTTCAATGTGGGGAGGACGAAAATTCGTAGTGGGGTAGGAGTTTGGATGTTTGAAAGTGATAATGGGGGGAGTGGAAGGGAACACGAACCCTGTTTTATCAGATAGCAGTTCTGGACTGCGTGACGGTCGTCACAAAGGTGTGACGGTCGTCACCCGCGTGACGCTCGTCATGGGGCTGTGACGGTCGTCACAGCAGCAAAATCTGCAGAACACAGAATTTTGCTCTGAGGGCGTACTCGTGGTGATTTTAAAGCTTAGTTTTGATACGGTGATGTAATATAACAGCCAACAAACAACAAATAATGCGAAAATAGAGTAATTAAATAAAAACTAGAATTGAAATAACATAAAATTGAAACAAGTGTATGTAGTACATAATGAAAACGAACAATGCGAAAAATCTAAATGATTAAATTAAACTAAACTAGACTAGACTAAACTGAAACTACTGCTACGAGCTAATGACTAATCTTTTCGTGCCTTCAACTCATCGAATTTCTGTGAATAGTAGTCGAGTTGGTCGCAGACGAGATCCATGAAGCCTACCAGTTCGCCGTGCATGCTTGCGATATCAGCTTTTACATGAGTCAGAGCTTTATCAACGTCGTCCAATCTGAGTAACACGGCATCCATTTTGTCGGTGGTCTCCTCAGGGATAGGCTCAGGATAAGTATTGTAGTGTGGAGGAGTCATAGGGTCTACTTCAGTTTCAGAGGCAGCGTCCTCATAGTACATATAGCCGTGTGCCTCAGAGATGTGGTCACTGTCATACATATAGTTCTGGGGTGTGGACTGTGGTGAAGGAGGTCCCATAGGCTCATCCAATTCATAGAGCCAGTTGTCCTTGTTGTGGATACTTGTCATCAGATGATCAGGCAGTGTGAATAGCTGTACTGGTTTTTCGTTAATAAGGTACTCATACGGTCCAGGTCCCATGGTCCCTAAGATGCGCCTGTTAAAGCAGAATTGTATGTTCATGGGTCTGATGGTACCAAAACGAGTGTTGGCATTTAAATGGAATCTAAGGCCAAGCTCGTGGGCAATCATTGTTACTAGGCCTCCTATGAGAATAGGTGTCTGAGGTTCCAGCGTGAGGCGTTTGAAAGATCTCATCATGAAAGGCACTGCATTTACTGTCCGTCCCTGAGAAGCACAGAACATGATGAATAACTCTTCCTTAGACACTGCAGTAATATTTTCTTCTTTTCCAAACAAGGTGTGAGCTAGTATCTTATGGAAGTATCTGAAGGCTGGGTTATGAATGTCGTCATTATGCATTTTGTCTGGTTCAGGGTGATAGTCGCCTGTGATTCTACCCCAGAAGTGATCGAGTTGCAAATCAATATCGTCATCTTCTGCACTGATGAACACATGCGGTCCGCTAGGGAATCCTAGGAGGTTAGCTAGTGACATCCGGCTGTGGGTTTGGTCCATTCCAAACAATCGGAAGGTAATCAACTCTGTGCTGGATCCAAAACCATAGTTGGGTGTGTATCTGAAAGAACTAAGGAATTCGTAGGTAAGATCCTTGTAGGTAGCGAAGCGTGTTTTCAGAGCAGTGTTCTCCCAACCCAGTTGATTGAACAGGTATTGAATGCTATCCGTGATCCCTAGTTTATCCATAGTAGCCTTGTCATAATACAGCGTTAAGGCGAATTCTCTTTCGGTCAGTGCTGCAAATCTTGCCTTTTGAGCGAGTCCTCTGAAGTGAACCTTTGTGAAGTCGTACTCGGCCATATTCGCAGGTAATTCAGAGAAAACAGAAGGAATGTTTTGAAGACTTTAAAAATCCTGAAAAGTTTGAAACAGGAAATTGAAGTCAGGATTTTTAGAAACGAAAAGTGGTAGAAACAAAAGACAAAAGAGAAAAAATAAAATAAGAATAAGAGTACGAAAAATGAACGAAAGTAGAAATTAGTAGTAATTTTAGAATTTTTGTTGGATTTTTCAAAGTAGAATTTCAAAGAAAAATGGAATGCAATAACGAGGGAAATTTGGGTTGCCTCCCAATAAGCGCTGTTTTTAACGTCTAAAGCCTGACGATAGCTTGGTGAGAAGCTATTCGGGTGTCTGAGCCGGAAGCTCGAGCAATGTTACATTGCTTACTTGAGGACTGTTGTCGTTCTTATTGTAATGTTTTAGACGTTGCCTGTTTACGATAAACGGTGCATTTGTCTTATCGGTAATTTCAACAGCTCCACTCTGAAGTACTTTAGTCACTTCATAGGGTCCAGACCACCTAGATTTTAGTTTTCCTGGGAAGAGTTTTAATCGTGAATTAAAGAGCAATACGATGTCTCCCACACTGAATTGTTTCCTAATTGAACGTTTATCATGCCACTTTTTAGTTCGTTCTTTGTAGATACGGGCATTTTCGTAAGCGTCTAATCGAAGTTCTTCCAACTCGTGTAAGTTCAAGATTCGCTTTTCTCCTACCTCGGTGTAGTTGAAGTTGAGTGTTTTAATGGCCCAAAAGGCCTTATGCTCTAACTCTACAGGGAGATGGCAGGATTTACCGTAAACTAATTTATAGGGGGTAGTACCTATTGGTGTCTTAAATGCGGTCCTATAGGCCCATAAAGCTTCTTGTAGCTTCGATGACCAATCTTTCCTTGAGGTAGCGACAGTCTTTTCCAAGATCTGTTTTATTTCTCTGTTCGAGACCTCTACTTGTCCGCTAGTTTGCGGATGATAGGGTGTAGCTACTCGGTGCCGGACTCCATATCTAAAGAGAAGTTTATCGAATATTCGTGATATGAAGTGAGATCCTCCATCACTAATGACGAGTCTGGGTACACCGAATCTAGGAAAGATAGTGTTCTTGAAGAGTTTGATTACTACTCGTGCATCGTTTGTTGGAGCAGTTATGGCTTCTATCCATTTAGACACGTAATCGACAACGACGAGTATGTAGTTATTTCCAAAAGAAGGTGGGAAAGGTCCCATGAAATCTATTCCCCAGACGTCAAAGATTTCTACCTCTAAGATTCCTTTCTGAGGCATTTCATCGCGTCGTGAGATGTTGCTAGTTCGTTGGCATCTATCGCACTTTTGCATAGCGATGTGAACGTCTTTCCAGAGATTAGGCCAGAATAGGCCGGCTTGGAGAATCTTAGCGCACGTCTTGGACGTACTAGCATGACCACCATATGGTGCTGAGTGGCATTGGGAAATAATATTTTCTATTTCTTCCTCTGGGACACAGCGACGATATATGTTGTCGGCCCCTCTCTTGAAGAGTAGGGGTTCATTCCAATAATAGTGTTTCAGATCATGGAAGAATTTCTTCTTTTGCTGATAAGTAAGATCTGGTGGAAGCACGCCCGCAGCGAGGTAGTTAACGATGTCAGCATACCAAGGTAATGTGACTTGGGCATATACGGCTTCTACGGCTTTTTCGAATTCTAGATCTTCCGAGATTGAATTGGGTATATCACTTTCTAATTTGGCTATCAGACGTTCGTACGGGAAATCGTCATTTATCGGTACTGGTTCATGTCTGATGCCTTCTATTCGGGATAAGTGATCTGCAACAACGTTCTCGGTTCCTTTCTTATCTTTGATTTCTAAGTCAAACTCTTGTAATAAAAGGATCCATCTCAATAGTCTTGGTTTGGCATCCTTTTTGCTTATTAGGTACCTTATGGCAGCGTGGTCTGTGTATATTATAATTTTTGCTCCTACTAAGTAAGAACGGAACTTGTCAAGCGCAAATATAACTGCTAGAAGTTCCTTTTCTGTGGTAGCGTAGTTCATTTGGGCAGGATCTAAGGTTCTACTGGCATAGTAGATGGCATGTAGTTTCTTGTCCTTCCTTTGTCCTAGAACTGCGCCTACAGCGTAATCACTCGCGTCGCACATGATTTCAAACGGTAGTCTCCAATCGGGTGGTTGCATGATTGGTGCGGTGATAAGGGCTGATTTTAACGTTTCGAATGCTTTTAAACAGTCGTCGTCGAAGACGAATTCAACATCTTTCATCAACAAGCCGGTCAGAGGTTTTGTGATTTTCGAGAAATCTTTTATAAATCTTCTGTAGAAACCGACATGTCCTAGAAAACTCCGTATTTCTCGTACGGATTTTGGAGGTTGGAGATCTTTTATAATCTCTATTTTAGCTTTGTCTACCTCAATCCCTCTATCTGATATGACGTGTCCTAGAACTATTCTTTGTCGGACCATAAAATGGCATTTCTCCCAATTTAGGACGAGGTTTACTTTTACGCAACGTTCTAGTACCATTTCTAAGTTTTGTAAGCATCCTTCGAAACTTTGTCCACATACCGAGAAATCGTCCATAAATACTTCCATAATGTCGTCTATGAAATCTGCAAAGATTGCCATCATGCATCTTTGGAAGGTTGCTGGAGCGTTACAGAGTCCGAACAGCATTCGGCGGTAAGCAAAAGTACCGTAAGGACAGGTGAATGTAGTCTTTTCTTGGTCATCAGGATGGATGGGAATTTGGAAGAATCCTGAGTAACCACCTAGATAGCAGAAATATGAATGTTTGGCTAGTCTTTCTAACATTTGGTCTATGAAGGGTAACGGGAAGTGATCTTTGCACGTAGCCTTGTTAAGCTTCCTATAATCAATACACATCCTGCTTCCAGTCACGACTCTTTTTGTTATCGATTCGCCTTTTTCGTTTTTAACTACTGTGACTCCTCCTTTCTTTGGTACGACATGAACTGGGCTAACCCATTCACTATCGGAGATCGGATAGATGATTCCTGCATTTAGTAATTTCTTTACTTCATCTCTGACTACAGTGCTCAGGATGGGGTTCAGTCTTCTCTGATGCTCTCGAGAGGTTTTAGAGTCTTCCTCTATTGTAATTCGATGCATACAGATCGAAGGGCTTATACCTTTTAAATCGCTTATGTTATAGTCTAACGCGGTGGGGTACTTCTTTAGGACTTCTAATAACTTTTCGGTTTCTGGTTGTCCTAAGTCGGCGTTGACTATCACTGGTCTTTTTAGTTCATCGTCTAGAAATTCATATCTGAGGTTTTTGGGTAGTGTTTTAAGTTCTAAAGATGGGTTCTTAGGACCTGGCATATGGTTTGGGGTCAGTGCTAAGCTTTCGCTTAGGCTGTCGTCTTTATACGGTTTACGCCAATTATCGTCTTCAGAAATGTCGGGTATTTGAATCTTTATTATTTCTGAATACGTGGTCTCTTCATTTTCAAGTTCTCTTATGCATTCGTCAATTTCGTCTACTAAATAGCAGGTATCGTCTATTGCTGGTGCTTGTAAGAACTTGGTGAGAATGAACTCTATCTTTTCTTCTCCTACTTCGAATGTTAGTCTTCCTTTCTTCACGTCTATGATCGCTCTGGCTGTAGCTAGGAACGGTCTTCCTAGGATAATTGGGGTTACAGTGTCCTCCTTGATGTCCATGATTATGAAGTCGGTTGGAATGTAGAATTGTCCTATGCGTACTGGAACGTTTTCCAGTATTTCGACGGGGTATTTTACTGATCTGTCAGCTAATTGTACGAACATTTTGGTTGGCCTGAGGTCTCCTATATTCAGCTTTTTGCATATAGATAAGGGCATAACACTGATACTAGCTCCTAAATCGCATAGAGCTTTGTCTATTACGAACTTTCCTATGACGCAGGGTATGGAGAAACTACCTGGGTCTTTTAATTTAGGAGGCATGCGGTTCTGAATAATAGCGCTACACTCTGCAGTAAGTGTAACTGTTTCGTTATCCTCGATCTTTCTCTTATTCGACAGGATCTCTTTGAGAAATTTAGCATATGACGGCATTTGAGTTATCGCTTCTGTAAAAGGAATAGTAATATTCAGCTGTTTAAGGAGCTCTACAAATTTCTTAAACTGTCCTGAAGTTTTAGAATTTATTAGTCTTTGCGGATAAGGAATAGGTGGTTTATATGGCGCTGGAGGTGCTTGAGGTTTTTCACTTGCGGTATCCTCCTTCTCGTTGTCCTCCTTCTTCTCTAACTCATATTCCTTTTCTGCTTGTTTAGTTGGTTTTTGTTGCATGGTTGAGTTTTCGGTCCTCGGATCGA
Organism: Lathyrus sativus; assembly: GCA_963859935.3. Lineage (NCBI taxonomy): Eukaryota > Viridiplantae > Streptophyta > Magnoliopsida > Fabales > Fabaceae > Lathyrus > Lathyrus sativus. The sequence goes on from OZ012737.1 coordinate 104,469,265, forward strand.
TCGGTTCGTCCAATTCTTTTCTACTTCTTAGCATCACAACATTTTCTTGGCCTTTGGGATTCTGTTCGGGTTGTCCAGGAAATGTGCCAGCAGGTGCGGCAGCAGATGCTTGTTGTTGAGCCACTTGTGATATCTGTGTTTCTAACATTTTGTTGTGGGTGGCTAAAGCGTCTACTTTTCCTGTCAACTGTTTAATTTGCTCGCTAGTGTGTATGTTTTGATTTAGGAACTCTTTAATCGTTTGAGCTTGAGTAGCTATGAACTTTTCCATCATCAATTCGAGGTTCGATTTCCTAGGTGCATTCTGAGCAGCTGGTTTTTGATATCCTTGCGGAGCAGTAGGCATTTGCAATGCATTTTCGCTTTTGTAAGAAAAGTTTGGATGATTTCGCCAACCTGGGTTGTAGGTATTTGCGTAGGGATTTCCTTGAGAATAATTTACCTGGTCTGGCGGGATTCCGGCTAGCAATGGGCATTCGGGTGCATTATGAGTGGTACTTCCGCATAACTCGCAATTTGGAGTTACTGCAGCGACAGTTGCAGTGGGGTTAACGGTCAGACTATCAATCTTCTGTGCTAGAGCATCTACTTTAGCATTGAACTTTTCAAGGCTGCTGATTTCGTACATCCCACCTTTCGCTGTGGTTTTCTCAGTTGGAGTGCGTTCACCTCCCTATTGGCAATGGTTTTGTGACATGTTTTTTATTAATTGATAGGCTTCATCATATGGCTTATCCATAAGTGCACCGCCCGCGGCAGCGTCTATTGTCAATCTAGTATTGTATAGAAGCCCATTATAGAAAGTATGGATCGTCACCCAGTCTTCTAGACCAAGGTGAGGACATGTTCTCATCATATCTTTGAATCGTTCCCATGCTTCATAAAGAGATTCAGTATCTTTTTGTCGAAATCCGTTGATTTGAGCTCTAAGCATAGCAGTTTTGCTTGGCGGAAAATATCTCGCTAGGAAGACGTTCTTCAATTGCTCCCACGTCGTAACGGAGTTGGATGGTAACGATTGTAACCATGTCCATGCTCTGTCTCTAAGAGAGAATGGGAAAAGACGAAGTCTTATCGCGTCTGGAGTTACTCCATTTGCTTTCACTGTGTCTGCGTATTGTACAAACTTCGTTAGATGTTCGTTCGGATCCTCATTTGCGTTTCCTGAGAATTGGTTTTGTTGTACAGCCGACAGCAATGATGGTTTCAGCTCAAAATCATTTCGGGTAATAGCTGGGGCAGCAATGCTACTTCTAGGCTCCATCTGAGATGGTGTAGCGTATGCCTTCAGCGGTTTGTTCGGAGGTCCTTCAGCCATCTCTGGTTCTTCTTCTTCTGATTTGGGAATGGGAGTGAGAGGTTCGGGATTGTTATGTTTGAGTTGTTTGAGTTGGTACTCAATGATTCTACTTCTTAAATGTAAGAAGCGTTCTAGTTCTGCGACTGAAGGTTTTACGATATCGCTTTGCGAGCGATTTCTTGGCATACAATCGACAGAACTAGTAAAGGAAAAATGAAAATTGTTAACCTAGTCTATACGGCGTAATAGAAGGTTACACTATTGACTAAACGGGTCCCCGACAACGGCGCCAAAAACTTGATCGCGACTTTCTATGTCTAATACAACTAACTGCAAGTGCACAATCTATCGCGTAGTAATAATAGATATCGATCCCACAGGGACTCGTAATCAAACTAGTGTTCTCGGGAGTTACTATGTTTAGCTAGGTAGAATATGTTTTAAGGGAATAAGATTGTCACTAAAAGAGGGAACTAAGATTACTATTTAGATTTTAATTAATTGAATCGATACGTAGCAATTGTATTCTTCAGGGATTTGATAACTTACTGGTGTATGAAGTAGTTTTCACAGTTTATTTAAGCAGAAAATGGAGATTCAAAGACTCTCGTCTCACGATGGTTGTTGACGCTAATCATAATCCTAAGGGCCAAACGTACACTTTCGTATCCCGTTCGGGGTTAAAATCATTTTTTGGAAATCTCTAAGTTCTAATTCATTTTAAAGTGCTTTCGCTGTTATTAAAACAAATGCCTAGTGTTTACTATCCGACCTTACCGCAGCTTTCGCTTGTTGGTTCGTATCTTAATTAATTTCCCACTTTCATGGCAAAACTACTTTTAAATAAGTTCTCGCTTTCGCGACGAAGTTTATTTCGTGAATCAATTTTAAACACTTAGACCATAGATTACTTTTGTGAAAAGAAAGTTTTCAAACAAGAGTTATCAAATCCCATTCGAATTATTACTACATATCGATTACCTAAGTTTAGCTAGACATGGAATTGGGAAAAACAAAACATAAATAATAATAATGAATAATAAATTGCATTATGAATAAAACAGAAGTCGATCAAAATGAAAACCTATAGATATGCCAATTGGCCTTTGGGCAGATCCTCCACAGATGCTGACAGGATTCTGGTCTTTAGTGCCAATTTGATCGTACAGTACAATAGGAATTAAAGAAGAGTGGAAATGGAAATGAGGAAATGTAAAGGGAAAGGAATACAAATAAAAACTGAAAAGTAATTTGCTCTGGAAATTAAATTCGGCAGCACTTCATGGTATGAATGCAGCACCCTTTCTGAAGTTCCCTGCTTCCCTTTTTATAGAAGTGGAATCCCAACGGTTATCTCTGAGGATGATGGACCTTGAGGCAGATAATTTAGGGAGTAGTGGTCCACTTAATGGGAATTGGAACTGCTCTTTTGACGTGTAATCTGAGTGGGGCGTTTTTGCCTGCATGACGGTCGTCACAAGGTGTGACGGTCGTCACCCGTGTGACGGTCGTCATGAAGCTGTGACGGTCATCACATCAGCAAAAACTGATTGCTGCGCTTTTCATTGTATTTTCACTCCTTTTTCGTCCATATTTCATCTGGGATTGCTTCTTTTCTTCATGTTGCCTTGTTTAGACGTGATCGTTGAATACCTGCAAAAACATCAGACAAATACACGGAAATAACCCAAAATTGGATCGAAAACGGTTAGCTTTTAGTCGAATTATGCATGAAAATATCTATATGATTTCATGTTATCAATGACCTTGTCTTTCCCTTTTTCGTCAGGTTTTTCCGATCGTTTCCTTTCCCTTTCTTTAGGATAAATAACAAAAGGTGGCGACTCTTCTGTTTTTCGCCTGTTGTTTTTTGCAGTTGCGACAGCTGGCGACTCTGGTTCCCTATGTGAGTCAATCCTAGCGCTTGTTTGTTTATCTTTGGGTGTTGTATATATGTGCTTTATTTACTTTCGCATTTTACTTTCCCGCATCATATATCAATATTGTTGTGATGTGGGAGGGAAGTTATGATGAGTAATAAGTCGGACCCGGGCTTGAGTACAAACCTAGCATTAGTAGTGGAGACTAGTGGGGGGCTTGCTTGCTTAGCAGGTACAGATTCCCATGAAATTCACAATAAGACGAGATTCTCTTTGATGACTTCTCATCTGGCCCTTAAGGCGCGACGGGATGTTGGATCTGAGAGTTGTCGACTCTGGGAATCGATCATTTGTGAGTCAGCTAAGTGAGGCCTCTTTGTGAGATGATGATGCCAAACCAAAAATGGTAAACGTATCATCATTTCTCGAAAGTCTGTGACGCTGATGAACGCATAGGATGTCGAACCTTGTTAGTGGATAGGTCCATACCTGTGAGAGGGATTGGGTTATGCAGGAAACCTTGGCTTTCAGATTACCCGGTTCTTTACAAGTGTGAATCTGTGTTCCTGATATCACTGGGTCCTATTGTCGGTACTTTGTTTTGCTAAAGCGGAGCACTGGTTCTTCCCGACCAACAACACAACAGTCTTGATCCCGTGTTTGCATTTGCATTTGCATTTTCATTTCATTAACATGTATTTGTGTTGCAGGTGCATATTTCCTCCGCGATTCTAGTGATCTTGCTATGGAGCCCTTGAAGAGAATAGTTGCTTACATGTTCCCTACCCTAGATATCAGTTCCTTGCGGAGTTTGATTGCTTTGGCAGACAGGGAGGTGATGGAGGATTTTAGGCAGTCTTATAGGAGATTGGTGAAGTTTGTCTCCCCCTGAAGGGACCTTTTGTAGATAGTGCAACTACAGCTGACTGGCCAGAGCGCCTGATGAGACTATCTTCTGAAGACATTGAGTGGTTTGACCGAGACTTGCTGGGGTCTGAGCTTATTTTCAGCTGCGCCGGATATCCTAATGTTCATTTGATAGGAAGAAAAGGGTGCATCAATTATAACCCATCTCTATTTGTTCGCCAGTTTGGATACGCGTTGAAGAACCCACCTAGGGAGGAAGAAGTACAGGAATCTTTGTACTTCACCGGTGATTTGAATGGAGAGTTACTAGCCAAGCTTCAGCATGCTTGGATGCGTATCAACAGAAGAGGGAAGCCATTATTGGGGAAGAATGATTGTCAGGCTTATGTACCATACAAAGTTTGGATCCAAGAGAGGGCAAAACAGTTGCTGATGCCGTTTCCAGCTGCACCGGTTCATGTTCATGTTCCAGTGGAGGAACCAACCACCATTAGGTCTACGAGCGAGTTGTAAAAGAGAAGGAGACCTTGTTGTTGGCTAATGAAGAGTTAGAAAAGGAACTGGCTCAGATGCGTAGTGAGAAGAACAAGGCTGTGCATTCTTTCCAACAGCAAACTGAATTGGTAAACAGGCTAGGTGCTGAACTGACCGAAGAGAAAAAGAAGCGTGAACGTCTGGGGAAAGAATTCAGAAGCTCTCATGATATGTTGGAGTCCAAGAAGAAAGCACTCGATGCCTCCCACCGGGAAATCTCTTCTTGTAACAAAACGTGGAATGCTACGCTAACCAACAACAAAAAGAGGGAAGACAAATTGAAGCAGCAAATTTCTGAACTCGAAGAACAGTTGAAGGCTAGCACCAAAAAGTATGAAGAGGAAGTAATGGCAAGATATAGTCTTCAGAACGCATTGAACAAGGCCATCGAAAGCAAGAAAGAGGTTGTGTCTCAGAAACGGAAGCTAGAGGATCGCTTCGGAGAAGGGGCATGGGAGGAATCTGCTGGTGATTTACGCCGTGTTCTCAAGCGAAGAGATCTACTTGTTGAGGGTCTGCTTACCCGACCAAGTCATCCGAAGACTAAGAGGTTATTAGAAGAGTACCAGGCCTATGGGAGCACTTGACTGTTTCATGTATTAATGTGTATGCTTTATTTGCATTTGTGCTGACCATCACCAGGATTGTTGGTTGAGGTCATGCCTTCTTATTGTACACTCATTGATATTGTATTCCTGACTTGATGGGTTTCTCTGCAATATATGAGGTGTTTTCTATGATTCGGCTCCGAACTTCGTATTTCTGTCACTGTCACTACACCGGCACATTCGCACTAGAATCGGGGAATGATATTCCCTAATGCACAGACACATATTGCATTACATTCGCATTCATATTGCATTACAGGTGATTATTGAACTGTGTCTCATTTCCTGCACTGTACCAGGTCTTTTCAGGATTGAAAGTCAACGCCCGCACCGATACTCCACTCACACCAACTGCAGAAGAGTTATGGATCAGATGCAGAATGAAATGCAGGACATGCGTGAGAAGCTGGCGCTATTCATGCAGACAATGGAGACCATTGTGAAAGGCCAGGAGAACTTGCAAGCTTTAGTGTAGCCCTTGCTGATGAGAAATGATGGGCACGGAAACGAAGACCATAATTCTGTGCGAGTTGACACTATTCACGGGGATGGTACTCCCACACCGGTAGCTCCACCTGTGGTAAACATACATGCTGTCAATGTGAACAACGGCGCGGCCGCCGGGAACGGTAACGCAGGAATCGGTAACGAGACTGTCGTCAACAACGTGGGGTTCGGAGATGTCAATCTGGGTGGTGATAATATGGGAGGTAATGGCTTCGGTAACAATGGATTCGGCTTTAATGAACAGGGGTTTGATCATGCTGGGAAGTACGGCTTCAACGCGCAGGGCTTCGGACAGGATGGATTTGGTATGACTAATCAGGATTATGGTGGATTCGGAAATGGAAATGGTGTCGGGATAATGTCTTTTGGACCTGCCGGAGTCGCTCTGGGGTATGGTAACAGGGGGCGGGGCCCTGTAATGAATCAGACTAGATTTGGCCGTAACAACGGATATGATGGATACGGCAATGGGAACGGTAATTGGCTAGAAGATCAGCAAGAAGATGCTTTCTCCGGTGGAGGTTTTGAAGGTCCTATGGATGACTCTCAGAGAATCAAGATGCTCGAGGAGCAGATGAAAGGGGTCGTGAATCAAAGCGTTGTTGGCTTAGATATGACCACAATGGGTCTGGTGCCTGGCCTGAGGGTACCGCTAAAATTCAAAGCTCCCACATTCGACAAATATAAGGGGGATACCTGTCCAAAAGTGCATGTGCGGTCATACTATCGAAGGATGTCGGCGTATTCAAACGATGAGAGGATGCTAATGCATTTCTTTCAAGACAGCTTGTCGGGCCCTTCCCTTGAATGGTACATGGGGTTGGAGCCAACTCAGATAAAGACATGGAAGCAGCTGGCTGAAGCGTTTGTGGCTCATTATAAGTATAATAGTGACTTGGCACCCAACCGAGTCCAATTGCAGGGGTTGTCCCAGAAGAAAGACGAGAGCTTTAAAGAATACGCACAGAGATGGCGCGACATGGCTGCACGAGTTCATCCTCCTTTGGATGACAAAGAAATGAATGATATGTTCATAAGAACATTTACTGGTATGTTTTATGACAAACTGTTTCATACTTCTTTGGGCAGTTTCTCGGACTTAATCCTGATGGGAGAGAAAATTGAAAGCAATATTAAACTGGGAAGATTCCAAGCTGAGGAATCCACTTCAGCTGGCAGTAACAGAAGGGCTTTCGGTGGGCGCCGTCAAGGGGATGCAAGTGCAGTGTTCGGGGGCCGAGGCCGAGGCCGGGGCAGAGGTCGAAACCAGTACAATCAGCCGCAGCAGGTGGCAAGTGTCACCATTCCATTTCAGCAACAGCCAATACAACAACAGCAACAGCAGCCACAACAGGGGGTACATCCTGCCCAGCGAAGAATCCAGGGGGGCAGACCAAGGAGGGTGTTTGAAACGCCTCCTTCAACGTATGCAGAATTGTGTTGCACCCAAAATTTTGACCGTAAGATCCCACCTCTTTTCGCGCGTTTTCTATTGTTATTTAAATTTATTTTAATACTTGTGTTTTTTAAGGCTGACCAATTTGTGCGTATGCAGTCGTTTTAAGTGGACCATCATTCATTCCCACAATTTCAAGACAGGGTCATCTAGGAAAGATTCGGGTTGAGTATGGAGTTTTTTTTGGTATCTCTTAAAAGCTTTGATGTATACTCGTGAAGAGAAATGGATTTTTTTTGGGGGTAGGCCTAATCATTTGGGCCCGGTTTTTGGTTTTGTGGCAAGAAGAATTTCAAGTAAAAATCTCTCAGGACACGGTTTAGGGCAAGGTCATTTTGGGGAACATTTGAGGTCTATCTTTGAGATTTCGAAATTTACAAGACACAAGAAGCATCATCACGGCAGCATGATAATTACCTTTTCTTTACATCCACCCTTCAAGAGAAATGTTAGAATGACTCTTTTGAAAGTAAAGGTTTGGAAGACTTTTTGTGGATTGATGCCAGCCTAAAATTACAAGTTTGAAGCCGCAATACGAAGTTCTCGGATTATTGTGGATGCAAGTTTCGATTAAAAGAAATCTCTTATTCATTTACTTCAAGCGAGCGAAGCTACATAAGTTAGACAATTCATGGTTCAGAAGACACACAATTTGGAGTTCAGTTCCTCAAGAATTACAAGCTTTAATTTCTTATTCACAATAACATTAATCTAATGCTACATAGAAACCAAAGGCATCGAATATCCAAACAGAACCTACTTCAAAAACAATGCAAGTTTCTAAGAATCATGCAGCAATGACAAGGCTAGGTTCTTCAACAAATAGCAGTAAGAGAATTTCATCGTCGCGAGGTCCATCTCCTGCTACTTCAAGATCTTTAACTCCATCTGGAAGGCCAACAATACTGTCAATAATCGAACCGTCTAGGCCTTCAACGCCTGCTTCAAAACCATCAAGGTTAATACCCTGCAACAGTAAGCATTCAACAGCAAAACGTCGGCCGCCGGTATTTCCGCATCAGCTGCAACCGTATCAGTAACAAGCAACAACATCATTCGCAAGCAGCCATAACAAGTATTTCTGCAACATCATCTGCAAGCATCTGTAACATATCAGTAGCAGCATCAATATCATATCAGTAACAGCATCAACACTTTATCAACACTAGCATCAGAGCATCTACATCAATTTACAAAGCAAACACCCTACAAAGTTGTTTATCCAATTGAATATTCACCTACCCAGAAAATAGAAGTAGAGCGAGCTACGACAATTGAAGTGAAATGTGTAAGCAAGAACAATATCTATGCATCTTCAGAACCAGATTGCTGAAATGGTTCCCTTAAACTCTTCCGTGTGGAGAAGCCCAGCGACCACGACCACGTACAGCTTCTAAGCCCCTCCTCCTTTTCTTCTGCATAAAATCCAACTGTATGAAGCACAAGATGGAGTTCCCAACACTCCGACACTGCTGAAATTTAAGAGCGTTTAAGCCACAAGCAGAACAAGTGGATGCATATTGGATTAAGTATGAGAATTGATAATGTTATTTACCGTAACGTAAAGAGATTCATAGTCATCGATGCTGATCCTAAGAGCTCACTCGGTTCGCGGCAGCCTACTTAATCTATAAGGAGAAAGCAGAGAATCACTTCTATTTTGTTACACAAAAAGCTAAATTGGAATTAAGAGTCAATTGAAAGAAGAGGCCAAAACCTGAGATTCTGCACGGCACGTGGTATTTGTCTGGAGCACCTCTGCCATGCACTTAGAACTCCTATTGCCTTTGTCACTGCAATAAAGCATCCTGAACCACAAATGAGATATTAACTTTCGATTCAGAACACAACCAATGCCCGGAAGATCGTCAAAAGAGGCCACCAACCGGCGTAATACCTCAACAACCCGTCCTCTAAGCAACATCATGCAGCCTGCGAAAATTTGAATATAATGTCGAAGAGTTATGACTACATAATGCCGTCTCAAAACACCAAGTGCTACCACACTGGCATGCCAATTACCGGCCCGTTGTGATCCTGCCTAACCCTCGGTCTCGCTCTATTTTCTCTAAGCGTAACCATCACTGCACCTGCAAAATGCGAGAATAATTAAGTACCACAACAGCAACAACACTATGGTCAACGAAAAGTAACTAAACCGGCCAAGCCACGTAATTTACATATCCTGAGAATATTGTCCAAGCAGAATAGAATAACTACTCAAAGTCTCGCAGTAACTCCACTGGACCCGTTATGCAAAAGAAGAATTAATCACCAAGAAACCAAAATCTTCTCAAACCATTCTAAAGCCACATCTCTCGCCGCTGTTAGTGAACCAACTGTTATCAAAAGCTGAGTTCTGCTGATGAAGCTCTATACCTGCAGACATGATAATTTCAAGCAGACATTATAGTAGTAAAGACCGAACTAGCTACCGATATGTTGGTGTTTTAATGTTTTGCTTGGCCGTGTTTTTACCTTTAGGTGGTCCTTGTTTTGAACTTTGAACTGGTACGTTCGTGGCGCAGAGTTTGTAAACTCTCAGTTGTTTAATCAACATCATATGTATGTCCAACGATTTCACATATCTTGCTATCACGTTTTGTGGATCGAGGCGACATGTTCGTGGTGTTCCTAATAAAATTGATACCTGAATCACCAACCTCAAGTGACAAGATATCATCGGTATGCTCATTAATATGTGCTGTGACGAGGTGCTGAAATACACAAGCACAAAGAATAATGTCAGGTCATAATCATAACGCATGAAGGTTACAAGGATCACATCAATGTTTAATAAGACACGAAGCAATACAAAACCATTGGTTATGAACTTTCACAAGCAAAGAAAGTAAACTTGGAAATGAGAAGCCTTGTACCTGTTAGGCAGAGGGAGGATTGTTGTTTTCAATAGGAGGTGAAGCCAAGATCGTGCCCAATGTCTCATACCAAACACATTGCATACATTAAAGATCAATGAAGGGAACAATTAGTACAGTAAAGCAGTACATGTACAAGTGCAAAATTGATTCGCAATTTGGAAGAATTCAAGAACATAATACCCCCCTTTATGTACGCAAACGCCGACACCAAGACGGGACCAAAGCTTAAAAAAAAAACTGTTGCAAGCAAGAGGAAGATGTTAGTAAACTCAGTGCAGCCAATACCTACAGCCAAATACTAGCCCTGTTCAAATAACCAAAATGAGATCGCAGCTCCACCTCAAATACGAATTGGTCTTGTGGCTTCTTTAATTCCTCAGCAGATGTTTGGTAACCGGTTCCCAAGATATGGTCATGGCCAACAACAAGACTCATCATTACCAGCATTTTCACGTAAACTTTCACCATAGAACATCAAGGGTGATTGAAGTGTATCAGATGCCAGGAGATTGAATTGGTATCACTTTTGGCTTCTAATCCACCTCTGGGCCCAAACCAAACTGTTATCTACACCTATCAAACATCAGGATACAAGATTAGCAAGTTATTGAGGAATATACCGGTCAAAAGAAAGTATCTAATCCAAATCGTTGAACATTGAACCTAGACGTTATTAAACCAATTGACACAATATCAAAGATTTGGTTCTCCATTAACGGGCATTAACACAATCTCACCGAAAAGGGAATGTTTTCAAATCAAATCATAACCAAACAGGAAATCCCAATCAATCATCAATCTGCATTCAAGATTGGTTTTAAGCATTCTCACAAAAAATCTCGCATCTGAATCCTATATAAAGTACAGATTGGACACGAGAGAGGGAGAGAACATTCATAAGCGACCACACAAAAACCCCCCAATTTCGAAATCCCCAATTCCAAACACACTGAAATTCATAGATATCAAAAACCTTAGAAAGAAAATTACAATACGAAGGAAAGAGCACTTAGCTTCATCGCCTTTGCGAGCCCAAATCGTCCTCACCAACCGCTACTTTCCTCACGCCGCCGGAACCCTTTCCACCGAGAACATCAACCATTCGCCACCATCAAAAATCCTGCAAATCACCCACTCTAAAACCGTGAGATTCCTTTTACTAACGCTAACCTATTCTTGGTTGTTGTTTGTTTATTCAGGGATTTGGACGAAGAAGAAGAGGGAAGAGGAAACAGGGAGAAGGTGATCTCCGATCGAGGGTTTGGGGGGGGATTTAGGGTTTTGTTCTTTTTTTGTTTAACGTTGTTTAATTGTAATGATAATCATGATCACTGCACACACACCACTGATCACACCACTAATCACACGTAATCACCCCCTTAACAACCGTTAATCACTTTTCTAATTGCATCGTTTTAAAAGAAACCTTAATCAACCTATTTTCATTAACTAACACTTTTTTAAAGTTTAACCATTTAATTAATCAGCCTTTTTTATCATCCTTTTATTTAAATAAATCAAATAAACTTTTTCTAAATAATTAACTAAATACCTATTATAATCAGTTTGTTTAATTAAAATAATAATTACTACAACCTTTTATTTATTAAATATATTTTTATATACACCAATTTATTTAATAACTATTTTATTATACCTTTTTTTCTAAAACAACATGATTCAATTTAATGGCTAAATATTTAATAATAAAACCTTTCATTTAAAATTAACATAATTAATTTAACCCTTTTTATAAAATCAAATTCATTAAAAGAGTACATTTTCTTACAATTCAAGTAATTTATACAACTTTTGTAAATAAAATCAAAAATAATAATTAATATAACTTTTATTAAAAGGATCAAGTGCAACTTTTTACTAAAATCAAATTCAACTTTTCTCTTTTTTCAAATCAACCCTCATCAAAAGTCGGTCAAACATTTTCTCATAGTTCAAACTAATCGATCTAAAATCAATCAAACATCGTAAATTCAATCAATCGCGCACACTCACGACACTTTCACTCTCACACACTTCAAGCGCTTTCATGCGTATGTGTATGATTTTTATTCCCTGCAATTTATTTATCGTAATTTACGTTACCGTCCTTTACATTCTTGCATCGCATTCCGTCCAAAGGAAAAACCTACACATAATTCAACGTTGTGTGTAGTTGCACGTCATTTGCATCATTTCCCCACGATCCTTGATTCCATTCAAGTTGATCATTTAAGTTTAGGACCTACCCCATAGGAAGGACCTAAATCTTTACAACGTAGACAAATAAACAAACAACATTACACAACTATTTCAAACACAATAGAGAATAGATGTTAATCATCTTAAGTGAGATATAATCTCCACCCCCCACAACAATACAATCAAACATGTAAGGACTTTGCCTTAAGAGCGATAAAGGCATACTTGGCGACCATCCGAGTATGTAAGACCTTTTCTTAAGACGATGCAAAGACCATTTCCTACAAACCTCCTTTACACTTGTGGTGGTTATATCTCCCTTAACATGAAGACTCGTCTCTTCTCCTAAACCCAATCAAAACAACTACCCTAAACCCGTAGGAACTTTGACCACAGTCAAAGAGCTCCTCAAACCCTTTAGGGTGAACTACAACATACTCTGATTCCACTCCCGTAAGGATATGTAGGCATGAGATGCGATATCTTATCGAGTATACTTAGAAATAAACCCCTAGGTCCTCTAATCCTTTAAGCAGATAACACTTAGCAATAAACAGCATAAAACAAGAGGTTCCTGTAGATTACTACAGAAACTTAGGATGCTAGTACCTTCCCTAAGTTTAACCAACCCCCGAACCTATAACTCTCTAAACCTTGCATTTGCATTGCATAGTGGGAATTTCGATCTTTATCCCTTCCTTTGGACAAATCAAAGTTCGGTTGCAAATGAATAATGACTCAAACTAATCAATAGTTTGGTATCCAAATTTCACCGCGACAAATTGCTACAGACGTTACTGGGTTTGAACTTGGTGGAAAAGAGAACTATGGCGCCAGTAACAGGCACTCCTCCGTACGGCTTTGACGCAAGCAAGCACTGTGAATTCCACTCCGGGGCTCCTGGCCACGACGTAGAGAGTTGTCACGCGTTCAAACATGTGGTGCATGATCTATTGGATAGTAAGGCTATCAATTTTGGACAGGCAGGTCCGAATATAGTGCAAAAGCCCATGCCCAACCATGGGGCAAATGCTATTTTAACCGAGGATGGTCTGAACTTGATTATGAATGTTGATGACCTCAAGACACCGTTGTGTGAGATAAAGAGTAGGTTATTGCAAGGAGGTGTGTATCCGGGCTGCGATGAGTATTGTTTAGAGTGTTGGACCCAAGCTGGGGGTTGTGCTGAATTGAAGAGGGGTATTCAGACCTTGATTGATGGAGGCACATTGCAATTCGACAGAACGGCAGTTGAAGAACCTGCAGAGTTATCAGCGGACGAGCAAAGTGATGTAGCTACCGTGACAATTCCCCGAAAAACAATAACTATAACGGCGCCAGCCAGGCGACCGCCGATTACTATCACCAAGGCAGGACCAATCCCTTACGAGAGCACTAATGCAGTACCCTAGACCTATGGATTGGAAGCATACTGTGATGGGGTGAAAATTGATGTTAGTAAGCAGCCGGTTGAAGTTGTAGACAATGTCGTCGGTACCGGAGGGATGACGAGAAGTGGGAGAATCTTTATATCGCCTGAGGTAGAGGCTGAACGACTGGCGAAAGGAAAAGGAAAGATGAATGATGATGTCCCTGTGTAGAAGAACGAAAAAGGAACGTCGTTGAAGGATGTGGAAGAGTTTATGCGCCTTATTCGTAAGAGTGATTATAAGATTGTTGAGCACCTTCAACAGACGCCGTCAAAGATATCCATACTGTCGTTGCTCTTATGTTCCGAAGCTCATAGAAATGCATTGTTGAAAGTTCTGGATGCGTCCTTCGTACCCCAAGATGTTTCTGTGAATCGGTTGGAGGGGGTGCTGGCGCACGTGAACGCAGGCCATAGCTTGGGATTTACAGACTTTGATTTGACCCCGAAAGGGAGAGAGCATAACATGGTGTTGCACGTCTTAGTTGAGTGCAGGGGCTCAGTCATGTCTCATGTACTGGTAGATACCGGATCTTCCTTAAATTTGCTGCCAAAAAAAGCAATGATGAAATTGGACGTCAGGGGAATCATTTGTATGCCTAGTGACTTGGTGGTCAGGGCATTTGATTGTACACGAAGAACAGTCTTTGGATCCATAACATTACCTCTACAGGTGGGGCCAGAAGTTTTCGAAACTGAATTTTACATTATGGACATCCAGCCAGCATACAGCTGCCTTCTCGGACGACCCTGGATCCATGGTGCTGGGGCAGTCACATCTACTTTGCACCAAAAGCTGAAGTACATGGTAGGGGATAGTGTGGTCACGGTCTGTGGAGAATAAGATATATTGGTTAGCCATCTGTCATCATTCAAGTACGTAGAAGTCGACGGCGAGATTCATGAAACACCCTGTCAAGCCTTTGAAGGGTTGCGCATCAAAGACAAAGTTCCAGGGCCGAGTAAAGCATCAGAGGTGGCCGTCTCGTCATACAAGGAAGCTCAGGCTCTAGTGAAGACTGGTGAGACAAAGGGTTGGGGCAAGGTTCTGGATATTCCCGTGAAGATGGACAGATTTGGGCTGGGATATCAACCGTCGTCATCAATGCCTGCTGCAGGGGCACCCCGTTTCAAAGGACCGATAACAATCACAGCTAGTGGAGTGTATCACGAGGCCATCAACGCTGTTTCAGATTCTGAAGAAGGAGACAGTGACCGCGACATGGACGCCTGGATTCAGCCGAGCGTGCCAGGACAAGGATTATGCAATTGGTCTATTCAGGAGATTGTTCCTGTGACTCTCAAACAGTAATACTTTGTTTTCCTAATTGTTGAACAATCCGGTGTCTTACCCGGGGCATCGTGATTTTGCTTAGGGCCGTGCTGTTATGTACATTGCGTTGTTTAATCATTAAATAAAAGGCGTTTTTTCATGTACAAATATTGCGATCTCTGTTTTTCCTGTTTTTGTGTTTTACAATAAAATGGCAACGTGGTTATTCGCTTTATACGCATTTTGAAGCATTTAACCATTCCTTTTGCAGGATAATATTTTCAGATGACATCATCGAACCGCCTATGACTCATTTCGACTTTGAGCACCCGGTATTTCAGGCCGAAGAAGAGATTGTTGAAGATGGCGACGTTCCAGAAGAGTTGTCTTGGTTGGTAAAACAAGAAGAACGAGTCATTCTGCCTCATGAGGAGGTCATTGAAATTATTAACCTGGGGTCGGAAGGGGTTGAAAAGAACATCCGTATAGGAGCCGCGCTGCAGAGCGACGTCAAGCGAAGACTGGTTGAAATGCTCAGAGAGTACAGTGATGTGTTCGCTTGGTCGTATGAAGACATGCCTGGGCTGGATACGGATATGGTTGTGCACCGTCTGCCATTAAAAGAAGAATGCCCACCGGTCAAGCAGAAGCTTCGCAGAACTAGACCTGATATGGCAGTGAAAATTAAGGAGGAGGTCCAAAAGCAGTGGGATGCGGGTTTCCTAGTTGTTACTAAATATCCCTCATGGGTCGCTAATATCGTGCCAGTGCCAAAGAAAGACGGTAAAGTGAGAATGTGCATAGATTACCGTGATTTGAACAAAGCAAGCCCGAAAGATGATTTTCCGCTTCCTCACATCGATGTGCTGGTTGACAACACTGCTCAATTCTCCATATTCTCCTTCGTGGATGGCTTCTCGGGCTATAATCAGATTAAAATGGCGCCAGAAGACATGGAGAAGACTACTTTCATAACGCCTTGGGGAACATTTTGTTACAAAGTGATGCCCTTCGGATTAAAGAATGCTGGGGCAACGTATCAGCGTGCAATGACGACTCTTTTTCATGATATGATGCATAAGGAGATCGAGGTTTATGTCGATGATATGATTGCCAAATCTCAGACGAAGGAAGAACATTTGGTGAATCTGCTGAAGCTATTCAAGAGGCTTAGGAAGTTCAGGCTGAGACTGAACCCTAACAAGTGCACCTTCGGGGTGAGATCGGGTAAACTGCTGGGGTTTATCGTGAGCGAAAAAGGAATAGAGGTTGATCCTGCAAAAATAAAAGCAATACAAGAGATGCCGACGCCTAAAACAGAAAAAGAAGTACGTGGGTTTTTAGGGAGGTTGAACTACATCGCTCGGTTCATATCTCACCTAACAGCTACGTGTGAGCCATTATTCAAGTTGTTGAAAAAAGACCAGGCTGTAACATGGAATGAAAATTGTCAAAAGGCATTCGATAAAATAAAGCAGTATTTGCAGGAGCCTCCCATTTTGATACCCCCAGTGGCAGGGAGACCCTTGATTATGTATTTGACGGTTCTTGAAGGAAGTATGGGTTGTGTTCTCGGTCAACACGACGAGACAGGAAGAAAAGAGCATGCAATATACTACTTGAGTAAGAAGTTTACCGAATGTGAATCTCGATACTCAATGCTCGAAAAAACTTGTTGCGCGTTAGCCTGGGCCGCCAAGCGTTTGAGGCAATACATGCTGAATCATACAACCATGCTCATCTCGAAGATGGATCCTATCAAATATGTATTCAAAAAGCAGGCACTATCGGGGAGAATTGCCTGTTGGCAGATGGTTTTGACCGAATATGACATCCAGTATGTCTCGCAGAAGGCTATAAAGGGGAGTGTATTATCTGAGTACTTGGCAGAGCAGCCTATTGAGGACTACCAATCGATGAGGTTTGATTTTCCTGACGAGGATATCATGTACCTAAAGATGAAAGATTGTGAAGAACCGTTGCCGGACGAAGGACCAGAATTGGGTTCCAAATGGAAGTTGATCTTTGACGGAGCTGTAAACGCCTACGGTAGCGGAATAGGGGCAATCATCACTACTCCACACGGGTCTCACATCCCGTTTACTGCTCGATTGACATTTCCAGTTACCAATAATGAAGCCGAATACGAAGCTTGTATCATGGGCCTTGAAGAAGCCATTGATTTACGAATCAAAAATCTGGATGTATACGGAGACTCAGCTCTAGTGGTGAATCAAATAAAAGGAGAATGGGAGACACGTCAGCCCAATTTGATACCGTACATGAATTACGCGAGGAGATTGTTGCCCTTCTTTGACAAGGTTGAGTTGCATCATGTACCGCGAGCAGAGAATCAAATGGCCGACGCCCTGGCCACATTGTCTTCCATGTATAAAGTCAACTTCTGGAATGAGGCTCCCAGAATTGTTATCTCTCGGCTTGACAGACCCGCCTTCGTATTTGCCATTGACGAAGCATCTGATGATAAACCTTGGTATTTTGATATCCTTAATTTCCTGAAAAACAAAGAGTATCCGACTGGGGCATCTAGTCAGGATCAGAAGACTCTCAGGAGATTGGCGGGTAATTTCTATCTGAATCCGGACGGTGTCCTATACAAGAGAAATCACGACTTGGTGCTACTACGTTGTGTAGATGAGAAAGAGGAGAAGCTGCTCATGGAGGAAATACATGAGGGTACATTTGGCACGCATGCTGGTGGGCATGCTATGACGAGGAAGCTGCTGCGGGCAGGTTATTATTGGCTAACTATGGAAACCGATTGTTTCAAGTTTGCGAAGAAGTGTCATAAGTGCCAGATCTATGCAGATAAGATCCATGTGCCTCCGAGTCCTCTGAATGTAATGTCGTCGCCATGGCCATTCTCAATGTGGGGAATCGATATGATTGGAAAGATCGAGCCGACGGCTTCTAACGGACACCGGTTCATTCTAGTAGCAATCGATTATTTTACCAAATGGGTGGAAGCGGCATCTTACGCAAATGTGACTAAGCAGGTGGTAGCCAGGTTCATCAAGAGAGATATCATTTGCAGATATGGAATCCCCGAGCGGATAATTACCAAAAACGGTTCAAACCTGAATAACAAAATGATGAAGGAGCTGTGTCAGAATTTTAAGATCGAGCATCACAACTCTTCTCCTTATCGACCCGAGATGAATGGCGCTATTGAAGCGGCCAATAAGAATATAAAGAAGATCGTTCAGAAGATGGTGGTGACCTATAAGGACTGGCATGAGATGCTACCTTTCGCTTTGCACGGTTATCGTACGACGGTACGCACATCAACCGGGGCAACCCCGTTCTCGTTGGTATATGGAATGGAAGCAGTGTTACCACTGGAAGTCGAGATTCCTTCCCTGAGAGTATTACGAGATGTCCAACTAGACGAGGCAGAATGGGTGAAAGACAGGTTGAACCAGCTGAGTTTAATGGATGAGAAGAGGCTAGCTTCTCTAGCATACAGTCGTTTGTACCAGAGCCGAATGAAGAAAGCATATGATAAGAAGATACATCCTCGGAGCTTTCAGACGGGCGACCTTGTGCTGAAAAGGATTCTCCCGCCACAGGAAGATCACATGGGCAAGTGGACCCCCAACTACGAAGGGCCATACGTTGTCAGAAAAGTCTTTTCAGGAGGAGCTTTGTTGTTGTCCACCATGGACGATGAAGACTTTACGTCGCCTGTGAATTCGAACGCAGTTAAAAAATACTTTGCTTGAAAGTGACCCGCTGGACAGAAAAAAAAGAGTCCAGGCAAAAATGGGGCATCCTGGCGAACCAAAAAACAGAATGAAAGGTTTGGGCAGAAATTAGGGATAAAATTGAAAAAAATGTACACCCGCGAAGTTGAAAACCTACACTGGGCGGCTTCGGCAAAAAAGGGTATCCCGGTGAACTGAAAACCCGTAAAGGGCGGTTCACGCAAAAGTTAGGGATTTGAAAAGCAAATGTCTGCGGTCCGAATTTGATACTGCAGTGAGCATTGGTACGGGAGAATATACCTGAAGGGTCGATTATCAGATACAATCTCTTCGGAAGTACGAATACCGGGAAAGCACTAGAGTCAGGCGAGTCATAGGAGGATCAGCTCATGATGTTCGTCTGCATCCCGTTGCCGACATGTGTACAAATTTGAGTCGTCATTATATTTATGCTTCTTGTGCATACTTGTATATTTGTTGTGCGTAGCTTCCTCTTTTCAGGAGTTACATCCCGTGTACAAAACTCCGCCCATTTAGGGGCCCAATCAATAAAACATGTTATTCAGTATTTGATGCTGGTTCTTTACTGTTTTGTACATGACAAACGTCAAGGTTTAATAAAACTAGCAAGTGTATAACATCGCTGGCCCTTGCCAATAATTGCTAAAACTTTGAATTAACTGAAAATAATGTCACTAACACTAACCTGAATAGATTTGGTTGCATAGACTTGTCTTGTCTCGTTTGTGGTGTTGCAGGGTTCTTGACCATGCGAAGTGGACGATCAAAAGATTGCAGTATTGACCAGAGGCTCGATCCCCACGCAGGTCGCGCTTCTGAGATGACAATGTTCCTTACTGAAGAAGGATCCAATTCCCCAGCTAGTTGTAGCTCATCCGAGGGACATTCTCCAGCAAAGTCGTTTACTCTCAGCAGAATTGATGATTCTGAGATCAAAGGCTGTATTCAGACAGTGTGGTATCCCCAAAAGGATTCCCCCACCCCGAGCAGAGTGGTTTAGCCTCAGAAGATTAATATTTCAACTTGTGAGCCGTACCCAGACAGTCTACTCTTCCCAGTAGAGATTCCCTTCCCAGTAGGGTCATTTACTCTCCCCCAGCGGAGTTAGTTGATTTTCCCCCAAGAGAATCGTTTCGTCCCCAGCGGAGTTCTCTCTTTTCAAGCAAGTGTTTTCTTTCCTCCCAGTGGAACTCGAAGATTAAGACTCTCCCCGGCAGAGTTGGCTGTGTGTCCTGGCATTTATTTTGTCGTAATACCGTATGATACCCGTTCACTCTCCAGCAGAAGTCCAATCATGACTGGCGCATTCAGTTATTCCTCAGCGAAGCGGGCATCACTCTTCCAGCATTTATTTTGCTGGAATAATTCTGTGACGTTTGGTCATCCCCAGCGGAGTCGGCATTATCTTCAGCATTTATTTTGCCGAAACAGTTTTCTGTATCCCATCAGTTCGAGTCTGCATTTGCATCGGCATATAGTGTCATATTTGCATCTACCAAATAAAAACGTGTAGCATTTCCATGTCGAATGGAGCATTGCGTCATTGTCAAACATATGCATTTTGAAACATAAGCCAGGTTGGTTAACCGTTTGTTTTCAAGTATTGTTTCCCTTGCAGGAGGAGAGAGCTCTTGCTCAAATTAATTACCAAACATTCAGGATCTCGGTGTGAGATATGTAATGATAATGTTGATTGTGGCATTGTTGCCCATAGAGTTGCTTGTTTAAGTTTCTCTTACCCCTCCAGCGGAGTATCTCTTCAAGGTTGTTGTTGTAACAGCATCAGAAGATTTTGTGAATCGATCTTTCGAAGTTGTCTGGCAGTGTGGATTCAGAAAATCCCCAGTATAGTCCTTCTCAGATTTACTGCCATGTCAGCACTGAAAGTTGAAAGGCTAGACTCCTATTGTGTTACCCATGTGATTGATGGAGTTAGCTGCTGCAAAGATAGGCAGAAAACCTGTATTTGACAGAGTATTTCCCGTAGCAGAGGCGGAGTTGTATTTCCTGTATTTGACAGAGTATTACCCGTAGCAGAGGCGGAGTTATTGTCCTGTGTTTGACAGAGTATTTTCCCGTAGCAAAGGCGGAGTTATTTTCCTGTATTCGACAGAGTATTTCCCGTAGCAGAGGCGGAGTTATTTTCCTGTATTTGACAGAGTATTACCCGTAGCAAAGGCGGAGTTATTTTCCTGTATTCGACAGAGTATTTCCCGTAGCAGAGGCGGAGTTATTGTCCTGTGTTTGATAGAGTGTTTACCCGTAGCAGAGGCGGAGTTATTTTCCTGTATTCGACAGAGTATTTCCCGTAGCAGAGGCGGAGTTATGTTCCTGGATTCGACAGAGTATTACCCGTAGCAAAGGCGAAGTTATTTTCCTGTATTTGACAGAGTATTACCCGTAGCAAAGGCGGAGTTATTTTCCTGTATTTGGCAGAGTACGTACCCGCAGTAAAGGCGGAGTTATTTCCCGTAATGGTGACAAAGTATTACCCGTAGTGGTGGCGGAGTTATTTCCCGTAGCGATGACGGTGTTATTTTTTTTTTGTAATGAGGGCAGAGTGATTTTCCTGTATCGGTGACAGGGTCAGGTTTTGTTGACAGAAGTACTTCTCCCAGTGAAGTCAATAAGTTCGTTCCAGTATTGACAAGATGGTGTTGAAATCAGATCTGTAGATAATGTTCCCCAAACAGTTGTGCAGTTTATTTCTGCGGTTGGCAAATTTCCGGGTTCTTCGTATTCAACCGTCTCGTACCTCGAATGTTTGAAGGTCGTTCGCTCTTCACCCTGTCGGGTCCAAGTCGCTTGAATAGGGGCAGCTGTTGCACCCTAAAATTTGCTCAACTTATTTCACTTGGTTTATGTTTCAATTGCATTAGCATTTGCATATTAGGTCATGTACATAATTCATTCATCTGCATAGCATAGCATGGGCAAGCTATCCAACAAGAGACCAAATGCAATTCTTATCTCTATGAGCATATCAAGAGATTCTTATTCAAATTCAATCTTGGCCAAGTCATCATCTGAGCAGTTAGTGGACCAAGCAGTGGATCTATCTCCTATCTTGAGGGTATTTGAAGATCATCAAAGAAGTTGTGAGCCATGAATTGAGGCCATGGAGGGTATGTAGACATCATGGAAGACCTAGAGGGTCATTTTGAAAGTGAGACAAGTCATTGATGTAATTACAAGAGCTGCAGTTGAAGACAGTCAACTAGGGTTTCATCTGGGTCAACCCTAGGTCAAGTGCTTGATTGAAGGGCATCAAGGCCTGTTTGAAAGATGTGGGATGCCTCATTTGACATGTAGATATGGATGTGGTGTTGTGCCAAGGAGAAATCAAGATAAATCAAGAAGAAGAGAGGTTTCTAAATTAGGGTTTCTGTGTAAAATCCCCTGATTTAGGTTAAACTTCTAAGCAAGATAATTCAAAATGAAAGCTTCAAATGGATCCTTGGAAAACATGAAACTTGTAGAGGATCTCAAGACCTTTAATTTGAGTGGTGGAAGACATCAAGAAGATTTATAGAACTCAAGTTATGGTTCTTGCAAGTTACAGGTCATCTGAGGACACTGAAATTTGTCTGTGAAAGTTACTTGCCTTCCAAGCAACTTTTACCCCTCAAGGAGTTATCAAATGGATTTCAAACCAACATGAAAGGTATTCCTCATGATCTTAGCTTTCTAGAAAGGTATAGTATGCTTTCATCTGATTTGTGGAACTCTACTTATGGCTTTGGCAAGCAAAGGGCATTTTGGTCATTTGGAAATTATAGGTCATTTCAAGCATATGGCCATATCTCCTACTTCCAAGCTTCAAATGGAAAAACCTTCAACATCAAAGTTTCTTAGAATGATGTTTTAAGGCTAGTAGGGTGGTCATGAGATGTTGGAAAGTCTCATAGCAAAAAGTGATAAAAATGGCCTAAAAATGAGGTATAAGTTAATTCAAGTGAAATGGAAAATCCTAAAATCCAAGTTCCAAATCCAAACCATGCCATATGATAGGTCATTTTGACTCCCAAGGACATTTTAATAATAATGGTTCAGCCACAATTTTGATTTGAGGCTTAAATCTTGGGGTTGCTTTGTAATTTGGTTGCTTGCATAATGGGGTACCAAGTCAAAACAAGGAAAAGCATAATGAATAAGGGAAATATGCATTGTGTATTGTCCTAAATCTCATGTAAGGAGAAAATGAAGTTAATTACTCAAGTTATAGGGATTTTGTCATGATATATCACATGGTGAGAATGGAAGTGCAAAGTATCATTTCATGAAAGTTCAAGTTTCTACTAGATTGATCTAGAGGATTCTAGACCCTTCCAAATCAGTCTATATATTGATTACAATCTCCATTGGTGAGAGGTTGGTGATTGTTGATGTTAATGGTGGTAGAGAATAGAAATTGAACCAAAATTTTCCATTTGCAAATTGTATTGAAACTTCACTTTTCTCTTCATTACCCTTCCATTTTTTTCCACAAATCATCACCACAAACCTCCCTGAACATGTTCATGCTAGAGTAAGGTTCCATTGTTGAAGAATTGAAGCTTTCCAAGTGAAGTTGCAAGAGAGCAAAAGGGATTGGATCTGAAGATACAAGCCATTTCCATCAAATCTTGTGCAAGCAGAGTATTGTTCATCACCTAGGGACCATTATTGAAGATCTACAAGGCTTGATTCGAAGCTTTTCAACACCTACCATTGCAAGGATCAAGGTATGCAAAATCTTTCCCACACTTTGATTTAGGCATGGCTAGGATTGATTCTTGTTGTAAAACCATTAGAGACCATTAGGTGATTCGTTTGGATGAGTTTTAGACCAATTAGTGAGGTTTCATTAATGGAGGTTGATTCTTGATGGAGTTGGAATGGATGATTTAATGGATGATAATGCACGAATTTTGGTTGGTTTTAATCAGCATGGCATGGGGATTAATTATATATAAAGATTGTTGAGTTTTGTGATGGTTGAAAATTGAAGAAAGTTTGGATCCATGGAGTTGTACTGTTCGGGTAGGATGATAGAGAGAGTGTTAATACAAACCATTGCCACAGTTGGATTCTACGTAAAAAAAATAGAGCAAATTTGGTTCTTGAATCGTGTTAAATGGTGGAGTAATGAGAGAGCACGAAGGTGATGAAGTTCATGCATGGAGGAGGTATTTTCATGGAGTCTCTAAAACCCTAACATCCAAAGGTTGAAGATAATGTATATACCGTCGGATTGCACGTTGAAGGTTGACTGGAAAAGCCATCCAATGGCTGGCAATCAAACACGAAAATGGAGGGAGAATGAGCAGCCAAAACGCTGCGTTTTAATTAGTGAATCTTCATGGGCTTCAGCGAATTGATTTCCCCACCCCCCTTGTCCAAGGCCCATTCGTTTTGCACTATAATTCCTGCTATATACACCGTTTCTGCTTCTTTTTTTTTCTTTTCATTTAATGTTTTTTTTGAGTTTCGCTGGGCCCAAGCGCCTGCTGCTAGGCGCACCCCACCTGCTGGGCCCAAATCATTTTCAATTGCATTTTACTACTTCTTGCACCCCTCATCCATTTTCATATTATTTTCTTCTCCAAATTTTATTTCATTTCAAAAATTCATAACAAATTGAAAAATGCATATTTTTTAATGAGACTTTTTTTCCCATTTTCCATTTTTTGTCTAGAAAAATATGAAAACATAAAATTGTCATTTTATTTCATTTTCATATTTTTTTGCATATTTTTACATTTAATAGCTTTTTTTAATTCTTTTGGTTTATGCTACTATTTGTTGAATTTAGTTTAGGAGCTTCCTTTAGGATTTTCACCCCATTATTTTTAGTATAACTAGATGTGGATATTAGGTGCCCCCCTGATTTTTATACTATTTTTTAGGATTTATTTTAGGTAGTTTAGTTGGAAACTATTAGGATAGTCAATTAGGGTTGTGAATATAATATAGGTATAACAAAACAAGTTTCTTTTTGGGTTTTCTTTAGGACAAATTAGAAGATGGGACTATAGGGGTATTATGGGTAAGTGATAGATCCCTTAGAAAATGCTAGAAGTTCCCCTATTATGTTAATACTATTAGTATATTTTCTGTAATTGATTGATTGTGTGGTGTGCCCTTTGTGGGATTATTGTTTGACTGTGTGGGGTATTGGGCCTGCTTGGGGTTTAGGTTTGAGCTGAAGACTGAGCTGATGAAGCCATTGAAGACTAAAGGAATGAAGATCAATTTCCAGAGTTGATGAAGAGTATATCTTGCTGGCAGCTGTTGAAGGTTATAGGATCTAGGAGTTAGGTAGAGCTCTAGAATAGGAACTTGATTCACAAACATGGAAGGTCTTGTTTGCCTCCATTCTTTCTCTATGATTCAAAGTCTCTCTTAAATGCCCACCTCCTTCCTTTGGAAGGATTAGTGAATGTATTTAAAAGATAGAACTTTTGAGAGAAAACTATCTGTATCATGTTAACAGTCAGTAGGCCACCCTTGGTAGGCAACTGATTGTTTAACATCCATTTCATCTTGTTAACTGCTACTCATCTTGGAGAGTGAGACTTGAAGAGAAGCCCTGAAAGATTGAAGATAGAGACCTTGCTTGAAGGCTTGAAGATGAAGACTGATGCTTGCTTGAAGCTTGTAGATGGTTGAAGATGACTTGAAGACAGATGTTGATGAAGACTGCTGTTTGCTGTTTATTTTTTGCTGTTTATAATTTTCTGATGTATTGTTTGAATTTCCCTGACTGTATTGTTTGCCTTTAACCTGTTAGGTTGAAAGTGAATTTTGTTCACTTTTTCCTGTTGTTTTCTAGGTTCGAGGTTGAGTGGGACTCCCTTGCCTCGCTTGTATTGCTGCATCCATGCATTTTATTGCTTTATTGTATATATGTTATTGTTTCTGTTTCTGTTTATCCCTTAGGATCTCTGTTTCTCTCTGCGCAAGAGAGGAACATGATAGACATTAGGTCTTAACCCATGCATGATAACATTAGGTTAGTTTGATTCCCTTTTTCAACCATAGGTTAGAGTTCTGTCTCTTCTTTCTCAAAACAAACAGAAAAACACAATAAGATTTCAAATCCAATAAAAGACACTTCTTCCGTAAAAGAATGTAAACTCATCAAAACGTCATTTTTGTCCGCTTGGACCAGTAATCAGAAAAACCCTTTTTCAGAAGGAGATAAAAACAACCAAGACAGACTTGTGTCGTACGTGGCCCGAACTACGTTTGCTCTATTCTTTCACGCCGTGTGGAAGTACGTAGGCATAGGATGCGACGTCCTAGCGAGCAACCTTCCCCTCCTTTCCAGTAGGTAGGCGAACTACGTTGACTCTGATTTCTCGTTCCAGACGGGAATACGTAGGCATAAAGTGAGATATTTTTCCAAGTCATTTTATTTTCTTTTTAACCTTTAACCCTTAGAATAGATAGAATAACAATCCGTACTAGAAAACAAGCGTGGATCCCGTCGAGTACGACGGACGTGAGGGGTGCTAATACCTTCCCCTTGCGTAACCGACTCCCGAATCCAGGATTTGGTTGCGATGACCATTCCTTTCCCCGTTTTGCGGTAGGTTTACCTCGAGCGTTTCCTTTCCCCTTTTTGGGATAAATAACGTGCGGTGGCGACTCTTCTGTTCAGCCGGCGCCGATTTTCGCAGTAGCGACAGGCTTGTATGTGCGTGATTGATGAAAACTAATTGTATATTTATGATCTATGTGAGATGTAGATGATGTTTGATATAAGTTTCGCATGTTTTGGTTGAGTTTCATGTTTGCGTTGCCGGAGCTTCGTCAGAGAAGACTACCAAAACAATGTTTTCGGCCGTCTGGTTTGTTCCCTCCAGTTTTAGTTTTTGAATGGGGAAGATGACTACGTGGCTTGTTGGTGTGTGTTGGATCTGTTTACTTTTTCACTGCACGACCTAGATTAAGATGTATGATGTTCCATGTTTGACCACACACACTGAATCATGATGAAACTCACCGTTTCATTTAATTTACCTTGCCTGGCCACGTGTTTGCTTATAATCCCTCTGATTTGATTACCTTTTGATATGACTTCCCAGATTGTATTCCACGATGCACCTGGTTTGGCTCACCATATGTGATCCACAAGCACTCACGTTTTTGTTTTTTTGGCTGTTTGGACCTGGGCCTATTCATGTTATTCCCACCCCCTGCTTGAGCCCAAATTGGATTTCAACGTGATCTTTTTGCTAAATGCACCACTGCTTTATTTATTTTATTTTATTTTATTTTATTTTATTTTATTTTTGTTTTGCAACTTTTTGATTTAATTCCAAATAAAATACTTCCAAGCCTGATAAAATTCCACGAAAATTTATTTTAGACATTTTAGGATGCCCTTTTTTTTAGGAAATTTTTATTTTATTTTTTGGTTTTATTTTCAATTAAAAAAGGAATTATCAATTGTAAGTGTTTTAAGTGAGTTAAATCTTGACTTTGTGTGATTCTTGTTTTGTTTCTCTCATTTCCTTTTGATACAATGACTAAAATATAATCCTCATATCCATGATGAGTTGATTAAATTTTGAGGACCATTTTGCCCCTGTTTTGTTGACTTTTGGTTTGACTCTTGGTGCATTTTCTTTGACCCTCGACAATCCTCATTCACAATGGGACACCCTTGTGAATCAATTTCTTTGGTGGTGTTGTGAATTGATTTTGATTGTGATCTTTTGGCCTCTTTTTGCCAACATATTTGGATACCTTGTGCATTTTATTTGTTTATTTTTGAACCATTTTCCCAATTTTGAGACAACTTACAAGTCAAGTTACCTCCAAGGGAAGTTCATACCTACACATTGACCTAGTTTGTCTTGGAGATGACATTTTTGGATCCTTTGAGCCTTCAATGCCTTTTAATTCATGTTGCTAACATGTTAAGGATGATGCTTGTTCATTTTTAGGTCATGACATTGTTTCTTTCTTGTTCATTTGTTTGTTTTCTTTTGAGCTTTTAATTAGGGTTTCTAAGTGATGTATGCTTGCTTTTTCCTTGTGTTTTTGCTTGCATTTCCTCTTGTTTTGTTTGCTTTTTCTTTGGATCTCTCTTCTCTCATCTCCCATTCTGTCCCATGACTTTGGAGTCTCATTTAAGGCATCTTAGTCCCTCCTTAGGAGGTACTTGAAGCATACCTAAAATGATGAATCCATGAGGACTCTTTTGTGCTTTCTCTTGCACTTTGTTTGTGATGCTTATGGTTGAGTGCATATTATGAGTTCCTTGCTGTCCTCATATAGCCTCCCATCCTCACTTTTTTTTGAGCTTCTTTTCATTTCATTTGGTTTGGCTTTTGGCACTTGTGGTTGATGTTGTTTGACTTAGGTCATTTCATCCCACTTTTGGTACATCTTGGTGTGGATTTTCTTTGTCGTTTGATATCATCTTGTGCACTTCTTTTTCTCTTCTTTTCTTGCATTCCCATATGCATGCTTGGTTGATATGAGCTTGTGGAGGCTACTGCCCCACACTATTTTCCTTCCACTTTCATTCTTACTTGTGCATGTTTATGTTTGCATGTTTACATTTTCATGTTCTTTCTTCTTCTTCTTCTGTTACTTTTCTTTGCCATGCTCCCCATAAGTTCTCTAACCTCTTGAGGTTATGATAGACATTAGGTGTCTAACCATGCATGATAACATTAGGTAGTCCCCTTTTGTATCCCAACTTTAAGTCCACTTTGCATGATAACTTTTAGGATTGATTAGTCTCCCATTAGTGGTCCTTTCTTCTCTTCTCATCTTCATACAATCTTAACACACTTAATAAAGATAATGGATGTTGTGCCATGAGCCTTGTACTTGGGAAATGGTGAATGAGCAGTTACCTCTCAATTGCCTAGAGTGTTTCATATACGTCCTTAGGATGATATGTGATGCATTCGATCCTAGGTTTTACACTTTAGTACAACATACATTATAAACATTCAAAGTCAAAACACTTCTTCTCTAAAAAACACAAAAACACTTCAAACATTTTTCATCCTTCGGGATTCTAATCAGGAAAATCTTTTCAGATAAAAGAGTTTTGTTAACTCTTAATTTTATCGCAAACGGTAACGCCTAAGTCTCCAATGGTCGAGCTGCATACACCAACTGCTAGAACTACTTGTTAACCCTACTTGGCCCTAAAAACTTTTAAACCAAACCTGTGGTCTCTTTAACCCGAACTAGGTTTGCTCTTATCTTTCATACCAGATGAAAGTACGTAGGCACAAGATGCGACGTCTTGGCGAGCAACATTCCCCCCTTTCACTCGTAGTTAGCCGAACTACGTTGACTCTGACTTTCCCATTGCACGAGGGAATACGTAGGCATAGAGCGGAAATGCTCTACCGAGTCATTTCTCTTTTCTTTTTCTTTTTTCCCTTGACCTGTAGTGTAGATAGATTGATCACCCTTTAGATAGACAACAGTGCATGGATCCCGTCGAGTACGACGGACGTGAGGGGTGCTAATACCTTCCCCTTGCGTAACCGACTCCCGAATCCAGACATGGTTGTGATGACCTTGTCTTTCCCTTTTTTGTCAGGTTTTTCTGATTGTTTCCTTTCCCTCTCTTTGGGATAAAAAACGAAAGGTGGCGACTCTTCTGTTTTCCGCCAGTTGTTTTTCGCAGTTGCGACACAACCCAACGGTTTTTGAGTTTGTATAGTTTTATATATAGTAGTATAATTAATGTAAAGTGAGAATGGATGAACCACATGTGAGAAAGAACTTGAAAATCAAAGTTTTACTGCTGCACTTAACGCGTACAAAGAGCGCTTAGCACGCCTTGTTTTGTAAAGACAAGTCTCTCATTTTCCATCCATTTTCACCAGTTTTGGTCTTTGTGTGTTGTTATTTATAGTTCAATTTGGTTAGGTTGTTAGAATAACTTTTATGTTTGCTCTCAAGTTTTTTTTATTAGCTTGAGGCTGCATTTTGTGATTTTTCAAGTTTGATCGTTTCAACTTGCGAATGTATGGTTTTGATATTGTTTGAAGTTGGTACTTTGCAAGGTACTCGTTTATCGCTTTCTAGAACAGAGCAGGATTAGGAAATTTTTCATTTGTACAATTTTCATGTCATTCATTCTTTTGCCATAATTGTTCAGTTTCGAATCACTTTAGAATGAAGCCTTTTTGTGAGGAGCTTTCCATTGTTTACTATATGCAGGAGACCAACATTCTTGTTTAACTCGGTTTTATTATGTTTAATATTGTATTTGTGTTGATTTATATGATAAGACTAAAATGATCAAGGCATTTTGTTAGATTTTGAGCATACCCACTTGACCAAATAGTCAATCTACGTTGTGAGTGAGTGAAAATTTGCTTACTCCCTTTGAGCCTTTGTTAGAATCCACGTTGGTGTTAAGTTCATTTTTTTATGGATTCTAATATTTTTTCTTGAACTATAACCATGAATTATTATTTGAGTTTTTTTACCCTTGCCTAATAAGTTTGGGAGCATTCATGTCACTATATGTGGTTATATTCAAGTTGGGGAGAAGAGGTTGGTTGCAAAGAGGTTGAGATAAATAAAAAGCTTGAAAAATAAAGAAAATAAAAAATGAAAAAGAAAAAGAAAAAAAGGGAAAATAATTGAAAAAAAGAAAAAGAAAATAGAATAATGTTATGCTCATAAGTTGTGTGCAATGGTGTAACAATTTGGAAAAGAGAAAAAGGTGATTGGAATTTGTGAGTGCTTGAGATTGTGAGAAACGATCACTCTCATTTGATTAGACAAGTTTTTGTTTCTTTTACCTTGAGAAAAACAATTGTTTGTTACCCAACCCACATTACAACCCTTAAAGCCCTTGTGATTTTTTCTTTTATACTGTTCAACGTGAGTTTTTTCTAGATGAATACATAATTTAACTTGTTGTTAGCATGATTGTTAGGTGAGAGTTAAGCCTCTAATGTTTTTTTAATCATCTACCGATGAAGTGTGTGCTAGGTGTGATTCATTTTTGAACGTTGTATTGTCTTAGAATTTTTTACATGTGTTTTATATTTAGGAGTTGTTTCATTTTCATGTTATCTTTATAGTTTAGTGGTATGTTTTTGTTTGCATGTACGTTTTTGTGTTTAACCATGCATTTGTTTTTATTTTTCAAAACTTGTTGAATCGTGATTGCTTGGTTATTACTTTTGTTTCCTTGAGTTGATCAATTCTTATTAGAGGACAAACTAGTTTAAGTTGGGGAGAGTTGATAAGTGCTAAATTGTACTGATTTTGAGTGTGAATAATCGGCACTTATTGGCTTAATTCAACCAATAAACCTTAATTTTTGTGCACATGTTGTATAGTTTACATTATAGTGTATATATTGTGTATCGCGTAAATATCATTGAGATTAACTATTTTTATCTCATTTTTGTAAGTATATAAGCAATGATACTTTGTCATTGTCTTATAGAGCATTAAATAAGCTTTCCAACGCTTCCAATCGCGCGTAAAACGGAGTTATAGTTTAAAAGTTATGATCGAAACAAGTGCTGGTCTACTGGCATATTCGCTGTGCAAACTGTAGGCGAGTGAACTCACCAAGATTTTGCACTGTGAACTCAAGGGGAATAAAAATTGCATGGAAGCATGGAAAATACTGTTTTAGCAGGAGCTAAGGTAGCATATGTTCGCTGGGCGAACGGGAGTTCGCAGTGCGAACACGGGAACACATTTTTGCCTTTTTAAGTGACTTTTCAACATTTTTTAGGTTATGTTGTTGGGAATTTTTACCCCAACTTCATCAAAAATATTCCGGAGTAGATTTAGCTTAGAAACAACATTAGCGTGTGTATCTTAGAAATTTGGAGTCACATCCACTTCAATCGAAGTTGACAGACCGTGAGATTTGTGTTCTTCTTCTCTCTTCTCTTTATACTCTCTATTTGTTGGGGTTTTGTATGTAAGTTTATCTTGATTGTATGTATATTTATGAATCTTTGTATAGAATCTCTTTTACAACTCTTTATCGATGGTTATCTTGACTTTTTACTTAATGGGTTGGAATGTTATAGACATATACAGTTCGAACTCGATCTAAGATGAACATTTGTTAGATTCTAAACTCTAGACATAGATTTAGGACTAATATTCACGTGTATGTCGATTCTTAATGCTCCGTATTGTCGAGTTGCATGAGACATCACCGATGAGGCGATGCGGTTGTTCTCTTGAATTTGTGTTAGACATAACCTCTGTTGTGAGCGATACGTGCTGATATAGACGAGCGATTTAGTTTGCATGCATTTTATCGATATATTTTTTAGTGCATGATGGGTAGAACGAAATACAACTTCTGATGAGTTTTCTCATTTCTTAAGAATGTATTTATTTTCTTATTTTATGTTTTTTTTTATTTTTGCATTTTTATCCTAAACCATTCAAACCCAAGCTTAGAGACGTGGAGATTTTCGAATGGCATTCTTTCCCTCGCAACGATCCTTGTGGAGACAACAAAATTGGGTATTTAATATTTTTTTCGTGCTGCTTTACTGCTTCAGCACCATGCTAGAAATTAATCTTCAGACTTTGTCACCAGAAGCTAGCAATGATGCAACTCCAAGTTATCTTAGATAAACAGATTTTGATTATTTATGTACAAATAAACCATTATTCTTGTAAATACTTTTGTTATCATCAAAACTAAAGAGAAAATATCAAGATCAAATCTTGTTCTAACAATCTCCCCCTTTTTCATAATGACAAACACAAGTATTTAAAGGACAATGTTGGGCATTTAATTTTCTCTACAACAACAGGGTATGAGGTTTGTAAGCTCCTCACGAGTCTGATAGTTCACAGCTTGAGCTTGTTTTAGCATTAAGAACTATTTTTCAAGAAAAATAACTAGTATTCTTAAAAACATCTGGGTCTGACGTTTGTAAGCTCCCCCTGAGTCAATCAGTTCAAAGGTTGAGTTTTTTAAGCTCCCCCTTAGTTCCATAGTTACGAACACCAAAATGACTGCATTTTAACTCCTTTTGGCAACACCAAAATACGAGGTTTGTAAGCTCCTTTTGAGTCTCATAGGCTAAGTCATAGGTTTGTAAGCTGTATCTTAACATTATGTACAAGAGAGTTAAAATATCTCGCCCTTTTTAACTTTCTTTGGCAACACCAGAATATGAGGTTTATAAGCTCTTTTTGGGTCTAATAGGCTAAGTCTGAGGTTTGTAAGCTCATACTCAGACATATGTACAAGAAAGTAAAAATGCACCCTATGTAAGTAACAGAAAAATAAATGACAAGAAAATAAATGATCAATATGTATTCAATGGGTTCAGTTTCCATTTAAATACTTACTATTATTTCTCCCCCTTTTGTAACGCCAAAAAGAATAAATATAAAAGAAGGAAAAAGAAAAGAATAAGGAGAAAAAAATATCACAAATAAATGTAACTCAAATCATCATTACATGATCAGTTTTTAAGAAGGAAGAGAAATCAAGTAACAAGAGTCATTAAGGTTTGTAAAGTGCACGCATTGAAGTCTTAGTGGTTGTTATTGTTCCAAGAATTAAACAAGGATTAAATTTAGGCTCTTCGTCTCCACAGAAGTTGTTATAAGAGCATCTCACCCTTAATTTAATTTCATCAACCACCCATCCTAAGAATATGGATTCAGCATCTGAGAGTCGTAATGTATCTGTCGTAACAGAAGCAACTGAGAGCTCTACAAACATGTCAATCTGATCCCTTTAAAACCAAGTTGCTTTTGAGTCCTCTATGACTGCCCCAATGCTCTCAACATAACTTGCCTTTGAAGAATCCACTTTAGTAGCACCTGAACGTCCTTCAGAAGAAGGTTCAACACTGACTGCTTTGAAGCCTCGGAGAAGACGCACAAAGAGATTAAGGAAGAAGAAAAGGAGGGCAAACAAGAGGTTCTACCACTCTCTTCCAAACATAGAAAAGGAATAAGTGATTGATTTAGAAGATGAGGAGGTAGACTACAACAATAGTGGACACTGTTGGGCACGTGATATAATGGCTAGGGATGAAATCTAGACATTATCTTATACCCTTTTGCTTTTTTAAAGTTGTATCCTCAGTTAATTAATGAAAAGATTATTTTTAGACCAATACTTCTTTATTATGTATTTACATTCCACAACTTTTCTTTAGATAATCTAAAGGTACACTTAAAAAGTGAAACTGACACAAAAACGATAGTTAGAACAGATCAGTCATAAACTTATACTAATTCAGAGAATCTTAATATATTAGATTACATTACCAAGAGTCATTGTTAAAATGTTGATTTAATCAGTACTTAAAAAAATTAAACTCAAGATAATAAATGTAATACGTCTATAAAAGGACTCATGTAAGCTTTCTTCCATCATCACTTAATACCTTAAACACCAAGATGTATAAGCAGAAGCAGATATGGGTTCCAAAGAGAGATTTGAGGAAGGAAACAATACTAAATACAATAACTCAAGCAAATCATACAAGACACCAACTGAAGTACCTGCAAGCAAGTAGAGAGCTTCAATAGTGCTCTCCTCTTTAGCATCATTTGTGAAGAAACACAGAAGAAAGAAGTCTTCTGGATCCAGACATAGAAATATAGTAAGGAAGGAGGCTTTAGAGTTTGCTAAAGAAGAATGCCAAGATTTCTTAGATAATCTAGACATGTTAGGTGATCCTAGGGAGTTCCTTAGGACACGACCATTAGACTAGAAAGATCTAATTATCTTGTAATAGCTTCCTTTTTCAGTAATAAAATAAGTTGCAAACATTTAAGTTCTTTCATCCATTTCAGATTCACAGTGAATAACACGAATAAATAATAATCAGTTAAAACTAAACACAAGCACGAACAAACTTTTGAATTTAGTAATAAGATACTTAATACAAAGATTTCATCAAGAATACAAGACATAACTATGCAGAAATCTAACATCAAAATATTGCATAGATAGCTTCAAACTTGTCTTTCTAAATCTTGGAAGAACTAGCCTCAGAACTTATGTTAACCCCTTGCTTAATAAGCATTTCAAAAATAACTCGTCCAAAGGTATGGAGAAGTCCTTTCCCTCTTTAAAAGAAGAAAGAGACCTCTTCAGATGGTTAAACATAACTTGAGGAAGGTCACTCTTCAAATCTGAATTAAGAAGTAGAAGCAGATATTTTTCAATAGGGTCCACTTGGTCTAAATCTTGATCCTTTGGCAGTAAGTTTGAATTCAAAGTCTGACTCCAAACAATAGCATCAAAAAGAATATTAGAAACCACTGATGTATTAGATGGATCTACAAAGATATGAAAAGTAGGAAGATAGTGTTCACAAACAAGAGTTCCAGGAATTTCTCCAATCTTCTCACAATTAATCACATTTGCAATCGCTTTAGAGGTTACTCTAATATAAACACCGATTACTCTAGACACAATAGCATACTCAGAACTCAACTCAAGAATAGAGGCATTAATCCAAAATTCTTTGACAAAACTTGAATAAGTGAAACCAATCTTAAGTAACTCATCAAAATTCACAAACTTTTCATTGATGACAACCATCTGGCTCAAAGGAGAATAAACTGAAGAACTCATCTCAAGTTTGGTTTGATCAGCACACACACACACACATACATACAAAAGAAAGAGAAGAAGAAGAAGAAGAAAGAAAGAAAAGAAGCTGAACAAGAATCTACCAAAAAAAGAGAATCTTATCCAAAAAAAAGGACACAATGATGTTTCACAAGATAATGAATAGTAACAACAAGTACTAAGAGAGAAAACATCATTACCCAAATGTTCTTTATCCATCAAATATTTCAATCCCACTAGATAAGTTTCACCTTTATGAAAGATTAAGTATTATAAAAGCTTTTAGAAAACTTCTTACTTAAACTACTATGTCAAACTGAAAGAATCTTCTTCTGAATCTCAAAAATTGACAACTTTCAGAAGCTATCACCCATAAGAGTCTAGTAAGTCCAGACTAAGACAGAGATATCATCTATCAATCACAAGTCTCTAAGATTCTATTCAGAACTAGCACTTTATCTTGAATCAAGAGTCATGAGTGATAGACAAATATTGAATTATCTTCTTTAGATTGCTAACAAGCA
This sequence comes from Lathyrus sativus, assembly GCA_963859935.3. Taxonomy (NCBI): domain Eukaryota; kingdom Viridiplantae; phylum Streptophyta; class Magnoliopsida; order Fabales; family Fabaceae; genus Lathyrus; species Lathyrus sativus. The sequence goes on from OZ012737.1 coordinate 104,505,040, forward strand.
ACAATATCAACATAAAAGTGAGAAAATTGTATTCATAAATGTGATCATCATCTGGCTTGATAAGACATTCAGTATAGACAAACACAATAGAGTTTCTTCTTGAAGATTTCTGAAGTTCTCTTTTTCAAAGGAAAAACTTCTCTAGAGATCTAACAGAAACTTTACATTTATATCTAAACAAATATCTCATTGAATCAAAAGATAAGTTAGACAAGAACAAACATAGAGTCTGAATAATAGAGTTTCAATACAAATTTGAGTGGATTCTGATTCAATGGTTGTCTGACCACTGATTTGACTGCTCTCACCAAATTTAGTACCACTAGTACTTGAATCTGGGATATTGGCTCTTCTCCCAATCAATGTTGTAAACAATCTTATGGAAGATGACTCTGCTTCCTTCCTTGATATCTGTAGCACATATATCATGATACTCATATTTCTATAAGACCATACATGTAAGTACAAACAGACTCTTTTGTACCTTACATCTCAATCTATCGGTATATCACAAGTCACTCCAGAGTGTAAGTCTAGAATGGGATCTGAATAGAAACTTGTTCTAAGCAATGGCAATAATCTCATTATCTTAGAATAAATCCTTTGACTTTGAAATCATTAACAAGCTTAGAACCAGATCGCATGGTATATTAGAGATTGACACAAAGCAGATCAGAGTTTTGTCTTAGTACAACTAATAGAGGTCAAAGAGAAATTGAAGATTTCTCATAGAAGTGTCTTTTAAAACAAATTCCATAATGGTCCTCAACCAAGAAGCAATGGAGTTTTTTAAGATATCACCTTAAAGAACAAACTCTATATAATCAAATATTTTGAAATAAGATAGCTTTAACAATAAATCTTACTTTTCAATACTTGATTTTTTTATTTCAGAACACAAATGCTTCTTTTCATCTGCATCCTGCACTAATATCAGTTTCAAATGATTAAGCATTAAAGAGCATCTGATATTAGGCACTGGCAGAATTTTCTTCTTGCTTTCAGATTTGGGAAATCATTTGAAATACACATAATTCAGAAGCTCTTGAAGTTACTCTTCTATCAATAGATATCACAATCCATTTAGCCAGTATGAAAGTCCTTCTGACAAGAAACCTACATTTCTCATCATTAGTAATTCCAAAGAACTTGAGCTAAAGAAGAGAGGATGATTTGTTGAATAGTTTTTCATCATCCAACTTCATTTCTTTTCTTTAAGAATTTCAAGACAAATCTTCAGACCACAGCAGATTCAAGATGTAAGCATAAAAAAACGGTGACTTTAGGTTTAAGTCAAGAACCAGTCCTCTTAGAATTTACATGAAAAGATTAGATGAAGTGTAACTACTTCAAGCTTCACAAACTGATCCCCACAAATCCAAGAACAATGCTTCAAAGATAGTCCGATCATCAGACATATCAATGATGTTAATTTACTCAGAAGTGAGATAGTGCATGTACCAGAATGCAACTATCTCTGAAGATATTCAATATGCATCTTCTGAGTTGGTGAAAGAGATTTTCAAAAAGATCATCTATAACACCATCAACTTATATAGTAATATCTTTTTCAAGGATATTTTATAGACCTTCCGGAACCCTTAATCAAGCCCAATGAGTTAAAAATATGTTTAACTTTTCCATCATTTAAATTCAATGGAACCACCCATTTGAATATGGTAGGAAAAGCCGTATGATATTTTTCACGTGGCACTTGATTCCTTCTTGAAAATGAAATATGCTTTTCTTATTGGATCAATATATGCACCACTATTAAGTGTTAAGCACAGACGATGCTCTGATACCAATTGAAGGTGTGAAAAGTATACAAGAATGGGGGGGTTGAATTGTGTTTCATGTTTTCTTGATATTAAGCTTCTGATCAGAGTTTCAGAATCAGAACTGATGTTCAGATTCAGAGTTAATTCAGTTGACAGCAAATACAACTGAAGTAAATAAAATAACAAAAGAAGACAAAAAGATTTATACTGTTTCCTCTCCTAATTGAGAGTAGTCCAGTCCTCTTGTCTCACAAGAGATTTTTATTATAACCACTTCATGATTACAATCACTTATGCTTCTGCATAAGTCTTATACAACTGCTCAGACCAACTATTTGAGACTTCTCTTGCTTAGAGCACATGTCTAAGACTTCTTTGCTCAGACCACCTATCCAAGACTTTGTCGTGCTTATAGCTCATGTCTAAGACTTCTTTTCTCAAACCACTTCCCCAAGACTTTTCCTTTACTTATGGCTCATGTCTAAGGCTTCTTTGCTCAGACCTCCTATCCAAGACTTCGTCTTTGCTTAGAGCTTGCATCTAAGACTTCTTTTTCTCAATCAGACTGGTTGAATAAGACTTTCAAAACTCAAGCACTTAAGAAATGAGATTTATATGGCTTAAGCATATTGGATCAAGTGTCTATATTGTTGCTCCAAAGTACAAGAGACGTTGAAGATGGATGCACAACAAATTTCTGAATCCTTTGTATAACACGTTTAACCCTTGAGTCTTCAAGAGGTTCTATACTAATAGAGTCGTTAGAAGTAGACATCCATAGAACATACCAACTTTTTTTGAGCCTTGCAATACTCTAGACTCGAGCTGGCAAGACAATACAACATGATTTCAGTAGTACGGATAGTCTACAACTTTATCACCAACTCTGAATGGAACCAAAAGCTGATATACAATTACTGAGTGTAGAAACTCGTCTGAATGCTGAGGCCTTCAGTTCAGAGTCTATGTTAAGCCATGCTAGAAATTGTTCTTCAGACTCTGCCACCAGAAGCTAGCAATGAAGAAACTCCAAGTGTATCTTAGATAAACAGATTCTGATTATTTATGTACAAGAACCTGCATAAATAAAACACACATCAAATAAACCATTGTTCTTTTAATACTTTTTTATCATCAAAATTATAGAGAAAATATCAAGAATAAATCTTGTTCTAATAGATAACACTTTTTCACATCACTTTTGGACTCAATAACATGATTACCCAATCACCACATATATAACACTTAAGAGAAACAGGAGCACTGCCCCTACTTGGCCTCTTATCATCAACAACTCTTTGTTTACCTTTATCAACTAGAGCACTATATAGATTCACATGGTTAATATTATGTTTTCCCCTATTCTCACTCAGACTCTTATAATGAGCTGACCGAGCTTTATTGTCTTCTTAAAAAATTCTACAAGCTTTATTGGTATCCAATCGCATGCTTAATCTTAGAATGCAAGCCATTCTCAAGCTTTATGCACTTTGAGAACTCAACAATTTCCCCATTGTAATGTGGATAGAACATAACAAGTTCCATAAATCTGGAAGTGTACTCAGTAACAGTCAGATTACCCATCTTCAGCACTAGAAACTCAATCTCCTTCTTCCCACGAACATCTTCTGGAAAATACTCCCTCATGAACTCTCTACAGAACATAGCCTAGGAAACAACTTCACCTAAAGTCCCAAACACCTGACGAGTGTTGATCTACTAGTCATCATCCTCCTCAGCTAGCATATGAGTACCAAACCGTACATTCTTCTCTTCTAGACAATCCATCACACGGAAGATTCTTTCAATCTCTTTGAGCCAAGCCTGTGATCCATCGAGATCATACCTACCCTTGAAAGTAGGCAGATTGTTCCTCTGGAACTTCCATAAGTGACATAACTCATCATTCCCACCAGCATTAGGCTGATTCTAAACAGCCTAAGCAACAACTTGCAAAGTAGTAGCAATAGCACCATCGTTTCTTCCAGCCATTTCTGTTTTTCCACCAACACAGCAACAACGGTTAGAAGACAACATCTACAGTATTCAACTGTCACACCAACACCAAATCAATAACTTGGTCGGACAGACCGACCTGCTCTAAATATTCCTTATGTAATTTAAATAAAAACCATAGTAAAATTCAACACACGTATTATTTAGGATGCTACTTACAACAAGCACTGATCATACAACTTGATATGTAGCACAATATTATTAAAAATTATTAATAATAATATTAATGATAAAACATGTCTGAATTTCAACTTTCATTATTAAGCAGCGTAAAAAATCAACATCAACTAATTATTCAGGATATAATTATGTTTTAAAAATAAACATAAATAACCATAACTTAAGAGATATCCAAAAATCTTCAAACAAAATAAAAGACATGAAATATTCCGTAACCTCAGTGTTACTCATCAAAGCAAACACCGACACTAATATAAAATGGAATACTTCAACTTTCACTCACATCAACTCCTCTACTGTGAGTTATCTGCATGATGCCCATGCAATGGCAACATTTAATCGGAAAGTTTGAGATATCATAATTATATAAAGTAAAGCATGATAATAAGAAAAGCATCAGATTATTACATGCATAATCACCCATTCCACAACATACATCTGAAGGTGAGAAAATACTTAGAAGGGGGGGGGGGGGGTTGAATAAGTATGAAGATTAAAACTTAGAAATAAAAACTCAAGTATTTTTATCCTGGTTCGTTGAACTCAACTACTCCAGTCCACCCTTCCTAGAGTGATTTGCCTTTCTCAATTAAGGACTTAATCCACTATTTAATCAACTGATTACAATAGTAAGCACTAAGAACAACTGTTCAAAGTCTTCTCAAGAACTACTGATCCTAACTGGATCTTCTTAAGGTTTACAATCAAATGTAATACAAAATACAAGTGTTTAAAATTGCTTCTAGAAAGCTTTATCACAACTGTGATTTTTCACTTAAATATTAAGAACAAAGAAATAAATTCTTGAAATAATGTGAATAGTATGAGAGCTTTGAATATTGATTTCTTTTTTTTGATAAAACGTCAAGTGAAGAAGATGGGTGAAGACTTGCTTTTATAGGCAGCTGATCCAATGGGAGCTTCACGTTGAGAAGAGTGTCCAAAAGGTCTGAGCCTTTTTGTCTTCACATCAAGTGACCTTTCCTAGAAGAAGAAAGCACAGATAAATCCTTTTTGTCTATGTTCTTGTGTCTAGCATAAATAAGGAAAGAGTCGTTTGGATCATTCCAACAGATATAATCTTTGAATAATTCTTCTTCAATTTTCAGCAAGTTCCATCAGAGTCTAAATTAATCAGAGCCTTCTGATGTTGATCAGAGTTTTGCTGAGTCAGAGTCTTCTGCAGCAGGTGTGCTATTAGCGTGTTTAAGATCAGAGCATATTTGAGACTGATCTTCAGTACTGGCAGCTTTAGTACTTTCAGAATCTTCTGTAGTAACTATGCTTTGAAAACTCTTCATACAGAATTCTTCTTTGGTTCAGAAGCTTCTGACTTGCTTCAGATTCTTCTGGAGCTTCTGCTTCAGATCCTTCTGGACCTTCTGCTTTAGAACCTTCTAGAGCTTCTGCTTCAGAATCTTCTGGAGGCTACGCTCAGGATCTTCTGTTGGCAGCAATCAGAATCTTCTAATGGATGCATCTGGCGCTTTAGAGTCTAGCAAATTTCTTATGTTCAATTCTGATTTGCTTCTGGAGTGTTAATTCCTTCACTATCTGCAGTAAAAACTCTCAAGCAAGTTTTAGAGTATATAATTCTTAATTACAAAATTTCATAATAGTTATCATCAAAACATAGAGATATTATTAAGAACCAATCTGTGTTCTAACAATCTCCCCCTTTTTTATGATGACAAAAACATCAGAAATTTTGTTTAATTGAAAATATAATAATTATAACTCCCCCTGAGATGATGAATCTCCCCCTGAATTAAATAGAAATATGGAATAGAAACTTCCCTTTTGTCTTGAGTAATTTTCAGAGTTAGAGCTTGATTGTTCTTTAACATTTGAGAGTCAGAGTGTCTTGCAAATTTCAGAGTCAGAGTTTGATAATTGTCAAATGATCTGAGAGTCTCAGAGTTTCTTTTACAGAGTGTACTTATCAAATGTTCTGAAATACTCAGATTTAATGTTAGATAAAATAGATATGTCTGAAATTTCATTCTGGTGAAGTTTAATTAAACAGTTCAGATCTATATTTTCTCCCCCTTTTTTGTCATAAGCAAAAAGTAAAACCTTTAAAAAGACAAATAAAAGGAAACAGTAAATGAGATAAATCATGTGGAGAAATCTTTGAAACATTCATTCAATTCAGTTCAGAGCAAGAGTACATGCATCAGAAGATATTCAAAATACATAAGCAAACATCAGATGCAAAAACATCAGAATGAAAAAAAAATGAAAACTAAGAATGTTTTGACAAAAGCATCTTCAACAGATCCGTGATCTCAGAAGAGGACTGTTCTTGCTTTGACATCCACTTAGCCATTGTTTCATTCTTCTGATCCTGGTTGGACATCCACTCAGTCATGTCTTCAGACTTCTTATCCTGTTTAGCCATCCAAGACTTGATTTCTGATTGACCAGCTTCCAGAGCAGCAATTTTATCCTCAAAATCAGGATGTTCTTTCTTAATCTCAGATGAAGAAGGTTGAATATGTTCTGGAGATTGAACAGAGTCAATTTCCATAGGGACTTCAGAGCTTTGAGCAGTAGAGCCAGAAGGATGTTCTATCAGAGTCATGGCCAAAGGGTTGTCTTCAGATGCAGATTCAGTAGCTTCTTCTGATGATGGAGGAGCATCTGTAAGAAGTAATGGTCCAGATCTCTTGACAGTCTAGAACAGACTTCTTGCAGCTTCAGCAAATCTGAGCTTCGCATCATCAGAACATATGTTCTTTAAATTTGATGCTACAGTGTTGAATCTGTTGATGAATCCATTCCAGATGACATCAGATTCTGTTGCATCCATTGTTGCAAAACATTTCCTCTGTACAGTACCTAAATACATCTGTATTTCTTGCAAAAAACATTGAAATAAATGATCAACATTTAGTCTAGGTTTGGGGTTTAACAGAGCCTCCAGTGCTATTGGTTTTGGTTAGGGAGTAGGTGGAAATATGGATTTGGGAATGGAAATCAGAGGAGGAGGGTAGTATGGTATGAAAGGAATTTCAGGGGATTTGTCAGGTTTTGATCTGTTTAAGGCATTCAACAGATTTGGTTTTGCTTTGGTGTGATAGGAAACCACATCAAAGGTTTTATTAGAGTAAGGTTGGAAAGCAGATTTTGCAGGTTCATTAGAAGCAGCAGGTGTATCAGATGAAACAGGTATAGCTGAAGTAACAGCTTTTGCAGATTTTGCAGAGTATGATATTGTTGCTAATGAACCTACTTCTGAAATTGATTGAATATAGGTGAGAAGCACAGATGGTAGAGTGATTGTAAGTTTGGGTTTTAAAGGAGTGATAGGGTCAGATGGTTCAACTCCGTCATAGAAATCTTTGAGTTTGAAACCATAGGAAAGGTTGTGAAAAAGAGATGAGAATTGTGCACATGAGATAGATGTTCTTGGGGTAGATGTTGGGATAGGATTTGGAATGAGGATTTCAGATGATGGTGTAGGTGTGGGAGTAGGATCTGGAATAAGAACTTTGGAAGATACAGGGGGTTCTGGTTGGTTTACCTCAGAATCTTTGTGAGAGGGAGATATCTGAAAATCTGGATGTATATCAGATTCTGAGGAATTGGATGATGTGGTTGGTGTGCAAGAGGTAGAGGATACTTGAAACACAGTTTTTAGTGCTGTGACATCAAGAACTTCTGTCTCAGGGATGGTGGTTTCAGATGGGTTGGTTGGTTCTGAAGGATTTTCAGAAGGTTTTGATGGAGGAGCAGATGTGGGTAGTTCTGATATGATTGGTTCAGAAGTAACTGATACAGATTCGGTGGGTTCAGATGTGGTGGATGGTGGATTTTCTGATTGTGGTTGTTTCTCTTGTTGTTGTGTTTGAGGTTCAAATGATTTTTGAGGTTCAGAGTCTTTTTCTGGTTGTTTTTCTTGTGGTTGTTGTTGTTGTTGAGATGACTTTTCTTTGAGTTTTCAGATGGTTTTTGTTGTGCAGATGGTTTTTCTGGTTGTTGTAGTTCTGTGGGTTGTTTTTCTGATGGTTGTTGTTGTGGTACAGATTGTTTGGTTGGAATTTCTGGTTGTGGAGTTGGAATATTTGATTTTGTTGTTGATGGTTTAGGTTCAGATGATTGTTTTACAGGAGAGATGGAAATAGGATTAGATGATTTTTGAGGAGATGGAACAGAAACATGAGGTGGAGCAGGTACAGATTGTTGTTGTGTAGAGGGTGGTTTTGGAATAGACTTAATAGTTGAATCATTTATAACAATAGTATTTGCAGAAGATTCAAAAGATTTAGTACCTTTGATTTTGATGCGTTTAGCAGGAACAGAAGGAGTGTCTCCAGATTCTTTCCTCTTTAGCAGCTTCGGTGGCTTCTCAGCAACCTTGGGCTTCTTCTGAATAGGTGCAGCTTCTGCTTCTGATTGAATCCTCTTTCTTGGTGTCTCTTCTACTACAACAGGCAATGGTTGTCTTGCTCTCTTTATAATATCTGCAGGAATAGGCTTTCCTTCTACCTTGCAATCATCGATATATCTCACAACAATTTCCCTTGGTTCTTCAGCATAGAACAGAGGGTAGTCATCCACAGGGATTCTCTTTTGACTAAGTTCAGTGATGTTCAGCTTCTTGGGTGCTGTTGTGAGTTCTTCTACTATTTTCAGTCTCTGAAGACTTTTGGCATTCAGAGGCTTCCCAAGAATGAATTCCAGTTCTTCTGTGACTCCAGCAGCATACAGAGCAGTTACATGTCCATTTTTTGTTAGAAGATCTGAGATTAACCTTCCAAATGGAATCCAAGTTCTGATCTTCTAACCTTTTTCTTTCACATATTCTCTAGAGGCATTTATATGATTCTATAGATGCATAAAAAGAATATATGGAAGATCTACCTTAGTGCTCTGACTTAAGAAATACATAAAGTAGAGCTGTTCATTATTGACATAGTCTAGAGAGTTTGTTGACTTTCTGTTATGAATGCATCCCATGAAAATCTTAGCCCAGATCTTGTAGTCAGGCTTCAGATCTTTGAACTTATTAGAAGCTTGTCCAGCAGTCATCACTTCCTCATATACTTCATCCATATCTACACGCCCAGCTGGCAAGTGTGATACTCCATTTGTTTCCTCATATCCAATGAGTTTTCTAATCAGATATTCTATTATAATTATCTCTTTTCCCAGAACAGAAGATAAAATGAACTTAGGGTATACAAAAGCATGTATCTAGAATTCTTGTACCAGAAAGGGGTAGACTGGTCCAGAAAGTCTGTCAAAATACTTCACCCATCCTTGAGCATCTATAATGGAGCGAAATTCAAACCCATTCTCAGCAAGTGAATCAAATTCCACCATTGATTCACAGAGAACCTCCAGTTTTTCAATAGGTGTTAGCAATGTTCTTTTTGGTGGTGTGTAAGGGGTTACACCCATATTAGCAAAGGTAACTGCAGCCATGGTAGATTGAAATTGTGCAGCAGTTGATGATGAAGTTGCCATTGAAGATGAGTTTGTCAAACGCTTAGGATAAGGGTTTTTGTGAAGAGAGAAGAGAATACAGAAATGCATAAAGGTTTGAGATGTGAAAAGTGAGAAAATGAAGAGAAATGATGTATTTATACTAAACACTTAGGCATACAAACAGTCAGAAGAAAGCACGTTCACAACAAGCATTTAATGAAAAAGAATAAAATCATTTCAAGCATTTATTGCTTCTGACAATTTGGGGGGGAAATCAAGATTTTCACTATTCAAACTTCACCTCAAACGTCTCTTCAGTAGTGTACACGCCAACTTTGCAGATTTGGAGTGACACGTGTTTGCTTGCATGTGCTTCTGAATTCTCTTGAGAAATGAAACGTTAACTAACGTTCAGATCCTCTAAGGATTGTTAGTTCAGAGTTTCACAAGAAAATAATTAAAGAAAATGAATAAGCAATCAGAAGAAATACTTCAGAGCATTAGGCATTTTTGCATCAGTAAAATTTGCTTCTGACAAATGTCATTCTGGACAAAAATCCATACCAATATTTTTCAGAATAAATTTGAATCTATCTTCAACAAGGGGTTTTGTAAAAATATCTGCCCATTGATGATTTGTATCAACAAAGGCCAAATTTATGATTCCCTTCTGAACATAGTCTCTGATGAAATGATGCTTAATTTCTATATGTTTTGCCTTAGAGTGTAAAATGAGGTTTTTAGACAAACATATAGCAGAAGTATTATCACAGAAGATAGAAATGTTACTTTCAAATATCTGATAATCTTCTAGCTGACTTTTCATCAAAGGCATCTGCGTGCTACATCCAGCAGCAGCAATATATTTTGCCTCTGTGGTTGAAAGTGCAATTGTGGGTTGCTTCTTACTGTACCAAGAGATTAGATTTCTTCCTAGAAATTGACAACTTCCAGAAGTACTTTTCCTTTTCCACTCTGTCTCCAGCGTAGTCAGCATCACAGAATCCAACTAATTTAAAATCATCAGATTTTCTGTAACACAAACCCATATTAGAAGTACCTTTCAGATACCTTAGAATCCTCTTGACAGCTGTCAAGTGTGATTCTCTAGGATCTGATTGGAATATAGCACACAAGCATACACTGAACAATATGTCAGGTCTAGAAGCAGTTAAGTAAAGAAGAGATCCTATCATACCTCTGTAGAGTTTCTGATCTACTTTCTTACTTACCTCTTCCTTGCCAAGTGAGCTAGTTGGATGCATGGGAGTCTTTGCCAGCTTACTATCAGTCATGTTAAATTTCTTCAGAAGTTCTTAACATATTTGGTCTGATGTATGTAAGTGCACTCTGGAGTTTGATTGACTTGAATTCCTAGAAAGAATCTCAGCTCTCCCATCATGCTCATTTCAAATTATGCCTGCATACATTTAGCAAACTCCTTTCCCAGCATAGTATTGGTAGATCCAAATATTATATCATCCACATAAATTTGACAAATTAGAAGATCTTTCTTAAATGATTTACAAAAGAGTTTTGTGTCCACTTTGCCTCTGATAAAAATTTTCTCCAGAAGAAAATTGCTCAATCTCTCATACCAAGCTCTGGGAGCTTGTTTTAAACCATACAAAGATTTCTTTAATTTGAAAACATGATCTGGAAATTTTTCATTCTCAAAACCAGGAGGCTGGTGGATATAAACTTCTTCTTCTATAATACCATTTAGAAAGGAACTTTTAACATCCATCTGATACAGAGTGATGTTATTTTGTGCAGCAAATGACATAAGAAGGCGTATAGATTCTAACCTTGCCACTGGAGCATAAGTTTCAGTATAATCAATACCTTCTTGTTGACTGTACCCTTGAGCAACAAGCCTTGCCTTATTTCTTTCAACTTCTCCTTTCTCATTTAGCTTATTTCTGAAGACCCATTTTGTTCCAATTATATTGAATCCTTTTGGTCTTTGAACTAAATCCCACACATCATTTCTGGTGAATTGATTTAACTCTTCTTGCATGGCAATAATCCAATCATTGTCTTGCAGAGCTTCATCTACAGAAGATGGTTCAATTTCTGACACCATTCCAAATAATGATGCTTCAGATGATCTTAGAAAGGATCTTGTTCTGATGGGATCATCCTTCTTTCCAATTATAACATTCTCTGGATGAGAAGCTTTAATTCTGGATGATGATCCTCTAACAGTTGATTCTTCAGAAATGTTTAGATTGTTCATCTGCGAAGTTAAAGGAATAGCATCTGGCGTTGCTTCTGGTTCTTTCACTTGAGCTTTGTCTGCCTCTGGGACTTCAGAGTCTGTGAAGACTACTTCTCTATCTACAGAGTTTTCAGACTGCTTTGGCTTTTTATTGCCAAGCTTACCATCAAATCTAACATGAATAGATTCTTCCACAATCTGTGTCTCAGTGTTGTATACTCTGTAGCCTTTAGAGCGTTCAGAATATCCAAGCATGAAACACTTCTGTGCTTTAAAATCAAACTTGTTAAGATTTTCTTTAGTATTTAACATATAGCAAACACATCCAAAAGGATGAAAATATGAAATGTTGGGCTTTCTGTTCTTCCACAGTTCATATGGAGTCTTTTCCAAAAGAGGTCTTACAGACACTCTGTTCTGAATGTAACAGGCTGTGTTGATTGCTTCTGCCCAAAAGTGTTTTTCCTGATTTGTCTCATTGATCATGGTTCTGGCCATTTCTTGCAGAGTTCTGTTTTTCCTCTCTACAACCCCATTTTGTTGTGGAGTTCTAAGACAGGAAAAATCATGAGCAATGCCATTTTCATTAAAATATTTTTCAAAATAATTATTTTCAAATTCACCACCATGATCACTTCTGACTTTTATAATTTTGAAATCTTTTTCATTCTGGACTTGCTTGCAGAAGTCCAAGAACACAGAATGTGACTCATCCTTGTGTTTTAAGAACTTTACCCATATCCATCTACTATAGTCATCAAAAATGACTAATCCATACTTCTTGCCTCTGATGGATGCAATTTTCACTGGTCCAAACAGATCAATATGAAGTAATTCTAGTGGTCTGGAAGTAGAAACAACATTTTTTGATTTAAAAGATGATTTTGAAAACTTCCCTTTTTGGCATGCTTCACAAAGAGCATCTGAGGTGAACTTCAGATTAGGAAGTCCTCTGACAAGATTAAGTTTATTAATCTGAGATATACGTCTCATATTAATATGCCCCGATCTTCTGTGCCAGACCCATTGCTCTTCATTAACAGACAAGAGGCATTTAACATTCTGAACCTTAAGTTCTGAAAGATTTATTTTATAAATGTTGTTTTTCCTCTTTCCACTAAATATGATAGAGCCATCCTTTTGACTAATAGCTTTACAACATTTTTTATTAAAGGTAATATCATAACCATTTTCACTTAATTGACTTATGGACAACAAGTTATGCTTTAACCCTTCAACAAGTAAAACATTAGTAATAGAGGGAAGTTTACCATTTCCAATGGTGCCAGATCCAATGATCTTGCCCTTCTGGTTCCCTACAAATCTAAGCTCCAGGATTTGGAACATAGACCTTTCTCCTGTCATGTGTCGTGAGCATTCATAGTCCAGGTGCCATGATTGGCGTCCTGACCTTGCTGCTAAGAACATCTACAACAGAAATTATTTTACTTTTAGGTACCCAGATCTTCTTGGGTCCTTTAGGGTTAGTTGTTCTGAAGGTTTGTCTAAACTTCTGTTTTTCAACATAAGGTTTATTCTGACTAGCCTTAGATTTAAACACATGAATATTCTTTTCAGAGCGTGTTTGTTCAATATCATTCAAGTGACCAAATTTAAAGTATGAATATAAAGGAGTTTTCTTGATGATAATTTTATCAACAGGTTTTGGATTTAAATCCTTTCCAGAGGAGGATTCATATCCAATTCCTTTTCTGTTATTTCTGCTAACTCCATAGATCATAGAAGCCATTTTTCTTCTGTCTATGCTTTTAGCAAGAAACTTCTGAAAGCTATAATCATATTTTTCCAAAATATTTTTGCATTCAGATTCAGTTTCAGAATCAGAGTTTTGTTGAGCTAATTCAGAATCATTTTTCAATTTTAAGTTCTTTTCATTTAGCTCAGCTACTTCTGATTTGAGAATATTATTCTCAGATACAAGATTGCTTTGACGCTTCTTGTATTTGAGCTTAATATTGTTATAGCTTTTCAAAACTTCTGATAACACTTTGATAAGTTCTTCTTTAGTAAGTTTAGCCATTACCTCTTCAGCGTCAGAGTCAGATTCAGATCCTGAAGTTCCTTCCTCCTGATCTTTTATGTCTGCCAACAAAGCTACATTGGCACATTCTTCTTCTGACTCAGATTCAGATTCAGATGTATCTGAATCACCCCAGGTGTCCATCATAACCTTTTTCTTCTTATCAAATTTTCTTTTAGGCTTTTCTTTCAACACCTTTGGACATTCATTTTTGTAATGTCCAGGTTCTTTACATTCATAACAGACAACCTCCTTTTTGCCAGATCTTCTGTGTCCAGAAGATTCTTTTCTTTGGTCAGGCTTCCTGAAGTTTCTGAACTTCTTTCCTTTATGCTTCCAGAGTTTGTTTATTCTTCTGGACAACATGGATAGTTCATCTTCATCTTCAGATGAGGATTCTTCAGAGCTTTCCTCTATTACCTGCAATGCTTTAGCAGATTTATTAGATTTTAAAGCAACAGATTTACCTTTCTTTTGAGGTTCATCTTCCTCAAGTTCAATTTCATGACTTCTTAGTGAACTGATTAGTTCCTCCAAGGAGATCTTGTTCAGATCTTTAGCCATCTTCAGCGCTGTCACCATAGGTCTCCATCTGATAGGTAAGCTTCTGATGATCTTTTTCACATGATCAGCAGTAGAGTATCCTTTATCCAGAACCTTTAGTCCAGTTGTAAGTATTTGAAATCTGGAGAACATAGCTTCAACAGATTCAGAGTCTTCCATCTTGAAGGCTTCATACTTCTGGATCAGAGCCAGAGCGTTTGTTTCCTTGACTTGAGAGTTTCCCTCATGAGTCATCTTTAAGGATTCAAACATGTCAAATGCAGTTTCCCTGTTTGTAATTTTTTCATACTCAGTGTGAGATATTGCATTTAACAATATGGTTCTGGCCTTGTGGTGATTACTAAATTCTTTCCTCTGAGCATCTGTCATAGATTTTCTATCTATTTTCTTGCCATTCCCATCAGTGGGGTGAACATATCCATCTATGACCAGATCCCATAAATCAGCATCATATCCAAGGAAAAAACTTTCAATCCTGTCTTTCCAATAATCAAATTTCTCCCCATCAAACATAGGGGGTTTGGTGCTGATTTTGCCCCTTTCTTCATATTTGTTGTTAATGTTAGACATTGTATTATTAGCCATAGCAACAACCAAATATATATCAAAGTATTTCTCACTGGATCTTTACTGTCACTGTTAAGTGGTAGCACACACAGAACCGGAGCTCTGATGCCAACTGAAGGTGAGAAAATACTTAGAAGGGGGGGGGGGGTTGAATAAGTATGAAGATTAAAACTTAGAAATAAAAACTCAAGTATTTTTATCCTGGTTCGTTGAACTCAACTACTCCAGTCCACCCTTCCTAGAGTGATTTTCCTTTCTCAATCAAGGACTTAATCCACTATTTAATCAACTAATTACAATAGTAAGCACTAAGAACAACTGTTCCAAGTCTTCTCAAGAACTACTGATCCTAACTGGATCTTCTTAAGGTTTACAATCAAATGTAATACAAAATACAAGTGTTTAAAATTGCTTCTAGAAAGCTTTATCACAACTGTGATTTTTCACTTAAATATTAAGAACAAAGAAATAAATTCTTAAAAGAATGTGAATAGTATGAGAGCTTTGAATATTGATTTCTTTTTTTTGATAAAACGTCAAGTGAAGAAGATGGGTGAAGACTTGCTTTTATAGGCAGCTGATCCAATGGGAGCTTCACGTTGAGAAGAGTGTCCAAAAGGTCTGAGCCTTTTTGTCTTCACATCAAGTGACCTTTCCTAGAAGAAGAAAGCACAGATAAATCCTTTTTGTCTGTGTTCTTGTGTCTAGAATAAATAAGGAAAGAGTCGTTTGGATCATTCCAACGGATATAATCTTTGAATAATTCTTCTTCAATTTTCAGCAAGTTCCATCAGAGTCTAAATTAATCAGAGCCTTCTGATGTTGATCAGAGTTTTGCTGAGTCAGAGTCTTCTGCAGCAGGTGTGCTATTAGCGTGTTTAAGATCAGAGCATATTTGAGACAGATCTTCTGTACTGGCAGCTTTAGTACTTTCAGAATCTTCTGTAGTAACTATGCTTTGAAAACTCTTCATACAGAATTCTTCTTTGGTTCAGATGCTTCTGACTTGCTTCAGATTCTTCTGGAGCTTCTGCTTCAGATCCCTTTGGAGCTTCTGCTTCAGAACCTTCTGGAGCTTTTGCTTCAGAATCTTCTGGAGGCTACGCTCAGGATCTTCTGTTGGCAGCAATCAAAATCTTCTAATGGATGCATCTGGCGCTTCAGAGTCTAGCAAATTTCTTATGTTCAATTCTGATTTACTTCGGGAGTGTTAATTCCTTTACTATCTGCAGTAAAAACTCTCAAGCAAATTTTATAGTATATAATTCTTAATTACAAAATTTCATAATAGTTATCATCAAAACATAGAGATATTATTAAGAACCAATCTGTGTTCTAACAACATCAACATAATCATTACAACCAATATCTAAACACAACATCAAATGCAACCAAGATGCAACTTAACGAGACTTTCAACTCAATGTAATGAGACTTTCAACTCGACTCAATGCATATGGTACAATTCGGTTCCCTTCAGAACCTGATTCTTATTTCAGAATCACATTTCATGACCTCCACGATCACACGACCTCCATGATCGCTCACACCCCATCAGGCACACAATCACCTTAACAACAACAAGATTCTACAACTAGAATCTAGAATAAACGGTCACACCCCACCAGGAACACGACTCATCTCACAACTCAACATCATGAATGCATGCAACATATTATACATAAAACAACAAAATCAAGTAAAATGATCAACACCTCCACATTCGATGTACTCCGCTAATAATGGCCACCATGCACCAACAAAACATGCTATAACAGTCTAGCAACATCTACACACAACATAAAGAGAAACAACAAATGCATATACGATTATGTCACACCATAACATAAACATTATAATGAGTTCCACACCACCACATGCCAATTATCTCAATTCCGGGTACTGAGACCATTTCCAAAACAAAGTTCATTGTGTTAGCTTTCTATGCTTTTAAGGACACTCGAATCGGACTCCTGGAACTAAAGTTATGGATTTTCAAAGATTTTTCAAAAATTCTCTAAGTGTAATCGATTACTCCAAATAAGATAATCGGTTACACCCATTGTAACCAGATATGCCTCGTTTTTGTATCTCAGTGTAATCGATTACCCTAAACCAGGTAACCAGTTATACCCTCACACTTTTGCCAAAAAATACGTTTTTAACACAGCGTAACCGGTTAGCATAATCCAGGTAACCGATTACACTTACAACAGAAGCACTTTTATGTTTCTTTTCAAAACCATAATCACTTTTAATTCAACCCAAAATCACATGTTTCATACCATTTGATTAACACATATGTTACCATAAAAATCACTTTTCTACACGTCAAAACTTTGACTCTTTTCACAAAAATACTCGTAACTTTGAGTTCTGACTCTTACTCACAACAACATCAACCACACAACAACGACATCATACAATTCAATCAATTACATGATTCCAACAACAACAGTTGCAACAATTATCCATTCCAACATCAGTCACAACATTAACATACCACACATAGTTCATCAAGTAATTCAATCAATCCAACAATTACAAGTTCGCAACAATGATCATGGCATTGAGAGAAGAAAAATACAACCTAAGCACATACATAATCTACCCACCATCATCATGTTGACCACTAGATAATTAGAACCTCACCCTTACCTTAGAGTTCTTACAAAAGCTTCAGAAAAATGTGGTTTCTTCTCTCTACCATGCCCTGGCCTCTTCTTCCTTGCACTTTCTCTTGTTTTCTCTTTATGTCCTTTCTAATTCTCAACTTTCTCTTATTTCTTATTATTATTTAATCCAATTGAGTAAAATAATAACAATAATAATAATAATACTAATTACTTAATCTAAACAATATTTAACCTATATTATTTAAATAAATAATTACTAATATAGGTTAATTACTCTTTCTCTCCATACCACTTATCTCCACACAATCACTCACACACCCCTAACTCTTCCATATTAATTCTTAAGGCCACTACTTCATGTTGCACCCCAAAATTTGACCAACCATTTCTTGTACTAGGCTTATGTTTCTTTTCATTTTTGCATTTCTGCATATCATAGCATTTGTTCTTGAGGCAGGGGATCAAGGTATTTTTGTGGCTCAGAGTTCTCTTTTGGGTGCAAGAGTCTAAACAACAAGCATCAGAGGCTTTGGCATTTATTTTGCCCAACGATCGAGCGATCGATTTTATTTTATTCACCAGGATAACTTTTAGATAAGGAGAATACGCCCAGGCTATCTCAGGCGTCCTTACAGTTATAATAGGCAAAGACAAGTTTTAGAGGCTTAACAGGGCTCAGAACGGGTAAAAGCGGGCAAATGTGCAAGATTCCCTCCAAAAGGCACCAAAATTCAAATTTTCAAGGCGTTAACCGATTAACCAAAATGGTTAACCGGTTAACCAAGGCGAAATTTTCCCAATAATGTGCATTTTCAATGCTGCCACTTTTTGGGGTCCATTTTGATCACTTGTGAATTTGATTTTACACCAAAAGAAGGATCTAGAATCACTCTAATTTGGATTAATTTTCCAAAATTAATTGAATTTCTCTCCAACTTTCCATTCCTAATCCCATTCCAATTTTCATAACCTCACTCCAAACCACACTCTACTCCAAACCTAGAGCATATTTAAATGAATTTGCTCCAAACCTAAAAAAAAATCCTCACAATTACCTTTCATTTTCAGATTTCACTCTCACTCTTGGAATTTTCTCTCCACTTCTTCACTCCCAAAACTTCCATTAGAGCTCTCACTTGAGTTCTTTGATTCTTCATTGGAATCATAGAATTCTAGAGCTAAACCTCCACCCTTCATCTACATTCTCTTCATTTTCACCATTTAATTTTCGTTTGGATTTTGATATGAATTTGGAAGCTAATTTGGAAGTGCTTATTTGGATCGTTTTTGCTTGATTTTGCTTGATATTCATTTCTGCAACAAGAAAGCTCTTGGATCTTGAAGAATCTCCGGGTTTCTTGCTTGGATTTACTCATTTCAAGTGAATCAACACTCACCAAAGCAAATCTCCGCTTTGTAGGTTGGCAATTCTAGATCTAATTCTATTTTGAGCTAATTTGGATAATCACAATGTAGACCTATGGCTTTTGATGTTTTTTTATCCATTTTGTTGATTTTCATCTTTAATCTTTGTGATCTCAATGCTTGGATTGTGTTTGCTTAATGTTAGATCACTGTTTTTTGGTGTTAAATTCGTGCATAATTGATTACATGATCATTTGGATTATTGCATAATTGATTAATTGTTGAAAGTGCTTTTAAATTGCTATTTTTTCTGCTTCTGGTACAGCGTTAACGGGTTAACCAAAACCATTAACCGGTTAACCAGTGCAATTTCACAAATTTTCAGGTGGTTAACGGGTTAACCAAAAGCTTTAACAGGTTAACCAGTGCGATTTCAAAAAAAATTCAAGTGGTTAATCGGTTAACCAATAGGTTTAACCGATTAACACTAAACCAGAATGCAATTTTTGATTGTTTTCAAGATTGTTTTGATTTCTTCTCACCTTGAATCTTCATGGATTGATATGATGCATTTATGTGGGCTGTTTTGGACATGTTGCATTGTTCTTGATTGTTTAATCTTGATTCTTTGACAAGTAATGTGTGGTTCCCGCTTGAATGCATATCATGTGGATGTTGATTAAGTGATGAGTAATCTTTTGCTTTGCTTGAGTTTTAAAAATTGTTTGGTTGAGATGTGCTTGTGGTGGTTGTTGCACCACATTTTTTTCCTCCCTATTTTCTTTGTGTGTGCATCTTAGGATAGCACCTTTTTGCTTTGATGATTGATGGTTAATGGTTGTAGGAGCTAGCTTCTCCCATTTCATCTCATCTCTTGTTGACTTGTTTAAGTTGGCTTGTTCTTGTGTTTGAGTCTCTTGTGTTGATTGAGTCTTGTTGCATCATTTATGTTTGCATTTCATGTTTATTGCATTGACTTGTTTAAGTCATTTTCTTTCATTTGTGATTGAATTGCTAAGTGTTTACTTGGTCATTTTCCATGATTCCTTAGGATTCCTAGTCCGTCTGTTTAAGATGGGAGTAGGAGCGACATTAGGTTTTCAATCCAAGCATGCTAACATTGGGATAGATTTCCCTTTTAATCCCAACATTAGGATAATTTTGCATGATAACACTAAGGTTTATTTAGTTTCCCCTTAGAGTTTGTGTCTTCTCTTCTCATCTCATAACATCTTAAGACACCTAATAAAGGATAATAAATGTTATACGTTACGAGCCTTAAGTACTTGAGGAATGATAGAGTGTTTAGCGCATGCCCTTTGGGCGATATGCGACGCATTCGCTCTCAAGTCATAGTCTTTAGTGTAACATGAGTTACAAACTTAACTCAATTCACTTCTTCTTTAAAAAAACACAAACAAAACATCAAACCTTTTTATCCTTCGGGATTGTTTGAAAATCATTTTCAGAAAGAGTGTGTTAAGTCCTGGTTCTACCGCAAACAGGCATCGTCCCTAACTGCTAGAACGAAGGTTTAACCCTACTCAGTTAAAACACGTGAACCAATCTTTGGTCGTGTCAGCCTGAACTACGTTTGCTCTGATTTCTCATACCAGATGAGGATACGTAGGAACAAGATGGCGATGTCTTGGCGAACAACCTTTCCCCCCTTTCACCCGTAGTTTTCTGAACTACGTTGACTCTGACTTTCCCATTGCACGAGGAAATATGTAGGTATGCTCTATCGAGTCTCTTTTCTTTTCTTTTGTCCTTGTGAGCCAGCCTTTTGATAGATTAACACCCTTTTAGATAGACAACAAGCGTGGATCCCGTTGAGTACAACGGACGTGGGGGGTGCTCATACCTTCCCCTTGCGTAACCGACTCCCGAACCCAAGATTTTGTTGCGATGACCTGTCTTTTCCCTTTTTCGTAGGTTTTCTCTGATCGTTTCCTTTCCCACTCTTTGGGATAAATAAAAAATGGTGGCGAATCTTTTGTCTTTGCCAGCCCTTTTTCGCAGTAGCGACACTCCACACCAAGGGCAGCTTAACACACCAATAATACAACAATATCATAATAACACATAAAATTATATTACGCAAAAATAATTAAACTAAGTCTGGGCGTTACAATAAACCTTATTCAAAATTTTTAATCTAGCTACAAGAGTTTTAAATCTTGAGAACATCTCCTCAATCATTTCATTTTCTGTCATTTTGAAGGCTTCATATTTCTGGATTAAAGCCAAGACCTTAATTTCCTTAACTTGCTCATTTCCTTCATGAGTCATTTTCAAAGAATCAAATATAAACTTAGCATAGTCTCTATTTGTAATTTTTTCATACTCTGAATAAGAAATAGCATTCAGCAGTATAGTTTTAGATATATGATTATTCTTGTGATTCTTCTTTTGCTACTCATTCATTCTACTTCTGTCATGCTTTGTACCATTTTCTTATATAGGATGTGTGTAACTATTTATTACCATCTTCCATAAATCTTCATAGTAACTTATGAAGAAACTTTCAATTTTATCTTTCCAATATTCAAACTTTTCTCCATCAAAGATTAGAGGTTTGGTAGAATCTTTACCATTGTTTGCATGAGCCGTTATGTGTTTCAAAATATGGATATTTATCTAACACGATTAAATCTTTGACACAAAGTAGTCAATACCAGAACCGGAGCTCTGATACTAATTGAAAGTTTAGGAAACATAAGAAGGGGGGATTGATATGGGTTTCAAATATGACATATTTTCGCGACCGAAAGACAATAAAAACAATGATAAAAATAAAAAGGTATTTTTATCCTTGTTCACTGTTAACTAGGTTAGTCCAGCCCACTCGTCAGAGTCATTTTTCCTTCTCAACAAAACTTAATCCAATAATCAAACTAATTACAATCTCAAAGGCTACCCATCAATGACTTCTCAAATATTCTTACTAAAATTAGTCCTTTAAGGAATTACAACTCAAAGATTACCCGTCATTGAATATTTTAGGCTATAGACTGAAACCTTGTCCCCAAGGAATTTAACAACTGTTAAATACAAGCTTGTGTTTACAATATTTCTTCTAAATAAGCTGATACACAAGGTGATAAATAGACTTTACAATTAAGAATATATGAAATAAGGTGCTAAATGTTTCTCTCTATTTTCTCTTTCTCAATATTGATTTTCTCTATTGACATTCTTTCAGCATGCATATATATGTTTTGTCAATGATACTTATCGTATGTTAATTGTTATGTCTTCACATTTTCTTTGTCCTCTTTATATAGATTATGAATAATATCGTTGAAGGATAGAATTGGAAATTTCTTCAATTCCACAGTAGTAATAGTGGTACGAAGTTGAGCCAATAATTATGGACAGTGGAGAGAAAATGTTTGATATCATTTGGTAGTACAATACTTGAGAATATCGGCATATATATCCTTTTGATTTCCCTGCTCAAGTTGTATTATTTTAAAGAATATTCATTCATTCATTTTCTCTAAATCATTGACTTCATATATATGTGATTTGAAGCTTGATTTGAGTTTAAATCCTTGAAGAATGAGTACAAAGTCTAGTGAAATGAGGCTTAAATTTATTAGAGTACATTTGGATTGTTTACTTCATAAGCATTGACTAAGATATCCAGAGTTGACTTTAGTAGAGCGCTTCTTCATATTCTACCTTGGTTTAGAAACTGATAGTGTCTAAAGTCTCTTTATTCAGAGTCCAGAGTCTCTTTATTCATAATCCATAGTATATTTGTAACATCCCAAATTCTGAGAATATTTATTTAATTTATTTAAAAAAGAATATTCGTATTTTTGGCGATTTTCGATGGTTGGTGTGAATATTGAGAATTATGGAGTTTTGAGTTATTTATTTAAATAATAGTATAAAATATGAATATATTTGGTATTATTATTGATTTAAATAAATATAAGTTAATTTAAGGGCAAAATGGACATTTGAGGAGGAGTTAGTGATGGTGAAATTAGAAATCCCATTTTAAAGGCCCAAAGTTAGGTTTAACAAAAAGGGATTTTGAGAGAATTAGGATTCATTCTTGTTAGACCGTGAAAAATGAAGAAATAGAGGCTAGAGCTATGAGGAAGAGTATTGAGGTAAAAGCTTCGCGAGGTTTCCAAGGAGAAAGGCTTAGAGTCGACAATTAAGGTATATGGAGTATTGCCTTCATTGTTTTCAATATATGATTCAATGTATTTAACGCTGATTTAAGGATTTAGGAGGTTTTTGAGTTTTAGGAAAATTAGGCCTTCGTGGCCAAATCTCTATTTGAGGTTGTTTAAGTATGGAGAGTATTACCTTCATTGTTTTCAATATGTGATTCAATGTATATAAACTCGATTTAATGGTTTAGGGATTTTGAATATTGAATTGTTGTTTCCTTTTTAGTGAGTTTAATGAGTTTGAGGGATTTGAACTGATGGTTTGATAGGTTTGAGGCTCATTTGAGAGTAAGGGAAATTAGGCCTTCATGGCCAAATCTATTGTTGAGGTTGTTTAACCGTATAGGGTAAGTGATTGTGAGAACTTTAATGACTATGGGATATTTGTAAGAAATTATGGGAATTGAAGGCGTAAATAGGATACATGATTGGCCTAATAAGTCGTAGATTTAGGCCTTAATGATTTGGGGATGTTTTGGGGGCATTGGAGAAGCAAATCGTATGGACCTTTGAACTGGTTTTGGTATTGTTGCATAACAGTGATTGGATGTAATCGCAGTTATCGAGAGTTCGCAAAGCGAACAATTCTTCGTAAGGCGAACATTCGCCCAGACTCACACAGAAAATTGTCCAGTGAACGTAGCAGAGTCTCGTGAATTATGTTCTTCTGGAGTTCTGTCTTGATGGTTTGATGCTGTGATTTTCTTGATGAATTATCTTGAGTATGACTGTGATTCTTGTGTGATTAATACATGATTGTATGATGATTCCTATAAGTAATGATGATGAGTTATGATGTTGATTCCATGAGATTTTGATGATTATATGATGCCATGATTATTATGATGATTTTGATTAATGATGATGCACCTAATGAGTATATTATGAGGATGATATTTGAAGGTAGGAAAACACTTAGAAGGGGGGTTGAATAAGGGGTTTTCAAAAACAATTATGACAATAGAAAATAACAAGTGTTGCACCCCAAAATTTGACCAACCGGTTCCCATATCTGGTTTATGTTTCGACGCATTTTGCATTCGCATTCGCACACTGCATGCGTTGCATTTTTCTCAGTCAGATTGATTTTATCGGGATTACATCCCCTGGCGTTTCAGGCAGTTCAGGCCGGTTTGAATAAGTGTATTTTGAGAATTGGTGCTCGTTCCCTGTGTTTTCAGGCCATCTCGGTGCCCGTTTTTCGCTATGGTTGTGCAATTATTCTCTAATCAATTTAATCGGCTTCCTGTTTTTTTTTAGAATTTTCTCTTTTATTTTCTAGATTTTTAATGTAGTTTAATAGATTTTTTATAGATTTACTTGATTTTTTAGATATTAAATAGGTTAATATTTTTTTAATAGAAGTAAATATATTTTTTTTAGATTTTTTTTTAAATAGATATTCTCTTTTTTTAAATAGTTTTAATAGAGTTTTAGCATATTAGATATTAGTTTTTTTTATCATTAAATAGAATAGTTTTTAATATAGATTTTAAATAGTCTTTTTAGTATTTTTAAAATTAGTTTTTTTGATATAGTTTAAAAAAAGAGGGTATAATGAGGTGAGATGTTAGTTTTAATAAATAGTGATAAAAGAATTTTGATATAAAATTTTAATAGATTTTCCTAGAATTTTTCTAATAGAATTTAATAGAATTTATTAGATTTTTTATATAGATATTTTCTTATAGATTTAAAAGATTTTTCTAGAATTTTTTTAAATAGGTTTTAATAGGATCAATAAATCTTTTTCTGTTTTTTAATAGGTTAATTAGAGTTTAATGTTGTTTTGTTAATTAGGATTAATTAGAAGTTTTGATTAAGGTTTTTTTAATTAATTTCGTTTTGTTTTTAATCAGGGTTTAATTAGATAGGCATTAATTAGATTAGGGTTAGGTTTTAATTAGGTATTAATCATTAGTCAGCTTTTATTAATTAGGTTGATTAATAGTTTTAATTAGGGCTTTATTCTTTAATTAGTATTTTCGTTTTCTATTAATTGTTAGGTTAATTACATTTTAATTCATCAGTCCAATTAATCAGAGTTATAGTGGGCCATTATCCAGTAATCAAGGCCCAGTCAGAGTTCATGTTCTGCCATGTGTCATATAAAGGGCCTGCCACGCGTTCCATTTATGGTTCTTCCACCTCATCTTTGACTTCTCCCTCACACCACTCTCTCTCTGCCACCTCTCTTCCTCTCTCTCCCACGTGTCTCTCCCAGACCCCACCACTCAGCCACGCGTCCCTCTCTCCTCCACCCCAGAGACACCTGGTTTCCACTAACACCATCTCGTCGTCGGCCATGCAACAACCCCCGGACACCGCCTAACCGTCGCCGGAAGACCACTCACCGCCGGAAACTGCAAAAATTCCCAGAATTCAGCCAAGCACCTTCCAAACTTCATCATCCTCAACGATCAGCCTCCATCAATCTTCGCCAGAAAACTCCTCCTCGCCGGAATCTTCATCAAGATTCATCCAGTTCATCTTTTTTTCCAGGAACGCCAAGAACATCCATCAGTAAGTTGTTGATCTTCATCTAGTTCATCTTTTTTTTCAAGAAACGTCGAGACCTTCATCAACGTTCAAGAGTCTTCGCCAAGAAACTCCTCAAGATTACTCCAAACTTCAGTTCGTCACCAAGATTCATCAACGATCCTCCTTCCAGCATCAAATTTCTCCAGAAATCGCAAGGACTTCAGCGACCAAGAACGCCATCAGTTCCTTCATCTTTTGAGATCTTCGCTGATCTTCGTCACGAAAATGATCGCGCCGCCGTAGATCTCCGAATCGTCAACAAAGATTCTTCGTGAGCTTCGCCAAGCTTCATCTCCTCGCCAGAAGCCTCACCGCCTTCGTCCAGGTTCCTATTCTGAATCCATCCTTTATTGTTTTTTTCTTGTTGTTAGTTGAGGATTTAGGTTAGTTGAGTGTTAGCAAGAAATGAGTGGAACGGATAGGGTGAACGACGTAGTTGGTGTTGGAGCTGGGTGAGCATTTTGTGGTTTGCGAGAATCAGGGAGAGGATGGAGAGAGTGGAAGGAGATGCGCCGTTAGGGTTTGGGTTAGGGATGAACAGTGGAGAAGAGTTTAGTGACTTAGGGTTTTGTTGTTGAAGTTGAGTGGGTTGGATTCGGGCTTAGGCCCATTGTGGTTGTTTGCTGATCATCTCCCCTGATTTCCCATGACACCCCCTTCTCAATGTGAGTTTTCGTTTTGGGCCTAGACCAGGATCACTAACCACACCCCCAAGTGGAAGGCCCAGTGAGAAACAAGGTGAAGTCTTGCTATTTGCCACCAGTTTTTTCCATTTTTCCTGAGTTTTTTCTAATGATTTTCTGAGTGGTAATGGGCTTAGCGCACCTGATATTGGCACCCCCCCCCTCCTGAGCCCAACATCATTTCTGAACAAGATAAAATTGCTATTCACCACGTCAGTTTCTCATTTTTAATTGATTTTCATTTTATTTCATGTTTTCATATAGTTTAGTAAATAATTCACAATAAATTGAAAAATGATCATTTTAGGATGGGATTTTTTTTCCTAGTTTCCTTAGGATCTCTAGAAAATTTTGAAATAATAAAAATATTAATCTCATGCATTTTATATTTTTGGTATATTTTAAAATATTATTGCTTTTATTTTGCATTTGTTTGATACTTAATTTTTCTGAATTTAGTATGAGAGTTTGGTGCATAATTTTTGATTGATTCTTATGAGGTTGATTAAATTAAGGAAGCATGTGCCCTTAGGAATTTTTTCATATTTTTGTGACTAAAAATTAGGTTAATTTGAGAGATAGATAGGAGAAGTATCAGAATTAGGGTTTCACAGCAATTAGGTGCAGTTTAGGGCATAGTTTTGGGGTTTAATAGTTGATTTAGGTTATGGGATCTATATGGGGTATAGGGTATATAGTTAGGTTCCCTTAGAAATTAATCTAGGATTTTATAATGAGTTTTACTATTTTACTTCATTTTTGCAATTTGGTTGATATTGGTGTGTTTCCCACTTGGGATGTTGTTTTGTTTGTGGGGTTTGGGTCATTTCAATTGGGTGTTGGGGCTTGAGTTTGCTTGTTTAGGCTTATGAAGACCTTGGATGATGATTGAAGACAAGGGATAGAGCCTAATTCATGGAGATTCCTTTCCTGGAAGTTGGTTTGTGAAGACTTAGGAGATAGGAGAAATAGGGAAAGCTTTAGATTAGAATGATTTCTTCTTACAAACATAGAAAGCATCTTGGGATTCTATTCCTCCCTATGACATAAAGTCCTTCTAAGGTATTCACATCCCTCCTTTGGAGGGATAAGTGGCTTATTTTAGAAGTAGAACTTTGAGGGAACATTTCTCTTATAATGTTAAACACTTATAGGCTTCCTTTGGTTGTCAATAAGCTGTTTAGCATTTCAACTTAATCTGTTAAGTGATTCTCTCCTATGAGTGCTTGCCTTGAAGATATAATCCCATTTAAGATAAGAAGTGAATTGAAGATTGGTGAAGAGGAAGCTTGTGCCTATCAAAGCTGGATATCTGTTGAAATTAGGGTTTTGCTGCTGTTTGAAGCTGTTTATTTGTTGGGGTTCATTGCTTGCCAAAGCTGGGGTACTTTTGAAGACAGGAGCTTATTTAAAGCTTGGGGATCATTGAGGAGTGAGAATGGAGTCTTACTGGAAGGTGTTACTGTCAACCTATTTGTTGTTAATCAACCGTAGCTGTCAGAGCTATTACTGTTTGAACTGCTTACTGTAGGAGCTGGTGTTGCTGTCAGAGCTGGTGTTGGATTTTATTTCTTTTTCTGTATTGTTTGTTGGCTTGTTCAGCTTGACCCTTAGGTTTGAAGTGAAGCTGTTTCACTTTGCATATTGTTTTCCCAGGTTCGAGGTTGAGTGGGACTCCCTTGCCTCGCTTGTATTGCTGCATTTCATGCATTTTACTGTTTACTGTATATATGTTGTTTCTTCCCCGTTTATCCCCTAGGACCTCTGATTTCCTCTGTGCAGGAGGAAATTATGACAGACATTAGGTGTTAACCCATGCATGACAACATTAGGGTAGTTTGATTCCCATTTCAAACCATAGGTTTTTAGTTTGATTCCCATCTCAAAATCATTCAAAACACAATAATAAGGTTAATCGATGTCGTACGCTACGAGCCTTAATCTATTTGAGAAAGGGTTGATGGAGAGTTTATTTCCAGTAGTCTGGCTGCTTAGTGCAGTACCCTTTGGGTGACACGCGACGTAGTCACTCTCAAGTCATAGTCTCTAGTGCGTCAGAGATTGCAAACATCATAAAAAACAGTTCTTGCGTAAAAGACTGGAAACAAATATCAAAATGTCATTTTTGCCCGCTTGGAATCTTAATCAGGAGAAAACCTTTTCAGAAGGATCTAAAAACAGTCAGGAAAATCTGTGTCTTCCGTAGCCCGAACTACGTTTGCTCTGATCTTTCATGCTGTATGAAAGTATGTAGGCATAGGATGTTGTATCCTAGCGAGCAACCTTCCCCTCCTTTCCCGTAGGTAGGCGAACTACGTCGACTCTAATTTCTCGTTCCAAACGGGAATACGTAGGCATAAAGTGCGATACTTTGCCGAGTCATTTTAGTTTCTTTTAACCCCAGACCTGTAGAGTAGATAGAATAACAATCCGTACTAGAAAACAAGCGTGGATCCCGTCGAGTACGACGGACGTGAGGGGTGCTAATACCTTCCCCTTGCGTAACCGACTCCCGAATCCAGGATTTGGTTGCGATGGCCATTCCTTTCTCGTCATTGCATTAGGTTTACTTCGAGCATTTCCTTTCCCTCCTTTGGGATAAATAACGCACGGTGGCGAATCTTCTGTTTATCCGGTGCCGATTTTCGCAGTCGCGACAGCTGGCGACTCTGCTGGGGATTCCAACGGTTCCCTATGCGAGTCAATCCTAGCGCTTGTTTTCCCGTCGTGGGTTTTGTATGGATTTACATTTCTGCTTTTACTTTTCCGCATTTTATTGTCAGCTTTATATTGTTATTGTTGTTATGGGGCTGGGGTGATCTATTGTGAGATGAGTCGGACCTGGGCTTGAGTGCACCTAGAATTAGTTGTGGAAAGTAGTGGGCGCGTGCATGCTTTGCATGTACCAGTGTCCCGCAAAATCCACGCTCGGACGAGGTTCTTCTGGTTGACTTATTTTTCAACCCTTTGGGTTGAGGGGGCTGTTGGTTAGTTGGATTGTCGACTCCGGGGACCGATCATTTGGAAGTTGGCTAAGTGAGGCCTCTTCAGGATATGATGATGCCACACCTTCTGGGTATCATATCATCAGTCTTGAAAGTCTGTGACACTGACGACCGCATAGGATGCCATACCTTGTGTCAGTTATTAGGACACCTACCTGTGAGAGGGGTTGGGGCATGCAGGTAACTTGACCTCCAGATTACCGGTTTTCTTGATTGGGGTTCAGTGGTGTTTGAGGACAGTGTTATGGATCTTTTGAGACCAGGTTTTGAGCAGTTTGTGGGTCTATTTGAGACCAGCATGGTGGAGTGGGCTTCTCAGCCATGTGCACTTGATCCCTGTTGCATACTGCATTGTTGCATACTCATCCTGCATATCATTAACGTGTGTCTGTGCTGCATGTGCATTTTCATACCTCTGATTCTAGTTGCCCGGATTTCTGCCTGCTGATATTATGGATACCCTGAAGAAGACTGTTGCGTACAGGTTGCCTACTCCAAATGTTTCTTCTCTGCTTGGTTTGATATCTCTAGCTGATGAGGATGTGAAGAGAAGCTTCAGGAAGAGTTATGGGAAGTTACTCATGTTGGTTTATAAACCATCCATGTATGAGCGTAACGGATTGTACGCACTTATGCAGTTCTATGATCCCCCGCTGAGGTGTTTTACTTTCCCTGACTTCATTCTGGCTCCGACTATGGAGGAGTATGCTGAGATCTTAGAGTTGACCATCCATAGCAGGGTACCTTTCATTCACATGGACGCTGAGCCCAAACTGGAGGACTTGGTTGCTGCCTTGCATTTAGACTCTTCAGAGCTGATGCTGACCTCGTGGAATGGGGTGTCTGGTTTTTCTCTCAAGTTCTTGGTTGGGAAAGCCCAAGAGTATGCCAAGAGTGGATGTTGGACTGTGTTTAATGCTATTCTTGCTCTGTGTATCTATGGCATTGTACTATTCCCGAACCTTCCTGACTTCGTTGATCTGGATGCATTCTATATATTTGCTTCAAGCAATCCTGTGCCTACTTTGATTGGAGATTTCTATCACTCGCTGCATTATAAGAATGAGAACAGGAGGGGCAAGAACGTCTCTTGTTGTGGGACTTTATTGTATATGTGGTTTGAGAGTCATCTGCCCAAGAGGGGTATCTTCGCTGAGTCTGTAGATACGGTGGATTGGTCTGAGCATCTGATGGGACTTTCTTCAGAAGATATTGTCTGGTTTAATAAAGATTTGCTGGGATCTGTGATCATCTATAGTTGCGCCGGATATCCTAACGTTCCCCTGATTGGGAGGAAAGGGTGTATTAACTACAATCCTTCATTGCTGATCAGGCAATTCGGGTATGCTTTGAAAAGCCCGCCAAAGAAGGAGGAAGTGCAGGAATCTCTGTACTTCACAGGTGATTTGAAGGGAGAATTATTATCCAATCTTCAGCATGCTTGGGGAAACATCAACAGAAGGGGTAAGCCATTGTTGGGTAAAAATGATTGTCAAGCCTATCCCCCGTACAAAGCCTGGATCCAAGATAGAGCAAAGTAAGTACGGATGTTGTTTCCTGCAGTGTTACCTCCTGCTTCCCCCGTGATTGAGGAGCCAACTACTGTGCCTATTGAGAGGTATGAACAGGTTGTGAAGGAGAAAGAAGAGCTGATGAAAGCCAACGAGAAGCTGGAAGAAGAGCTAATGTAACTCAGGAGCGAAAGGAATGAGGCCGTATATTCCTTCGAGCAGCAAACGAAGCTTGTGAATCAACTAGGCACAGAATTAACTGAGCAACGAAAGAAGCGCGAACGTCTGGGGATAGATTTCAAAAGCTCTCATGATATGCTGGAGTCTAAGAAGAAAGCGCTTGATATAGCCTACCGGGAGATCTCTGCATTCAACAAAACCTGGAACGCCACGCTGACCGACAATAAGGAAAGAGATGACAAGCTGAAGCTGCAGATCTTTGAGCTGGAAGGTCAGTTGAAAGCTAGCCAGAAGAGGTTGGAAGAAGAGGTTACGCGGAGGTATGATGTCCAGAATTCCTTGAACAAAGTTATCAAGCGTAAGAAGGAGTCTGCATCTCAGAAACGGAAGCTAGAAGATTGCTTTGGGGAAGGTGTTTGGGAGGAATCCATTGGTGATCTCCAGCGTGTTGTCAGGCAAAGAGACTCGCTCGTCGAAGGGTTGCTTGCTCAGCCAAATCATCCCAAGACTAAGAGATTATTAGAGGAGTACCAGGCATATGGTCGCACTTGACTATCTCATATATTGATGTGTATGCTTATTTGCATTGTGCTGGCCATCACCAGGATTGTTGGTTGAGGTCATGCCTTCCTATTGTACGCCCAGTAATATTGTATTCCTGACTTGATGGGCTTTTCCGCAATATATGATATGTTTTCCTATGATTGGCTTTCGAGCTTCTTATTGCTATCACTGTCACTACACTGGCCATAGAATCAGGGGTTGATCTCCCTAACGCACAGACACATATTGCATCTGCATATCCATTTTGCATTGCTAGTTACTTGTTGAATTTGTATCTCATTTCCTGCATCTCCAGGTTTTCCAGGGTTGACGACCAAAGAGTTCATCGCTATTCAAGCAGAAACAGCTGTAAGAAAGATAATGGATCAAGTTCAGATTGAGATGCAGGAGATGCGCGGCAACATGACGCAGTTCATACAAGCAATGGAAACCATGGCCAAGGGCCAGGAGCAGCTGCAGGCTATTGTACAACCTCTGATTGCACGGGCTAATGATGGTACTACTAATATCACTCCTCATGACTGTTAGGGTTTCCTCTAGGGGTTTGGACGCCGACTTACAGAGATAGACATGGAGCATGTTCAAGCTGAGTTAATTGAAGTTCGAGGCCGACTGGGGCAATTCATGAAGGACATGCATGCGTTGCACTCGAATCAAGAAACGCTCGAAGAAGAGAATTACCGATTGAAGGCTCAGGTAGGATTGATGGCTGAAATATTGAGGAATGTGCTCAGAAGAGAATGTGAGCAAATGTCCGAAGCTGCGGTCGGTTTACTTGCCCCACAGGGGTCGGAAGAACCAGTGCCCAGGCATGATAGGCCTAAGAGACCCTTTACACAATTCAAAGCTCGGGATTCTCCTCGTCGACAGGCGCGACTGATTTCTCAAGATAACTCAAGAGGGTATGGTAAAAGGATGAAGTTCTCTGGCAGGGTATTTGATGAGATTCCGGTGGATTATGATCAGTTGGCGCAACTTTTGTTCCAACTTCAACTAATTAAACCCCGCACTTTGGCGCCATTGACTGGGCAGCCACCTCCAGGCTATGATGTGAACGCCCATTGTGTCTTCCACACTGGTGCACCAGGGCATAACGCCGCGAACTGCAAGTCGTTCAAGCAGAAGATTCAGGATTTGCTGGATGAGAAGGCAATTGAGTTTGTGTCGGGCGGTATAAAGGTCTCAGGGACCGATATTCCTATTTCCCCACCGGGAGTTGCAAAAGAATCGAGGCATATCCTGGAATCATTGGAAACCGAATCCCCAGGTCCACATCAGTTGCCAATGCCTGTGCTGAATTTGAGGATGACAGTGCATGAGCCTAAGGAGTGGGTTGATCAAAACCAGCAGCGCATGAAACGCCGGTATCCGACTCAGTGAAGAATTCAGGAGGGGAGGCCAAAAAGGGTGTTTGAGGCACCTCCATCAACGTATGCTAAACTCTTTCAGACCTTGTTAGGGTTGCACCTTGTTGAAAAGAGAATGTTGTCCCCACCAACGGGCGCACCTCCATTTGGTTTCGACGCCAGTAAGCATTGTGAGTTTCATTCTGGGGCACCCGGACATGACATTGAGGGTTGCCACGCTTTCAAGCATAATGTCCAAGATTTGATCGACAGCAAGGCTATCAGCTTTTCTGATAGGGTCCCCAATATGGTGCAGGGCCACGGACAAGCAAAGGTCGGGTTGATGAAAAAGGTTCCTAAATTTGGTCGGGCCGGGGGAAGCACGTCAAGACGGCAGCAGACTACCTCCAACAATTGTTTCTGAGGATGGTTGACTCGCCAATAAGTCAGGGTGCAAGAAGTTCGGTTCTGAGGCACTGGCATTTTTCATGTTATCTTGTTCATGTCTTTGCATTTGTAGATGCCTTTCTGTTCAATTGCAAATTTCATTTGTAAAACTTGTCGTTTTTTAACTGATATTGATAAATGAAATAAATATGCATGTTTTGAATTAATCCAGTCATATTCACTCTTGTTGTTTTCATTTATTTCAAACGTTTGTTTAAGTGGAAACCGGGGAGGATGACGAAACCGATGACGGAAAAACTTCCGATTGTATGCTCTTGGATAAAAAAAACTTGTTGATGATATACAGGCATTGTTTCAAATCCACAAACACCGGAGATATAAGGAAGATGATCCCTTGTTAACCCCTTTGAGCCTAGTAGTAGGAGTTTCTTTCTAAAAATGAAAAACCCTCAATCTTAACCCGGGGCAGGGTAGGTGTTAGTTAATTTGACCAAGCGTTCAAATAACAAAACGAGTGTCCGTTCGAGGGTCAATCACGCCGTTATAGGTCGTACCTAAAAAACCATGATGGTTAAACCTGGCCGATCAGGAGTGAAACAATCACAATCTCTTTAACGAGTCATACGAGCCGAGGCCATACGATTTATTCAAAAAAAAGAAAAAGAAAAATCGAAAAGAAAAAGCCCGCTAAGTCGAATCTTGAAAGCAAGCGACTTAGGCAAAAATTAGGGTACCCCGCTGGACTCCAAAAACGAAGAAATTCAAAAGAGTTAGTCCAGGCAAAAGTTAGGGGAAAACGAAAAAGCAAAGAAATGAAAAGCGAAAAAGGATCACGAAAGAAAATCCTCATAAAAGAACGAAATCGTATGGCTACCGGTGCCCAAACAAAGACGAAAAGAGAGTGAATGTCACTTCGAAAAAGAATGATTTCTTGAACTATCACTCCACCTTTAATAGGTGAACGCTGAAGTCAAATTAGCTGAACATAGGATTGGAGAACATCACGAAGAATGGGTGGGTCGAAATAAACTTTGAGCCTATATCTTTCCTTGTTAACCGTGAACCTGACCACGTTACAACCCGAAAAAGTCCTAATTGAAACAGGTTTAGTTCGAGAGCATACTCCGGTAAAGATCGCATCGAAACTGACTCCTAAAAGGGCTCCTCTTATTAGCATTATCATTGACTAATGATTCATTACATGTCGAAAAAAAATTTCCAGTGAACAGACTTGGATTTTGGAACTGTCATATGCATTGCATTTAATATATCGTTTATGCAGAACAACTATTTTTACTTGCGAGTAAGCGTATGCAGCAGGAAAGTTTCCTACAGTGGGAAGTCTGATCAGGATAGAATGCAGAATGTCTGAATGTTTCATGAGCCGGGACAGGATATATCAATTAATCCCCAGTGGGAGTCAGCCATCCAAGAATCCGTTAATTTGGGGCAATTAGGTCGAGATTTGACAGATCTCTCACAGCTAGGGGTATTGCTTCACGAATCGACCAATCAGGGGCAAAAGGTTATTGCAAGACCGGGGTAGATCACCCTAAGAACAAAAGATTTTGTTGAGACATCCTTTTGGGGTTTGACATGCAGAAACAATTCATATCTAACCGTCAGGGTACAGAAATCGAAGAGTCTTTATCAGGAAATTGGTGTCGGTTCAGGGGCAAGGTATTGTGAGGTAGCACCATAGCTAGCTTTTCCTTTCAAGAAGAAGTGTTCAGACTGGGGCATGTTGGTATTTCTGGGGAAAATTTCCGAGAAGGTGGATGGAACTCGTGTTTCCCCAGCCAAAATCTTTTGATGAAGAGCTTGATTTCAGTTGATATCATTCCTCGGCTAGTCGCATCTTATTCCCAGAGAGTTGGAATGACGTTATCCCTTACCGAAGGAAGGATTAGCTCCCCCAGAAGAGTATCCTCATGGGAGTTGCCCACAGGACATCCCCAGCAAGTCGAGATCAGTGTCCCATGCAGGGGTTATACTCCCCAGAGAGTCGAAGATGTGCGCGCTCAATCCCCAGCTGGGAGGGTTTCCATGGCGCACAACCAAGATAGTAAGGTCAGAAGGATTATCCCCACCGAGGATGGTTTTCTTTCTCCCCACAGGTCGTCATGCCTTCGTCAGGATGATTATCCCCAGAGGAGTGGTAGTTCCGAGTTCGTAAACTGTACCCAGACAGTTGTCTCCCAGAAGGGTTGCTTCTCCCCCAGTGGAGTTAGTCTTCCCAGCAGGTGTTATTCTTTCCTCCCAGTGGAAATTGATGTGTAATCTCTCCCCGGCAGAGTGGGTTGTATCTCTGGCATTTATTTTGCCAGAATATTTCGCGATATCTGTTCATCCCCAACAGGGTGGTATTTGTCCTTAACAGCCATGTTGAAGCAAGCTTATCAGAGCTCCCCAGCAGCCTGAACCTGCATTTGCATTTGCATACATTATCATGTTTGCATCTACCCAAAAAACGCGTAGCATTTCCATGTCGTATGGAGCATTGCGCCATTGCCATACATACACATTATGAAACATAAATCAGGTTGGTTAACCTTTTGCTTTCAGGTGTGTTTCTCAACAGGAGTATGGGGTTCTATCTCAGATATATTTCCAGAAATTCGAAGTCTCGCTGTGAGACATGTGATGACAAAGTTCTTGTTATCATTCCCCAAAAAGTTACAGGTTGAAGTTTCTCTTATCCGACCAGCGGAGGGTTTTCTTCAAGGTTGCTGTTACAGCAGCATTTCAGGGTTTCATGAGTCAAAGTTTCAGAAGAGGTCACTCCTTGTCGAAACGGGTGTCGGGCAGTTATTTTCAGAATATCCCCAATGGAGTTACCTACTACCACGAACAGGCTAGGAAGCTATATCCAAGGTTATATTTTCCCGTAAGAATCAGGCGGAAGAACTTTCCTGTATGTATCAGGCAGATGTGTTATGATTTTCCCATAAGAATCAGGAGGAAGAACTTTCCTGTATGAACCAGGCAGATGTGTTATGTTTTCCCGTAAGAATCAGGCGGAAGAACTTTCCTGTAAGTATTAGGCAGATGTGTTATATTTTCCCGTAAGAATCAGGCGGAAGAACGTTCCTGTAAGTATCAGGCAAATGTGTTATATTTTCCCGTAAGAATCAGGCGGAAGAACTTTCCTGTATGTATCAGGCAGATGTGTTATATTTTCCCGTAAGAATCAGGCGGAAGAACTTTCCTGTAAGTATCAGGAAGATGTGTTATGTTTTCCCGTAAGAAACAGGCGGAAGAACTTTCCTGTAAGTATCAGGCAGATGTGTTATGTTTTCCTATAAGTATCAGGCAGATGTGTTATGTTTTCTCGTAAGAATCAGGCGGAAGAACTTTCCTGTATGTATCAGGCAGATGTGTTATATTTTCCCGTAAGAATCAGGCAGAAGAACTTTCCTGTATGTATCAGGCAGATGTGTTATATTTTCCCGTAAGAATCAGGCGGAAGAACTTTCCTGTAAGTATCAGGCAGATGTGTTATGTTTTCCCGTAAGAAACAGGCGGAAGAACTTTCCTGTAAGTATCAGGCAGATGTGTTATGTTTTCCTGTAAGTATCAGGCAGATGTGTTATGTTTTCCCGTAAGAAACAGGCGGAAGAACATTCCTGTAAGTATCAGGCATATGTGTTATGTTTTCCTGTAAGTATCAGGCAGATGTGTTATGTTTTCTCGTAAGAATCAGGCGGAAGAACTTTCCTGTAAGTATCAGGCAGATGTGTTATGTTTTCCTGTAAGTATCAGGCAGATGTGTTATGTTTTCTCGTAAGAAGCAGGCGGAAGAACTTTCCTGTATGTATCAGGCAGATGTGTTATATTTTCCCGTAAAGAATCAGGCGGAAGAACTTTCCTGTAAGTATTAGGCAGATGTGTTATATTTTCCCGTTAGAATCAGGCGGAAGAACGTTCCTGTAAGTATCAGGCAGATGTGTTATATTTTCCCGTAAGAATCAGGCGGAAGAACTTTCCTGTATGTATCAGGCAGATGTGTTATGTTTTCTCGTAAGAATCAGGCGGAAGAACTTTCCTGTATGTATCAGGAAAATGTGTTATATTTTTCCGTAAGAATCAGGCGGAAGAACTTTCCTGTAAGTATCAGGCAGATGTGTTATGTTTTCCCGTAAGAAACAGGCGGAAGAACTTTCCTGTAAGTATCAGGAAGATGTGTTATGTTTTCCTGTAAGTATCAGGCAGATGTGTTATGTTTTCTTGTAAGAATCAGGCGGAAGAACTTTCCTGTAAGTATCAGGCAGATGTGTTATGTTTTCCCATAAGAAACAGGCGGAAGAACTTTCCTGTAAGTATCAGGCAGATGTGTTATGTTTTCCTGTAAGTATCAGGCAAATGTGTTATGTTTTCTCGTAAGAATCAGGCGGATGAACTTTCCTGTATGTATCAGGAAGATGTGTTGTGTTTTCCCGTATGAAGCAGGCGGATGAACCTTTTCCTGTATGAATCAGGCAGATGGAGTTTCCCGTATGAAGCAGGCGGATGAACTTTCCGGTATCCAGATAGATGGTTCTCTCGGGATAGACAGAGTATGTGAGTTGTATTCCGATAGTTGACAAAAGAATTTTCCCCAAGGAAGTCGCCGTGATTTCCTCGTGTTATTATCCCCAATAGAGTCCTCCTAAAAGCCGTTTTTGGTTGGGACCAACGGAGTTGGCTACTGCAGAGGTAGGCACAGAAATGGTATTCAACTAATTTTCCCGTATGAAGCAGGCGGATGGATTTTCCTGTAATCAGGCAGATGACTTTTCCTGTATCAAGCATACGGATGGGGTTTCCTATGGTTAGAAAGATGATATGCCTGCAGGGATAGGCAGATGAGTTCCCTGTGATTAAACAGAAATGTTTCCCCAGCGAAAGCGTCGGGAGTTTTCCGTAATGTGAAGTCCTGACGTAGACAAGTTTGATTACTTTTCAGGAACCATTTATCCCCAGCAGATATCTTCATTCGTATTGACGAAATTTGGGTCCAGATGTGAACAAGGTTACTCCTGTGACGAGATTTGGGTCCAGATGAGAATCTCTATTCGTGTTGACGAATTGGTTCCTCTTCTGGTGTTGACGAGGTTAGCCCAATGGTGGACGGAGGTGTTTTTGCGAAGATAGTTCAATACCTGTGGCGTCACACAGGTAGTTGAGGGAAATCTAAATTGTATCAAATAATTGACCAGTTGTTGCCGTAACAACCAGACTCAGTTCATTGGACGTTGCCTCTCAGGCAGTCTTGCAGTTTATCTCCACGGTTGACAAATTTCAGGGTTTCTTTGGTATTCAACCGTCTCGTACCTCGAATGTTTGAAGGTCGTTCGCTCTTCACCCAGTCGGGTCCAAGCCGTTTGAATAGGGGCAGCTGTTGCGCCCCAAAATTTGACCAACCGGTTCCCATATCTGGTTTATGTTTCGACGCATTTTGCATTCGCATTCGCACACTGCATGCATTGCATTTTTCTCAGTCAGATTTATTTTACCGGGATTACATCCCCTGGCGTTTCAGGCAGTTCAGGGCGGTTTAAATAAGTGTATTTTGAGAATTGGTGCTCGTTCTCTGTGTTTTCAGGCCATCTCGGTGCCCGGTTTTCGCAATGGTTGCGTGTTGCACCCTAAAATCTGTTCAACCTACTTCACTTGGTTTATGTTTCAATTACATTAGCATTTGCATATAGAGTCATGTACATAGTCTAACCATCTGCATAGCATAACATAGCATAGCAAGTCATCCAACAAGGGACCAAGTACTATCCTCATCTCTATGAGCCTATAAAGAGGTTATTGTTCAAATTCAGGCCTATCCAAGTCATCAGAAAGAAATTGAAACCTAAGAAGTTAGTGGACCAAGCAGTGGATCTATCTCCTATCTTGAGGGTATTTGAAGATCATCAAAGAAGTTGTGAGCTGTGAATTGAGAGCATGGAGGGTATACAGACATCATAGAGGACCTAGAGAGTCATTTTGAAAGAGAGGTAAGTCATTGATGAGCTCACAAGAGTTGCAATTGAAGACAGTCAACTAGGGTTTCATCTGGGTCAACCCTGGGTCAACCCTAAGTCAGATGATTGATTGAAAGGCATCAAGGTCTATTTGGGAGATGTGGGGTTCATCATTGGACATGTAGATAAGGATATGGTGTTGTGCCAAGAAGAAATCAAGAGAAATCAAGAAGAAGAGGAGTTTCTAAATTAGGGTTTCTGTGTAAAATCCCCTAATTTAGGTCAAACTTCCAAGCAAGATAAGTAAAAATGAAAGCTTAAAATGGATCCTTTTCCAACATGAAACTTGTAGAGGATCTCAAGACCTTTAATTTGAGTGGTGGAAGACATCAAGGAGATTTATAGAACTCAAGTTATGGTTCTTGCATGTTACAAGTCATCTGAGGTATCTGAAATTTTGTCTGTGAAAGTTACTTGTCTTCCAAGCAACTTTTACCACTCAAGGAGATTTCAAATGAATTTCTGGTCAACATAAGAGTTGTTCCTCATTGTCTTAGCTTTCTAGAAAGGTATGGTATGAATTCATCTTATTGGTGGAACTCTACTTATGGTCTTGGCAAGCAAAGGGTATTTTGGTCATTTGAGAATTACAGATCATTTCAAGCCTATGCCCAAAACTCATACAAGGAAGCTTCAAATGAAAAACTTCACAACATAAAACTTGCTCCAAATGACATTTTGAGTCTAGAAAAGTGATCATGAAAGTTTGTAAAGGCTCATAGCTCAAGGTTTCAAATTTGGTCATTTAAAAAGGGAATTTAATGAATAAAAGTGACCTAAAATTGAGATTTTTCATAACATGGCAAAATGGGATGAATTATAGGTTATTTTGATTGGAAAAAATGTTTTAAGAACATTGGCAAAAGTGGATTTTTGAGTTTGGTTCAAAATTTGGAAGTTATGCTAGTTGGCTTACAAAGGAAGTAACATATCCAAAATCCAAGGAAAGTGTGCACAAGAAGTTTCTACCAAGTTCTAGAGCTTTCTAATTTCATCTATATATTGGGTAGAGTAGGTTCATGCAAGGGTTGGTGATTCATTTTGATCAAAATACCAAGTTTCATCTCATTCTTCCATTTTGCAAATCCATTTTAAACTCTATCAAACCTTCATCAATTTCCAAAATCCTTGATCCTATCATCATCTACATCCTTCATAGATCCAATTTCCATCAAAATCTGTTTGAATTGAAGAGGAATCGTGTGCTACCAACTTCATCATCCAAAGTGCAAGAAGATTGTGATTGCAAGATTCAAGAGGTTTGAGCAAGATCTATTGCATACAGAACCAAGGATCAAGCCTGTTGATCAAGTCCCAAGCAGTGCAAGCCTTGGATCTAAAGAATTCTGCACCTGTTTTCATCATCAAACCAGGTTGGTGTTTCCTTTCGAATTGGTTAGATTAGTTAGAATATTAGAGAATTTTAGGGTTAGAACTGTTAGGTTAGGTTAGATGATTGAATTCAGAGAGTCTGAGAGGATTCCATGAGGTTTGATAACATGATGCTGAATCTTTGAGGATCAAGAAAATGTTACATAATGAGTTTTAATCAACATCCATTAGCATGCTGAGATCAGTGCAACATGAAGAGCATCTTAGTACCATTAGAATCTAGAATTGGCATGGTTGATAGCAGTGAAAAATGGTGGAAACAGGATTCTCTACCTATCGGGTTTGATGCTTGAGTGAGTTTTAGAGGAAAATAATGCCATGGCTGTGTAGAGGGAAGGATGTAAATCATTTTTGATCTTTACATCGTGAGGTTTCATCAAGAATCGAGGGAGAACAGAGGAGGAGAAGGATCGTGCATGGGAGAGAGATTTCCAGCTAGGGTTTGTCCAAGGTTGAAGACGATGCCCTGACCGTTTGATTAAGTGGGAGACTTTGACTCAGAGTATGATCTAAAGGCCACGATTCAAAGTTGAAACTTGGAGGGAAGACTGGCTGTGAAACGCGTCGTTTCACTTAAAGCCTCAGACTGGGCTTTAGTTCCAATTGTTATTCGCACCCCAAATGCCAGGCCCATTCCAATTATAACTAGTATTATTACTCTTTGCACCGTTTTTCCTTTTTTATTTTATTGTTGAGTTTTCTGGTTAGCTGGGCCCAGACGCGCTTTGTTATGCGCGCCCCCCAGTCTGGGCCCATTGTTTTTTTTCAATGCTTTTAATTACTGACTGTACCCTAGCCCATTTAATTCATATTAATCTCATTCAATTTTTTTATTTTTTAATTTAATTCTTTAAAAAATCATAACAAATGGAAAATTGCATATTTTTAATTGGTTGTTTTTGCATCCTTTTCATATTTTTGTTAAGAAAATTATCATATAAAAAAATTAGCATTTCATTTTATTTTTGTATTTTTAGTATATTTTTCTTTTAAATAGGTTTTAAATAATGCTTAGTTTAATGCATGATATTGTTGATTTTAGTTTAGTTAGATGCTTTTACATTTTGGATCCATTCTTTTTAGGGTGATTAACTTAGAACTTTAGCTTGTATATAAAATTTAATTCATAATTTTAGGATTAATTTTTAGATGATTTGTTTAGGTGTGATTAGGAGAATTAAAACTAGGGTTTAGAGATAACATAGGTGTAGTAAATCATTTCTTTTAGGAGTTGTGGTTTGAATCTTTGGGGTATGGGACTATAGGG
Source organism: Lathyrus sativus (assembly GCA_963859935.3). Lineage (NCBI taxonomy): Eukaryota > Viridiplantae > Streptophyta > Magnoliopsida > Fabales > Fabaceae > Lathyrus > Lathyrus sativus. The sequence goes on from OZ012737.1 coordinate 104,546,948, forward strand.
ATTATGGGTAGATAATAGACCCTTAGAAATTACTAGGTTTCCCCTATTCTACTATTACTATCAGTATACTGCTTGTATTTGCTTGACTGGGTGGTGTGCCCTCTCTAGGGTTATTATTTGATTGTGTGGGCTATTGGGCTTGTTTGGGGCTTGGGGTTTGAGCTGAAGACTGTGTTGATGAAGCCCACTGAAGATCAAAGAGAATGAAGACCAACTTTCAGAGTTGATGAGGAGTATCCCTTGCTGGCAGCTGTTGAAGGCTATAGGGTTTAGAGGTTAGGCAGAGCTCTAGAGTAGAAAACTTGATTCACAAACATGGAAGGTCTTGTTTGCCTCCATCCTTTCTCTATGATTCAAAGTCTCTTTTAAATATCCACCTCCTTCCTTTGGAAGGATTAGTGAATGTATTTAAAAGATAGAACTTTTGAGAGAAAACTGTCTGCATCATGTTAACAGTCAGTAGGCCACCCTTGGTAGGCAATTGACTGCTTAACATCTTATTCATCTTGTTGACTGATATTCATCTTGGAGATTGAGACTTGAAGAAAAGCCATGAGGACTGAGGATAGAGACCTTGCTTGGAGGCTGTGAAGAGGAAGACTGAGGCTTGCTTGAAGCCTGTGGATAGTTGATGATGACTTGAAGACAGATGCTGATGAAGACTGTTGTTGCTGTTTATTTTAGCTGTTTAATTTTTGATGTATTGTCTGAATTTCCCTGACTGTATTGCTTGCTGTTTAACCTGTTAGGTTGAAAGTGAATTCTGTTCACTTTTTCCTGTTGTTTTCTAGGTTCGAGGTTGAGTGGAACTCCCTTGCCTCGCTTGTATTGCTGCATCCATGCATTTTACTGCTTTATTGTATATATGCTATTGTTTCTGTTTCCGTTTATCCCTTAGGATCTCTGTTTCTCTCTGCGCAAGAGAGGAGCATGATAGACATTAGGTCTTAACCCATGCATGATAACACTAGGTTAGTTTGATTCCCTTTTCAACCATAGGTTAGAGTTCTGTCTCTTCTTTCTCAAAACAAACAGAAAAACACAATAAATATTTCAAACACAATAAAAAACACTTCTTCCGTAAAAGAATGTGAACTCATCAAAACGTTATTTTTGTCCGCTTGGACCAGTAATCAGAAAAACCCTTTTTCAGAAGGAATAAAAACAATCAAGACAGACTTGTGTCGTACGTGGCCCGAACTACGTTTGCTCTGATCTTTCATGCTGTATGAAAGTACGTAGGCATAGGATGCGATATCCTAGCGAGCAACCTTCCCCTCCTTTCCCGTAGGTAGGCGAACTACGTTGACTCTGATTTTTCGTTCCAGACGGGAATACGTAGGCATAAAGTGCGATACTTTGCCGAGTCATTTTATTTTCTTTCTAACCCCTAACCTGTAGAGTAGATAGAATAACAATCCATACCCGAAAACAAGCGTGGATCCCGTTGAGTACGACGGACGTGAGGGGTGCTAATACCTTCTCCTTGCGTAACCGACTCCCGAACCCAGGTTTTGGTTGCGATGACCATACCTTTCCCGTCTTTGCGATAGGTTTACTCTGAGCGTTTCCTTTCCCTCCTGTGGGATGAATAACGCACGGTGGCGACTCTTCTGTTCAGCCAGCGCCGATTTTCGCAGTAGCGACAACTGGCGACTCTGCTGGGGATCCAACGTCCCCTGGCTGCTAAGGACTGCGATAGTTCCTTATGCATTTGGGATCCAACGTCCCTTAAGAGAGTCAATCCTAGCGCTTGTTTTCCCGTCGAGGATTTTGTATGGATTTATATTTTCGTCATTTACTTTCAGCATTATATTATTATTATTATTGTTGTATTGGGGTGTGACGGGTGTTCTATGATTGAGAGATAAGCCGGACCTGGGCTTGAGTGCACCTAGAATTAGAGTAGAAAGTAGTGGGCGCGTGCCGGCTTTGCTTGCATTAGTGTCCCACGAAATCTACACTCGGACGAGGTTCTTCTGGTTGACTTCTTTTTCTACCCTTTGGGTCGAAGGGGTTGTTGGTTAGCTGAATTGTCGACTCTGGGAACCAATCATTTGGAAGTTGGCTAAGTGAGGCCTCTTCAGGATTTGATGATGCCACTCCTTCTGGGAATCGTATCATCAACCCTGAAAGTCTGTGACGCCGACGACCGCATAGGATGCCATACTTTTGTCAGTTACTAGGACACCTACCTGTGAGAGGGTTTTGGGGTTATGCAGGTAACTAGACCTTCAGATACCGGTTTGTTTCTTGATCTGAGATTCTGGGTATTTATGGAGAGTTGAGAGGTCTATCAGAGACCAGTTGGAGTTATGATGTGAGGTCTATCAGAGACCAGTCAGAGTTATGTTATGGGGTCTATCAGAGACCAGTGTTGGAGCTTTGTATGGGGTCTATCTGAGACCAGGGTTTGAGGAATTCTGGAGAGTCTATCTGAGACTTTTGATATGGTTCAGGCTTCTCAGCCACGGCATTTGGTCCCTGTTGCATGTTACTTGCATTGCATTGTTTGCATAACCATTATCATTGCATCCCATTAACGTGTGTCTGTGCTGCAGGTGCATTTGCATATTCCCTAGTTCTAGTGCCCGGACTTCTGCTTATTGATCATGGCTGGTTTGAGGAAGACAGTTGCGTACAAGTTACCTACACCTGACATTACTCCCTTACTTGGCCTGATGTCCCTTGCTGATGAGGAGGTTAGGAGAAGTTTCAGGATGAGTCATGGAAGATTGTTGAGACTGGTCTGCAAGCCAACTGCTGTTGAGATGAATGGGTTGTACACCTTGGTGCAATTCTATGACCCTGTATTGAGATGTTTCACGTTTGATGACTTTATTTTGGGGCCTACCATTGAAGAGTATGTGGAGTTTACTGAGCTACCAGTACAGAATAAGGTTCCCTTTATTCACTCCGCCGCTGAGCCCAAGTTGGAGAACTTAGCTAAGGCCTTGCACATGAACGCTGCTGAACTATTATTGACTTCTTGGCTTGGGGTTCCAGGTTTCTCCCTTGATTTTCTGGTTGGCAAAGCTCAAGAGTATGCCAAGAGCGGGTGCTGGATAGTCTTTAATGCTATCTTGGCTCTATGCATCTACGGAATAGTGTTGTTTCCCAACTTACCCAATTTTGTGGACTTGGATGCTTTCCATCTGTTTGCTGCTGGCAACCCGGTACCCACCTTGATTGGAGATCTCTATCATTCATTGCACTATAAAAATGAGAATAGAAGGGGAAAGACCGTTTACTGTTGTGCGCCACTGTTGAACATGTGGTTTAAGAGCCATCTTCCTTTGAAGGGACCTTTCATGGATAGTGCAACTACAGCTGACTGGCCAGAGCTCATGATGAGGCTATCTTCTGAAGACATCGAGTGGTTTGACCGAGACTTGCTGGGGTCTGAGCTTATTTTCAGTTGTTCTGGGTATCCTAATGTTCCGTTGATAGGAAGGAAAGGGTGTATCAATTACAACCCATCTCTGTTTGTTCGCCAGTTTGGATACGCGTTGAAGAACCCACCTCAGGAGGAAGAAGTACAGGAATCTTTGTACTTCACCGGTGATTTGAATGGAAAGTTACTAGCCAAGCTTCAGCACGCATGGATGTGTGTTAACAGAAAAGGGAAGCCACTGTTGGGGAAGAATGATTGTCAGGCTTATGCACCCTACAAAGTATGGATCCGAGAGAGAGTAAGACGGTTGCTGATGCCATTTCCAGCTGCACCGGTCCCTGTTCATGTTCCAGTGGAAGAACCAACTACTGTTACTAGGGAGGCCTACGAGCAAGTTGTAAAAGAAAAGGAAGCCTTGATGAAGATCAATGAAGGGCTAGAAAAGGAACTGGCTCAGGTGCGCAGTGAGAAGAACAAGGCTGTACATTCTTTCCAACAGCAGATCGAACTAGTAAACAGGCTAGGTGCTGAGTTGACTGAAGAGAAAAAGAAGCGCGAACGTCTGGGTCAAGAGTTCAGAAGCTCCCATGACATGCTGGAGTCCAAAAAGAAAGCACTCGATACCTCTCACCGAGAAATCTCTTCTTGTAACAAGACGTGGAATGCTACGCTAACCAACAACAGAAAGAGGGAAGACAAATTGAAGCAGCAAATTTCTGAACTCGAAGAGCAGTTGAAGGCTAGCACTAAGAAGTATGAAGAAGAGGTAATGGCCAGATATAGTCTCCAGAATGCATTGAACAAGGCCATCGAAGGCAGGAACGAAGCTGTGTCTCAGAAGCGGAAGCTAGAGGATCGCTTCGGAGAAGGGGCATGGGAGGAAACCGCTGGTGACGTGCGACGTGTTCTCAAGCGAAGAAATCAACTTGTTGAGGGTCTGCTTACCCGACCAAGTCATCCTGAGACTAAGAAGTTACTAGAAGAGTACCAGGCTTATGAGCGTACTTGACTGTTTCATATATTAATGTGTATGCTTTATTTGCATAGTGCTGACCATCACCAGGATTGTTGGTTGAGGTCATGCCTTCTTATTGTACTCAGCGATATTGTATTCTTGGCTTAATGGATTTCTCTGCAATATATGAGGCGCTTTCTATGATTCGACTCCGATATTCGTATTGATAGCACTGTCACCGCACTGGCACATTTGCACTAGAATCGGGGAATGATATTCCCTAATGCACAGACACATATTGCATTGCATTCCCATTCATACTTGCATTACAGGTGATTATTGGGTGGAATCTCATTTCTTGCACTGTACCAGGTCTTTTCAGGATTGAAGATCAGCGCCCGCACCGATACTCCACTCGTACCAACTGCCGAAGAATTATGGATCAAATGCAGAATGAAATGCAAGACATGCGTGAGAAGCTGGCGCTCTTCATGCAGACAATGGAGACCATTGCGAAAGGACAGGAGAATTTGCAAGCTCTGGTGCAGCCTCTGTTGGTAAGAAATGCTGGGCACGGAAATGAGGATCATCAGTCTGTGCGAGTCGACACCATTCATGGGGATGGTACTCCCACACCAGTGGCTCCACCTGTAGTCAACATACCTGCTGTTAATGTCAACAACGGCGCTGCTGCCGGGAACGGTAACGTTGGACTTGGGAACGAGACTATCGTTAATAATGTTGGGCTTGGAGATGTTAACCTCGGTGATAATATGGGAGGCAATGGCTTCGATAATACTGGATTCGGCTTCAATGACCAGGGGTTCGATAATACTGGGAAGTACGGCTTCAACGCTCAAGGCTTCGGGCAGGACGGATATGGTATGGCTAATCAGGGTTATGGCGGATTCGGAAATGGAAATGGCGCTGGGTTAATGACTTTTGGGCCTGCAGGAGTTGCTCCGGGGTACGGTAACAGGGGGCGAGGCCCGGCAATGAATCAGACCAGAGTCGGCCGTAACAATGGATACGATGGGTACGGAGCTGGGAATGGTATGTGGCAAGAAGATCAGTAAGATGACGCTTTCTCCGGTGGAGGTTTCAAAGGACCTATGGATGACTCGCAGAGAATCAGGATGCTCGAGGAGCAGATGAGGGGGGTCGTAAATCAAAGTGTTGTCGGCTTGGATATGACAACAATGGGTTTGGTGCCTGGCCTGAGGGTGCCAATCAAATTCAAAGCTCCTACATTCGACAAGTATAAGGGGGACACCTGTCCAAAGGTGCACGTGCGGTCATATTACAGAAGGATGTCGGCGTATTCTAACGATGAGAGGATGCTAATGCATTTCTTTTAAGATAGTTTGTCTGGTCCTTCCCTCGAGTGGTATATGGGATTGGAACCAACTCATATAAAGACATGGAAGCAGCTGGCCGAAGCATTTATAGCTCACTATAAGTATAACAGCGACTTGGCACCCAACCGGGTCCAATTGCAGGGGTTGTCCCAGAAGAAGGGTGAGAACTTCAAAGAGTATGCGCAGAGATGGCGCGACATGGCTGCTAGAGTTCATCCCCCTTTGGAGGACAAGGAAATGAATGATATGTTCATAGGAACATTCACTGGCATGTTTTATGACAAGTTGTTTCACACTTCTTTGGGCAGTTTCTCAGACTTAATTCTGATGGGAGAAAAGATTGAAAGCAACATTAAGCAGGGAAGATTCCAAGCTGAGGAATCCACTGCGGCTGGCAGTAACCGAAGGGCTTTTGGTGGGCGCCGTCAGGGCGATGCAAGCGCGGTGTTTGGGGGCCGAGGCCGAGGCCGGGGCAGAGGTCGAAACCAGTACAATCAGCCGCAGCAGGTGGCAAGTGTTACTATTCCGTTTCAGCAACAACCATTTCAACAACAACAACAACAACAACCACAACAGGGGGCACAGCCTGCCCAGCGCAGATTCCAGGGGGGCAAACCAAGGAGGGTGTTTGAAAAGCCTCCTTCAACGTATGCAGATTTGTTACAGACCCTACTGAGTTTGAACTTGGTGGAGAAAAGAACTCTGGCGCCAATAACAGGCACTCCTCTGTACGGTTATGATGCAAGCAGGCACTGTGAATTCCACTCCAGGGCTCCTGGCCACGATGTAGAGGGTTGCCATGCGTTCAAGCATGTAGTGCAGGATCTATTGGATAGTAAGGCTATCAATTTTGGAACGGCGGGTCCGAACATAGTGCAGAAGCCCATGCCCAACCATGGGGCAAACACCATTTTAACCGAGGAGGGTTTGAATTTGATTATGAATGTCGACGACCTGCAGACACCGTTGTGCGAGATAAAGAGCAGATTATTGCAAGGTGGTGTGTATCCAGGTTGCGACGAGTATTGCTTAGAGTGTTGGACCCAAGCTGGGGGGTATGCTGACTTAAAGAAAGGTATTCAGGCTTTAATCGATGGAGGCACATTGCAATTTGACCGAGCAGCAATTGAAGAACCTACAGGGGTATTAGCAGACAAGCAAAGTGATGTGGCTACTGTAACGATTCCCCGAAAAACGATAACCATAACGGCACCGGCCAAGCGACCGCCGATCACTATCACCAAGGCCGGACCAATCCCTTACAAGAGCACTAAGGCAGTCCCCTGGACATATGGGTTGGAAGTGTATTGTGATGGGGTAAAAATTGATGTTAATAAGCAGCCAGCTGAGACTGTAGACAACGTTGTCGGTACTGGAGGTATGACAAGAAGTGGGAGAATCTTCATATCGCCTGAGGTAGAGGCTGAACGACTGGCAAAGGGAAAAGGAAAGATGATTGAGAATGTCCCAGTGCAGGGGAACGACAAAGAAGCGGCATCGAAGGATGTGGAAGAGTTCATGCGCTTGATTCGTAAAAGTGATTATAAGATTGTTGAGCATCTGCAACAGACGCCGTCAAAGATATCCATACTGTCGTTGCTATTGTGTTCTGAAGCTCACAGAAATGCATTGCTGAAAGTTCTGGATACTTCCTTCGTACCCCAAGATGTTTCCGTGAATCAGCTGGAGGGAGTGTTGGCGCATGTGAACGCAGGCCATAGCTTGGGCTTTACCGATTTTGATTTGACCCCTAAGGGGAGAGAGCATAATATGGCGTTGCACGTATCTGTGGAGTGTAGAGGAGCAGTCATGTCTCACGTACTGGTCGATACCGGATCGTCTTTGAACGTGCTGCCCAAGAAAGCGATGATGAAACTAGATGTCAGAGGTATCCTGTGTACGCCTAGTGACTTGGTGGTCAGGGCATTTGATGGCACGCGAAGAACAGTTTTTGGATCCATAACATTACCTCTACAGGTGGGGCCCGAGGTTTTCGCGACTGAATTTTATATCATGGACATCCAGCCAGCGTACAGCTGCCTTCTCGGACGACCCTGGATCCATGGTGCTGGGGCAGTCACGTCTACCTTGCATCAAAAGCTGAAATACATGGTAGGAGACAGCGTGGTCACGGTCTGTGGGGAAGAAGATATATTGGTTAGTCATCTGTCATCATTCAAATATATGGAGGTTGATGGTGAGATTCATGAAACACCCTGTCAGGCATTTGAAGGGTTGTGCATCAAAGACAAAGGTCCCGGGCCGAGTAAAGTGTCAGAGGTAGCCGTCTCATCATATAAGGAAGCTCAAGCTCTAGTAGAGACCGGTGAGGCAAAAGGCTGGGGCAAAGTGCTGGATATTCCCGTAAAGATGGACCGATTTGGGCTGGGATATCAACCGTCGTCATCAACACCTGCAGCTGGGGCACCCCGTTTCAGAGGACCGATAACCATCACTGCTAGTGGAGTATGTCACGAGACCATCAACGCTGCTTCAGAATCTGACGAAGGAGACAGTGACTGCGATATGGACGCCTGGATTCAGCCGAGCGTGCCAGGACAAGGATTATGCAATTGGTCTATTCAGGAGATTGTTCCTGTGACTCTTAAACAGTAATCCTTTGTTTTTTAATTGTTGAACAATCTGGTGTCTTGCCCGGGGCATCATGATTTTGCTTAGGGTCGTGCTGTTATGAACATTGCGTGTTTAATCATTAAATAAAAGGCGTTTCTTCATGTACAAATATTGCGATCTCTGTTTTTCCTGTTTTGTATTTTACAATAAAATGGCAACGTGGTTATTCGCTTTATATGCATTTTGAAGCAGTTAACCATTCCTTTTGCAGGATGACATTTTCAGATGACATCATTGAACCGCCTATGACTCGTCTCGACTTTGAGCACCCGGTATTTCAGACCGAAGAAGAGATTGTTGAAGATGGTGACGTTCCCGAAGAATTGTCTTGGTTGGTGAAGCAAGAAGAATGAGTCATTCTGCCTCACGAGGAGGTCATCGAAATTATTAATCTGGGGTCGGAAGGGGTTGAAAAGAACATCCGTATAGGAGCCGCGCTGCAGAACGACATCAAGCGAAGACTGGTTGAAATGCTCAGAGAGTATAGTGATGTGTTCGCTTGGTCGTATGAAGACATGCCTGGGCTTGATACAGATATGGTTGTGCACCGTCTGCCGTTGAAAGAAGAATGCCCGCCGGTCAAGCAGAAGCTTCGCAGAACTAGACCAGATATGGCAGTAAAAATTAAAGAGGAGGTTCAAAAGCAGTGGGATGCTGGTTTCCTAGCTGTGACAAAATATCCCTCATGGGTCGCTAACATTGTACCAGTGCCAAAGAAAGACGGTAAAGTGAGAATGTGCGTAGATTACCGAGATTTAAATAAAGCGAGCCCGAAAGACGATTTTCCGCTTCCTCACATCGATGTGCTAGTTGACAACACTGCTCAATTCTCCGTATTCTCCTTCATGGATGGCTTCTCGGGCTATAATCAGATTAAAATGGCGCCAGAGGACATGGAGAAGACTACTTTCATTACACCTTGGGGAACATTTTGTTACAAAGTGATGCCCTTCGGATTGAAGAATGTCGGGGCAACGTATCAGCGTGCAATGACGACTCTCTTCCATGATATGATGCATAAGGAGATCGAAGTTTACGTCGATGATATGATTGCCAAATCCCATACGGAGGAAGAGCATTTGCTGAATCTGCTGAAGTTATTCAAAAGGCTTAGGAAGTTCAGGCTGAGACTGAACCCTAACAAGTGCACCTTCGGGGTGAGATCGGGTAAACTGCTGGGGTTTATCGTGAGTGAAAGAGGAATAAAGGTTGATCCTGCAAAAATAAAAGCAATACAAGAGATGCCTACGCCTAGAACAGAGAAAGAGGTGCGCGGGTTTTTAGGGAGGTTGAAGTACATCGCTCGGTTCATATCTCACCTAACGGCTACGTGTGAACCATTGTTCAAGCTGTTGAAAAAAGATCAGGCTGTAACGTGGAACGAAAATTGTCAAAAGGCGTTCGATAAAATAAAGCAGTATTTGCAGGAGCCTCCTATTTTGATACCCCCAGTGGCAGGGAGACCCTTGATTATGTATTTGACAGTTCTTGAGGGAAGTATGGGTTGTGTTCTCGGTCAACACGACGAGACAGGACGAAAAGAGCATGCGATCTACTACTTGAGTAAGAAGTTTACTGAATGTGAATCTCGATATTCAATGCTTGAAAAAACTTGTTGCGCGCTAGCCTGGGCCGCCAAGCGTTTGAGGCAATACATGCTGAATCACACAACCATGCTCATCTCGAAGATGGATCCTATCAAATATGTATTTGAAAAGAAGGCGTTATCGGGGAGAATTGCTCGTTGGCAGATGGTCTTGACTGAATACGACATCCAGTATGTCTCGCAGAAGGCTATAAAGGGGAGTGTACTGTTTGAGTACTTGGCAGAGCAGCCTATTGAGGATTACCAATCGATGAGGTTTGATTTTCCTAATGAGGATATCATGTACCTAAAGATGAAATATTGTGAGGAGCCATTGCCAGACGAAGGACCAGAATTGGGTTCCAAGTGGAAGTTGATCTTTGACGGAGCTGTAAATGCCTACGGTAGCGGAATAGGGGCAATCATCACTACTCCACACGGGACGCACATCCCATTTACTGCTCGATTGACCTTTCCGGTTACCAATAATGAAGCCGAATACGAAGCTTGTATCATGGGGCTTGAAGAAGCCATTGATTTGCGAATCAAAAATCTGGATGTATACGGAGACTCAGCTCTGGTGGTGAATCAAATCAAAGGGGAATGGGAGACACGTCAGCCCAATTTGATACCGTACATGAATTATGCGAGGAGATTGTTGCCTTTCTTTGACAAGGTTGAATTGCATCATGTACCGCGAGCAGAAAATCAGATGGCTGACGCCCTGGCCACATTGTCTTCCATGTATAAAGTCAATTTCTGGAATGAGGCTCCCAGAATTGTTATCTCCCGGCTTGACAGACCTGCCTTCGTATTTGCCATTGACGAAGCATCTGACGATAAACCGTGGTATTTCGATATCCTTAACTTCCTGAAGAACAAAGAGTATCCGGCTGGGGCATCCAGTCAAGATCAGAAGACTCTCAGGAGGTTGGCGGGTAATTTCTATTTGAATCCGGATGGTGTCTTATACAGAAGAAATCACGACTTGGTGCTGCTGCATTGTGTAGACGAGAAAGAGGCAAAGCTGCTCATGGAGGAAATACATGAGGGTACATTTGGTACACATGTTGGTGGGCATGCTATGACGAGGAAGCTGCTGCGGGCAGGTTATTTTTGGCTGACTATGGAAACTGATTGTTTCAAGTTTGCGAGGAAGTGCCACAAGTGCCAAATCTATGCTGATAAGATCCACGTGCCTCCGAGTCCTCTGAATGTGATGTCATCGCCATGGCCATTCTCGATGTGGGGAATCGATATGATTGGAAAGATCGAGCCGACGGCTTCTAACGGACACCGTTTCATTCTAGTAGCAATCGATTATTTCACCAAATGGGTGGAAGCGGCGTCTTATGCAAATGTAACTAAGCAGGTGGTAGCCAGATTCATTAAGAGAGATATCATTTGCATATATGGAATCCCTGAGCGGATAATCACTGACAACGGTTCAAACTTGAATAACAAAATGATGAAGGAGCTCTGTCAGAATTTCAAGATCGAGCATCACAACTTCTCCCCTTACCGACCCAAGATGAATGGCGCTGTTGAAGCGGCCAATAAGAATATAAAGAAGATTGTTCAGAAGATGGTGGTGACCTATAAGGATTGGCATGAGATGCTACCTTTTGCTTTTCACGGTTATCGTACGACGGTACGCAATTCAACCAGGGCAACCCCGTTCTCATTGGTATACGGAATGGAAGCAGTGCTACCACTGGAAGTCGAGATTCCTTCTCTGAGAGTACTACGAGACGTCCAACTAGACGAGGCAGAATGGGTGAAAAACAGGTTGAACCAGCTGAGTTTAATGGATGAGAAGAGGCTAGCTTCTCTAGCATACGGTCGTTTGTACCAGAGCCGAATGAAGAAAGCATATGATAAGAAGATACATCCTCGGAGCTTTCAGACGGGCGACCTTGTGCTGAAAAGGATTCTCCCGCCGCAGGCAGATCACAGGGGCAAGTGGACCCCCAACTACGAAGGGCCATACGTTGTCAGAAAAGTCTTTTCAGGAGGAGCGTTATTGTTGTCCACCATGGACGGTGAAGACTTTGCGTCGCCTGTGAATTCGGACGCAGTTAAAAAATACTTTGCTTGAAATTGACCCGCTGGACAGAAAAAGAGAGTCCAGGCAAAAATGGGGCATCCTGGCGAACCAAAAACAGAATGAAAGGTTCGGGCAAAAGTTAGGGATAAAATTGAAAAAATGTACACCCGCGAAGTTGAAAACCTACATTGGGCGGCTTCGGCAAAAAAGGGTATCCCGGTGAACTGAAAACCCGTAAAGGGCGGTTCACGCAAAAGTTAGGGATTTGAAAAGCAAATGACTGCGGTCCGAATTTGATACTGCAGTGAGCATTGGTGCGGGAGAATATACCTGAGGGGTCGATTATCAGATACAATCTCTTCGGAAGTGTGGATACCGGGAAAGCATTAGAGTCGGGCGAGTCATAGGAGGATCAGTTCACGATGTTCGTCTGCATCCCGTTGCCGACATGTGTACAAATTTGATTTGTCAATATATTTATGCTTCTTGTGCATACTTGTATATTTGTTGTGCGTAGCTTCCTCTTTTCAGGAGTTACATCCCGTGTACAAAACTCCGCCCATTCAGGGGCCATATCAATAAAATATGTCATTCAGTACTTAATGCTGGTTCTTTACTGTTTTGTGCATGATAAACGCCTAGGTTTAATGAAACTAGCAAGTGTATAACGTCGCTGGCCCTTGCCAATAATTGCTAAAACTTTGAATTAACTGAAAATGATGTCGCTAACACTAACCTGAATAGATTTGGTTGCATAGACTTGTCTTGGCTTGTTTGTGTTGTTGCAGGGTTCGTAGCCATATGAAGTGGACAATCAAAAGATTGCAGCCCGTAACGAAAGACTTGATCCCCACGCAGGTCGTGTTTCTGAGATAGCAATGTTCCTCACTGAAGAAGGATCAAATCCCCCAGCTAGTCGTAGCTTATCCAAAGGACATTCTCCAGCAAAGTCGGTTTATCCTCGGCGGAGTCTAGCTGTAATACCCCAAATTTTACCCTTTTCTTTTTCTTTTTATTTTAAATTAACTTAATAAATTAACTTTTTTTTTTAAATCTTGTTTTTTTAACTAATAATAATTTAATTAAATTTTTTTATAACTTTACTAATGTTTTTTATTAACTTTTTTTCTATTTAGTTTATTTATTTAAATCATTTTAAACTCTTCTTACTAACTTTTAGGATTTAGATTAAAATTTAACTTTTTTTTTTCTTTTCTTCAAGAGTAAATTTTTTATAACCTTTTTTAAATTAATTTCTAACACATTTTTTAATCAAATTCTAATACTTTTTTTAAAATAAAAATCTAACTTCTTTTTAAAATTAAATCTTTTTTCTAACTTCTTTTTAAAATTAAATTTTTTTTTCTAATTTTTTTAAAGCTAAATCTTTTTTTCTAACTTTTTTAAAATTAAATCTTTTTTCTAACTTCTTTTTAAAATTAAATCTTTTTCTACTTTTTTAAAATTAAATATTTTTTCTAACTTTTTTTAAAAAGATAAATCCTTTTTCTAACTACTTTTTTAAAGTTAAATCTTTTTTTCTAACTCCTTTTTAAAGCTAAATCTTTTTTCTAACTTTTTTAAAGCTAAATCTTTTTTTCTAACTTTTTTAAAGCTAAATCTTTTTTTCTAACTTTTATAAAGTTAAATCTTTTTTTTCTCTAACTTCTTTTTAAAATTAAATCTCTTTTTTCTCTAACTTCTTTTTAAAAATTAAATCTCTTTTTTTTTGTAACTTCTTTTTAAAAATTAAAATTTTTTTTCTCTAACCTCTTTTTAAAAATTAAATCTTTTTTTCTCTAACTTCTTTTTAAAATTAAATCTTTTTTTTCTCTAACTTCTTTTTAAAATTAAATCTTTTTTTCTAACTATTTTAAAAATTAAATCTAACCTTTTTTTTATAAATTAAATCTATCCTTTTTTTTTAAAAAAAATTAAATCTAAATCTTTTTTGACACCATCCTTTTTCAAATTAAAATTCTAAATTTCTTTTAAAATTAAATTCTAATGCCATTTTATTTTCTTTTTTAAAATTAAGATCTAAATTCCTTTTAAAATTAAATTCTAACAGTTTTCAAAATAATTCTAACATTTTTTAAAATCAACATTCAAATGTTTTTTATTTTAAAATTCTAACTCATTTTTTTTAAACTTAAAATTCTAATTTTTATTTAACTTGAAACTCTTATTTTCTTTGCTAACTTTTTAAATTTAAATCCAACACTTTTTTAATCAAATCCAATCCCAATGAATTCCAGATGGAGCAAAATCAAATCAATCAGATCATATCATCATCATAAGAAAATCAGATCTAAATATCAACATCACCATTATTGAATCAAATCTGAAATCATCATAAAAATTCATTCAAATCAAATCAGAGATTGAAAAAGATTGAGATATTCAAATCAAATCTGAGATTGAAAAAGATTTAAAAATCAAGTATAAAAGGACCCTCAGAAGCAACAAAACGGGGGGATCGACAAGCATCAAAAACTCTTACAGTCTTCATCAAAAGTAACTAACTCTTCTTTTTTTTAATTTCTAATCTTTTTTATATCTTTTTTTCAAAATTTCTACCATTTTTTCTTAATTAAAATTCTAACATTCTAACTCTTTTTTTATTAAAATTCTAACCTTTTCTCTTTTATTTTCAAACTTTTATTTTTATTTTCTAACCTTTTTTTTTAAAACCAAATTTCGAAGTTCTAATTTTTTTGCTAACTTTTAATTCTAACTTTTAATCTATTTTCTTTTTCTTAATCACATTAAAAACTCTAACTTTTCCAAATCTCACAAAAAAACCTAATTCCATTCTAACTCTTTTCTTATTACCTAAATTCTCATCGTCTCAAAACGTTCATCACTTAACTTCTAATTATTGTCAATTCCAATTTTCATCCTTCATTCCTAACAGTATTCTTGATTATCCATGAACCTGTTCACTAATATTTATTTATTTATTTTTGTATTTATTTTTATATTTGTACATAATCTGACATCATCGTTGCTATTTCATATTCCATTATCACTTGTATATTATCGCCATCTTCTTTGCATATCAATTTTCATTGTTTATTAATTTTTCGCTACCATCCTCCTTTTTAAGATCCAAATTTCTAACTTTTTTTCTTGTTTCGTTAAAATTATAATTTTCTACTTAAATTCCTAACATTCCCGTCTAATTTTTTGTCTAACCCCGTATAATAACAGTCTCGGTTTGTTTTGGTTTTTTGCAGCTGACTAAGTTCAATTGATTTTATTTTCAGTTTAAATATTCAATTATCATATTTGTAACTGCTTATGGGATGTAATTTTGCGAGACAATTGTCGCATTTATCTTTCCGCACTTTATGTTCTGCCATTGTATGTTTACCGCGTCTTTACCAATAATTTCACTCCTCCGAAGGAATTAGGTCTAGCCGTTTGACCGCCGTGTCAATAGTCCTCACCTTCAACCCTTACAACCTCACAAACCCTAATTTTCATAAATGTCTCGCGGACAAAATTACCATTTTACCCCTAGCATTAGGTCAAAGAGCCGTCGCGCTCATTTTAGGGTTTCCCGCCGTAGAATCCCTAATTTAACCCTAATTACAACTTAACATTTCAACGTAGAGATTTGGAGTTTCTACACTCCACGTAAGCGTGTCCTTAAGATGCGTTTATTCCCCTTGAGACCTTGACCACAGTCAAGAAGTCTCTAACCTCCCTTTTGAGGGGAACTACGATTACTCTGATTCCACTCCCGTAAGGATACGTAGGCACAAGATGCGATGTCTTGCCGAGTAAACTTAGAATTAACCCCTTAGGTTTATTTTCTCACTTTTAATCTCTTTGTACATATACCTTAAGCAAATAAATAAAGCAAATAGTAAACATTTGAACAAAAGGTTCCCGTAGAGTACTACGGAAGTTTAGGATGCTAATACCTTCCCTAATCTTAACCAACCCCCGAACCCTAGATCTTTCCCCGCATTGTGTTTACGATGCAAAAATAGGTTTTCCCTCTTTTGACCTTTTCCTTCGGATAAATCAAAGAGCGGTTGTGAATTGAATTGCGATTCAAACTCATTAATAGTTTGTGATCCTATTTCCACCGCAACAGAAAATGGCGACCTCACTGGGGAGACCTAAACTTTTGAGGGTTATCCCTAACTTGTTCATATTTATTACTATCTGTGTTATTATTCATTTACATGTATATATTTGTGCTTTGATTGTGGGACTGTTCCTTGTGCTGTGAGATAAGTCCTACGCCCGGACTAGTGACATTATTATAGGATGGGGATATATTCGATGAGGCTTATAGGGAGTGAATCCCGACCAAGCCGACTCGAGAATCACCGCTCAGTTGAGACCTTTCGAAAATGGTTCGGTTGAACGAGTAATCGTGAAAACTTTTTCCATGGTCGATTAGAGTCTGTGATATTGAGGACCGTAGTACCTTAACACCACCTTGGCCTTATTTAGGACGTAGTGCGGGAACTATGTGGGAGTAGTCCTACAATGGTTGCTACGCGATACTACACTCAAAAGAGGTTCTCTTGAAAATATTATTAACCCCCGAGTCAGTCGGAAGGTTGATAATATCCGAAAGATGGGCTGATGACTTTGGGCACTTTTTAGAACCTTGTTCTGCAGGTACAACTAACCTATAGTACACTCCTTTTGGGGATGGGTAGACCTTAACTCCGCTCACGTTCCTTTAACCTAGGACTTTGTGTGTTTTCATGCATTGCATCCATAAAGCATCTCATTGCATTGTATTTCATGGAGTTCAAACATCATTTATGGATATCGCGGGATACCATAAATAAAAAAATAAAATGAAAAAAAACAAGAAAAAGATTTCCTTGGTACCCCACGACATTCGTAAATGTTTGAATTCCATGAAATCTTCATTTGCATTCACATTTTAGCATCATACTTTTGCATTGCATGTGTCTCCCGATTTCTCATACTCGGTTCTCTCACCCTCCAGTTTTGTCACCCTGAGTTCTCTGCATCAATACGACCCTTCAAAAGAATGGAAGATCAAAACCAAGAGATCAACCGTGTCAGCCATGAATTCGAAGATCTTCGAGGAAGTGTAGGGCAGATTTTGGAGATGTTACGAGCTCTTAGTGTGAAGGTGGATGCTCAGTCTACTGTTGTTTCTAAGACTACTAATACCGTCATGGAACCTCAACAAGCTGTTACTGTCAAGAATGTACCTCCTCACGGTCTTCAATCCAGTTTGGTGCCTCCTAGTGCTCAACCAGTTCGACGAGCTACCCCACCAAAGTGCAAAACTCCTAATTCTGACCATGATAAAGGACCTGCACGTTCGAGGAACCGCAAAATGGCTGCTCCTCAACCTTGGCAACATCAGCAGAGTTATGTTCAAGGTTATCCGTTTCCATATGTCCAACAACCTTATGTAGCTACTGTTGCACCTCCTTTCAATCAGCAGTTTCCTACATACCAGCCTGTGCAGTCAGCTCCGGTATATCAAGCACCGGTTTATCAACAACCTTCCGGTTATCCGCCCATGCAAGTTCCTGTCAACAATCAACGAGCGCCCAACGCTCCTGTTCACCAACAATCACAGAATCAGGTTCCTTATCCCCGTAAGAGGCAGTATAAGCCTTGTCCTCCAATTCCGATAACTTTCACTAAGTTATACCCCCATTTGGTACAACAAGGTCTGATTACCACCCGTGCTTTGGGTCCTCCGCCTAATCCGTTACCTGCAGGTTACAACGCTGCCGCTCATTGTTTATTTCATGAGGGTGCGCCCGACCATGATCTAGAGAATTGCTACGCTCTTAAGAACTTTGTCAGAAATTTGCTAGAAACAAAGAAGTTGTCTTTTAGCGATGCTCAGCCAAAGATCGATACTCCTCTCGGGGTTCCCCGCTTGTCAAGCTTAAATTCTGCAAAGTATGTTGTCCCCTCAGCAAATCAGCCGAATCCAGTAATTATTCAAAGGCCTAGCTCGCTTCATTTCAGTAACCCTCAAGATGATATGACCGGGATCAACCAAGAATCTGGGAAAGTTATTTTGAAGCAACGACTGAAAACTGTTGAAGATGTGACCAGCATAACTGGGGCAAGCCATGACGACTCGCAGTGACCATAAACCAGACGTCCTTTCCATTGAGGCTCCGCCAAAGGAAACTGTTACGTTTGAATGCAAGATTTCATAAACATTTAGAAGGATTTTTCCGACAGTTCATTTGTTTATTTATATGTATTCCTCTTTGATTAAGCATATTTGGCATGTACGAACTTGTTTATTTTTGGTTAATTAATGCAACGCATATGTTTGTCTTGAATAAATCCATTCGTTTCACTCATTCAAAATATATTTTTCATAAATTATAATGCCAACTTTACCCGATCTCTTGTTCTGATAGAGAATTGGGAGGAGGATGACGAACCTAAAACGTCAGATTTCTTGTCGTATGCTTTCAATTAAAGCCCGCTGATGATGTAAGGCATTGTTTCAAATCCCAAACACTGGAGATATAAGGATGTTAATCCCTCGTTAACCTCTTTGAGCCTTGAAGTAGGAGTTTTTTTTTTTAAAAAGAACCCTCACCTCAACCTGGGGCAGGGTAGGTTTCAGTTAAACCGATTGAGCGCTTAGATCCTCAAAAAGGAAGGGCAAACCTTCGAGAACTTATCCTTAGCATCTTAAGAAGTCCAATACAATGACTATCCCTCGGGAGTGGGGCAGTCGCGAGCCTTTCAAAAGATTTACACGACTTTTGCATAAAAGAATATTCAAAAAAATAAAAGCCCGCTAAGTCAAAACCTATGAAGGAGACTTAGGCAAAACTGGGGCATCCCGCTGGACTCCAAAGTCAGATCAAAAGACGTTGTCCAGGCAAAAGTTAGGGAATAAGAACAACAAACCAGTAGTTTTTAGAACCCCTATAAAGAACAATGTCGTGTGACCAATCGACAAAAGCAAATAGGTGAGTGACTGCCATGTTCAAAGCCCTGATGAGTTCTCGACCATAGCAAATCCGCTTGAGATATGAGCGTTCGTATCCGATTAACTGAATTAGGATTGGAGAACATCACGAAGAAGGGGTGGGTACAAATATAACTTTGAGCCTATATCCTTTGTTTCTTAAACTGTGAACCGAGCCACGATACAACCTTTAAAAGTCCTAATTGAAGTAGGAATTCGGTTGAAAGCATACTTGACAAGATCACGTTTCCTGACTCCTACGAGCTATGCTCAAAAAAAATTCATGTTGGCATTATAATTAAAACTTATATCCTGACTAGTGATTTCGGTCACAAGTTATTGCGATATCTTTTTCAAAACAAAAATTCAAGACAAATATATGTGTACATTGACAAGCTCAGGATAGGCATTTCAGGCATGACAACTTTGCTTGATATCTTAGAGATTTACACATGGACGTAACCCGTGGAACTTGAAGATCCTGCTGAACAGGGGCAGGCAGTTTCCCAATTCGCTTACCAATGCGAGTCTGACATTCTTAAGAGCTATTTCTCAAAGATTTCGTCGTAACACGCTTAATTTGGGCGAGACCTGATGCATCTCTCAAAGAGTTTGAAAACAATGGGGCAACCAGACTCCGTGTTCTCTATAAAATCCTCTTGAGATGACCCTACCTCGCAACGCAAATATCCTGGGGCACCGTGTTTTCTAAAAAAGGGGAACCAAATGGCGACTACTACAAGGTCCTTCAAGATCAAAACCAGGTGGTTTCACAACTTTTCTTCATGCACCCGATGGATTTTACTCACAGCGGCCTTCATACCCCAGTAAGCCTCAGTGTTGCAACAGGCTCCTGAACTATTGCCTCATCACAGTCCCCAGCGAGACTATAAGCTGACAACTTTTTCGGGTAACTCGAAAGTGTCCCTCAGGTTTTCTTCTCCCCATGCGAAGACGTGATACTGTGCACCCAAGCAGATCATTTTCTCCCTCAGAGAATTCAGAACATTTAAAACCAGATTTGGTTCCACCATTGATCCTTCTCACCCATGATTGACGTATTGGTTGCAGAGAACGCAGGGTATTTCCGTCGAGATGTTTATTTCATCTCTCGTCCCGTCTCTAGTCTGTTTCGTCAGCATACGCAAGGGCATAAGCATCACATGCCTATTTCATTACATATTCATTACATATTCATTACATATTCATTACATATTCATTACATACTCATTACATACTCATTTCATAACATCTTGCATACATAAACATTAACATACATAGACATTAACATACATTCACATTAACATATGCATTAACATACGTTAGCATTCACAGGTTCATTGTGTTTCACCATCATTGGTTGTTACCGCCGAGTAACTAGGGTTTGTCCATTCTCTCTAAAATAGATTGTCAGCCATAAGCATAAAATACTTACTTGTTTCCAGTTTCCCCACAGAGCTCGATCCTCGTGGATGACGGTTACTTCAGTTATCTTTCTTCACCAGGATAAGATATTTACCCCCCGAGATCATTCCCTCGATGGAGTCTTGATTACCAGTCTTCTTTCTAGCTCGATCCTAGATTGAATCTCAGTCATGTCGGTAGTCAAGCCCAACCGGACGTGCATTTATTTTGCACCATCTAAAGGTTTTCACCATACCATGACAGATACGCGACTATCTCGCTTGAGAAGTTTATCACTGTACCCGGACGTGCATTTATTTTGCACTATCTTCAACTACAATCATTTACAGATACACGCCAGTTCACGCCTGGAAAATCTATCAGTACAACACTTTACAATCCTACATGTTACAACATCGGTATACAACATTTCTCACCTAAGAAACCGATCCTATCTTCGTTATGACTCGCAGCAAATGGCCATCTCCATGGAGCAGTTGGGCTTCCATTTACCTGTCGTCTTGAAGTATGGGAGGTTTGAACCAAATCGTATTCAGGAGAGCACGATCTTGAAGTACGGGGAGGTTTGAGCGGAATCATATTCAGGAGAGCACGATTCTGAATTATGAAGAAGTTCATTTACCCTTTAGTAAAAGAAGGAGCCGAATCATATTCAGGAGAGCACGATTCTGAAGTATGAGGAAGTTCAGTTAGCCCTTTTCATATTCAGGAGAGCACGATTCTGAAGTATGAAGAATTTCATTTACAAGAAAGAGCCGAATCATATTCAGGAGAGCACGATTCTGAAGTATGAGGAAGTTCAGTTCACCCTTTTCATATTCAGGAGAGCACGATTCTGAAGTATGAAGAATTTCATTTACCCGAAGAGCCGAATCATATTCAGGAGAGCACGATTCTGAAGTATGAGGAAGTTCAGTTAGCCCTTTTCATATTCAGGAGAGCACGATTCTGAATTTCACTTATCCGAAAGAGCCAAATCATATTCAGGAGAGCACGATTCTGAAGTATGAGGAAGTTCAGTTAACCCTTTTCATATTCAGGAGAGCACGATTCTGAAGTATGAAGAATTTCATTTACAAGAAAGAGCCGAATCATATTCAGGAGAGCACGATTCTGAAGTATGAGGAAGTTCAGTTAGCCCTTTTCATATTCAGGAGAGCACGATCTTGAAACATGAAGAAGTTTATTTATCCTTCAGTAAGAGAAGAATCAGAATCGTATTCCAGGCGCCGACCTTAAATGCGAGAAGATTTATCTATCAGATAAGCAGCAGCCTCTTTATTTGAGTGCTTATCCATTTTGGCACATAAGTCCCTTCCAACGATAAGTGACAATTCTCCCTCGAGAAGCTTATCAGGGCATTTCCCATTAAAGTCCATTTATTTTGGCATACAGCTGGTCTTTACCCTGTATATTTGATACGGATTTCTGAAAAGTCCATTCGATCCCATCACGAAGGATAGTTTATTAGAAGCTTGGATGTTATTCTTTGCTCAATGCTCCAGCATTCTATAATCGATCTTGCAACCGTGTAGATCCAGTTTTATTATTAGACATTCCCTAGTGGAGGTCATCTCATAGGTGCCATCTCCATTTAAGGATCTTATTCCTAAAGTCCATTTATTTTGGCATACAGCCGGTTTTTACCCTGTATATTTGCTATGGATTCCCGAAAAGTCCGTTTGATCGTGTCACGAGAGATAGTTTACAGAAGCTTGGATGTTATTCTTTGCTCAATGCTCCAGCATTCTGTAATCGATCTTGCAATCGTACATGATCCAGTTTTACTTTTAGATTCCCCAGTGGAGGCCGTCTCATAGGTGCCATCTCCATTTGAGAATCTCATTCCCGTTCTAAAAATGACAATTGGTCGTGTTCGCACCAGTTGACCATCATTTTAGAATTCCCCAGTGTTGTACTGTGTCCCAGCGCGTTGTTTTACCCAGTGTGTTCTTCTCGTAGCGTCTGTCCCTGTGTCGTCGTATTCGTCAGCATTTTCGCATTCATCATTCCAGCATACGCATCATATCATATTCATGGCATCGTCTGCATTAGTCTGTTCTCGCTTGGTCCATAGCATTGCATATCGCCACATATAAGGGCAAAATTTTCGGTTATCTATATTTAAATCCCTCCACCATGATTCCTCGAGTCTCCGTCACTCAAATCATCCGGTGTAGTTATTTAAATAGGGGCAACTGTAATACCCCAAATTTTACCCTTTTCTTTTTCTTTTTATTTTAAATTAACTTAATAAATTAACTTTTTTTTTTAAATCTTGTTTTTTTAACTAATAATAATTTAATTAAATTTTTTTATAACTTTACTAATGTTTTTTATTAACTTTTTTTCTATTTAGTTTATTTATTTAAATCATTTTAAACTCTTCTTACTAACTTTTAGGATTTAGATTAAAATTTAACTTTTTTTTTCTTTTCTTCAAGAGAAAATTTTTTATAACCTTTTTTAAATTAATTTCTAACACATTTTTTAATCAAATTCTAATACTTTTTTTAAAATAAAAATCTAACTTCTTTTTAAAATTAAATCTTTTTTCTAACTTCTTTTTAAAATTAAATTTTTTTTTCTAATTTTTTTAAAGCTAAATCTTTTTTTCTAACTTTTTTAAAATTAAATATTTTTTCTAACTTCTTTTTAAAATTAAATCTTTTTCTACTTTTTTAAAATTAAATATTTTTTCTAACTTTTTTTAAAAAGATAAATCCTTTTTCTAACTACTTTTTTAAAGTTAAATCTTTTTTTCTAACTCCTTTTTAAAGCTAAATCTTTTTTCTAACTTTTTTAAAGCTAAATCTTTTTTTCTAACTTTTTTAAAGCTAAATCTTTTTTTCTAACTTTTATAAAGTTAAATCTTTTTTTTCTCTAACTTCTTTTTAAAATTAAATCTCTTTTTTCTCTAACTTCTTTTTAAAAATTAAATCTCTTTTTTTTTGTAACTTCTTTTTAAAAATTAAAATTTTTTTTCTCTAACCTCTTTTTAAAAATTAAATCTTTTTTTCTCTAACTTCTTTTTAAAATTAAATCTTTTTTTCTCTAACTTCTTTTTAAAATTAAATCTTTTTTTCTAACTATTTTAAAAATTAAATCTAACCTTTTTTTTATAAATTAAATCTATCCTTTTTTTAAAAAAAAAATTAAATCTAAATCTTTTTTGACACCATCCTTTTTCAAATTAAAATTCTAAATTTCTTTTAAAATTAAATTCTAATGCCATTTTATTTTCTTTTTTAAAATTAAGATCTAAATTCCTTTTAAAATTAAATTCTAACAGTTTTCAAAATAATTCTAACATTTTTTAAAATCAACATTCAAATGTTTTTTATTTTAAAATTCTAACTCATTTTTTTTAAACTTAAAATTCTAATTTTTATTTAACTTGAAACTCTTATTTTCTTTGCTAACTTTTTAAATTTAAATCCAACACTTTTTTAATCAAATCCAATCCCAATGAATTCCAGATGGAGCAAAATCAAATCAATCAGATCATATCATCATCATAAGAAAATCAGATCTAAATATCAACATCACCATCATTGAATCAAATCTGAAATCATCATAAAAATTCATTCAAATCAAATCAGAGATTGAAAAAGATTGAGATATTCAAATCAAATCTGAGATTGAAAAAGATTTAAAAATCAAGTATAAAAGGACCCTCAGAAGCAACAAAACGGGGGGATCGACAAGCATCAAAAACTCTTACAGTCTTCATCAAAAGTAACTAACTCTTCTTTTTTTTAATTTCTAATCTTTTTTATATCTTTTTTTCAAAATTTCTACCATTTTTTCTTAATTAAAATTCTAACATTCTAACTCTTTTTTTATTAAAATTCTAACCTTTTCTCTTTTATTTTCAAACTTTTATTTTTATTTTCTAACCTTTTTTTTTAAAACCAAATTTCGAAGTTCTAATTTTTTTGCTAACTTTTAATTCTAACTTTTAATCTATTTTCTTTTTCTTAATCACATTAAAAACTCTAACTTTTCCAAATCTCACAAAAAAACCTAATTCCATTCTAACTCTTTTCTTATTACCTAAATTCTCATCGTCTCAAAACGTTCATCACTTAACTTCTAATTATTGTCAATTCCAATTTTCATCCTTCATTCCTAACAGTATTCTTGATTATCCATGAACCTGTTCACTAATATTTATTTATTTATTTTTGTATTTATTTTTATATTTGTACATAATCTGACATCATCGTTGCTATTTCATATTCCATTATCACTTGTATATTATCGCCATCTTCTTTGCATATCAATTTTCATTGTTTATTAATTTTTCGCTACCATCCTCCTTTTTAAGATCCAAATTTCTAACTTTTTTTCTTGTTTCGTTAAAATTATAATTTTCTACTTAAATTCCTAACATTCCCGTCTAATTTTTTGTCTAACCCCGTATAATAACAGTCTCGGTTTGTTTTGGTTTTTTGCAGCTGACTAAGTTCAATTGATTTTATTTTCAGTTTAAATATTCAATTATCATATTTGTAACTGCTTATGGGATGTAATTTTGCGAGACAATTGTCGCATTTATCTTTCCGCACTTTATGTTCTGCCATTGTATGTTTACCGCGTCTTTACCAATAATTTCACTCCTCCGAAGGAATTAGGTCTAGCCGTTTGACCGCCGTGTCAATAGTCCTCACCTTCAACCCTTACAACCTCACAAACCCTAATTTTCATAAATGTCTCGCGGACAAAATTACCATTTTACCCCTAGCATTAGGTCAAAGAGCCGTCGCGCTCATTTTAGGGTTTCCCGCCGTAGAATCCCTAATTTAACCCTAATTACAACTTAACATTTCAACGTAGAGATTTGGAGTTTCTACACTCCACGTAAGCGTGTCCTTAAGATGCGTTTATTCCCCTTGAGACCTTGACCACAGTCAAGAAGTCTCTAACCTCCCTTTTGAGGGGAACTACGATTACTCTGATTCCACTCCCGTAAGGATACGTAGGCACAAGATGCGATGTCTTGCCGAGTAAACTTAGAATTAACCCCTTAGGTTTATTTTCTCACTTTTAATCTCTTTGTACATATACCTTAAGCAAATAAATAAAGCAAATAGTAAACATTTGAACAAAAGGTTCCCGTAGAGTACTACGGAAGTTTAGGATGCTAATACCTTCCCTAATCTTAACCAACCCCCGAACCCTAGATCTTTCCCCGCATTGTGTTTACGATGCAAAAATAGGTTTTCCCTCTTTTGACCTTTTCCTTCGGATAAATCAAAGAGCGGTTGTGAATTGAATTGCGATTCAAACTCATTAATAGTTTGTGATCCTATTTCCACCGCAACACTAGCAATTCCAAGTTTGTAGACTGTGTTCAGACAGTGTATATCCCTCCCGGAGGATCGATTATCTTCAGTAGAGTCGTCTACTCTTCCCAGCAGAGTTTACCCTTCCTAGTAGGGTCATTTACTCTCCCCCCGCGGAGTCAGTTGATTTCCCCAAGAGAATCGTTTTGTCCTCAGCGGAGTTCTCTTTTCAGCAAATGTTCCCTTTCCTCCCAGTGGAACTCGTAGATTTAAACTCTCCCCGGCAGAGTTGGCTGTGTGTCCTGGCATTTATTTTGCCGGAATACCGTGTGATACCCGTTCACTCCCCAGCAGAAGTCCAACCATGATTGGCGCATCCAGTTATTCCTCAGCGAAGCGGGCTTCACTCTTCCAGCATTTATTTTGCTGGAATAATTCTGTGGCACCTGGTTACCCCCAGCGGAGTTGGCGTTGTCTTCAGCATTTATTTTGCTGAAGCAGTTTCTGTGTCCCAGCAGTTCGAGTCTGCATTTGCATCAGCATATAGTGTCATACTTGCATCCACCAAATAGAAAACGCGTAGCATTTCCATGTCGTACGGAGCATTACGCCATTTTCAAACATACGCATTTTTGAAACATAAGCCAGGTTGGTTAACCCGTTTGTTTTCAAATGTTGTTTCTCTTGCAGGTGGAGAGAGCTCTTGCTCAAATGAATTACCAAACATTCAAGATCTCGGCGTGAGATATTCAACGATAATGTCCGTTTTGGCATTATTCCCCACAGAGTTATCATGATAAATTTCACTTTGTCCCCGAGCAGAGTTATTTGTGTAAATTTCTCTTGTCTTCCCCGCCAGGGTTGCTTGTTGAAGTTTCTTTAGTCCGGCCAGCGGATTATCTTCTTCAAATTTGTTGTTACGTCAGCATCAAAGGGTTTCATGAATCAGAATTTCAGAGGCTGCCGCCGGTTATCAGAACAGGCGTCCGGTAGTTTGATTTCCAAATATCCCCAGTAGAGTCTGCCCCAAAGTCGTTGTCACGTCAGTGCTAAGAAGTTTGTGGGTTGGTGTTGCACCCTAAAATTTGACCAACTGGTTCTCCTAGCTGGCTCGTGGTTTAAATCCATGTTCACATATCAGACACATGATATTTATGCACAGACAGAGGATATCAGAGTTACAATTTGGGTTTCATTTACCAGATATTTCAGATCCAGTCCAGATCGTCAGGGTTTTATTTTCGGGAAATTGTGCGATCCTCGGTGATTTTCAGCTTGCATGGTGATTTTGGGATACTCTGATGCCCGGGGGTTTACTGTTCGATTTGATCTGGTCTCGAGCTATCTTTTATATTAGTCATTTGCATTTGTCTGCATTTTTTAGGATTTAATAGCTTTCTGTAGATTTTAAATAGGCTTTAGGGATTTTTTTAGGATTTAAATAGTTTTTTTTACATTTTTAAATAGTTTAAATCTTTTTTTAGAATTTTATATAGAATTTTTTAAATAGATTTAATAGTTTTTATCATTT
Source organism: Lathyrus sativus (assembly GCA_963859935.3). Lineage (NCBI taxonomy): Eukaryota > Viridiplantae > Streptophyta > Magnoliopsida > Fabales > Fabaceae > Lathyrus > Lathyrus sativus. The sequence continues at coordinate 104,574,129 of OZ012737.1, forward strand.
TTAGAATATAATAGATTTTAAAATTGTTATAATTGTTTTTAGGTAATATAGAAAGAGTATAGTTTTTCTTCTCTTATTAATAATGGAGTTTGTTTTAATATAGATTTAATCTTTTATAGATTTTTCTTTTATTAGTTTTAAATAGGATTTTAATAGTTTTTTAAATAATATTAGAGATTAAATAGAGATTATTAGAATTTTATTAGTTGTAGTTTAATATAGGTTTAAGTAGATATTAATCACCTTTTAGATTTAATTAGGATTTAATCTTTTAGTTAGGGTTAATTGAGTTCATTTAGTTAATTGTTTTAGAGTTAGTTAGGTTTAATCTTTGATTAATTTTTAATTAGGTCTAAGCATTTTAATTCAGATTATTAATCAGTTTTTTTCAGTGTTTTTTTAGGGTTTTTTGCCATTATTTCGTATGGGCCCAGGAGGCATTTTTTTGAAGGCCCAAAGTCCTTGCAGATCCAGTTTTTGGTCATTTTGTCCAGAGAGTGACACTTGTCACTATAAAATGGTGCCACGCGTTGCACTCAGGACCCACCACCTCACACCTCAGAACTCCCTCATTCTGCCACACGTGGATCCCACTACCTCTCCCTCTCTCTCCGCACCACACACGCGTCCCACGTCTCAGCAGCCACCCACACGTGGCGTCGTGCATGCACCCACTCAGTCCTCTCCCGTGACACTTGTCACACCATCATCCTCACCGGAGCACATCGTCGCCGGCCATGCAGCCGCCGACCGGACTACTCCCATCCACCGTACCGGTCACCGGAAACTGGTGATTTCGCCGGAATTTGAAAATTCACCAGAAATCCCTCCGATCCACTCCGATTGTCTCTTCTACCTTCACCATCATCCTCACCGGAAAACACTAACAGACGCCGGAATCTTCATCGGTGTTGAAGAATTTACCAGAACGCATTCAAACCTCCATCTTCGTCATCTCACCTAGAGCGATTTTCCAGCGCATGATCTTCATCGTGACTCCTAGGATCTCCATCAAGATTCGCCAGAAAATTCCCAGAAACACGAAGAAACGTCTTCATCGCGCACCAACAGGTCCCTCAAGATTGTCACAACTCCGTTCGTCGCCTTCAAGGATCTTCATAGTTCACCAAATCTCCACGGAGGTTCATCTGTTGTCAGGATCTTCAGAGCGTTCATCAACGAGCCTCCAGATCTTGAGTTCTTTTCAATACGACTCGTATTCCACCTCCAGGTATGTTGTTCTCGGATCCTTGCTCGCATCTCGTTTTGATTATCGAATGTATGGATTCATCTTGCTTTAGATTAGAGTCTAGGTTGAGTTTAGGTTTGAGTTGGGGTTTGGTTAGACTTAGGTCGGATTGGGTCGCAGATCTCGTTAAGTTCTTGAGAGGTTTCAGGGAAAGGCAGAAGGAGAAGACGAAGCTAGGGTTTTGGGTGAACAGTAATCAGAGTGTTTGGGGAAGAAGGGAGATTTTGATTGGTAACGTTGGGTTAGGTCTAGGGTTGGGTCAAGGCCCAAGTTGGATTTCCTGGGGCTCACCCTTCCGTTTACTCATTCTCCCTCTGCGTGTGAGATTAGTGAGATGTGGAGTGGGCTTAGTTCAAATCCTGCTAAGCGCACCCCCTTTTTTTTATGAAGCCCATCAGAATACACTTAGGATAGTTGCTATATGCACCCTCACGCGTGTTGTTTTTTTATTTTATTTTCAATTGGATTCTGATAACTTGGGCCTGCGCCTTCTGCTAAACGAACCCCCCTTCCTGGGCCCATCATAGTATTTGAACTGGGCGTATTCAGTTTGACACCCCCCATCCCCTTTAATTCCTTTTTTTTTAATTTTTTTATTTCTTTTATTGTTTGCATATTAAAAAATTCATAGAAAATAGGAAAATTAGTATTTTTTAATTCTTGTTTTTTCTACATGCTCATAATCATGTCTAGAAAATTATAAATAAATAAAATTCCATTTTATTTTTCTTTTAATATTTTTAGTATATTTTTTCATTTAAATAGCTTTTCATAATGTTTAGTTTGGTACTTCATTTTGTAGAATTTCTTTTAGGGTCTTCCCTTAGGATTTTTGAGCCATTCTTTTTGGCATAGTTAGATATTGAATCATAGTTTCCCTATAGGATTTAATTCTTGATTTTTAGATTAAAATTTGATTAGTTTAATTAGGTTAGCATTAGGGTATCATAATTAGGGTTTAGGTTATGCATAGGTGAAGTAATTCATTTTCTTTTGAGAATTTTGTCTTGATTTTTGGGTAGGGGCATATGGGGATGTTATGGGTAGGTGTTGTAGACCCTTGTGAATAATTGTTAGAATTTCCCCCCTTGTTTTAGTATTTTTAGGTATTTTCTGAGGTTGACTGATGGTTTTGACTGTTCTGTGGTTATTTGTCTGTCCCTGGGGTTTATTTTGGGGAATTTGTTGTGGGGCTTAGTTTGTTTTGAAGATCTTGTTGAAGAGCATGATGAAGGAGAAGATTGTAGATCAAGACTCAGAGACCCAGAGCTTGGGGATTATTCCCTGTCTGTGAGGTTTGAGATCCTGAAGTTTGAGGGGAATTCATGGTACTCTCCTGAGGAAGGCACTATGAACGACTTTCACTCTTTATTCTCACCTCTTTCCTAAGTATCCAATGATGTCGGAGCCAACTTGTGAGTTTAGTTTCTCCTGAGGAGGAATATAAACTGATCACAGTTGTTGAGCCACATGGGATACAATTCCTAAGTGGAAGCCTCCTAGTACTTTCCTGAGGAAGGTCCTATGGGTCTATTCATTTAGTTCCCCTAGTTCAGGTAGGATTTCCTAAATATCCAGTGATGTTGGAGCCTTCATGTGAGTTTAGTTTCTCCTGAGGAGGAATATAAACTGATCACAGTTGTTGAGCCACATAGGATATGATTCCTGAGTATAAGCCTCCTAGTGCTTTCCTGAGGAAGACACTATGAGTCTGCTTACTTAGCTCCCTTTCTTTGGTAAGCTTGTTTTGAAGCTTGAAGACTGGGATTGTTTTCTTTTGGTTAGGGTGTTGCTTTAGGGCATTGCTTAGATTTGATCAGGAGTCTGTTCTGTTTTAAGGTTAGGATTAGAGTTGGATGGTTTCTTTCTCAAGCATGTGTTTTGTTTGCCTGATGGCATTTTCATTTCTTTTATCTGTATGATTGCAGTTTACTGTTTATTGCTTGATAGCATGTTGTTTATTTTTCAGTATGATTACTGTTATTTCATGACTGGCTTGAGGTTGAGATGAGCTTGTGGAGGCTGAAGCCCCACACACATTTCCTCCCTCACTTGCATTGCATGCATTTTACTGTTAAGCTGATGCTTTGTCTGTTTGGTGTATCATTGACGTGATCCCTTAGGACTCTCATTTCCTTTGATAAGGATTTGACCATAGACTTTTAGGTTGAAACCTATGCATGACAACTTCTAGGAGTTCCCTGTTCAAACCTCAACCATAGGATGAATCCGTGGCATGACAACAGTAGGACTTGATAGTCTCCCTCCTAGTTGGGCCTGTTCTCTTCTCATCTCAAAACAGTTTAAGATACAGTAATCATGAATGATTTCTTTCGTACGTTACGAGCCTTAAGCTATCTGAGATTGGATGTTTAGTATGGTACCCTTTGGGTGACATGCGACGCATTCACTCTCGGGTCATAGTCTCTGGTGCGGTTGAAATCGCAAACATAATGAAAAGCACTTCTTTCAGGAGATAAGCCGTAGTTTCCCGAACTACGTTTGCTCTGATCTTCCATACAGTGTGGAAGTACGTAGGCATAGGATGTGATGTCCTAGCGAGCAACCTTCCCCCCGTAATCCTTCGTAGGCCGAACTACGTTGACTCTGATTTCTCATTCTCTGATGAGAATACGTAGGCATAAAGTGCGACGCTTTGCCGAGTCATTTTTCTTTTCTTTTTCAGCCAGCCTTGATAGGTAGATAGAATAAAACCAACCCGTCCAAGTAAACAAACAAGCGTGGATCCCGTCGAGTACGATGGACGTGAGGGGTGCTAATACCTTCCCCTTGCGTAACCGACTCCCGAACCCAGACAATGGTTGCGATGACCTTGTCTTACCCTTTTTCGTCAGGTTTTTCCGATCGTTTCCTTTCCCGCTCTGAGGGATAAATAACGAAAGGTGGCGACTCTTCTGTCATGCCGGCACCTTATTTTCGCGCAAGCGACAGCTGGCGACTCTGCTGGGGATTTGCCCAGAATCTCTGGTTCTTCGGTTCCCTATGAGAGTCAGTCCTAGCGCTTGTATGTTTGCTTGTTGGGTTGCATTTATTTATCGCATTTTTACTTCCCGCACTTTATTTCCCGCATTTTATTTCCAGTTTGATATGATTATCTGTGCTGCTGTGGCAGAGGGATGTTACTATGAGTGAGAAGCCGGACCTGGGCTTGAGTATACACCTAGACATAGTTGCGGAGAGTAGTAGACGAACCTGTCTGCTGAGCAGGCACAGTTCCCTACGAAATCTGCGCTCAAACGAGGTTCTTGCAGAGGTGCTCCTTTCCGGTCCTGAGGATCTGAGGGGAGTCCAGACGTGAGGATTGTCGACTCTGGGGACCGATCATTTGGAAGTCAGCTAAGTGAGGCCTCTTCATGACTTGATGATGCCACTCCTTCTGGGAATAGTATCATCACTCATGAAAGTCTGTGACGCTGATGACCTCATAGGATGCCGTACCTTTGTCCATGGATTAGGTCCATACCTGTGAGTGGGATTGGGATATTGCAGGAAACTTTGACCTCAAGACTACCTGGTTTTCTCGACAGTGAATCAGTTATGTTGGTACCAGGGTTCTCAGTTGCAGATTTGTCTGTTCTTGACGGAGCAGGTTGTGATCAAAGGATCTTATCATCGGGTGTATGTCTGTTCTTGATAGAGCAGGTTTTGATCAGGATATCGTCATCAGTGGTTTGTCCTGGATGGAGCAGATTTCGAGTGAGGTTTGAAGATCTCATCAGCAGATGTTGTTTGTTCTTGATAGGGCAGATTTTGAGTGAGGTCTGAAGATCTCATCAGCAGATGTTGTTTGTTCTTGATAGGGCAGATTTTGAGTGAGGTCTGAAGATCTCATCAGCAGATGGTGTTTGTTCTTGATAGGGCAGATTTTGAGTGAGGTCTGAAGATCTCATCAGCAGATGTTGTTTGTTCTTGATAGGGCAGATTTTGAGTGGGGTCTGAAGATCTCGTCAGCAGCTGTGTGTTTGTTCTTGAGAGGGCAGATTTTTGATTTGGGGTCTGAAGACTTCATCAGCGGACGTTTTCTTGATCATACATCCGAGGTCCTTATTATCAGACATTTGTTCTTGACAGAGCAGAATTTTGATCTTGGTCCTATTAGATGGTTATTACTCAGCAGATCAGATTAGTGGTCCTACACCGGGGTTTTTTTCTTCTCATCAGTGATTGTTGACCCAGAATCTCCACAACAGTTACCTGGATATATTATTGCATGACCGCATTTTGCATTAGCTCGCATATTCGTGTTTGCATTCCATTAGCATGTGTCTGTGCTGCAGACGCATTTCGTACCCTGATTCTGGTGTCCCGAGCAATATGAGATATTTTCTTCCATGAATGGATCCAGTCTTATCATTGCATTGACACTATGTTGGCACGTTGACACCAGAATTAGGGGTGATCTCCTGAACGTACAGACACCCATGGCATTAGCATAATTCATCTTGCATGACAAACGCCGGTGCGTGTCTTCTAACCCTTGTGTTTGCAGGTTTGACTCAGAATCGAGCAGCTCAGACTAATGGAGCAGGTACAAGCTGAGTTGGGGAAAATCCAAAGCCAGTTGGGGCAGGTCATGAATGACATACAGGCAGTGCGCTTGGATCAGCAGGTACTCAGAGAAGAGAATCAGCAGCTGCAGAATCAGTTGAGCTTTCTCATGGGAGTGGTGAGAAGTATGCTAAAAAAGGAGAGTGGTCAAGCACCCAAGGTGGAGCCCAAAGTGCTTCCTCCGTTACCGTCAGTGCCACCTGTGCTGAAGCCAAATGGACCTCATAGATCCTCTACACAGCATGAAGCTCGAGACCTGTCTCGTCAGCAGCCGCGCCGGGCATCTCAGAATAACCCTGAAGGTTATAATCAAAAGAAGAAGCTGCTTGATAGAGCTGTGGACCCAATACCTGTGAGTTATGCCCAGCTGTTGCCACTGTTGGTTCAGCACCGTGTTCTCAAGCTTCGGACCTCGGATCCACCAGGTAACGTGTCACCAGACGTTGATCTCAACATACATTGTGATTTCCACTCAGGAGCACCGGGGCACCATGTTGAAACGTGCAAGGCTCTCAAGAATAAGATTCAAGACCTTATTGACTCGAGGACAATTAGGCTTGTGCCGGGCGGCATGAGAGCATCGGGAAAGTTCATCCCGTACCCTGCAGAAGAGGTGAATGATTCCACTCCTTTTCCTGAAGCTGAGAAAGATCTTGAATATGTCCCGCGGCCTTTGGTGACTGAATCGCCTCGCTCGCAGTTTCTACCTGGATCAAGTTCAAGGACGCAAGCGCCTAAACAAGGGACCATTGCCGCTCAGAAACGACGACCTCTTGCTCCGGGGCGGAAAGAATACCAACACCAGGATCACAAGAGACTCGCAACCACTTAGAACGAAGGAATGCTTCTTTCCATCCAGTGCCCGTGCCGTATAGCCAGATTCTTCCACAGTTGATTCAGAATTCTTTGGTGGAACCGAAAGCTCTCAAGCCCGTGCCAGAGCCTTACCCTCCAGGGTACAATCCTCATGCTCAGTGTGGTTACCATGGTGGATCTCCGGGGCATTCAACTGAAGATTGCAAGGCTTTTCAGGCGAAAGTGCAACAATTGATCGACAAGGGGTGTGTCTCCTTTCCAGATGGAGTTTTGGTTGTGCGTGACAACCTCTCAGCCGTTTGAGCTCGCATATTCAGAGGGTTATTTCCAGAAGCCAGTGATCCAGACAGGCAGACGTCCTCAGTGTTGGCAGTCCTCGGATTTTTTACCATTTGCATTTGTAGTTTCTTTTCTGTTAGTTACTACTTGCTGTTAAACATTGTATGTTTCGAATGGTAATATTAATAAAGTGACTATGCATTTTTCTGAATTAGTTATGTCGTTGTCACTCATTTACTGCATTGCACTGACACTTGCATTTTATTTACTCCACGTTATCACTATGATTAGCAATGAGTGGAGGGAGGATGATGAAACTGAATACTCATAACCAATGATCGTATTGCTTTCAGATAAAACCGTGCCGATGACGTATAAGGCATTGTTTCAAATCCCTAAACACCGGAGAGATAAGGAAGAGAATCCCTTGTTAACCACTTCGAGCCAAGAAGTAGGAATTTCTTTCGGACTTTTTAACCCTTACATCTTAACCCGGGGCAGGGTAGTTGTCAGTTAGCTTGATCGAGCGTTCAAGTCTTATAGAGGAGTGTTGTCTTTCGGGGACCAATCACATCATATTCCTCTCCAGAGGTCGTACCTCATCAACCACCATGGTTAAACCTCACCAATCAGGAGTGAGACAGTTGCAATACTTTCGGATAAATCCAGACAGCCAGTGTCGCACGACTTGTTCCAAAAGAAAAAAAAAAGGAATAAGAAAGCCCGTTAAGTAAAAAAGGAAAGCTAGAAAGCAAATACTTAGGCAAAAAATCAGGGCATCCCGCTGGACTTCAAAAGAAAAATCGAAAAGAACTCAAAAGGAGTCAGTCCAGGCAAAAATTAGGGAATCAAAAGAATGAAAAAGAAAGGATATAAAAAGAAAAATCCTCAAACAAGGACAAAGTCGTGTAGACACAGACGCCGAAAACGAAAAAGGAGTAACAGTCACTCCGAAACACCTTGTGAATTCTTTAACCAGTTGTTCCCGATGTTCAACATACCTCTCGAAGAGGCGAGCGCTCGAGCTAAGTTAACTGGACTTTAGGATCGGAGATCATCACGTAGAAGGGGTGGGTACAAATCATAATTTGAGCCAAATATCCTTTGTTTCACGAACCGTGAACCCGACCACGATACAACCCTTAAAAGACCTAATTGAGGCAGGGTTTATTCTGAAAGCGCATTACGATAAGGTTGAGTAATCTGACTCCTGCATGATTTTCTAATCATATCCTTATTGTATTTTTCACTGATCACATCGGCACTACGTTTGAACTCTTTGGTTCATTCGTCACTCACTAGCATGACACGTAAATGAGTGACAGTACAACATTTTTTCGAAATTTGCATGAACACTGCATTAAAATTACCATTCGTGAATAAACAATTTTAATTGCAGGTCAGTAGCTGATGCGGAGGAACTCCAACAGGGAATAGTCAATCAGGACTGAATCATCAGAGGTCTGGATCAGAATGGCATGCTGCGAAGCCCTGTGAATTTGGGGCAATGACTTCCTGTGAGTTTGGAATCAGTTTGTCTGAGGACAGGTCCCGGAGCATCAGTTGATTATGGGGCAGTTTATGCAAGAAGCGGTTGATCAAAAGTGAATCTTCTCGAGACCCAATCAGGGGCATTTATCCAGAGTTCTTGCGATTTGGGGGCAGATCCCTCCAGTGTTCAATCAGAGCATGTTGAGTCGCTCATCGCTCGTTCAGGGGCAAACTACTTCAGAGATATTGAAGCCGACCATGCTGAGAGTTGATTAGTGGAGGATGAATCCTTCTGTTGTGCAGATGTTGGGGCAAGCCCTCTGAAGATTGTCTTGTTGCCAGTTGTTTCCGGTTCAGAATGAATTATTCCCAAAAGTCGGATTGAGGCAAGTTGAATTGCGCTGGGGCAAGTTGTTCGAATGACTTTGTTCACCCTAGCAAGAATTGAGTATCGGGGAATCGTGTCATTACCCTGCCAAAACCTGAACCTTCTGAAGAAGCCTTGTTGTCATCGGATTGTTATCCTCCAGCCTAACCTGTTACTTGGCTCCATGATTGGTAGCCTGTATTCCCTGTGTTGACGTTGTTGATCCAAGATCGTTTCTCAGCATAGATGTACGGTTTGAGGTTGTTCCCCCTGTACAGTTTGAGACTGCAGCAGATTGAGAGGGCGTTCATCCCTTATCAAATTAGGGTCAAGCTTACCCTCAGCAGACCAGGATTGATATCCCCGAAGCAGGGCGAGCCCTCCTTCTCCAGCAGAGTTCAGTAGTCTCTCCTCCGCAGAATCTGAACGCAAGATCGTGAGCATTGATATGTCTCCCCAGGCAGAGATGATTCTCTTCCTCAAGCAGACGCATCCTGAAGGAGCGTCACCTCATCAGCTGAGTCAAGGGCCGAAGCTCATATCCCCCCAACACCGGGTCACAAGTGCAGGTTTCGTAGAAATGTTCGGGTACCGAAGTTCGTGTTTTCCCCAGTAAAGTCGCCGAAGCAGGTGTCTCCCCCAGCACCGAGTCACAAGTGCAAGTCTTGTAAGAAGCTGTTCGTATGCCGAAGTATGCAGTAACTGATGGTGCCAGACTGAAGTCTCCAGCGGAATTGAGATTCCCCACCAGAGCCGTATTCTCTCCCGAAGTAGAATGACTTCTCCTTCCCCAGTAGAGTGTTGGAACAGCTGATGTTGTATTCCCCTGCAGAAGTGTACTCTCCCTCGAAGTCAGATGATTCTTTCTTCCCCGGTGGAATGGAAATTCCTCATCAGAGTCGTACTCTCCAGTGAAGTAGAATGATTTCTCCCTCCCCGGCTGAGTCTGCAAACCCCCAGGAGGGCCGAATCCTTGGAAGCAATTGGGACCTTGAGTGGATGTTCACTAGCAGATATTGAACAGCTGATGCTGTATCTCCCCCAGAGTCGCACTCTCTCCAGCGAAGCAGAATGATTTCTCCTTCCTCAGCCGAGTTTGCAGACGTCCAAGAGAGTCGAGTCCTTGGAAGTTGATCAGATCATGATTGGTTTTTCCCCAGTGGAGTGTGGAGCAGCTGAAGTTGTTTCCCCACAGAGTGGTTATCCCCAGAAAAGTAGCCATGGCGGCCACGCAGTTTATTCTCGCGATGGATATCAGCAGGTCCAGGTTCTCGTAGAGCTTCGTTCCCCCTGCAGCAATCAACTGAAGTTGTTCCCCCTGCAGCAGTCAACGGAAGATCATTTCCCCAGACGGAGTCCGATTGATATTGGCGTGTCCACGTTCTTCTCAGCAGGATGATTCCTCTAGCTGAATAGTTCTTTCTCCTTGACAGGAGAATTCCCCTCGGCATTTATTTTGCTGACGGGATCATATCATTGTGCATGATTGCATAGCATTTAGCATAAACGCATAGCATTTCCACCGTGTGGGGCATGGCGCTGAAGCATATGCATCATAAACATGATCTAGGTTATTATCATTCTTGTTTTACAGGTGTTCCACCGAAGGATCAGTTGCTCAGGATGATTCCTGACATTTCCCCCCAACGAAGTCGCGTACTCAAGATGATTCTCGAGATCCCAGCGAAGTCTTCAGTTCAAGATGATTCTCGAATCCCTCAGCAGGGCCGTTTGCTCAAGATGATTTGTGGAATCCCCAACAGAGTAGGGGTCTTTTCCCCAGCAGGTGGTTGGCATTTCCCCAGCAGCAGGCAGGTAGATTGATATCCCCAGCCGAACACAACCATGAGTGGTAGATGAAAAGTTTCCCCAAGCGGATCCTGAAGGATTGTCCGGCAAGCAGAAGTTTGTTTATCCCCGTGAGTTTGAGGACTTAAGGACAGGAGTGTCTTGTAGCCTGAAGGCTATGTTCCCTAGAAGGGTCGTTCCTTAGAGAGCCGTGCAGAGCATTTATCGCTTTCCCCGTGCAGAGTATAGCAGAGGATAGTGTGTTGATCAGTCTGATATGCTGTGTTCTCCGGAGAAGCCCGTCATCCTCAAGTGTAAGTCCAGATGAGATCGGCAGAAAATGCAGCTCCCTTGAAGGGTAGCTCTTCCTCAGCATAATGGTTACTCTCCCCGAGTGGATGATTCCTCTTCCCAGCATTTATTTTGCTGGGGCATTTCCTTGCATGATTGCATAACATTTACTCAAAAGCGTAGCATTCCGTTTCGCGCGGAGCATTACGCCCATTTTTCCAGCATTTGCATATGAAGCATGAACCAGGTGGTTACTGTGCTCTCGAACAGAAGTACTTGCTCCACAGTAAAGTTTGTAGGAATCGTCTGAGTGAGCTCCTTCGTTGTTCTCCAGCAGTTGTTGAAGTCGTTTGGGTGAACTCTCTCGTCTTTCTGCAGCAAAGTCTACAAGGTTGTTTGGGTGAACCCTTCTTCCTTTTCCCTAGTGAGTCGTCAGGATTGTTTGGGTGAACCCTCATTCCTCTCTCCTCAACAGAGTTGTTAACCTGGTGATTATGTCCGGTGACCCGGCATGTTTGCTTTTATTTAGCAACGACTTGACAGGATGTCAAGAGAATAGCAGCGTGATATGTTTGCTCCAACAATGATGTCTAATCTGAAGATTGACTTCGTAAACGCCTGAAGGCGATATCAGAAGGTTCCTGTGAGTTCAGATTTCCTTGTTGATGAATCAACGTGTGGCTGAAGACAAGGTTCCAAAGTTTGTAGATATAACAAGGTAATCCGTGTTGGCCTGAAGACCAAGTCAGTTGTCCTGAGGTGATGATTGATTGCGATCAAATGAATAGTGTTTCTTCTGACTGAAGTCGAAGATGTTTCTCCAGCTGAAGCGGAGTTTGCCTGAAGGCAAAATGTTTGAATCCCCGTAGAGTCATGAATGGCTCAGGATACCACTTCTCTGACTAAAGTCACAGATTTCCCAAGCTGAAGCGAAGGTGCCTGAAGACAAGGTTATCCCCTAAGGTCATGAATGACCTTGGATTCATTTTTCGGACTGAAGGCCGAAGTATATCCCTGACTGAAGTCACGGATGCTCTATAGCAGAGGTGGAGTTGCCTGAAGGCAAATCCATGTATCCTTGAAGGCCAAGGATCCATTTCTTCAGACTGAAGTCGAAGATACCTCCTGCGGAGTTGCCGACGGGCAAAGTTTATATCCTTGAAGGCCAAGGATGATTATCTTCAGAAATGGTTGAAGATCTTTTCTAGCTGAAGCTGGAATCGCCGACGGGCAAAGTTTATATCCTTGGAGGCCAAGGATCCCATCTTCAGGAGTACTTGAAGATCTTTTCTAGCTGAAGCTGGAAGTGGCCAGGGGCCAGGGTTTCATATATCTTTAACGTTGAAGTTCTACGGTTTCTCAGTATGTAGTAGTATTTGGATGTTCGTTATGGTTCTGAGGGTGAACCCCAGATCAGAGTGTGCTTGGTTGAGTCTCTCATCCCCAGCAGAGTAGCTCCAAATACGCAAGCGTACCTTTTGTTCCAATTACCAGGGGTGAACCCCAGGTCAAAGTTGTTTTGTCAGATTTAGTTCTCCAGCAGTAATGTTGGGCGTTTTGGTTGTCCGAAAGCAATATCAGAAGAAGTTAACGTGGATAACTGACGGAGACGTCAGATCGATATTTCTCCAGCTAGTGTTGCAGTGTTCAAAGGTTTGTTCTCCGCAGAGTATCGTGCGCTTGTGCAGTTGGCAAATTTTCGGGTTTACCGGTATTCAATCGTCTCGCACCTTGATTGGCTGAGAGCCGTTCGCTTCTCACCCAGTCAGGTTCAAGCCGTTTGAACAGGGGCAGCTGTTGCACCCTAAAATTTGACCAACTGGTTCTCCTAGCTGGCTCGTGGTTTAAATCCATGTTCGCATATCAGACACATGATATTTATGCACAGACAGAGGATATCAGAGTTACAATTTGGGTTTCATTTACCAGATATTTCAGATCCAGTCCAGATCGTCAGGGTTTTATTTTCGGGAAATTGTGCGATCCTCGGTGATTTTCAGCTTGCATGGTGATTTTGGGATACTCTGATGCCCGGGGGTTTACTGTTCGATTTGATCTGGTCTCGAGCTATCTTTTATATTAGTCATTTGCATTTGTCTGCATTTTTTAGGATTTAATAGCTTTCTGTAGATTTTAAATAGGCTTTAGGGATTTTTTTAGGATTTAAATAGTTTTTTTTTACATTTTTAAATAGTTTAAATCTTTTTTTAAAATTTTATATAGAATTTTTTAAATAGATTTAATAGTTTTTATCATTTTTAGAATATAATAGATTTTAAAATTATTATAATTGTTTTTAGGTAATATAGAAAGAGTATAGTTTTTCTTCTCTTATTAATAATGGAGTTTGTTTTAATATAGATTTAATCTCTTATAGATTTTTCTTTTATTAGTTTTAAATAGGATTTTAATAGCTTTTTAAATAATATTAGAGATTAAATAGAGATTATTAGAATTTTATTAGTTGTAGTTTAATATAGGTTTAAGTAGATATTAATCACCTTTTAGATTTAATTAGGATTTAATCTTTTAGTTAGGGTTAATTGAGTTCATTTAGTTAATTGTTTTAGAGTTAGTTAGGTTTAATCTTTGATTAATTTTTAATTAGGTCTAAGCATTTTAATTCAGATTATTAATCAGTTTTTTTCAGTGTTTTTTTAGGGTTTTTTGCCATTATTTCGTATGGGCCCAGGAGGCATTTTTTTGAAGGCCCAAAGTCCTTGCAGATCCAGTTTTTGGTCATTTTGTCCAGAGAGTGACACTTGTCACTATAAAAACGTGCCACGCGTTGCACTCAGGACCCACCACCTCACACCTCAGAACTCCCTCATTCTGCCACACGTGGATCCCACTACCTCTCCCTCTCTCTCCGCACCACACACGCGTCCCACGTCTCAGCAGCCACCCACACGTGGCGTCGTGCATGCACCCACTCAGTCCTCTCCCGTGACACTTGTCACACCATCATCCTCACCGGAGCACATCGTCGTCGGCCATGCAGCCGCCGGCCGGACTACTCCCATCCACTGTACCGGTCACCGGAAACTGGTGATTTCGCCGGAATTTGAAAATTCACCAGAAATCCCTCCGATCCACTCCGATTATGTCTTCTACCTTCACCATCATCCTCACCGGAAAACACTAACAGACGCCGGAATCTTCATCGGTGTTGAAGAATTTACCAGAACGCATTCAAACCTCCATCTTCGTCATCTCACCTAGAGCGATTTTCCAGCGCATGATCTTCATCGTGACTCCTAGGATCTCCATCAAGATTCGCCAGAAAATTCCCAGAAACACGAAGAAACGTCTTCATCGCGCACCAACAGGTCCCTCAAGATTGTCACAACTCCGTTCGTCGCCTTCAAGGATCTTCATAGTTCACCAAATCTCCACGGAGGTTCATCTGTTGTCAGGATCTTCAGAGCGTTCATCAACGAGCCTCCAGATCTTGAGTTCTTTTCAATACGACTCGTATTCCACCTCCAGGTATGTTGTTCTCGGATCCTTGCTCGCATCTCGTTTTGATTATCGAATGTATGGATTCATCTTGATTTAGATTAGAGTCTAGGTTGAGTTTAGGTTTGAGTTGGGGTTTGGTTAGACTTAGGTCGGATTGGGTCGCAGATCTCGTTAAGTTCTTGAGAGGTTTCAGGGAAAGGCAGAAGGAGAAGACGAAGCTAGGGTTTTGGGTGAACAGTAATCAGAGTGTTTGGGGAAGAAGGGAGATTTTGATTGGTAACGTTGGGTTAGGTCTAGGGTTGGGTCAAGGCCCAAGTTGGATTTCCTGGGGCTCACCCTTCCGTTTACTCATTCCCCTCCCCCTGCGTGTGAGATTAGTGAGATGTTGAGTGGGCTTAGTTCAAATCCTGCTAAGCGCACCCCCCTTTTTTTATGAAGCCCATCAGAATACACTTAGGATAGTTGCTATATGCACCCTCACGCGTGTTGTTTTTTTATTTTATTTTCAATTGGATTCTGATAACTTGGGCCTGCGCCTTCTGCTAAACGAACCCCCCTTCCTGAGCCCATCATAGTATTTGAACTGGGCGTATTCAGTTTGACACCCCCCATCCCCTTTAATTCCTTTTTTTTAATTTTTTTATTTCTTTTATTGTTTGCATATTAAAAAATTCATAGAAAATAGGAAAATTAGTATTTTTTAATTCTTGTTTTTTCTACATGCTCATAATCATGTCTAGAAAATTATAAATAAATAAAATTCCATTTTATTTTTCTTTTAATATTTTTAGTATATTTTTTCATTTAAATAGCTTTTCATAATGTTTAGTTTGGTACTTCATTTTGTAGAATTTCTTTTAGGGTCTTCCCTTAGGATTTTTGAGCCATTCTTTTTGGCATAGTTAGATATTGAATCATAGTTTCCCTATAGGATTTAATTCTTGATTTTTAGATTAAAATTTGATTAGTTTAATTAGGTTAGCATTAGGGTATCATAATTAGGGTTTAGGTTATGCATAGGTGAAGTAATTCATTTTCTTTTGAGAATTTTGTCTTGATTTTTGGGTAGGGGCATATGGGGATGTTATGGGTAGGTGTTGTAGACCCTTGTGAATAATTGTTAGAATTTCCCCCCTTGTTTTAGTATTTTTTAGGTATTTTCTGAGGTTGACTGATGGTTTTGACTGTTCTGTGGTTATTTGTCTGTCCCTGGGGTTTATTTTGGGGAATTTGTTGTGGGGCTTAGTTTGTTTTGAAGATCTTGTTGAAGAGCATGATAAAGGAGAAGATTGTAGATCAAGACTCAGAGACCCAGAGCTTGGGGATTATTCCCTGTCTGTGAGGTTTGAGATCCTGAAGTTTGAGGGGAATTCATGGTACTCTCCTGAGGAAGGCACTATGAACGACTTTCACTCTTTCTTCTCACCTCTTTCCTAAGTATCCAATGATGTCGGAGCCAACTTGTGAGTTTAGTTTCTCCTGAGGAGGAATATAAACTGATCACAGTTGTTGAGCCACATGGGATACAATTCCTAAGTGGAAGCCTCCTAGTACTTTCCTGAGGAAGGTCCTATGGGTCTATTCATTTAGTTCCCCTAGTTCAGGTAGGATTTCCTAAATATCCAGTGATGTTGGAGCCTTCATGTGAGTTTAGTTTCTCCTGAGGAGGAATATAAACTGATCACAGTTGTTGAGCCACATAGGATATGATTCCTGAGTATAAGCCTCCTAGTGCTTTCCTGAGGAAGACACTATGAGTCTGCTTACTTAGCTCCCTTTCTTTGGTAAGCTTGTTTTGAAGCTTGAAGACTGGGATTGTTTTCTTTTGGTTAGGGTGTTGCTTTAGGGCATTGCTTAGATTTGATCAGGAGTCTGTTCTGTTTTAAGGTTAGGATTAGAGTTGGATGGTTTCTTTCTCAAGCATGTGTTTTGTTTGCCTGATGGCATTTTCATTTCTTTTATCTGTATGATTGCAGTTTACTGTTTATTGCTTGATAGCATGTTGTTTATTTTTTAGTATGATTACTGTTATTTCATGACTGGCTTGAGGTTGAGATGAGCTTGTGGAGGCTGAAGCCCCACACACATTTCCTCCCTTACTTGCATTGCATGCATTTTACTGTTAAGCTGATGCTTTGTTTGTTTGGTGTATCATTGACGTGATCCCTTAGGACTCTCATTTCCTTTGATAAGGATTTGACGATAGACTTTTAGGTTGAAACCTATGCATGACAACTTCTAGGAGTTCCCTGTTCAAACCTCAACCATAGGATGAATCCGTGGCATGACAACAGTAGGACTTGATAGTCTCCCTCCTAGTTGGGCCTGTTCTCTTCTCATCTCAAAACAGTTTAAGATACAGTAATCATGAATGATTTCTTTCGTACGTTACGAGCCTTAAGCTATCTGAGATTGGATGTTTAGTATGGTACCCTTTGGGTGACATGCGACGCATTCACTCTCGGGTCATAGTCTCTGGTGCGGTTGAAATCGCAAACATAATGAAAAACACTTCTTTCAGGAGATAAGCCGTAGTTTCCCGAACTACGTTTGCTCTGATCTTCCATACAGTGTGGAAGTACGTAGGCATAGGATGTGATGTCCTAGCGAGCAACCTTCCCCCCGTAATCCTTCGTAGGCTGAACTACGTTGACTCTGATTTCTCATTCTCTGATGAGAATACGTAGGCATAAAGTGCGACGCTTTGCCGAGTCATTTTTCTTTTCTTTTTCAGCCAGCCTTGATAGGTAGATAGAATAAAACCAACCTGTCCAAGTAAACAAACAAGCGTGGATCCCGTCGAGTACGACGGACGTGAGGGGTGCTAATACCTTCCCCTTGCGTAACCGACTCCCGAACCCAGACAATGGTTGCGATGACCTTGTCTTACCCTTTTTCGTCAGGTTTTTCCGATCGTTTCCTTTCCCGCTCTGAGGGATAAATAACGAAAGGTGGCGACTCTTCTGTCATGCCGGCACCTTATTTTCGCTCAAGCGACAGTTGGGACCAATGAAAAAATGGGTCCTGACGTGGACAATTTATTCCTATATTGACGGAATTTCTTCGTGCTAGATAAATGGGTGTCCTAACGTAGACAGTTTTATTTCCCCGGGTTGATAAGATGTGCTAGTCCTAACGTGGACAGATTCGATTTCTTCGTATTGATTGAATGTGAAGTCCTGACGGGGACAAAATGGATTACTCTGCGTGTCGGTGTCCTGACGTGGACCATTTACTCCCAGTAGATAGCTTTCTTTGTAATGGTGAAATGTGCGTCCTGATGTGGACAAGTTTATAGTTCTTCATGATGACAAGATGCGTGGGTCCTGACGTGGACAAATTTATCTTTCTTCGAGTTGGTGAAGCGTGAGTCCTGACGTGGACAAGTTTTATTTCCCCAGCGGGTCGAAGACGCGCGAGTCCTGACGTGGACAAATTTATATTTCTTCGGGTCAACGAACGGTGTCCTGACGTGGACGAGGTTACCCCATGCTGATAGGATTTTCTTGTGCAGACGAGATGCGAGTCCTGACGCGGACCAATCCAGACGAGAAGTAGTCCTGACGTGGACAAATCAAGACGAAGCGTGAGTCCTGACGTGGACAAGTTTTATTTCTTCAGCGGGTCGAAGATGTGAGTCCTGACATGGACAAATCAAGACGAGATGGGAGTCCTGACGTGGACAAATCAAGACGAGATGGGAGTCCTGACGTGGACAAATCAAGACGAGATGGGAGTCCTGACGTGGACAAATCAAGACGAGATGGGAGTCCTGACGTGGACAAATCAAGACGAGATGGGAGTCCTGACGTGGACAAATCAAGACGAGATGGGAGTCCTGACGTGGACAAATCAAGATGAGATGTGAGTCGTGACGTGGACAAATCAAGAAAGTGCATTCCTTACGTGGAAAGATGGATTCCTTACGTGGAAAGATGTATTCCTTACGTGGAAAGATGAATTCCTTACGTGGAAAGATATATTCCTTACGTGGAAAGATATATTCCTTACGTGGAAAGATGTATTCCTTACGTGGAAAGATGGATTCCTTACGTGGAAAGATGTATTCCTTATGTGGAAAGATGGATTCCTTACGTGGAAAGAGGTATTCCTTACGTGGACGATGTATTCCTTACGTGGAAAGAAGTTTATTCCTTACGTGGAAAGAAGTTTGTTCCTAACGTGGAAAGGTGAGTCCTAACGTGGACGAGGTATTCCTAACGTGGAAAGTTTGGCCCTGACGTGGACAGATCCAGACGAAGTCTTATTCCTAACGTGGATGGTGGTATTCCTAACGTGGAAAAGGTTATTCCTAACGTGGACGATTTATTTCTGACGAGATGTGTTAGTCCTGACGTGGACAATTCATTCCTATGTTGATAGGATCCCCTCGTGCTGATGAAATGCAGACGAGTCATCCCCAGCGAAGTCGAAGAGATTTTCCCGTGTTGACGGCAGGTGGAGTCCTAACGTGGACAAGTTTTAGTTGAGATTTCTTCGTGTTGACGAAACAGGCGTCCTAACAGGGACAAAGTTCTACCCCTGCGATGATAGAATCTTTTTCAAGCTGATGAAAATAATCCCCAGCACGGTCGTTAATGGATCAGTTGGTTGCCGTAACAACCAGATTCAGTTAGTGGATGTCGTTCCCCAAACAGTGGTGCAGTTTATTTCTGCGGTTGGCAAATTTCCAGGTTCTTAGTATTCAACCGTCTCGTACGTCGAATCTTTGAAGGCCGTTCTCTCTTCACCCAATCGGGTCCAAGTCGCTTGAATAGGGGCAGCTGTTGCACCCTAAAATCTGCTCAACCTACTTCACTTGGTTTATGTTTCAATTACATTAGCATTTGCATATAGAGTCATGTACATAGTCTAACCATCTGCATAGCATAGCATAGCAAGTCATCCAACAAGGGACCAAGTACTATCCTCATCTCTATGAGCCTATCAAGAGGTTATTGTTCAAATTCAGGCCTATCCAAGTCATCAGAAAGAAATTGAAACCTAAGAAGTTAGTGGACCAAGTAGTGGATCTATCTCCTATCTTGAGGGTATTTGAAGATCATCAAAGAAGTTGTGAGCTGTGAATTGAGAGCATGGAGGGTATACAGACATCATAGAGGACCTAGAGAGTCATTTTGAAAGAGAGGCAAGTCATTAATGAACTCACAAGAGTTGCAATTGAAGACAGTCAACTAGGGTTTCATCTGGGTCAACCCTAGGTCAACCCTAAGTCAGATGATTGATTGAAAGGCATCAAGTTCTATTTGGGAGATGTGGGGTTCATCATTGGACATGTAGATAAGGATATGGTGTTGTGCCAAGAAGAAATCAAGAGAAATCAAGAAGAAGAGGAGTTTCTAAATTAGGGTTTCTGTGTAAAATCCCCTGATTTAGGTCAAACTTCCAAGCAAGATAAGTCAAAATGCAAGCTTCAAATGGATCCTTGGCCAACATGAAACCTGTAGAGGATCTCAAGACCTTTAATTTTAGTGGTGGAAGACATCAAGGAGATTTATAGAACTCAAGTTATGGTTCTTGCAAGTTACAGGTCATCTGAGGTATCTGAAATTTTGTCTGTGAAAGTTACTTGTCTTCCAAGCAACTTTTACCACTCAAGGAGATTTCAAATGAATTTCTGGTAAACATAAGAGTTGTTCCTCATTGTCTTATCTTTCTAGAAAGGTATGGTATGCCTTCATCTGATTGGTGGAACTCTACTTATGGTCTTGGCAAGCAAAGGGTATTTTGGTCATTTGAGAATTACAGGTCATTTCAAGCCTATGCCAAAAACTCATACAAGGAAGCTTCAAATGAAAAACTTCACAACATCAAACTTGCTACAAATGACATTTTGAGTCTATAAAAGTGATCATGAAAGTTTTGAAAGGCTCATAGCTCAAGGTTTCAAATTTGGTCATGTAAAAAGGGAATTTAATGAATAAAAGTGACCTAAAATTGAGATTTTTCATAACATGGCCAAGTGGGATGAAATTATAGGTCATTTTGATTGGAAAAAATGTTTTAAGAACATTGGCAAAAGTGGATGTTTGAGTTTGGTTCAAAATTTGGAAGTTATGCTAGTTGGCTTACAAAGGAAGTAACATATCCAAAATCCAAGGAAAGTGTGCACAAGAAGTTTCTACCAAGTTCTAGAGCTTTCTAATTTCATCTATATATTGGGTAGAGTAGGTTCATGCAAGGGTTGGTGATTCATTTTGATCAAAATACCAAGTTTCATCTCATTCTTCCATTTTGCAAATCCATTTCAAACTCTATCAAACCTTCATCAATTTCCAAAATCCTTGATCCTATCATCATCTACATCCTTCATAGATCCAATTTCCATCAAAATCTGTTTGAATTGAAGAGGAATCGTGTGCTACCAACTTCATCATCCAAAGTGCAAGAAGATTGTGATTGCAAGATTCAAGAGGTTTGAGCAAGATCTATTGCATACAGAACCAAGGATCAAGCCTGTTGATCAAGTCCCAAGCAGTGCAAGCCTTGGATCTAAAGAATTCTGCACCTGTTTTCATCATCAAACCAGGTTGGTGTTTCCTTTCGAATTGGTTAGATTAGTTAGAATATTAGAGAATTTTAGGGTTAGAACTGTTAGGTTAGGTTAGATGATTGAATTCAGAGAGTTTGAGAGGATTCCATGAGGTTTGATAACATGATGCTGAATCTTTGAGGATCAAGAAAATGTTACATAGTGAGTTTTAATCAACATCCATTAGCATGCTGAGATCAGTGCAACATGAAGAGCATCTTAGTACCATTAGAATCTAGAATTGGCATGGTTGATAGCAGTGAAAAATGGTGGAAACATGATTCTCTACCTATCGGGTTTGATGCTTGAGTGAGTTTTAGAGGAAAATAATGCCATGGCTGTGTAGAGGGGAGGATGTAGATCATTTTTTATCTTTACATCGTGAGGTTTCATCAAGAATCGAGGGAGAACAGAGGAGGAGAAGGATCGTGCATGGGAGAGAGATTTCCAGCTAGGGTTTGGTCAAGGTTGAAGACGATGCCCTGACCGTTTGATTAAGTGGGAGACTTTGACTCAGAGTATGATCTAAAGGCCACGATTCAAAGTTGAAACTTGGAGGGAAGACTGGCTGTGAAACGCGTCGTTTCACTTAAAGCCTCAGACTAGGCTTTAGTTCCAATTTTAGGATTAATTTTTAGATGATTTGTTTAGGTGTGATTAGGAGAATTAAAACTAGGGTTTAGAGATAACATAGGTGTAGTAAATCATTTCTTTTAGGAGTTGTAGTTTGAATCTTTGGGGTATGGGACTATAGGGATTATGGGTAGATAATAGACCCTTAGAAATTACTAGGTTTCCCCTATTCTACTATTACTATCAGTATACTGCTTGTATTTGCTTGACTGGGTGGTGTGCCCTCTCTAGGGTTATTATTTGATTGTGTGGGGTATTGGGCTTGTTTGGGGCTTGGGGTTTGAGCTGAAGACTGTGTTGATGAAGCCCACTGAAGATCAAAGAGAATGAAGACCAACTTTCAGAGTTGATGAGGAGTATCCCTTGCTGGCAGCTGTTGAAGGCTATAGGGTTTAGAGGCTAGGCAGAGCTCTAGAGTAGAAAACTTGATTCACAAACATGGAAGGTCTTGTTTGCCTCCATCCTTTCTCTATGATTCAAAGTCTCTTTTAAATATCCACCTCCTTCCTTTGGAAGGATTAGTGAATGTATTTAAAAGATAGAACTTTTGAGAGAAAACTGTCTGCATCATGTTAACAGTCAGTAGGCCACCCTTGGTAGGCAATTGACTGCTTAACATCTTATTCATCTTGTTGACTGATATTCATATTGGAGATTGAGACTTGAAGAAAATCCTTGAGGACTAAGGATAGAGACCTTGCTTGGAGGCTGTGAAGAGGAAGACTGAGGCTTGCTTGAAGCCTGTGGATAGTTGATGATGACTTGAAGACAGATGCTGATGAAGACTGTTGTTGCTGTTTATTTTAGCTGTTTAATTTTTGATGTATTGTCTGAATTTCCCTGACTGTATTGCTTGCTGTTTAACCTGTTAGGTTGAAAGTGAATTCTGTTCACTTTTGCCTGTTGTTTTCTAGGTTCGAGGTTGAGTGGGACTCCCTTGCCTCGCTTGTATTGCTGCATCCATGCATTTTACTGCTTTATTGTATATATGCTATTGTTTCTGTTTCCGTTTATCCCTTAGGATCTCTGTTTCTCTCTGCGCAAGAGAGGAGCATGATAGACATTAGGTCTTAACCCATGCATGATAACACTAGGTTAGTTTGATTACCTTTTCAACCATAGGTTAGAGTTCTGTCTCTTCTTTCTCAAAACAAACAGAAAAACACAATAAATATTTCAAACACAATAAAAAACACTTCTTCCGTAAAAGAATGTGAACTCATCAAAACGTCATTTTTGTCCGCTTGGACCAGTAATCAGAAAAACCCTTTTTCAGAAGGAATAAAAACAATCAAGACAGACTTGTGTTGTACGTGGCCCGAACTACGTTTGCTCTGATCTTTCATGTTGTATGAAAGTACGTAGGCATAGGATGCGATATCCTAGCGAGCAACCTTCCCCTCCTTTCCCGTAGGTAGGCGAACTACGTTGAATCTGATTTTTCGTTCCAGACGGGAATACGTAGGCATAAAGTGCGATACTTTGCCGAGTCATTTTATTTTCTTTCTAACCCCTAACCTGTAGAGTAGATAGAATAACAATCCATACCCAAAAACAAGCGTGGATCCCGTCGAGTATGACGGACGTGAGGGGTGCTAATACCTTCCCCTTGCGTAACCGACTCCCGAACCCAGGTTTTGGTTGCGATGACCATACCTTTCCCGTCTTTGCGATAGGTTTACTCTGAGCGTTTCCTTTCCCTCCTGTGGGATGAATAACGCACGGTGGCGACTCTTCTGTTCAGCCGGCGACGATTTTCGCAGTAGCGACAGCTGGCGACTCTGCTGGGGATCCAACGTCCCCTGGCTGCTAAGGACTGCGATAGTTCCTTATGCATTTGGGATCCAACGTCCCTTAAGAGAGTCAATCCTAGCGCTTGTTTTCCCGTCGAGGATTTTGTATGGATTTATATTTTCGTCATTTACTTTCAGCATTATATTATTATTATTATTGTTGTATTGGGGTGTGACGGGTGTTCTATGATTGAGAGATAAGCCGGACCTGGGCTTGAGTGCACCTAGAATTAGAGTAGAAAGTAGTGGGCGCGTGCCGGCTTTGCTTGCATTAGTGTCCCACGAAATCTACACTCGAACAAGGTTCTTCTGGTTGACTTCTTTTTCTACCCTTTGGGTCGAAGGGGTTGTTGGTTAGCTGAATTGTCGACTCCGGGAACCGATCATTTGGAAGTTGGCTAAGTGAGGCCTCTTCAGGATTTGATGATGCCACTCCTTCTGGGAATCGTATCATCAACCCTGAAAGTCTGTGACGCCAACGACCGCATAGGATGCCATACTTTTGTCAGTTACTAGGACACCTACCTGTGAGAGGGTTTTGGGGTTATGCAGGTAACTAGACCTTCAGATACCGGTTTGTTTCTTGATCTGAGATTCTGAGTATTTATGGAGAGTTGAGAGGTCTATCAAAGACCAGTTGGAGTTATGATGTGAGGTCTATCAGAGACCAGTCAGAGTTATGTTATGGGGTCTATCAGAGACCAGTGTTGGAGCTTTGTATGGGGTCTATCTGAGACCAGGGTTTGAGGAATTCTGGAGAGTCTATCTGAGACTTTTGATATGGTTCAGGCTTCTCAGCCACGGAATTTGGTCCCTGTTGCATGTTACTTGCATTGCATTGTTTGCATAACCATTATCATTGCATCCCATTAACGTGTGTCTGTGCTTCAGGTGCATTTGCATATTCCCTGGTTCTAGTGCCCGGACTTCTGCTTATTGATCATGGCTGGTTTGAGGAAGACAGTTGCGTACAAGTTACCTACACCTGACATTACTCCCTTACTTGGCCTGATGTCCCTTGCTGATGAGGAGGTTAGGAGAAGTTTCAGGATGAGTCATGGAAGATTGTTGAGACTGGTCTGCAAGCCAACTGCTGTTGAGATGAATGGGCTGTACACCTTGATGCAATTCTATGACCCTGTATTGAGATGTTTCACGTTTGCTGACTTTATTTTGGGGCCTACCATTGAAGAGTATGTGGAGTTTACTGAGCTACCAGTACAAAATAAGGTTCCCTTTATTCACTCCGCCGCTGAGCCCAAGTTGGAGGACTTAGCTAAGGCCTTGCACATGAACGCTGCTGAACTATTATTGACTTCTTGGCTTGGGGTTCCAGGTTTCTCCCTTGATTTTCTGGTTGGCAAAGCTCAAGAGTATGCCAAGAGCGGGTGCTGGATAGTCTTTAATGCTATCTTGGCTCTATGCATCTACGGAATAGTGTTGTTTCCCAACTTACCCAATTTTGTGGACTTGGATGCTTTCCATCTGTTTGCTGCTGGCAACCCGGTACCCACCTTGATTGGAGATCTCTATCATTCATTGCACTACAAAAATGAGAATAGAAGGGGAAAGATCGTTTACTGTTGTGCGCCGCTGTTGAACATGTGGTTTAAGAGCCATATTCCCTTGAAGGGACCTTTCGTGGATAGTGCAACTACAGCTGACTGGCCAGAGCTCATGATAAGGCTATCTTCTGAAGATATCGAGTGGTTTGACCGAGACTTGTTGGGGTCTGAGCTTATTTTCAGTTGTTCTGGGTATCCTAATGTTCCGTTGATAGGAAGGAAATGGTGTATCAATTACAACCCATCTCTGTTCGTTCGCCAGTTTGGATACGCGTTGAAGAACCCACCTCAGGAGGAAGAAGTACAGGAATCTCTGTACTTCACCGGTGATTTGAATGGAAAGTTACTAGCCAAGCTTCAGCACGCATGGATGCGTGTTAACAGAAAAGGGAAGCCACTGTTGGGGAAGAATGATTGTCAGGCTTATGCACCCTACAAAGTATGGATCCGAGAGAGAGCAAGACGGTTGCTGATGCCATTTCTAGCTGCACCGGTCCCTGTTCATGTTCCAGTGGAAGAACCAACTACTGTTACTAGGGAGGCCTACGAGCAAGTTGTAAAAGAAAAGGAAGCCTTGATGAAGATCAATGAAGGGCTAGAAAAGGAACTGGCTCAGGTGCGCAGTGAGAAGAACAAGGTTGTACATTCTTTCCAACAACAGATCGAACTAGTAAACAGGCTAGGTGCTGAGTTGACTGAAGAGAAAAAGAAGTGCGAACGTCTGGGTCAAGAGTTCAGAAGCTCCCATGACATGCTGGAGTCCAAAAAGAAAGCACTCGATGCCGCTCACCGAGAAATCTCTTCTTGTAACAAGACGTGGAATGCTACGCTAACCAACAACAGAAAGAGGGAAGACAAATTGAAGCAGCAAATTTCTGAACTCGAAGAGCAGTTGAAGGCTAGCACTAAGAAGTATGAAGAAGAGGTAATGGCCAGATATAGTCTCCAGAATGCATTGAACAAGGCCATCGAAGGCAGGAACGAAGCTGTGTCTCAGAAGCGGAAGCTAGAGGATCGCTTCGGAGAAGGGGCATGGGAGGAAACCGCTGGTGACGTGTGACGTGTTCTCAAGCGAAGAAATCAACTTGTTGAGGGTCTGCTTACCCGACCAAGTCATCCTGAGACTAAGAAGTTACTAGAAGAGTACCAGGCTTATGAGCGTACTTGACTGTTTCATATATTAATGTGTATGCTTTATTTGCATAGCGCTGACCATCACCAGGATTGTTGGTTGAGGTCATGCCTTCTTATTGTACTCAGCAATATTGTATTCTTGGCTTAATGGATTTCTCTGCAATATATGAGGCGCTTTCTATGATTCGGCTCCGATATTCGTATTGCTAGCACTGTCACCGCACTGGCACATTTGCACTAGAATCGGGGAATGATATTCCCTAATGCACAGACACATATTGCATTGCATTCCCATTCATACTTGCATTACAGGTGATTATTGGGTGGAATCTCATTTCTTGCACTGTACCAGGTCTTTTCAGGATTGAAGATCAACGCCCGCACCGATACTCCACTCGTACCAACTGCCGAAGAATTATGGATCAAATGCAGAATGAAATGCAAGACATGCGTGAGAAGCTGGCGCTCTTCATGCAGACAATGGAGACCATTGCGAAAGGACAGGAGAATTTGCAAGCTCTGGTGCAGCCTCTGTTGGTAAGAAATGCTGGGCACGGAAATGAGGATCATCAGTCTGTGCGAGTCGACACCATTCATGGGGATGGTACTCCCACACCAGTGGCTCCACCTGTAGTCAACATACCTGCTGTTAATGTCAACAACGGCGCTGCTGCCGGGAACGGTAACGTTGGAATTGGGAACGAGACTATCGTTAACAATGTTGGGCTTGGAGATGTTAACCTGGGTGATAATATGGGAGGCAATGGCTTCGGTAATACTGGATTCGGCTTCAATGACTAGGGGTTCGATAATACTGGGAAGTACGGCTTCAACGCTCAAGGCTTCGGGCAGGACGGATATGGTATGGCTAATCAGGGTTATGGCGGATTCGGAAATGGAAATGGCGCTGGGTTAATGACTTTTGGGCCTGCAGGAGTTTCTCCGGGGTACGGTAACAGGGGGCGAGGCCCGGCAATGAATCAGACCAGAGTCGGCCGTAACAATGGATACGATGGGTACGGAGCTGGGAATGGTATGTGGCAAGAAGATCAGCAAGAGGACGCTTTCTCCGGTGGAGGTTTCGAAGGACCTATGGATGACTCGCAGAGAATCAGGATGCTCGAGGAGCAGATGAGGGGGGTCGTAAATCAAAGTGTTGTCGGCTTGGATATGACAACAATGGGTCTGGTGCCTGGCCTGAGGGTGCCAATCAAATTCAAAGCTCCTACATTCGACAAGTATAAGGGGGACACCTGTCCAAAGGTGCACGTGCAGTCATATTATAGAAGGATGTCGGCGTATTCTAACGATGAGAGGATGCTAATGCATTTCTTTCAAGATAGTTTGTCTGGTCCTTCCCTCGAGTGCTATATGGGATTGGAACCAACTCATATAAAGACATGGAAGCAGCTGGCCGAAGCATTTGTAGCTCACTATAAGTATAACAGCGACTTGGCACCCAACCGGGTCCAATTGTAGGGGTTGTCCCAGAAGAAGGGTGAGAACTTCAAAGAGTATGCGCAGAGATGGCGCGACATGGCTGCTAGAGTTCATCCCCCTTTGGAGGACAAGGAAATGAATGATATGTTCATAGGAACATTCACTGGCATGTTTTATGACAAGTTGTTTCACACTTCTTTGGGCAGTTTCTCAGACTTAATTCTGATGGGAGAAAAGATTGAAAGCAACATTAAGCAGGGAAGATTCCAAGCTGAGGAATCCACTGCGGCTGGCAGTAACCGAAGGGCTTTTGGTGGGCGCCGTCAGGGCGATGCAAGCGCGGTGTTTGGGGGCCGAGGCCGAGGCCGGGGCAGAGGTCGAAACCAGTACAATCAGCCGCAGCAGGTGGCAAGTGTTACTATTCCGTTTCAGCAACAACCATTTCAACAACAACAACAACAACAACAACAGCAGCCACAACAGGGGGCACAACCTGCCCAGCGCAGATTCCAGGGGGGCAAACCAAGGAGGGTGTTTGAAAAGCCTCCTTCAACGTATGCAGATTTGTTACAGACCCTACTGAGTTTGAACTTGGTGGAGAAAAGAACTCTGGCGCCAATAACAGGCACTCCTCCGTACGGTTATGATGCAAGCAGGCACTGTGAATTCCACTCCGGGGCTCCTGGCCACGATGTAGAGGGTTGCCATGCGTTCAAGCATGTAGTGCAGGATCTATTGGATAGTAAGGCTATCAATTTTGGAACGGCGGGTCCGAACATAGTGCAGAAGCCCATGCCCAACCATGGGGCAAACGCCATTTTAACCAAGGAGGGTTTGAATTTGATTATGAATGTCGATGACCTGCAGACACCGTTGTGCGAGATAAAGAGCAGATTATTGCAAGGTGGTGTGTATCCAGGTTGCGACGAGTATTGCTTAGAGTTTTGGACCCAAGCTGGGGGGTGTGCTGACTTAAAGAAAGGTATTCAGGCTTTAATCGATGGAGGCACATTGCAATTTGACCGAGCAGCAATTGAAGAACCTGCAGGGGTATTAGCAGACAAGCAAAGTGATGTGGCTACTGTAACGATTCCCCGAAAAACGATAACCATAACGGCACCGGCCAAGCGACCGCCGATCACTATCACCAAGGCCGGACCAATCCCTTACGAGAGCACTAAGGCAGTCCCCTGGACATATGGGTTGGAAGTGTATTGTGATGGGGTAAAAATTGATGTTAATAAGCAGCCAGCTGAGACTGTAGACAACGTTGTCGGTACTGGAGGTATGACAAGAAGTGGGAGAATCTTCATATCGCCTGAGGTAGAGGCTGAACGACTGGCAAAGGGAAAAGGAAAGATGATTGAGAATGTCCCAGTGCAGGGGAACGACAAAGAAGCGGCATCGAAGGATGTGGAAGAGTTCATGCGCTTGATTCGTAAAAGTGATTATAAGATTGTTGAGCATCTGCAACAGACGGCGTCAAAGATATCCATACTGTCGTTGCTATTGTGTTCTGAAGCTCACAGAAATGCATTGCTGAAAGTTTTGGATACTTCCTTCGTACCCCAAGATGTTTCCGTGAATCAGCTGGAGGGAGTGTTGGCGCATGTGAACGCAGGCTATAGCTTAGGCTTTACCGATTTTGATTTGACCCCTAAGGGGAGAGAGCATAATATGGCATTGCACGTATCTGTGGAGTGTAGAGGAGCAGTCATGTCTCACGTACTGGTCGATACCGGATCGTCTTTGAACGTGTTGCCCAAGAAAGCGATGATGAAACTAGATGTCAGAGGTATCCTGTGTACGCCTAGTGACTTGGTGGTCAGGGCATTTGATGGCACGCGAAGAACAGTTTTTGGATCCATAACATTACCTCTACAGGTGGGGCCCGAGGTTTTCGCGACTGAATTTTATATCATGGACATCCAGCCAGCGTACAGCTGCCTTCTCGGACGACCCTGGATCCATGGTGCTGGGGCAGTCACGTCTACCTTGCATCAAAAGCTGAAATACATGGTAGGAGACAACGTGGTCACGGTCTGTGGGGAAGAAGATATATTGGTTAGCCATCTGTCATCGTTCAAATATGTGGAGGTTGATGGTGAGATTCATGAAACACCCTGTCAGGCATTTGAAGGGTTGCGCATCAAAGACAAAGGTCCCGGGCCGAGTAAAGTGTCAGAGGTAGCCGTCTCGTCATATAAGGAAGCTCAAGCTCTAGTAGAGACCGGTGAGGCAAAAGGCTGGGGCAAAGTGCTGGATATTCCCGTAAAGATTGACCGATTTGGGTTGGGATATCAACCGTCGTCATCAACACCTGCAGCTGGGGCACCCTGTTTCAGAGGACCGATAACCATCACTGCTAGTGGAGTATGTCACGAGACCATCAACGCTGCTTCAGAATCTGACGAAGGAGACAGTGACTGCGATATGGACGCCTGGATTCAGCCGAGCGTGCCAGGACAAGGATTATGCAATTGGTCTATTCAGGAGATTGTTCCTGTGACTCTTAAACAGTAATGCTTTGTTTTTTAATTGTTGAACAATCTGGTGTCTTGCCCGGGGCATCATGATTTTGCTTAGGGTCGTGCTGTTATGAACATTGCGTGTTTAATCATTAAATAAAAGGCGTTTCTTCGTGTACAAATATTGCGATCTCTGTTTTTCCTGTTTTGTATTTTACAATAAAATGGCAACGTGGTTATTTGCTTTATACGCATTTTAAAGCAGTTAACCATTCCTTTTGCAGGATGACATTTTCAGATGACATCATTGAACCGCCTATGACTCGTCTCGACTTTGAGCACCCGGTATTTCAGACCGA
This sequence comes from Lathyrus sativus, assembly GCA_963859935.3. Lineage (NCBI taxonomy): Eukaryota > Viridiplantae > Streptophyta > Magnoliopsida > Fabales > Fabaceae > Lathyrus > Lathyrus sativus. Next base: position 104,604,386 of record OZ012737.1, read on the forward strand.
AGAAGATATTGTTGAAGATGGTGACGTTCCCGAAGAATTGTCTTGGTTGGTGAAGCAAGAAGAACGAGTCATTCTGCCTCACGAGGAGGTCATCGAAATTATTAATCTGGGGTCGGAAGGGGTTGAAAAGAACATCCGTATAGGAGCCGCGCTGCAGAACGACATCAAGCGAAGACTGGTTGAAATGCTCAGAGAGTATAGTGATGTGTTCGCTTGGTCGTATGAAGACATGCCTGGGCTTGATACAGATATGGTTGTGCACCGTCTGCCGTTGAAAGAAGAATGCCCGCCGGTCAAGCAGAAGCTTCGCAGAACTAGACCAGATATGGCAGTAAAAATTAAAGAGGAGGTTCAAAAGCAGTGGGATGCTGGTTTCCTAGCTGTGACAAAATATCCCTCATGGGTCGCTAACATTGTACCAGTGCCAAAGAAAGACGGTAAAGTGAGAATGTGCGTAGATTACCGAGATTTAAATAAAGCGAGCCCGAAAGACGATTTTCCGCTTCCTCACATTGATGTGCTAGTTGACAACACTGCTCAATTCTCTGTATTCTCCTTCATGGATGGCTTCTCGGGCTATAATCAGATTAAAATGGCGCCAGAGGACATGGAGAAGACTACTTTCATTACACCTTGGGGAACATTTTGTTACAAAGTGATGCCCTTCGGATTGAAGAATGCTGGGGCAACGTATCAGCGTGCAATGACGACTCTCTTCCATGATATGATGCATAAGGAGATCGAAGTTTACGTCGATGATATGATTGCCAAATCCCAGACGGAGGAAGAGCATTTGGTGAATCTGCTGAAGTTATTCAAAAGGCTTAGGAAGTTCAGGCTGAGACTGAACCCTAACAAGTGCACCTTCGGGGTGAGATCGGGTAAACTGCTGGGGTTTATCGTGAGTGAAAGAGGAATAGAGGTTGATCCTGCAAAAATAAAAGCAATACAAGAGATGCCTACGCCTAGAACAGAGAAAGAGGTGCGCGGGTTTTTAGGGAGGTTGAACTACATCGCTCGGTTCATATCTCACCTAACGGCTACGTGTGAACCATTGTTCAAGCTGTTGAAAAAAGATCAGGCTGTAACGTGGAACGAAAATTGTCAAAAGGCGTTCGATAAAATAAAGCAGTATTTGCAGGAGCCTCCTATTTTGATACCCCCAGTGGCAGGGAGACCCTTGATTATGTATTTGACAGTTCTTGAGGGAAGTATGGGTTGTGTTCTCGGTCAACACGACGAGACAGGACGAAAAGAGCATGCGATCTACTACTTGAGTAAGAAGTTTACTGAATGTGAATCTCGATATTCAATGCTTGAAAAAACTTGTTGCGCGCTAGCCTGGGCCGCCAAGCGTTTGAGGCAATACATGCTGAATCACACAACCATGCTCATCTCGAAGATGGATCCTATCAAATATGTATTTGAAAAGCAGGCGTTATCGGGGAGAATTGCTCGTTGGCAGATGGTCTTGACTGAATACGACATCCAGTATGTCTCGCAGAAGGCTATAAAGAGGAGTGTACTGTCTGAGTACTTGGCAGAGCAGCCTATTGAGGATTACCAATCGATGAGGTTTGATTTTCCTGACGAGGATATCATGTACCTAAAGATGAAAGATTGTGAGGAGCTGTTGCCAGACGAAGGACCAGAATTGGGTTCCAAGTGGAAGTTGATCTTTGACGGAGCTGTAAATGCCAACGGTAGCGGAATAGGGGCAATCATCACTACTCCACACGGGTCGCACATCCCATTTACTGCTCGATTGACCTTTCCGGTTACCAATAATGAAGCCGAATACGAAGCTTGTATCATGGGGCTTGAAGAAGCCATTGATTTGCGAATCAAAAATCTGGATGTATACGGAGACTCAGCTCTGGTGGTGAATCAAATCAAAGGGGAATAGGAGACACGTCAGCCCAATTTGATACCGTACATGAATTATGCGAGGAGATTGTTGCCTTTCTTTGACAAGGTTGAATTGCATCATGTACCGCGAGCAGAAAATCAGATGGCTGACGCCCTGGCCACATTGTCTTCCATGTATAAAGTCAATTTCTGGAATGAGGCTCCCAAAATTGTTATCTCCCGGCTTGACAGACCTGCCTTCGTATTTGCCATTGACGAAGAATCTGACGATAAACTGTGGTATTTCGATATCCTTAACTTCCTGAAGAACAAAGAGTATCCGGCTGGGGCATCCAGTCAAGATCAGAAGACTCTCAGGAGGTTGGCGGGTAATTTCTATTTGAATCCGGATGGTGTCTTATACAGAAGAAATCACGACTTGGTGCTGCTGCGTTGTGTAGACGAGAAAGAGGCAAAGCTGCTCATGGAGGAAATACATGAGGGTACATTTGGTACACATGCTGGTGGGCATGCTATGACGAGGAAGCTGCTGCGGGCAGGTTATTTTTGGCTGACTATGGAAACTGATTGTTTCAAGTTTGCGAGGAAGTGCCACAAGTGCCAAATCTATGCTGATAAGATCCACGTGCCTCCGAGTCCTCTGAATGTGATGTCATCGCCATGGCCATTCTCGATGTGGGGAATCGATATGATTGGAAAGATCGAGCCGACGGCTTCTAACGGACACCGTTTCATTCTAGTAGCAATCGATTATTTCACCAAATGGGTGGAAGCGGCGTCTTACGCAAATGTAACTAAGCAGGTGGTAGCCAGATTCATTAAGAGAGATATCATTTGCAGATATGGAATCCCTGAGCGGATAATCACTGACAACGGTTCAAACTTGAATAACAAAATGATGAAGGAGCTCTGTCAGAATTTCAAGATCGAGCATCACAACTTCTCCCCTTACCGACCCAAGATGAATGGCGCTGTTGAAGCGGCCAATAAGAATATAAAGAAGATTGTTCAGAAGATGGTGGTGACCTATAAGGATTGGCATGAGATGCTACCTTTTGCTTTGCACGGTTATCGTACGACGATACGCACATTAACCGGGGCAACCCCGTTCTTGTTGGTATACGGAATAGAAGCAGTGCTACCACTGGAAGTCGAGATTCCTTCTCTGAGAGTACTATGAGACGTCCAACTAGACGAGGCAGAATGGGTGAAAAACAGGTTGAACCAGCTGAGTTTAATGGTGAGAAGAGGCTAGCTTCTCTAGCATACAGTCGTTTGTACCAGAGCCGAATGAAGAAAGCATATGATAAGAAGATACATCCTCGGATCTTTCAGACGGGCGACCTTGTGCTGAAAAGGATTCTCCCGCCGCAGGCAGATCACAGGGGCAAGTGGACCCCCAACTACGAAGGGCCATACGTTGTCAGAAAAGTCTTTTCAGGAGGAGCGTTATTGTTGTCCACCATGGACGGTGAAGACTTTACGTCGCCTGTGAATTCGGACGCAGTTAAAAAATACTTTGCTTGAAATTGACCCGCTGGACAGAAAAAGAGAGTCCAGGCAAAAATGGGGCATCCTGGCGAACCAAAAACAGAATGAAAGGTTCGGGCAAAAGTTAGGGATAAAATTGAAAAAATGTACACCCGCGAAGTTGAAAACCTACACTAGGCGGCTTCGGCAAAAAAGGGTATCCCGGTGAACTGAAAACCCGTAAAGGGCGGTTCACGCAAAAGTTAGGGATTTGAAAAGCAAATGACTGTGGTCCGAATTTGATACTGCAGTGAGCATTGGTGTGGGAGAATATACCTGAGGGGTCGATTATCAGATACAATCTCTTCGGAAGTGTGGATACCGGGAAAGCATTAGAGTTGGGCGAGTCATAGGAGGATCAGTTCACGATGTTCGTCTGCATCCCGTTACCGACATGTGTACAAATTTGATTTGTCAATATATTTATGCTTCTTGTGCATACTTGTATATTTGTTGTGCGTAGCTTCCTCTTTTCAGGAGTTACATCCCGTGTACAAAACTCCGCCCATTCAGGGGCCATATCAATAAAATATGTCATTCAGTACTTGATGCTGGTTCTTTACTGTTTTGTGCATGATAAACGCCTAGGTTTAATGAAACTAGCAAGTGTATAACGTCGCTGGCCCTTGCCAATAATTGCTAAAACTTTGAATTAACTGAAAATGATGTCGCTAACACTAACCTGAATATATTTGGTTGCATAGACTTGTCTTGGCTTGTTTGTGTTGTTGCAGGGTTCGTAGCCGTATGAAGTGGACGATCAAAAGATTGCAGCCCGTAACGAAAGACTCGATCCCCACGCAGGTCGTGTTTCTGAGATAGCAATGTTCCTCACTGAAGAAGGATAAAATCCCCCAGCTAGCCGTAGCTTATCCAAAGGACATCACTCTTCCAGCATTTATTTTGCTGGAATAATTCTGTGACGTTTGGTCATCCCCAGCGGAGTCGGCATTATCTTCAGCATTTATTTTGCCGAAGCAGTTTTCTGTATCCCAGCAGTTCGAGTCTGCATTTGCATCGTCATATAGTGTCATACTTGCATCCACAAAATAGAAAACGCGTAGCATTTCCATGTCGTACGGAGCATTACGCCATTTTCAAACATACGCATTTTTGAAACATAAGCCAGGTTGGTTAACCCGTTTGTTTTCAAATGTTGTTTCTCTTGCAGGTGGAGAGAGCTCTTGCTCAAATGAATTACCAAACATTCAAGATCTCGGCGTGAGATATTCAACGATAATGTCCGTTTTGGCATTATTCCCCACAGAGTTATCATGATAAATTTCTCTTTGTCCCCGAGCAGAGTTATTTGTGTAAATTTCTCTTGTCTTCCCCGCCAGGGTTGCTTGTTGAAGTTTCTTTAGTCCGGCCAGCGGATTATCTTCTTCAAATTTGTTGTTACGTCAGCATCAAAGGGTTTCATGAATCAGAATTTCAGAGGCTGTCGCCGGTTATCAGAACAGGCGTCCGGTAGTTTGATTTCCAAATATCCCCAGTAGAGTCCGCCCCAAAGTCGTTGTCACGTCAGTGCTAAGAAGTTTGTGGGTTGGGACCAATGAAGAAATGGGTCCTGACGTGGATAATTTATTCCTATATTGACGGGATTTCTTCGTGCTAGATAAATGGGTGTCCTAACGTGGACAGTTTTATTTCCCCAGGTTGATAAGATGTGTTAGTCCTAACGTGGACAAATTCGATTTCTTCGTATTGATTGAATGTGAAGTCCTGACGGGGACAAAATGGATTACTCTGCGTGTCGGTGTCCTGACGTGGACCATTTACTCCCAGCAGATAGCTTTCTTTGTAATGGTGAAATGTGCGTCCTGACGTGGACAAGTTTATAGTTCTTCATGATGACAAGATGCGTGGGTCCTGACGTGGACAAATTTATCTTTCTTCGAGTTGGTGAAGCGTGAGTCCTGATGTGGATAAGTTTTATTTCCCCAGCGGGTCGAAGACGCGCGAGTCCTGACGTGGACGAATTTATATTTCTTCGGGTCAACGAACGGTGTCCTGACGTGGACGAGGTTACCCCATGCTGATAGGATTTTCTTGTGCAGACCAGATGCGAGTCCTGACGCGGACCAATCCAGACGAGAAGTAGTCCTGACGTGGACAAATCAAGACGAAGCGTGAGTCCTGACGTGGACAAGTTTTATTTCTTCAGCGGGTCGAAGATGTGAGTCCTAACGTGGACAAATCAAGACGAGATGGGAGTCCTGACGTGGACAAATCAAGACGAGATGGGAGTCCTGACGTGGACAGATCAAGACGAGATGGGAGTCCTGACGTGGACAAATCAAGACGAGATGGGAGTCCTGACGTGGACAAATCAAGACGAGATGGGAGTCCTGACGTGGACAAATAAAGAAAGTGCATTCCTTACGTGGAAAGATGGATTCCTTACGTGGAAAGATGTATTCCTTACGTGGAAAGATGAATTCCTTACGTGGAAAGATATATTCCTTACGTGGAAAGATATATTCCTTACGTGGAAAGATGTATTCCTTACGTGGAAAGATGGATTCCTTACGTGGAAAGATGTATTCCTTACGTGGAAAGATGGATTCCTTACGTGGAAAGAGGTATTCCTTACGTGGACGATGTATTCCTTACGTGGAAAGAATTTTATTCCTTACGTGGAAAGAAGTTTGTTCCTAACGTGGAAAGGTGAGTCCTAACGTGGACGAGGTATTTCTAACGTGGAAAGTTTGGCCATGACGTGGACAGATCCAGATGAAGTCTTATTCCTAACGTGGATGGTGGTATTCCTAACGTGGAAAAGGTTATTCCTAACGTGGACGATTTATTTCTGACGAGATGTGTTAGTCCTGACGTGGACAATTCATTCCTATGTTGATAGGATCCCCTCGTGCTGATGAAATGCAGACGAGTCATCCCCAGCGAAGTCGACGAGATTTTCACGTGTTGACGGCAGGTGGAGTCCTAACGTGGACAAGTTTTAGTTGAGATTTCTTCGTGTTGACGAAACAGGCGTCCTAACAGGGACAAAGTTCTACCCCTGCGATGATAGAATCTTTTTCAAGCTGATGAAAATAATCCCCAGCACGGTCGTTAATGGATCAGTTGGTTGCCGTAACAACCAGATTCAGTTAGTGGATGTCGTTCCCCAAGCAGTGGTGCAGTTTATTTCTGCGGTTGGCAAATTTCCGGGTTCTTAGTATTCAACCGTCTCGTACCTCGAATGTTTGAAGGTCGTTCGCTCTTCACCCAATCGGGTCTAAGTCGCTTGAATAGGGGCAGCTGTTGCACCCTAAAATCTGCTCAACCTACTTCACTTGGTTTATGTTTCAATTACATTAGCATTTGCATATAGAGTCATGTACATAGTCTAACCATCTACATAGCATAGCATAGCAAGTCATCCAACAAGGGACCAAGTACTATCCTCATCTCTATGAGCCTATCAAGAGGTTATTGTTCAAATTCAGGCCTATCCAAGTCATCAGAAAGAAATTGAAACCTAAGAAGTTAGTGGACCAAGCAGTGGATCTATCTCCTATCTTGAGGGTATTTGAAGATCATCAAAGAAGTTGTGAGCTGTGAATTGAGAGCATGGAGGGTATACAGACATCATAGAGGACCTAGAGAGTCATTTTGAAAGAGAGGCAAGTCATTGATGAACTCACAAGAGTTGCAATTGAAGACAGTCAACTAGGGTTTCATCTGGGTCAACCCTGGGTCAACCATAAGTCAGATGATTGATTGAAAGGCATCAAGGTCTATTTGGGAGATGTGGGGTTCATCATTGGACATGTAGATAAGGATATGGTGTTGTGCCAAGAAGAAATCAAGAGAAATCAAGAAGAAGAGGAGTTTCTAAATTAGGGTTTCTGTGTAAAATCCCCTGATTTAGGTCAAACTTCCAAGCAAGATAAGTCAAAATGCAAGCTTCAAATGGATCCTTAGCCAACATGAAACTTGTAGAGGATCTCAATACCTTTAATTTGAGTGGTGGAAAACATCAAGGAGATTTATAGAACTCAAGTTATGGTTCTTGCAAGTTACAGGTCATCTGAGGTATCTGAAATTTTGTCTGTGAAAGTTACTTGTCTTCCAAGCACCTTTTACCACTCAAGGATATTTCAAATGAATTTCTGGTAAACATAAGAGTTGTTCCTCATTGTCTTAGCTTTCTAGAAAGGTATGGTATTCCTTCATCTGATTGGTGGAACTCTACTTATGGTCTTGGCAAGTAAAGGGTATTTTGGTCATTTGAGAATTACAGGTCATTTCAAGCCTATGCCAAAAACTCATACAAGGAAGCTTCAAATGAAAAACTTCACAACATAAAACTTGTTCCAAATGACATTTTGAGTCTATAAAAGTGATCATGAAAGTTTGGAAAGGCTCATAGCTCAAGGTTTCAAATTTGGTCATTTAAAAAGGGAATTTAATGAATAAAAGTGACCTAAAATTGAGATTTTTCATAACATGGCCAAATGGGATGAAATTATAGGTCATTTTGATTGGAAAAAATGTTTTAAGAACATTGGCAAAAGTGGATTTTTGAGTTTGGTTCAAAATTTGGAAGTTATGCTAGTTGGCTTACAAAGGAAGTAACATATCCAAAATCCAAGGAAAGTGTGCACAAGAAGTTTCTACCAAGTTCTAGAGATTTCTAATTTCATCTATATATTGGGTAGAGTAGCTTCATGCAAGGGTTGGTGATTCATTTTGATCAAAATACCAAGTTTCATCTCATTCTTCCATTTTGCAAATCCATTTCAAACTCTATCAAACCTTCATCAATTTCCAAAATCCTTGATCCTATCATCATCTACATCCTTCATAGATCCAATTTCCATCAAAATATGTTTGAATTGAAGAGGAATCATGTGCTACCAACTTCATCATCCAAAGTGCAAGAAGATTGTGATTGCAAGATTCAAGAGGTTTGAGCAAAATCTATTGCATACAGAACCAAGGATCAAGCCTGTTGATCAAGTCCCAAGCAGTGCAAGCCTTGGATCTAAAGAATTCTGCACCTGTTTTCATCATCAAACCAGGTTGGTGTTTCCTTTCGAATTGGTTAGATTAGTTAGAATATTAGAGAATTTTAGGGTTAGAACTGTTAGGTTAGGTTAGATGATTGAATTCAGAGAGTTTGAGAGGATTCCATGAGGTTTGATAACATGATGCTGAATCTTTGAGGATCAAGAAAATGTTACATAGTGAGTTTTAATCAACATCCATTAGCATGCTGAGATCAGTGCAACATGAAGAGCATCTTAGTACCATTAGAATCTAGAACTGGCATGGTTGATAGCAGTGAAAAATGGTGGAAACAGGATTCTCTACCTATCGGGTTTGATGCTTGAGTGAGTTTTAGAGGAAAATAATGCCATGGCTGTGTAGAGGGAAGGATGTAGATCATTTTTGATCTTTACATCGTGAGGTTTCATCAAGAATCGAGGGAGAACAGAGGAGGAGAAGGATCGTGCATGGGAGAGAGATTTCCAGCTAGGGTTTGTCCAAGGTTGAAGACGATGCCCTGACCGTTTGATTAAGTGGGAGACTTTGACTCAGAGTATGATCTAAAGGCCACGATTCAAAGTTGAAACTTGGAGGGAAGACTGGCTGTGAAACGCGTCGTTTCACTTAAAGCCTCAGACTGGGCTTTAGTTCCAATTGTTATTCGCACCCCAAATGCCAGGCCCATTCCAATTATAACTAGTATTATTACTCTTTGCACCGTTTTTCCTTTTTTATTTTATTGTTGAGTTTTCTGGTTAGCTGGGCCCAGACCCGCTTTGATATGCGCGCCCCCCAGTCTGGGCCCATTGTTTTTTTTCAATGCTTTTAATTACTGACTGCACCCCAGCCCATTTAATTCATATTAATCTCATTCAATTTTTTTTTTAATTTAATTCTTTAAAAAATCATAACAAATGGAAAATTGCATATTTTTAATTGGTTGTTTTTGCATCCTTTTCATACTTTTGTTAATAAAATTATCATATAAAAAAATTAGCATTTCATTTTATTTTTGTATTTTTAGTATATTTTTCTTTTAAATAGGTTTTAAATAATGCTTAGTTTAATGCATGATATTGTTGATTTTAGTTTAGTTAGATGCTTTTACATTTTGGATCCATTCTTTTTAGGGTGATTAACTTAGAACTTTAGCTTGTATATAAAATTTAATTCATAATTTTAGGATTAATTTTTAGATGATTTGTTTAGGTGTGATTAGGAGAATTAAAACTAGGGTTTAGAGATAACATAGGTGTAGTAAATCATTTCTTTTAGGAGTTGTGGTTTGAATCTTTGGGGTATGGGACTATAGGGATTATGGGTAGATAATAGACCCTTAGAAATTACTAGGTTTCCCCTATTCTACTATTACTATCAGTATACTGCTTGTATTTGCTTGACTGGGTGGTGTGCCCTCTCTAGGGTTATTATTTGATTGTGTGGGGTATTGGGCTTGTTTGGGGCTTGGGGTTTGAGCTGAAGACTGTGTTGATGAAGCCCACTGAAGATCAAAGAGAATGAAGACCAACTTTCAGAGTTGATGAGGAGTATCCCTTGCTGGCAGCTGTTGAAGGCTATAGGGTTTAGAGGCTAGGCAGAGCTCTAGAGTAGAAAACTTGATTCACAAACATGGAAGGTCTTGTTTGCCTCCATCCTTTCTCTATGATTCAAAGTCTCTTTTAAATATCCACCTCCTTCCTTTGGAAGGATTAGTGAATGTATTTAAAAGATAGAACTTTTGAGAGAAAACTGTCTGCATCATGTTAACAGTCAGTAGGCCACCCTTGGTAGGCAATTGACTGCTTAACATCTTATTCATCTTGGAGATTGAGACTTGAAGAAAAGCCCTGAGGACTGAGGATAGAGACCTTGCTTGGAGGCTGTGAAGAGGAAGACTGAGGCTTGCTTGAAGCCTGTGGATAGTTGATGATGACTTGAAGACAGATGCTGATGAAGACTGTTGTTGCTGTTTATTTTAGCTGTTTAATTTTTGATGTATTGTCTGAATTTCCCTGACTGTATTGCTTGCTGTTTAACCTGTTAGGTTGAAAGTGAATTCTGTTCACTTTTGCCTGTTGTTTTCTAGGTTCGAGGTTGAGTGGGACTCCCTTGCCTCGCTTGTATTGCTGCATCCATGCATTTTACTGCTTTATTGTATATATGCTATTGTTTCTGTTTCCGTTTATCCCTTAGGATCTCTGTTTCTCTCTGCGCAAGAGAGGAGCATGATAGACATTAGGTCTTAACCCATGCATGATAACACTAGGTTAGTTTGATTCCCTTTTCAACCATAGGTTAGAGTTCTGTCTCTTCTTCCGTAAAAGAATGTGAACTCATCAAAATGTCATTTTTGTCCGCTTGGACCAGTAATCAGAAAAACCCTTTTTCAGAAGGAATAAAAACAATTAAGACAGACTTGTGTCGTACGTGGCCCGAACTACGTTTGCTCTGATCTTTCATGCTGTATGAAAGTACGTAGGCATAGGATGCGATATCCTAGCGAGCAACCTTCCCCTCCTTTCCCGTAGGTAGGCGAACTACATTGACTCTGATTTTTCGTTCCAGACGGGAATACGTAGGCATAAAGTGCGATACTTTGCCGAGTCATTTTATTTTCTTTCTAACCCCTAACCTGTAGAGTGGATAGAATAACAATCCATACCCGAAAACAAGCGTGGATCCCGTCGAGTACGACGGACATGAGGGGTGCTAATACCTTCCCCTTGCGTAACCGACTCCCGAACCCAGGTTTTGGTTGCGATGACCATACCTTTCCCGTCTTTGCGATAGGTTTACTCTGAGCGTTTCCTTTCCCTCCTGTGGGATGAATAACGCACGGTGGCGACTCTTCTGTTCAGCCAGCGCCGATTTTCGCAGTAGCGACATTGCACAATTGCTCTCTAATCAATTTAATCGGCTTCCTGTTTTTTTTTAGAATTTTCTCTTTTATTTTTTAGATTTTTAATGCAGTTTAATAGATTTTTTTATAGATTTACTTGATTTTTTAGATATTAAATAGGTTAATATTTTTTTAATAGAAGTAAATAGATTTTTTTTGGATTTTTTTAAATAGATATTCTCTTTTTTTAAATAGTTTTAATAGAGTTTTAGCATATTAGATATTAGTTTTTTTATCATTAAATAGAATAGTTTTTAATATAGATTTTAAATAGTCTTTTTAGTTTTTTTAAAATTAGTTTTTTTGTTATAGTTTAAAAAAAGAGGGTATAATGAGGTGAGATGTTAGTTTTAATAAATAGTGATAAAAGAATTTTGATATAGAATTTTAATAGATTTTCCTAGAATTTTTCTAATAGAATTTAATGGAATTTATTAGATTTTTTATATAGATATTTTCTTATAGATTTAAATAGATTTTTCTAGAATTTTTTTAAATAGGTTTTAATAGGATCAATAAATCTTTTTCTGTTTTTTAATAGGTTAATTAGAGTTTAATGTTGTTTTGTTAATTAGGATTAATTAGAAGTTTTGATTAAGGTTTTTTTTATTAATTTCGTTTTGTTTTTAATCAGGGTTTAATTAGATAGGCATTAATTAGATTAGGGTTAGGTTTTAATTAGGTATTAATCATTAGTTAGCTTTTATTAATTAGGTTGGTTAATAGTTTTAATTAGGGCTTTATTCTTTAATTAGTATTTTCGTTTTCTATTAATTGTTAGGTTAATTACATTTTAATTCATTAGTCCAATTAATCAGAGTTATAGTGGGCCATTATCCAGTAATCAAGGCCCAGTCAGAGTCCAGGTTTTGCCATGTGTCATATAAAGGGCCTGCCACGCGTTCCGTTTCTGGTTCTTCCACCTCATCTCTGACTTCTCCCTCACACCACTCTCTTTCTGCCACCTCTCTTCCTCTCTCTCCCACGTGTCTCTCCCAGACCCCACCACTCAGCCACGCGTCCCTCTCTCCTCCACCCCAGAGACACCTGGCTTCCACTAACACCATCTCGCCGCCGGCCATGCAACAATCGTCGGACACCGCCTAACCGTCGCCGGAAGACCACTCACCGTCGGAAACTGCAAAAATTCCCAGAACTCAGCCAAGCACCTTCCAAACTTCATCATCCTCAACGATCAGCCTCCATCAATCTTCGCCGGAAAACTCCTCCTCGCCGGAATCTTCATCAAGATTCATCCAGTTCATCTTTTTTTCCAGGAACGCCAAGAACATCCATCAGCAAGTTGTTGATCTTCATCTAGTTCATCTTTTTTTTTCCAGAAACGCCGAGAACTTCATTAACGTTCAAGAGTCTTCGCCCAGAAACTCCTCAAGATTACTCCAAACTTTAGTTCTTCACCAAGATTCATCAACGATCCTCCTTCCAGCATCAAATTTCTCCAAAAATCGCAAGGACTTCAGCGACCAAGAACGCCATCAATTCCTTCATCTTTTGAGATCTTCGCTGATCTTCGTCACGAAAACGATCGCGCCGCCGTAGATCTCCGAATCGTCAACAAAGATTCTTCGTGAGCTTCGCCAAGCTTCATCTCCTCTCCAGAAGCCTCATCGCCTTCGTCCAGGTTCCTATTCTGAATCCATCCTTTATTGTTTTTTTCTTGTTGTTAGTTGAGGATTTAGGTTAGTTGAGTGTTAGCAAGAAATGAGTGGAACAGATAGGGTGAACGGCGTAGTTGGTGTTGGAGCTGGGTGAGCATTTTGTGGTTTGCGAGAATCAGGGAGAGGATGGAGAGAGTGGAAGGAGATGCGCCGTTAGGGTTTGGGTTAGGGATGAACAGTGGAGAAGAGTTTAGTGACTTAGGGTTTTGTTGCTGAAGTTGAGTGGGTTGGATTCGGGCTTAGGCCCATTGTGGTTGTTTGCTGATCATCTCCCCTGATTTCCCATGACACCCCCTTCTCAATGTGAGTTTTCGTTTTGGGCCTAGACCAGGATCACTAACCGCACCCCCAAGTGGAAGGCCCAGTGAGAAACAAGGCGAAGTCTTGCTATTTGCCACCAGTTTTTTCCATTTTTCCTGAGTTTTTTCCAATGATTTTCTGAGTGGTAATGGGCTTAGCGCACCTGATATTGGCACCCCCCTCCTGAGCTCAACATCATTTCTGAACAAGATAAAATTGCTATTCACCACGCCTGTTTCTCATTTTTAATTGATTTTCATTTTATTTCATGTTTGCATATAGTTTAGTAAATAATTCACAATAAATTGAAAAATGATCATTTTAGGATGGGATTTTTTTCCTAGTTTCCTTAGGATCTCTAGAAAATTGTGAAATAATGAAAATATTAATTTCATGCATTTTATATTTTTGGTATGTTTTACAATATTATTGCTTTTATTTTGCATTTGTTTGATACTTAATTTTTCTGAATTTAGTATGAGAGTTTGGTGCATGATTTTTGATTGATTCTTATGAGGTTGATTAAATTAGGGAAGCATGTGCCCTTAGGAATTTTGTCATATTTTTGTGACTAAAACTTAGGTTAATTTGAGAGATAGATAGGAGAGGTATCAGAATTAGGTTTCACAGCAATTAGGTGCAGTTTAGGGCATAGTTTTGGGGTTTAATAGTTGATTTAGGTTATGGGATCTATATGGGGTATAGGGTATATAGTTAGGTTCCTTTAGAAATTAATCTAGGATTTTATAATGAGTTTTACTATTTTACTTCATTTTTGCAATTTGGTTGATATTGGTGTGTTTCCCACTTGGGATGTTGTTTTGTTTGTGGGGTTTGGGTCATTTCAATTGGGTGTTGGGGCTTGAGTTTGCTTGTTGAGGCTTATGAAGACCTTGGGTGATGATTGAAGACAAGGGATAGAGCCTGATTCATGGAGATTCCTTTCATGGAGATAGGAGAAATAGGGAGAGCTTTAGATTAGAATGATTTCTTCTTACAAACATAGAAAGCATCTTGTGCTTCTATTCCTCCCTATGACATAAAGTCCTTCTAAGGTATTCACATCCCTCCTTTGGAGGGATAAGTGGCTTATTTTAGAAGTAGAACTTTGAGGGAACATTTCTCTTATAATGTTAAACACTTATAGGCTTCCTTTGGTTGTCAATAAGCTGTTTAGCATTTCAACTTAATCTGTTAAGTGATTCTCTCCTGTGAGTGCTTGCCTTGAAGATATAATCCCATTGAAGATAAGAAGTGAATTGAAGATTGGTGAAGAGGAAGCTTGTGCCTATCAAAGCTGGATATCTATTGAAATTAGGGTTTTGCTGCTGTTTGAAGTTGTTTATTTGTTGGGGTTCATTGCTTGCCAAAGCTGGGGTACTTTTGAAGACAGGAGCTTATCTAAAGCTTGGGGATCATTGAGGAGTGAGAATGGAGTCTTACTGGAAGGTGTTACTGTCAACCTTTTTGTTGTTAATCAACCGTAGCTGTCAGAGCTGTTGCTGTTTGAACTGCTTACTGTAGGAGCTGGTGTTGCTGTCAGAGCTAGTGTTGGATTTTATTTCTTTTTCTGTATTGTTTGTTGGCTTGTTCAGTTTGACCCTTAGGTTTGAAGTGAAGCTATTTCACTTTGCCTATTGTTTTCCCAGGTTCGAGGTTGAGTGCGACTCCCTTGCCTCGCTTGTATTGTTGCATCTCATGCATTTTACTGTTTACTGTATATATGTTGTTTCTTCCCCGTTTATCCCCTAGGACCTCTGATTTCCTCTGTGCAGGAGGGAATTATGACAGACATTAGGTGTTAACCCATGCATGACAACATTAGGGTAGTTTGATTCCCATTTCAAACCATAGGTTTTTAGAGTTCTTTCTCTTCTATCTCAAAATCATTCAAAACACAGTAATAAGGTTAATCGATGTTGTACCCTACGAGCCTTAAGCTATTTGAGAAAGGGTTGCTGGAGAGTTTCTTTCCAGTAGTCTGGATGCTTAGTGCGGTACCCTTTGGGTGACACGCGACGTAGTCACTCTCAAGTCATAGTCTCTAGTGCGTCAGAGATTGCAAACATCATAAAAAACAGTTCTTGCGTAACAGACTGGAAACAAATATCAAAATGTCATTTTTGTCCGCTTGGACTCTTAATTAGGAGAAAACCTTTTCAGAAGGATCTAAAAACAGTCAGACAAATCTGTGTCTTCCGTAACCCGAACTACGATTGCTCTGATCTTTCATGCTGTATGAAAGTACGTAGGCATAGGATGTTGTATCCTAGCGAGCAACCTTCCCCTCCTTTCCCGTAGGTAGGCGAACTACGTTGACTCTGATTTCTCGTTCCAGACAGGAATACGTAGGCATAAAGTGTGATACTTTGCCGAGTCGTTTTATTTTCTTTTAACCCCAGACCTGTAGAGTAGATAGAATAACAATCCGTACTAGAAAACAAGCGTGGATCCCGTCGAGTACGACGGACGTGAGGGGTGCTAATACCTTCCCCTTGCGTAACCGACTCCCGAATCCAGGATTTGGTTGTGATGGCCATTCCTTTCCCGTCTTTGCGTTAGGTTTACTTCGAGTGTTTCCTTTCCCTCCTTTGGGATAAATAACGCACGGTGGCGACTCTTCTGTTTAGCCGGCGCCGATTTTCGCAGTAGCGACAACAAGTTATTTTTGTCCTAGTTCATTTGAACTCAAACTACTCCAGTCCACCCGGCCAAGGTGATTTCGCCTCTCTCAAACAAGGACTTAATCCACTAAATCAAAACTTGATTACAGTGATATCACTAAGACAAACTGTCTTAGTCTTCTCAAGAATCCTGACCATAACTTAGTCTCTCAAGGAACTTTTACAAAGATGAAATACAATGTATTTAAGTGCTTCTAAAAAGCTATTATCACAACTGTGATTTTTACACAAAATGAAGAACAAATAAAACTTATGTGTTTGATGTAGAAATTTGTTTGATGTACTTGTGTTTTTCTTTGTATGAGTTTCTATGTTGATTGTTTTTTTCAAATGTTCCTTGGATTGTTTTTTATCCCTCAGAGCGGGAAAGGAAACGATCGGAAAAACCTGACGAAAAGGTATAAGACAAGGTCATCGCAACCATTGTCTGGGTTCGGGAGTCGGTTACGCAAGGGGAAGGTATTAGCACCCCTCACGTCCATCGTACTCGATGGGATCCACGCTTGTTGTGTTTAACTGACGGGTTGGTTTAATCTATCTACCTATCAAGGCTAGTCTGAAAAGAAAAAAATGACTCGGCAAAGCATCGCGCTTTATGACTATGTATTCTCATCAGAGAATGAGAAATCAGAGTCAACGTAGTTCGACTAACTACGGGTTACGGGGAAGGTGGCTCGCCAATACATCAGTATTGTGCCTACGTACTCTCAACAGGCTTGAGAGATCAGAGCTTACGTAGTTCGGGCTAATACGGATTACGGGGATTCAGATTCATTTGTTTTATCGAGTAGGGTTAACAAACAGTTCCAGCAGTTGGATGTACGCAGCTCGACCCTTGGAGACTTAGGCGTTACCGTTTACGGTAGAACTGAGAGTTAACAACACTCTTTTCTTCAGAAAAGCTTCCTTTGAATTATGGGCCCACGGGGCAAAAAGGGTTTGAAGTTTGTTTTCTGTCTTCTACGGAAGATTTGTTTTTTAGTTGTCTGTAACCAATATCGCACTAGAGACTATGACCTGAGAGTGAATGCGTCGCATGTCACCCTAAGGGTACCATACTAAACATCCAGACTGTTGAAGAGTGACCCTTCAACAACCCTTTCTCAAATAGCTTAAGGCTCGTAACGTACGGCGTCATTTAACCTTTATTACTGTATTTTGATTTGTTTTGAGATGAGAAGAGAACGAACAGGTTCAACTAAGGGGAGACTATCAAGTCCTAATGTTGTCATGCCAAGGATTCATCCTATGGTTGAGATTTGAAACAGGGAACTCCTAGAAGTTATCATGCATAGGTTTCAACCTAAAGTTCTATCATCACTTCCTTATCAAAGGAAGTGAGACTCCTAAGGGATCATGTCAATGATAAACAGAAACAGATAAAGTATCAGCTTAAACAGTAAACAGATATACAGTAAAATGCATGCAATGCAAGTGAGGGAGGAAATGTGTGTGGGGCATCAGCCTCCACAAGCTCATCTCAACCTCAAGCCAAATATGAATAACTGTAATCATACAGAAGAAATGAAATAAAATGCCATCAAGCAAAATAGGAGTAACTGCAATCATACAGAAGGAATGAAATAAAATGCCATCAAGCAAATTAGGAGTAACTGCAATCATACAGAAGGAATGAAATAAAATGCCATCAAGCAAATAACAAACCACATAGGCAAGGGAGCAGGGCTCTACCGAATACCCGCAAGCAAAGCCATACAGTAAAAATACAAGCAGAGGGAGCAACTCAACCTCTAGTGCAGTCATGCTCCTAGATTAAATCAGTCTAAACATGAACTTATTCTAATGCATTAAGCAAATCAAACAAGTCACACAATACAATTGCACAGAAAGAAAACAGACAGTCAAGAAAGCAAATCAACAGCTTCCACAGCTTCACAGCAAAGCAACCTCCTGACAGCAGTTCAGTCCTCAGTCTTCAACTGCTCTACAAGACCATCATCTTCAATAGCAAGTGCCAACTTATTTCTTCAAGCTTCTAACATATCCAACATAAGTATCAACTTATCCTCTCTCCCTCAAGCCTCAGCTCTTCAATAAATCCCACCTTTAGGCTTCACTCCTAAAATCAAGTATCAACTTGGCTCCTTCAGGCTCTCAATGTATCAACACAAGTATCAACTCAATCTTTCTTCCTCAAGCCTCAGCTCCTCACTCAATTCCAATTTGATCTTCTCCACAAGTGTTAACTTGTTCTTCTGGACCTTCAAGCTTCAGCTCTCTCCTCCTTGCAAGTATCAACTTGCTCTTCCTGATCCACAAGCTTCAGCTCCTAAGGGTAATCTTCAAACACAGAGAAGTATCAAATCTTACCCCATAACTGCTTCAAGCAAGGAACTCCATCCTCTAGCAAGGGAGAAAGATTCATCTAACAAGAGTATAGTTTGGATGATTGACAGCAGAGTGAAGACCAAGGGTCACCACTGAGCATCCTATCATCAGAGAAAGGGACCCTCAAAGGTTCTACCAACTGGTAAAGAGCCACACATCCTACCAAATGAGGGATGAGGCCTTTACAAGGGGACCTTACATCGTAGGGAAGAATGGAAGTGATCAACATCTTCCATGTTTATGAAGGAAGAGAATCTATCTAGAAGCTCTGCCTACAAACCCTAATCTTAACACCTAATCAACACTACAACAAAACAAGGGAATATCTTCACATTCAAACTTCTTCAAGCAATCCATTGCATCTTCAACTTGCCTTCATCACCAACCAAGAGCAAGAGAAACAAAACCCTAATCTAAGGGAACTAAAGAAGACATTCTAGTTGGGTTAGTGCCTTAGAATCATCTAAAGTTAGCACCTAAACTAAAATCAAACAAAAATAGTAAACCACATTGTAAATTCCTACAAAAATTCCTAAGGAATCCTAATTCAATCATGAATCTACCACATCAAATTCAGAGGTTGAATCATCCACCAAGTTCAAAAAATAAATTCTAAATCACAAGGTATCAACCATAAACCCTAAAAATGGAGCTCTTAAAGTTTCAACCTAAAACTACAACTTATCTTCATCACAAAAATGTGAGAAACATCTAGGGGGAACATGCACATATATGCTAGCTACACACAAAAAATTAGCTCAAGAATCATCACCAATTGATCACACAAAATTCAGCAAAACAAGATATCAACCATAATGATTTTAATATCAATTAAAAAGTAAAAATGCATATAAAATCAGAAAATTCATGGAATATTAATATTTTTTATCTAAAAAAAACTAGATTCAATCATGAATCCATGGCAAAAAGAATGGAATTAATTGAGTCATTTTTCAATTATTAATGAATTTTCTAATAGCCATGTATGAAATGAAAAATAAAATGAAAATCAAAATAAAAATAACAAACGCGTGGTGTGAATAGCATGAAAAATTAATTCATTTTAGGGTTGGGCCCAAAAAGGGGGTGTGAGTATCAATCTGCACTAAGCCCACCCAGATTACATTAATGAAACGCTGCGTTTGATACAACTCAGAGTCCTTCACAAATTGAAACCAATCCATGGCCGTTAGATCCCATCTTGGTCAAAGGTCCACCTCCAATCCAATGGCTCTGGGATCATCTTCTTCCTTTTGAATTTCTGAGCTCAGTTCACCTGCGCGCGCTAGAGCCACCGCCGGTGACTTCTCCGATCAACCATCCACAACCCTAACTCTCTCTAGAGTGCACCATTGGCCATGATTCCTTGATGAATCTTGTCCCAAATTTCACAAGGAATTCATTCATGCCACTAATTCATCCTAAAAACTCGAGACTTGCAAGAACACAATCTCAACCGAAAATTGGAACAACCCTAATTGGTCACTAATCTCCAAATTGATGATCCAAAAACCTTCCTACATCAATCTAAAATGCATCTGACACAATAATTCCCATTGATTCTACCTAATTTAAGCCATGGAACAAGAACTGCATACCTGGTAAAATTGAGCAAACAGAGTGGTTGAATCTTCAACTCAACCCTCAAGAACTTGCAGAATCCTTCACTAGCCTCTAATCAATCTTCTGTATGCAAATAAAAGAATTGAAACGCCCTGAATTCTTGAAACCGATTCTGAGTTGCAAGCTTCCAACTCCAATGGCTAGCTCACGATTCCTCCACCACTTGGCCTCGAATTTGATCTGGGATCAATCACCAACCTCTGAGCAAGCTATTGAGATCAATTTCTTGGACTGAAATGGCCTCTAACCTTGTAACAGATTTTGATTTGCAATGAGAAATTTCAAAGTGCAATCTCACTCTCCTCTCTCAATTCTCACCAACCTTCACTCTAAACCACTTCTAAATCATATATAGAACAAGGATGAATGATCTAGAAAGTTCTAGATCAATCTAATGAGAAATTCAATATCTCACTTCACTTGAAAATCCCATCTCATGGTATCCTCAAGACAGTCCTTGCATCAGCTTGTACTCATTATGGTTTTCATCCAAATTCTCTCCAAATGAGATTATGAAAGTGTTTGGCTTGAAAGGAGCCTTGGTTATGCTTTGCATATTGGTTTGGCAATTGTTACTTGTGATGTAAGTAACCACTTTTCAAAGCAAGTCCTCAAATTAACCCTTAATTCAAAATTTTGGCAATGTCAATGTGCTTAAAATGTGTTTTACAATCAAATTGGTATGTCATATAGCTTGGTTTGGACATGTAGATCAAAAATCCCAATTTCCATCTTTGGTTCATTTGAAATTCACCCTTATTTTAGGCCATTTTTGTGATTTTGTGAAGAAAGCTATTCCAAGCTCTCATGACCTCTTGTCTAGACTTAAAACATCATTTTGAACAAGTTTTATGTTGAACATTTTCCCATTTGAAGCTTGGAAATAGGAGCTAAGGCCTTATGATTGAAATGACCTATAATCTCCAAATGACCAAAATACCCTTGACTTGTCAAAGCCATAACTTGAGTTCTACAAATCCTATCAAGGACTTATAGTACTCTCTAGAAAGCTAAGAGGATAAGGAACAACATTCATGTTGACCAAAAGTTCATAGGAATCATCCTTCTAGGGCAAGAGTTTCATGCAAATTGGACAACTTTCAAGCTCCAAATTCACATACCTCAGATGACCTGTAGCTTGTCAAAGTCATAACTTGAGTTCTACAAATCCTATCAAGGACTTATAGCACTCAAATTAAAGCTAAGATCATGCTATACAACATTCATGTTAGGGGAAATATGATATGACAATCACATCTTGAGCTAAATTGCCTTGAAGATAGGGGTCAAACTAGGGGATTTTACACTGTCAAGCCTTAGAAACCCTAGCTTGAAACTTCTCAAACTCTTAAATCATGATGAGTTGACCTTGGAATCATCCTTATAACATCTCAATGCATCAATCTATGATCACATGTCTCTTGGATTAGGTCTCAACCTTCTTCAAATCATCAGTTGACTTAGGGTTGACCCAGTCAAACCCTAACTGCACCACTCATGGCTGAGTCTTCTTAATCTTGCACAATAACATGTCTAGGCATCAAAGTGATCTTCAACACTCCTAATGAGCTCTCTCAAGACCTCAAGTCCATTTTCATGGCCTCAGAATCATCTGATAGCTTCCCACAACTCTCAAGTTAGGAGACACACCCTCTTGGCTTCAACCACTCTCTCTGAGGATCTTTTAACTTCTCTGACAAGGATATCAACCCTTGGGCACTTGAATAACCTTCTTAGCTAGCTTCAAACTCTTGTGTAGCCTTTGATTGGTAATCATACCTCTTGATCTCCTGCATACATGTCAATGAAATGCAAATGATAATGCTAATGTGAATGAAATGAAACATAAGCTAGGTAAAGAAATGTTGGGCAAATTTTGGGGTGCAATAGCTGCCCCTATTCAAACGGCTTGGACCTGACTGGGTGAGAAGCGAACGGCTCTCAAACAATCAAGGTGAAAGACGGTTGAATACCAACAAACCCTGAAATTTGCCAACTGCACAAGTACACGGTACTCTGATGGGAACTAATATTCGGAAACCAAAATAATAGTTGCACGACAACTAGCTGGAGAAACACTATTCTGAATCTCTGTCAGGAGGATTCTCTGATTTATCTGATATCACTGCATCCTCAAATCATTGAGGGATCACTGGTTATACGGCAACTGGAAATGCATAGCTGATATTGCCGTCAGGCATTCTGCGACACTGCTGCGGAAGAGTTCCTCGGGACTCATCAGGTCTTTAGGAACTTTTTAACAATCAAGTTAATTGTGCCGTCGGGCATTCAAAGGAATTTTCGGGCGTCATCCGGACTTCGTCAGTAAGTTGGGAATAGATTTCTCGGTCAATCATGAACTAATATGGATACCTAAACCATTGCCATCGGGCACTCCGCGTCAGCTGAGATAACTGCTTCGATATCACGATCGGACTTCAGGAGTAAGTCTTGAAATGGGATCCTTAATCATTCACAGATCAATAAGGATACACAATCTTTTACCGTCAGGCACTCCGCGTTAGCTGGGAGAACTGCTTTAACATCGCAGTTAGACTTCATCAGTAAGTCTGGGGTTTTGGCGCTACTGCCAGACTTCAATCATCAAGTCTTCAAGGGAAGTTTCAGAAACCTGCTGGGGATGACGCATCTCCGCTGGGGATTCTGGGGCACCATCAAGTAACTCTGCTTCGGGGATCCAGAAATCATTCCGGATGAATCAACTCTGTTGAGGACTACAAGAATCATCTTGGACAAATAACTCCGCCAGAGACTTCAAGAATCATCCTGAACCAATAACTCTGCTGGAGATTTCAGGAATCATCCTGAGCAAACACTCTGTCGGGGACTCTAAGCATCAACTTGAGCAACCAACTCTGGCGAATGCACTAGGGATTTTAAGAATCATCTTAAGCAAACCACTTTGCTGAGTAGTCCAAGAATCATCTTGGGCAAGCGACTTTGCTGGGGGAATTCAAGAATCATCTTGAGCCACGCAACTCTTCTGAGCTTTCAGGAATTATCCTGAGCAGACACCCTGTCGGGGAAGACCTGCAAAACAAGAATGGTAACAACCTAGCTCATGTTTCATATGCATATGTTTGACAATGGCGCAATGCTCCACACGGTGGAAATGCTACGCGTTTAGGGTAAATGCTATGCAATCATGCAAAATGCTATGGCCCCATCAGCAAAATAAATGCTGAATGGAAAAGCCTCCTGTCAAGGAGAAGGAACACTCTGGTGGGGAGGAGGAATCGTCCTGCCGAGGAGAGGAAGTCACACGAATCTCAATTGGATTCCGCCTGGGGAACGAACTTCAGCCGACTGCTGCAGGGGAACAAAGTTCTCCGAGAACCTAAACCCGCTCAACTAGGCGTACAAACCACAAGCTGAGGAAAACGATGTCAATCGCAGAAATAAACTGCCTGGCATTCGCAGATAAAACTTTCCTGGAGATAACGACTCCGATGGGGAAATACAGTATCAGCTATTCAACACTTTACTGGGGAAAACCAATCATGGTCTGAACGGCTTCCAAGGACTCGGCTCTCTTGGGATACTGCAAACTCGGCTGGGGAAGAAGGAATCGTCCTGCTTACTGGGGAGAGTACAACTACGTGGGGAATTTCAATTCCGCGGGAGACTTCAGTCTGAACTATCGAGGGATGAACACTTCAGTATATGACTCAGCTGGGGGGACGACGATCCTTCAAGACACATCTAACTAGGGAGAGAATCTTCTCTGCTTGGGAAATATGTTATACCTGCAACAACACAAACAAACAGACAAGATACCCTTCTCAAAGGGACCTATCAAGGTTATCATTTCATGACAATACTCAAGTAATTCATTGTTTCAACAATCAGTGGCTTAGGCCAGTAGGTTTATGTATGCGCATTTTATCAAAAACATCGGCGTTCTTTTTCGCAAACAAAACAGATAAATGCTAAACAAACAAACAGAATTGCTGAATAGTATACATTTCATTGATAACGAACCCCTGAATGGGCAAAAATGTTTTACGACAGATGCAAGCTCCTGGAATGAGGAAGCTGCGCAAATAAAAACATAAATATACATCAGTATATACAAATGTTGGCAACGAGGCATAGACAAACACCATGAGTTGATCCCTCTATGACCCACTCGCCTTCGATACTTCTCCGACGCTTCAGCTTCAGAAGAGATTGATTCAGATAAACGGCCCTCAGGTCTTCCAAACCACCGAACAATGAAAGTTCACACGCGAAACGCAGTCATTTGCTTTTTTAAATCCCTAACTTTTGCCTCAATCGCCCTTTCGGGTTTTCGATTCACCGGGATACCCTTTTTTGCCAAAGTCGCCCTTATAGGTTTTCGACTTTGCGGGTGCACATTCTTTTCTTTATATCCCTAATTTTTGCCCGAACCTTTTTCCTTTTTTATGGTTCGCCAGGATGCCCTATTTTTGCCTGGATATTCTTTTTCTTTCCAGCGGGTCATTCTTTAAGCAAAGTATTTTTTAACTGCGTCCGCGTTCACCGGGAATGCAAAATCTTCACCATCCATCGTGGATAACAACAAGGCTCCTCCCGAGAAGACCTTGCTGACAACGTACGAACTTTCGTAATTGAGAGTCCACTTGCCCCGGTGATCGGAGTGTGGAGGAAGAATCTTCTTCAGGACGAGATCACCCGTCTGAAAGCTTCTAGGACGCACCTTCTTATCATAAGCTTTCTTCATTCGGCTTTGGTACAGACGACCATGTGCAATCGATGCTAACCTCTTCTCATCCATTAGGCTGAGTTGGTTTAGTCGGTTCTTAATCCATTCTGCCTCATCGAGTTTCACGTCAACCAAAACTCGTAAAGAAGGAATCTCAACTTCTAACGGTAGGACAACTTCCATACCGTACACCAATGCGAACGGAGTTGCCCCGGTTGATGTAAGTACCGTTGTACGATAACCGTGCAATGCAAATGGCAACATCTCGTGCCAATCCTTGTAGGTCACAACCATCTTCTGTACAATCTTCTTAATGTTCTTATTGGCCGCTTCAACGGCGCCATTCATCTTCGGCCGGTAAGGAGATGAGTTATGGTGTTCAATCTTGAAACTCTGGAACAACTCCTTCATTATCTTGTTATTCAGATTCGAACCATTGTCGGTAATGATCCGCTCGGGAATTCCGTAACGACAGATGATGTCCCTCTTTATGAATCTAGCCACCACCTGCTTGGTCACATTAGCGTATGAGGCTGCCCCCACCCACTTGGTGAAGTAGTCGATAGCTACCAGAATGAAGCGATGACCGTTAGATGCAGTGGGCTCGATCTTGCCTATCATGTCGATGCCCCACATGGAGAACGGCCACAGGGAGGACATGACATTCAACGGGCACAGCGGCACATGAATCTTATCAGCGTAAATCTGGCATTTATAACATCTCTTTGCGAATTTGAAGCAGTCAGACTCCATCGTCAGCCAGTAATATCCTGCTCTCAGGATCTTTCTTGTCATAGCATGCCCGCCGGCGTGCGTACCAAACGTGCCTTCATGTACTTCTTCCATGAGCATACCCGCTTATTTCTCATCTACACATCTGAGTAGCACGAGATCGTGGTTTCTTTTATACAAGACTCCATCAGGATTGAGATAAAAATTTCCAGACAGCCTCCTCAGAGTCTTCTTATCCTGAGTCGATGCTCCCGCAGGATACTCCTTAGTCATAAGGAAAGTCTGGATGTCATGGAACCATGGTTTGCCACCGGAGGCTTCCTCGATCGCAAAGACGAATGCAGGTCTATCAAGACGAGAAAGGATAATTCTTGGAGCTTCATTCCAAAAATTGACTTTATACATCGAAGCCAACATGGCTAAGGCATCAGCCATCTGGTTTTCAGTTCTGGGCACATGATGGAGTTCCACTCGATTAAAGAACGGAAGCAACCTTCTGGCATAGTTCATGTACGACACCAAATTCGATTGACGAGTCTCCCACTCCCCTTTAATCTGGTTAATTACAAGCGCCGAGTCACCATATACATCTAGGTTCTTGATTCTCAAATCAATTGCTTCTTCTAGACCCATAATGCATGCTTCGTACTCCGCTTCGTTATTGGTGACCGGAAACGCCAGTCTCGCAGTGAACGGGATGTGGGATCCGTGGGGAGTCGTGATGATCGCTCCAACGCCACTTCCGTAAGAATTAATCGCCCCGTCAAATATCAATTTCCATTGGGATTTCCTATCTGGACCCTCGTCGGGCAACGGTTCATCACAATCTTTCACTTTGAGAAACATGATATACTCATCAGGGAATTCAAATTTCATCGGCTGATAATCTTCGATCGGCTGTTCGGCAAGGTATTCAGACAATACGCTTCCCTTGATGGCCTTCTGGGAAACATACTGAATGTCATATTCCGTCAACACCATTTGCCATCTGGCAATCCTACCCGAAAGCGCTTGCTTCTCGAAGACGTACTTGATCGGATCCATCTTCGAAATTAGCATGGTGGTGTGATTGAGCATGTACTGTCGTAAACGTTTGGCAGCCCAGGCTAGTGCACAACACGTTTTCTCCAGCATTGAGTAACGAGATTCACAGTCCGTGAACTTTTTGCTCAAATAATAAATGGCATGCTCCTTTATGCCCGTCTCGTTGTGCTGACCGAGAACACACCCCATACTATTCTCAAGAACTGTCAAGTACATGATTAAGGGTCGTCCGACCACTGGGGGTATCAAGATCGGAGGTTCCTGTAGATACTGTTTTATCCTATCAAATGCCTTCTGGCAATCCTCGTTCCAGATAATCGCCTAATTTTTCTTTAACAGTTTGAACATCGGTTCACACGTGGCCGTGAGCTGAGAAATAAACCTTGCAATGTAGTTTATTCTGCCCAGGAAACCACGAACTTCTTTTTCTGTTTTTGGCGCTGGCATTTCTTATATCGCTTTTATTTTCGCAGGATCAACCTCAATGCCTTTTTCACTCACGATAAACCCCAGTAGTTTTCCGGACCGTACTCCGAAAGTACACTTGTTAGGATTCAGCCTCAACCTGAACTTCCTAAGCCTCTCAAAAAGCTTCAGCAAATTGACCAGGTGTCCCTCCTCCGTTTGGGACTTCGCAATCATGTCATCAACATAGACTTCAATCTCATGATGAATCATGTCATGAAACAAAGTAACCATTGCTCGTTGGTAAGTGGCCCCTGCGTTCTTTAGACCGAAAGGCATTACCTTGTAGCAAAACGTTCCCCAAGGTGTAATAAACATAGTTTTCTCCATGTCCTCCGGCGCCGTCTTGATCTGATTGTAACCAGAGAAGCCATCCATGAACGAAAATACGGAGAACTGAGCTGTATTGTCGACCAACACATCAATATGGGGGAGCGGGAAATCATCTTTAGGGCTCGCCCTATTCAAATCCCGATAATCGACGCACATTCGCACCTTACCGTCCTTCTTCGGTACAGGCACTATGTTGGCGACCCACGGAGGGTAAGTGGTGACCACTAAGAAGCCAGCGTCCAGCTACTTCTGCACTTCTTCTTTGATCTTAACGGCCATATCTGGTCGTGTCCTTCTAAGCTTCTGCTTAACGGGAGGACAATCTTCTCGCAGCGGCAAGTGATGGACCACGATGTCAGTATCAAGTCCGGGCATATGCTCGTATGACCAAGCAAAGATGTCACTATACTCTCTTAGCATCTCGACCAATCTCTGCTTGACATCACTCTGCAATGCAGCCCCTACCCTGACGTTCCTGACAAGTTCTTCAGAACCCAGATTCACAATCTCAATCTCCTCCTCGTGAGGCAGAATGACTTTCTCTTCTTGTTTCAACAAGCGGACCAACTCTCCGGGAAGGTCTTCGTCTTCATCAATCTCTTCTTCGGCTTGATAGATCGGGAAATCAAAGTCGAAGTGAGTCGTAGAAGGTCCAGAGTCAATGTCATCTGCTATGTGGATCCTGCAATAACAAGGGTTAAGCTTAAAACAAGGATATGCAGGTTAGCACAAACCCCATTTCCATTTTATTGTTTTTCAAAACAAATATAAAACAGGAATAACAGAGATCACAACATTTGAATACGAAGAAAAATGCCTTTTGATTTATTGGTAAAATGCATGTACATAATCAAACAAGGCCCTGACAATAAAACCACTATGCCCCGGGTAGGACGTAGGGTTGTACAATGATTGAAAAAAAAAGTAAATCATTACTCTTTGCCTGTCACTTGGATGATATCCCTGATGGACCAGTTGTTGAGGCTCCCGCCTGGCTTGCTTGGCTAGATCCAAGAGTCTAGGTCGCAATCATTGTCTTCGCCGTCTTCAGACACTGCGTTGACACTTTCAAATATCACCCCGCCACTGGTAAACTGGATCGACCCTTTACCTCGTGACGCACTGCTAGAAGAGGAGGCTTCAGCCGCAGGAGAGTATCCTAACCCAAAATTGTCTTTCTTGTTAGGTATCTCTAGAATTCTCCCCCAACCTAGGGTAGGTCTAGCTTGGATAACGGCACGGGCTTCCATGAAGGAAGAGAGAGTCATCTCTGGCTTCTCAGTGATTACAGGAGTTACGTTCTTGACTTTAACAGCTTCGAACGCCTGACATAGGGTTTCGTGGATTTATCCATCCATCTCAACATACTTGAAGGACGACAAATGGCTCACCATTATATCTTCCTCGCCACATATGGTCACGACGCTACCTCCAACAACATACTTAAGCTTCTGGTGCAACGTGGAGGTCACGGCACCAGCGGAATGGATCCATGGCCGGCCTAAGAGACAACTGTAGGCAGGCATGATGTCCATAATGTAGACGACCGCGTCGAAGGTTTCCGGCCCGACTTGGATTGGTAACGTCACCTCCCCGAAAACATGACGTTTGGTTCCATCGAACGCCTTCACAACCAGATCACTAGGTGTGCAAATCAAGCCGCGAGTATCTAACTTCATCAATGCTTTCTTAGGAAGAACATTAAGCGATGACCCTGTGTCCACCAACACATGAGATATAATCGTTCCCCTACACTCTATCGAGATGTGCAGGGCATTATTGTAGTTTCTTCCCTTCGGCGTCAGCTCCAGGTCAGTGAATCCTAACCCGTTTCCAGCATTTACGTGGGCTACGACTCCTTCTAACTGGTTGACCGATATTTCCTGCGGTACATACGTGGCATTCAAAACCTTTAACAACGCGTTGCGATGTGCCTCAGAACACAGCAACAAATTCAGGATGGAAATTTTCGAAGGCGTTTGATGGAGGTGATCCACGATCTTGTAGTCACTCTTCTTAATCAGTCTCATAAACTCTTCAGCATATTGAATAAGTAAGTCCTTCTCTACCCTACGAGGGGCTTCTTCAACGAATTTACTCTTTCCCTTATCAGTTACATCAATTTTGTCTGCTTTGTCCGCCACGATCTCAGGTGGGGCAAATACTCTCCCGCTACGAGTGATTCCGCCAATTCCCACTAGGTTATCCACACACGACCCTGATGGTTCCAATTCCAATTTCTGTCCGTTGCAGTAGACGTCTTCCCCATAGTGCCATGGGACAACATTGGTGCTTTCGAAAGGTATCGGCCCAGCTTTGGTGATGGTAATTGTGGGCGGCCTGGGTGCAGAAATAGTTATCGTCCGATGAGGGATGGTGATGGTGGCAACCTCATCATCTTGCTTCAGCATTACCTCTCCCGATCCGCTTTCGGCCCTTTGGCTAAACTGCAAGATTCCTTCGGTCATCAGACTCTGAATCCCTTATATCAATTGTTCACATCCATCAGGACTAGTCGCACAGCCCATACACAGTTCTCCGCAGCCCGGGAAGAAACCTCTTTTCATCAGCTTGGCTTTAACGAAGATAAGCGGTGTCTTCAAATCCTTGACATCAGTCAACAAATCTAAGCTCTCGTCTTCAATAATGGCATTTACTCCACCTCCCCTATGATTCGACATAGGGTTCTTCGTGACATTTGGCACATTATCTGAGAAGTTGATGATCTTAGCGTCCACCATATCTTGCACCTTGTGCTTGAAGGCCTTGCAATTTTCTATCGTGTGGCCTGGTGCCCCTGAGTGAAATTCACAAGTCGCATTCGCATCATAACCTGGCGGAGGTGCCCCTGTCAAGGGAGCCAGGGTTCTCTTCTGGATCATCTGCAACTGAAGCAGCGTCTGTAACAGTTGGGCATAAGACATGGGCGGAGTCTCGAGGTGACGACTTGACAGAGGTGCCCTGTTCTGATACTTTTTGTACCCTTGCTGATTCGGCTGCTGCTGCTGCTGCTGTGGCTGTGGCTGCTGGACTGCGGGGACGGTTATGCTGGCCACCTGCTGGTGAGGGCCTTTACCCTTCGTTCGAGCGTTGGACACGGCGCTCGTCTCTCCTTCCCGTCTTTTGCCACCATAGGGTTTCTTTCCTCCTCCAACTGAGGACAGATCACCTTGAATTTTCCCCAGTTTGATCCCATTTTCAACGTGCTCACCCGTGATAATGAGATCTGAGAAGCTTCCAGACATACTGCTGATCAATTTCTCGTAATAAACCCTTGGGAGGGTGGCTACGAACATTTCAACAAGCTCCCGTTCAACCATCGGCGGCTGAACCCTGGCTGCTAATTCACACCACCTTTGGGCGTATTCTTTGAACCCTTCGTTGTTCCGCTGTGACAAATTCTGCAGTTGGACCCGGTTCAGAGCCAAGTCACTGTTATATTGGTAATGGTGCACAAATGCTTCAGCAAGTTCCTTCCACGTGCGCACGCTGGTAGGCTCTAGACTCGTATACCATTCCAAGGATGGCCCGGACAAGCTGTCCTGAAAGAAGTGCATCAGCAACTTCTCATCTTCAGAGTGAGCTGACATTTTCTGGTAGTATGATCTCAAGTGGACGCGAGGGCAAGTGGTGCCCTTGTACTTTTCGAAGTCGGGTACCTTAAACTTGATCCTGGCCATTGGCGACCACTTGCATAAGCTCCATGAATCGGTCCATCCTTTCTCGGAGTTCCTGAACGTCAGTCTGCACTTGCTCTATTACACTGGCTTGATTTGCTATGGTCGGATAGCGGTGGATTGGTCTTTGATCAATCCTGGAACAACCTGAAACAACCTGCATACACAAAGGGTTAGAAAAACGACAAAGTGCTCGTTACGCAAATGCTTCATGAAAATGCAAACGTGTGTCTGTGCGTTAGGGAGATTTTCCCCGATCCTAGTGCCTGAGTGCCAGTGCTGATAATAAGAAGTCTGAGTCCAGTCATGGAAATAACATCTCGTATATATAAAGAAAGCCCACCAAGGCGGTACACAACGTCACTGAGTACAAGCTGAATCAATAGCATGACCTCAACCAACAAGCCTGGTGATGGTCAGTATACAACAATGATCAACACAAAAGGATTACAAGTAGTCAAGTGCGGCCACGGGCTCGAGACTCTTCTAACAGATTCCTCGTTTCTGGATGATCAGGCCGAGTGAGCAACCCTTCGACGAGTAACTCCCTCTGTGTAATAGTGTATTGAAGACCTTCAACTGAGTCTTCCCATGCTCCTTCGCCGAAACAATCTTCTAGCTTCCGCTTCTTGGATTCAAACATCAGTTTGTGCTCCTTCAAGTTAGCAAGAGCTTTGTTGAGCTGGCCTTCAGCGGCATATCTGCGAGCGGTTTCTTCATCAAACCTCTTCTCACTAGCCTTCACCTGGGCTTTCAGCTTGGAGATCTGTTGCTTCAGCTTATCCTCCCGTTCTTTGCCGTTGGCTAGGGTGGCCTTCCAATGCTGGTTAAACTTGGATATTCTCCGGTACGCTTCATCCAAGTGCTGCTTCTTGGTGGCCAGTACGTCATTGACGGCTTTGAAGTCTCGACCCAAGCGCTCACGCTCAGCTATCTGCTTAGTCAAATCTGTCCCTAACTGGTTCACCAGCTCTGTCTGCCTCTTGAAGGAATGGACGGCCTCGCTTTTCTCGCTTCTGAGTTGAGCCAACTCTTTCTCCAATTCTTCATTTGCCTTCTTCAGCTCATCTCTCTCAGCTAACACCTGATTATGCTGCTGAATGGGCACGGTGGTAGGCTCTTCAATCACCGGAGGGCTTTCTGGCTTGGCAGGAGGAAACGGCATCCCTACAGCATCTGCTCTGGCTATGATCCAAGTCACATACGGAGCGTAGGCTTGGCTATTACTTTTTCCCAGCAATGGTTTTCCCCGCTTACTGATACCATTCCAAGCGTGATGAAGCTTAGATAACATATCCCCCTCTAGAAGACCAGTGAGGTACAGAGATTCCTGCACCTCTTTATCCTTCGACGGAGCTCTCAAAGCATAAGCAAACTGTCGGACCAACAGAGATGGATTATAGTTGATACAGCCCTTCCTGCCTATCAAAGGCACATTAGGAAACCCACTGCAACTGAAGATAATCTCAGTACCCAACCTATCTCTATCAAACCAGGCAATATCCTCCGCTGACAGACTCATCAAACGCTCAGACCACTCAGCTGTGGCTGCAGACGAAGCAAAGGGACCCTTCTTGGGTAGATGACTATCAAGCCATCTATAGTGGACGGAATGGTAGACATCTCCTATCAAGGTAGGGACCGGATTCCCTGATGCAAAGATGTGAAATGCGTCGAAGTTTACAAAGTCAGGCATATTGGGGAACAGAATGATGCCATGTATACACAGAGCAAGGATGGCGTTGAACACAATCCAACATCCGTCTTTGGCGCACTGTTGAGCCTTTCCCACTAAGAACTGCAAGGAGAAACTAGGAACCTTGTTCCAACTAGACAAGATCAACTCGGAGGCATCTAGATGAAGTGAAGGAGCTAGACTAGCCAGATTAGGCTCAGTATCCATATGAACAAAAGGCATCTGCCTTTTGATAGGGACACCTAACAAGTCAGCATACTCCTCTAGTGTGGGTGCGAGAATAAAATCTTGGAAAGTAAAGCATCTCAACGGAGGATCATAGAACTGCAGCAGGGCGTGTAACCCATTCAACTCAAACACAGAGGGTTTACGAACCAAACTGAGTAGTTTACCGTAAGACTTCCTGAATTCATCTCTCACAGAATCATCTGCCAAAGCAATCAAACCAGTCAGCTGAACAACATCAGGAGTGGGGAGCTTGTAAGCCACAGTCTTCCTCAGAGAACCCATAATAGCACAATAGGAGGTAAGAAAACCTGGATCGGGGAAACGGTACCTGCAACACAGACACACGTTAATGAAATGCAAATGAGTATGCAAAGCAATGCAAAATGCAATCATGCAGCAGGAGATCAAGACGACTGTGCTGTGAAGATTCTGTATCAACAAAACCATAATACTGCTCTGTCAAGAACAACCATAATCTCTGATAATAAGAAAACCCTGATATCGGACCATAAATTCTGCTCTGTCAAGAACAAACATATATGATAATAAGGACTTCTGATACAGGACCATAAATCTGCTCTGTCAAGAGCACATATACATCTGATGATAAGGACCTCTGATACAGGACCATAAATCTGCTCTGTCAAGAACACCTATACATCTGATGATGAGAACCTCTAATACCAACAAAACTGATTCACTATCAAGAAAACCAGGTAGTCTGAAGTTTAAGGTTTCCTGCAACAAACCCGACCCTGCTCACAGGTATGGACCTATACTGACACAAGTTCGGCATCCTATGCGGTCATCAGCGTCACAGACATTCAAGAGGGGTGATACGATACCCAGAAGGTGTGGCATCACCATCTCCTGAAGCAGCCTCACTCAGCTGAATTCCAAATGATCGGTCCCCATAGTCGACAATCCTCCAAACCAACAACCCCTCAGGCCCATAGGGCCGGAAAATAAGTCAACCGGGAGAACCTCGTCTGAGCGTGGATTTCATGAGACACTAGTGCCTGCAAAGCAAGCACGCGCCCACTAATTTCCACAACTAATGCTAGGTACACTCAAGCCTGGGTCTGGCTTCTCACTCATCAGAATGCCCTTCCCACAACAGCACAGATAATCATATCATACTGAAAATAAAATGCGGGAAATAAAATGCGATAAATAAACACAACCCGACAAGTAATCATACAAGTGCTAGGATTGACTCTCACACAGGGACGTTGGATCCCCAGACTGACTCGCATAAGGGACGTTGGATCCCAGGAAACTATCAAGTCCCCAGCATAGTCGCCAGCTGTCGCTACCGCGAAAATAAGGTGCCGGCAAAACAGAAGAGTCGCCACCTTTCGTTATTTATCCCTCAGAGCGGGAAAGGAAACGATTGGAAAAACCTGACGAAAAGGTATAAGACAAGGTCATCGCAACCATTGTCTGGGTTCGGGAGTCGGTTACACAAGGGGAAGGTATTAGCACCCCTCACGTCCATCGTACTCGATGGGATCCATGCTTGTTGTGTTTAACTGACGGGTTGGTTTAATCTATCTACCTATCAAGGCTGGTCTGAAAAGAAAAAAATGACTCGGCAAAGCATCGCGCTTTATGCCTACGTATTCTCATCAGAGAATGAGAAATCAGAGTCAACGTAGTTCGACTAACTACGGGTTACGGGGAAGGTGGCTCGCCAATACATCAGTATTGTGCCTACGTACTCTCAACAGGCTTGAGAGATCAGAGCTTACGTAGTTCGGGCTAATACGGATTACGGGGATTCAGATTCATCTGTTTTATTGAGTAGGGTTAACAAACACTTCCAGCAGTTGGATGTACGCAGCTCGACCCTTGGAGACTTAAGCGTTACCGTTTACGGTAGAACTGAGAGTTAACAACACTCTTTTCTTCAGAAAAGCTTCCTTTGAATTATGGGCCCACGGGGCAAAAAGGGTTTGAAGTTTGTTTTCTGTCTTTTACGGAAGAATTGTTTTTTAATTGTCTGTAACCAATATCGCACTAGAGACTATGACCTGAGAGTGAATGTGTCGCATGTCACCCTAAGGGTACCATACTAAACATCCAGACTGTTGAAGAGTGACCCTTCAACAACCGTTTCTCAAATAGCTTAAGGCTCGTAACGTACGACGTCAGTTAACCTTTATTACTGTATTTTGATTTGTTTTGAGATGAGAAGAGAACGAACAGGTTCAACTAAGGGGAGACTATCAAGTCCTAATGTTGTCATGCCAAGGATTCATCCTATGGTTGAGATTTTAAACAGGGAACTCCTAGAAGTTATCATGCATAGGTTTCAACCTAAAGTTATATCATCACTTCCTTATCAAAGGAAGTGAGACTCCTAAGGGATCATGTCAATGGTAAACAGAAACAGATAAAGCATCAGCTTAAACAATAAACAGATATACAGTAAAATGCATGCAATGCAAGTGAGGGAGGAAATGTGTGTGGGGCATCAGCCTCCACAAGCTCATCTCAACCTCAAGCCAAATATGAATAACTATAATCATACAGAAGAAATGAAATAAAATGCCATCAAGCAAAATAGGAGTAACTGCAATCATACAGAAGGAATGAAATAAAATTCCATCAAGCAAAATAGGAGTAATTGCAATCATACAGAAGGAATGAAATAAAATGCCATCAAGCAAATAACAAACCACATAGGCAAGGGAGCAGGGCTCTACCGAATACCCGCAAGCAAAGCCATACAGTAAAAATACAAGCAGAGGGAGCAACTCAACCTCTAGTGCAGTCATGCTCCTAGATTAAATCAGTCTAAACATGAACTTATTCTAATGCATCAAGCAAATCAAACAATCCACACAATACAGTTGCACATAAAGAAAATAGACAGTCAAGAAAGCAAATCAACAGCTTCCACAGCTTCACATCAAAGCAACCTCCTGACAGCAGTTCAGTCCTCAGTCTTCAACTGCTCTACAAGACCATCATCTTCAATAGCAAGTGCCAACTTATTTCTTCAAGCTTCTAACACATCCAACATAAGTATCAACTTATCCTCTCTCCCTCAAGCCTCAACTCTTCAATAAATCCCACCTTCAGGCTTCACTCCTAAAAACAAGTATCTACTTGGCTCCTTCAGGCTCTCAATGTATCAACACAAGTATCAACTCAATCTTTCTTCCTCAAGCCTCAGCTCCTCACTCAATTCCAATTTGATCTTCTCCACAAGTGTCAACTTGTTCTTCTGGACCTTCAAGCTTCAGCTCTCTCCTCCTTGCAAGTATCAACTTGCTCTTCCTGATCCACAAGCTTCAGCTCCTAAGGGTAATCTTCAAACACAGAGAAGTATCAACTCCTACCCCATAACTGCTTCAAGCAAGGAACTCCATCCTCTATCAAGGGAGAAAGATTCATCTAACAAGAGTATAGTTTGGATGATTGACAGCAGAGTGAAGACCAAGGGTCACCACTGAGCATCCTATCATCAGAGAAAGGGACCCTCAAAGGTTCTACCAACTGGTAAAGAGTCACACATCCTACCAAAGGAGGGATGAGGCCTTTACAAGGGGACCTTACATCATAGGGAATAATGGAAGTGATCAACATCTTCCATGTTTATGAAGGAAGAGAATCTATCTAGAAGCTCTGCCTACAAACCCTAATCTTAACACCTAATCAACACTACAACAAAAGAAGGGAAGATCTTCACATCCAAACTTCTTCAAGCAATCCATTGCATCTTCAACTTGCCTTCATCACCATCCAAGAGCAAGAGAAACAAAACCCTAATCTAAGGGAACTAAAGAAGACATTCTAGTTGGGTTAGTGCCTTAGAATAATCTAAAGTTAGCACCTAAACTAAAATCAAACAAAAATAGTAAACCACATTTTAAATTCCTACAAAAATTCCTAAGGGATCCTAATTCAATCATTAATCTACCACATCAAATTCAGAGGTTGAATCGTCCACCAAGTTCAAAAAATAAAATCTAAATCACAAGGTATCAACCATAAACCCTAAAAATGGAGCTCTTAAATTTTCAACCTAAAACTACCACTTATGTTCATCACAAAAATGGGAGAAACTTCTAGGGGTAACATGCACATCTATTCTAGCTACACACAAAAAATTAGCTCAAGAATCATCACCAATTGATCACACAAAATTCAGCAAAACAAGGTATCAACCATAATGATTTTAATATCAATTAAAAAGTAAAAATGCATATAAAATCAGAAAATGCATGGAATATTAATATTTTTATCTAAAAAAAACTAGATTCAATCATGAATCCATGGCAAAAAGAATGGAATTAATTGAGTCATTTTTCAATTATTAATGAATTTTCTAATAGCCATGTATGAAATGAAAAATAAAATGAAAATCAAAATAAAAATAACAAACGCGTGGTGTGAATAGCATGAAAAATCATTTCATTTTAGGGTTGGGCCCAAAAAGGGGGTGTGAGTATCAATCTGCACTAAGCCCACCCAGATTACATTAATGAAACGCTGCGTTTGATACAACTCAGAGTCCTTCACAAATTGAAACCAATCCATGGCCGTTAGATCCCATCTTGGTCAAAGGTCCACCTCCAATCCAATGGCTCTGGGATCATCTTCTTCCTTTTGAATTTCTGAGCTCAGTTCACCTGCGCGTGCTAGAGCCACCGCCGGTGACTTCTCCGATCAACCATCCACAACCCTAACTTTCTCTAGAGTCCACCATTGGCCATGATTCCTTGATGAATCTTGTCCCAAATTTCACAAGGAATTCATTCATGCCACTAATTCATCCTAAAAACTCGAGACTAGCAAGAACACAATCTCAACCGAAAATTGGAACAACCCTAATTAGTCACTAATCTCCAAATTGATGATCCAAAAACCTTCCTACATCAATCTACAATGCATCTAACACAATAATTCCCATTGATTCTACCTAATTTAAGCCATGGAACAAGAACTGCATACCTGGTAAAATTGAGCAAACAGAGTGGTTGAATCTTCAACTCAACCCTCAAGAACTTGCAGAATCCTTCACTAGCCTCTAATCAATCTTCTGTATGCAAAGAAAAGAATTGAAACGCCCTGAATTCTTGAAACCGATTCTGAGTTGCAAGCTTCCAACTCCAATGGCTAGCTCACGATTCCTCCACCACTTGGCCTCGAATTTGATCTGGGATCAATCACCAACCTCTGAGCAAGCTATTGAGATCAATTTCTTGGACTGAAATGGCCTCTAACCTTGTAACAAATTTTGATTTGCAATGAGAAATTTCAAAGTGCAATCTCACTCTCCTCTCTCAATTCTCACCAACCTTCACTCTAAACCACTTCTAAATCATATATAGAACAAGGATGAATGATCTAGAAAGTTCTAAATCAATCTAATGAGAAACACTTCACTTGAAAATCCCATCTCATGGTATCCTCAAGACAGTCCTTGCATCAGCTTGTATTCATTATGCTTTTCATCCAAATTCTCTCCAAATGAGATTATGAAAGTGTTTGGCTTGAAAGGAGCCTTGGTTATGCTTTGCATATTGGTTTGGCAATTGTTACTTATGATGTAAGTAACCACTTTTCAAAGAAAATCCTCAAATTAACCCTCAATTCAAAATTGTGGCAATGTCAATGTGCTTAAAATGTGTTTTACAATCAAATTGGTATGTCATATGGCTTGGTTTGGACATGTAGATCAAAAATCCCAATTTCCATCTTTGGTTCATTTGAAATTCACCCTTATTTTAGGCCATTTTTCTGATTTTGTGAAGCAAGCTATTCCAAAATCTCATGACCCCTTGGCTATCCTTAAAACATCATTTTGAACAAGTTTTATGTTGAACATTTTCCCATTTGAAGCTTGGAAATAGGAGCTATGGCCTTATGATTGAAATGACATATAATCTCCAAATGACCAAAATACCCTTGACTTGTCAAAGCCATCACTTGAGTTCTACAAATCCTATCAAGTACTTCTAGTACTCTATAGAAAGCTAAGAGGATAAGGAACAACATTCATGTTGACCAAAAGTTCATAGGAATCATCCTTCTTGGCAAAAAAGTTTCATGCAAGTTGGACAACTTTCAAGCTCCAAATTCACATACCTCAGATGACCTGTAACTTGTCAAAGTCATAACTTGAGTTCTACAAATCCTATCAAGGACTTCTAGAACTCAAATTAAATCTAATATCATGCTCTACAACATTCATGTTGGGGGCAAGATGAGATGACAATCACATCTTGAGCTAAATTGCCTTGAAGATAGGGGTCAAACTAGGGGATTTTACACTGTCAAGCCTTAGAAACCCTAGCTTGAAACTTCTCAAACTCTTCAATCATGATGAGTTGACCTTGGAATCATCCTCATAACATCTCAATGCATCAATCTATGATCACATGGCTCTTGGGTTAGGTCTCAACCTTCTTCAAATCATCAGTTGACTTAGGGTTGACCCAGTCAAACCCTAACTGCACCACTCATGGCTGAGTCTTCTTAATTTTGCACAATAACCTGTCTAGGCATCAAAGTGATCTTCAACACTCCTCATGAGCTCTCTCAAGACCTCAAGTCCATTTTCATGGCCTCAGAATCATCTGATAGCTTCCCACAACTCTCAAGTTAGGAGACACACCCTCTTGGCTTCAACCACTCTCTCTGAGGATCTTTTAACTTCTCTGACAAGGATATCAACCCTTGGGCACTTGAATAACCTTCTTAGCTAGCTTCAAACCCTTGTGTAGCCTTTGATTGGTAATCATACCTCTTGATCTCCTGCATACATGTCAATGAAATGCAAATGATAATGCTAATGCGAATGAAATGAAACATAAGCTAGGTAAAGAAATGTTGGGCAAATTTTGGGGTGCAACACACAACTGTGATTTTTACACAAAATGAAGAACAAATAAAACTTATGCGTTTGATGTAGAAAGTTGTTTGATGTACTTGTGTTTTTCTTTGTATGAGTTTCTACGTTGATTGTTTTTTTCAAATGTTCCTTGGATTGTTTTTTTGGAATTCTTTTTAGAATTTCTTGACCTTGAAGTGCTGATGGAGATTTCTTTATATACTCCACTTTCTCAAATAGTGTGTAGATGAAAGTACTGTAGGATGTAAACAGAAAGGACAAATACTTTTCGTCTTGATTTGACATTCCCTTTTTGCTTGAATTCATGTGCCATACACGAATGAGAAATAGTGTTGTTGGTAGACATTGGGTTTAATAACGTATCTTTCTTGAACAATATCTTTTCAAATGAACAGATATGAAAAATAATCTTGATCAGATCCTCTGATGATGTTCCATGTTCTTCTTTATCAGAGTCACTCTATCTAGAGTTTTGCAACAAAGTGCTTATCGTGAAAGAATGATCAGAGTTGACTTGATTCTCAGAGCCTCTGTACTTGCAACGTTTAGTTCTCACAGAGTCTTCTGAATATACTGAATCTTTATACTCTAGTCTTCTGTAGGTAGCGCTTCAGAGTCTTCTGCATGTAGCGTTTCAGAGTCTTCTACAACTAGCGCTTCAGAGTCTTCTGCAACTAGCGCTTCTGAGTCTTCTACAGCTTTGCTCAGAGTCTTCTGTGTTGCGCTTTCTACGCTCAGAGCTTTGTGTTATATAATGTTCAGAAGAATTCTTTTTGTCTTCAAATGAATATTTATTTGATATCTGAAACAAAAACACTTGAACAAAATTAGAGTATATAATTTCTCTATACAAAATTTCATTAATGTTATCATCAAAATATTGAGATATATTAAGAACCAATATGTGTTCTAACAATATTGACGTGTGCATCATGCATTCATATGCATTCCGGACTTCGGTCTAGTGTTTGATTCTTCTGGCTTCACTCCCATTGTGCGGATGTGAAGTATTTTGTTGTGCTCTGGTTCTTGTGTAGAATCGATCCTATTAATGGGGATCTATGGAGGGTTGATGTCCCAGTGTCATCAAACTTTGATGAATTGGTACCACATGCATGAGTCTTGTTGCATTTGCATTTATGTGACAATTTGTTGTAAATTAGGATATTATGACTTTTTGATGTTTCCTTGATGTTTATGATGATGTTGAATACGAAAATGATGTTATTTTATATATTGATTCCTATATTGATTATTATGAATCTTTTTACTCACCCTTCCTGTTTGAATGTTGCCTCCATGTGGGTAACGTGCAGATGATCAGGTTTATTCGTGGATGTCGTCGAGGACTTTTTGGAGTTTTTGACTTTTGGTTGACTTAGAGGGTCATGCTCTGATAGTGTAACATCGGGTTAGGATCTTTGAGTTAAACCATGTTATATTGATTATTGTTATTTTGATTATGTTGCTGCGCAAGGAAAACTTTGAATTTTGCCTTTTTGAGTTCTGCTGCCTTTTGAGCAATTTTTAAGTAATTTTGGGAAAACTCGTTGTTTACGGAGCATTGACTTTTATTTGAGTTATTGAGAAATGTACGCCCTTTGAGGTGATTTTTATTGTGTTTACTATTTTACTCTGACAAATGTGATTGATTTTCCATTATATTTGTGGGGTAGAAAAGGGTGTTACATTAGTGGTATCAGAGTCTGGTCGGTCCGTCTGGCCAAGTTTTTATGTTGTTAGTCCCCTGTTAGTCAATAATGTGAGAACATTATTGGATGTGTTGTTTTCTTCTGACCCTGTTGTTAGCTACAAATGGATGGATGAAATGATCGTGCTCTTGCTAATGCGCTGGAATCGCTTGCCCAACTGATGGCCCATAATGGTGGACCTCCATATGAGTTTCGTGCTTTGGGGAAGTTCCAGAGGAACAATCTGTCGACTTTTGTAGGCACTCATGATCCTGATGATGCACAGAAGTGGCTAAGAGTGATTGAGAAGATTTTCCAGGTTATGGTGTGCACTGAGGGTCACTAGGTGCAGTTTGATACACATATGCTAGCAGAGGAAGCTGAGGACTGGTGGGATAACACTCGTCAAAAATTGAGAGGTGTTGGCATTGCAACAACTTGGACTGTGTTTAAGGAAGAATTTTTTAGGAATTATTTTTCTGAAGATGTTCGGGGCAAGAAAGAGGTGGAATTCCTTGAGCTGAAGCAAGGGAATATGATTGTGGCTGAGTATGCGGCAAAGTTTAAAGCTTTAGTGAAGTTTTGTCCGCATTACAATCATGCTGGCGCGGAGATGTCGAAGTGTCTCACGTTTGAGAATGGATTGAGACTACAGATTAAGCAGGGAATCAGGTACCAGAAAATTCGTCAGTTTGCGAAATGGTGGACAAGAGCAGAATTTATGATGAGGATAGCCGAGCTCGATTTACTCACTACAAGCATCTGAGTAAGAAGAAAGAGAAAGGATAGTATAGAGGGAAATCGTATGTGACTTCTGGTATAAAGGGAAGCAGAAGGCTTCAAATGGGAAGAAGTCAAGTGGGGGAGCGACTACTACTCCAAGCAAGTGTTATAAGTGTGACGAGCAAGGTCACCGTGCTGAGGTTTGTACTAATAAGGTGTTGAGGTGTCATCGTTGTGTTAGGAGAGGCCACAGAGCTACTGAATGCAAAGATGAAGCCCCGACTTGCTTCAACTGTGGAGAAAAAGGTCATACCAGTACCCAATGCCAGCAACCAAAGAAGATTGCTATTGCTGCTCAAACGAATGACAGAGTATTTGCTTTAAACGGTGCGGGAGAACCCAGAACAGATAACTTGATTAGAGGTACTTGCTTTATTA
The DNA here is from genome assembly GCA_963859935.3 of Lathyrus sativus. Taxonomy (NCBI): domain Eukaryota; kingdom Viridiplantae; phylum Streptophyta; class Magnoliopsida; order Fabales; family Fabaceae; genus Lathyrus; species Lathyrus sativus. The sequence continues at coordinate 104,646,917 of OZ012737.1, forward strand.
ATTAGGTTGAGTTGATTGCTATGATTGATACTGGTGCTACTCATTTGTTTATTTCGCTTGAATGTGCTATGAGGTTGAATTTAAAATGATCTTCTATGGTTGGGAGTATGGTTATCAATACCCCAACTAATGGTTCTGTGACTACTGCGTTAGTCTGTTTGAGCTTCCGTTTGATCATTTATAATAAGAATTTTGTGATGGACTTGGTTTGTCTACCTTTGCATCGAATTGATGTTATTCTTGGAATGAACTGGTTGGAGTTCAACTATGTTCATATTGATTGCTACAGCTAGACTGTAAGGTTCACAGAGTTTGGTGAATGTGGAGAGCTGATGTTTGTATCAGCTAAGCAAGTAGAATAACTCTTAGAAGATGAGGCTCAGATGTTTGCATTGTTTACATCACTTCAAGTTGATTATGAAGTAGTGAGCGTGAAGCTACCAGTTGTTCGGGAATTTCCAAAAGTGTTTTCCAGACGAGGTAAGTGACTTACCTCCTAAGTGTGAGGTAGAGTTTACTGTGGACTTAATATTGGGCACTAGTCCTATGTCAATGGCTTCTTATCGGATGTCTACATCTGAGTTGTGAGAATTGAAGAAACAATTGGAAGAGTTACTTGAGAAGAAATTTATTCGACCGAGTGTTTCTTCGTGGGGTGCTCCTGTGTTGTTGGTGAGGAAGAAAGATGGTAGCATGAGATTGTGTGTGGATTATTGACAGTTGAATAAAGTGAGGATCAAGAATATGTATCCACTTCCGAGGATTGATGATCTGATGGATCAATTGGTGGGTTCTTGTGTGTTTACTAAGATTGATTTGAGGTCTGGTTATCATCAAATTCGTGTTAAGCCTGATGATATTCTGAAGACAGCTTTCAGGACGAGGTATAGACACTATGATATACTATAATTCCGTTTGGTGTATCTAATGCACTTGGTGTATTCATGGAGTATATGAATAGGATTTTTTTATCCTTATTTGGATCAATTTGTGGTAGTATTCATTGACGATATCTTGAGTTTACTAAGGGACAAGAAGCTTTATGCCAAGTTGTCCAAGTGTGAGTTTTAGTTGAAGGAAGTTATTTTCCTTGGTCATGTGATTTCTAGTGGAGGGATTATTTTCGATCCGTCCAAAGTTGATGTTGTGTTACAGTGGGACACTTCGAAGTCTGCTATTGAGATTTGAAGTTTCCTTGGCTTAGCTGGATATTATCGTAGGTTTATAGAAGGATTTTCGAAGTTGGTGTTACCATTGACTCAGTTGACTCGAAAGGGTCAAGCTTATGTATGGGATGTTGCATGTGAGAGGAGTTTTGTAGAACTCAAGAAGAAGTTGACGAATGCTCTAGTACTGATCTTTCCAAATCCGAGTGAGTCTTTTGTGGTATATTGTGATGCGTCGAAAATGGGTCTTGGTGGTGTACTAATGCATAATGGTCAGGTTGTTGCTTATGCTTCTAAACAACTGAAGGTTCATGAAAGGAATTATCCTATGCAAGACTTAGATTTGGTTGTTGTAGTGTTCGTGTTGAAGGTTTGGAGACATTATCTTTTTGGGTCAAGGTTCAAAGTGTTCAGTGATCACAAGAGCCTGAAGTATTTATTTGATCAAAAAGAGTTGAATACTAGGTAGAGGAGATGGCTTGAACTTCTAAAGGATTATGAATTTGAATTGAGCTACCACCCTGGTAAGGATAATGTTGTAGTTGATGCATTAAGTAAGAAGTCCTTGCATATGTCGATGTTTATGGTTCGAGAGTTAGGACTGATTGAACAATTCAGAGATATGAGCCTAGTGTGTGAAGAGACTCCTAATAGTGTAAAGTTGGGTATGCTAAAGTTAACTAGTGGTATTCTCCACGAAATCAGAGAAGGTCAAAAATCTGATTTGAGTTTGGTGGATCGTCTCATGTTAATCAACCATGGTAACAGGGGTGATTTTCGGGTCGATGAGAATGGTGTGATTTGGTTCAGAGATAGGGTGTGTGTTCCAGGTGTGCCAGAAATTAAAAAGAGCATTGATGAGGAGGGTCACAGAGTGGGTTAATATTCATCTGGGTGCCACAAAAATGTACCAAGACTTGAAGAAATTGTTTTGGTGGCCAGGGATGAAGAAAGAAATTGCAGAGTTTGTGTATGCTTGTTTGACTTGTCAGAAGTCAAAGATTGAACATCAAAGACCGATGGGTCTGATGCAACAGTTGAATGTTCCAGAGTGGAAATGTGATAGCATTTCTATGGATTTTGTGACAGGTCTACCGAGGACTTTGAAGGGATGTGATTCAATTTGGGTGATTATTGATAGATTGACCAAATCGGCTCATTTAATACTGATGAGGATCAATTATTTGTTGCAAAAGCTGGCCGAATTGTATATTGATGAGATTGTGAAACTGCATGGTATTCCTTCAAGTATTGTGTCTTATAGAGATCCGAGATTCACATTGAGGTTCTGGGAGAGTTTGCAGACAACTATGGGTACTAAGCTGAGGTTGAGTTCTGCCTATCATCCGCAGACGGATGGACAGACAGAGAGAACTATCCAGTCTTTAGAGGATTTGTTGAGAGCTTGTGTATTGGATCAAGGTGGATCATGCGATAGTCATTTGTCGTTGATTGAGTTTACCTACAACAATAATTACCATTCTAGTATTGGAATGGCACCGTATGAAGCATTGTATGGTAGGAGATATAGGACTCCTTTGTATTGGTATGAGTCAGGCGGGAGTGTTATGCTCGAACCTGAGATTGTGTAAGAGACGACTGAAAAGATCAAGATAATCCAAGAAGAGATGAAAACATTGCAGAGTCGTCCAAAAAGTTATCACGACAAAAGGAGGAAAACACTTGAGTTCCAGGAGGGAGATCACGTGTTTTTTAGAGTTACGTCGGTAACTGGTGTTGGCCAAGCTTTGAAGTCTTGAAAGCTCACACCGCATTTTGTTGGTCCGTATCAGATTTCGCTGAGGGTGGGAGAAGTAGCATATCGGATTGCTTTACTACCGTCACTTGCAAATTTCCATGATGTGTTTCATGTGTCTCAGTTGAGGAAGTACATTCCAGATCTATCACATGTGATTCAGATGGATGACGTACAAGTGAGATATAACTTGAATGTTGAGGCATTGACAGTACAAATTGATGAACGAGAAGTGAAGCAACTACGAGGTGAAGAGATTTCTTTGGTAAAGGTAGTTTGGGGTGGACCAGCTAGAGGGAGCATGACTTAGGAGCGTGAGGGTTAGATAAGGGAGTCGTATCCGACTTTGTTTCCTTGAGGTAATTTTTGAGGGCGAAAATTCTTTTAAATGGGGGAGAGTTGTAACACCCCAAATTCTTGGAATATTTATTTAATTTATTTAAATATAAATATTCATATTTTTGGTGATTTTCGGTACTTGGTGTGAATATTGGGAATTATGGAGTTTTGAGTTATTTATTTAAATAATAGTTGTTGCGGTGGAAATAGGATATCAAATTATTAATTAATTTGAATCGCAATTTTTAATTTACAACCGCTCTTTGATTTATCCGAAGGAAAAGGTCAAAAGAGGAAAAACCTATTTTTGCATCGTAAACACAATGCGGGGAGAGGCCTAGGTAAGGGGTTGGTTAAGCTTAGGGAAGGTACTAGCACCCTAAACTTCTGTAGTACTTTACAGGAACCTTTTGTTTATTGTATGCCTTTTTTATTTTTATTTATTATCTGCTTTAATATATATTGAGCTAAGGGATATAGTAACCTAAAAGTCCTAAGGGTTAGTCCTAAGTTTACTCGGCAAGACGTCGCATCTTGTGCCTACGTATCCTGGATAGGGAATGGAATCAGAGTAATCATAGTTCCCCTCGTAAGGGAGGTTAGAAACTTTTTGACTGTGGTCAAGGTTTCAATGGGGAATAAACGTATCTTAAGGACACGCTTACGTGGAGTCTTTGAAACTCCTATTTCTATGTTGAATTTGTTAATTGAATTAGGGTTAAATTAGGGATTCCACGGCGGGAAACCCTGAATAGAGCACGGCGACTCTTTGACTAATGCTAGGGTAAAAGGTATTTTCGTCCACGGCGGGACACCTAAACTAATTAGGGTTTTGAAATGGTTGAAACTAAGGTTATTGACTCGGCGGCCAAACTGTTAATCCTAATTCCTTCGGAGGGATTCTAATGGTAAAAACATGCAAAATATGACAAATTACTATTCGGCCGAATTAAAGTGCGGAAAAATAAAGAAAGCGGTAAAAAAAGCATCGCGACGATCACTCGCGTAAATTACAAATTCCCAAAAAATACAAAATAAAATAACTGCGACCATGGCCTCGCGTAAATTACATCCATGGAACAAAAACGAACAAATGAAATAATAACGAGTTGAAACAAACAAATTAACGAGGGTTAGACAAAAATGAAACAGCTAAATCAAAACATATTTCTTTTTGAGTTTTTATTGAGAAGAGGAGAGGAGAATTAATTTCATGCTTAAATGGAGAAACTATTCTAATTATTTACTAAAAGTTTTAATAAAGAAACTGGTTTTAATTTTAATGAAAAAATGTCTTGAAAAAAAATGTTTTAATTTTATCGAAAATAAATGTTTTAAATTTTAATTAAAAAGGTGTTTTAAATTTTAATGAAAAAATTTGATTTAAATTCAACGAAAAAGGTTTTAATTTTTGTTTAAGTGAAAGAAAGGTCATTTTTTAATTTTTGTGTTAACTTAATGAAAATGGTTTTAATTGGAAAAAAGCTTTAATTAAGAAAAACTGTTTTATTTAGAAATATGTTTTTAAATAAAAAATGGTTTAATTTTTGAAAAAAACTTTTTAGAAATATCTTAATTTTTAAAAAAACTGATTACGTTATGTTTTTTTTTTTGTTGAAATAGCTTACCTAAGCTTAATTGCATTATTAATTACAAACTACATAGTTAATATAAATGAAAAAATAAACAATTGAATAATAGAATAAAAAAACAAATGAAACGTAAATAAAAAGGTTTATGCCGTTTTCTCCATGGATGACTATCGAAACTTTTCCTCTCCTTCAATCCTTGCATGTCAATGGTTCCTTCTTCTATTTATTCTTCCCATTAATCTATAATCAATGAATAAAACAACACACAAAAATCATAAAATGTCGTAAATCAAAGGAAATAGAAAGCTTACGGTAACGACGATGATGATGAACGAAGATCCCCTTGTCGTTGGAACTTTTTGCTCGCCGGTAGCGTTTGGCCGATGATGAATTCGAGCCTTTTAGGGTTCTTCCAAAAAAATCCCCTCTTCTGATAAATCGTGAGAATGACCGCCGTTTTTTCTTTTTATCCTCTTCTCCTTTATCAAATGCAACTCATGTTTATATAGGTAACAAATTAGGGTTAACTCTAACCTAATGCCCACTTTAAAGCCCAACTTAAATAATTAGTCAAAGCTAAAAAAAACAAACTAAAACAAACTTAAAAGAATAAAAATTTTTCTAATATTTTTAATTTTATGATTTTTGGATGTTTTTATGAATAATATGGAAAAAAGTAAAAAAATAATATTTTTTATAAAATAATTTAAATAAAATACGAAAATAATAATTAAATAATAAAAAAAACTATTCTTGTTATTTTTTTTTATGAAAATAGAAAAGTTAGAATAAAAATAAAAGAAACAAAACAAAAAGTGAAGAAGGTGAGATTCGAACTCTCAACCTCACAACTCCTTACACAGGGTCTCTTGCCAATTCTGCTATTTTATTCATTCAAAATAAAGTGGCACTAGAAACCCTGTAAACTAAAAGAGCGCGCCACATGATATTTTTTTGCAACAATCAAACAACTGCACCACCCATTAGTGGTTAGTTTAAACGCAATGCACAATGAAATGGGATGCAAGATGAAACGACTAATCTTAAGGCAAAATTTGGGGTATTACAGTTGCCCCTATTTAAATAGCTTCACCGGATGATTTGAGCGACAAAGGCTCGAGAAATCATGGTGGAGGGATTTAAATATAGATAACCGAAAATTTTGCCCTTAGATGCAGTGATATGCAATGCTATGGACAAAATGGAAATAAACTATAATGCTGACAATGCCATGAATTTAGTATGGTACGTATGATGGAATGGTAAATGCAGAGATGCAGACGACACGACGACACCGGGGAAAGACGCGACGAACCACATTGGGGAATACGACGCACTGGGTGACAGCACGACCCTGGGGGAATCCTAACGATGATGGTCAACTGGTGCTAGCATGACTAATTTTCACCTTTAGAAAGGAAAGGTAAGAGCGAGATCCTCAATGGAGATGGCACCGATGAGACGGCCTCCACTGGGGAAAATCTAGGAGTAATTATTCAACAGGTTCAGGCGTGACCGGCTGATATTCTAGAGTAAAAAATAAAACTGGATCTGCACAACTGTAGGATCGATTAACAAGATGCTGGAGCATTGAGCAAAGAATAACATTCGAGCTTCTGGAAACTCTCCTTCGTGACAGGATCAAACAGAATTTTGGAATCCGTAGAAAATATACAGGGTAAAACCAGCTGCATGTCAAAATAAATGGACTTTAATGGGAAATGCCCTGATAAGCCTCTCGAGAGAGAATAGCCACTTATCGTTGGAAGGGACTTATATGCCAAACTGGATAAGCTCTCAAATAAAGAGGTTGTTGCTTATCTAATTAATAAACCTCCTTATATCTAAGGTCGACGCCTTGGACATATGATTCAGATTCTTCTTTTACTAAAGGGTAAACTGAACTTCCTCATACTTCAAGATTCACACTCTCCTGAATATGATTCTGCTCCTTCTTTTACTAAAGGGTAAACTGAACTTCCTCATACTTCAAGATTCACACTCTCCTGAATATGATTCTGCTCCTTCTTTTACTAAAGGGTAAATTGAACTTCCTCATACTTCAAGATTCACACTCTCCTAAATATGATTCTGCTCCTTCTTTTACTAAAGGGTAAACTGAACTTCCTCATACTTCAAGATTCACATTCTCCTGAATATGATTCCGCTCAAACCTCCCCTTTCTTCAAAATGATACGGGAAATGGAAACCAAACTGCTCGTTGGAGATGGCCATTTACTGCAAGTCATAACGAAAATAGGATAAGCTTCTCGGGCGAGAAATGCCGCTTATTTGCAAGAGTGACAATAATAAGCTTCTCGGGTGAGAACTGCTTGTAGAGGTGGTAACAGGTAATGTAAATTGTAAAGAAAGTTGTGATGATGACAAACATCTAGATCATTGAGTGATAGCAGGTAACATAAATTGTAAATAAGGTCGTGATGATGGCAAACATCTAGATCACTGTAATGTAAATTGTCAAGAATGTTGTGATGATGGCAAACATCTAGATCACTGAGTGATAGCAGGTAACATAAATTGTAAAGAAGGTCGTGATGATGGCAAACATCTAGATCACTGTAATGTAAATTGTCAAGAATGTTGTGATGATGGCAAACATCTAGATCACTGAGTGATAACAGGTAACATAAATTGTAAAGAAGGTTGTGATGATGGCAAACATCTAGATCACTGTAATGTAAATTGTTAAGAATGTTGTGATGATGGCAAACATCTAGATCACTGTAATATAATAATGAGCTCCTCGTATGAGAAGATCAATTGTAGAGTGTATTGTAAAGTGTAAGGTAGGTGATAAGCTCCTCGAATGGGAACTGTTGCTTGTCTATTGTGCAATGTAGTGATAAGCTTCTCGGGCGAGAACTGTCGCATATCTGCAAAGGATTGTAAATGCTTTCTTGAGAGATAGTGCAAAATAAATGCACATCCAGGTATGTTCGGTGACCGACGGGACCGAAGTTCGATCTAGAATTGGGATAGAAAGAACTGTCAAACAAGACTCCATTGAGGAAACGAACTCGAATGGGGACTACCTTATCTTAACGCGGAAAGGTAACGGAAATAACCATCGTCCACGAGGGTTGAACTCTGTGGGGAAACTGGAAACAAGTAGGTATTTTATGCTTAGGACTGACGATCTACTTGGAGAGAGCGGACAAACCCAGTTACTCGGCGGTAACGACCAGGATGACGACAAATAGCAAGCATGCAAATGCTAATGCGTATGCCGGAGTGTATACAAATGTGTATGTTCATGTGTATGACAATGAAATGAAAATGAGTATGTAATGCTCATGCTTATGCTTATCCTGACAAAACAGATGAGAGAGGTGGCATGAGATGAAATAAACATCTCGACAGGAATACCCAGTGACCTCTGCAACAGTACATCTATTAGAGGATAGGAATAGTTGATGGTAAGACCGAATCTGGCTTCAAAGTTAAAATTTCCCTGGGGAGAAAATCTCATGACTTTCACATGGGGATGCGATACGACTTCACCGGAGAGTATGATGCCCTGAATTCAACTGGGGATCCATGACCTCCGCATGGGGATAAGATGTCATGACTTCACGTGAGGGATTTCTATCATGAACCATAATCAGCTCAAGAACTCTTGGATCATAGACTTCCGGGGATAAAATAAATATCCACTGTATGGGGAAGGTGTGGAGCTAGACAGCTTCATGGAGATAGTGTAGCAACTTCCTGGGAAAAGTACCTCGGTTTCCTGGGGAAAAGGTATATCTGACTGGGGATAAGATATATCAAACTTCCCTGCGGAGAGTTCATAAGACTTACTGGGGAGAAATCAACAAACATTCCTGGGGACAATATCTTGACTTCTTGGGAGAACATGGGAATCTCTTGGGGAATATTTCTGAGGAAGGTAAGGCAATTTCACCGAGGAACAGATAATTCCACTGAGAATGGGTCTTCCAAAACATATATCACTTGGAGGATACCGGGGATATCTCTCTAATCTTGAGAGTCACTGGGGATTTATCGGATGGATCCCAAAAGTGGTTTCAGCTTAAAGTCTCGCTGGGGACTATTACTGGGAAGATACTGGTATGATCTTTGTTGTCTTGGAGATTACCGGCTCGGTGCAAAATGTCGTCGGCTTAAAGTCTCGCCAGGGACTGTGTCGGGTTAAAGTCTCTCTAGGGACTGTCAGTTTAAAGTCTCTCTGGGGACTGTCAGTTTAAAGTCTCTCTGAGGACTGCTTTGAGGTGAAGGTTTAGACGTGTTTCTGCAACGATGAGATTTACTGGGGAATGAAGACCGCCAGGAGTAAAATCCATCGGGTGCACGGGGAATGTAGTGAAACAAGCTAGTTTGGATCTTAACGGGCTTTATAGTAATCGCCATTTTGAAAAAATATCATGCCCCAGAGTACTTGCCTTGTGAGGAAAAGTCATCTCAAGAGGATTTTACAGCGAAACATAGAGTCCGATTGCCCCACTGTTTTCAAACTCTTGGAGAGATTTGTCAGATCTCGACGTAACTGGCTCAGATCAACGGTGTCATGACTGAGTCTTCAAAAATAGCTCTTAAGAATGTCGGGCTCGCATTGACGAGAAAACTGGAAACCATTTGCCCCTGTTTAGCAGGATCTGTGACATCTATATGTAAGTTTCTAAGATATCAGGCAAAACCGACACGCGTGAAATGCTATCCTGAAACTATCAATGCAACAATATATTTGTCTTGAAATTTTTGTTTTTGAAAAAGATATCGCTGTAACTCGTGACCGAAATCACTAGTTAGGATATGAATTTAACTTGTAATGCCAACGGTAAATTGAGTATAGCTCGTAGGAGTCAGAAAACGTTATCTCGTCGAGTATGCTTTCAAAAGAATTCCTACTTCAATTAGGTCTTTTAAAGGTTGTATCGTGGCTTGATTCACGGTTTAGAAACAAAGGATAAAGGCTCAAAATGTTATTTGCACCCACCCATTCTTCGGGATGTTCTCCAATCCTATTCAGTTAACGGGATACGAGCACTCATATCTCAATCAGGTTTGATATGGTCGAGAACTCATTAAGGCTTTGGACATGGCAGTCACTCACCTATTGTCTTTTGGTTTTTTCCAACACAACTTTGTTCTTTATTGGGGATTCTTTACAATAATCGCTGGTTTTTTGTTTTTATTTTTCATTCCCTAACTTTTTCCTGGACGACATCTTTTGGATTTGACTTCGGAGTCCAGCGGGATGCCCCAGTTTTGCCTAAGTCTCCTTCATAGGTTTCGACTTAGCGGGCTATATTTTATTTTTTTTGTTGAATAAGTCGTGGGACTCTTTTGAAGGTTTATGACTGCCCCACTCTTTTAGGTATTAGAGGGATAGTCATTGACTTGACTTCCTAATATGTTAAGGATAGGTTCTCGAAGGTTTGCTCCTCCTTTTTGAAAGTCTGAGCGCTCAATCGATTTAACTGAAAAACTACCCTGCCCCAGGTTAAAATAAGGGTTTTAATTGGGAAAAGAAGAAAGCTCCTACTTCAAGGCTCAAAGGGGTTAAAGAGGGGTTATCATCCTTATGTCTCCATTGTTTGGGATTTGAAACAATGCCTTACATCATCAACAGGTTTCAATTGGAAGCATACGACAAGAGATTTGACATTTTTGGTTCATCATCCTCCTCCCAATTCTCTATCAAAGCAAGAGATCGGGTAACGTTGGCATTACAGTTTATGGAAAAAATATTTTTAATGAGTGAAACAAATGGATTTATTCAAGACAAACATGCATTGCATTAATTATTCCAAAATAAACAAGTTCGTACATGCTAATTATGCTTAATCAAAGAAACTAAACATATAAATAATCAAAATGTAATGTCTCAAAGTCCTTCAAGATGTGTTTATGAAGTCTTCGCGTCTGAGACCGGCATGGTAGTGGTTTCCTCTAGCGGAGCCTTACTGGAAGGAGTCGTCTTGCTTACCCCAGCTACGCCTGTCATTACTTCATTATCGGTCTTTAAATCTTCACTCAGAATAACTATCCCAGATTCTCTGTTGATCGGGGTCGTATCATCTTGAGGATTGCTGAAATGAGAAGGACTAGGCATCTGAAGAACTACCGGCTTCGGCTGATTCATCGTAGGGGTCACCGACTGAGATATGTTAAGGACAGGCTTTGCAGAGCTTGATCCTGGCCCATGGAGAGCTCTGAGAGGAGTATTGATTTTCGGCCGAGGATCATCAAAAGACATGACCTTCTTTTCTAGCAAATCTCTGACAATGTTCTTAAGCGCGTAACACCCTTCAAAATCGTGACCAAGCGCACCCTCATGAAATAAACAATGAGCGGCAGCGTTGTAATTGGCAGGTACCGGATTGGGAGGTGGACCCAAAGTTCGGGTAACAACCAGACCTCGTTGCACTAAGAAAGGATACAACTCAGTGAACATCATTGGGATCGGAGGACAAGGCTTGTATGGTCTCCTATTTTGATGAGGTATCGTCTCCTCTGATGGTTGGCGCACGGGAGCGTTGGGCACTCGTTGACAGTTGACAGGAGCTTGTGCAGGCTGATAAACAGGAGGTTGCTGATAAACCGGATGTTGATAGACCGGAGCCGATTGCACAGGCTGATATGTAGGAAATTGCTGACTAAAAGAAGGTGCAACAGTAGCTACATATGGTTGTGGAGCATACTGAACTGGATAACCTTGAACATACTTCTGCGGAGGTTGCCAAGGTTGATGAGTAGCCATCGAGCGATCGCTCGGAGTTTTGCACTTCGGAGGAGTAACTCGTCGAACTGGTTAAGCAACAGTAGGATTCACTGAACTGGATTGACGATTCTGAGGCGGTATGTTCTCAACAGTAACAGCTGGGTGAGAACCCACAACAGTGTTGGTAATCTCAGAAACAACAGTAGGTTGATTATCCATCTTCACCTTAAGGGCTTGCAACATCTCCATAATCTGCTCCACACTTCCTCGAAGATCTTCGAGTTCATGGCTGACACGGTCGATCTCTTGAGCTTGTTCTTCCATCCTTTTTCGAGCTTGGACTCTAGTGTTGTACTAATGTGGAGGACCCAGGGTGACGAAACTAGAAGGCGAGGGAACCGAGTATAAGAAACCGGGAGACACATGCAATGCAAAATATGATGCTAAAATGCAAAATGATTTCATGGAATTCACAAATTTACGAATATCGCAGAATACCAAAACTTTATTTATTAATTTGAAAATGGATTACAAATAATATTCTTAGAAAAGTCTTGGCATAATAGCTAAATAAAAGCTAATAATGACCCTAAGGAAGCTTCCTGTTCTGCCCCTTGCTCTGCTCTTCGGGCTAGGACTTTTTGAGGATGAGCCTATCTTCAAAAGGTAAATCGAGAGTTAGAGGAACATCAATCCTTCATCAAAATGAAGCAAGGATACGTTGGAAAAGTCTTCACAATTGTTGGTGATTGGTGTCCTTGATGTCGGATAACTTCGAGCATATGGCTTTAGCAACGGTCTTGTCCTTTAGGGTCCCTCTCCAAGAAAGGGAACAAAGTCTTATCCAAAATAGACAACCCTACAAGCTGGGAATATTCTTCCAAAGTAGGTAATAGCTGATAATCGGGGAATGTGAAGCAATGGTAGTCGGGATCATAGAATTGTAGCAAAATTGAAAGAAGTTCTTTGTTCATTTTATATTCCAATAGAGATAACAACCTTCCATACCGATTTCAAAATCCGTCTTGATCCTTGATTAAAGATTCTAGCTTCCTTAGGTCATCTAGCTTAAGACTTTTAAAAGTATATTTCAAAGTTTTCCTTCGATTGTAATCCATATTATCCTGCAATATCCATAAATGAGGCTTGAATTCCATGAAATGTAATGCTTTATGGATGCAAATGCACATATACAAAGTCCTAGGCTAAAGGTATGTGCAAGGAGTTAGGGTCTACCCATCCCAATAAGGTATGTACTAAGGTTAGTTGTACCTACATAACAAGGTTCTAAAGAAGTACCCAAAGTCATCAGTCCATCTTTCGGATATTATCAATTTCCCAATTGACTCGGTGGTTGATAATATTCTCAAGAGAACCTATTTTGAGTGTAGTATCGCGTAGCAACCATTTTGGAATTACTCCCTCATAGTTCCCGCACTACGTCCTAGATAAGGCCAAAGTGATTTTTAAGGTAACTACGGTCCCCAATATCACAGACTCCAGTCGACCATGGTAAAAGTTTTCACGATTACTCGTTCAACCGAACCATTTTCGAAAGGGTCTCAACTGAGTGGTGATTCTCGAGTCGGCTTGTTCGGGATTCAACTCCCTATAAGCCCTATCGAATATATCCCCATCCTATAATAAGGTCACTCAAGTCCGGGTGTAGGACTTATCTCACAATAAAAGGATATCCCCACAAAGCAAGGCACAATAACATATATACAAATAATTAAGAAATAAAAATCATGTGATAAACAGAATAGGGGCAACCCTTAAAAATTAGGTGGATCCCCAGTGAAGTCGCCATTTTCTGTTGCGGTGGAAATAGGATATCAAATTATTAATTAATTTGAATCGCAATTTTTAATTCACAACCGCTCTTTGATTTATCCGAAGGAAAAGGTCAAAAGAGGAAAAACCTATTTTTGCATCGTAAACACAATGCGGGGAGAGGCCTAGGTAAGGGGTTGGTTAAGCTTAGGGAAGGTACTAGCACCCTAAACTTCTGTAGTACTCTACAGGAACCTTTTGTTTATTGTATGCCTTTTTTATTTTTATTTATTATCTGCTTTAATATATATTGAGCTAAGGGATATAGTAACCTAAATGTCCTAAGGGTTAGTCCTAAGTTTACTCGGCAAGACGTTGCATCTTGTGCCTACGTATCCTGGATAGGGAATGGAATCAGAGTAATCGTAGTTCCCCTTGTAAGGGAGGTTAGAAACTTTTTGACTGTGGTCAAGGTTTCAATGGGGAATAAACGTATCTTAAGGACACGCTTACGTGGAGTCTTTGAAACTCCTATTTCTATGTTGAATTTGTTAATTGAATTAGGGTTAAATTAGGGATTCCACGGCGGGAAACCCTGAATAGAGCACGACGACTCTTTGACTAATGCTAGGGTAAAGGGTATTTTCGTCCACGGTGGGACACCTAAACTAATTAGGGTTTTGAAATGGTTGAAACTAAGGTTATTGACTCGGCGGCCAAACTGTTAATCCTAATTCCTTCGGAGGGATTCTAACGGTAAAAATATGCAAAATATGACAAATTACTATTCGGCCGAATTAAAGTGCGGAAAAATAAAGAAAGCGGTAAAAAAAGCATCGCGACGATCACTCGCGTAACTTACAAATTCCCAAAAAATGCAAAATAAAATAACTGCGACCATGGCCTCGCGTAAATTACATCCATGGAACAAAAACGAACAAATGAAATAATAACGAGTTGAAACAAACAAATTAACGAGGGTTAGACAAAAATGAAACGGCTAAATCAAAACTTATTTCTTTTTGAGTTTTTATTGAGAAGAGGATAGGAGAATTAATTTCATGCTTAAATGGAGAAACTATTCTAATTATTTACTAAAAATTTTAATAAAGAAACTGGTTTTAATTTTAATGAAAAAATGTCTTGAAAAAAATGTTTTAATTTTATCGAAAATAAATGTTTTAAATTTTAATTAAAAAGATGTTTTAAATTTTAATGAAAAAATTTGATTTAAATTCAACGAAAAAGGTTTTAATTTTTATTTTAGTGAAAGAAAGGTCATTTTTTAATTTTTGTGTTAACTTAATGAAAATGGTTTTAATTGGAAAAAAGCTTTAATTAAGAAAAACTGTTTTATTTAGAAATATGTTTTTAAATAAAAAATGGTTTAATTTTTGAAAAAAACTTTTTAGAAAGATCTTAATTTTAAAAAAACTGATTACGTTATGTTTTTTTTGTTGAAATAGCTTACTTAAACTTAATTGCATTATTAATTACAAACTACATAGTTAATATAAATGAAAAAATAAACAATTGAATAATAGAATAAAAAAACAAATGAAACGTAAATAAAAAGGCTTATGCCGTTTTCTCCATGGATGACTATCGAAGCTTTTCCTCTCCTTCAATCCTTGCATGTCAATGGTTCCTTCTTCTATTTATTCTTCCCATTAATCTATAATCAATGAACAAAACAACACACAAAAATCATAAAATGTCGTAAATCAAAGGAAATAGAAAGCTTACGGTAACGACGATGATGATGAACGAAGATCCCCTTGTCGTTGGAACTTTTTGCTCGCCGGTAGCGTTTGGCCGATGATGAATTCGAGCCTTTTAGGGTTCTTCCAAAAAAATCCCCTCTTCTGATAAATCGTGAGAACGACCGCCGTTTTTTCTTTTTGTCCTCTTCTCCTTTATCAAATGCAACTCATGTTTATATAGGTAACAAATTAGGGTTAACTCTAACCTAATGCCCACTTTAAAGCCCAACTTAAATAATTAGTCAAAGCTAAAAACAACAAACTAAAACAAACTTAAAAGAATAAAATCTTTTCTAATATTTTTAATTTTATGATTTTTGGATGTTTTTATGAATAATATGGAAAAAAGTAAAAAAATAATATTTTTTATAAAATAATTTAAATAAAATACGAAAATAATAATTAAATAATAAAAAAAACTATTTTTGTTATTTTTTTATGAAAATAGAAAAGTTAGAATAAAAATAAAAAAAACAAAACAAAAAGTGAAGAAGGTGAGATTCGAACTCTCAACCTCACAACTCCTTACACAGGGTCTCTTGCCAATTGTGCTATTTTATTCATTCAAAATAAAGTGGCACTAGAAACCTTGTAAACTAAAAGAGCGCGCCACATGATATTTTTTTGCAACAATCAAACAACTGCACCACCCGTTAGTGGTTAGTTTAAACGCAATGCACAATGAAATGGGATGCAAGATGAAACGACTAATCTTAAGGCAAAATTTGGGGTATTACAGTTGCCCCTATTTAAATAGCTTCACCGGATGATTTGAGCGACAAAGGCTCGAGAAATCATGGTGGAGGGATTTAAATATAGATAACCGAAAATTTTGCCCTTAGTTGCAGTGATATGCAATGCTATGGACAAAATGGAAATAAACTATAATGCTGACAATGCCATGAATTTAGTATGGCACGTATGATGGAATGGTAAATGCAGAGATGCAGACGACACGACGACACCGGGGAAAGACGCGACGAACCACATTGGGGAATACGACGCACTGGGTGACAGCACGACCCTGGGGGAATCCTAACGATGATGGTCAACTAGTGCTAGCATGACTAATTTTCACCTTTAGAAAGGAAAGGTAAGAGCGAGATCCTCAATGGAGATGGCACCGATGAGACGGCCTCCACTGGGGAAAATCTAGGAGTAATTATTCAACAGGTTCAGGCGTGACCGGCTAATATTCTAGAGTAAAAAATAAAACTGGATCTGCACGACTGTAGGATCGATTAACAAGATGCTGGAGCATTGAGTAAATAATAACATTCGAGCTTCTGGAAACTCTCCTTCGTGACAGGATCAAACAGAATTTTGGAATCCGTAGAAAATATACAGGGTAAAACCAGCTGCATGTCAAAATAAATGGACTTTAATGGGAAATGCCCTGATAAGCCTCTCAAGAGAGAATAGCCACTTATCGTTGGAAGGGACTTATATGCCAAACTGGATAAGCTCTCAAATAAAGAGGTTGTTGCTTATCTAATTAATAAACCTCCTTATATCTAAGGTCGACGCCTTGGACATATGATTCAGATTCTTCTTTTACTAAAGGGTAAACTGAAATTCCTCATACTTCAAGATTCACACTCTCCTGAATATGATTCTGCTCCTTCTTTTACTAAAGGGTAAACTGAACTTCCTCATACTTCAAGATTCACACTCTCCTGAATATGATTCTGCTCCTTCTTTTACTAAAGGGTAAACTGAACTTCCTCATACTTCAAGATCCACACTCTCCTGAATATGATTCTGCTCCTTCTTTTACTAAAGGGTAAACTGAACTTCCTCATACTTCAAGATTCACACTCTCCTGAATATGATTCCGCTCAAACCTCCCCTTTCTTCAAAATGATACGGGAAATGGAAACAAACTGCTCGTTGGAGATGGCCATTTACTGCAAGTCATAACGAAGATAGGATAAGCTTCTCGGGCGAGAAATGCCGCTTATTTGCAAGAGTGGCAATAATAAGCTTCTCGGGTGAGAACTGCTTGTAGAGGTGGTAACAGGTAATGTAAATTGTAAAGAAAGTTGTGATGATGACAAACATCTAGATCATTGAGTGATAGCAGGTAACATAAATTGTAAATAAGGTCGTGATGATGGCAAACATCTAGATCACTGTAATGTAAATTGTCAAGAATGTTGTGATGATGGCAAACATCTAGATCATTGAGTGATAGCAGGTAACATAAATTGTAAAGAAGGTCGTGATGATGGCAAACATCTAGATCACTGTAATGTAAATTGTCAAGAATGTTGTGATGATGGCAAACATCTAGATCACTGAGTGATAACAGGTAACATAAATTGTAAAGAAGGTTGTGATGATGGCAAACATCTAGATCACTGTAATGTAAATTGTTAAGAATGTTGTGATGATGGCAAACATCTAGATCACTGTAATATAATAATGAGCTCCTCGTATGAGAAGATCAATTGTAGAGTGTATTGTAAAGTGTAAGGTAGGTGATAAGCTCCTCGGCTGGGAACTGTTGCTTGTCTATTGTGCAATGTAGTGATAAGCTTCTCGGGCGAGAACTGTCGCATATCTGCAAAGGATTGTAAATGCTTTCTTGAGAGATAGTGCAAGATAAATGCACATCCAGGTATGTTCGGTGACCGACAGAACCGAAGTTCGATCTAGAATTGGGATAGAAAGAACTGTCAAACAAGACTCCATTGAGGAAACGAACTCGAATGGGGAATACCTTATCTTAACGCGGAAAGGTAACGGAAATAACCATCGTCCACGAGGGTTGAACTCTGTGGGGAAACTGGAAACAAGTAGGTATTTTATGCTTAGGGCTGACGATCTACTTGGAGAGAGCGGACAAACCCAGTTACTCGGCGGTAACGACCAGGATGACGACAAATAGCAAGCATGCAAATGCTAATGCGTATGCCGGAGTGTATACGAATGTGTATGTTCATGTGTATGACAATGAAATGAAAATGAGTATGTAATGCTCATGCTTATGCTTATGCTGACAAAACAGATGAGAGAGGTGACATGAGATGAAATAAACATCTCGACAGGAATACCCAGTGACCTCTGCAACAGTACATCTATTAGAGGATAGGAATAGTTGATGGTAAGACCGAATCTGGCTTCAAAGTTAAAATTTCCCTGGGGAGAAAATCTCATGACTTTCACATGGGGATGCGATACGACTTCATTCTTGTTAGACCGTGAAAAGGGAAGAAATAGAGGCCAGAGCTCTGAGGAAGAGGATTGAGGCAAAAGCTTCGCGAGGTTTTCAAGGAGAAAGGCTTAGAGTCAGAAATTAAGGTATGAGGAGTATTGCCTTCATTGTTTTCAATATATGATTCAATGTATTTAAAGTTTATTTAAGGATTTAGGAGGTTTTGAGTTTGAGGAAAATTAGGAGGTTTTTGTGGCCAAATTTGTTTTTGAGGTTGTTTAAGTATGGGGAGTATTACCTTCATTGTTTTCAATATGTGATTCAATATATTTAAAGTCGATTTAATGGTTTAGGGATTTTGAGTATTGAATTGTTGTTGCCTTTTTGGTGAGTTTAATGAGTTTGAGGGATTTGAACTGATGGTCTGATAGGTTTGAGGCTGATTTGAGAGTAAGGGAAATTAGGCCTTCATGGCCAAATCTATTGTTGAGGTTGTTTAACCGTATAGAGTAAGTGATTGTGAGAACTTTAATGACTATGGGGTATTTGTAAGAAATTATGGGAATTGGAGGCGTAAATAGGATACGGGATTGGCTTAATAAGTCGTAGATTTTGTGCTTTTATCACCGTAATACCTTAGTAATGATTTGGGGATGTTCTTGGGGCATTGGGAAGGAAATCATATGGACCTTTGGCCTGTTTTTGCTACTGCTGCATAGCAGCAATTAGTTGTAATCGCATTTATCCCAGGTACGCAAAGCGAACAATTCTTCGCAAGACGAACATTCGCCTAGACTCGCACGACAAACTTTCTAGAGAACGTAGCAGAGTCTTGTAAATTTTGTTCTTGTGCAGTTATGTCTTGATGCTTTGATATTGTGATTTTCTTGATGAATTACCTTGAGTATGACTGTGATTCCTGTGTGATTAATACAGATTGTATGATGATTCCTATGAGAAAGGATGATGAGTTATGATGTTAATTGCATGAGATTTTGATGATTATACGATGACATGATTATTATGATGATTTTGATGAATGATGGTGCACCTAATGAGTTTATTACGAGGATGATATTGACGTGTGCATCATGCATTCATATGCATTCCAGACTTCGGTCTAGTGTTTGATTCTTGTGGCTTCAGTCCCATTGTACGGATGTGAAGTATTTTGTTGTGCTTCAGTTCTTGTGTAGAATCGATCCTATTGATAGGGATCTATGGAGGGTTGATGGCCCAGTGTCCATCGAACTTTGATAAATTGGTATCACATGCATGAGTCTGGTTGCATTTGCATTTATGTGACAATTTGGTGTAAAATATGATATTATGGCTTTTTGATGTTTTCTTGATGATTATGATGATGTTGAATACGAAAATGACGTTATTTTATATACTGATTCCTATATTGATTATTATGAATCGTTTTACTCACCCTTCCTGTTTGAATGTTGACTCCACGTGGGTAACGTGCAGATGACCAGGGTTAGTCGTGGATGTCGTCGATGAATTTTTGGAGTTTTTGACTTTTGGTTGACTTAGAGGGTTTTGCTCTGATAGTGTAACATCGGGTTGGGGTCTTTGAGTTAAACCATGTTTTATTGATTATTGTTATTTTGATTATGTTGCTGCGCAAGAAAAACTTTGAATTTCTCCTTTTTGAGTTCCGCTGCCTTTTGAGCAATTTTTGAGTAATTTTGGGAAAACCCGTTGTTTATGGAGCATTGACTTTTATTTGAGTTATTGAGAAATGTACGCCCTTTGAGGTGATTTTTATTGTTTTTAATATTTTACTCTGATAAATGTGATTGATTTGCCATTATATTTGTGAGGTAGAAAAATGTGTTACAGTCTTTATCTAGAATCTAGAGCCTCTCTATCCAGAGTCAAGAGTCGAATGATGTTCAACTTTGTCCGACATCTGGATTCTTTAAAGTCTACTTTATCTAGGATCTGGCTTGTTCAGATTCCGCACACTCAACAAATTATTAGAGTATAAAATTGTTCTTTATACTTAGTTATCATCAAAACTTAAGGATTGTAGATGCATAACCAAACTTGTTCCAACACAATGGACACCAAACCTCCACTGCATGGATTACACTTTCCATCAGATATGGTCAATGGATATCAGACCTCCACTACATGGACTAAACTGAAGCCCTTTCCACCAGATATGGTCAATGGTTACCAGACATCTACTGTATAGATCTCACTATTCACCACATATTGTCAATGGAGTCTAGACCTCCACTACATGGAATATGCTTTACCAAGTTATAGTTATTTGCCTTAATGATTTATTTTTTCGGTTATTACTCTACATAAGTCTCAAACTCAGGACAAACACGAATATGGGTTATTCTCCAAACATGATTATTCTCATTACTCACAATATCATACTATGTTTCCATAAAAGACCCATTATATTGCAACTAGACATTGTGTACCATCTTTGTCATCCAACATTCTCGTAGATGGAACGATTCATCTCAAGTGACTACTCGTTCATGGATACCTCTGAGGTACCTATCGCGTTCGAGTATCACCACCTAAGTTATTTATCATAACCTAAATTATATTTACTAATCTTGTTCACCTAGTCAAGATCCTGTGTTTAATCTCACTCATCATCATAGTATTTGATCTCTTATTTTATACAATACATATATGTCATAACATAAGTCATAAAGGATACATGATAGCATGACATCATCAATCATGCAATATTTGGCATTCATATATGTTTTCTTAAAATTTCTTCAATTAATTTTATAATTAAGCATTAGGTGAAACTTTCACACAACATGTATAGACCTAAGCTAAATCAGTTACACGCCATCCAGTAAGCGCACGCCCGATTATTCTAAATAAAACAAAACAGACAAATCAGGGAAACATAGTGGAAATTAATAACGGGACTTCTATTATATCGTAACTCGCGTTAGCTTTCTAACGCGACTAACCGCACTTGCTTCCGAGATATGAAACTCAAGATACGTCACAA
This sequence comes from Lathyrus sativus, assembly GCA_963859935.3. Classification (NCBI taxonomy): domain Eukaryota; kingdom Viridiplantae; phylum Streptophyta; class Magnoliopsida; order Fabales; family Fabaceae; genus Lathyrus; species Lathyrus sativus. The sequence continues at coordinate 104,668,176 of OZ012737.1, forward strand.
ATAATGTCAAGCGACCCCAAGCGAGTTCAAGCAAAAAGTTCACATTTACTAAAACTGCTTGCTCGTTAAGCGAACTAACTCTCACTAGGTGAGATTGGGGCAATCTCCAAGCGAGCTTTCCTTCACTGAAATAGGTTGGCTTGCTGGGAAAAAACCCCGCTTCCTAGACGAGGTCTCAACCCATTCTTCCCAACTCACCATGAAGGCTCGTTAGGCAAGACATTCCTTCAGTAAGCGAGAATGACAAAACATACATAAATAATACATCAAAATAATTGTTCATACCCTGCAAACATATCTCATATCAGGGTAAAATCATATATGAGCATGCATTCAACAACAAATATCATGTTTAAGCGATTAAGCATGCATCTGACATGATTTTAGGCATTTTCACATCATGTGCAATTTGGAAAATAATAATAATAAAATTAAAGACTGGTCATGTCATTTGATAGCTGGAAAGTGTATCCGGGAATATTATTTGTCTTCGTTCCTCTCAATTATATTTTCACATCTCATTCTTGCCTTGTTTCACAACTAGTTTACATTTTTCTCTTATCAACTGTGAGCATAAGAAGATCTTTGATCCTTTCCATGTAAGCATTTACACGAATTAGTGGCCACTAGTAGATTTTTGATGTTTTTACTTCTACCACTCTGAATAGATTAACCTAACATGTTCTTATTTATAAAGATTAACTTAGTTTTCACTCCTAACAAAATTTATAAATTATTACCGTTTTCATATGATATTCATCTTTAGTTAACGTTTTTTTTTTTGATAGGCATCTTTAGTAACGTTAAACAATGATTGATGATGATTATTATTATTATTACTCCTTTAACAGATCACAACGGTGATAATGGCTACTTCTTCTATTCCTGCTCTTGGAGACACAACTGAGGCTGAGAAAAAGGAATACAGCATTGTTCACTTCCAGTATCCCCAAAGCCATGGTATAATAAATATATCCACTAGTTATATTTATAAGCAAACACTGTTTTCACGACTCAACTTCTTAAAACCTTATGAAATTACAAAAAAGGAGGAAAATATTTATGTAGACAAACACAAAGATGTATATTTGCTATCAAGAGATGATATTAGAAGACTTCGAAGTAAATATCAGTTTATACATATTGGGCTGGTACAATTTTCTATTGAAAAATATGGTTCAAGAGGCTATATACATAATGTGTCTGTAAGTTTGAGAGATTCTAAGTACCCAAGTCTTCAAGAATCTATGCTGGTAAGTGTTGATTCAGATGTGGATACAGAGGTAATAAAGTTTAATTGGTTCCCAAATTTCTCAGCAAGTTTAACTGATTTAGCAAATTCCAATGGTTTGGTAGTTACTATAGATTCTTCTGCATACCTAAGAGTTAGGTATAAGGTATGTTATAAATTAATGAAGAAATCTCTTAAACCTGATTACCTATTTGAAAACCCTGTTTTAGAGGTAAACACAGCGACAACAAATGTTGTTGTCACCAAATCTGATAATGGTAGTTAGGCATCATTGCAGTGTGTTTCAACTAATTATGAAGATGGAGAAGATGACCCTGACATGTTTGAAGATTGTTTCTCAGTCAACCAAACCTTTCGTTTTCCAATTTCTATTTTAAGTATTCTGATTGTTGCGATGCATCTCTTGTTATTTTATTTTTGGAATATTATGCATGGTTTGTATTACGTTTAGTAATTTATCTTGTAATGTACTGATGTTTTTTTAGTATGAATCTACAAGATATTTGAATTGTGACTAAATATGTATTTGTTATCTATGGATATAGTTTTTCCTTTTTAGTCTTTTAGCATGTTTTCTTCATACAATATTCCTCCAAATATATTCGAATTTTTCATTCAAATACTCAACTCTTTCAAAAAAAATTTTCAAAATAATCCACTTTTCAAACTAATTTTCAAAGTACCTTATTAATTGAATGCAGGCGTCAATTGGAATGACAACCCTTCACAAAGATCATGTGTTGTCACCAATTGGATTCGGGACAACACATGGTATTGTCAATCCAATTGGCGACGCGTAAAAGCTACAAGGGTGTCGCCAATTCAACTAGAGACAAGCTTGAAAGTGAAATTTTTTTTTTATAAATAGAGGTGTTCTGATCAATTATTTTCACGGTTTATCTTATATATTTGTACTGATAACATGTATCGTCGCCACTACGGGAAAGTTATCTATTCGAGAGAGAAGTCTCCGATGGACATGCTGTTTTGTAATATTATTCAAAGCTTCAACCAACTAAAGAGGGAGATGAATCGGTGGTTAGAATGAGACATTCCTAAAGAGGAAAAATTAGAAATATTGAGAGACATGATTGCTTGCGTGGGTGAGTTCGCGTTAAGGCTGACAAGGATGCGAGGGAAGTGATGTTTGAACCGAATGACATTAGTTTGATTCTTGTAATAAATTAGAAATATTTTGCATTTCTATTATGTTATCTGTTGTATGTGTTGTATGTGTTGTTTATTGTTAACATTGTTGTAACAAAAACTCATTAATATATGAAAATATAAGGTTACAACAATTGAAAGGAGAAACTAAATTATGACGCAAAGGTTGCTCCAACACTGGGACAATTTTTTCGATTGTGTCCGGGCTGACGACATATACTGTATTATCTTATCATTTTATCAGTCGTATCCATTTCTATTCTTATACGTGTGTTGTTTGGGCGTTCTTTTTTCTTTCTTCGCATCTCATTGTTGTGTCAAACTATGTCCCTTTGGTATGGAGGTCAATATTCCTCAATTGGTAGCATTGCAAAGCTTTTGTTGTAGACAGTAATAATGTTAATGGCCTTGTAAACATCAGATAGATGGCTATAAGCATCCTGACAAGCATGTGTTCATGGCACAATAACATGTGAGTAAGGTACACAGAAGACCTGATACTTGTCACAGTCACACCAACATCTGTTTAGTTTGACAACATAGGATAAAATTTTCCTCCCCTCATTATGGTCCATTGTTTCCTGTACACTAAACGTTTGCCTATGACGGTCATAGATTATAACTGCATGTGTGTTGGCTTTGATAGTTTCCTTTTTGATCACTTTCATTATGCTTTCACTTAATAATTAACCTAGCATTAACACTGCACTTCATCTTTCGCCTCTTGTTGTAAAAAGTGATGTCAACCTATAATATGTTGATCTCACCAAAGCAATTGGAAGGTTTCTAATTCCTTTGAATACGCTGTTCATGGATTCCATAAGGTTTCTTATTAGGTGGCCCCAATGATATCCACCGTCAAATTCCCTGTCCACTTGTCCAATGGAATATTATCCAACCACCTTCCTGCATATGCATTTGACATCCTAATTTCGTTAAGGTAGTATTGAAATGATGGTTGAGTTAGAGCATACCATGCATTCATAATTTTTTTGCGAAGGTTCTTGTCTTCGATTACACGCATGAAGTTTTTTGCGATATGTTTAATGCAATATACATGGATAGAAGGAGGATTATGCCACCCGTTATCATGGCTATTGTAAGCACTCTCAATAGCAGCATGTCTGTCTGAAATCAAACAGAGATTGACTTGTAGATCCACATGTGTTATGAGATTCTTAAGGAAGAAACTCCAAGCAACAATGGTCTCACCTTCAACCAGAGCAAAGGCTATGGGAAAGACATTAATGTTACCGTCTTATTCAACAGCCATAAGCAAGTTGCCCTTGTATTTTTTGTAGAACCATGTTCCATCAATTTGAATAATAGGTTAGCAGAATGCAAAACCTTTTATACATTATTGAAACACCTAAAAGAGTTGGTGAAATATGGCATTTCCATGAACAATAGTTCCATCTGGCCTATAGACCAGCACTGTCTGCATGATTGCAACAAATCCTCTATTTGTATGACTTAAGTGCTACCAAAAATTGCAGGAATTCTTTGTAAGAATCCTCCTAGTTGCCAAATTCCTATTCAACAGCCTTTGTCTTTGCAATCCATGCTTTCTTGTACGAGGGAGTATAATTATACCGCATAACAATATGAGAGATTATTATACTTGTAACGCCCCGATTCTGAATTTCCCAATTTGTTTGAGTCCTTTTTGATTTATTTGGATGAATGTTATTTTAATTATGGAATTTATGTGTCGATACGTTTAATTGTTTTTTGTGCTATTTTACCGATTCGGAGAGTTTTCGGGGAAAATAGATTAAAGGGTATTTTAGACATTTAGTATTTTATATTAAGTGGGGTATTTTGTGAGAACATATTTTAAGAGGTATTTTGAGGAGAAATAGAATAGAATAGAAAGAGGTATAAGTGAGAATTAGAGAGAAAAGAAATGAGATAGAAGAAAAGAGAAGAGAAAGAGGAGAAATGGAGAAAAACCTAGAAATTCATCAAGAAACAACTTCCAAGCTTCAATCAATCGGGTAAGGGTGTGAAACCTTATTATTATATCAATGTGTATAATCATGTATGATTTTTGTTGGATTGTTTTGGATTGATTGGTAGTTTTCTACACTTTCCATTTTAGGTCGAAATTGGTTTAATCGATAGAAATCGTTATTTAACGGTTAGAATCGTGATTAGATGATGTAGATTAGTCGATATATGTTAGACTAAGGCTACTGGATATGAGTTGGAGTTCATCGGGTGATTTTATCGGTGGTTTTGGATTCTGAACAGTGGGGAGAAGTGGAAATCGCAGACGCTCGCTAGCAGCTCGCTAGGCGAGCAGGTCGCGAGTGTTCGCTGGCAGTTCGCTAGGCGAGTGCGCAGCGAACGGTCCCAGAGTTGGGACAAAATGGTTTTGGTGTCCTTCGCTTGTAGCGAAGGGAGTAGCGAGGAGCTCGCTGGAGGTTCGATGTGGCGAACGAGGTAGAGAACGAGGTCTGGAGCTTCTGTTTGTGCTCGCTAGCAGTTCGCTAGGCGAGCAAGTGGTGAACGCTCGCTAGCAGCTCGCTAGGCGAGCGTGTAGCGAACGTAGCAGGATGGGCTTTCCCTGCTGCTGTGTGCTGTTGTGGCTTGGGGTTTTGGTGGCGATCGACCCTTCTTTGGTTTAATAGCTTGTGTGCTGATTTGTGATGTGTTGTAGGTAGCCGTATGGCGTGAATCCTAGTTTATGGTTGTGAAGCATAAGTGTATCCGGTTGGCAATTTTGTGCATTTGCTTAGTTTGAATAGAAATGCATGAGGAATTGATTGTGAATGTGAGCCATGTTTGAATGGTGTGAATGAATGATGAATATATATGTTTTGTGATACATATATTTTGAATGCATAAATGAATATATGCGATAAATGTGAAGAATGCATGAGTGTGTTTGTAAGCATGTGTGCATTTCATGAGTGTCATGAGTCATGTCGCATGTGAAACATCGTGTGCCCATGTGGGGTATGAGCGATGGTTATTTCTTGATTCCGTAGTGAATCTACAGAACGATTGTGTGCCCGTGTGGGGTGTGAGCAATCGGATTGTGTGCCCGTGTGGGGTGTGAGCAATCCTGAAACATCGTGTGCCCATGTGGGGTGTGAGCGATGGGTGAACATCGTAGGCCCGACGGGGAGTTACTTCGGTAACGAGCGATGATTCCATTTGGTTCTTCAATTGAACCTGTTGAAATGAGTCGGTACCGCATTTGCATCTGCATAGAGTCGTGAGTCGGTCTCTATGAGTTGCATGTTGACATCTTGCATGATGTATGGTGAATGAACATAAGTGTAAATGTTTATGTGAATTGTGGATGATTGGAATGATTGGTATGCTTGAAGATATATATGTATATGTGAATGTATGTATATGTATGTTTTGTGAGTTTATGAATTAATATAAACATGGTTGACGCATATTGGATATGCTTGGTGTTTTATTGTAAATGTTATGTGGAAATAATGTGTATGTGTAGAAGTATGATTGGCGAATATGCCCAGTTACGAAATGTGCATTGAGGTTTATATAATGAATCGTGGTGAGAATGTGAAGTATGTGTAATTTGTATAATATATAATTTTATGCATTGACTGTTATGATATTGTTTCTCACCCTTCTGCTGTTCTATAATGCTCTATGAGGCATTGCAGAGTAGGTTGCTGGAGGTCCTTTTTGTGAAGCGAGTCTTCATTGTTTTTGGTCATTGGCTCTGATATGTAACATCTGGGTAGTTAGGAAGCCTTTGGCTCTTTTTGGAGATACAAGTGTTTTGATTCTTTTGTGATACATCTGTGTATGTATCTGCTTATGGATGATTTGTAAACACGAATTAACTGAATGATGTATATATGTTTATATGAATGAATTGATTCAATATTTAGATGTTTCCGCTTTTATTCTAAATGTTGAGATATGCGTTTTAGGACTATGATTTCTTTGTTATGACTTGCCCATTGTTGCATATCTACTTGAGCAGGTGTTGTATGCGTTTAATTTCATGATAATGTGATGCACCTCTTTTATACATGTTTAAAATAAACTCTGATGAAATTTATATTGAGTGCCTAAATGATTTATTCAATTATTTGGGGGTATAGGAAGGGGGTGTTACATTAAGTGGTATCAGAGCCAGTGTTGAGTCAGTTGTGTCTGTCTTGTCGTTGTGTTGGTTAAACAGTTGTTTAACCTTGTTGATATTTTTGGTAATGGTTAAAATAGATGGTCGTAACGGCGATGCGGTGGCAGCTGCTTTGGAAGAAATGGTTAGGACGGTGCGAGATGCGCCGATTGTGAATGCGACTGATGAGTTCAGGAAGAAGGAGATGGAGTTCCTTGAGCTGAAACAAGGTAGTATGTCTGTGGTGGACTATACTGCTAAGTTTGTGGAATTAGTTCAATTTCATCCTCACTATGACGCGGCTAAGGCTGAGTTCGCAAAGTGTATTAATTATGAGAATGACTTGCGTCCTGAGATTAGGCAAGCGATGGGATATCAGAGGATAAGAAGGTTTTCGGATTTGACGGAGTGTTGTAGAATCTTCGAGGAAGATAGCAAGGTTCGTTCCGCTCATTACAAAAGTTTGAATGAGAAGAGAGGAAAGCAACTGGTAAGGAGTGGGCCTTATGTGACGCTTGCTGATAAAGGCAAGCATAGGGAACACTTTGTTAAGAAGTCCAGAGGTGATTGTTCGGGTCCCATTAAGTGCTACAAGTGTGGCGAGATGGGTCACAAGTCTTTTATGTGTAGGAAGCCCAAAGTTAAGTGATCTAGCTGTGGAGTTCTTGGACATGATGCTACGGATTGTAGAATGGGTGTAGTGAAGTGCTACAATTGTGGAGAAGTAGGACACATCAGTGCTAAGTGTCCTAAACCTAAGCAAGCTCCAACGAGTGGGAAGGTATTTGCATTAGCAGGCTCCGACGCTACTAATGTGGACCGTTTGATTAAAGGTACATGCTTTATTAATAATATGCTTTTAGTTGCTATTATTGATACCGGAGCGACTCATTCGTTCATTTCTTTTGAGTGCGCTAAGCGATTGGATTTGTGTATATTTACTTCTGATGATAATATGGTTATTGAGACGCCCGCTTCGGGGTCGGTAACTACTTCTTTGATATGCATAAGTCGTCCTTCGACCACGTGTGGTAAGGACTTCGTTATGGATTTAGTGTGTTTACCGTTGGACGGTTTGGACGCGATCTTCGGTATGAATCGGTTGCAATCTAATAGAGTTCATTTAGATTGTTTTCACAAGTTGGTAGAGTTTCCTTCTTTGGAAGATGATAGAAGTGAGAGTTTTCTATCCACTAAAGAGTTGAAGAATTTTTAGCGGACCAAGCTCAGTTGTTTGACTTGTTTGCATCGTTGTCGGTTGGGAGCAAGGTGGAAATTGATGTGTTTCCCGTGGTGTGTGATTAAGCGCTATTATAATCTGGTAAAGATGGTTTATACTCCATCATGATTTTCGGCTGTCTATTGACAAATTGAGGAACTGATCACCCTTAATCTCTTGTTGATAGTAGCTGGGATTGTGTCGGATGGGATAGACGTATCTTACAAGCTTAGATGGTGCGTGTAGTGAATTGTTTGGAGTGAAGCCAAGTGCTTAAGGATTGTTCTGAGGAGTCGACGCAGGGCAGTGTTGAGATGTTGAATTTTGATGAGATTTGGAGTGCTAATGAAAGTGGGGGGTTGGCAGTTTCCGACTAGTTATGGTTGTCTGGAAGTTATCCTGATAAGATAAGTGATATAGAGCCAGGATGTTAAGTGGGGTTATGAAGGACGCAATTTTGGGAACTGGTCCGGGATTGAGAACCCCATGTTATAGGTGTGATTGGATGGTCAAGGTGTTAAATTAATTTAGTGGTTGAGACTCGCGTTTGGTGTTGGCGCTACGGCAACAGACTCCGAGGTTAAGCATATAAAGAGTGGATGGTGACTTCTGGTAATTACTAAAGGGAGTAAGATGTAGGGTACAATATTAGTATGGGTAAACCTTCAACCATTTCGAGAAGTTGAAGACGATTTGAATGGCCTTCTAAGTGCAGAATGTTGTTTCTAAATTTTGTAGTAACGGGAAAACTGTGATTCGGAATGACGCAAAGTTAGGAGCGTTGAAAGTTATTTTAGTGCTCTACGCGACGAGGAGGTAGTGACATGGAATCAAGTATTTATTGATGAAATATGTTTGGGTGTTGTGGTAAGTGCGATTCGTGTTTTCGCCATAGGTCCACAACTGTGTGTCTGTTTGGAATGGGATTTTCCACACTTGAGTGAGTAAGCCAAGGGTTGTGTAACCAATGGTGTTTCGATGTATTAGAAGGATGTAGAGGATCAGGTTGTACATCGCAGAATTGAGTTATCAATGTTAGAGAGGAAGTAGTATTATGTCACTATGAAGAAAGTTCAAAGAATTTTGGAAAAGCTGTCAACAGCTTGTGTGTTGGTTTTGTCGAATCCAACAAGACTGTTGGTTGTGCTTTGTGATGGCTTGGTGATATGATCGGGAGATACGTTAAATGCAACACCAGCAATGTTTGAATTATGCTTTAAGGCAGTTAAAAGTACAAGAGGAATTATCTGATGAGTGACTTAGAGTTGGTTGATGTTGTGTGTTTGTACTGGAGTTTGGGGAGCTTCAATGGCTTAGTTGAGCTTTGAGGTGGTTAATGATCTTAAGAACTTGAGGTATTTGTTTGGTTTGAGAAAAATTGCATATGATGAAGAGGAAATAATAGGGACTTCGTATGGAGTTGAGCTTTGGGTAGTGAGACTAATTATTGGTGTTCTCGATGAGATTCGAGAAGGTTGGAATTCTAATTGGAGTTAATAGATTGATGGAGTTTAAAGAATTGAAGTCGAAGGGCTGATTTTCGGATTTATGGGAAGGGTGACATGAGATGTTGTGATAGAGTCTATGTGTCCGAGTAGTGTGGATTGGATATGAGTACTTTGAAAGAATTGTTTCGGTGGCCACGGATGGAGAGTGTATGAGTGCGAGAGGATTTGACTGTTGAGACAACCTTGAGGAAAAGGGATCGTCTTGGTAAAGGTAATTAGGCGGAATCAACTAGAGGGAGTTGGATTTGGAAGGTTAGGATGCGAGAGTCACATCCCGAGTCGGTTGAATCGGTTAATATTTTCGAGGACGAAAATTTCTGAAATGGGGGAGAGTTGTAACGCCCCGATTCTGAATTTCCCAATTTGTTTGAGTCCTTTTTTATTTATTTGGATGAATGTTATTTTAATTATGGAATTTATGTGTCGATACGTTTAATTGCTTTTTGTGCTATTTTACCGATTCGGAGAGTTTTCGGGGAAAATAGATTAAAGGGTATTTTAGACATTTAGTATTTTATATTAAGTGGGGTATTTTGTGAGAAAATATTTTAAGAGGTATTTTGAGGAGAAATAGAATAGAATAGAAAGAGGTATAAGTGAGAATTAGAGAGAAAAGAAATGAGATAGAAGAAAAGAGAAGAGAAAGAGGAGAAATGGAGAAAAACCTAGAAATTCATCAAGAAACAACTTCCAAGCTTCAATCAATCGGGTAAGGGTGTGAAACCTTATTATTATATCAATGTGTATAATCATGTATGATTTTTGTTGGATTGTTTTGGATTGGTTGGTAGTTTTCTACACTTTCCATTTTAGGTCGAAATTGGTTTAATCGATAGAAATCGTTGTTTAACGGTTAGAATCGTGATTAGATGACGTAGATTAGTCGATATATGTTAGACTAAGGCTACTGGATATGAGTTGGAGTTCATCGGGTGATTTTATCGGTGGTTTTGGATTCTGAACAGTGGGGAGAAGTGGAAATCGCAGACGCTCGCTAGGCGAGCAGGTCGCGAGTGTTCGCTGGCAGTTCGCTAGGCGAGTGCGCAGCGAACGGTCCCAGACTTGGGACAGAATGGTTTTGATGTCATTCGCTACAAGCGAAGGGAGTAGCGAGGAGCTCGCTGGAGGTTCGCTGTGGCGAACGAGGTAGAGAACGAGGTCTGGAGCTTCTGTTTATGCTCGCTAGCAGTTCGCTAGGCGAGCAAGTGGCGAATGCTCGCTAGCAGCTCGCTAGGCGAGCGTGTAGCCAACGTAGCAGGATGGGTTTTCCCTGCTGCTGTGTGTTGTTGTGGCTTGGGGTTTTGGTGGAGATTGACCCTTCTTTGATTTAATAGCTTGTGTGCTGATTTGTGATGTGCTGTAGGTAGCCGTATGGCGTGAATCCTAGTTTATGGTTGTGAAGCATAAGTGTGGCCGATTGGCAATTTTGTGCATTTGCTTAGTTTGAACAGAAATGCACGAGGAATTGATTGTGAATGTGAGCCATGTTTGAATGGTGTGAATGAATGATGAATATATATGTTTTGTGATACATATATTTTGAATGCATAAATGAATATATGCGATAAATGTGAAGAATGCATGAGTGTGTTTGTAAGCATGTGTGCATTTCATGAGTGTCATGAGTCATGTCGCATGTGAAACATCGTGTGCCCATGTGGGGTGTGAGCGATGGTTATTTCTTGATTCCGTAGTGAATCTACAGAACGATTGTGTGCCCGTGTGGGGTGTGAGCAATCAGATTGTGTGCCCGTGTGGGGTGTGAGCAATCGGATTGTGTGCCCGTGTGGGGTGTGAGCAATCCTGAAACATCGTGTGCCCATGTGGGGTGTGAGCGATGGGTGAACAGCGTAGGCCCGACGGGGAGTTACTTCGGTAACGAGCGATGATTCCATTTGGTTCTTCAATTGAACCTGTTTAAATGAGTCGGTACCGCATTTGCATCTGCATAGAGTCGTGAGTTGGTCTCTATGAGTTGCATGTTGACATCTTGCATGATGTATGGTGAATGAACATAAGTGTAAATGTTTATGTGAATTGTGGATGATTGGAATGATTGGTATGCTTGAAGATATATATGTATATGTGAATGTATGTATATGTATGTTTTGTGAGTTTATGAATTAATATAAACATGGTTGACGCATATTGGATATGCTTGGTGTTATATTGTAAATGTTATGTGGAAATAATGTGTATGTGTAGAAGTATGATTGGCGAATATGCCCAGTTACGAAATGTGCATTGAGGTTTATATAATGAATCGTGGTGAGAATGTGAAGTATGTGTAATTTGTATAATATATAATGTTATGCATTGACTGTTATGATATTGTTTCTCACCCTTCTACTGTTCTATAATGCTCTATGAGGCATTGCAGAGTAGGTTGCTGGAGGTCCTTTTTGTGAAGCGAGTCTTCATTTTTTTTGGTCGTTGGCTCTGATATGTAACATCTGGGTAGTTAGGAAGCCTTTGGCTCTTTTTGGAGATACAAGTGTTTTGATTCTTTTGTGATACATCTGTGTATGTATCTGCTTATGGATGATTTGTAAACATGAATTAACTGAATGATGTATATATGTTTATATGAATGAATTGATTCAATGTTTAGATGTTTCCGCTTTTATTCTAAATGTTGAGATATGGGTTTTAGGACTAAGATTTCTTTGTTATGACTTGCCCATTGTTGCATATCTACTTGAGCAGGTGTTGTATGCGTTTAATTTCATGATAATGTGATGCACCTCTTTTATACCATGTTTAAAATAAACTCTGATGAAATTTATATTGAGTGCCTAAATGATTTATTCAATTATTTGGGGGTATAGAAAGGGGGTGTTAAAATACTCACCTTCACTGATGGATCCTTGTTAACAAGGGGTAAAATGTATTGACATATCAATTCTGCACTTAGTTTTCGGTGATTCTGAACAATATTTGTGGCAGTGCAACTGTGAGGTGGCTCTGTGGAAGTTATCTTCCAAGAATCACTTCTTTTGCTGTAAGACGCAGCAAGCCGAAACTTGCAAATTGGATTACGACAGATAATGACATACCTTTTCTAATCAGTCCGATGTACATTGAAATCAACAGAGTTATCCATGTGATATTTTTTAATGGCTCGTACACATTCTTCCTTGCTATGAAACTTGTCTCCCACTTTTAATTTATCCTCTGACCGCATATACGGGTTGTAAAACATATCATAGAATCTCTCAGCGTGTTGCAAGTCCAAGACTGTCATATGTTAAGGCGGAAAGTATACATGACCTGGAGGTATTGGCACTTGTTCGTCATCTTCAATGGTGTTGTTCAACAGTTGATCGACTAGTGTCTCACTTCCTTCTTCTTCGTCATTAACGACGTTGACCTCCGGTTCGGTTTCATCTGAGTATTCCATTTTGGCTTCATCTGAGTCTGCACCTTCTGATTGATCGATGATCTAAATTGTTGATATGGAATATTTTGTTGGAGTGACGTATACAACTCAATATAGTTGAAACTAGATTGTTCGTGACTAACGGACATATTTTCAACATCTTCATTATCGTGCACTTTAAGTGGATAAAATTTAATGTGGTTGGTTTTTAAAAAATGGTTTTTGATATATAATTTGTGATATAGGACCAAACCCTAATTTTGATTCTAATCTATCTTTGAAATGCAAGAAACTTATATTTCTATTGATGGTGAATCGGACAACGTACGTGTTTTATAAACCAAACCCAAATACATCAGAGACATATGTCTCTCTGTTGTAGTGGGTGTTAACAATGTATCTCAGTGCAGATGACATCAGAGACTTCTTGTTAGAGAGTCACTATATTTGTTTGCTTCATATGACAATGCATGGGGCTGGTTAAATATGCTTGGAGCATTTAATGAAGTCTCCAAATGAATTGGCGACAGGGTACATTTCTTGAAAGAGAATCCAATTAAAATGGAGACATGGTATAGTATAAGCACACAGTGTCGCCATGTGATTGTCATCATGCTATGCGGACATATCTCAGTCTACATGCTTAGCTAATTCACATGCCTAGGATTCTCCAACCGGACTGGCGACTCTTCCTAAGCTTCGAACATGGTCTTCAATTCATGTGGCGCCAATTCAAATTTAAAAAGTCATTATACAGTCTGAAACAAGCTCCCAGAGCTTGGTATGAAAGACTAAGTAACTTTCTTTTGAAAAATAATTTTACTAATGGGAAAGTGTACACGATGCTCTTTTGCAAAATCTTTAGGAATGATATTCTGGTTATCCAAATTTATGTTGATGATATAATATCAGGTTTTGATAATGCTTCATTGTCCAAGAATTTTTCTAAGTTAATGCACGTAGAATTTGAAATGAGTCTAATGGGAGAACTAAAGTTCTTTCTGAGGATTCAAATTGATCAACATTCAGAAGGAACGTACATCCACTAAAGCAAGTATACAAGAAAACTTCTAAAGATGTTTAACTTGTCAGAATGCAAGCAAGAAAAATCTTCAATGCAACCTATAAATATGCCCTTCTTACTTCCTAATACTACCTCGTTTTCACTTCTTGCTTCCTAATGCTGCCATGTTTTCCCTTCTTGCAATAAACTTTTCTTCACTTTGTTTTTACTCAGCTTCTAACCATTTCTTCTACTACTGTTTTGATATTTACCATGAAATAATACTCTGTCCGATGCAAAGTAGATGGTTTGCAGCCTATACACTTTCCTTTTTCATTTTTCAAAGCTCTGTATCAATTTAATATTATTATTTTGAAAGATTTTTGAAGATTTTTTCAGCAACTATGTCTAATCACCTGCAGCCTGTTTCAATGTTACTCCATTTTCTCCATCTTACATCTTCCATTTTCTCCATCCTTCTTTACAAACCCTTTCTACTCAATTGTTCCTCTGTTTTTTGTTTCTTTCTTCCATTCTTCATGGTTCGACCTTTTGAGACGATTACCGACATCAACGACACAAAAGAACTATGGAAGATTGAAGTTAAGATACACCTTGATGGACTTTGTTTGATTTGTAGTTTTCCATTCAGATCATATTTTTTATCACACATGCGATGATCTATTTTTGTTATGCGATGCATGATTATGTTTTGATTTTGTTGCAGAACCGTTAGCTATGGAAAAATCTTATCCAACCGTCAGTTCTAATTACCAGAAGGCCATTGAAAAGGCTAAGAGGAAGCTTAGAGGTCTCATGGTTGAGAAGAAATGTGCTCCTCTAATTCTCCGTTTGACGTAAATTTTACTATCTCCTTATTTTTTTTAGGAACGTTGATTTGTGATATTTATGGTGATTTTTTTAAATTCTCGTGCTTAAGTTCATGTGATATTTTTGTTATTAATGTTTCTACCTGGTTAAATTTAGATGGAGTAAAGAGGAAGTAGATTTTAATGGGAAAAACAACAAGCCCTCGGTAAGTGATTCAACTTTATATTTTCTTTTGTTTCAGTTCAACAATGTTTGTTTATTAGTTATTGTCTGCATTGCTATTGCTAAGGTTGATCTTCAATGTCTATCTTGTTATAAAGATTCAGTGTTAGAAAAATATTAAGATGAGAGTGTTACTAATGTATAAGTTATCTCATTTAATTCCATTTAATTTCTATTTGTTTGTACATTATTATAATTTAAGGTATATATATTTTTCAAATTTAATTGTTGTTTATGCTAAAATTTGAATAATATTAGAAAATATTAAGACAGACATTACTCTAATATGTAAATTATATCATTTAACATTATTTTATTTCTATTTATTTATATATTTTTTCCAGATTGAGATGAAAGTATAAAGAGGTGCTTGAAGATATGAATGTTTGAGAAGTTCACAGTATAGAGGTGTTACAAGGTAAAACTTCATTCATCCCTCTTTCACTCTCTCAAAGCTTAATTCAAATAGTGATTTTGAATTATACTTTTGAAGTTTATTTATTAATTTCTACTTTAGGCATATATGGTCCGGTAGATATGAAACATATTTATGGAAAAACAGTTGTAAGAAAGAAGGTCAAACAAGAAAAAAAAGACTAGTTTAGTGAGAAAAAAACCATAAACAATACTCAAGTTTGGTTCATAACTATTTTTCACTGCTAAATAGCTTTTACTAACTCATTTGTTTTACTCTCAGGTTTTGGTTGATGATTTAACCAAACTTTACTGGCATGTTGCAGTATATTTGGGTAAGCTTTCTCTTCCTCTTAGACCAAACTTTGCAGGCATGTTGCATTATATTTGCACTTATACTTAAGTATTGGAGACCTTCAACTCATATAAACTTTTATGTACATTTCATTTCACTATATTAACATTTTATTCTTAAGTTTGACTTTATTATTGTGTGCTTAAGAATCACTTTTTTTTGCAGCTAGAAAACTATCAAACTCAACTTGAGGAAATGAAGAACATGACTAGGCACGAATATGTTGCTCATTTGAGAAAGTACATAAATCTGTTAATTAATCACTAATTATTGTGGAAAAAAGTTACTAAAATTATATGATAATCATGATAATTTAGTATTCATTATCTTTGGCAGAAAAAACAATGGATTTTCCAGGGTTGCTTTAATGTACAGAAGAGTGACAAGTTTTATTCCGTTCTTGACCTTTTTTTTCATTCAAACAAAAAGCTTCATTCAGTTTCAAATTTTAACTTGAAGAGGTTCCTTATTAGTCTCTACCAGCAAATGATTTAGTTCATGTTATTGCTCCATCTTGCTACATATTATTTATTTTCCTACTTCACGTGGTAAAGGTTTAAAATTGAAGTATTACTTAATTCAAACATGTTGGTTTTTTCTCTATTCCAGAAGAGTGGATTGGCAGGTTTATGTGATACTTGTGCCAAAGAAACATGTGAGAGAACAAGAATAAGAAGGGTATGTCAAGAATTGAGAGTAAGTAATTTATGAGTTATTATTTGAAGAATCAAGAGTTATGTGTGTATATGGACATTAACACCCAACTCTGTAATATTTTGTGCAAATTCTTATATCAAAATTTAGAGCTTTCTATAGTTTGATATTTTGCTATAAGAGTATCTATCATAAGTCATATAGAGCTTCTTTTTGTTGAGCTTCTTATTTTGTTTATATGAGGTTCTTATTTTGTATTTTTTTTTTTTTGCAGGTTATGTTGAACAATGAGAACATTGTAAAACACATATGTTGACAATATACATTACATTTACAATTGTAATTGTTGATTTTAATGTGTCATACTTAATAATATGGATGCGTGTTTAATCAGTTTTAAACTTTTTATTTTGTATTTGAGAAATTTAATGATATGATGAGTGTAACAGACATGAATGTTTAATAAGATTGACAGAAAATTTGCAAGTTACTTGTCACACTAGACAATTTTGAAACAGTTGTCATGATCTTGACATAAAGCACATATTTCATATGTCACTCATATGCTTTAAGCAATAGCACGCATTGAAAGTTGAGTAATATAAAAATTTTGATTCAAAAAATTGTAAAGAACTATGTTTTTATCTCTATGTAATTATATTGTTATCAAAATCTTTTAGTAATGATATAGTAGTTAATAGTAAATAATCTTCTAGCATGTGGATGAATTAATTATAACCAAAAGTGTATAATCAAATATAGTTGAACAATATAGTTATTATTTTGTAATGTTTTATACTACATATTATACTTTTTCAATTTGGACCAGATGAATTCTTATTTATAAATATTTATTTTAAATATGATAACAAATAGTGTAAATTTTTAACATTTTTTTATGTTAGGTTTTATAAAGAAATTTTGTTATTTTTATTATATAGATTGTAAATGATAATGGAAAAAACTTAGGTTTTAGTGAATGATGAAATAATTATGGAATAGAAAAAGTTGAATAAGTATAATTTTATTATAATTAAAATTTTAATTAGGGCTTTCATTTTTTTTCTTTCATTTATTATATTCAATAATATTTGTTGTTAAAAAAAATTACTATAATAATAATTATTATTAATATTATTTAATACCTTTTAATTATTATTATTATTATTATTATTATTATTATTATTATCATATTTCCTTTTATTTTTATTATCATTAGTCTTAAAAAACTTTTTTAATATAGTTTAAAAATATTATAAAAATAAATGCTATGTACTAAATATTTAAATGGGTTAGTAAAAAAAAGGTTAAAGATGGGTAAGAAAGACATGTCGCAAAGAAAGTAAAAGAATGAAGGATTAAAAAATGGAAATGAAGGGTCCTTAAAAAGATTCTGATGAAAAATTATTTTAAATATTGGTATTATTATACAATTATGGAAAACTAATATGAATTAAATTTAAAAAATTTTTTAAAATTTTTTAATTTAAAGCATAGATGTTTACCTAAATGTTTTTTTTTTTACTTTTTATTTGTATTTATTTTAAATTTTGAATTTTATTTTATTTAAAGACACGCAAAAAATTCTACTTAAAAAATAAAATATCAATATTAAATACATATTTTAATAATATATTGATGTTGCTGTTATTACTCTAATGTTTACTTCATATTTTTTAATGTACGCATTTTATTTTTTTTACTTTTTAAAAAATAATAACATATAACGTATAATTACAAATACGATGATAAATATATAATTGATACAAATTTATTAGATGTGTAAAAAAGTATTATGATTCAAATGTTTTTAAACATTATTTTTTTGATAAACCGGAAAAAATTTACTATTAATCAAAATATTTTTATAAATAATAACAAAAAAAAATATTTATATATAGAAAAAAATATAATATTGATCCAAAAATATTATAGGAAAAAAATTCTGAATTTTAAATTTATATTATTGAAAAATAGTATTTATATATGAGAAAAAATATTATGTTGATCCAAAAAAATTTATACTCAAAAATAATTATAAATTCTACCTTTATATTAGTAAAAACTAATATTTATGCATAGAAAAAAATTGTTGTTCAACTTATATTTCATTTTCTATATGAGTATCTTTTAAAAATAATTATTATTTTTTTGGTTAAATAATTTTTTCTTTTTTCTTTTCTTTTTATTTTTATTACAATTTGAACACAAACGCACATACCACATTATTACCTATATGAACGAATTTGCACGAGTATCATACTAGAATATCAAGTTCAAACTTAGTATATTTCACATAGTATAAAAAATGTGATTGTTGATAAGTGTATATTTAATTTATATTTCAATAAAATCAAAATAATTTTAAAGTTGTATAATTGATCTTTATGTATTTGATTATATTTTAAAATAGATTAAACTAAATTTATACACGGGAATAAGTTTAATATTGATTTAAATATTTTTATAAATAATTTCAAATTAAAATTAATATTTATATATAGAAAAATATATATTATTAATTAAAATATTTTATATATGGGTACACGGAAAATTTTATTTATTAAACAAAATATCAATATTAAATACATACTTTAATAATATATTGATTAATAATATATTGATGTTGTTGTTACTCTAATTTTTAATTCATATTTTTTAATGTATGTATTTTATGTTTTTTTAGTAAGAAATAACATAATGTATAATTACAAATATGATAATAAATATATTATTAATACAAAGATTTTTTTACGTGTAAAAAAGTATTATGATTTAAATTTTTTTATAAACATAGTTATTTTTATAAACAAAATTTTTTTTACTAGTGGTCCAAATATTTTTATAAATAACATAAATTATTTTTTAATATTTATATAAAAAAATATTATATTAATCCAAATATATTATACAAAAAAATTATAAATTCTACATTTATATTATTTAAAAATAATATTATATATGAGAAAAATATTATGCTAATCCAAAGTATTTTATATATAAAATAAATTATAAATTCTACATTTATATTCTTTAAAAATAATATTTATATGCATAAAAAAATTATAGTTCTATTTACATTTCATCTTCTGCATATATATTTTTTTTAAATATAAAATTTTTTTTATTTAAAAATATTTCTTTTTTATTTTATTTTTATTACATTTTAAAAATAAATACATGTATTACACAAATATCTGTGCAAATACACTGATATCTATTAATAATATTTTAATAAATAATAGACTACCTAACAGTTGTCTTGTCCAGCTTGAATTGAATTTTTTTTTAAGTTTTTTTTTTATAAAAGATTGATTTGAGAGTAAAGATATCGTTAAAACATGGTATTTAATTTTAAACATAATTTTAATCAAATTAATTTTGAAATTTTAAAATATAAAAAATCGAGTTTTCCTAATTTATCTCCTTATCTATACTAATTTTAAATATTGTTCGGATAATGACTAGTCTTTTCAGAAAAGGCGACAATCTTGAGTGCAGGCGAGGCGTGGATACGATATGATATAAATATTTCAGTAAATTCTTAAAATAATTTTTTTATAAATGATATCTCAATTTTCTAATGTAAATCTTATATTCTCTTGAGGTAATGTTATCACTGAAAGTCTGAAATGGAAGTGACTTGTTATAGAAAGGTAAAGTGACATTTCGCAATTCTTCAGAGCAGGCTATGCAGGGTATTGAAATAGAGTATAAGAGATACTCTCATGTTTTTTCACTCATCTACTCCAATTTAAAATTAAAAATCCCATAATACTCCACTCTAAATCTATCCACTTTTAGTGTGGATTTGTCCATTCAATTGACGAATTTAAGAATTTAGTCCAATAATAAGCTCGTCTATCGGATAGACGAGCATGTGTGAAAGATCAATTTTTTTTCTGTATTATTTAAATTAATGATTTACTAATTAATAATTTATTATAAATAATAATTCATATTTTATAAATTACTATAAATATTATAAACAAAATATATTTCACTTATTTCAAGTTATTTATAGTATTTAAAAATATCATAAATAATGATTAGTATTTTATACTATTTTATAGTATTTAGTATTTAAAAATATCATAAATAATAATTAGTATTTTTAAATACCATAAATAACTTGAGATTATTTTTTTTTTCTGTTTTATTTAAATTAATAATTTAGTAATTAATAATTTATTATAAATAATAATTCATATTTTATAAGTTACTATAAATATTATAAATAAAATACATTTCACTTATCTCAAATTATTTATAGTATTTAAAAATACCATAAATAATAATAATTATTAATTTTTAAAAGTTTATATTAAAAGTCTAATAATTGGTATTATCTTAAATATAATAATTATCTTAAATACCAATTATTAAAATATCAATTATTTAAAAATTAACAATTGGTATTATATTAAAGAAATGTATACTATAAACAAAATATATTTCACTTATAAAATATTATAAATAACTTATAAATACCATAAATAATAATTAGTATTTTTAAATACTATATATAACTTGAGATAAATGAAATGTATTTTGTTTATAGTATTTATAGTAACTTATAAAATATAAATTACTATCTATAGTATATCTATAGTAAATTATTAATTAGTAACTTATTAATTCAAATAAAACCGAAAAAAAAATTGGTTTTTCACATACTCGTCCATTGGATGGACGAGCTCACTCTTTGACTAAAATTCGTCAACTAAATAGACGAACTTACACTGAAAATGGAGTAGATTCATAAATATTTTTTAAGATGGACTATTATGAGATTTTTAATTTTAAATTGTGATAGATGAGTGAAAAAACCATAGTCTCATCCGTTACAAAAGACACCATACAATAAATAAATTCTCTACCGACACTAATAGTCTATTCCTTGGCTTTCTTATCAGACTTTTTGAGACTTAATTTTAAAAAATAACTGTCCCAAATACTATATTTAAAATAAACATAATTCTCATAATATTTATTTTTTAACTTTTTATTTGAGTTTAATATTGTATTAATAAGATATTTAGGTATCTGTGCAGATAAATTTATTTGATAAAATAGAAAATATATTTAAATGTATTTATAATCAATTACAAAATTAACATCGATCATATAAATATATAAATTCAATTGTATGTTTTGTAATTGTTTGGTTTTGAAATATCTTCTCCACACATTTTGATATTATCAATGATGGATTTAATGTGTCACTTATTCCTCTTTTCTCAATTACATTTATCCTCTTTTCTTAAGATATTTTTCATTATCTATCTTTGTCTTACGGCACGTAAAATCAATCCGTAGATAATTTCATTTACGACAAATCTTTGTCCTTAATGCATAACACATAATTATGCTTGCAAGAAAAAAGATATGAGATTTTTAAAATCGGCATGATTTCACCATAAGCAATAAGAGAATATGCTCCTGCGCGGGTTTAAAAAGATTAGGATTAAATATGTTTGTGTTTTTTTTTAAATATTTTTATTTTTTATTTTAATTTATATATATTTTTTAAAATAGTTTTTTTATAATTTTTCATTCACACTTCTGATTTTTTTTGTAAATTAACGACGATTTTTACAACTTAGCGATAAAATTAATGGCGATTTTAACGATAATTTATTACTTAGAGACTGAATTAACGACGTCGATTTTAGTATTAGGGACCAAAAGTATGGATGAAAAATTTTAGGAGAACCATTCTTTAAAGAAAATATTTTTAAAAATTAAAATTAAAATTGAGATATTTAGAAGGACGACAAAAAACTCGGTTGGGGGCAGCCCTCTGTGAAGCCTCATTGAAACAAAAAATAACCATGCGACATGACGCCAAAGTCATAAAACGCGAATTTCAAATCGACAGCCTAGTCCTCCGAAGAAATCAAAAAGATTCACACAAAGGAAAGCTTGCCGCGAATACGGAAGGCACCTATTGTGTCCGAGCGAAAACGGACAACGGGGCCTATTACCTCGAAAACCTGCACGGGATGGAATTTGCTCAACCATGGAACGCTTAAAAGCTTAAACAATATTATAGCTAGACATTGTAATTCGCATACTTGGTTCGACGACAACGAAGTATGTCTCAACGAAAAGGCAAGATTTCGCTCTTTTGTGCGATCAGATTCTTGACCCAACGGGGACACCTCAATCGAGCTCTGTCGTTGTAGTACCAATAAAGCAGAACACCCAATTCACAATGGGAAGTTCACGTTGCGAAGCAAATACCTCGACCGATAACTTAGCTCTGTTGTCGATCGGAAGCCAACTCTGATCACTCAACCAGTTCCCTACACAGTCGAGCACCAATTCTGTTGAGCAAGGGCCCCCAGACACTTAGTAAAAACAATGTTACAAACATGCGTATCGACGAGGAAAGTAAGTACTCGACAAGTAAAACATATAATGGCATGCATACATGGCAAAAAGGCGATTATATTAGGATTGCGAATCAAATATCCAAGTACAACAAATGAGCAAAGCCCACTATTCAAATATCACAAACCATGGTGCGCAAGCGAAACAAATACCAAATCAAGATACAAAAATATGGCGCGCAGGCCAAACAACTACAATAACGGCTAAACGTCTTCTTCCTCCCGAGACTGAGACTCCCCATCGGCATGGTCAGCATTGCTGCCGAGACCCGTTGGAGTGACTATCTGGCCGTCGACCACCTAGTGAAAATACCTGATCCCCTCAATGACGAGCTCAATCCTAGGGTTGGTGACATGGAGTTGCTCCACCGCACTGTCGAAACCCAGCTCGACGGTACCCAAGTGTAACACCCCAAAATTTACCCTTCCCTTTTCTCATATTTTGGCTTATGTTTCATATCATTTTGCATTTGCATTTGTGCATAGCATTAGTTTTAGACAGGGCATCAAGGTATCTTATCCAACACTCAAGAGAAGAATTTCATCTTCAAAGCTCAATCAAGGGGTCATGCTCAACTTTGTGGCAATCTCAAGTTACAAGGTCTTCATCATCATCAAGACATGTCACTCAGCTACTTGAAGCAAGAATTCAAGCATTGCTCACCTCCTCCTATCTTGTGGACAACTGGATTAAGGTTTTGGTTCAAAAGGCATCTACGACTAGTTCCTTGGGCAAGACATGATCCTAAATCTCAACACACACCTTGAAGTTCCTTTACATGGATTATGTATCATCATAAACCATCACAAGAGCTTCAATCAGTGGAGAAGATGCTAGGGTTTCATCTGGTCAACAAAAAAGGTCAATTGTGGATCTGAAGAGGTTCAAGGCTTGAATTTTGATCATTTAAGCCATGAGAGGACAAACTTGAGTCATCACAAGTATTATGTTGAAGCTTAATCAAGAAGAATCAAATAGGATCATAGAATTAAGAGGTTGCTAAATTAGGGTTTTAAAGGTTTCTATGTGTAAAATCCCCTCTTTTAGCACCTAACTTCCATGACAAGTTTCATCATGATACAAGCTCCATCTCATTTTCCCTCAAACATGAGATTTATTTCTTGTTATCCAAGCTTTATTTTAAGTACAAAAACTCCTCTATTGGATCTACACATCTCAATTTATGATGTCTTAAGGTTGATTTTACAAAATGAAAATGATTTAGAGGCACTCAAGGGCAACCCATTTCTAAGACAATTTTCACATGGATCCAAGCTTTTCCTTAACTTCCTTCAAATATAAGATTTGTTCTTCATCATCTAAGCCTTCCAAAAAGTGAAAGAACTCATCATTTCCATGTATAGAATTCAAGTTATGATCTTTCCAAGTCAAGACCATTTTGGATGACCTAGTTTTGGATCATTCACTTCAAGGTCAAAATTCATGAACTTCAAAGCTTCAAGTCAAGTTACCTATAACATGAAACTTGTGACTCAAGATATTGCCTACACCATGACCTCAAATTCCATGTCATTTGATAATTTACAATGCAAGTTAAAGCATGATGAACATGAATACATGGATGTGTGACCTAATTGGATTTTCTTGCTTTTCAAGCCAAAATTTTGGTTGGTTTTGCCTTTCTTTTGTACCATATCATCATCATCTCATTACAACACCAAAATTTACCCAAAATAAGCAAACATTTCTTCATATTTTCAAGCATTTTCAAACTTTTACACCATATGTGTAAAATCACCAAATCATCTCCCAAGTCCATGTTCTTTCTTCCAAAACATTTTTATTCCTTTCACCACCCTCCTTGGTACTAAATGTTGACCCAAATAGCATGAGAAGGGAGAGAAACCCGTGTGCACACTCACATTGTGATTTTTTGTCAAGTTTGTGAAACAACTCATACAATCATCGTGGGCCTTCAAAAACTAACCTAACCCACTCTATTTAACTCCATGCAAACCCTAGACATGAGGAGGATTGGTTTTTGCTGCAGAAGAAGCTTGAAATAACTCAAAACTCTCAAATATTCCCTCACTTCGAATCTGAAATTTTCTTGAGTTTTGCTTCCATTCTTTGCTTGATTCTTACTCAGTGAAGTACAAGGAGTCCATTTGAGGGTTTTCTTTGAAGCTTAAAAGCAGTTTGAAGGACCAACGAAGTTGCTCTATTTAGGTAAATTTTCTCATTCTGATCTCTCATTTTAGGCATAAATATAAGCTCATGTTGGTTGCATTTGAAGCCCTACCTTGTGAGGCAATGTTTGAATGCTTGGTGTGCTTGTTTAAGCAACTTCCAGTTTGTATATCAAATTTTTGTGTTGAGTTTTCACCATGTTAGAGGAACCTTTTGAAATTCTAAGGTCAGATTCGTATTTCTCATGAAATTTCCTTCATAAATGTGTATGGGGTTTTGATTTTTATTGAGATTTGCAGGGATCACCGGTGAGGCTCACCAGGGAAGACGACCGGAGCTAGGGCTCTGACGTCTGATGTATTAAGCTGAGGTGGTTAGTGATTTGGCAGTTGACATGCCTGTGTGGCGCGTAGAAAGATGAGGTGGCATGACACCTCCTTAAATGATACATTGCATTTCACTTAACTGAGGTTTTTGTTGGTTTTTTTTTGGTTTGGGCTTTCAATTTTATGTTATTCACACACCTCTGATCTGGGCCCAACGCGCCATGAACTACATTCCTTTTGTTTCTGATTTACTGATTCACCCCTTGCTTTATTTCTTCATTTTTTTTTCATTTTTTTTTATTTTTAATAGTTAAAACCATTTTTAAAATACACAAAAATATG
This sequence comes from Lathyrus sativus, assembly GCA_963859935.3. Classification (NCBI taxonomy): domain Eukaryota; kingdom Viridiplantae; phylum Streptophyta; class Magnoliopsida; order Fabales; family Fabaceae; genus Lathyrus; species Lathyrus sativus. The sequence continues at coordinate 104,693,509 of OZ012737.1, forward strand.
TTTCTGATCCTTTAATGTGTTGGGATATTTTTCATAATTTTTATTTTTATTTTTCATTTATTTTGCTATTTTATTTGAAATTAGAATGTGAGGTGCTTTTCCATATTTACCCTTGAATTATGGTTTGTTGTTTGATGCCTTTTGATCACCTTCTTGAGCCAATTTTTCTCACATGTTTGAACACTTGATTGATAAATATTTGGATGCTGGTTTGGTACTTTGTTGATCTTTTTTTGTTTGATTCCCATTTGACTTTGTTTGATCCTCGATCATTTCTTGATTAGTTGCATACATGACTTTGTTTGACTTGATTTGATGATGTATTTGAGAAATATTTTTGAGATCTCTTCTATGCTTATTCTTGATTGTTATAATATGAGTTTGAGCTTTGGTTTCATTTTTGTATGAATATCTAAGTGCTTCAAATTGAATTTTCAATGTGATGATATTTGAACATTGTAATACCCTAATTTTTACCCCTAAGATCCCACATTTTATTTGCATCATTTTATATACAAATAAGATCATACTCTTTAGTTTTCCAGCACCCCTGTTGTTTCTTACATGCTTTATGTTTGCTTTTTTTTACTAACCTCTAACCAAAATACCAAAAATATGTTGCAGTTGCCTGTTTTTCCTTTCTCTGTGTGTTTAGGGTTTTACAAAGTTGTCAAAAGCAAGAGTGTGGCTTGGAGTCAAGTGTGGCTATTTAGTTATGGTTCATATCATATGGAAGTTTGACCTAATCTTAGTCAAACCATCAATAATTTGCTTCAATTGCAAGTTATCAATGACAATACATTATTTCTCAAGCAATGTATATCCGAGGTCAGGTTTTCTTGTCCTGAAACTCATCAGATTATCAAGAAATGATTCATGAGAAGTTTTGTTCGAAATTGAGTTCAAATGGACCATCAGTTCAAATTGTGTTCCTCTGAGGAATTATTTTCCCAAAAAATTGATTCAGACAAATTCAAAGTGATTCAGAACTTCTGTCATTTATTATCGAAGATTCGTCTGAACAAGTCAAGCTGGGAGGATATTCATCCAGGGTGTAGGTTATCTAGTCAAGATTGTGTGGTTATTCTTTATTGATTGATTCAAGAAGAGTTTGACCCGATATTGGTCAAACAAGTCAAGATAAGATGGCTTCACTCTCAGATTGTTTGTACCATATTTCCAAATCATCAAGTGATTAAGATCAAAGTTTTGTGTAAGTTTAGTTTCATATGATGAAGTCAAGTGACTAAGTTTAATTCAAGATGTGGTTCGTATTGCACGTATCGATTATAAGTGTTTGTTATTGGTTCAAGTCAAGCGTGTCATTTATTCAATATTCATTTTAAGATCGGGCCAATTTCAATCAGATTCCAGATTTATTGTAAGTATGGTTTGTAGAAGCAAGCTTCATCTCAAAGTTTTGATGACGTCAATAATCAAGATCAAGAATATTTCATCTGTGCAAAAAGGCAAGCACTTTCAAAAGACCAAGATCAAGTGGAATGGAAGTGATCAACATTCAAAGCTTCATGAACATTTGACTGATCAACTTTCAAGTTTTGGACACAAGTTATGGTATATCAAAATCCATTAATTTAATTGATATACAAGCGTTCAACATCTTTATCATTTGATCACATTGCATAAGCATATTTTTTGAACTATTAGAATTGGTATAACACTATTTTTATAAGTATTTTTCTGAAAAATAGCAGTGTTAACCGATTAACCATATAGGTTAACCGGTTAACCATTTCAAATTTTGAATATTTTGGTATAATGTTCCAGTGTTAACCGATTAACCAAATAGGTTAACCGATTAACACTGAACGTATTTTGAAAAATGGTTTTGTTTCAAGTTCAAAAATGGTTTGAATATTATACCAGTTCATATTTTGAATTATACTCAAATATACCTGTTGGAAAAGGTGTGTTTACACATATAAATTTTGAGTTTTTCAAATTGAAAAAAAACCTCCAATAATCATTTTCAAAACATTCTTTGAATCAAATTCACCACTTTCAAATACTTTTCAAATCTTTTCAAAAGTGTTCATATTGATCATATCTTTCATATGCATAGCATTGAACACTTATGTTGAAATTAAAAGAGTGAATTTTGATCAGAAGGAGAAGATCAATCTCAACATTGATATTACCATTATTACTCTCAAATCAAAGTATTCAGATTACTTGTATTTTGACTTGTGATCCAGGATTGTTGGACACAAGGGTGAGTGTTTACAAGAGGATTGTTCTTGTACACTTGTTGATTTTTATTGTTTGATAGTAGGCCTCACCGGTTGATGGTGTGATAGGTTGTACTTTATTAAACTATAGTGAAAACTCTCTTTCATGTTGAAAGGGGAGTAAAGTACTCTCAGATTGTGAGGGGAACCACTATAAATCTTGGTGTCCACTTTCTTTTTACTTTCTACTGCATTCATCACCAAGAACCTAACCAGTAAAATTTCAAGAATACCGAAAAACCGGAAAAAGTCCCTAAAGCCTAATTCACCCCCCCCCCTCTTAGGCATACTCTGTACTTACAATTGGCATCAGAGCAGGTTAAGGTAACCTGTTCCTATCGATCCTAATGGCTTCCGCTAGTACTAACCCGGTTTTCAAATATGGTGGAAGCAGTAACAAACCACCACTCTTTTCTGGAGAATACTTCGACTTTTGGAAAATCCGTATGAAGGCACATCTTGAGGCTCAAGGAGATGGTATATGGGAAACCGTAGAAACTGGTCCGCATGTTCCTATGAGCGTTATAAATAACCTAGGCACTCCAAAGATAAAATCCTCATATGATGAAGATGACAAGAAGAGAATTTTGAATGAGAAGAAAGCAATCAACATACTTCAAAGCGCTCTTAGTATGGACAAATTCTTCCGTATATCACAGTGTAAATCAGCAAAAGAAATTTGGGACACCTTGGTAGAAACGCATGAAGGGACAATCGAAGTAAAAAGATCAAGACTTAATACTTTAAGTCAAGAATATGAAATGTTCCGTATGCATCCTGGTGAATCCATTGTTGCCTTACAAAAGAGATTCGTTCATCTAACTAATCATCTGATTGCCCTCGGGAAGACCTTCACCAATGATGATCTCAACTTGAAAGTCCTAAGATCCTTAACAAGAGAATGGCAACCAAAGGTGACTGCTATTTCGGAAAAGAAGAGTCTTTCAACAATGACATCCGCTTCCTTATTTGGCTAACTTCAAGAGCATGAACTGGAACTTGGAAGGCTTGAGAAGCATGAAAGCCAAGACAAGAAGTCCGAAGGAATTGCCTTGAAGATTGACACAAGGGATGACAAAAATGACGAATCTTCCGAAGATGAAAATTTTATGCTTCTAGTAAAGAAGCTTGGTAAGTTTTTTAATAATAATAAAATTTCCTCTTTTTCTAAAACGAATAGACATTTCAGGAAAAAGGAGGCACCCACATCAAACCAAGAAATTACATGTTACGAATGTGGGAAACAAGGTCACATAAAGCCAGATTGCCCGAAACTCGCAAATAAAGGAAAATTCAAAGGCGAGAAGAATTTCAAAACGAAGAAGGCTTATGTCGCATGGGACGACAACGAAGTAAGTTCATCATCGGAATCGGAAAATGATGAATGTGAAAATATGGCGTTAATGGCCTCTCACCACTCCGATGAAGAAAATGAGGTTAGTAGTAATTTTTCTGTTTATGATAATGATGCACAAGAAGTTATAGATGAACTTCTAAAAGAGTGCAAGACTTTGTATAAAAGCATCTCATCACAAAAGAAAATAATCTCATCTTTAGAAGAACAAAACTCTATTTTTATGAAAAATATTGAAGATGAAAAACAGAAACTGATGGATGAAAAACAAAGTCTTGTATGTAAAAATTGTGAGTCTTTATCTTTCCAAATTGTTCAACTCAAAAGAGTTTTAGAAAGATACGAAAAAGGTCAAATTGGCTTGGAAGAAATTCTAAAACATCAAAGATATCCTAATGATAAAAGTGGATTAGGATATTCTAAATTTTCAAAACCAAACACCAATAAGACCGTTTTCGTAAGAGCAAGTGAACAAATTGTTAAAGAAAAGGCCAGCACTTCTAACGTTCAGCATCAAAATCACAACAAGAAAAGCATTGCAAAGAAAAAGAATTATGTTCCTAGATATAGAAGTCACTTTCAACCTACATGTTCTTATTGTGGAATTAAAGGCCATACACCTAATGCTTGCTATGTGCGCAATATTGGTGTTGCTAAAGGGCATTATGTGTGGGTTGAAAAAGGTACTAACTGTCAAGGACCCAAAGCAATTTGGGTACCTAACACTACTTAATTTTGTGTTGTAGGTATGCTTGAAGACAACCACTAATCAATGGTATCTTGATAGCGGTTGCTCGAAGCATATGACGGGAGACATAAACAAATTTTCAAGTCTATCATTAAAGGCCAAAGGATACGTCACTTACGGTGATGATAATAAGGGAAAAATTCTTGGAGTTGGAACCATTGGTGCACCTCCATGTACAATCATCGAAGACGTTCTTTATGTGGAAGGCCTTAAACACAACCTACTTAGCATAAGTCAATTGTGTGACAAAGGGTTCCGAATCAACTTCACAAAGGAGGAATGCTTGATAGAACATGAAGTCACTCATGACATTTTTCTAAAAGGTAAAAGATATAATAAAATTTTTATGATTTCTTTTGATGACTCTTCCTTGAAGGTAAAGTGTCTTATGGCGAACAACAATGAGGCATGGCTTTGGCATAAAAGATTTGCTCACATTCACATGGAGCATTTAAACAAGTTGATAAAGCATGATCTAGTTGTTGGTCTTCCGAAGATAAAATTCATCAAGGATAAGTTATGCGATGCATGTCAAAAGGGAAAACAGACCAAGACAACTTTCAAATCCAAGTAAGTGGTTTCTACATCAAGGCCACTTCAATTGTTGCATATGGATCTTTTTGGTCCATCAAGAACAAAAAGCTTCGGAGGTAATTTCTACGCCTTAGTTATTATTGATGATTTCTCTCGATACACTTGGACATTGTTTTTAGTGCAGAAAAGTGATGCTTTTAAAGCATTCAGGAAATATGCAAAGCAAATTCAGAATGAGAAATCACTCACCATAGCCTCTATAAGAAGCGATCACGGTGGAGAATTCCAAAATTCAGACTTTGAAGATTTTTGCGAAGAGCATGGAATCTCTCATAATTTTTCAGCACCAAGGACGCCTCAACAAAACGGTGTCGTAGAACGGAAGAATAGATCACTGGTGGAGCTTGAAAGGACAATGATTAGCGACGCAAATCTTCCTAAATATTTTTGGGCAGATGCAGTTAGTACAGCATGCTTCGTAAGCAACCGTGTCAATATTCGACCACTCCTCAAAAAGACTCCGTATGAGTAGTTCAAGGGTAGAAAACCAAATATAGCATTCTTCCACATATTCAGATGCAAATGCTTTGTTCTCAACAACAACAAAGATAATCTCGGTAAGTTTGATGAGAAATCCGACGAAGGTATATTTCTTGGTTACTCTCTTTATAGTAAAGCATTTAGAATTTTTAATAAGCGAACACTTACTATTGAAGAATCGATTCATGTTTCGTTTGATGAGACTAACCCCTCGAAAGAGGATAATATTATTATGGATGATAATGATTGTTGCACCCCAAAATTTGACCAACATTTATTTACCAAGTTTGTGGTTCATTGTATTCATCATCTGCATCTCATTGATATGTGGGCAGTAGATCAAGAGGTATGATTACCTAGCAAGAGTTATATGAGACTTTGAAGATAGCCAAGAAGGTTAGTCAAGTGTTCAAGGATTGATATCCTTGTCAGAGAACTCAAGAGATCCTCAGAGGAATTGGTTGAAACCAAGGTTGTGTGTCTCATAACTTGAGAGTTGGGGGAGCCCCTCAGATGATTCTGAGACTATGAGGATAGGCTTGAAGCTTTTAGAAAGCTTATGAGATGTCTTGAAATCCATCATGAAGCCTAGAGAGGTCATTGTACAAGAATTCAGAAGATTCAGCCATGAGTGGTGGAATTAGGGTTTAACTGGGTCAACCCTAGGTCAACTGATGATTTGGAGAGGGTTGATACCTAATCCAAGAGCCATGTGATCATGGAATGATGCATTGAGATGCTATAAGGATGATTCCTAGACCAACTCATCATGATTGAGGAGTTTGAGAAGTTTTAAGCTAGGGTTTCTAAGGATTGACAGTGTAAAATCCCCTAGTTTGATCCCCATCTTCAAGGCAGTTTAGCTCAAGATATGATTGTCATCTCATCTTCCCCATAACATGAATGTTGTAGAGCTTGTTCTTAGATTTAATTTGAGTGCTAGAAGTCCTTGATAGGTGATAACGAGAAAACGCATCGATTATATTGCTAGGTTTCATTAACGTTTTATCGCATATTCACCGTTTTAACACTCGATTTCTCGAGTTTTTCTTACCATTTTGCAGGTACATCATTATATGGAGCTAAATCATGAATTAAGAGCAAAAGGAACAAAAGAAACCATAAAGAGATGAAGAAATGAAGAAGCCTGCAAAAGACTGCATAATTTGTTGCAGTCACGGCCGTCACAAGGGTGTCACGACCGTGACACCCCAATTTGAGCCATCACGACCGTAAGAGAGTGGTCACGACCGTGACACTTAAAAACCACAAGTTACGAACGTGAAGACCTTGTCACGACTGTGACAAGGGTAAAATTAGGTTTTTGACTCAGACTACGTCAAGGCATTACGTGAAGACCACTTCTCCTATTTTGTTGCCACGTTCCTGCATTCCTTCCACAAATTCAGCAAGGCCCATGCAACAAAGGTCCAAAAATCCAGCCCATTAAGGATTCTATAAATAGTACAAGTTCTATGAACAATGGAGAGAGCATTTTTTATTCAAATTCCTGCGGAAGCTCTGCCGAACTGTATTACGAACCAGCCTTTCTATTCCTGCATTATTTTTAGTTTTCTGTTTCATTTTTTATTGTATCCAAACCCGCCATATAACAATTTCCAACATCAGGAAATTGTTATACATTTATTTGTTTCTAAACCTTCAGCATTCGTTTATTTTCAATTTCCGCCAACTCCAAGCTTTCCGGTCTGTGGAAGAAGGAGTCTGCTCGAATATTTGTTAACCAGGTTTTTCATTATATTGCAATTTAATTTAATTATAATGTTTATTTATTTTTCTGCCATGAGTACATTATTATTAAATTTTCTGTCTCTGTCTGGTTCAACATCGATGAGTAGCTAAACACCTTAGGGTGGTATGTAGATATAACAAACTTAACCGGTAAAATATAACCATAGGCTAAAAATAATTAATCACTTAACATTCTGGCTGATACTTTTTAATTGAAATAGACCTTTTCGTTACGAGAGTAAGAAAAGAGTAGTAGGTTAGGTCAAGACCACGAGAGTGTGAGATTTTAACCAGATAGCTAAAGTTAGGCATTTAAATTAAACACAGCGAGAGCGCTTTAAGATAAATTAGAATTACTTAGTTTCCAAAAATTACCTCTAAACACTTATGGGCTAGCGAGAGCAGGCATAGGACTTTAGGGATAAGATCTGATATAAGACCACGAGAGTGTGAGTTGAGGGTATTTAAACTGGTAATCTCTACCGAATAGATTAAGTGAACACCTTTATAAGCCTAGGTTAGATTGACCCACCTAAGTTAGTATAATTACATACCGACCGCCTTAATATTACTTTATTAAAACTTAAATTTAATTCCGCCTTTAATAGTCTTAAAAACCAACAAAAAATCGTGACAACCATTCGCCTTAGCTAAACTAGAAGTTCATCTAGCACTAAGTAACCATAGAATCCCTGTGGATCGATAATCTTAAATATTACTTCGATAGGCTGTGCACTTGCAGTAAGATACCGCTAGACGCATAAGTAGACACGTCTTTAGCCCATCAAGTTTTTGGCGCCGTTGCCGGGGATTCCTTAATTTAGTTACTAGTGCATTTAGGTAGCATTGTCTAGACTAAGGTATCAACTATTTAATTTAATCTAATCTCCGAGTGTATGCCAAGTACTCGCTCTAAAAGCGAAGACTTGCAACCTCTAATCCATGAATCGGAACGCTTCTTACACGTAAGAAGACGTATATTCGATTTCGAAAATAATTACAATATTCCAGATCTTCAATTAGATCCGCCTAAACCAGTCGTAAAATCAAAGGACGCAGAGATGGCTGAAGAACAGACTCATCCACTCAAGTATTACGCTAATCCTTCGCAAGCTGAACCGCATTCAAGCATTGCAGCGCCGGCTATCAACCGAAATGATTTCGAACTAAAACCTTCGTTGATATCAGCCGTGCAACAAAATCAATTCGCCGGAAATCCTACCGAGGATCCGAATCTTCATCTTTCGATCTTTGTGCAATATGCAGATACCGTAAAAGCCAATGGAGTTACCCAAGAAGCTATTAGACTACGTTTATTTCCTTTTTCGCTTCGAGACAGAGCAAGAGCTTGGCTTCAATCTCTGCCTTCGAACTCAGTAACTACGTGGGAAGAACTTAAGAGAGTTTTCTTGAATAGGTATTTTCCACCTAGCAAGACAGCTATGCTGAGAGCTCAGATCAACGGATTTAAGTAAAGAGAAAGTGAATCATTATTCGAAGCTTGGGAACGCTATAAGGATCTACTGAGACTTTGTCCACATCATGGATTAATAGAATGGATGGTCATCCATACCTTCTATAATGGACTCTTGTACAATACAAGAATGACAATTGACGCTGCCGCGGGTGGTGCATTGATGGACAAAGAATATAATTATGCCTATGCACTTATCGAAAGTATGGCTCAAAATCATTACCTTTGGGGAAGCGAGAGAGTCGCAACTGAGAAACCAACAAAGGGAGGTATGTACGAAGTAAGTAGTATGGACCAAGTCAATGCGAAGTTTGACCAACTAAGCCAAAAGATCGATAACTTGGCCATAACACCTACAGCCACCGTGGCTGCAGTAACACCTAACTGTGAGTTATGTGGAGTCCCAGGACACGAAGTTTCTGATTGTCAACTATTGGCAGGAACTCCCACGGATCAAGTGAATTATGCTCAAGGAAACCCTTACTCAAACACATACAACCCAGGTTGGAAGAATCATCCGAACTTCTCCTATAAGAATAACAATGCTTATTACGCACCAGGTCAAGCACCAGCTACATCACCAGGATATCAAAAGACTGCTCCTAATATCCCTAGAAAATCGAACCTTGAATTGATGATGGAGAACTTTATAGCTAACCAATCTCAAACAAACAAGGACTTCTTAAACCAAAACATTCACACTAGTGAGCAGATTAAACAATTAGTGAGCAAATTAGATGCATTAGCTACACATAACAAAATGCTTGAAACTCAGATTTCACAAGTAGCTCAACAACAAGCACCTACTGCTGCACCAGCTGGAGTATTCCCTGGACAACCTCAACCTAATCCGAAAGGACATGCTAACGCTGTAATATTAAGAAGTGGCAAGGAACTTGACGGACCTATCGATCCAAGACTTGACAATCCAGCCATGTACCAAAAACCGGATAAACCGACTGAAGTGGTGAATGATCCAGAAGAAAAGGAAGATGACAATCGAGAGGTAGTGGAGAAAGAACAACCTTATGTGCCTCCACCACCCTATAAACCACCAATTCCGTACCCTCAAAGATTAATAAATTCCAAGACGACGGGTCAATTTAAGAAATTTGTCGAACTTCTGAAACAGTTGAATATTACTATTCCGTTTACAGAAGCAATTACCCAAATACCCTCGTATGCTAAGTTTTTAAAAGAAATCTTATCCAATAAGAAAAAGATAGAGGATAACGGAACAGTTACACTTACTGCCGAGTGTAGCGCCATAATTCAGAATAAAATGCCTCCTAAGCTAAAAGATCCAGGAAGTTTCTCTATACCCTGTGTAATAGGAAAATTCGTCATTGACAAAGCTCTATGCGATTTAGGAGCCAGTATCAGTGTTATGCCCTTAACGATTTGCAAAAGGCTAGAAATGGGAGACCTAAGACCAACTAAAATGTCTGTTCAACTAGCCAATCGCTCTGTTAAATATCCTGTAGGCATACTAGAAAACGTCCCAGTACGTATAGGACAATTCTACATCCCTACTGATTTTATAATCATGGACATCTCTGAAGACTCCACTACACCTATCATACTAGGAAGACCATTCTTAGCTACCGCCGGAGCTATAATAGACGTAAAAAGAGGAAAGCTAACCTTTGAAGTAGGTGAAGAGAAAGTTGAATTTATTTTAACACAATTCTTACAATCACCAGCTATAGAGGATACATGCTATCTATTGGACGTAATTGACGAATGTGTAAGAGAAATGGAACTGAAAGAGACCACTTATTCTGAAATAATGAAAATTCAAATCCCTCCGATTTTCGAAGATGATAATTGGCGAAAACCGTATCAGGATGATAGTCTAAGCGAAAGTTTAGCACTTACACCGGATCCCATGCCAAGTAAAAATAAACCTACATTAGGATTAAAAACTTTACCTCATAACCTAAGGTACGAATTCTTAGACGTTGAATGTAAAAGACCAGTTATAGTAAATTCCAGTTTAGGAACTATAGAAACAAAGAAACTTTTAGATGTCTTGAAGAAATATCCAACTGCATTAGGATATAACATATCTGATCTCAAAGGAATATGTCCTTCAGTTTGTATGCATCGTATTCTGCTAGAAGAAGATTGCAGAACCTCCAGAGAATCTCAAAGAAGAATTAACCCAACCCTTAGCACTGTAGTAAAAGAAGAAGATAAGAAATTATTAGATGCCGGGATAATATATCCAATCTCTGATAGTGAATGGGTTAGTCCAATACATGTAGTGCCAAAGAAAGGAGGTATCACTGTTGTGAAAAACGCTCAAGGCGAATCGATATCGCAAAGAGTAGTGACGGGATATAGAGTGTGCATAGATTATCGTAAACTAAACAAAGCCACTCGAAAAGATCATTTCCCACTACCTTTCATAGATCAAATGTTAGAACGATTAGCCAAGCATTCTTACTTCTGTTATCTTGACGGTTACTCAGGATTTTTCCAAATCCCTATCCATCCTGATGATCAAGAGAAGACTACATTCACATGTCCTTATGGAACGTTCGCTTATAGGCGAATGCCCTTTGGATTATGCAACGCTCCTGCAACCTTTCAAAGATGTATGATGTCAATCTTCGCAGATTTTATAGACAACATCATGGAAGTGTTCATGGACGACTTCTCTGTATGCGGGCAAAGTTTTGAAGGATGCTTATCGAACTTAGAAATGGTGTTAGAAAGATGTGTAAAAGTAAATCTCGTGCTTAACTGGGAGAAATGTCATTTTATGGTCAACGAAGGAATAGTATTAGGTCATGTAATATCCGACAAGGGAATTGAAGTTGATAAAGCTAAGATTGAAGTAATAAAAGATCTTCAACCCCCTAAAACCGTTCGAGAAATACGAAGCTTTTTAGGACACGCCGGTTTTTACCGACGATTCATCAAGGATTTCTCAAAAATCACTAAACCTCTTACTGGTTTATTAATGAAAGACGCTGAGTTCATATTCAATGAAGATTGTCTTAAAGCATTCGAAACTCTAAAAACAACCCTCATCACCGCACCAATCATGCAACCCCCTGACTGGAGATTACCTTTTGAAATCATGTGTGATGCGAGTGACTATGCTGTAGGCGCAGTTCTAGGCTAGAGAAAGGAAAAGAAACTTCATGCGATTTACTATGCCAGTAGAACCTTAGATTCTGCCCAGATGAACTACGCTACTACAGAAAAAGAATTGTTAGCAGTTGTCTTTGCGCTTGACAAATTCCGTTCTTACCTAGTTGGAGCGAAAATAATCATTTACACAGACCATGCTGCTATTCGATATCTATTAACCAAGAAAGATGCTAAACCAAGACTCTTAAGATGGATTTTACTCTTACAAGAGTTTGATCTAGAAATAAAAGATAAGAAAGGTACTGAGAACGTCGTAGCGGACCATTTATCTAGAATAGAAGGTATTAAACCCGAACAAGTGCCGATTAACGATGATTTTCCGTATGAACAGCTGATAGCACAAATAGGAAGCGACCTAGCTCAGTTAGATATAAATGAACCAGAATCCGTGGAAACAATCCAGACAACTGTAGGACTGCCATGGTACGCTGACATTGTCAACTACCTAGCCGCAGGAGCTCTTCCACCCGATCTAACCTATCAGCAGAAAAAGAAATTCTTTCATAATCTGAAACATTACTATTGGGATGAACCATTATTGTTCAAAAGAGGACCAGATGGAATCTTTCGCCGATGTATTCCCGATGAAGAAATAGAAGATGTCATTGCTCAATGCCATTCATCTCCTTATGGTGGACATGCAAGCACTTCCAAGACTTGTGCAAAAATCTTGCAAGCCGGCTTATTCTGGCCTAATCTATGGAAGGATGTCCACATCGCTGTTATAAATTGCGATCGGTGTCAACGCACTGGCAATATTTCAAGAAGAGATGAAATGCCTCAAAAAGGAATTTTAGAAGTAGAAATCTTTGACGTCTGGGGAATAGATTTCATGGGACCATTCCCATCATCTTTCGGTAATAATTACATACTCGTAGCTGTTGATTATGTTTCGAAATGGATTGAAGCCATAGCTTCTCCTACAAACGATACACGAGTAGTAATAAAGCTTTTCAAAAATATAATCTTTCCCAGATTTGGTGTGCCTAGACTCGTCATAAGTGACGGTGGCTCGCACTTCATTTCAAAAATCTTTGACAAATTACTATCTAAATATGGAGTAAGACACCGTGTGGCTACACCATATCACCCACAAACAAGTGGACAAGTCGAAGTCTCAAACAGAGAAATTAAACAAATCTTAGAAAAGACTGTCGCCATATCTCGGAAAGATTGGTCATCTAAACTTAATGAAGCTTTATGGGCTTATAGGACCGCTTACAAGACACCCATAGGTACTACACCTTTCAAACTAGTTTATGGAAAATCTTGTCACCTCCTAGTAGAACTAGAACACAAAGCTTATTGGGCGATCAGAACTCTCAATATAAACTATAATGCTGCAGGAGAAAAGCGAATCCTAGACATTAACGAATTAGAAGAATTAAGGTTAGATGCATATGAGAATGCCAAGATATATAAAGAAAGAACTAAGCGATGGCATGATAAACGCCTATCTAGGAAAGAATTTAGTGTGGGAGACGTTGTACTCCTCTTTAATTCAAGACTTAGGCTCTTTCCTGGAAAATTAAAATCTAGATGGTCAGGACCCTTTGAAATAACTAAAGTATTCCGGAGTGGAGCAATAGAAATTAAGGGTAGGAATAGTGAACCATTCATAGTAAACGGACAACGTTTAAAACATTATCATAAAGTTGAAAATAGAGATTATGCGAATAATCTAAAGCTTTTAGAATTGTCCACTAATTCCCCTGATTAATCTAAACCTAAGCATTACGTCAGGCTTTTGACGATAAAAACAGCGCTTAGTGGGAGGCAACCCATTTACTTATTTAATTATTTAAACTATTCTTTTCTTTTAGCATATTGTTATTTATCGTTTTACTATTTGTTTAATTGTTTTGTCATTTTATAGTTTTATTTTATATTACTATTATTGCCATTACATTATGCATTTCATTTTCTTATTTTTATCTTAAATCACTTTTTACAGATTTTCTAAAGTCTTTTCCACTGATTTGTTTCCCCCATATTTGCACTGACCATGGCTAACCAACCAATTAACCATATGGAAACCAAATTTAGAGGTAGGAACCAAAGAATGAAGTTTGAAGAGTTATCACAGAGGCAAATGGATTTGACCCTGTACCCGGATGATAAGACTATGGAAACCCTAGGTATACATGATAGTGTCATGTACTTGTTAAACCGACTCGGATGGGAGAATGCATTGATCCAACATAAGTTTGTGACTTACCGCGAGCTCACCCTTGAGTTCCTTAGCTCCTTAATTTACCTACCTGAGCGCGGTTTTGGATTTAGGAAAGGATTTATTAGTTTCCGCCTATTTGGAATAGAATATGACTTTAACCATAAAGAACTAGCTGACTTGTTAGGATTCCCTAGTGGACCATTTGCTTTTACTACCACACAGGTAGAATTGATGGATATGGAGCTAGATTTCTTTTGGGGAACTTTAACCGGAAACTACCACCACTACAAGAAAAACAATGGATTGCGACGGTTATTTTGGAAGGTTACGACGGCTAAAACCACCATTAATTACATTCTACAACGGTTGTAGTACCGTCGCAGAAACGTGTGTCCCCAGGCTGTTTAGCGACGGTTGCCAAAACCGCCACACCAACCGTCGTTATATTTCACGACGGGCTGAAACTGACCTAAAATGGAGATGGCGACGGTTAAAGACCGTCATTACTAGCCTTTTGATTTTTGTTTTTATTGTTGATTGTGACGGTTTAAAACTATCGTGAACTCTATTTCATGACTGGTTGGAACTGACATAAGTTGGAAATGATAACAGTTAAATACTGTCGTGAATATCTTTTTGATTTTTAAGTGCGGGTAAATTGTGGCGGTTTGAACCGCCGCAAATTGCAAATATTTTTAAAAAAATTCTACCCTTAATTTTTAGCTATATTATAAATATATATATATATATATATATATATATATATATATATATATATATATATATATATATATATATATATATATATATATAATACTAATAGTAGAAAATTACTAAAGCTACTCTAATATAATATCAAAGATATTATAAAACCTTGATGTATCAACTAACATTAAGAAAACGCAAATCACAAAAGAAACTAAATTTGAAAAATCAACAAACATCTCATTGATTAAGTATCGAAGAACATGTGTCACCAAATGTTAAGCGAGTACAAGTTGTGTCAGTTGATGCAGAGGTTAAACTAATTCCCTCTTAATTATAGAAAAAGATATGTTATATATAAGTTATATGCACTTATTGAATAAGCACTTAATTAATTTGTATATATTTTAATGTCCTCTAATCCTATCTTACATAGGACTATAGTTGTTAATCTAATTTGAGCATAACATCTTCCACCAGATCTCTTCTAGAGGAGGATTCCTTTAGGGGCTCAAAACATTCATGCATCACAGAAAGAGCAACATTCGGTTTGCTGTAACTTTCTGCCAATAATCCACTTTTACTACTATCAATATCACAACTCTCGGCGTCATACACTTCACCACTGTCCACGTTAGATCATCTACGCCCACTGAAACTGGCTCTCTCCCAACATTCTTTGAAGGCCTTCACATAACTGTGAAAAAATAGACAACAAATATTTAGTATGGCATTAAATTTAATTGGACTTGCTATTGCCAAGTCATAACATGTAATTTCTCCAAAATCAATCTTCATCAATTCTATTAGATTTCATGTGCAAGCTCTGACAAAAATCACATATACCAAAGTATCAAGGAAAAATATAATTTTATTTCAAACAAGATAAATTACAAAATTTCTACAAAAAACATTGCTAAAACTTTCCAATAACTAAGGGGAGGCATTGAATATATACCTGTTCATAATCTTTTCCGCAGAACCGGCTTTCCGCATAATTTATGGACTTGCATAATATTACCAACTACACCAATCTCGCTTGAAACTTTCTCCTGAAAACTATGGTCTAACACCTGGCTTTCACCCCGGATTTCTCCACACAAAGAACATCAATCTGTTCCAAAATGGAGTCGTCAAAATCATCATCGAATAGGCCACTTCCAGAAAAGTAATCAAGTGTTTCAGTTTTAACTCCTCCAGGCATTTTCCTTGGAGTTTCGAAATTCGATTGACACAAACTCTCCTTCCCAACCACTGTCCTTGCAATTGAACTGCAGTGAATTGCGTCAAAGATGCTACGCCGCCATTCCCTGTCGAATTGAGTCTGTTTAATGAAACCTCTGCAAAGAAACTCTCTTCGCAAATGAAACCCTACTCGCAGCACGGTCAACATTGCTTGAGCCTTTAATTCTAGAAACAAAAAGAAATTTCAGAAAATAACATTATGCATTCTGCACAACATTATGAAGCTAAAAAGCATATAAACCCCAGGAAGAGTATAAATTTCACTCTAAAGTCTATAACCCCAAAAACAAGAAAATAACACAGCTGGGCAACAAAAGTTTTTGAACAAAATATGCAACAAAGATCAGTTAAATTATAAACAGTACCTTTGTATCCTGGTAAAGCTGGGAAGTCTTCATTTTGAATGATAAACTCTTGGTTTTTGTTGTACAATAGGACTAAGACCCTGTTTTCGTAAAGAGCCTGAAATTTGTAGTTTACATTCTTCTTTATTGTAGATGGTGAATAATGTAATAAGCAAAATAAAATTTTCCATTACACACCCAACTGTCCTTGAGGCCCCCCAGCAGAACTAGGGCGACTTGATAGTTGAGGGAAGTCATTGAGGTCAAAGGGTGAACTATCACTGGAATTCATATCATTCAACATTCCTATAGAGTTCAAGTGATGTACTGCTTGAATATGGCTTTGTGAAAGTGGACCTCCAGCACTTGGATAAGAATTTCCTAGCATTGAAATTACCCGAGGAGATCCTGAACCAAAACATAAGGTCTGGCTTTATCAGAAAGAAGTACAACATAGCTTCATGAGATTCAAAAATGAAAACTCAGATTATAAAATGCAACAGAGTGCATAGTAAGAAAATTGTATCCAAGATAATGAATTTGGTAAGATATGAAAAGCTCGTCCGTGAAAAAGAGTACAGTGTAGTATACTACTATATTTTCCCAGATAAATATAATTTTATACGTAAAAATATATATAAACAAATTTTGCATCACTTTAATATCTAGATTCTAACTCTTTTGAAAGAGATCTCAACTAAACATATGAAGATAACCTCAATATATTTGGATATTCCTTAGGAGAAATTGTATCCGAGATAATTAAGTTGGTAAGATTTGAAAAGTTCATCCCTGAAAAAAAAATACAGTGTAGTATAGTACTATATTTCCCTGGATAAATATAATTTTATATGTAAAAATTTCTATAAACAAAAGAATGCATCACTTTAATATCTATATTCTAACTCTTTTGAAAAAAATCTCAACCTAAAATATGAAGATAACCTCAATATAATTGGATATTTCTTATGATAAATAATACCTCCACATCATTTTAATGAACTTGTTGTGACTACCAAAATACAAAGCTTGAGGAAGCACGTCATTCATCAATCGATTTTGTCCTTGCACGCCTAAGCCACCAGATCCGCTGCTTCCATTTAAATGTAGACGTGAAGCAAGACCAGGAATGGACAATCCTCTAGAGCTTATCCTCCCAATGTTTCCCCCAGCAACCATGTTTCCCATCAAACTTGTTATCCTCGGACCTGCATTTCCCGAAATTGGGGATACTCCCAATCCTGGAACAGCATTACGGTTACCAATTGCAGCAGAAGTTGGAAGAATCCCAGGAATAGAACCTGCAACTCCATTTGTGCTACTATTAAATCCAGGATTTCCTACAACACTTATACCTCCTCTACTGTTGACTCCTGAATGTCTGTGAGAGCTTCCATGAGATAGCTGCAAATATGATGTATAGACATTTGGAAATACTTTAAACTAAACACCAGTGGAAAGATAATGAAAGACAGAACATATAAGTATGCTCAATAGCTCAGCAATTATCCTCGAGATGTTCAAACACAGGCACTTATATGTACCTATGACAGAGCAGCAGGTAGATTATTTCATGAAAATCTTCCACTCGAAAGACTTGATGTAGGTTGCTGAACTGCTCCAGATGGCATGTTGTTTATCGTTGAGTTTCTTGATGCGAGTGTACTGGGCATGTTAGGAATGTTAAAGCTCCCGTGCATGTTATGCAACCCCTGAATACCACCTGCAGCAAAAAGGTAGTGATTATGAAAATAAATAAAGAAGACAATAAAAAGGATTGATTCCAGCACAATCTTCCCACCAGTGTGCTGATAAATTGGCGAGGCTGCACCAGACCGACTAGAGAATGATGTAGTAAAAGAACGCCCAGCACCGTCTGGAATATTTGAAGCAGATTCGTTCAGAGAAGACTGCAAACAGAGCTCTGTTATAATTTGCATCAATAGTGAATGAAAGGCCAGAAAAATAATATGGGCAGACACGATCAAACAAGCCAAGGACTCCAAATCAAGTTCCAACAGTTGACATTAGCCTCGACTTAGCCCCTGATTTTTTGTACTAACGCACCAAATTGAAACTTGATTTGGAAATACTATCTAGCTAATAAACAACTATTGGATTGATCAAGTAAAACTATTTAACATATGTTTTTATTTCGTAAAAAAGACATGTTAATTATACTTAAATTAACTTTATCCAAAACAAAACAACCGTGTAAGCAAGTTTATTCATACCAAGTAAACTAATCAATCTTGAACCTCAAATACTAATGTTGAAGGAACTTAAAGCCACAGCTTGATACACAGACATAAATGCAAATATTACAGCTCATTAAAACAACACAACAAGGATTAGCATAATCTACAAATCTAGCAAACAAACTTACTAATTTATAGAATATTGAATACTAATTTGTGAGGGGTATGGTGGAATTTGCACTTCAACAGTACCTTCAAGCATATGTACCACATTTCTCGATCTTGGTCTAAGATATGGATCCTCTTGAACACACCAAAGAGCAATCATTACCAATTTCTCCAATTTTTCTCTGTCATCCAATGCCTCACTGTCACCCTCAACCAATGCATCTACAACACCATCCTTGTAGCAATCATAAGCCCAGTCAGTTAATATTGCTTTCTCTTCATCTTCTTGTTCCATTTCTTGAACACATTTTTTACATGAAATTATCTCAAGCAGCACTACTCCATAACTATACACATCCACCTTAACTGTGATAGGCATGTCTTTAAACCACTCAAATGCAACATACCCTTTTCTTCCCCTTATGCCAGTATTGGTTTTGCGTAAATTGGTTTCAACACATGTGTCACTTTTGATAACTCTTCTAAGCTTCTTGTACTGAAAAATAGAGGCGCTGGCACATATTGTTACAATCAATACAACATTGAGAATAGCAGAACTACCGAAAAGCACAGAAACAATCAAAACCAAAGTTTCCTTATTATTCTTGTTCCTATTGATTGGAGTTGGAGAAAGAGCAAAGGAGATATTATATTTTCTCACTTTCAAGAAGGCCTTAGCACCATCAAGTGTGGTATCAACTCTCCCATTTGAGAGTGGTAACTTCTTCTTCCAGCAACTATCACCTAACCTGAAAATAGCCACAGAACGCAAGCAATCTTCCATACAAGCTTTCATACATAGTTCTTCAGTAAAAGGCCTTAGAAATGCAGCATCGGATAGGGGCCAATAAGTTTCAGTCAAATTCTCAAAGTAATACAAATCATTTCTTTTCGTACTTAGTGCGTCTTCTGCACATCCTTGTATGAAGTCTGGCTTGCAGCCACCATGTGGATCATCAGGATCAACCAGTGAGTAATTTTTTGGACACTGACATGTTGGTCTCTTATCATCTCCCAAAGTGCAGAAGCTATTATATCCACAAACACCACTACCAGAACTGACAGTATAAAGACATATATTATCAGGTTTGGACCACACTGTAGTCCAACCTTCACTGCTAGTTGAATTCTTCGGATGCTTGAAAAGTGAAAACACTCCCTCCAAATTAAGAGTTGCTCTAAGATAAAAATCAGTGGTGGAGACTTTTATTGAGACGTCTTCTTCTCCATTTTTTCCTGACATGTTGAATTTCTCATTGTTCTCTCTCAAGACATACAACTCCCCTGATCTGTCAAAGACCAGTTGAGTTCCAGCACTAGATGTATCAGATCCGACAGGTTGAGTTCCAAATGACTCCATTCAACAACATCTTCTCTAAGCAACTTCATCATCAAGAACAACAACAACAACAACATGAGTAACTTTAACAATCAGCAACAACAAGCACCTATATCATATCCACCACTAGGTGAGGCTTATTCTAATTCTCAATATGTTACTGCCCTACCACCTATGGGTTACCCTTCCAAGGATGCCCCTCAACAAAGGATTCCAGACCAAACCACAACCAGAGGTGATGGGTTCTGGAAGGGATGATGTGTTGCTCTGTGTTGCTGATGTGCCATAGTGTGCTTATTTGTTACCGCTAAAGAATACACTAATGTGTATGAAGAAATGCATTGTAATAGTGATAAATTGGAGAAATTTCTTCCTCCGATAATGCTTAGGGTTTTTGTTCTTAAGAGATGAAAAGCAGTGGAAAAAGGAAGAGGGAAAGGGGGAAAGTACCTGATGAACATGAAACACCCTGAATCAATGATCTTGTTGTTGGTTCACCCCATCTCTGAACTATCTAACAAAGAGATGAAAAATTGTAAGAGAATCAAAATCATATTGAACCAACAGATTTTTTTTATTTTGAAATCAGACGAAAAAGTGCATGATTTTTTGATTTTTCGTACAAAGATGATCTTCCGGTTGTTTGATTCTAGATTAATGAAATTGTAGAGGAAAGAGTTTAGGGGTTTAAAAAAAAACGTAAGAGAAAAAAAAAAGAGCAAAAAGAAAGAGTGAAAGAGGAAAAAGAAGAGAGGGAAAATAAATTTTGGAATATTATTGGAACAAACCAATAAATAATACAAATTAAAAAAAAAATTAATAATTAGCTTTGGTGAATTCGTGTCTATCAAATAAATAAAAAAATGCATTAATAAAATAATTAATATTTATCTTCGGTAAATCCGTGTCTACTTAATAATAAAAATAAAATATAATATTTAGCCTCGATTCATTGGTGTCTATTACATAAAATAAAAATTATTACAAAATAAATTAATATTTAGCATTGGACAAACCGTGTCTAATATATATAAAAAAAAATAATTCAAAAATTAAAAAAAAACTAACCTCGACGTAGCCATGTCTATTGAATTAAATTAAAATAATGGTAAAATATAACTACAAAATGAGTTTTTTGTGTTTAAATAGCGTAGGTTTGGCCGAGGCTAAGTTGTGTCGGTGTCGGTGGTCGGCGCTAAATTCGAAGCTAAAATGCAGTTTTCCACTTCTCGATAAATTCTCGACGAATAAGATCTGAATTAAAAGTACAAATGAGTACTCATCGGGAAAAAAATCTAAAAGGAGAAAGAGGAGAAAAGGGTGATCAGCAAAGTTACTAATTTTATTTAAAATTTAAGCAAGACATTTCTCAAGTTCTTCTTTCATCACCATTTTTTCTATGTCAACACAAAGAGTACCCAAGGGATCTCCGACATCAAGGATCCAAAGTATGACATCAGAGGCTTTAATAACCTTTACCAAATCCTTATAAAATGTCATATATTAACTATCAACTAAGAATCATAACCCTTTTACTCTCACTCTCTACAAATCAGAACCCTTCTTCAATGAAAATCTCTTACTCTTAGTCTCTACAAGTCAAAACCAAACCAAAGGATACATACATATCCTCTGAGACCAACTTTGAGTTTATCGAAAATCATTACATACTTTTATCAATATCCTTAGTCTGAAACATTTCTCTCAAACCAAAATATTCCATCTAGAATAGACATATAAAGTATCAATGGTTTATAAATAAAAGAAACAAAACCTAAATTCAAAAGTCAAAACAAACATAACCGACAAATGATTCCATGGGTATTAAAATGAATAAACCCTAAATTTCCAAACCGAAACAAAATCTTCAAAGAAATACAAAACATAAAAACACGTGAAAACATACCTTCCCTGAGTTTCTTTGTACATGAGATTAGCAAGAATAATTATTTTTCCAATTCGATAAAATAAGTTTTGCAATTTTATAAAAGTGGAATATGGTTTCAGTTTGGATGGAAAACAACAAGGGTTTACGAATCTGAAATAAAATAAAAGGGCGGTAGAATTTGGAAATCATAACCACCTGAATTGAAAATTTAGTATATACGAACACAGGGGCTGATGGAGAACGGTCGTGGAACTGAAAAAAAGAATTTAATATTTTTTTAAAGCTTAAACATGTTTTTAATCTATAATTTATAATTTGTAATGTATTTATAATCTCCATAAATAATATATATATATATATATATATATATATATATATATATATATATATATATATATATATATATATATATATATATATATATATATATATATATATATTAGCATTGTTATTAAAATTAATTTTAATAAAAATTAACTATTTATATAATAAAACAGAAAATATTTTACTATCATTTTAGACAAAAATATTAAGTTACATTGTCATGAAAATTATAATAATTATAATAAATATTTATTAAATTAATTAATAAAATTGAAAAGGTTAGAAAATAAAAATGAAAGAAAAAAGTGAAATTAAAAGAATAAAAAAAATAGTGATTATGATTAGCTAAAGTAATTGCGACAGTTCGCATTAACTGTCGCAAGTGTGGAAAAAGGGTGGTTCTTTGGTAACTGTCACATTATTTTATACAACATGCCTAAAAAATTTGCGACAGTTGTCTCAACCCGTCGTGAGAACTGTCGTAGTCCAGGAATAAGGACGATTTTTTGATAACTGTCCCAAAAAATCTACGACAGTTGACCCTAACTGTCATGACAACCGTCGCAATCTAGGAATAAGGACGGTTTTGTGATAGCTGTCGCAACTCAAGTGTCGTAAATCTTCTTTTTTCTTGTAGTGCACCCTGAACCAAATAACATGAATAATGATGAGATCCATAATCCTGCTCTCCGTTACTTCCATAAATTCCTTGCCCACACCTTCTTTGGAAAAGAAGAAAACATTACCGGAGTTTCTAAAGATGAAATATTTATTATGTCATGTTTCACTAATGGACAGCCTGTTAATGGTGTACCTTTCATGATGCAAACCTTCACCCATATCCAAGAAGAACCTGAATTACCTATATTAGTAGGAGGTCTTGTAACCATGATTGCTGATGCCATAGGACTTAGGTACCAACTGCACAGGTGCAACCGTCTAGGAACAACCCACCCTATGAATCTTAATTTCTGCTTCAATAGACATATCATAAGGAATTTAGGACATCCACCTTTTGAGTACCTAATCCGGAACGAAGTAGTAACCCTGTTCACATTGCCTAACCATGCTAGAGTAAGTGTTCACAATAAGGATAACTGGCTTTATGAGTTAAACCCACCTGATTTTCCATCTACTCCTGAAACACCTCAGTCTTACAAGATAAAAGATGATATAATGACCGCTGTCAAAACTGACCCTGAGACACCTCCTGGTTACCATGACATTGACCACACTGAAGAAGTACATGAAACCCCTGAAGTGAATCAAGGAGATTATGCTAACAACTTACAAAACATCATGAACAATCTCAATGCTTACCAAACTGACATTAATTTATTTAAAGAAGACATTAAGAGCATGCGATTGGACATTATAGGATTGACTGACATAACCTGCGAACAATTCTATCACTTGAACTCCGCCATCGAAGACTTGAAGAAACGCTTTTGAAAATGCTATAAGTGATTTAGTTTATTTTTCTCATTGTTTTCGTTTCTAGTTAGATTTATTTTTCGCAACAATTTCATACCGTAATTTCCGTTTATGTAACTTCATTTTCAATTACTTTATGCAATGCACCTTTAATTCCAAAATTTCTCCATTTTTAGCAATTTATATATTTTTCATTCTATGTACTGTTATGCTTGCATTATTTCATATTATATACAATCTCTCATGCCATGCAAGTTAGTATAGTACTGTGTTGAAATTATATACTATATGGTGTTTATAATTTAATATGAGTGTTAGTGAAGAAAATACATTATTATAAAATATGTGAATTAAGTGAGAAAATGTTTTTCTGGAAATTATTCAACGAAGCGTGCCCTCACGGTCGTCATACCCATCTCACGATCGTGACGTGCTTAAATAGCGTGTCACGACCGTCACACCCCTGTCACGACCGTGACAACCCCTATTACAGGAATCGTGAGAAACAGAACTGTTTCTCTTCGTGCCTCTTCTTCTTCTTCCTCCATAACTTCCTCAAAACTGCCCATTTTCTCCATAACCTCCGTAACCTCCCCATTACCAACTTTAAACCTCATTAACCCCCCATTATCATAACCTATCACATTCTCACTCTCCATTATTTATCCCGAATCAATATTTCTTTCATTTTACCATTTTTTCACAAAACATCAAAAATCTTCATTCTTCACTCTAAGCTCTTGCATGCAATGGATTCTATTA
This sequence comes from Lathyrus sativus, assembly GCA_963859935.3. NCBI lineage: Eukaryota > Viridiplantae > Streptophyta > Magnoliopsida > Fabales > Fabaceae > Lathyrus > Lathyrus sativus. The sequence goes on from OZ012737.1 coordinate 104,717,902, forward strand.
CTTTTAGAGAAGGTGATGTTGGAGAAACTCAGAGAGAACGTTTTCTCCGATTCCAAAACCGCGGTGTGCAACCTACACGTTACATTGACACTGTCTGTTTGAGGGAACTCGACATGCTTGCCAGTGTTAAAAGCCTGCTTCAAAAAGTCGGTCTGTGGGATCTTTGCAGTCAACCTCAGCCCACATTCGAGCTTCTGACACTGGAGTTCTTAAGCTCATTCAGTTACATCACCGGTACCGGTTCTCAGAGTCAGCTCACCGGTGTCGCCAAATTCAGATTGCATGGCCAAGAGTTCAACATTTCACAAACCAGGATAGCCGAGTTGTTAGGCTTCGATCACGGAACTGAAGCTCACCGTCGCGTGCCCGATAATTTTAGTGAACAAGCTTTCACTCTATGGCACGACTTAACCAACACCCGTGCATCAACCTTCCAAAGCCTCAACGCTACGCACATTCACAACCCGACAATCCGCTATTTCCACCGTGTCATATGCAACACCATCTTCGCTCGAGAAAGCAACCATAAGCTCAACTCCAAGGAGCTTCTATTCTTACACTGCGCTCTTAATGACGAGCCGATCAACGCTGCCCCTTTCATGCTTTATCATATCCAGGCCATTGCACACAGAGGCTCCACCCCGTTCTTCATAGGCGACATTGTCACCACCCTCACCATTCAGTTGGGGCTTGGTGACTTGGTCGTTAATCAGCCTCACCTAGCCGCAGAATTCCTCACCAAGAGTTATTGCAGGTCCGCTCACCTGATTGCACAGCGAGAGGATGGCAGGTATAGCCCTATTGTCCATGGCACCATTTGCCATCATATCATTCTGCCGTCCCGCGACCGCATCGATCCATCCAGCCGAGCCAACTGGCTCTTTGTTTTACCTGTTGCTGCCGATCACGTCCCTATTCATGATGATCAGGCAGACCCTCCAGCGGATGAGATGCAGGACGCTATGGATGCAGCTGAGCCTGTCCAGGATATACCAGAGACATCTACCCGACAGCCCCCTGCTCCCGAAATCACACTTGAGGAAGTCCTCCGTGCGATTCATCAGCAGAACCAGATGAACGCCGCACTGGAGCGAAGGCAGAAGGAGCAGTATGATGCTTTACTCAGCACTATTGCAGCAAACCAGGAAGCTACTAATGAGAAGTTTGGAGAAATTTTTAGCGAGCTAGAAGCCCTCCGCATTAGCATCACTGCTTCCTCCGGCACCAGTTCTGATCCTGAAGCGACTCCTTCCAGACGCCGCTCTCGCACCAGAGGCCGAGCCCGCGGTCCTCAGCAGCCATAGTTTTAGTTTGCTTATGTTTATTTTTCGTTTTTGTCGTTGTACTGTACTTTTACCGCATTTATATCACAACATTGGGGACAATGTCTGATATAGTGTGGGAGAGGTACCTTTCATTTCCGCATTTTCCCTTTTTCGCACTTTTCCATTTCGTTGTATCTTCAATTCCGTTGTATTTCTTTTCGCAAGTTAATGAAATGAGCAAATCTTTGTGCTATTTTCTTTAATTTCGAACTTTCCCCGATTATTTAGCTATACCAGAAAAAATCTTTAATTATTCGCATTACCCGACTTACCTACGGAATCGTAATTAGGAAGCCGAGAACGATTAAACAAGACCAATACAATCTTGACATCTTTGACTCCCTACTTAAGCAATTCCATCCCGATTACCATTACGAGTACACTTTTAGTTTCAGTTCAAAAGTAACCCCTAGTAGTTTATACTAGCAGTCAGCACCGTCTGAACACAAACCACGTGGGGAGCCGATGAATATAAGCGTTTGATGCCTAATCAATAATGATCCTTCACATCTCAATGCAAAATGAAAAGAAATTGCACCAAAGTACACGGTCGCATATAAGAAACGAGAAATATGAGAAGGAGTCCATTGCAAGTTGGTTTAGAGGTACTGGTTCTGAGCTCGGTAGGGCGTGCTACGGCTCGATCCCCCACAACCTCCAAATCGGATAAAATATGTAGGGTTACCACACTCGTGTACCAGACCCCGTGCTCAAAAAGGATCAAAGTCGCTAACCGGCTACTCCACTACGTGCGTGCTAAGGCAAAGGGCTTAATGTGATTGCGCTAGAATGAAACCGGGCGAAATAAGATCGAAAAACTCCAGGTGAAATCGTAATGTAATTGCCGATTGTTTCGTTTAACGGGAAGTCGACGACATAGCTTGTTGCTTGTGTCATTAGTGTATCGGTAGTGTTCTATCAAAGTACCGGATTATCCGACAAAACGATCCCTCGTACGGTTTGTTATGAGTATGCGTGAATAAAATCTTGTCCGCCGATTTTCAACCGACTATTTGCTTGAGGACAAGCAAAGGTTTAAGTTTGGGGAAGTTTGATAACGAGAAAACGCATCGATTATATTGCTAGGTTTCATTAACGTTTTATCGCATATTCACCGTTTTAACACTCGATTTCTCGAGTTTTTCTTACCATTTTGCAGGTACATCATTATATGGAGCTAAATCATGAATTAAGAGCAAAAGGAACAAAAGAAACCATAAAGAGATGAAGAAATGAAGAAGCCTGCAAAAGACTGTATAATTTGTTGCAGTCACGGCCGTCACAAGGGTGTCACGACCGTGACACCCCAATTTGAGCCATCACGACCGTGACACTTAAAAACCACAAGTTACGAACGTGAAGACCTTGTCACGACCGTGACAAGGGTAAAATTAGGTTTTTGACTCAGACTACGTCAAGGCATTACGTGAAGACCACTTCTCCTATTTTGTTGCCACGTTCCTGCATTCCTTCCAAAAATTCAGCAAGGCCCATGCAACAAAGGTCCAAAAATCCAGCCCATTAAGGATTCTATAAATAGTAGAAGTTCTATGAACAATGGAGAGAGCATTTTTTATTCAAATTCCTGCGGAAGCTCTGCCGAACTGTATTACGAACCAGCCTTTCTATTCCTGCATTATTTTTAGTTTTCTGTTTCATTTTTTTATTGTATCCAAACCCGCCATATAACAATTTCCAACATCAGGAAATTGTTATACATTTATTTGTTTCTAAACCTTCAGCATTCGTTTATTTTCAATTTCCGCCAACTCCAAGCTTTCCGGTCTGTGGAAGAAGGAGTCTGCTCGAATATTTGTTAACCAGGTTTTTCATTATATTGCAATTTAATTTAATTATAATGTTTATTTATTTTTCTGCCATGAGTACGTTATTATTAAATTTTCTGTCTCTGTCTGGTTCAACATCGATGAGTAGCTAAACACCTTAGGGCGGTATGTAGTTATAACAAACTTAACCGGTAAAATATAACCATAGGCTAAAAATAATTAATCACTTAACATTCTGGTTGATACTTTTTAATTGAAATAGACCTTTTCGTTACGAGAGTAAGAAAAGAGTAGTAGGTTAGGTCAAGACCACGAGAGTGTGAGATTTTAACCAGATAGCTAAAGTTAGGCATTTAAATTAAACACAGCGAGAGCGCTTTAAGATAAATTAGAATTACTTAGTTTCCAAAAATTACCTCTAAACACTTATGGGCTAGCGAGAGCAGGCATAGGGCTTTAGGGATAAGATCTGATATAAGACCACGAGAGTGTGAGTTGAGGGTATTTAAACTGGTAATCTCTACCGAATAGATTAAGTGAACACCTTTATAAGCCTAGGTTAGATTGACCCACCTAAGTTAGTATAATTACATACCGACCGCCTTAATATTACTTTATTAAAACTTAAATTTAATTCCGCCTTTAATAGTCTTAAAAACCAACAAAAAATCATGACAACCATTCGCCTTAGCTAAACTAGAAGTTCATCTAGCACTATGTAACCATAGAATCCCTGTGGATCGATAATCTTAAATATTACTTCGATAGGCTGTGCACTTGCAGTAAGATACCGCTAGACGCATAAGTAGACACGTCTTTAGCCCATCAATAGGATTTGTAGAGCTCAAGTTATGACTTTGACAAATTACAGGTCATCTGAGGTATGTGAATATGGGTCCTTGAAAGTCACCCAAGTTGCATCCAACTTTTGACCTAGTAGGATGATTCCTATGAACCCTTGGTCAACATGAATATTGTAGAGAATCTTCTTAGCTTTCTAGAGAGTACTAGAAGTCCTTGATAGGATTTGTAGAACTCAACTTATGGCTTTGACAAGTCAAGGGCATTTTGGTCATTTGGAGGTTATAGGTCATTTCAAGCATAAGGCCATATCTCCTACTTCCATGCTTCAAATGGAAAAATATTCAACATCAAACTTGCTTAGAATGATGTTTTAAGGCTATTAGGGAGGTCATGAGATGTTGAAAAGGCTCATATCAAAAAGTGATAAAAATGGCCTAAAATGGAGGCATAAGTTAATTAAGTTGAAATTGAAAATTGGAAATCACAAGTTATAAGTCCAAACCATGTCATATAATAGGTCATTTTGACTCCAAATGACATTCTAAGAACAATGGTTCAGCCACAATTTTGATTTGAGGCTTGGATCATAGGGCTGCTTTGGAAATGGCTTACTTGCATCTTAAGGTACCAAACCAAAACTCAAAAGAACTCAACAAGCAAGGTGGTTATGCATTGTAACTTATCCTAAATCTCATGTGGGGATAAACTCAAGTCAGAATTGGTAGTTATGAGAAGCTTGGCATGAGATAGCATGTAAGGAGAATTGGATTCAAAATGTCATGACATGAAAAGTTCAATTTCTCATTGGATGATCCTAGAGGGTTCTAGATGATTCTAAACCACTTTATATAACAAGTGTAACTTGCTCAGATGCAAGGTTGGTGTGAATTGGTGTAGAGAAGAGAGAGTGAGATCCAAATTCTTCCATTGCAAGTCAAGTGTCAATTCTTCATTCTTCTGCATTTCCTTTCATTTTTTTCACACAAACACATTCTATACATCACATTGAAGCTGTGCAGATTGAATTGAGATCACATCCATGGAGAATTGAAGAGTTGGTGATTGAGATTTCAAGGTTGCATTTCAAAATCGGATTTCAAGAATCAAGCATTTTCAGCCATTCTTTTTGCATACAGAAGCTAGAAGATTGCTCAGTGAAGGAATTGGGAAAGATTCAAGGCTTGAATTGAAGGATTACTACCTCTGTTCACTCAATTTAACCAGGTTTGCAACTTTCTTCGTGCACCTTAATTTATGCATAATTAGATTATTTTGATAGGTTAGAATGGTTAGAAATCAATAGGATATCATTTCTGAGAAGTTTGAAGAGAATTGGTGATGATTTTGTTATGGACAAGATTTCTGTTTGAACCAAGAACTCTTTGGATATTGAGTGATAACCTTAGCTCTTTAGTGAAGATTGATCAGTGATAGGAGGTGGTCATTTTAGTGTAAGCAATTTCAAGAATGGTGAGTTTTGATCTCTGAGCATAATTTGGGGTTTGATTCGTGTTTGGAGTTTGAGGGAGATTCAATGGATTTCAAGGGTATGATCGTGTTCAGCATGGAATTCTAGGCATGTTAGGGTTTTAAACTTTGAGAATTGATGAAGTTTTGAGGGAATTCGAGTTGAGGAAGATGAAGCTCTTGGTTCTGAGTTTCCATGGGAGTTTTATGGCAAACCCTAGCTCAAGGTTGATGATGATGTCCCATCCGTGAGATGCAAGCGCTGACTCTTGACTTTGGCCAGATCCAACGGACGAGGTTTAATCTCATTTTGGAGGGAAGTCTGAACCCTAATGAAACGCCGCGTTTCATTAAAAGGGAATTTTGGGCTTAGTGAATCATGACTATCCCCACCCCCAATCAAGGCCCACTTCAATAATGAACTATAAATCATTGCTATTCTCACCGCTTCTTTTTTATTTTCTTTATGTTTTCCAATTGTTTTTCTGATTTAATATTGGGCCCAGGCGCATTGCTAGTTGTAACCCCCCATTCTGGGCCCAAGCGTGAAATGAACTGCACATGGTTACTGATTGCACCCCTTCTCATGTTTTCATTTTATTTTTTCTCCATTTTCTTTCCAACTTGGGAAAATCATATTAAATTGAAAATTAAAGATTTTTTAATGGGAGTTTTTTCTCCCACTTCATAGTTTTGTCAAGAAAAATATAAAATAAAAATATTTTCCTTTCATGCATTTTTAGTATTTTTTGCATATTTTATTCTTTTATTGCATTTTATTTCTTTTATGTTGATCCATGTATTTGTAGAATTTTGTTTAGGTAGTTCCCTTAGTATTTTTAGGTCATTCTTTTTAGGATAGTTAGATATAAGTTTTAGCTTCCCCCTGGATTTATTCCATATTTTTGTGATGAATATTAGGGTAGTTTTGATTAGATGCTATTAGGTTGTGTAGAATTAGGTTAAACTTCAACATAGGTCCATGATAACATTAGGATTTTGGGTTTTTAGGACAAACTAGACTATGGGACATATAGGGTATTAAGGGTAGGTATGTAGGATCCCTTAGAAATTATATTAGGATTTAATATAGTAGTATGCTATTTTTAGTTGATTTTTGTATTGGTTGATTGTTTGTGTTGCCTTTAGGGCATTTTTGCTTTAGTTGCTTTGCTTTGTGGGCTTGGAAAGCTTGGTATTGTTCTAAGGAGCATTGAGGAGCAGAGCATAAGATTTGAATATGCATTGAGGAGCTTAAGAGCTTGATCTTATTTCTTTTTTCGTTGTTTTAAGGTTAGGGATTAGGAAGAGTTTAGACTTAGATAACTTCTTTCTTAAACATGGATGGTATATTTCACCTCCATTCCTCCCTATAATTCAAAGTCCTTCCATGGTATACACCTCTCTCCTTTGGAGGGATAAGTGATGTACCTAGGAAGTAGAACTTTTGAGGGAACCATCCCTTTGATGTTGAACCCTTATAGGTCACCTTTGGTGGTCAATAAGCAGTTCAATATCCCCCAGCTTATCCAGTAAGTGATTTCCTCTGGTTTGATTGTCTTGAGAGATGTTGAGTTTGAGCTTGAAGATGAAGACTTCAATGAAGAGTGTACAAGAGGATGAATCCTTGAGCATTGCCATTCCAGCTGAAGCTTGAAGAACAAAAGAAGTTGATACTTACTTTGATACCTGGAGATCCTGAAGGAGCCAAGTGATACTCATGACTGATAGTGAAGCCTGAAGGTGGAGCTAATCAAGAAGCTGAAGCTTAAAGGGAGAAGATAAGTTGAAACTTATGTTGTAGGGTTGAAACCTGGAAAAGCAATTGATGTTTGTCAAGAGTGATCGAAGTCTAAAGGCTGAGTTGCTGTTGGAAGAGCTGAAGCTTGGAGTTGAGAGAGAAGTTGGTCTGCTTTCTTCTTTTTCTTTTTCTGTATTGATGTGTTTTGTTTGACTTGTTTGATGCATTAGAATAAGTTCATATCTAGAATAGGTAGTGTAATACCCTAATTTTTACCCCTAAGATCCCACATTTCATTGGCATATCATTCCACAAACAAGGTCATATTTTTAGCTTTCGCACCCTTATGGTTTTTTTTTTTTTTTTTACTTTCTTTTTGTCTGTTTCTGTTTACTAACATCTAACCAAAATACCAAAAATATTTTCCAATTTTTGTTTGTTTCTTCTTCACTGTGTGTTTAAGGTTTTGTAGGGAGATTCATGGCAAAAGAATGACTTGGAAATCGAGGTGGTGGTAATAAATGTCCGGGTTGTAAAGAACCTTACAACAATGTTAGTGACAGTGAAGAAGAGGAAGAGGAGGAAGAAGAGGTGTCTGAGTGTGAAGATCAAGCTTTGCCTTTACCTTCCATGGCGGAATTCAAGCTGGATAAGAGGCTTTCTCTTGTGAAATCTTTTAAAGCTCAGAATCATCCACAGGATTTTGATCATACTCGTTGGCTCTTTGAAACTAAAGGAACTTATGGTTATGGAAATGCTGTTTGGCCTAAAGATGGATATGGTTCAAATGGATACGAACCGCCTCCGGATTTTGGGAAGAAAAGTGGAAGACCTTTGACTAGGAAAGTTGGGGTTTCAGCTGCAATTCTCAGCCCTTATAGGTTGCTAATTTTGATGCGTCTTGCTGCACTTGGTTTGTTTCTGACATGGAGGATTCGACACCGGAACCATGAGGCAATGTGGTTGTGGGGAATGTCAGTGACTTGTGAGCTATGGTTTGCATTTTCATGGCTTCTTGATCAACTTCCTAAGCTATGTCCAGTGAACAGAGTTACTGATTTGGCAGTTTTGAAAGAACGGTTTGAGTCACCGAATCTGCGAAACCCAAAAGGGAGGTCTGATCTCCCTGGAATTGATGTCTTTGTTCCAACAGCAGATCCAGAAAAGGAGCCACCTCTTGTCACTGCAAACACCATTTTATCTATCCTTGCAGTTGACTATCCAGTGGAAAAAGTTGCCTGTTATTTGTCTGATGATGGTGGAGCTCTTTTGGCATTTGAAGCTCTTGCAGAAACTGCTAGTTTTGCAAGAGTTTGGGTTCCTTTCTGTAAAAAAACACCAAATTGAGCCAAGAAATCCTGAAGCTTATTTTGGCCAGAAGCGCGATTTTCTCAAGAACAAAGTTAGGTTGGACTTTGTTAGGGAGAGGAGAAGGGTGAAGAGGGAATATGATGAATTCAAAGTGAGGATCAATTCCTTACCTGAATCTATAAGGAGAAGATCAGATGCTTACAATGCTCATGAGGAGTTACGAGCAAGAAGAAGCTTGGATTGATTTCTTACCTGAGTTTGAAGGTAGATTGAGCTTCACCGTCATTTTCGATCCGTTATCTTTTGTTGTGATTCTCTGAATTGTTGGTACCATCGTGAAGAGCTCTTGATTTCGATTGCAACCGTGTTAATTTTGCATCCCGCCGTTGTGATTTAAGCTTGAATCCATAACCACGGTGAACGGTGTCGCGTGAAGCTTTGAAGAAGAAGTTGTTCTGATACTTTGGTTTTTCTATTTCTCTTTCTCTGTTTCGTTTTCTCTTTCTATTTTTTCAATGTTACTTTTCTTTTATTTGTTTATTTTTATTTTCTTTTTTTCATTTCTTAACTATGTGGATTTTTCCACATTTTTCTTTTATTATTAAATTTGTATTTTAATTTCATTTCTGAAAAAGCTTTTAAAATTTTTTTTAAAAATATTTCGATTAAGTGTTGATTGTTTTGGATCTTGATGTTGATAAGATTTCATCAATATCAATGGACTTTGGGTGTTGATTTTATCCACCAAGAGAGGTGATTGATATTGACGATAATTTAATCGATTCGAGATTCAAATTGTGATTTCATTTTCTTTTTTTCTTCTTTTTTTATTTTTGATCGATGAAATCTATGGATCATAGATTGTTGATTATCAAGGTTGATTAATCTTCATTATTTCAAAACTATGGACGAATAATCATTGAGATAATTCTCCTTACTTTGGAATAGTGATAGATTACCTTTGATTAATTAATTAAAAATCTTGATTATGATGAGATCATTACCTCTTTTCTTTTTGTGTGGCATGTTTTAGGAGAATGATTTACATATCATTTCTCTAACATGTATTAACACTAACATTTTATTGACCGGCCTCAGATAGTCGTGGTTTCTACATAAACCCGATTACGATTGCTTAACATAGCGCTAAATTGTCCCTTAATCGGAAAATGATCATTCGTGGCTCAAACTTACGTTTAAAAGTCCAAGTATGTTTAGTTGCTTGTCTTAACTCCAATACCTATGAAAATCATTGTTAGGAGGCTTTGATTCTATCAATCCTCTAATGAATTTTCATTAATCTTGGTTTAAGTGCAAGAATTAATCATCATTGATCATATGTTCTAACCACTAACCACTAATTCACTAACAATATCCTTGTTTAATTTTTGTTTATATTCTCTTCTTACTCTTTATTTTTTTACTTTTATGCTTCCATTTTATCATTACATACCATATCTTTGTTTATGTTTATGTCATTTTTCTTTTGTCCACTTGGACCATATCTTGTTCAAAACATTAATAAAGGATAAAACATCTAAAAATTTGGTGCTATTAACTTTGTGGTTATACTCTTGGACCATTCTTAGACCTTGGACTTTATGGACCTTTGGACTTAGGATTAGGACTTTCTTCCCTATGCTTGGAGAATCGTGGATCTTAGCCTTTATTTGGCTCGATCATTGACTTATGCTTTAAATCGGATGGAATTCTTTTGCTTGCTTTGGAGTGTGCTATAAGTCGGTTAGATCTTTCTTATCTCTAGCTCTTATTTTGTTTTTTTAGGATAGTCACTTCATCTCCTCCCCTTCTTAAATTTTCAAAACTTTCTCCCTCTTTCAAAACCTTCTTGGTTTCAAACTTCCAAACCGCTTTCGCAATAAAACCTTGACTTTTGTCAAGTGATTTTTAAACTTTGTTTTTTTCTTAATAAAAGTCAATCAATGTTAATCATGCTTTGACCAATTTCAAAAGACATAAAAAATACAAAAACTCATCAACTCTTTTTGTGCCTTTTATGCACTTTTTCACTTTAAAACTTTTTTCATAAAGTTTAGACATGATTCATTTCTATAGTTGAGATGTAAATCTCCTATTCCCCATATTATTAAGACTTTGACATTTTCCACGTTGATGTTGAGTGATAGTCTTGTTGATAATCCAAGCAAATCCTCCATCTTTATGTGACGCAGATGTTGTCTTAATACTCGTGGGTGGATAGTCGCAATTTTCTCCTTGAAATGACGACTTGTTTGAACATCTAAAATCAATCAAAACCAACAAAATTTTGTCATTTATACCACGAACTACGGGGTTTTGATTCCATATTGCACTTTATGGGTACGTAGGCATGAGACGATAAGTCTCTCCAAACACAAAAATATAAAAAAAATATTCTCCTCTCATCTCCCCAATCTCTTTTCAAACAAACCACTTTCAAACCAAAAAGCGAAAATATTTCAAAGGGCTCCTATAGAGTACTATAGACGTTTTGGGTGCTAACACCTTCCCATTGCGTAACCAACCCCCTTACCCCGATCTCTGTCTCGTGTTCTTATTTTAGAACTCTTTGGTTTTGTTCGCTCTTTTTCCTTTCCTTTGTTTGGATAAAATAAAAGTGCGGTGGCGACTCTTGTTTTCTTTGAGTTAAGTTAGTCAATAACTTACACTCACGATTTTTACCGCTACAGAAAAGTGGCGACTCTGCTGGGGACTCCAACGGTTCCTAGTGGGTTTCGCCTACTTTGATTTATTTATCGCTTTCTGTTTGACTTGTTTGTTATTGATTGTTCTGTCTTGGTGCCTGGTAATTTGTGTGGTGAGATAAGTCCTAACCCGGACTTGAGTGCACTTATGATAGGAGGGTGGTATAGTCTTGTTGGCTTACGTGGAGTAGTCCTTACTAAGCTGATTTGAGATCCCCCGCTCGGTGGAGGCCCCTTTGGAAATTACTGATGTCTTACGAGTAGTCGTAATTGATATTACTTTTTCCGACTGGGAGCCTGAGAAGCTGAGGACCTTAGAACCCTTTAACCCATCTTGGCCTTATTAGGACGTGGTGCGGTGGCTGTTCAGGTGTAGACTTGAATTGGTCGTTACGCGATACCACACTCAGATGAGTTTCTCTTGAGAATATTGTTGGCCGACGAGTAGTCGTTTAAGCCGATAATATCCAAAAGATGGAATTATGATTCTGGGAACTTTTTAGAACCTTGTTCTACAGGTGATGATATAACCATAGTACATACCATTGTGGGTTGGTTGATTCTTACCTTTGGCTCCATGCTCGTGCCGAACCTTTGAACCTGTGTGCTTTGTATGTCTTGTTTGTGGGTGTTGCATCTTGCACTCATGCATTCATGAGCATTGTGTTTCAGCTGGTTTTTAAGGATCTCAGAGATTTTCTTTTGCAAACATCGCAGATATTGTTGATTATGGATATTGGAAGGAGAAACACTCAGAAGTACGGTTTTCGGGTTCCTGATCTTACAGAGTTGAGAAAGCTAGTGTCCTTGGTAGATGATCGTTCAGGCTTCTTATCTCGTTATGGGAGACTTTTATTTGTTCTTTCTACCAATATTGAAGACGGAATTCTGAATACCCTTATGCAGTTCTATGATCCTATTTACCGATGCTTCACATTTCCCGATTATCAGCTCATGCCGACCTTGGAAGAATATGCTTATTTGTTGGGTGTACCGGTTTCCGATAAAGTTCCGTATACTGGTTTGGAGGAAGCTCTTAAGCCTCAAGATATTGCTGAAGTTACCCATTTGACGAAGTCAGATATTGATACAAATCTAAAGACTAAGGGAGGCCTCAAGGGTTTGACTGCTAAGTTCTTGATTGAGAAGGCTACTTTATTTGCTGACATTGGTCGCACATTGGCGTTTGAGGCTATATTGGCTTTACTCATCTATGGACTAGTCTTGTTTCCTAATATTGATAATTTTGTGGACATTAATGCTATTAGGATTTTCTCGATTGGGAACCCTGTTCCAACTTTGCTTGGTGATACTTATTTTTCCATCCATAGTAGGACCTCTAAGGGAAACGGTACCATTGTTTGCTGTCTACCTCTGCTGTATAATTGGTTCGTTTCACACTTACCTCAGACATCTGCTTTTAGGAAAAACAAGGATTGCTTAAGGTGGTCTCAAAGGATTATGTCTCTTACGCATACTGATATCACTTGGTCTTCTTCGGTTTACGATAATGTCCGGATTATTGATAGTTGTGGAGAATTCGCTAATGTTCCTCTTCTTGGAATACAAGGCGGAATTAACTACAACCCGAGTCTAGCTCGCCGCCAGCTGGGTTACATGCTGAAGGATAGGCCTAAGAATATTTTATTAGAGGGTTTATTCTTTCAAGGAGGGGATGATTCTCTTGGGTTGAGAAGAAGAATGGCTCATGCCTGGACTAAGATTCACAGGTTGGGTAGAGGGGAGCTTGGAAGACAAGTTTGCATTGCTTTAGAACCTTACATGCTTTGGGTGAAGAAGAGGGCTATGGAGCTTAAGATGCCTTACCCTATTGAGAAACCTCTGACTACTGTGATCTCTACGCCACTCCCTACGGCAATCTCTGTTTCTTCTGATGATGTGAAGACACTTCAAGACGCTTTGGCTAAGATGAAGGAAGAGAAAGAGATGTGGGAAAGTAAGTTTCAAGCTTCTGACAAAGAGAAGATAGAATTGCAAAAACAGATGAAGGAGAAAGATGACTTGATAGAGTTACTTGAGCGGCGCGCTGTGAAGAGACATGCAGAGGATTTATTTTCCTCTACTACTCCATCAGCACATCCTCCTACTTCTGGTGCTTGGAAGGGTATTGTGGATCAGCTTGTGCTAGAGAAGATCACCATGAAGCACAACTATGAGAAAGAGATTAAGAGACTCCGAAGGAAGTATCAGCTTGGATCGTCATCAGATGTTCCTTAGGACCTAGCTTTTTCTTATTTTGATATTATTGTATTTTGTACTTCCAAGTGTAACTTTTTCCAATATTCAATGAAATGAGATGTTTATCAGTATTTCAAGAAGTGTTATTTTTCTTTATGATGTTTGTAATTGCTTTATATCTTAAAGATCCTTGAAAACTGGTTGAAACACCTGCATTTTTGCATTTGCATTCGCATCATCGTGCATTGTGTGTTGCCTTTTCCCAGTTGTCTTATTTGTTTTTTTTTTTTTGGCCTTCCTTCAGTCAAGCTGTCGCACCACTACAACACCCGGGCTAACTCTAAGAAAAAGATGGATCAGTTGCAACAAGAGAACCGCGAGCTCCGTGAAGAGGTATCAACTCTGAAAGATGGTTTGGAAAGACTGACTGCCGCAATGGAAGCTCTGGTGGCTGCTCAGAATCAGCCACCACTACCTCCTCCTTCTCCTGTCCAAGGAACTGTGATTTCTGAAATCGGATCAACGCCCATTTCTGTGGCCCCGATTAATGCTTCTCAATATCAGATGCCTGTTGGTTTCCCTTGGGGCATGCCTAACAATTATGTGCCAGAGGGATATCGACCTCCTGTTCCCGAAGGTTCTAGACTCCCTGCTGTCATGGCTGTGCCACCTCCTGTGGTTAATGTTGTTCCTAATGCTGAAGTTCCGGTTGTTCCTACTGTCATACCTGTGCCACCGCCTGTAACTCACGCTATGCCTTATACTGAAGAACAAATTTTCCACACTGCTCCGAGCGAGAGTTTGGATGTTATGGATCGAATGGATGACTTTCAAGATCAGTTTGCTGAAATGCAAAGAGAAATCAGGGCTTTAAGGGGAAAGGAGTTATTTGGAAAGAATGCTCATGAGCTTTGCCTTGTTCCAAATGTGAAGATTCCCGCTAAGTTCAAGGTTCCGGATTTTGAAAAATACAAAGGGAACACTTGTCCGCAAAGTCACTTGATCATGTATGCTAGAAAGATGTCTACTTATACTGACAATCATCAGTTGTTGATCCACTATTTTCAAGATAGTCTTACTGGTGCTGCGCTGAAGTGGTATATGGGACTCGATAGTACACAAATCAAGACATTCAACGATCTTTGTGAAGCTTTTGTTCGTCAGTATAAGTATAATCTCGATATGGCGCCAGACCGTGATCAGCTTCGCGCAATGTCTCAAAAAGAGAAAGAAACTTTTAAAGAATATGCGCAAAGATGGCGTGAGATTGCAGCTCAGATAAGCCCTCCGCTTGAAGAGAAAGAAATGACCAAGATTTTTCTGAAGACTCTGGATTCATTTTACTATGAAAGGATGGTTGCGAGCGCTCCTAGTGATTTCACGGAAATGGTTAATATGGGGATGAGATTAGAGGAAGCTGTCCGTGAGGGACGTCTGATAAAAGAAGGAAATTCTGGAAGTACAAAAAAGCCTGGTGTTGGGTTCCCTAAGAAAAAAGAGGGAGAAACTAATGCTATATCTCAGGAAAGGTCTAGAAGACGCAGAGTTGTGAACAACAATGGTAGTCGTCGTCAGCAACAAGTAGCATCTGTTATGCCTGTTGTCAGTAACACCCCTACCGCTCAAGCTACTGCAAGTTATCAACCACGTTTCCAAGAGAAGACAACTCAACAAGGTCGTACACAGAGGAAAACACAATTTGATCCCATTCCAATGACGTATACTGAGCTCTTTCCGGCTTTAATAAAGAATAATTTGGTTCAACCTCGTGATCCGCCGGCTGTTCCAACTGAAATTCCATGGTGGTATAAGCCAGATGCTCATTGTGCATTTCATCAAGGTGCCCCGGGACACGATATCGAAAATTGCTATCCTCTGAAGCATGAAGTTGCAAAGCTCGTAAAAAGCGGTATTCTGTCTTTTGAAGATACCAACCCTAATGTGCAATCAAATCCGTTTCCTAAACATGGTAATGCCACTGTTAATATGGTATATGGTTGTCCTGGTACATACCGTATTTTCGACATTCGCTGGATTCGGAGATCGCTTGTTGAAATACATGCTACTTTGAGTGAGTTCCATGATATTGAGCATGATTATGCCGCCTGTTGTATTTGTTCGGTGAACCCTCGAGGGTGTGTGATTGTGAAAAGGGACTTACAAAAGATGATGGATGAGAATTTGATTCAGGTTACTGCAAACAGAAATGAAGTGGAGAACGAGGTGAATGTCATAGTCCCACGTTTTAATATTCCTGAGCGGGTTGTAATTTCTTACAACAGTCAGAAATCTGCTGTGACGCCTTTGGTTATCCGTTTGCCTGGCCCGACGCCGTATGAATCCGATAAAGCTGTTCCCTACAAATACAATGCTACTATGTTGGAGAATGGAAAAGAGGTTCCCATTCCTTCTCTTCCCTCAGTTGTGACTATTGCTGATGTCGGACGTGTAACCAGAAGTGGTCGAGTGTTTGCTAATGAGCCTTCAAAGACAAGTGAAGATATTGGGAGTAAGCAAATTCAGTTGAGGACTACTGTGGAGTCTGGTCAATCAAGTGATGTAAATTAGAAGTCAGATAATGATGAGGTATTGAAATTGATCAAGAAGAGTGAATATAATGTGGTGGATCAATTGTTACATACACCGTCAAAAATATCTGTTTTATCTCTGTTAATGAGCTCTGAGGCTCATCGTGAATCATTGCAGAAAGTATTGGAACAAGCTTATGTAGATCATGATGTGACTGTTAACCAGTTTGATAGCATTGTTGCCAATATCACTGCGTGTAACAATCTGAGTTTTTGTGATGAAGAGTTGACTGATCATGGAAGAAATCATAATTTGGCTCTCCATATTTCCATGAATTGCCAGGAAGACGCTCTATCCAATGTGCTGGTTGATACTGGGTCATCGTTGAATGTGATGCCAAAATCTACTTTGTCCAGATTATCTTATCAAGGTACTCCTATGAGGTTCAGTGGGGTCATTGTGAAAGCCTTTGATGGATCGAGGAAAACCGTGATTGGAGAGGTTGATCTCCCTATCAAGATTGGTCCATGTTTTTTCCAGATCACTTTTCAAGTCATGGATATTCGTCCTGCTTACAGTTGTCTTCTAGGACGCCCATGGATCCATGAAGCTGGAGCTGTTACTTCGACACTGCATCAAAAGTTAAAATTCGTGCAGAATGGTAAACTTGTCGTTGTTGGTGGAGAACAGGCTATGTTGGTAAGCAGTTTGTCGTCTTTTTCTTATATCGATGCGGAAGAGGATATTGGAACTCCGTTTCAGGCTCTTTCTGTGGTTGATAAAGCTGTTAAGAAGGATGGGGTGTCCATGTCTTCTTTAAGAGATGCACAACGTGCAGTGGATAATGGCCAAGCTGATGGATGGGGCCAAATCATTGAAGTTGCTGAGAAAAAAGATAGAGCTGGTTTGGGTTTTACATCTGGTTCAACCCAAAAAGAGCTGAAGAGTATTCATGAAGTCTTTCGAAGTGCTGGGTTCATCCATTGCAAAGATCATTCTACAGCTGCAATTCTTGAAGATGACCAAGAGGAAGAAATGCCCAACTTTGTGACACGTGGATTGATATGCCAGAATTGGATCGCTGTTGATGTTCCTACTGTTGTTCATGTTTCAAAGTAATTTGTTTTTGTTTCTTTCAAAAATCCTTTCACTCTGCCCAAGGTGAAAGTGAATTTGTGAGGGCTTTGTTTCAACTTTTATCATCATCAATAAAATGTTTTTCTGTTTATCCATATGTTGTTTTCCTTTTTTGCTTTACTTCTGAAAAATGGTAACATAAAAAACCGAAAAAGTATAATAATGTTATAATCACTCTTATCTGCATAATTTTTTCATTTTTTTTTTGTTCATATTCTAAAATCAAACATAAAATCATTGTGCAGATTGATTGTTAAACCCATTGGAAACAATGACCATATGCCCTCTCCCAACTTTGAGTTCCCTGTGTTTGAAGCGGAAGAGGAGGATATTGAAGAAATTCCTGATGAGATTTCTCGATTGCTTGAGCACGAGGAGAAGGCCATTCAGCCTCATGAAGAGCCGGTGGAATTGGTTAATCTGGGTTCCGATGATGATAAGAAAGAAGTCAAGATTGGGGCACTGCTTCAGTCAGATGTTAAGAAGAGGATGGTAGAGCTTCTTAGAGAATATGTTGACGTGTTTGCTTGGTCCTATCAAGACATGCCTGGTCTTGATACCGGTATTGTGGAGCACCATTTGCCATTAAAGCCTGAATGTTCACCCGTGAAGCAGAAATTGAGAAGAACTCATCCTGACATGGCAGTGAAGATTAAAGAAGAGGTTCAAAAGCAGATTGATGCTGGTTTTCTTGTGACCGTAGAATATCCTCAATGGGTGGCCAATATCGTGCCTGTTCCAAAGAAAGACGGAAAAGTCCGAATGTGCGTTGACTATAGAGATTTGAATAAAGCAAGTCCAAAAGATGATTTTCCACTACCACACATTGATTTGTTGGTAGATAATACTGCTAAGTTCAATATCTTTTCATTTATGGATGGATTTTCCGGTTATAATCAAATAAAGATGGCACCTGAGGATATGGAAAAAACAACATTCATTACACCCTGGGGAACATTCTGTTACAGAGTGATGCCCTTCGGTTTAAAAAATGCTGGTGCAACGTACCAGAGAGCTATGACCACCCTGTTCCATGATATGATGCATAAAGAAATTGAGGTCTATGTGGATGATATGATTTGTAAGTCGAAGACTGAAGAAGATCATATTAAAAATTTATTGAAATTGTTTCAACGTTTGAGAAAGTTTAAGCTTCGTCTGAATCCTAATAAATGCACTTTTGGTGTTCGTTCTGGAAAATTGTTAGGCTTTATTGTCAGTCAGAAAGGCATTGAAGTTGATCCTGGTAAAGTTAAAGCTATCCAGGAGATGCCTGCACCCAGAACAGAAAAACAAGTAAGAGGATTCTTGGGACGTTTGAACTATATCTCTCGATTTATATCCAATATGACTGCCACATGTGCACCGATTTTCAAACTTCTCCGCAAAGATCAGGGTTGTGTCTGGACAGAAGATTGTCAGAAAGCTTTCGAAAGAATTAAAGAGTATCTGCTTGAACCTCCTATTTTGTCTCCTCCCGTAGAAGGAAGACCTTTGATCATGTATTTGACCGTGCTAGAAGAGTCTATGGGTTGTGTTCTGGGTCAACAAGATGAATCCGGGAGAAAAGAATTTGCCATTTATTATCTGAGTAAGAAGTTCACTGATTGTGAGTCTCGGTACACGATGCTTGAAAAGACATGTTGTGCTCTAGCTTGGGCTGCCAAGCGCCTCCGTCAGTATATGTTGAATTGTACAACTTGGTTGATATCTAAAATGGATCCAATCAAGTATATCTTTGAAAAGCCTGCTTTAACTGGGAGGATTGCTCGTTGGCAAATGTTGTTATCAGAATATGATATCGAGTATCGAACTCAAAAGGCGATAAAAGGCAGTGTTTTGGCTGATCATTTGGCGCACCAGCCAATTGATGATTATCAACCTATTCAGTTTGACTTTCCTGATGAGGATGTGATGTATCTAAAGGTTAAAGATTGTGAGGAACCATTACATGAAGAAGGACCTGAGCCTGGATCCCGTTGGGGTTTGATTTTTGATGGGGCGGTTAATGAATATGGCAGAGGTATTGGTGCAATTATTGTTACTCCTCATGGTTCTCATATTCCTTTCACTGCAAGGTTGGTTTTCAATTGCACAAATAATGCGGCTGAATATGAAGCGTGTATTATGGGCTTAGAAGAAGCTATTGATTTAAGAATCAAGATTCTGGATGTGTATGGAGATTCAGCTTTAGTGATTAATCAGATTAAAGGGAAATGGGAGACACGTCAACCTGATTTGATTCCTTATCGTGATTATGCAAGAAGGTTGTCAACTTTCTTCAATAAAGTTGAGTTTCACCATATACCAAGAGCAGAGAATCAAATGGCAGATGCTTTAGCGACTTTATCCTCCATGATTGTGGTAAATCATTGGAATGATGTGCCAAAGATTGATGTGATGCGTCTTGATAGACCAGCTCATGTGTTTGTAGTTGAAGAAGTTGTTGATGATAAACCATGGTATTATGATATTAAATGCTTTCTTCAGAATCAAGAGTACCCACTTGGGGCATCCAAGAAGGATAGGAAAACTTTGAGAAGATTGGCTGGTAGTTTCTTCTTGAATGATGATGTGATGTATAAGAGAAATTATGACATGATCTTGCTCAGATGCGTGGATAGACACGAAGCGGATATGTTGATGAAAGAAATCCATGAAGGATCCTTTGGCACCCATGCCAATGGACACGCGATGGCTAAGAAGATGTTAAGGGCAGGTTACTATTGGTTGACAATGGAATCTGACTGTTGTAAATATGTGAAAAAGTGCCATAAATGTCAGATTTATGCTGACAAGATTCATGTGCCTCCAACTCCTCTCAATGTTATCTCTTCTCCATGGCCTTTTTCAATGTGGGGCATTGATATGATTGGAATGATTGAGCCTAAAGCGTCGAACGGACACCGTTTCATATTGGTGGCTATTGACTATTTTACCAAATGGGTTGAAGCTGCATCATATGCAAATGTGACTAAGCAAGTAGTGGTCAGGTTTATCAAGAATCAAATCATCTGTCGGTATGGTGTTCCGAGCAAGATCATCACTGATAATGGGTCGAATTTAAATAACAAGATGATGAAGGAATTATGCGATGAGTTTAAGATTGAGCATCATAATTCTTCTCCTTATAGACCCAAGATGAATGGGGCTGTTGAAGCTGCTAATAAGAACATTAAGAAAATTATTCAAAAGATGGTTGTTACATACAAGGATTGGCATGATATGCTTCCTTTTGCTCTGCATGGGTATCGTACATCCGTTCGCACTTCAACAGGGGCAACCCCTTTTTCTCTTGTTTATGGCATGGAAGCAGTGCTCCCGATAGAGGTTGAAATCCCTTCTATGAGAGTCTTGATGGAAACTGAATTGGCTGAGGCTGAATGGTGTCAAAGTAGATACGACCAGTTGAATCTGATTGAAGAGAAAAGAATGACGGCTTTGTGTCATGGCCAATTATATCAACAAAGAATGAAGAAAGCATTTGATAAGAAGGTTCGACCCCGTGTGTTCAGAGAAGGTGACCTCGTGCTCAAAAAGATCTCGACTTTTACTACTGATTCTAGGGGCAAGTGGACTCCTAATTATGAAGGCCCATATGTTGTTAAGAGAGCCTTCTCTGGCGGTGCATTAATTCTTACAACCATGGATGGAGAAGAGTTCACTCGTCCTGTGAATGCCGATGCAGTCAAGAAATACTTCGCCTAAAAAATAAAAGAACAGCTCGCTAAGTTGAAAACCTGAAAGGGCGGCTTAGGCAAAAATGAGCGTCTCGGTGGATTGAAAACCCGAAAGGGCGATCTAGGCAAAAATTAGAGACAAAAACAGAAATAATCATCCTGGTAGATTGAAAACCCGAGAGGGCAATCTAGGCAAAAGTTAGGGATCATGGCAAGTAACTGCATCTGGCCAGTCTTGATCGTTTGAAGCAACATTTCCTATCAAAGGTTTTACTTCAGATATTCTCCGCTGAAGTCTCAAGCACAGTTGGAATTCAAAGTTGTTAGGGAGAATAATGGTCATTGTATTTCAATGTAGAACTTTCCATTGTACTTACCATTTTTCAAACTTTGTAATGATCCATGGAGTTACGCCATTTGCGAACTACCATTCTATCAATAGAATTTGGGCCTTTGTCCCTTTGTTTGCAATTCTTATTTTGTTTCTGTTTATAGAATTTCATTTTATTTTTGATGATGATTTTTGAAACAAATGGGAATAATTGATTTAAATTTTGAAAATTATAAAAACATTTTTCTTTGATTTGTGAAAATAAAAGAAAGAATATCAACAGTAATCCCAAGAATGGTAGAATCTTGAAGCGAAAAGCATAAGTGTTCTCTTCAGCAGGGTTCTTTCTTGCCTCTCTGGTAGAATTTATTGGCAGCTCCCCAGTAGAGTTGTGTTGATGTTTCCCCAGTTGAGCTATATTGAGGTCTCTTCAGTAGAGTTTGCTGATATTCCTTTAGCAGAGTTTTGTTTCTTTGGATAAACCAGACGAGTGTTGAACGGTTTTCCACAGCAAAGTCTTGATTCAAATGATCGGACATTTGAGAAATTTGAAGACCACTTCTCCTTGATGTTTTTGCCCAGGCGGAGATTTGTCTTTGATGATTCCTAGCGGAGGTTATGCACATTTGCTTTGGATTATTCCCCAAGTAGAGAATAATGTTGAGAAGTGTTGACATAGCAGTCACCTGTCGGGTTTTCTCTCACCTTGTGTTGTGTGTTGATTTAAAATCCCCCACAGTTTGACTTTTTGCTATGATGTTAACTTCTTATTCCCCTGGCAGGGTTGGAAAATTTGTGTTGCTATGTTTTTCTCCAACAGTTTTTTTTCTCAAAGCGGAGTTCATATTGTTGTTTCATATTGTTGAATTATTAATGGTTGAAGATTGATCTTTGGGGTCTTTTCCCCAAGCGGTATCTCCATTTCCTCAGCGAGATTTAAGCCTTGTAGTAGGATTTATTTTCCTTTGATGGCTCTTGTGTATCTCTTGCAGATTTTCTGTTGCTGATCCCCAGCACGATCTCCAATGATATCTCTAACTCGCAGAGATTAGCCGAGTATTTCAGTGGTGTTGTGGTGTTTTGTTCACCCTCTGTTTGCCCTTTTTGTCTGATTTATCAGCATATTCATACTCATTGCATGCGCATTCATTTCGTTTGAGCATAGCATGACTTTGTTGCATTGCGCATCCTGCATTTTTTGTGGGTATTTCCCTTTTCCCGATGTTGTTATCTCGCTGAATACGTGTGTCCTCTCTTCATTAGAGTGTCGACCCCTAAGCAGAAAATACCTATCATTTTTAATTCCCCACTGAGTTTATGCCTCATGGAAGATGTTTTGTTTAGCTTTCCTCCCCAGCTTTTATCTGGATGGAATTGTTCCCCAATTGAGTTATTTCCTCATTGGGTCGAGTCTTGTTTGACCGTTTCTTTCCAGTTTGTTCCTGGATTGAACTTTGGTTTCTTGCAGCAGTTACTTTAGTTTTCCCTGGGCTGTGGAACCGGGATGACGAGAAGGTATTTTTGAGGATTTATTTTCCTCGGCAGAATCTGTTATTGATCCCCATCAGAAGATGAAGATTTGATTCTCCCAGTAGTGTTTTGATAACACTCTCTTGGTAATTACTTATGCAACTTCATGTGGAAGCCTCTTTATTTGAGCAGCTTGTGTAATCTCCAGAAATTTACCATCGCAATAAATAACATTTCTCTGGCTCATCCTCAACAGAGAAGTTTATTGTGAAGTGATGGATCCTTATCTGATCAGCTTTTCTGTCAATTGGAATTTCTGTGGAATAACTCCCGATAAGAATTCTATTGCATGGTTCAACCTGCTTGTATCTCTTTTAAAGATCCTCGCCAGAGTTGTTAATATCTTTTTCCAACAAATGGTTGTCTCTTTATTTGAGAAGTTTGTTGTGTGTTTGGAGCTGCTCAGTAGCAAGTAGCTAATGATATATCTCTTTCTCCTACCCAGTGACAGGTAGTCGAGTATGTTTGTCCTACCCAGTGTCAGGTAGTTGACCTTTTATCTTTTTCTCCTACTCAGTAACAGGTAGTCGAGTCCGTCCTACCCAGTAACAGGTAGTTGACATGTTGTTTACCCTATCCAGTAACCGATAGTTGGTAATCCCTTTCATTCAAGTTTATTAATCTCGCTAAACTACTCAGTAACCAGTAGTTGGCGTTATTTCTTTTCCTACCCAGTAACAGGTAGTTGATTATATTTCAACGAGTGGATTACTTTTTACCCAGTAACTGGTAATAGGTAATACATTTCTTTGTTTTCTACCCAGTAACTGGTAGATAACAATTCTCTTGTGTTTTTGCACTTATTTTCTACCCAGTAACTGTAATACCCTAATTTTTACCCCTAAGATCCCACATTTCATTGGCATATCATTCCACAAACAAGGTCATATTTTTAGCTTTCGCACCCTTATGGTTTTTTTTTTTTTTTTTTTACTTTCTTTTTGTCTGTTTCTGTTTACTAACATCTAACCAAAATACCAAAAATATTTTCCAATTTTTGTTTGTTTCTTCTTCACTGTGTGTTTAAGGTTTTGTAGGGAGATTCATGGCAAAAGAATGACTTGGAAATCGAGGTGGTGGTAATAAATGTCCGGGTTGTAAAGAACCTTACAACAATGTTAGTGACAGTGAAGAAGAGGAAGAGGAGGAAGAAGAGGTGTCTGAGTGTGAAGATCAAGCTTTGCCTTTACCTTCCATGGCGGAATTCAAGCTGGATAAGAGGCTTTCTCTTGTGAAATCTTTTAAAGCTCAGAATCATCCACAGGATTTTGATCATACTCGTTGGCTCTTTGAAACTAAAGGAACTTATGGTTATGGAAATGCTGTTTGGCCTAAAGATGGATATGGTTCAAATGGATACGAACCGCCTCCGGATTTTGGGAAGAAAAGTGGAAGACCTTTGACTAGGAAAGTTGGGGTTTCAGCTGCAATTCTCAGCCCTTATAGGTTGCTAATTTTGATGCGTCTTGCTGCACTTGGTTTGTTTCTGACATGGAGGATTCGACACCGGAACCATGAGGCAATGTGGTTGTGGGGAATGTCAGTGACTTGTGAGCTATGGTTTGCATTTTCATGGCTTCTTGATCAACTTCCTAAGCTATGTCCAGTGAACAGAGTTACTGATTTGGCAGTTTTGAAAGAACGGTTTGAGTCACCGAATCTGCGAAACCCAAAAGGGAGGTCTGATCTCCCTGGAATTGATGTCTTTGTTCCAACAGCAGATCCAGAAAAGGAGCCACCTCTTGTCACTGCAAACACCATTTTATCTATCCTTGCAGTTGACTATCCAGTGGAAAAAGTTGCCTGTTATTTGTCTGATGATGGTGGAGCTCTTTTGGCATTTGAAGCTCTTGCAGAAACTGCTAGTTTTGCAAGAGTTTGGGTTCCTTTCTGTAAAAAAACACCAAATTGAGCCAAGAAATCCTGAAGCTTATTTTGGCCAGAAGCGCGATTTTCTCAAGAACAAAGTTAGGTTGGACTTTGTTAGGGAGAGGAGAAGGGTGAAGAGGGAATATGATGAATTCAAAGTGAGGATCAATTCCTTACCTGAATCTATAAGGAGAAGATCAGATGCTTACAATGCTCATGAGGAGTTACGAGCAAGAAGAAGCTTGGATTGATTTCTTACCTGAGTTTGAAGGTAGATTGAGCTTCACCGTCATTTTCGATCCGTTATCTTTTGTTGTGATTCTCTGAATTGTTGGTACCATCGTGAAGAGCTCTTGATTTCGATTGCAACCGTGTTAATTTTGCATCCCGCCGTTGTGATTTAAGCTTGAATCCATAACCACGGTGAACGGTGTCGCGTGAAGCTTTGAAGAAGAAGTTGTTCTGATACTTTGGTTTTTCTATTTCTCTTTCTCTGTTTCGTTTTCTCTTTCTATTTTTTCAATGTTACTTTTCTTTTATTTGTTTATTTTTATTTTCTTTTTTTCATTTCTTAACTATGTGGATTTTTCCACATTTTTCTTTTATTATTAAATTTGTATTTTAATTTCATTTCTGAAAAAGCTTTTAAAATTTTTTTTAAAAATATTTCGATTAAGTGTTGATTGTTTTGGATCTTGATGTTGATAAGATTTCATCAATATCAATGGACTTTGGGTGTTGATTTTATCCACCAAGAGAGGTGATTGATATTGACGATAATTTAATCGATTCGAGATTCAAATTGTGATTTCATTTTCTTTTTTTCTTCTTTTTTTATTTTTGATCGATGAAATCTATGGATCATAGATTGTTGATTATCAAGGTTGATTAATCTTCATTATTTCAAAACTATGGACGAATAATCATTGAGATAATTCTCCTTACTTTGGAATAGTGATAGATTACCTTTGATTAATTAATTAAAAATCTTGATTATGATGAGATCATTACCTCTTTTCTTTTTGTGTGGCATGTTTTAGGAGAATGATTTACATATCATTTCTCTAACATGTATTAACACTAACATTTTATTGACCGGCCTCAGATAGTCGTGGTTTCTACATAAACCCGATTACGATTGCTTAACATAGCGCTAAATTGTCCCTTAATCGGAAAATGATCATTCGTGGCTCAAACTTACGTTTAAAAGTCCAAGTATGTTTAGTTGCTTGTCTTAACTCCAATACCTATGAAAATCATTGTTAGGAGGCTTTGATTCTATCAATCCTCTAATGAATTTTCATTAATCTTGGTTTAAGTGCAAGAATTAATCATCATTGATCATATGTTCTAACCACTAACCACTAATTCACTAACAATATCCTTGTTTAATTTTTGTTTATATTCTCTTCTTACTCTTTATTTTTTTACTTTTATGCTTCCATTTTATCATTACATACCATATCTTTGTTTATGTTTATGTCATTTTTCTTTTGTCCACTTGGACCATATCTTGTTCAAAACATTAATAAAGGATAAAACATCTAAAAATTTGGTGCTATTAACTTTGTGGTTATACTCTTGGACCATTCTTAGACCTTGGACTTTATGGACCTTTGGACTTAGGATTAGGACTTTCTTCCCTATGCTTGGAGAATCGTGGATCTTAGCCTTTATTTGGCTCGATCATTGACTTATGCTTTAAATCGGATGGAATTCTTTTGCTTGCTTTGGAGTGTGCTATAAGTCGGTTAGATCTTTCTTATCTCTAGCTCTTATTTTGTTTTTTTAGGATAGTCACTTCATCTCCTCCCCTTCTTAAATTTTCAAAACTTTCTCCCTCTTTCAAAACCTTCTTGGTTTCAAACTTCCAAACCGCTTTCGCAATAAAACCTTGACTTTTGTCAAGTGATTTTTAAACTTTGTTTTTTTCTTAATAAAAGTCAATCAATGTTAATCATGCTTTGACCAATTTCAAAAGACATAAAAAATACAAAAACTCATCAACTCTTTTTGTGCCTTTTATGCACTTTTTCACTTTAAAACTTTTTTCATAAAGTTTAGACATGATTCATTTCTATAGTTGAGATGTAAATCTCCTATTCCCCATATTATTAAGACTTTGACATTTTCCACGTTGATGTTGAGTGATAGTCTTGTTGATAATCCAAGCAAATCCTCCATCTTTATGTGACGCAGATGTTGTCTTAATACTCGTGGGTGGATAGTCGCAATTTTCTCCTTGAAATGACGACTTGTTTGAACATCTAAAATCAATCAAAACCAACAAAATTTTGTCATTTATACCACGAACTACGGGGTTTTGATTCCATATTGCACTTTATGGGTACGTAGGCATGAGACGATAAGTCTCTCCAAACACAAAAATATAAAAAAAATATTCTCCTCTCATCTCCCCAATCTCTTTTCAAACAAACCACTTTCAAACCAAAAAGCGAAAATATTTCAAAGGGCTCCTATAGAGTACTATAGACGTTTTGGGTGCTAACACCTTCCCATTGCGTAACCAACCCCCTTACCCCGATCTCTGTCTCGTGTTCTTATTTTAGAACTCTTTGGTTTTGTTCGCTCTTTTTCCTTTCCTTTGTTTGGATAAAATAAAAGTGCGGTGGCGACTCTTGTTTTCTTTGAGTTAAGTTAGTCAATAACTTACACTCACGATTTTTACCGCTACAGGTAGAATCTAGGAGCATGATTGCACTAGAGGTTGAGTTGCTCCCTCTGCTTGTATTGTTACTATGTGGCTTTGCTTGCGGGTATTCGGTAGAGCCCAGCTCCCTTGCCCATGTGGTTTGTTTGCCTGATGGCATTTTATTTCATTTCTTCTGTATGATTGCAGTTTACTGTATATTGCTTGATAGCATGTTGTTTTATTTTTCAATATGATTACTGTTATCCATTCTGGCTTGAGGTTGAGATGAGCTTGTGGAGGCTGAAGCCCCACACCCATTTCCTCCCTCACTTGCATTGCATGCATTTTACTGTTAAGCTGATGCTTTGTCTGTTTTGGTGTATCATTGACATGATCCCTTAGGACTCTCATTTCCTTTGATAAGGAATTGATGATAGAACTTTAGGTTGAAACCTATGCATGACAACTTCTAGGAGTTCCCTGTTCAAACCTCAATCATAGGATGAATCCATGGCATGACAACAGTAGGACTTGATAGTCTCCCTCCTAGTTGGGCCTGTTCTCTTCTCATCTCAAAACAGTTTAAGATACAGTAATCATGAATGATTTCTTTCGTACGTTACGAGCCTTAAGCTATCTGAGAAAGGATTGTGTGAGAGTTTCTTTTCCACAGTCCGGATGTTTAGTATGGTACCCTTTGGGTGACATGCGACGCATTCACTCTCAGGTCATAGTCTCTAGTGCGATTGAAATCGCAAACACAATAAAAAACACTTCTTTCGTAAAAGACAGGAAATAAACTGTAGCTTCCCGAACTACGTGAGCTCTGATCTCTCATGCCTGTTGAGAGTACGTAGGCACAAGATGGCGATGTCTTGGCGAGCTACCTTCCCCCATAACCCTTCGTAGGCCGAACTACGTTGACTCTGATTTCTCATTCTCTGATGAGAATACGTAGGCATAAAGTGCGACGCTTTGCCAAGTCATTTTTCTTTTCTGTTTCAGCCAGCCTTGATAGGTAGATAGAATAAAACCAACTCGTCCAAGTAAACACAACAAGCGAGGATCCCGTCGAGTACGACGGACGTGAGGGGTGCTAATACCTTCCCCTTGTGTAACCGACTCCTTAATCCAGACAATGGTTGCGACGACCTTGTCTTACCCTTTTTCGTCAGGTTTTTCCGATCGTTTCCTTTCCCGCTCTGAGGGATAAATAACGAAAGGTGGCGACACTTCTGTTGTGCCGACACCTTATTTTCGCGCAAGCGACAATGATGATATAGTAGGTTCTTCACAACAACAAGAAGAGATTTCAAAGAATCAAGAAATACCACAAGAAGATGTCACTCAAATCATTGAAGAACATCAAGATCTTTCGAAGGAATGGAGAACGCATAGAGATCACCCGATAGATAAAGTTATTGGTGATATTAGCCAAGGCGTTGCAACTCGACTTAATCTAAAGGATGCTTGTCTCAACATGACTTTTGTGTCTCAAATTGAACCAACCAAGATTAATGAAGCTTTAGGCGACGACCAATGGATTGTAGCAATGCAAGAAGAACTTAATCAATTCGAAAGGAATCAAGTTTGGAGTCTTGTACCAAGAACAGACCATAAGCACATCATAGGAACAAGATGGGTGTTCAAGAACAAACTTGATGAGAATGGGATCATAGTTCGTAACAAAGCAAGATTGGTCGCGCAAGGCTACAACCAGGAGGAAGGAATTGATTTTGATGAAACGTTCGCTCCGGTAGCAAGGTTAGAAGCAATTAGATTACTACTTGCTTACGCTTATTCTATGAATTTTCAGTTGTTCCAGATGGATGTCAAAAGCGCTTTCCTGAATGGCTACATCAATGAGGAAGTCTACCTCAAACAACCTCCGGGTTTTGAAGACTTCAAGAATCCCTCACATGTTTACAAACTGAAAAAGGCACTCTACGGACTAAAACAAGCACCAAGAGCATGGTATGACTGCCTTAGCAATTTCTTATGTGAGAAGGGATTTACAAAAGGAAAGGTTGACAAGACATTGTTCATAAAGAAGATCAAAGGAAACACTTTATTGGTTCAAGTCTATGTCGACGATATCATCTTCGGATCAACAAACAAAGAGCTTTGCGAAGAATTTTCACTTATGATGCAAGGAGAATTCAAGATGTCCATGATGGGAAAATTGAATTATTTTCTTGGACTACAAATCAAGCAAACAAAGGATGGCATCTTCCTCAACCAATCCAAGTATTGCAAGGAATTGTTGAAGAAATTCGATATGGATAGTTGCAAGGTGATGTCCACTCCTATGGGATCCGGAACGTACGTTGATCAAGATGAATCCGGTACTCCAGTTGATATAACAAAATATCGAGGTATGATCGGTTCATTACTATATTTAACGGCAAGCCGTCCTGACATTATGTTTAGCGTTTGTTTATGTGCACGCTTTCAAGCAAGTCCGAAGGAATCGCATCTCACAGCCGTAAAGAGAATCATAAAGTATCTCAAAGGGACAATGAACGTCGGATTATGGTATCCTAAAGGTAGTATTTGTTCTTTAGTTGGTTACTCTGACGCCGACTATGCAGGATGTAAGACCGATAGAAAAAGCACAAGCGGTACATGTCACGTTCTCGGGAATGCATTAGTGTCATGGGCCTGCAAGAAGCAAGCGTGTGTGGCACTCAGTATAGCCGAAGCGGAATATATTGCAGTAGGAAGTTGCTGTGCACAAATTTTGTGGCTCAAGCAACAACTCCTAGATTACGGTATAGATCTCGGCTGCATTCCTCTTCGATGTGATAATACAAGTGCCATCAATATTACAAAGAACCCGGTCATGCATTCAAGAACAAAACATATAGATATCCGACATCACTTCCTTCGAGATCACGTATTGAATGGAGATGTAGATGTTACTTTCGTCGACACGCACAATCAACTCGCCGACATCTTCACCAAACCTTTGGCGAAAGAACCATTCTACAAAATTCGGCGAGAACTTGGGATTCTTGATGAAGGTGACATCTCACCTTTTTCTCTAATATGTGTATGCATTATTTGTGTTATGTTTTCATGTGTATGCATTCTGTTTTTAAATATTTTTCAAAAATTCGAGTGTGTTAATCGATTAACCATATGGGTTAACCGATTAACACTGTTAAATTTTCAATTCTGACTCAATTTTTTAATGTGTTAACCGATTAACCTATATGGTTAACCGATTAACACTGTTAAATTTTCTAAAAATCAGAAACGAAAATTAATTAAATTTTTGAAAATATTATATATGATAAATGGATTTTTTATGTGGTCCATATTCTCTTAAGAGTCCAAAATCCATATCCAAAATCCTATCCCCTCTTAAAGAGTTTTTTTGGAACTTCCCTCTTCAAACCCTAAGTTTTAAAAATCCACTATCTCTCTCCCACTCTCTAAAAGTTGGATAACTCCTCATAACCATCCCCACAACTTCTCAAACCCTAACTTCCTCAGAACCCACAACTTCAGTTCTCTCAAACTTTCATCCATGGCATCCTCACGCAAAGGAAAGGGAAAGCTTCCTGAGTATGCATTAAAATCTGATGACGACAACATCCCAATGGAAACCACCAAAAAGAGGCGCATGGATTTCAAAGTTCGTGTTCGTCAACTTCTGCCGGTAAAGTACGTAAATCTTCGAGCTTTTCCTACAATTTCTTTTGACTTTCCTACACTATTGGAATATCAGCGCATCGACAAGTTCGTCACCGACTCCGGTATTATTTATCCTGATCTTGTTAAAGCTTTTATGAGTAAGATGGTTGTATATCTGGACATTGATGAGAACCACATGATCCGTTCCACCATTAGAGACCATGAGTTTGTTGAAAAATTATCCACCCTTTCTAGACACCTTAAGATTCCATCAAAAGGCTGCTTCCTGAGGAGAGGTGTAAACCATGTAGATGGACCTTGGGCAAATTATGATAAAATGGAGTATTACTATCAAATTTGCAGGTTCCCGAAAGAAACAGTTATTGCAAACTCTCGCACCGCTCGTATGCTGTGCTATGCCAAGAATCTGACGGTTTCTGATCGAATGCTTCATTACATTATCTGCTATGTCCTCATTCCAAAGGATTCCAACCACTCTCAGATTAATGACTTAGAGATGCAGCTTTTGTATGCAATCAAGAACCGCATAGGGTCAATTGGATTCTGACCATCATGTATCATCTGCAGCAGCAACTTCAGTGCATCACACGGTTACCGTATGCTCGGTTAATTTCGAGAATTCTGGAATTAACCAAACTAGACCTCAACAGGGAACTGTCCTCCAAGATGAAACCTACAACTAATGAGATCAATGAGATTAACATTGTCAAAAATACTGGTATCATCAAAGCGGCTGACGGTACCTACAGGTATACTGATGACGGTCCTGTCCATCACGCGTATCCAATTCCTGAAGGGGGTCTTACAAGTGAGTTTCTCTATACAACCATGATGAACCAACATCGAGAGTCAATGAATATGCATAGAGAGACCTCCCGAGCCATTGCCTCCCTTAGAAACCTTATTCTTAACCCTCCACATTCCAACACCCGAGTTGTGGACGAAGAGATTGAAGAAGAGGATGGTAGTGAAGAAGAGGAAGAAAATGATGTGGATATGCCTGATGAGGATCTTTATAGAATATGTTGCTGTTGATGTCTTTTATTGCATTGTTTTCTAGTTTTTGATGTTTTATGCTTTCATTTATGTTTGAACTCTGTTTTTACTTTGGCATTGTAACTCGTACAATATTTGCAGCGTTGCTGCCGTTTAATTTCATTATGCTTTGCTTCCATATTCTTGTGATTGCTTGCATTATTGGTCTATCTAGTTTTCTTTCTTGAAAGCTCCTTCCTTTTTGCTTATGACAAAGGGGGAGAAGAGCTTTGGCTTTCTTATGTCTATGTGTGCAGAATATTTGCCTATGTATTCGATAGGGGGAGTTCATGGACATAGGGGGAGAAAACAAGATCATTGCTAATCATCGTCAAAAATTGCACAAGACCATTTTGGTTGTCATCATCAAAAAGGGGGAGATTGTAGAAGCAAGCTTCATCTCAAAGTTTTGATGACGTCAACAATCAAGATCAAGAATATTTCATCTGTGCAAAAAGGCAAGCGCTTTCAAAAGACCAAGATCAAGTGGAATGGAAGTGATCAACATTCAAAGCTTCATGAACATTTGACTGATCAACTTTCAAGTTTTGGACACAAGCTATGGTATATCAAAATCCATTAATTTAATTGATATACAAGTGTTCAACATCTTTATCATTTGATCACATTGCATAAGCATATTTTTTGAACTATTAGAATTGGTATAACACTATTTTTATAAGTATTTTTCTGAAAAGTAGCAGTGTTAACCGATTAACCATATAGGTTAACCGGTTAACCATTTCAAATTTTGAATATTTTGGTATAACGTTCCAGTGTTAACCGATTAACCATATAGGTTAACCGATTAACACTGAACGTATTTTGAAAAATGGCTTTGTTTCAAGTTCAAAAATGGTTTGAATATTATACTAGTTCATATTTTGAATTATACTCAAATATACCTGTTGGAAAAGGTGTGTTTACACATATAAATTCTGAGTTTTTCAAATTGAAAAAAAACCTCCAATAATCATTTTCAAAACATTCTTTGAATCAAATTCACCACTTTCAAATACTTTTCAAATCTTTTCAAAAGTGTTCATATTGATCATATCTTTCATATGCATAGCATTGAACACTTTTGTTGAAATTAAAAGAGTGAATTTTGATCAAAAGGAGAAGATCAATCTCAACATTGATATTACCATTATTACTCTCAAATCAAAGTATTCAGATTACTTGTATTTTGACTTGTGATCCAGGATTGTTGGACACAAGGGTGAGTGTTTACAAGAGGATTGTTCTTGTACACTTGTTGATTTTTATTGTTTGATAGTAGGCCTCACCGGTTGATGGTGTGATAGGTTGTACTTTATTAAACAATAGTGAAAAATCTCTTTCGTGTTGAAAGGGGAGTGGAGTACTCTCGGATTGTGAGGGGAACCACTATAAATCTTGGTGTCCACTTTCTTTTTACTTTCTACTGCATTCATCACCAAGAACCTAACCAGTAAAATTTCAAGAATACCGAAAAACCGGAAAAAGTCCCTAAAGCCTAATTCACCCCCCCCCCCCCCCCCCTCTTAGGCATACTCTGTACTTACATGGTTCACTTTTAGTCAAAGTCCAGAATTGATTCAAGATTGGTCAAGGTCCAATATTTGATGCATTTCAAATTTAATTAAGGGTTTAGCTTATTATGGAAGGTGCATATATTAATTTAAAACCTATGACCATAAGCCCATTACTACATTTATTCTTGAAGCTCCTTACTACATTTATTCTTGAGGCCCATTACTGCAATTTATTCTTGAAAGAAAAAATATTACAACAAAACTTGCCAAACCTTCATAAATTCTATTTTTCCTAAACCATGATGAAGTTTCAAGAATATAACAAGTTTCATAGGTTTTTAAAAACTTAAGGGGTACAATTGACATTGCCAGTTCTTGCTCTACGTGCTTGGTATGGATTTCAAAAATATCATTTAATAAATACACGTCATGTTTCAAGTTATTCTACAAGACGACATCAAAATAGTTCAAAACTCAGAACAAAAAGTGAACAAAACGCAACGCTGCTAGTGTTGTACCCCAACATTTGCCCAACCTTTTCTTTACTTGGCTTATGTTTTCACTGCATTGTTCTAGCATTTGTTCTCTGGATTTCTGTATTTCTGCATATCATAGCATTTGTTCTTGAGACAGGGGATCAAGGTTTTCCTGTGGCGTAGGACTCTTTTCAGCGCAAGAGACTAAACAACAAGCATTAAAGGTACCGACATTTATTTTGCCCAGCGATCAAGTGGTCTATTTTATTTTATTTTTGCAGGATATTTAAGCTTAAGAGGAAGCATTCAGGCTATATCGAGCATTCTCACAGTCACAGTATTCAAGAGGAAGCTTCAGAGGTTGAACAGAGATTAAAACGGTTTAAAACGGGCAAATGTGCAGATTTCCCTCCAAAAGGCGCGAAAATTCAAATTTTGAAGGTGTTAATCGATTAACCAAATGGTTAACCGATTAACCAAGTCAAAATCAGGTCAATTTCAAATATTCAAGAGGTTTTAATCGATTAACCATATGGTTAACCGATTAACCAGTGCAGATTTTGCCTCTGTACGTGGTTTTTTAAGTGAAGCCACTTTGGGGTCCAATTTTGATCACTTGTGAGTTGATTTTTCATCAAGGGAAGGATCTAGAACCATTTTGAATTTTGGTTAACTTTCAAATCATTTCAAATTCCCTCCAAAATTTTCACTCCTCATTCCAAAGCAATTTTCACAAACCACATTCCAAGCCTCATTTGGATCCAAGCCTAAGGGGTATTTAAGTGATCTACTTCAAACCTCACAAAAAAAATCTTCATAATCTCATTCTCATTTTAGAATTCTCTCTCACTTTCTCTCAATTTTCTCTCAATTTCTCCATTGCCAAACCTTCACCAAAGCTCTTCTCACATTGAAATCTTTGATTCTCCATTGTAATCATTGATTTCTAAGAGCTAAACCTTCATCCTTGATCATCATCATCTCAATTTCTTCATCCAATTTTCGTGCAAGTTTGGATCTGAATTTTGAAGTTGCTTTGAAGGAGCTTATTTGGATTATTTTGGCTTAATTGTGGTGGATCTTCATTTTTACTACAAGCAATCACTTGGATCTTGAAGAATCTCCGGGTTTCTTGCTTCAATCTACTTATTTCCAGCAAATCAACACTAACCGAAGCAATTCTCCGCTTCGTAGGTTGGAATTCTTGATCCGATTTTGATTTTGAGCTTATTTGCATAATTAGCATGTGGATCTTCATTTTCGATTGATTTTGCTAATTTTATTCGTATGATCTACGATCTTGCTGGTTTAATGTGTTTACATGTTTATTGGATCATTGTTTTCTGGTATAAATTCGTGCATAATTGATTATATGATAATCTAGATCATTGGATAAGTGCTTATGTGTTGAAAGTGATGTTTTGTCGCTGTTTTTCTGCTGCTGGTACAAGGTTAACCGATTAACCCAGGGTGTTAATCGATTAACCGTTGTGCATATTCAAATTTTCAAGAATTTTTCAATGGTTAATCGATTAACCCCTGGTGTTAATCGATTAACATTGTGCCAGCAGGCCTGCTTTGCTGTTTTTCATGCTTGTTTGGTATAGTTTCACTTCGAATCTTCACGGATCAGTGTGATGCATTAGGAGTGAGATGTTTTGGATATATGTCGCTTTCTTGATTGTTTAATCATGATTTTATCGACACGCGTGTCCATTTTCCACTTGAATGCACACTTTCATAGTTGTTGTTCAAGGTGTTAAGATGCTTGCATGTTCATATTTGCTTGCCTTCGTTTTTCCTTATTCTTTGCATCTCTCATATGAATGCTTGAGGTTGAGATGTGCTTGTGGAGGCTACTGCCCTACACTTTGTTCCTCCCTCACTTTCATTCTAATTATGCATTACATGTTTGCATATTGCATTTTTCTTATGCTTTCTTTTTTCTTCTTCTTTTGTCTTCCTTTGTCATGTTCCCTTAGGACCTCTAATCCTTCTTGTTCAAGATGGATTATAATAGACCTTAGGCTTGAAACCATTCATGATAACATTAGGTAGCATTCCCTTTTATCCCAATTATAGGTGTCGCAACTGCGAAAAACAACCAGCGGAAAAAACCAGAAGAGTCACCACTTTCGTTATTTATCCCAAAGAGAGGGAAAGGAAACGATTGAAAAAACCTAACGAAAAAGGGAAAGACAAGGTCATTGCAACCATGTCTGGATTCGAGAGTCAGTTACGCAAGGGGAAGGTATTAGCACCCCTCACGTCCGTCGTACTCGACGAGATCCACGCATTGTTGTCTATCTAAAAGGGTGATCAATCTATCTACACTAAAGGCTCAGGGACAAAATAAAAATAAAAGAGAAGTGACTTGGCAGAGCAACGCCGCTCTGTGCCTACGTACTCCCTCGTGCAATGGGAAAGTCAGAGTCAACGTAGTTCGACTAACTACGGGTAAAGAAGGGGGGAAAGGTTGCTCGCTAAGACATTGCTTCTTATGCCTACGTACTTTCATCTGGTATGAAAGATCAGAGCAAATGTAGTTCGGGCTTAAGAGACCACATGCTGGTTCAAAAGTTTTTTAGGCCTGAGTAAGGTTAACAAATAGTTCTAGTAGTTGGTGTATGCAACTCAACCATTGGAGACTTAGGCGTTACCATTTGCGGTAGAACTAAGAGTTAACGACACTCTTTTATCTGAAAAGATTTTCCTGATTAAGATCCCGAAGGATGAAAAAAGTTTGAAGTGTTGTTGTGTTTTTTAGAGAAGAAGTGTTTTGAACTTGATCTATAACTCATGTTGCACTAAAGACTATGATTTAGGAGCGAATGCGTCGTATATCGTCAGAAGGACATATACTAACATCCTAGACAATTGAGAGGCAACCATACAATCATCACTTCCCAAATAGCTTAAGGCTTGTAGCGTACAACGCTTTTCATTCTTTATTAAGAGTTTTATGAATGTTTGAAGATGAGAAGAGAAGAAGAAAAACTAATGGGAGAGTAATCAATCCTAGAAGTTATCATGCAAAGTACACCTAAAGTTGAGATTCAAAAGGGAACTACCTAATGTTATCATGCATGGTTAGGCACTTAATGTCTATCATAACCTCAAGAGGTTAGAGCACTTATGGGGAGCATGGCAAAGAAAAGCAAAAGAAGAATAAGAAAAAGAATGCACATGAAAATGAAAGAATGCACACATAAAATGCATAAATAGAGTGAAAGTGGGAGGAAAATAGTGTGGGGCAGTAGCCTCCACAAGCTCATCTCAACCAAGCATGCATATGGAAATGCAAGAAAAGAGAAGAATAAGAAGAGCACAAGAAGAAATCAAACAAACAAGATCAAACTACACAAAGATGCACCAAAAGTGGGATGAAATGACCTAAGTCAAACAACATCAACCACACCACAAAATTAAACCAAAAATGAAAGGTAAAACAAAAACCAAAACCAAGTGAGGATAGGAAACCAAATGAGGGAAGCAAGGGCCTCATAATAGGTACTCAACCATGAGCATCACAAGCCAAGTGCAAAGGAAGCACAAAAGAGTCCTCAAGGATCCATCATCTTAGGTATACTTCAAGTACCTCCTCAGGAGGGACTAAGATACCTTAAATGAGGTTCCAAAATCATTGGACAGAAGGGAGATGAAAAGAAGAAAGCTCAAGAGGAATATCAAAACATACCAAAAGGAAATGCAAACCAAAACATAAAGGAAAGCAAACAAGCTACACATTGAAACCCTAATTGAAAATTCAAAACAAAGCAAGCAAAAGAACATGGAAAAAATAATATCATGATCTAAAATTGAACCAACATCATGCTTAACATGTTAGAAACATGAATCAAAAGGTATTGATGGTTCAAAGGATCCAAAAATGTCATATCCAATTCAAACTAGGTCAAGGTACATATGTGAACCTCCCTTGGAGATAACTTGACTTGCAAGTTACCTCAAAAATAGGAAAATGGTTCAAAAATAATCAAATAAATTGGACAAGGTAGCTAAACATGTTGGAAAACAAAGGCCAAAATCTCAAAGCAAATATCCCCTCAAAGCACCATCAAAAGAAAATAATATTCAAGATGTACCACTTTGAAATGGGAGAATCGAGGGTCAAAAGAAAAGCACCAAAAGTCAACCAACCAGGGGAAAAATGGTCCAAAATTTTTTTTTTCAACTTAGCATGGGTATGAGGATCAATTTTCATTCATTGGACCTAAAGGAAATGGAAGAAACAAATAAAAGAACAAGCAATGCACAATTTAAATCAATTAAAAACACCTCCAATATTTAATTAATATTTAAAAATGAAAAATAATCTGAAAAATAAAATAAAAAATGTCTAAAAATAATAGACATCTCAAGGTTTGTAAAAATATTTTTTGTGGAATTTTTGGAGTATTGGAGCTATTTTTAATTAATTAAATTCAAACCAAAATAAAAAGAAAATATCAAAATGAATAAAAGAAAATAAAAATGCAAGGAAAAAACACCAGCCAGAGGATTGGGCTACTAGTCAAGGGATCTGAGGGAGGAAAGCGCGCCACGTATGCGCTGAGGACACTTAAGT
Organism: Lathyrus sativus; assembly: GCA_963859935.3. Lineage (NCBI taxonomy): Eukaryota > Viridiplantae > Streptophyta > Magnoliopsida > Fabales > Fabaceae > Lathyrus > Lathyrus sativus. Next base: position 104,756,243 of record OZ012737.1, read on the forward strand.
GAAACGCAACGTTTCATAGAGGATTCAGTGTGGTTCATTAACTTTAGCCTACCATGAGTCTTAATCCTGAATGTTCAATCCAAAAGTATGTTGATCCTATGAACTAGAGCTTGCCACGTCACTAAAACCCTAGTCAACCTTCTCAGAGCAAATCTCACACGCTGGATCTAAATACCAAGTCAAGGGAGTCCACTTGATCTAACGGCTGGGGAGTCATCTTCTCCATTCAAACTGAAACAAAAGGGAGGGAAGGTCTGTGGTGGCCGAAGAAGACTCCGGTCGTCTTCTCCGGCGAGAGCAACAGTGCTCTGGTTAAAACTTCACCAATTCCAACAAACTTTATATGAAACTTCATCTACAACTCACGAGGATCATGAATCCAAGGTTAATTTTCATTAATTCCTCACCACAAGCTCAAATTGAAACCAAACAGAAATGTGCACCAAGAACAAACATTCACCAAACTCAATCAAATTGGTCCAGAAATCATCTACGTGCTATGGAGGTTACAGATCAAGCAACAAACAAGCAAAACACCACAATAATAATCCATATCAGATCCATACATTTTTGAGCTTCATCCAACAATCAACACAAATGCCAGTTCGTTTTAGTTATTAACGATCTACATGTTTCCTAGGTCTCAAATATGCAAAAATGGCAATGAATCATGGCATATTCAAAGTGTAAGGTTGAATTGTAAATACCTAGTGGAGAACTTCCACTGAGCCTTCAATTGATGTTTAAGCTTGAAGAAAAATGTCCAGAATCACTCCACAAACTTCAATAAAGCTTTTGCAATTCACAATTTGGCTTGAAACTTGCTAATTCTCAGAATTCGAATTTTGAATTTTCACCACTTTTTCCAAATGCTCTAGCTCCAATTCTCCTCCAATTTCGTGTTCTGAGCACTTGATCATGATGGAAAGCTTTTATGTGATGGATTTGAAAAGAAATTAAGCCAAATTTCAGCCTCTAAGAGCCCAATTGAAATCCATGAAATTTGAGTTTTTCCTACTTGTCATGTGCACGAATTCTTCACCAATTTGGCTCCAAAATGATGCATTTTGCTTGCTGGTGACATGAGGAGTGTGAAGGGCTGGGATTTGATCCTTGTTTGATCTCAATGGTTGTTGTTTGTCATGTTACTTATTCTTGAAGCAACTCAAAAATTGGCCATGAAATGAAACTCAACTTGAAATTCTAATAATGCCAATATGTCAAAGCACCAAATGCACTCAAAATATGCACAAGCTTGCATAATTTTGAGCCAATATGAATTATTTTGAAATTTCCCATTTTAATGCCTTTAAAATGCCTTTTGTAAGATTTTCTTCAACCAACTCTCATTCCTATCCATATCCATGAACCCTTGATGCTTGGTTGAGTAAATAACCCCATTTTGATCAACTTTCAAGTTGGACAAACTTTCATTTGAGGTGTGTAAATTGTTGAAATAGACCTATAATTTTATGATCTATAATCTCACTTTCCCAAAATACCCCTGACTTGCAAGTCTCATAACTTGAGTTCTACAAATCAGATGAAAGACTTCTAGTACGTTTTGGAAAGATAAGACCACGATCTACAACTTTCATGTTGGACGAAAGTTGAGGAGAAACATCCTTCTAGGTCAAAAATGGCTTGGAAGTTGGTTGACTTTTGTTGACCAAAATCACATTCATCTAATGACCTGTAACTTGTCTGCATCATAACTTGAGTTTTATAAATCCAATCAAGGACTTCTAGTACTAAAAAGAAAGCTAAGAACATGCTCTACAAGTTTCATGTTGGCCAAAAGTTGAGATGAAACTTGTATCTTGAGATGGGTGGTCTTGAAGTTAGGCACTAAATAGGGGATTTTACCCTGAGAACCCTAATTTAGTAACTTCTCACACTCTTGATCCTTGATGAATTGAACTTGAAATGATGTCTCATGTACCTTAACAAAACATCCCATGACCATAGAGACTTGGAATTGAGTTTTAATCTCCTTCAATTTTACAATTGACTGAGGATTTACCAGATGAAAACCCTAATTGCAACATCTTTGATTGTGGCTTGTTCCACCTCACACAACAACCTGAATAAGCTCCAAATGGCTCTCAAAGCACTCAATGAGCTCTCTCAACATCTTATATCCATAATCAGGAATTCACAATCCTCTGATGATCTAAACTGGCCTCCAAGTTAGGAGCTGACCCACATACATCCATCAATCCTTTTACAAGACTATTGCCCACTTCTAGATGACTTGATGACCATTCAAACTTGAGTAACAACCCTTGCTTAGGCTCAAACCTCTGAGTAGACTCCTCTTGATATGCACAACCTTTTGATCCCCTGTTCAATGAAAAATGCTATGCAATGCAAATGCTAGAAAGAAATGAAATGAAACATAAACCAAGTTAAGAAAAGGTTGGGCAAATTTCGGGGTGCAACAACTGCCCCTATTGAAACGACTTGGACCTGAATGAGTGAAGAGCGAACGACTTTCACACAATCAAGGTAAAAGACGGTTGAATACCAAAGAACCCGGAAATTTGCCAACCGTAGAAAATAAATCTACAAACAAGAATCTCCGGAGATAATTGCTCTGATTACAAACAAATTCCGTTGGGGAAAAGAGAAACTTAACGAGTAACTCTGCTTGGGGGAAAACCAAGAAAAAGGGGAATACTTCAAATTATCGGGATCTGTATATTCAATGAACAAAATGAATCAATGAAATTTGTCGGAGCCTGAACGCTCAACATAATAGCCGGAGCCTAAATACTCGACGTAAAAACATCGGAGCCTGAACACTCAACGAAAATAACCCGGAGCCTGGATACTTAACGTAAGATTGACCGGAGCCTGGATACTCAATGTAATAGCCGGAGCCTGAATGCTCAATGTAATAATCGGAGCCTGGATACTCAACGTAAGATGGACCGGAGCCTGGATACTCAACGGACCAAAAAGTACACCATAAACTGGAATCTTATCGGAGCCTGGATACTCAACGAAATTGAAATCACGGAAAAATTGCCGGAGTCTGGATACTCAACGTAATACATAGGAGCTTGAACGCTCAACGAAAATAAACCGGAGCCTGGATGCTCAACGAAATAAACCAAGAAGTACACCATTTAGAGTGTCTTTCTCTTCTCATCTCAAAACACTTTTAAAACACATAATAAAGGTTAAGGATTGTTATACGTTACGAGCCTTAAGTACTTGGGAAATGGTGATTGGGGGGCCTCCTCTCAATCATCTAGAGTGTTTAGCGTATGTCCTTTGGATGATATGCGACGCATTCGCTCCTAGGTCATAGTCTTTAGTGCAATATGAATTACAAACAATAATCAATGCACTTCTTGTCTAAAAAACACAAAAATAAACTTCAAATCATTTTATCCTCCGGGATCCCAATTCAGAAAAACTTTTTCAGAAAAAGAGTGTTGTTAAGCTTTGGTTCTACCGCAAATAGGCATCGTCCCTAACTGCTAGAACGGAGGTTTAACCCTACTCGGGCCTAAAATATTTTGAACCAACCGGTGTTCTTCTAGTCCGAACTACATTTGCTTTGATTTCTCGTACCAGACGAGAATATGTAGGCACAAGACGACGATGTCTTGGCGAGTAACCTTCCCCACCTTTCACCCGTAGTTAGCCGAACTACATTGACTCTGACTTTCCCATTGCACGAGGGAATACATAGGCACAGAGCGGTGATGCTCTGCCGAGTCTCTTTTCTTTTCTTTTGTCCCTGAGCCGTAGCTTAGATAGTAAACACCCTTTTAGATAGACAATAAAGCGTGGATCTCGTCGAGTACGAAGGACGTGAGGGGTGCTAATACCTTCCCATTGCATAACCGACTCCCGAACCCAAGATATGGTTGCGATGACCTATCTTTTCCCGTTTTCGTCAGGTTTTCTCTAATTGTTTCCTTTCCCTCTTTTGGGAAAAATAACGAATGGTGGCGACTCTTCTGTCCTTGCCGGCCCCTCTTCGTAGCGATGCAACATCTGGCGACTCTGCTGGGGATTAGATCAAATCCCCTATGCAAGTCAATCCTAGCGCTTGGTTGTTTATTTTTGGGTGTTGTATATATGTGTTGTAATTTATCTTTATTTTCCCACATTTACTTTCAGCATTGTACATATCAGTTTTGTTGTGCTGTTAGGGGGGGGGGATGTTCCATTGAGAGATAAGCCGGACCCAGGCTTGAGTACAAACATAGCATTGGAAGTGGAAAGTAGTGGTGAACCTGTATGTTTGGCATGCACTAGTTCCCACGAAATCCGCGCTCAGACGAGATTCTCTTTGATGATTTCTTTTCTGGCCCATTGGGCTCGACGGGATTTTGGATCTGAGGATTTTCGACTCTGGGAACCGATCATCTGTGATTCAGCTAAGTGAGGCCGCTTCAGGAGATTATGATGCCAATCTTGAAATGGTGAACGTATCATCGTTTATCGAAAGTATGTGACGCTGATGAACGCATAGGATGCCGAACCTTGTTAGTGGATAGGTCCATACCTGTGAGAGGGATTGGGTTATGCAGGAAACCTTGACTTTCAGGCTACGCGGTTTTCTTTGCAGTATGAATCTGTGCTCTTGATACAAGGGGTTCTTATCAGTGACAGTGCTATGTTCTTGTCAAAGCGGAGTGCCGGTTCTTCTCAATCAACAACACAACAATCTTGATCCCTTGTTTGCATTTGCATTTGCATGTTGCATATTCATTAACATGTATTTATGCTGCAGGTGTACGTTTCCCTTTGATTCTAGTGTTATTATTCCTTTGACATGAAGCCTAGCCTGAGGAAGACCGTGATATACAAGTTTCCAACACCTGAGATCAGATCTCTGCTGGGTTTGATTTCTGTTGCTGACAGTAAAGTGATGGAAGACTTCAAGGAATCTTATGGGAAGCTTCTGAATGTTGTCTGTGAGCCATCGGTGTATGAGTTAAATATTATGGCGCCTACCTTAGAAGAGTTTGCTATGTTGTTGGGAGTGCCTATTCTTGATCAGATGCCATTCTTTCACACCGAAGCTGAGCCTGATCTGGCTAAGCTTGCTGCTGCTTTGCATCTGGATGTTTCTGAGCTTAAGGGGTACTTGGCTAAGAGGAGTGGAATGCTTGGCTTCCCTTTATCCTTTCTGATTAAGAAGGCTCAACAATTCGCCAAAGATGGTTGTTGGGTGGTGTTAAATGCTATCTTAGCACTCTGTATCTATGGCATCTTGTTATTTCCTAACATTCAGGATTTTGTAGATTTGGATGCGTTCCATATCTTTGCTTCAGAGAATCCTATACCTATGTTGCTAGGTGACGTCTATCACTCTGTGCACTACAAGAATGAGAACAGAAGAGGGAAGGACGTATCGTGCTGCGTGCCTTTGTTGCATATGTGGTTTGTGAGTCATCTCCCCAAATCTGGTCCTTTCATTACTACTGTAGGTACTTTAGAATGGTCTGAGAGGTTGATGAGGTTGTTTGCTGAGAACATTATCTGGTTTGACAGAGATATGCTGGTGTTGCACCCCAAAATTTGACCAACAATTATTTATCCATCTAGTGTTTGAAAGTGGATACCTTCACCAGACAGTTCAAGAGATCCTCAGAAGAATTGGTTGGAACCAAGGTTGTGTGCTTCATAGCTTGAGAGTTGTGGGTGTTCCTCAGGTGATTCTGAGACTGTGAGAATGAACTTGATGCTTTGAGAAAGATTATGAGATGTCTTGATAGCCATCATGAAGCCCAGTGAGGTCATTATGCAAGAATTCAGAGGATTCAACCATGAATGGTAGAATTAGGGTTTTGACTGGGTCAACCCTAGATCAGCTGAAGATTTGGAGAAGGTTGAGACCTAATCCATGGGCCATGAGATCATGGAATGATGCATAGAGATGATTCCTAGACCAACTCATCATGATTGAAGAGTTTGGGAAGTTTCAAGTTAGGGTCTCCAAGGATTGTCAGTGAAAAACCCTAATTTGATCCCTATCTTCCAGGCAGTTTTAACTCTAGATGTGATTGATATCTCATCTTCCCCACAACATGAATGTTGTAGAGCTTGTTCTTAGCTTTAATTTGAGTGGTGGAAGTCCTTGATAGGAGTTACAGAGCTCAAGTTATGGTTTTGACAAATTACAGGTCAGCTGAAGTGTGTGAATCTGGGTCCTTGAAAGTCACCCAACTTGCAGACAACTTTTGCCCTAGTAGGATGATTCCTATGATTTCTTGGTCAACATGAATGTTGAAGGGCATCTTCTTAGCTTTAATTTGAGTGGTAGAAGTCCTTGATAGGATTTGTGGAACTCAACTTATGGTTTGAACAAGACAGGGGTATTTTGGTCATTTGTCAGTTATAGGTCATTTTAGCCAATGCCTAAAACTCCTATTTCCAAGCCTCAAATGGAAAACCTCAAAACATGAAAGTTGTTCAAAATGTGATTTTAAGTCTAGAAAGAAGGTCACAAATTGTTGGAAAAGCTCATAGCATGAAGTTGCATGATTGGTCAAAAAATGAACTAAAAATGGCATATAAGTTTGAAAAGTTGAATTTGAAAATTGGTTTGGAAGATCTAGGAATCCAAAATAGGTCATCCAATATATCATTTTGATTGGAAACATCATTTTGAGAACATTGGTTTAGATAGAATTTTGATTTGAGGCTTTAAAATGGGACATGCTTTGGAAAATTGAAACTTGCATATTAAGGCATCTTTGAAAATCATAACACAAGGCAAGGAAAGGCAGGATTTTCACTCATTCCACTTCAATATCTCACATAAGGAGAATTTCACACCAATTTTGCAAGGTTTAAGGCATGATGCATGAGATTTCCAACTTACCATCACATGAGATTCCAAGACTTTTCTAGATGATTCTAGAATGATCTAGTTGTTTCCATCCATCATTATAAAAAGAGTGAATCACAAGGAGGAAAGGGTTGGTGAAAAGTTGCTGAGTTTAGTGGAGAGAGTGAGAGAGAAAGTGCCATTGTTGGATTTCTTCAAGATCAAGTAAGGTGCAATTCCTTCTTCTACAAGCTTCATCCACCTCAACTCTTGCAAACAGAAAGGTGTCCATTATTGGAGGAAGATTTAGAGAAGGTTTCAAGTGTTGAATCAAGTCCTAACACCCCTCACCATTGAAGCTTAACAGGTTGGTATCTTGATCTAGAAGTCCTTAATTATGAGCATTCTGTTAGAATCTTAGGTGTAAGACCAGCATGCTAGGTTAGAGGAATGTTTTCTGAGAATTAGAGAAGGATCCATGAGGTTTCGTGGCAGGGTACCATTTTTTGCAAGATTGATAGCAAGCTGGTTAGTGTGTATTAATGGATATGATGTGGTTTAGAATGGCTAGGATAACATGTGGAACAAATTTATATCATTAGATTGAAGTTTGGTTAAGGTTGATAGCAGAGAATCATGGTGGAACCCCAACCTTCGTGCTTTCTGTTAGAGCGATTCAAGAGGTTTCATGGACAAATATTGATATCATTGTGTTCAGGGTAATTAGTAGAGCAAGATTGCTTTTGGAATTTCTTGATTTCACCCAGCCATCAGTGAGAACGATCGAGTGGAAGTTCTGGTTCGAAATTAGGGTTTTCTGAAAACCCTAGGGTTTGTTTGGAGAAGATGAACTCCAGTCGTCAGATGGTTCCAGATCCTTGACTTATTCTCATAATCCAACGGCCATGGTTTGAATTCAAAATGGAGGGAAGTCTGAAGCTTGCGAAACGCAGCGTATCACTTAGCCAAACACAGTCGTTTGGTTTAGTGACTGATTCTGGGCCTATCTGTTCTATTCACACCCCCCACGCGCGTTGGCCCAATAAAATGAACTGTCTGTCTCTTCTATTGCCACCCCCTCCCTTTTATATTATTTTTATTTCTTTTTTAATTCTTAATATTTTTCGCAATCTTAATAAATTCATAAAAAAATGATAAATGATGATTTTTTACTCACTCTTTTTTCTATGATTAGATAATTTTGTGTAGAAAAATATAAAAATAAAAATGAAATTTTATTTTTAATGTGGGATTAATGGTGGTATTTTCTTTTAAATAGGGTATTTTCTTTCCTTTAGTTTATACCTTATCTTGCAAGAATTGTTTTAGGACCTTCCCTTAGGTTTTTTAATTCATTCTTTTTTGTGTGGTTAGCTATTGAACCCTAGTTTCATGTAGAATTTATCCCTTGATTTTAGAAATTAAATTTGATGTAGTTTGATTATGAGACATTTAGGTGTTCTAATTAGGGTTTCAAGGAGTATGCTTGAACTTCAACATTTTATTTTTGGGGTTTTTAGGACAAGTTAGCCTATGGGGAATATATGGGTTAAGGGTAAGTATGTATAGAATCCCATAGAATTTTACTAGAATATTGCATGGTGTTTTAGTATTTTTCATTGATTTTTGAATGTATGGATAGTATGTGTGTTGCTTAAAGGCATAAGTTGTATTGTTGTGTTTTCTTTCCTTCTCTTTTGAGTGTGTGAGTTTTGAAGATTGAGTTGAAGACCTTGTGGATCATCATGGAAGCTTTGAAGACCTTGCAGAGGAGTTTAGCATAGCTTTTGTTTGTTTTGTTTATAGGTTCATAGGTGCATAGGCAGTGCCCTAGATAGAATATTTTGTTCAATAAACAAGGAGTGTCTTGTTCACCTCCTTTCTTCTCTATGACACAGAGTCCCTTAAGGGCATTCACCTCTCTCCTTTGGAGGGATCAGTGACCTTGCCCTCTGAGGTAGAACTTTGAGAGAGCCTTTCCTTTGATGTTAAGTCCTCAATGGCATCCTTTGGAAGTCAGTGAGTACTGTAACATCCTCACCTCATCTTATTGACTGAATCTTGTTTGCTGAAGCATTTGAGCCATTGAAGATAGAAGCTGAAGCTTTGAAGAGGATGATTCCTTGAAGATTATTGAAGTCTGAAGACTCTGTGAAGATCAAATTGATGCCTGAAGATCCCTGGAGATAGTGAAGCCTGAAGGTAGAGCTGATCAAAGGAGCTGAAGCTCAAGGGAGAAGATGAGTTGATACTCATGTTGTAGGGTTGATACCTGGAAAGCAAGTGATCTCTAAAGTCTGAAGACTGGGTTGCTGCTGGAGGAGCTGAGGCTTTCTTCTGTTTTCTTTGATGTATTGTGTGTTTTGTCTGATTTGTCTGTTGCATTAGACTAAGCCCATTTAGAATAAGTTCAGTCTAAGAGCATGAGTGCATCTGATTGTATTGTTATTGCTTGGCTTTGCTTGCGGGTATTCGGTAGAGCCCAGCTCCCTTGCCCATGTGTTTATTTTGCTTGATAGCATTTCATTTCTTTCATCTGTATGATTGCAATTTACTGTTTTTTTTTGCTTGATAGCATGTTGTTTACCCTTCAGTATGATTACTGTTATTTCATGACTGGCTTGAGGTTGAGACGAGCTTGTGGAGGCTGAAGCCCCACACACATTTCCTCCCTCACTTGCATTGCATGCATTTTACTGTTAAAGCTGATGCTTTTGTCTGTTTTGGTGTATCATTGACATGATCCCTTAGGACTCTCATTTCCTCTGATGAGGATTTGATGATAGACTTTTAGGTTGAAACCTATGCATGACAACATCTAGGAGTTCCCTGTTCAAACCTCAACCATAGGATGAATCCATGGCATGATAACATTAGGACTTGATAGTCCCCCTCCTAGTTGGGCCTGTTCTCTTCTCATCTACAAACGGCTTAAGATACAGTAATCATGAATGATTTCTTTCGTACGTTACGAGCCTTAAGCTATCTGAGAAAGGATTGTGGGAGAGTTTCTTTTCCACAGTCTGGATGTTTAGTATGGTACCCTTTGGGTGACATGCGACGCTTTCACTCTCAGGTCATAGTCTCTAGTGCGGTTGAAATCGCAAACATAATAAAAAACACTTCTTTCAGGAGATAACCCGTAGTTTCCCGAACTACGTTTGCTCTGATCTTTCATACCAGATGAAAGTACGTAGGCATAGGACGCGACATCCTAGCGAGCAACCTTTCCCCCGTAATCCTTCGTAGGCCGAACTACGTTGACTCTGATTTCTCATTCTCTGATGGGAATACGTAGGCATAAAGCGCGATGCTTTGCCGAGTCATTTTTCTTTTCTTTTTCAGCCAGCCTTGATAGGTAGATAGATTATAACCAACCCGTCCAAGTAAACAAACAAGCGAGGATCCCGTCGAGTACGACGGACGTGAGGGGTGCTAATACCTTCCCCTTGCGTAACCGACTCCCGAACCCAGACAATGGTTGCGACGACCTTGTCTTACCCTTATTCGTCAGGTTTTTCCGATCGTTTCCTTTCCCGTTCTGAGGGATAAATAACGAAAGGTGGCGACTCTTCTGTCATGCCGGCACCTTATTTTCGCGCAAGCGACAGCTGGCGACTCTGCTGGGGAATTGATAGTTTCCTAGGGATCCAACGTCCCTTAAGAGAGTCAATCCTATCGTTTGTGTGTTTGCTTGTTGGGTTGCGTTTATTTATCTTTTTTTTTCTCGCACTTTATTTCCCGCATTTTATTTTCAGTATAATATGATTATTTGTGCTGTTGTGGGATGGGAGTTCTGATTGAGTGAGAAGCCAGACCCAGGCTTGAGTGCACCATAGACTTAGAGTGGAAATTAGTGGGCGCGTGCTTGCTTTGCAGGCACTAGTGTCTCATGAAATCCACGCTCAGACGAGGTTCATCCGGTTGGCTTCACTTTCAACCCTTTGGGTTGAGACGGTTGCTGGTTTGGTGGATTGTCGACTCTGGGGACCGATCATTTGTGATTCAGCTAAGTGAGGCCTCTTCAGGACTTGATGATGCCACTCCTTCTGGGAATCGTATCATCAGTTTTGAAAGTCTGTGACGCTGATGAACGCATAGGATGCCGTACCTTGAGTCAGTCTAGGTTCATACCTGTGAGTGGGACTGGGTTTGTTGCAGGAAACTTAGACCTTCAGACTACCTGGTTTTCTTGACAGTGAATCAGTTATGTTGGGTTCTCAGTTGCAGACATGTTCTTGATAGAGCAAGAGGTTTCTGATCAGAGGATTTTATCATCGGGTGTATGTCTGTTCTTGATAGAGCAGGCTTTGATCAGTATGTTATCATCGGTGGTTTGTTCTGGGTGGAGCAGATTTTGAGTGAGGTCTGAAGACCTCATCGGCAGATGTTATTTGTTCTTGATAGGGCAGATTTTGAGTGAGGTCTGAAGACCTCATCGGCAGATGTTATTTGTTCTTGATAGGGCAGGTTTTGAGTGAGGTCTGAAGATCTCATCAGCAGCTGTGTGTTTGTTCTTGATAGGGCGGATCTTTGATTTGGGGTCTGAAGACTTCATCACCGTATATCTCTTGCAACCGGGGTTCTATTTATCAGTCACTTACTCTTGTCAGAACATAATTTTGATCTCGGTCCTATCAGATGGTTATTCTCAGCAGATCAGATCAGTGGTTTTACACCGGGGTTTCGTCCTCATCAGTGACTGTTGATACCGAATCTCCACAGCAGCCACCTGGATATATTATTGCATACCTGCATTTTGCATTAGTTTACGCATTCATCTGCATTCCATTAACGTGTGTCTGTGTTGCAGGTACCGTTTCCCCGATCCAGGATTTCCCGTCTCCTACTGTTGTTATGGCTTCTCTCAGGAAGACTGTGGCGTACAAGTTCCCGACCCCCAATGTGTCGAAGCTGACTGGTTTGATAGCCCTGGCAGGGGATTCTGTGAAGGATAGGTTCAGGAAGTCTTATGGCAAGTTGCTTAGTCTGGTCTACAAACCTTCTGCGTCTGAGTTGAATGGGTTACATGCTCTTCTGCAGTTTTATGATCCTCCCTTGAGGTGTTTCACTTTTCATGACTTTATTCTCGCGCCGACATTGGAAGAGTATGCTGATATGCTGGGTGTGCCTATCAAAAGGCAGATGCCTTTTGTCCACATGGATGCTGAGCCTGACCTGGTTAGCTTGGCTTCCTCACTCCATTTGAGCGCCTCTGAGTTAGTGGCAACGAGTTGGAACAAGGTCCCAGGGTTCTCTCTGCAGTTTCTGATAGCTAAGGCTCAGCAGTGTGCTAAGGACAAATGTTGGGATGCCTTCAGCGCCATCCTTGCTTTATGCATATATGGCATCATCCTATTTCCCAGCATGCCTGATTTCGTAGATTTTGATGCATTCCATATCTTTGCCTCAGGGAATCCAGTCCCTACTCTGATCGGAGACGTTTACCATTCAGTGCATTACAAGAATGAGAACCGGAGAGGGAAGAATGTTTCATGCTGCGTACCGTTGTTGTACAAGTGGTTTGATAGTCATTTGCCCAAGAGGGGTTCTTCTGTCTTGTCTGCAGCCACAGTTGAGTGGCCTGAGCGTCTGATGAGCTTGTCGGTAGAAGACATTGTTTGGTTCGTTGACAGAAGCAGGTTAGGCACCGAGATGATCTTCAGTTGTAGTGGGTTTCCTAACGTACCTCTGATAGGTAGGAAGGGTTGCATCAACTACAACCCATCATTGCTAGTTCGTCAGTTTGCATATGCTTTGAGGAATCCACCGAAGGAAGAAGAGGTACGGGAATCTCTGTACCTCACGGGTATTCTAGAGGGGGAGTTGTTGTCCAAGCTTCAGTATGCGTGGAACAATATCAGCACGAGAGGAAAGTCTTTGTTGGGGAAGAGCGACAACCAAGCTTATCCTCCTTATTCAGATTGGATCAGAGCCAGAGCCAGCGTTATAGGGATGCCATTCCCTCATGTCAGACCAGAGAGTCCTCCACCAGTCGAAGAGCCTACCACTGTGTCCATTCATCAGCACAACCAGGTATTAGCTGAGCGTGATGAACTGAAGAGGGCAAATGCAGAATTAGAGAAGGAGTTAGCTCAGCTTCGAAGTGAGAGGAACGAAGCCGTGCATGCTCTCAAAAAGCAAACAGAGTCGGTGAGCCAGCTGAGTGCAGACTTGGCAAAGCAAATTGCTGATCAGGAACGCTTAGGTCAAGACTTCAGAGCTGCTAATGATGTGTTGGCTACGAAGAAGACGCATTTGGAGGAAGCATATCGGAGAATATCTAAGTTCGACCAGCATTGGAAGACCTCCATGGCTACCAGGAAGGAGCGAGAAGACAAGCTGATGCTGCAGATTTCTAAGCTAGAAACCGAGGTGAAAGACAGTGAGCGGAGGTTTGATGAAGAGACCGCCCGCAGGTACTCCGCTGAAGCCCGTATCAACAAAGCCATTGCTAGCCTGAAGGAGCATAAGCTGATGTTTGAGTCTAAGAAGCGGAAGCTGGAAGATTGTTTTGGCGAGGGCGCTTGGGAGAGTTCAGTTCAGGGGCTTCAGCATACTATCAGGCAGAGGGAACTACTCGTCGAGGGGTTGCTCACTTCGCCAGATCATTCAAAGACAAAGGAGTTATTAGCAGAGTATCGCGCCCGTGGCCGTACTTGACTAGTCATATCCCTGTTGTTTTTGATCTTTGATGTACGCTGACCATCACCAGATTTGTTGGCTGAGGTCATGCCGTTGATTTGTACTCGCTGATACTGTGTACCGCCTTGACAGGCCTTTCCATATATATATGAGATTGATGTTTCCATGATTGGACTCGGATTTCTTCTTCCTCTTGTCATTATCAGCACTGGCACTAAGGCACTAGGATCGGGGAAAACCTCCCACGCACACAGACACACGCATGCATCTGCATGAAGCATACTTGCATGGTGTATATCTTACTGCTTTTCCTAACCTTTATTGTTAACAGGTTTTTCAGGTTCCGCGCTGCTTCTGATCTCCAGGATTGATCAAAGACTCATCCACCGCTACTCAACTCGTGCTAATCAGACGAGAATCATGGACCAGGTACAGTCAGATGTTCAAGAGCTCCGTGAGCGGATGGATCGTTTTATGGAGCTGATGCAGGTGGTCGCGAATGGTCAAGATCAGCTTCGTACTCTAGTTCAACCTCTGATCTCTCGGGTTGACAGTAATGGCATACTTCACGGAGGGGCCGTACCTACTCCTCCTCAAGGGGATACTCCACAGAACGTTGTTCCCGCCGCCGGGGGCAACGGCAGTGCTAACGGCAATCTGATGACTAATCTCGGACTCAACGCAGCTGGCGCCGTCAATGGTAGTTTGGGAGCCAATGTTAACATGGGGCCGGTCAACGGCAATGCTGGTGCAGGAAATTTGGTGGTGCCTCAACCGTGGCTGGAGGACCATCAGGATGATATATTCTCTCAGAGAGGTATAGAAGCAGAGTTGAATGCCGAGGCTCGACTCAGGTTCAAGGCGCTGGAAGACAAGATGAGAAGCATAGAAAATCAGAACACATTGGGCGTTGACATGTCCAACCTCGGGTTGATTGCTGACTTTAAAGTACCTCACAAGTTCAAGGTGCCTACCTTTGAGAAATATAAGGGCACCACTTGCCCCCGGGTCCACCTCCGATCTTATTATAGAAAGATGTCCGCTTATTCTGACGATGAGAAGCTGCTGATGCACTTCTTTCAGGATAGTCTTTCTGGGCCATCGCTCAAATGGTATATGGGCTTGGAGCCCGCTGCTGTGCGCACCTGGAAAGAGCTTGCAGAAGCGTTTGTTCTCCACTATCAATATAATAGCGACTTGGCTCCCAACCGAGTTCAGCTTCAGAATCTCTCACAGCGGAACAATGAAAGCTTCAAAGAATACGCCCAGCGGTGGCGTGAATTGGCTGCCCGGGTTCAACCGCCGATGGTTGAGCGTGAGTTGGTACAAATGTTCGTGGCTACCCTTCCCGGAATCTACTATGAAAAGCTGGTCAGTGGCATGTCTGGAACATTCTCGGCTCTCATCACTTTGGGCGAGCATGTTGAGAACGGTATAAAGATCGGAAAAATTCAGGGCGAATCATCCTCAGCTGGAGGAGGTAGCAAGAAACCCTATACTGGCAAGCGTCGAGAGGGAGATGCCAGTGCTGTCACTAATGCTAGGAGAAAGGGCAAGGGCCCTCAGCCTCAGATTGCTAGCATAAACATTCCAGCTGCCCCGCCGCAGCCGCAACAGCAGCAGCCTCAGCAGCAGAATCAGCAGGGGTATAAAAGATATCAGAATCGGGCTCCTATGGCAAACCGTCATTTTGAAACTCCACCTATGTCATATGCGCAGCTTCTGCAAACTTTGCTGCAGCTTCAGCTAGTTCAAAAGAGGACGTTGACTCCCTTAACAGGGGCGCCACCACCGGGGTATGATGCCAGTGCTACTTGTGAATTCCATACTGGGGCACCTGGCCATACGATTGAGAATTGTAAAGCTTTTAAGCACAAAGTCCAGGACTTGGTGGACGCCAAGGTTATCAACTTTTCTGACAACGTGCCTAACGTCACCAAAAACCCGATGCCTCATCATAAAGGGGGCGGAGTGAATGCTGTTATCACCGAGGAGAGTGCGGACTTGCTGATTGATGTCAAAGATTTGAAAACTCCACTTAGTTTTGTCAAGGCTAAGTTGCTGAAGAGAGGCTTCTTCCCTGGATGTGGAGAGTTATGTATGGCTTGTGCTACACTTCCTGACGGATGTGAGCAGCTGATCGAAGGTATCCAGAGTCTGATGACCGAGGGCATTTTGCAATTCAGCCGGAGCGTTGAAAGTGCATCAGGGGAGGTCGTGCTGAAGCAGGCAGATGAAGTTGCTACCATTACCATTCCTCGCCACCCTATTACTATTTCTGCGCCTCGTCCGCCTACTATCACCATCACCAGGGCCGGACCAATCCCATTCGAGAGCACCAATGCCGTTCCATGGCATTATGGCGCCGAAGTTTATTGTAATGGTCGGAAGATAGAGCTTGAGCCGTTCGGGTCAACTATGCAGAATCTTACTGAAGTCAGTGGTATCACTAGAAGCGGTAGAGTGTTCGCACCAGCAGAGGTTGCAGCAGAGAAAGTGGTCCGGGATGACGCTGTGGATAAGGGTAAAGGTAAAGCTGTTGAGGAGGCCCCTGCAGGGGCAGAGAAGGACTTGCTGGTTAAAGATGCCGAAGAGTTCATGCGACTAATCAAGAAAAGTGACTACAAAATTGTAGATCATCTTCATCAGACTCCGTCAAAGATCTCGATCCTTAACTTGTTGCTGTGCTCTGAGGCGCACCGCAATGCATTGCTGAAGGTATTGAATGCTGCATACGTGCCGCAGGAGATATCAGTGAATCAACTCGAGGAAGTAGTAGCCCATGTCAATGCTGGTGATGGGCTGGGATTTACAGATCTGGAGCTGACTCCTAAGGGAAGAGATCACAACAGCGCCTTGCACGTCTCAATAGAGTGCAGAGGCACGATTATGTCACATGTCCTGGTGGATACGGGTTCCTCGCTTAACGTGCTTCCGAAGAAGGCACTGATGAAGTTGGATACCCGTGGACTGCTGTGCACGCCCAGTGATCTGGTCGTGAAAGCCTTTGATGGAACCAAGCGCCACGTCTTCGGAGAATTGACCCTGCCAATTCAAGTCGGTCCAGAGACGTTCAATGCGGTTTTCTATATCATGGATATCATGCCCGCCTATAGTTGCCTCTTAGGTCGGCCATAGATCCATGTTGCTGGTGCCGTGACGTCCACGCTGCATCAGAAGCTTAAATATGCCGTTGGGGGCAGCATAGTGACAGTCTGTGGAGAAGAGGACATCATGGTAAGCCACCTGTCGTCCTTTAAATACGTTGAAATGGATGGTGAGATCCATGAGACTCTTTGCCAGGCATTTGAAACCGTCAGGGTGAAAGAGGTGGCTCCTGTCGTCGCAGAGAGGCAAGAGTTGAACCTCTCCTCGTTTAAGGAAGCTAGGGCCATTGTCGAAGCCGGTTCTACCCCAGGCTGGGGGCATGTTTTGGATATACCAATCAAGCAGGATAAGTTTGGATTGGGATATTCTCCGGAAGCTGAAGCTTCATCTTCTTCTGGCAGCTCGTCTCGTGGGAAAGGGCCGGTCCTATTCACCAAGGGGGGAGTAATTTTCGAGAGTATCAACGCTGTGTCGGAGGACAGCGGAGACAGTGATTGCGATCTTGACGCCTGGATTCAACCGAGCAAGCCAGGCAAGCGCCTCCACAATTGGACCATCAAGGAGATTATCAAGCTGACAAGTGAAGAGTAATGATTTGCTTTTTACAATCTTTGTACAGCCCTATGTCCTGCCCGGGGCATAGTGGTTTTACTGTCAGGGCCTTGTTGGATTATGTGTATGCATTTTGTTAATAAATAAAAGGCGTTTTCTTCGTAATCAAATATTGTGTTCTCTGTTATTCCTATTTTATGTTTATTTCGAAAAAAACAGCAAAATGGCAACGAGGTTCGTGCTAACCTGCATATTCCTGCTTTAAACTTAACCCTTGTTATTGCAGGATCCACGTAACAGATGACATCGACTCTGGACCCTCTACGGCTCACTACGACTTTGATTGCCCGATCTATCAAGCCGAGGATGAGATTGATGAAGACGAAGACCTTCCGGAAGAATTGGCCCGCTTGTTGAGACAAGAGGAGAAGGTTATTCTGCCTCACGAGGAGGATATTGAGATTGTAAATCTGGGTTCTGAGGAGCTCGTCAGAAATGTCAGAGTTGGGGCTGCACTGCAGAATGATGTCAAGCATAGGCTGGTCGAGATGCTTCGAGAGTATAGTGACGTCTTTGCTTGGTCATATGAGGATATGCCCGGACTTGACACTGATATCGTGGTTCATCGCTTGCCGTTGCGAGAAGATTTCCCTCCAGTCAAGCAAAAGCTCAGGAGGACGAGACCAGACATGGCTGTAAAAATCAAAGAAGAGGTCCAGAAGCAGTTGGACGCAGGATTTCTGGCCGTTACCACTTACCCTCCGTGGGTCGCCAACATAGTGCCTGTACCGAAGAAAGACGGTAAGGTGCGCATGTGCGTCGATTATCGGGACTTGAACAGGGCGAGCCCTAAGGATGATTTCCCGTTGCCTCATATCGATGTGTTGGTCGACAATACAGCCCAGTTTTCCGTGTTTTCGTTCATGGATGGATTCTCCGGTTACAATCAGATTAAGATGGCACCGGAGGACATGGAGAAAACGACGTTCATCACCCCCTGGGGAACATTTTGCTATAAGGTAATGCCCTTCGGTCTGAAGAACGCAGGGGCCACTTACCAACGAGCAATGGTTACTTTGTTTCATGATATGATTCATCATGAGATCGAGGTCTATGTTGATGACATGATTGCAAAGTCCCAAACGGAGGAAGAGCATCTGGTCAATTTGTTGAAGCTGTTTGAAAGGCTTAGGAAGTTCAGGCTGAGGCTGAATCCTAACAAGTGCACTTTTGGAGTGCGGTCCGGAAAGTTATTGGGGTTTATCGTTAGTGAACGAGGTATTGAAGTTGATCCTGCGAAAATAAAAGCTATTCAAGAAATGCCAGCGCCGAGAACAGAAAGAGAAGTTCGTGGTTTCTTGGGCCGAATAAACTACATTGCAAGGTGTATCTCTCAGCTCACGGCCACTTGTGAACCGATGTTCAAGCTTTTAAAGAAAGATCAGGCGATTACTTGGAATGAGGATTGCCAGAAGGCATTCGACAAAATAAAGCAGTATCTTCAAGAACCTCCAATCTTGATACCCCCAGTGGCTGGACGGCCATTAATCATGTACCTGACGGTTCTGGAGAATAGCATGGGTTGTGTTCTCGGTCAGCACGACGAGACGGGCAGAAAAGAGCATGCCATTTATTATTTGAGTAAAAAGTTCACTGAGTGTGAATCTCGTTACTCGATGCTAGAGAAGACGTGTTGTGCACTAGCTTGGGCCGCCAAACGTCTACGACAGTATATGCTCAACCACACCACTATGCTCATTTCGAAGATGGATCCGATCAAGTACGTCTTCGAGAAGCAGGCTCTTTCGGGCAGGATTGCCAGATGGCAGATGGTGTTAACAGAATATGATATTCAGTACGTCTCTCAGAAAGCCATTAAGGGAAGCGTATTGTCAGATTACCTTTCCGAACAGCCAATCGAAGACTACCAGCCAATGAAGTTCGAGTTCCCTGACGAGGACATTATGTTTCTCAAAGCAAAGGACTGCGATGAGCCATTGCCCGACGAAGGGCCAGATAGGAAGTCTCAGTGGAAGTTGATATTCGACGGAGCGGTTAATTCCTATGGAAGTGGTATCGGGGCTATCATTACGACTCCTCACGGATCCCACATCCCGTTTACTGCGAGACTGACGTTTCCAGTTACCAACAATGAAGCCGAGTATGAAGCATGTATTATGGGTCTAGAAGAGGCAATTGATTTGAGAATCAAGAATCTAGACATATATGGTGACTCAGCGCTTGTAATCAATCAGATTAAAGGGGAGTGGGAGACGCGCCAACCTAATATGATACCGTACATGAATTATGCCAGGAGGCTGCTTCCGTTCTTCGACCGAGTGGAACTTCATCATGTACCCAGGGCTGAAAATCAAATGGCTGATGCCTTAGCCACGCTGGCTTCAATGTACAAAGTCAATTATTGGAATGAGGCTCCAAGAATTGTACTTTCGCGTCTTGATAGACCGGCATTTATCTTTGCAATCGAGGATGCCACTGACGGCAAGCCATGGTTCCACGACATCCAGACCTTCCTTATGACTAAGGAGTATCCTGCGGGTGCGTCCACCCGGGATAAGAAGACTCTGAGGAGGCTATCTGGAAACTTTTATCTCAATCCTGATGGGGTGCTGTATAAGAGAAACCACGATCTCGTGCTACTCAGATGTGTGGATGAAAAAGAGGCGAGTATGCTCATGGAGGAAGTCCATGAGGGCACATTTGGTACGCACGCCGGCGGGCACGCCATGACAAGGAAGATCCTGAGAGCAGGGTATTACTGGCTGACGATGGAGTCGGATTGCTTCAGATTCGCGAAGAAATGTCATAAATGCCAGATTTACGCTGATAGAGTTCATGTACCGCCGTGCCCATTGAATGTCATGTCCTCCCCTTGGCCGTTCTCCATGTGGGGCATCGACATGATAGGCAAGATCGAGCCCACTGCATCCAATGGTCATCGTTTCATTCTGGTAGCTATCGACTATTTCACCAAATGGGTGGAGGCAGCCTCGTACGCTAATGTGACCAAGCAGGTGGTGGCTAAGTTCATAAAGAGGGACATCATCTGTCGCTATGGAATTCCCGAACGGATCATTACTGATAATGGTTCGAATTTGAATAACAAGATGATGAAGGAGCTGTGCCAGAGCTTCAAGATTGAACACCACAACTCATCTCCTTACCGGCCGAAGATGAATGGCGCTGTTGAAGCGGCCAACAAGAACATTAAGAAGATTGTTCAGAAGATGGTTGTGACGTATAAAGATTGGCACGAGATGTTGCCGTTTGCCTTGCACGGTTATCGTACGATGGTGCGTACGTCGACCGGGGCAACTCCTTTCTCCTTGGTGTACGGTATGGAAGCTGTCCTACCGTTAGAAGTGGAGATTCCCTCTTTGCGAGTTTTGGTTGATGTAAAACTCGATGAGGCAGAATGGATTACGAATCGCTTGAACCAACTCAGCCTGATGGACGAGAAGAGGTTAGCATCGATCGCATTTGGTCGTCTGTACCAAAGCCGAATGAAGAAAGCTTACGATAAGAGGGTGCGTCCCAGAAGCTTTCAGACGGGTGATCTCGTCCTGAAGAAAATTCTTCCGCCACACTCCGATCACCGGGGCAAGTGGACTCCGAATTACGAAGGGCCGTATGTCGTCAGCAAGGTCTTCTCGGGAGGGGCTTTGTTGTTATCCACGATGGATGGTGAAGATTTTGCATCCCCGGTGAACGCGGACGCAGTTAAAAAATACTTTGCTTGAAAGAGACCCGCTGGACAAAAAAGAAAGAGTCCAGGCAAAAAAGGGGCATCCCGGCGAACCAAAAACAGAATAAAAGGTTCGGGCAAAAATTAGGGATATATTGAAAAATGTACACCCGCGAAGTCGAAAACCTACACTGGGCGGCTTCGGCAAAAAAGGGTATCCCGGTGAACTGAAAACCCGAAAGGGCGGTTCACGCAAAAGTTAGGGATTTGAATAAGCAAATGACTGCGTTCCGCGTATGGACTTTCATTGTTTAGTGGTTCGGAAGACCTGAGGGCCGTTTATCTGAATCAATCTCTTCCAAAGCTGAAGCGTCGGAGAGGTATCAAAGTCGAGTGGGTCTTAGAGGGATCAACTCATGGTGTTCGTCTACGCCTCGATTGCCAACATTCGTATATACTGATGTATATTTATGTTTTCTTTTTCGTGCGGCTTCCTCATTCCAGGAGCTCGCCTCTGTTGTAAAACATTTTTGCCCATTCAGGGGTTCATCATCAATAAAATGCACATTATTCAGCAATTCTACTTGTCTGTTTAGCATTTGTCTGTTTTGTTTGCGAATGAAAACGCCGATGGTTTTTTGATAAAATGCGCATACATAAACTTACGGGCCTAGGCCCATTGATTGTTGAAACAATTGATTAACTGAATATTGTCACGAGATAATAACCTGGATAGGACCCTTTGAGGAGGGAGTCTTGTCTTGTTTGTTTGTGTTGTTGCAGGTGTAGCACCTTCCGGAAGATGTGCAGAGCGCACCCCCGGATCAGGATTCTTCCCCAGCACCGGGTCACAAGTGCAGATTTCGTAGAAATGGTCGGGTGCCGAAGCTCGTGCTTTCCCCAGTAAAGTCGCCGAAGTAGGTGCCTCCCCAGCACCGGGTCACAAGTGCAGATTTCGTAGAAATGGTCGGGTGCCGAAGCTCGTGCTTTCCCCAGTAAAGTCGCCGAAGTAGGTGCCTCCCCAGCACCGGGTCACAAGTGCAGGTTTCGTAGGGAATTGGTCGTACGCCGAAATATGCAGTAACTAATGGTGTCAGACTGAAGTCTCCAGCGGAATTGAGATTCCCCACCAGAGTCATGTTCTCTCCTGAGATGGGATGATTCCCTCTTCCCCAGCGGAGTGTGGAGCAGCTGAAGTTGTTTCCCCACAGAGTTGTTACCCCCAGAAGAGTTAGCCGAGACGGCCACGCAGTTCACTCCCGTGATTGACATCACTTTCCTTCAGTAGGTTCAGGTTCTCGTAGAGCTTCGTCCCCTGCAGAAACCATGCTGAAGTTGTTTTCCATGCAGCGGTCCGCGGAAGATCAGTTCCCCAGACAGAGCCTGATTGATATTGGCGTGCCCACGTTCGCCTCAGCAGGATGATTCCTCTACCTGAGTAGTGCCTGTATCCTTGACAGAAGGATTTCCTCCTCCCAGCATTTATTTTGCTGACGAGATCGCATCATTGTGCATGACTGCATAGCATTCAACACTGCATAGCATTTAACGCTGCATAGCATTGTGCATGATTGCACAACATTTAGCATAAACGCATATCATTCCCACCGTATGGGGCATGGCGCAGAGGCATACGCATCATGAGCATGATCTAGGTCATTGTTATTCTTGCCTTACAGGTCTTCAGCCGAAGGATCAGTTGCTCAGGAGGATTCCTGACATTCTCTCCAACGAGGTCGATTTCTTGAGATGATTCCCAAGACCCCGGTGTAATCCCCACAGTCGCTCGCTCAAGATGATTTTTGAGATCCCCAGCGAAGTCTTCAGGTCGAGGCGATTCTTGAATTCCTCAGCAGGGTCGTATGCTTAAGGTGATTCTTAAGACCTCTGCGTAAATTTCCGAGTTGTTTGCTTAGGATGATTCTTGGGCTCCCCGGTAGCGTCCCCAACAAGAGTTGCCCAGGAAGGTTCCTGGAATGCCCAGCAGAATGAAGTCTCCAGAATGGTTATCGGTTCAGGATGATTCTTGAAGGTGCCCGACGGATTTGGTTGTTCAAGATGATTCTTGAAGTCCTTAGCAGCGTGATATGTCTGCTCCAACAGTGTTGTCTAATTTGAAGATTGACTGCGTAAACGCCTGAAGGCGGTATCAGAAGGTTCCGGTGAGTTCAGATGTTCTTGTTGATGAATCAACGTGTGGCTGAAAACAAGGTTCCAAATTTTTGTATTCAAGATGATCCGTGTTGGTCTGAAGACCAAGTCAGTTGTCCTGAGGAGATGATTGATTGCGATCAAGTGGATAGTTTTTCTTCTGACTGAAGTCGAAGATGTTTCTCCAGCTGAAGCGGAGTTTTGCCTGAAGGCAAACTGTTTGAATCCCCGTAGAGTCATGAATGGCTCAGGATGCCATTTCTCTGACTGAAGTCATAGATTTCCCAAGCTGAAGCGAAGGTGCCTGAAGGCAAGGTTATCCCCAAGGTCATGAATGACCTAGGATTCATTTTTTCGGACTGAAGGCCGAAGTATATCCCTGACTGAAGTCACGGATGCTCTATAGCAGAGGTGTAGTTTCCTGAAGGCAGATCCATGTATCCTTGAAGGCCAAGGACCATTTCTTTAGACTGAAGTCGAAGATACCTCCTGCAGAGTTGCCGACGGGCAAAGTTTACATCCTTGAAGGTCAAGGATGTTTATCTTCAGAAGTACTTGAAGATCTTTTCTAGCTGAAGCTGGAACCGCCGACGGGCAGGGTTTCATCTATCTTCAGAAGAACTTGAAGATTCTCCAGCGGATCTGGAGTGGCCAGGGGCCAGGGTTTCATCTATCTTCAGAAGAACTTGAAGATTCTCCAGCGGATCTGGAGTGGCCAGGGGCCAGGGTTTCATTCATATTCAGAAGTACTTGAAGATCTCTTCTAGCTGAAGCTGGAAGTGGCCAGGGGCCAGGGTGTCATATAGTTCTGATGTTGAAGTTCTACAGTGGGTCGGTGTGCAGTAGTATTCCGATGTTCGTTATGGTTCTGAGGGTGAACCCCAGATCAGAGTGTGCTCGGTTAAGTCTCTCATTCCCAGCGGAGTAGTTTCAAATACGCAAGTGTACCTTTTTGTTCCCTTTACCAGGGGTGAACCCCAGGTCAGAGGTTGAACGTTTAGATTTGACGGCGAGGTCAGATCATCATTTGTCCAGCGGCGAGGTTGGATGTTTGTTCGGCGGCGAGGTTGAACGTTTAGATTTGACGGCGAGGTCAGATCATCATTTGTCCAGCGGTGAGGTTGGATGTTTGTTCGGCGGCGAGGTTGAACGTTTAGATTTGACGGCGAGGTCAGGTCATCATTTGTCCAGCGGCGAGGTTGAACGTTTAGATTTGACGGCGAGGTCAGATCATCATTTGTCCAGCAGCGAGGTTGGATGTTTGTTCGGCGGCGAGGTTGAACGTTTAGATTTGACGGCGAGGTCAGATCATCATTTGTCCAGCGGCGAGGTTGGATGTTTGTTCGGCGGCGAGGTTGAACGTTTAGATTTGACGGCGAGGTCAGATCCTCATTTGTCCAGCGGCGAGGTTGGATGTTTGTTCGGCGGCGAGGTTGAACGTTTAGATTTGACGGCGAGGTCAGATCATCATTTGTCCAGCGGCGAGGTTGGATGTTTGTCCAGCGGCGAGGTTGAACGTTTAGATTTGACGGCGAGGTCAGATCATCATTTGTCCAGCGGCGAGGTTGGATGTTTGTTCGGCGGCGAGGTTGAACGTTTAGATTTGACGGCGAGGTCAGATCATCATTTGTCCGGCGGCGAGGTTGGATGTTTGTTCGACGGCGAGGTTGAACGTTTGGATTTGACGGCGAGGTCAGATCAGGTTTGTTCGACGGCGAGGTTGAATGTTTGTTTGACGGCGAGGTCAGACTTTTTAAATCCCCAGTAGAGATGATGTTTGTACGACGGCGATGTCGAGTGGCTCTAAGAGGATGTTTGTTTCCGACGGCGATGTCAGATTCAGTTTTCCAGCGGCAATGTTGGGTATGTCAGAAGAATTTAATGTGGATAACTGACGGTGATGTCAGATCGATATTTCTCCAGCTGGTTGCCGTGCAGCTAGCGTTGCAATATTCGAAGATTTGTTCCCCGCAGAGTACCGTGTGCTCGTGCAGTTGGCAAATTTTCGGGTTTACCGGTATTCAATCGTCTCGCACCTTGATTGGTTGAGAGCCGTTCGCTTCTCGCCCAGTCAGGTTCAAGCCGTTTGAATAGGGGCAGCTGTTGCACCCCAAAATTTGACCAACAATTATTTATCCATCTAGTGTTTGAAAGTGGATACCTTCACCAGACAGTTCAAGAGATCCTCAGAAGAATTGGTTGGAACCAAGGTTGTGTGCTTCATAGCTTGAGAGTTGTGGGTGCTCCTCAGGTGATTCTGAGACTGTGAGAATGAACTTGATGCTTTGAGAAAGATTATGAGATGTCTTGATAGCCATCATGAAGCCCAGTGAGGTCATTATGCAAGAATTCAGAGGATTCAACCATGAATGGTAGAATTAGGGTTTTGACTGGGTCAACCCTAGATCAGCTGAAGATTTGGAGAAGGTTGAGACCTAATCCATGGGCCATGAGATCATGAAATGATGCATAGATATGATTCCTAGACCAACTCATCATGATTGAAGAGTTTGGGAAGTTTCAAGTTAGGGTCTCCAAGGATTGTCAGTGAAAAACCCTAATTTGATCCCTATCTTCCAGGCAGTTTTAACTCTAGATGTGATTGATATCTCATCTTCCCCACAACATGAATGTTGTAGAGCTTGTTCTTAGCTTTAATTTGAGTGGTGGAAGTCCTTGATAGGAGTTACAGAGCTCAAGTTATGGTTTTGACAAATTACAGGTCAGCTGAAGTGTGTGAATCTGGGTCCTTGAAAGTCACCCAACTTGAAGACAACTTTTGCCCTAGTAGGATGCTTCCTATGATTTCTTGGTCAACATGAATGTTGAAGGGCATCTTCTTAGCTTTAATTTGAGTGGTAGAAGTCCTTGATAGGATTTGTGGAACTCAACTTATGGTTTGAACAAGACAGGGGTATTTTGGTCATTTGTCAGTTATAGGTCATTTTAGCCAATGCCTAAAACTCCTATTTCCAAGCCTCAAATGGAAAAACTCAAAACATGAAAGTTGTTCAAAATGTGATTTTAAGTCTATAAAGAAGGTCACAAATTGTTGGAAAAGCTCATAGCATGAAGTTGCATGATTGGTCAAAAAATGAACTAAAAATGGCATATAAGTTTGAAAAGTTGAATTTGAAAATTGGTTTGGAAGATCTAGGAATCCAAAATAGGTCATCCAATATATCATTTTGATTGGAAACATCATTTTGAGAACATTGGTTTAGATAGAATTTTGATTTGAGGCTTTAAAATGGGACATGCTTTGGAAAATTGAAACTTGCATATTAAGGCATCTTTGAAAATCATAACACAAGGCAAGGAAAGGCAGGATTTTCACTCATTCCACTTCAATATCTCACATAAGGAGAATTTCACACCAATTTTGCAAGGTTTAAGGCATGATGCATGAGATTTCCAACTTACCATCACATGAGATTCCAAGACTTTTCTAGATGATTCTAGAATGATCTAGTTGTTTCCATCCATCATTATAAAAAGAGTGAATCACAAGGAGGAAAGGGTTGGTGAAAAGTTGCTGAGTTTAGTGGAGAGAGTGAGAGAGAAAGTGCCATTGTTGGATTTCTTCAAGATCAAGTAAGGTGCAATTCCTTCTTCTACAA
Organism: Lathyrus sativus; assembly: GCA_963859935.3. NCBI lineage: Eukaryota > Viridiplantae > Streptophyta > Magnoliopsida > Fabales > Fabaceae > Lathyrus > Lathyrus sativus. The sequence continues at coordinate 104,782,821 of OZ012737.1, forward strand.
GCTTCATCCACCTCAACTCTTGCAAACAGAAAGGTGTCCATTATTGGAGGAAGATTTAGAGAAGGTTTCAAGTGTTGAATCAAGTCCTAACACCCCTCACCATTGAAGCTTAACAGGTTGGTATCTTGATCTAGAAGTCCTTAATTATGAGCATTCTGTTAGAATCTTAGGTGTAAGACCAGCATGCTAGGTTAGAGGAATGTTTTCTGAGAATTAGAGAAGGATCCATGAGGTTTCGTGGCAGGGTACCATTTTTTGCAAGATTGATAGCAAGCTGGTTAGTGTGTATTAATGGATATGATGTGGTTTAGAATGGCTAGGATAACATGTGGAACAAATTTATATCATTAGATTGAAGTTTGGTTAAGGTTGATAGCAGAGAATCATGGTGGAACCCCAACCTTCGTGCTTTCTGTTAGAGCGATTCAAGAGGTTTCATGGAAAAATATTGATATCATTGTGTTCAGGGTAATTAGTAGAGCAAGATTGCTTTTGGAATTTCTTGATTTCACCCAGCCATCAGTGACAACGATCGAGTGGAAGTTCTGGTTCGAAATTAGGGTTTTCTGAAAACCCTAGGGTTTGTTTGGAGAAGATGAACTCCAGCCGTCAGATGGTTCCAGATCCTTGACTTATTCTCATAATCCAACGGCCATGGTTTGAATTCAAAATGGAGGGAAGTCTGAAGCTTGCGAAACGCAGCGTATCACTTAGCCAAACGCAGTCGTTTGGTTTAGTGACTGATTCTGGGCCTATCTGTTCTATTCACACCCCCCACGCGCGTTGGCCCAATAAAATGAACTGTCTGTCTCTTCTATTGCCACCCCCTCCCTTTTATATTATTTTTATTTCTTTTTTAATTCTTAATATTTTTTGCAATCTTAATAAATTCATAAAAAAAATGATAAATGATGATTTTTTACTCACTCTTTTTTCTATGATTAGATAATTTTGTGTAGAAAAATATAAAAATAAAAATGAAATTTTATTTTTAATGTGGGATTAATGGTGGTATTTTCTTTTAAATAGGGTATTTTCTTTCCTTTAGTTTATACCTTATCTTGCAAGAATTGTTTTAGGACCTTCCCTTAGGTTTTTTAATTCATTCTTTTTTGTGTGGTTAGCTATTGAACCCTAGTTTCATGTAGAATTTATCCCTTGATTTTAGAAATTAAATTTGATGTAGTTTGATTATGAGACATTTAGGTGTTCTAATTAGGGTTTCAAGGAGTATGCTTGAACTTCAACATTTTATTTTTGGGGTTTTTAGGACAAGTTAGCCTATGGGGAATATATGGGTTAAGGGTAAGTATGTATAGAATCCCCTAGAATTTTACTAGAATATTGCATGGTGTTTTAGTATTTTTCATTGATTTTTGAATGTATGGATAGTATGTGTGTTGCTTAAAGGCATAAGTTGTATTGTTGTGTTTTCTTTCCTTCTCTTTTGAGTGTGTGAGTTTTGAAGATTGAGTTGAAGACCTTGTGGATCATCATGGAAGCTTTGAAGACCTTGCAGAGGAGTTTAGCATAGCTTTTGTTTGTTTTGTTTATAGGTTCATAGGTGCATAGGCAGTGCCCTAGATAGAATATTTTGTTCAATAAACAAGGAGTGTCTTGTTCACCTCCTTTCTTCTCTATGACACAGAGTCCCTTAAGGGCATTCACCTCTCTCCTTTGGAGGGATCAGTGACCTTGCCCTCTGAGGTAGAACTTTGAGAGAGCCTTTCCTTTGATGTTAAGTCCTCAATGGCATCCTTTGGAAGTCAGTGAGTACTGTAACATCCTCACCTCATCTTATTGACTGAATCTTGTTTGCTGGAGCATTTGAGCCATTGAAGATAGAAGCTGAAGCTTTGAAGAGGATGATTCCTTGAAGATTATTGAAGTCTGAAGACTCTGTGAAGATCAAATTGATGCCTGAAGATCCCTGGAGATAGTGAAGCCTGAAGGTAGAGCTGATCAAAGGAGCTGAAGCTCAAGGGAGAAGATGAGTTGATACTCATGTTGTAGGGTTGATACCTGGAAAGCAAGTGATCTCTGAAGTCTGAAGACTGGGTTGCTGCTGGAGGAGCTGAGGCTTTCTTCTGTTTTCTTTGATGTATTGTGTGTTTTGTCTGATTTGTCTGTTGCATTAGACTAAGCCCATTTAGAATAAGTTCAGTCTAAGAGCATGAGTGCATCTGATTGTATTGTTATTGCTTGGCTTTGCTTGCGGGTATTCGGTAGAGCCCAGCTCCCTTGCCCATGTGTTTATTTTGCTTGATAGCATTTCATTTCTTTCATCTGTATGATTGCAATTTACTGTTTTTTTTGCTTGATAGCATGTTGTTTACCCTTCAGTATGATTACTGTTATTTCATGACTGGCTTGAGGTTGAGACGAGCTTGTGGAGGCTGAAGCCCCACACACATTTCCTCCCTCACTTGCATTGCATGCATTTTACTGTTAAAGCTGATGCTTTTGTCTGTTTTGGTGTATCATTGACATGATCCCTTAGGACTCTCATTTCCTCTGATGAGGATTTGATGATAGACTTTTAGGTTGAAACCTATGCATGACAACATCTAGGAGTTCCCTGTTCAAACCTCAACCATAGGATGAATCCATGGCATGATAACATTAGGACTTGATAGTCCCCCTCCTAGTTGGGCCTGTTCTCTTCTCATCTACAAACGGCTTAAGATACAGTAATCATGAATGATTTCTTTCGTACGTTACGAGCCTTAAGCTATCTGAGAAAGGATTGTGGGAGAGTTTCTTTTCCACAGTCTGGATGTTTAGTATGGTACCCTTTGGGTGACATGCGACGCTTTCACTCTCAGGTCATAGTCTCTAGTGCGGTTGAAATCGCAAACATAATAAAAAACACTTCTTTCAGGAGATAACCCGTAGTTTCCCGAACTACGTTTGCTCTGATCTTTAATACCAGATGAAAGTACGTAGGCATAGGACGCGACATCCTAGCGAGCAACCTTTCCCCCGTAATCCTTCGTAGGCCGAACTACGTTGACTCTGATTTCTCATTCTCTGATGGGAATACGTAGGCATAAAGCGCGATGCTTTGCCGAGTCATTTTTCTTTTCTTTTTCAGCCAGCCTTGATAGGTAGATAGATTATAACCAACCCGTCCAAGTAAACAAACAAGCGAGGATCCCGTCGAGTACGACGGACGTGAGGGGTGCTAATACCTTCCCCTTGCGTAACCGACTCCCGAACCCAGACAATGGTTGCGACGACCTTGTCTTACCCTTATTCGTCAGGTTTTTCCGATCGTTTCCTTTCCCGTTCTGAGGGATAAATAACGAAAGGTGGCGACTCTTCTGTCATGCCGGCACCTTATTTTCGCGCAAGCGACAGCTGGGTACTGAAATCATTTATAGTTGCAGAGACTTTCCTAACGTACCAGTGGTAAGAAGGAAGGGATGTATAATACCTCAAATTTTACCCTCAGATTAATCGATTCATGTCACATAACATCTCATTTCGCATCAGCTAACTATTAACAAGCGGGTGTAGTCTGTTTATTTTGCAGAAATTACATCGGGTGCGCTTTAGCTATGAAAAGGGCAAAATGGTAATCGGTGCATTATGTACTGACGGTTTTTGAAGATGAGCTGTCACCAGGGTTCTTCGGAATAATTAAAGCCTCCGTCTCCGAATTCTTTATTTTGGGGATAAACAGAAATTTATAGTGAATTTTGGCATCAGAGTTTTCAAGTTAGAGTAATTTATTCAGGAGCCAAGATTTTGTTGTCAATAGGTTTCGGGGTTGTTGCTTAATCGTGTGGGGCTAGTTATGTTGAAACAGCAATTCGGTTTGGGTTATGTCAGGTGCAAGTAATCACTCGTTCGAATTTACTTCGTAGGCGCATATTTTTCTGCTTCCCCTGCTTTCTGCTACCTTAAGCTTCAAAAGAAAAGAAACAGTAAAAAATTCCGATTCGGATTCGGATTTTGATTTATGTTTGATCGAGGTTTATGGGCCAAGTTGGTTTATGGGTTGGTATTTTATCAGAGACGCAAAGTGAATGCGGAGTATATTTCTGTGTTCACTGTTAATCAGGTTTCCACTACAAGAAAAAAGGAGATTTACGACACATGAGTTGCGACAGTTCCTACGAAACTGTCCTTATTCCTGGATTGCGACAATTGTCACGACAGTTAGAGCTAACTGTCGCAGATTTTCTAAACATGTTAACTAACATAATTACGACAGTTATCAAAGAACCGCCCTCTTTTGACAATCGCGACAGTTAAAACTAACTATCGCGACTACTTTAACCATAATTGATACTTTTTTTATTCATTTATTTTCTTATTTTTTTCGTTAATTATTTTATTTTCACTCCTTTTCACTTTTATTCGGTAATTATTATAATAATAGTAACAGTAATTTAATTTTTAGAAAATAATAAAATTTCCTCCCATTACACGAAGGTTCACAACAAAGTCTTAAAAAAATTTAGCGACGGTGGTACTGTACGAATTTCAACCGCCGTTAACCCTTAGCTACAACATGAATTTCAACCCCTACCACCTTTAAACCATCCAAATTGTTCATAACGGCACGACAATTGATATAAATCGCCCTCGTGCTGAAGCTACGGCACAGGAATTTCAACCGTCGTCCTTCAATTTTGTCTCCTAACTTTTTAAGCGCGCCGAATAATCGGAGAAATATATGATTTTGGTTTGCTTCTATGAACTTCTTTGCTTCTCGGCGTGATGACGAAAACTATTTGCTTCTCTGAACTTCTTAGATTCTCGATGTGAAGAGGAAAAAGGTTAGTCTATCATAAGCTTACATAAGTTACTTATTTGCTTCTAAATCAAAGCTTGTCAAAATGTAGGGTTTTTTGATTGTTTTCTTTCTATTGTTAGCATTATTGTCGATTGTTTATTATATTTTTGTGTTGATTTTGAAGTGGATGATGCTAGGTTTTGAGGAGTGAGTTTTTAGGCATTAGGTTGGAATTTTCCCTTGTTAGGGTTTTTGTTGTTAGAAGAAGTGTTTCTAGTTGTTATTACTGTAGTTTGGGGTTGGATGATTGGTTTTGATTTTGAGGAATTGTTGGAAACGTGAAATGATATTGAATTATGAAGATTCAGATTGTGAAAATGTGAGTGTTGATGTTGTTTGTAATATAAAAGCTATGAAGATGAACTTTGTTAAATGAACTTTGTGAAAATGTGAGTGTTGATAATAGAAAAGCTATGAAGATGCACTATTATGCACATGTTATTTTTCATGTGATCCTGTATCAGTTGATTCTTTTGTGGTTTTCTTAATATAGTAAAATACTCTTAACTTTTTTTATGCACATGTTATTTTTCATGTGATCCCGTATCTTATTGTTTATTTATTTCACTTTGGTTTCTGCCCGGAGTTGTTGTTTGGGTGCGTAGTGATATCAAATGAGATTCTCATATATCTCTATCTAGTCTTGGGGTAGCATCTTCGAAGCAAAGCCAACAGTTTAGATTGGGTCTGGCGGGGAGGTTGGGTTGTATTTTTGTGCATTATTGTTAGTATTCTTTTTGTATTTCCTTTTAGTATCAGGTGCAGGGGTTTTTGATACTGATTAATCTGGTAGGCTGCTTTAGCAGTTTATATTTGTTTCTGCAGATCTCTGTTATAGGGAATTTTTGGTTATATGTTTTCCTTTGGCATTGCTTATGCCTTTTGTTGGTTAATATAATTTCTTTTGCTGCTTAAAAAAAACTTTAATTGGTTGGTAGTACATAAGAACTTTATCAATATTGAAATTCAAATCATTATTTATAATTACTAAACTTAATTTATTTCCGACAGTATGACCCTGAAATAACTCCTGAAAATGTGCGATATCATGGCCCACCTCAAGTAATGCTTGCATACTTGAAGTTCCAGTGGTCACTTGGTGAGGATTCAAAGCGCAGAGAAGCATTTGTTAGGATACAGGTATCATATGTTTTCCTCTTGTGTATTGTTCGAAGCTTGAATATTAATCAACCATCCTTCTGCTTTATCTTGCCTAGGATTTAGCTATGGAATGTTCAAATGTACCCAATATTCAGCCAGTTACGCACCCGGTCTTCACTAGTGGTTTAAATCCAAGTGTTCCTCTCCTTGCTCGTGTTTATCTGAATCTTGGCTCCTGGCAATGGACACTTTCTCCTGGACTGGTTGAAGAATCCATAAAAGGTTTTTAGTGTTTATAATTTGGATCTTTAACATAAAATAATATTTGATCAATTTTTAATTTTGTTTCAATATTTGTAGATATACTCGATGCATTCTCAAAAGCTACTCAATATGCAAATAAATGGGCCAAAGCTTGGCATAAATGGGCATTGTTCAATATAACAGTGATGTCTCATTATACTTTAAGAGGTTTCCCAGACATTGCAGCACAATTTATTGTTATTGTTGTCACCGGATACTTTCATTCTATAACATGTGCAGTAAATTCGAAAGTTGTTGACGGGAGTTTATAGTAAGTAATTTTATACGTTTTTGCTGCAGAATATAATGCTTATTATTCAATAGAAGTAATAAATGTTTGGACTCAAATGTAGAGATAGTACAGTAAGGACACCTGGCATTGGAGTTAGCTTAACTAAAAAGTAATGACACTCATATATTGACTTGTTTTGGAAACTGAATAGGAGTGTATTTCTGTAGTGTACATGACTCACCATGCAAACTAGATAACTTGGAGAGGTTTGACATTGATTTCTAAAGTTACATGGCTATGTTAATATATAGTGCACCTACTGTTAGCTCTCATGAGCTTACTAGATAACTATAAACTGATTCTTTCATGCCATGGGACCAAGGCATGGTAACTGATATATCGAATAAAATAGTTTACTAGGGTTTATAACCAAACCGGTGTAGCTGGAATCTGGATAAGGGGTGCAAACCTTGTTAGGACAATAGTAGACCTTAGGTTCTGATTACAGGCAAGAGCAATTCTGAAGCAAACCACAAAAGGGCAAGTAGGATAAATTGGGTATTCAGCTGCTTACATTCTTAATTTAATTTCATCTGTCCCTTGTAACAGAAGCTAGCAGCTTATTAATATCATAGAGTGCAACATGAGTCTTGCTTAAAATGGGCAAAAATATGACTATCAAACTCTTTGGGACAATGTTAAACTCTACAAAGGCAATGGGTATTGCTAGTATATATGTTGACAGCAGACACATAATCAACCTTAGCTATTAAGCCGTCCTTAATCTTCTAAAAGTTGTAATCATTTAATGCTCTAGATATTTCTGAAAGTTATACTGAGTTGGAGTTGCTGCATTCATTGATTCCTTCATTAGTTTTTTTGCACAACAGTAAATTTTGATTCAGTTCTTTCGATTGTTGTGTGATTTTCTCACTGTAGTAAGTTTTGAATGACATCGTCAGTACGAAACTCGCTAATATCATCATTTTGTATTTTTTTTATAGTGAAGAGAAGGTAGCTCCGGTTGTGTTCTTCAATCGGTATCCAGCTCTCAGTATCCACCTCTTTGTGGAATCAATTCTTGTCTAAGCTGCTCCTTCAAAGGTTTTTTTTTCCTGAAATTGTTTATGAGCATTAAAGAACATTAATCCAAGATATGTATTATTATTATTATTATTACCTCAATATGATGATGGATTTATTGAGATGCACTGTTTTTATTTTAGTAGCTGTGAGGGTATAAAAACTGATGCATATAGAACACTATAATGTAGAGTTTGGATGGGGTCAAATGAAACAGCATGTGACTATAGAAATTAAACATTCTTCTCCATTTTTATATGATTTTTTAAGTCAATTATATCATCCTAGTTATTTTAGATTCGAGTGTCCATTACCTTTAAGAAGCTTTGCATCTTTTGTCATGGGAAGTTATGGTTTCCCTTTGTGGAACCACTGTGTCAGGTCAAACTTGTTCCTTTAGCATTTCAGCGCTTATTCTAGACCAACAGCTACACCTGGTTACTGTTGTAATAAAATAAATTATGACCCATGTGTGTTTAGATTTATAAAGCCATCTTCATAAATTTCTTTAACATACTTTCCGTTCTAAATTATCTTTTTAATTTTATGTCTCTTTATCTATATTAACAAACAACTTTTGAACGGTTCTCTCTTTCTCACTATTTAGGTTTTATTCACACCAATGAAAAGAGAAAATTGGTTGAAGAGAAATTGGATCCTCTTTTCTTGTTCTTAATAAGTTTGAGAAAAAGGAGGTATGATAACAATATTTTGACATTTTTTCTTAATTTCTTGAAAACTGTGATGTTTCTAGGTAGTTAGCTTTTTAACTTCAAACGAGTTTTATTTTGTTTTGTTTCTATAAGTAAGTCAATTGAATTTATTATATATTGTGTTGAGGTTAACACTTGTCCTAAATAGTTAAGGGAACAAAATAATTGAGTATTAGTGTTGAGAGCTAGTGTAGACATATATAAGGATATTAATAAACTAATATTGAATTTTAGTGTAGACATATAAAAGAATATGAATAAAATTATATTGAATTTCATCCAAATCTTTGTATCAATTCCTATTATATATAAGGCCCAAAGGTTCATTTATTTTCTCATGTTATAACCTAACCATTCATATTTTCATGTTCTTTTCTTTTTTTAATAGTTTACATGTAATAAGGCGTGTTACATTAATGCAGGGTGCTCTAAGGAATGCAATATGATAGGGACTCCAAAGGTATTTATTTTTGTCCTAAACGTCTTGATGCCACCCATTTTCCAAGTTGAGGTTGGATAATATAGAAGTTAGCAAGGATAGATCTGACAAGAATTTTTCTATTATGAGGTTCAAGTGTTTTTCTATTATGAGGTTCAAGTGGTAGTAGACAATGGTCAAGATTCAAGTATACATTTTTGTTTTATACACTAAGTAGTATTTGTTTTACAATGCAAGTTAGTGAGGTGAATGGTGATGATGTAACTTGTCTCTTCAAAATATTATCACAGTAAATTTGAACGGGTTGTTGACCTTATTGTGAATATTGATAGTTTTTTTGTTTAATAAAATTACAAATTTTTATGGTATTTTGTATTGATTGAATTGAATATTGTAATAGTATTGGTATTATACTAACATGAAGAGAGGAGATAATGTAGCAATTAAAAAAACAATAATAAAATTACGGCGGTTCTAAACTGTCACTATTTTAATTGAAATATATAATATATAATTATGGCGGTTACAACCGTCGTTATTTTCAATGAAATATATATTAAATAATTATGGCGGTTACAACCGTCGTAATAATATATTGGAGGCCGTTTCAAAACCATCGCAGAATATTACGACAGTTGGAACGACAGCTTTACAAACCATCGTAAAATAGCCTCGCGACACATGTTTCTGCGACAGTAGGGGAACCGTCGTGACTTGAAATTTACGTCAGTTAAAACCGCCGTAATATGCCAAAATGGACCGTCGTAATTTGCTTATTTTCTGTTTCCGTAGTGTTTTATTGCGAGACTATCATCGATTCTATCACCAGACACAACTTAATTTGGGCAGGATATTTGGGCCATTTGATCGGGTTGATGAAGTTCAATCCGAATTTGTGTCGGAAATGAGATTATTCAAATAAATCGGAAAAATTGGGAATTAATAACAATAGGAAATTTCATTTCATTGTTCATTTTAAATTAATCATATTGCATTGCGCTTTCATTTTATTTTAAATCAATTTCAATTTTATTCTATTTCCTTTTCAAGTTCCATTTAAAAATAATTCATCTTATCTTTAGTTTTATTTTCTTTTCATTTAAAATAAGTAGTTTGTTTTAATGATTTTTTGTTTTATTTTATTAATTTAATCTTTATTCCATTTCTATTTTTATTGTAATTTTATTTGCATCTCAAAAAAAAAAAATTAATGAATAAATTAAAAATTTATTAATAATGTTTGCTTTACAAAAATGTAAGTAAAAGTACAAAAAAATATTAAATTACATTTTGCATTAAACTAAATTGTTCCTAAGTTCCTAAATTTCTTCCGAGTATCCGACTTTTCTCTGAATTTTCTTCAACTTTCATCATACCTGCAAAATAAAATGAACAAAGAGATTTAATCGGTTAGTGTCGATACCCTCAAAACAATGTCATCATCGGGTTCGTTTCTCAGCCAATGGCCTATCCGGCGTTTGTCTGTTCTTATCTGAGGCACCGAAAGAAAAAGAGGAAAAGTGGTTGCAAAATAAGCTTTAGGTCAAAAGAGCTTATTTGAAAAGCCGGTTTGAGAAGTGATTTTTTTCAAGAGGTTGGGTTGCCCGTTAGGACCTTAACGCCAATCCTCCGGAAAAAATCAATTCTAACCGACAAGCCAAACAAGTCCAATAAACCAGCTCTTTCTGAAAAGCCAGTTCAGAAATGTTCAAATCAGTTCAAAGCAAGTTCAACCAGATTCAACTCAGCTCATGAACCAGATTCAACTCAGTTCATAAAAACCAGTTCATGAATAAACCGAAAAAATCAGTTCATGAAGAGGAAACCGAAAATCCAAATTCAAACAAGGTCAAACCAGTTAACCAGATCATCAACAAAGTTCCGTAACAACCAGAACAAATCCGTCTGTGAAATCCGTGATCCCACAGCACAAAGTGTTTCGATCCCAGCTTACGAAACCAAGTCAAAACGGATACGCACAAAGATCGGAAGCAATCCATCAAACAAACCATTAAAAATTGCAACAAGATCACAGAGGAAGCGCCCAACTGTGAATCAAATAAAAGCCCACATCAGATATAAAAAAAGGGATATAAAAGATCATCAGGGGGGCATTTGAAAACCCTAACAAAAAACCAAAACGGCGACCAACCGAGGTTCAGAGGATTGAAAGCAATCCTTCATCACTACCCCAAAGAAGAAGATCCGAAAAGCACTTACCAAACAAAAAAGGCGGCGCGGCACAAATTTCTGCGAAATCATCTCGCCGGCGAGAGAGAAGCGAATTAGGGAACTCAAACGGCGTCGCGAAGACAACGTGAAACAACCAGAAACGGCGAGAATCATCACCTTTCGTGAACCGTGAATCAAACCAACAGGCCTCAAAGGAACAACCTCGTCATCGTCACCACCGCGGAGACCCCCTTTGTCGTTCGGCGGACAATCAACCTACATCCTCTGAACCACCTCATCACTGGCCGTCGTTCACCGAAAACTGACAAAATCAACCGTAAGCCACCGTGATTTTCCTTATAACTTTGTTGTTATTCTTTTTCAGGATTCGTGAAAGAGGTACAAAGAAAGGAGATGGAGGTTACGAGAGAATAACGGACATGCAAATTAGTCCATGAGAGGCCAAACCGGGAGAAAACAGAGAAAAGCGGCCGCTGCACACGATTTAGGGTTTCTGAACCCTAAATCTCCTTTCGTCCTTTTTATGTGTTGGACGGGGTTGGGTCCGGATGTGATGACCGGCCCAACCCTTTTGGTTTAATCCTGGATTTTTTTTTTAATTTCTGATTTATATTTTATTTAAAATAAAAAAGAATGTAAATAGATAATAATTTTTTTTTCTCTAACACATAAACTTTTTCTAAATTAAATCAAAACTTTTTTTAAATTAAACTAACCTTTTTTTATTAAAACTCTTTTTTTAAATATTAAAACTAACCTTTTTTAAAAAAAAATTAAAACTAAATTTTTTTTAATTAAAACTAATAAACATTCTTTAAAAATTAAAGTTAAAACTTTTTTTTACAAAATAGTAATTGAATTTTGTCTTTTTCTAAAATATTAAAACTAGATATTTTTTAAAATTAAAACTAAAATATTTTAAAATTTGAATTAATTTTTCTTTTAAAATTAAAATTAAGATTAAAATTTTCTAACTAAACTTCCTTTTTCAAAATTAATCAAACCATATCTCCAAATTGCACTTTGTCTTTCTTTTCAATATTAATTGTTTTTCGCTAACATTCTCTGTTTCTCTCCTCAGATTACACTTAAATTCCGATTCATCTTTATTCAATTTATGTTGTTCCATGGATGTAATTTACGCGAGGCCATGGTCGCGGTTTATTTTATTTTTCTTTTTTGGGGATTTGTAATTTACGCGAGTGATCGTCGCGACGCTTTCTTTACATTCCGCATTTTAATTTCTGCCATAATATTTTGCCATGTTTGCATGTTTTACCATTATTTTCCTTCCGAAGGAATTAGGTCTAGCCGTTTGACCGCCGAGTCAATATTCCTAACCTTTAGCCATTTCAAACCCTAATAGCCTAGGTGTCCCGCCGTGGACGAAAATGCCATTTACCCTAGCATTAGGTCAAAGAGTAGCCGTAATCTGTTTTAGGGTTTCCCACCATGGAACACCTAATTTAACCCTAATTTTCAATTAACAATTCAACGTAGAAATAGGAGTTTCAAAACTCCACGTAAGCGTTTCCTTAAGAAATGCTTACTCCCCATTGAAACCTTGACCACAGTCAAGACGTACTAACCTCCCTCTCGAGGGGAACTACGATTACTTTGATTCCATTCCCTATCCAGGATACGTAGGCACAAGATGCGACGTCTTGCCGAGTAAACTTAGGACTAACCCTTAGGTCTTTTAGGTCACTCTATCCCTTAGCAATATATACCTTAAGCAGATAATAAAATAAAAAAGAATACAATAAACAAAAGGTTCCTGTAGAGTACTACAGAAGTTTAGGGTGCTAGTACCTTCCCTAAGCTTAACCAACCCCTTACCTAGGTCTCTCCCCGCATTGTGTTTACGATGCAAAAATAGGTTTTCCCTCTTTTGACCTTTTCCTTCGGATAAATCAAAGAGCGGTTGTGAATTAAGAATTTTGATTCAAACTAATTAATAGTTTGATTTCCTATTTCCACCGCAACATAAAATGGCGACTTCACTAGGGAGACGTCTTAATTTTTAAGGGTTATCCCTACCTCGTTTATTGCATGATTTTTACTTTATTATTTGTTTGCTCGTATGTAATATGTTCATATTGTACCTAGCTTGGGGGGTATCTATTTTGTTGTGAGATAAGTCCTACACCCGGACTTGAGTGACCTTATTATAGGAGGTGAGATATTCAACGAGGCTTATAGGGAGTGATTCCCGACCAAGCCGACTTGAGAATCACCGCTCAGTTGAGACCCTTTCGAAAATGGTTCGGTTGAACGAGTATTCGTGAAAACTTTTACCATGGTCGATTGGAGTCTATGATATTGAGGACCGCAGTGCCTTAATAGCACCTTGGCCTTATCTAGGACGTAATGCAAGGACTATGAGGGAATATTCCTGAAATAGTCGCTACGCGATACTACACTCAAAAGAGATTCTCTTGAGAATATTATTAACCACCGAGTTAATCGGGAAATTGATAATATTCGAAAGATGGACTGATGACTTTGGGCACCGCTTTAGAACCCTTGTTCTGCAGGTACAACTAACCTTAGTACATACCTTATTGGGATGGGTAGACCCTAACTCCTTGCATATACCTTTAACCTAGGACTTTGTATATATGCATTGCATCCATAAGAAATCACATTGCATCACATGTCATGGAATTCAAATTTTATTTATGAATATTGCAGGATACCATGTCATGGAATTCAAATTTTATTTATGAACATTGTAGAATTCAAAAAAAAAACTTTGAGATATTCTTTTAAAGGACTTAAGTTAGATGACCTAAGGAAGCTAGGAGCTTTGGTTCAAGATCAACAAAGGATCCAGAAACAAGTATGAAAGGCCGTTATTTTTGTTGAAACCTCAAGTAGACGAAGGTTTCCTTTCGACTTTGTTACAGTTCTAGGATCCAGATTATCTTTTCCTTACATCCCTCGAGTACCAGCTCTTGCCTACCCTAGAAGAGTACTCTCAATTGGTAGGGTTACCTATTCTGAAGGAGTATTCGTTCCCTTTCTTAGAGAAAGACCCTAAAGGACAACACCATTACTAAAGCCATATGCTCGAAGTTATCTGACATCAAGGACACTAATCACCAACAATTGTGAAGACTTTTCCAACGTACCCTTGCTTGGTTTTGATGAAGGATTTATTTTCCTCTAACTCTCGATTTACCTTTTGAAGATAGGCTCATCCTCAAAAAGGCCTAGCCCGAAGAGCAGAGCAAGGAGCAGAACAGGAAGCTTCCTTAGGGTCATTATTATCTTTTATTTAGCTATTATCCCAAGACTTTTCTAAGAATGTTATTTGTAATCCGTTTTCAAAGTAATAAATAAAGTTTTGGTATTCTGCGATATTCGTAAATATTTGAATTCCATGAAATCATTTCATTCGCATTTCGCATTTTTTGCATCATATTTTTGCATCACATGTGCCTCTCGGTGTCTTATCCTCGGTTCTCTCGCCTTCCAGTTTCGTCACCCTGGGTCCTCTGCATCAGTACAATACTAGAGCCCAAGCTCGAAAAAGGATGGAAGAACAAGCTCAAGAGATCGACCGTGTCAGCCATGAACTCGAAGATCTTCTAGGAAGCGTGGGGAAGATTATGGAGATGCTACAAGCTCTTAATGCAAAGCTGGATTCTCAGCCCACTGTTGTTTCTGAGATCACCCATACTGTTGTGGATCCTCAACCAGCCGTTATTGTTGTGAATGTACCTCCTCATGGTTTTCAATCCAGTTTGGTGCGTCCTACCATCACTCAACCAGTTCGACGAGTTACTCCTTCGAAGTGCAAAACTCCAAGCTCTGACCACCATAAAAGAGCTACACGTCTGAGTAATCGCTTGATGGCTGCTCATCAACATCAGCAGAATTATGTTCAAGGTTATCCGGTTCAGCATGCTCCACAATCCTATATGGCTACTGTCGCAACTCCATTCAATCCTCAATTTCCTACCTATCAGCTTGTGCAACCGACTCCGGTCTATCAGCATCCAGTTTATCAACAGCCTCCTGTTTGTCAGCTTACACAAACTCCTATCAGCTGTCAACGAGCGTCCAATGCTCCTGCTCATCAACAGCCTAAGAAGCAGACACCTAGTCAAAATGCTCCGATTAAGAGGCAGTATAAGCCTTGTCCGCCGATTCCAATAACTTTTACCGAGTTGTACCCTCTCTTAGTGTAACAAGGTTTGATTACCACTAGAGCTGTGGGTCCGCCTCCCAATCCTTTGCCTGCCAACTACAACGTCGCCGCTCATTGTTTATTTCATGAGGGCGCGCCTGTTCACGATTTGGAAGGTTGATATGCGCTCAATAAAATTGTCAGAGATTTGTTGGAACAAAAGATATTATCTTTCGATGATCCATCGCCAAAGATCAAGACTCTTCTCAAGGTTTTCAACATATCTCAGCCAGTTACTTCTCCTGTGAATCTGCCAAAGCCGGTATTTATTCAGAAGCCTAGTCCACTTTATTTCAACAATCCTCAGGATGATGTGACCCTGATCAAGGAAGAATCTGGGAAAGTTAGTCTGAAGGAAGATTCAAAGACTGATACTGAAGCATTGATAGATATAGCTGGGACAAGCAAGGTGGTTCGCCGTGATCATATCATTGAGGCCTCGCCAGAGGAAACCACCACTACTATGTCGGTCGCAGATGCGAAGACTTCATAAACACATTTTGAAGGGCTTTGAGACCTTTCATTTTTGCTTATTTATATGTTATTTTCTTTGATTAAGCATAATTAGCATGTATGAACTCGTTTATTTTGAATAATTAATGTAATGCATAACGTTTGTCTTGAATAAATCCATTCGTTTCACTCATTAAAAATATTTTTTCCATAAACTATAATGCCAATTTTACCCGATCTCTTGCTTTGATAGAGAATTGGGAGGAGGAGGATGCACCAAAAACATCAAATCTCTTGTCGTATGCTTTCGATTGAAACCTGCTAATGATGTAAGGCATTGTTTCAAATCCTAAACACCGGAGATATAAGGCAGATAATCCCTCTTTACCCCCTTTTGAGCCGTGAAGTAGGAGTTTTCTTCTTTTCCAAATTAAAACCCTCATTTTAACCTGGGGCAGGGTAGTTTTCAGTTAAACCGATCGAGCGCCCAAACTCTCAAAAAGGGAGAAGCGAACCTTCGAGGATCTATTCTATCGCTAACATCTTAGGAAGTTAGAAGTCAACGACCATCCCTCTACTACTAAAAGAGTGGGACAACCACAAGCCTTTCAAAAGAGTCACATGACTTATTCAACAAAAATAAAAAATGTAGCCCGCTAAGTTAAAACCTATGAGGAGACTTAGGAAAAACGGGGGCATCCCGCTGGACTACAAATTCGAATCCAAAAGACGTCGTCCAGGCAAAAGTCATGGAATAAAAGCAAAAAAATTATAATAAACAAGGGATTACGATAAAGAATCCCCATAAAGAACAAATTCATGTTGATCAAACAAAAAATAGGTGGGTGACTGCCATTGTCCAAAGCCTTGATGAGTTCTCGGCCATATTAAATCCGATCGAGATATGAGTGCTCACACCCGGTTAACTGAATTAGGATTGAAGAATATCATGAAGAGTGGGTGGGCACAAATAACTTTGAGCCTTTATCGTTTGTTTCTCCAAACCGTGAACCAAACCACGATACAACCTTTCAAAGACCTAATTGAAGCAGGACTTCTTTTAAAAGCATACTAGACGAGGTAATGTTTCCTAACTCCTACGAGCTATGCTCAATTTACCATTGGCATTATAAATTAAACTCATATCCTAACTATGTGAGTTCAGTCACAAGTTATTGCGATATCTTTTCAAGACTAAAATTTTCAAGACAAATATATTATTGCATTGATAGTTTCAGAATAACATTTCGCGCGTGTCAATTTTGCCTAACATCTTTGAAACTTACATACATACATCCACCATGGAACTTGAAGATCCTGCTAAACAGAGGCAGTTGGTTTCCAAGTCGTGTGTTGACGTGAGCCAGACGTACTTAAGAGCTATTCTTGAAGACTCAGTCATGACACCGTCGATCTGATCCAGTTACGTCGAGATCTGACCAAATCTCTCCCAGAGTTTGAAAACAGTGGGGTATCTGAACTCCATGTTTCTCTGTAAAATCCTCTCGAGATGACTTTCTCACAAAGCAACTACTCTGGGGCATGATACTTTTCAAAATGGCGACTATTACAAAGCCCATTAAGAGCAATACTACGGTGTTTTCACAACATGTCTTCATGCATCCGAGGGATTTTACTCTCGGCGGTCTTCATCCCCATTAAATCTCGTCGTTGCAGAATCTACATCTAAACCTGAGCCTCAGATCAGTCCCCAGAGAGACTTTAAGCCGACACAATCCCCAACGAGACTATAAGCTGACAACACTTTGGACTGAGCCGGTAATCTCCAAGACTACAGAGATCATACCAGCATCTTCCTAGTGATAGTCCTTAGCGAGACTTTAAGCTGACCACACTTTTGGGATCCATCCGATAAATCCCCAGTGACTCTCAATACTGCAGAGATATCCCCGACGTCCTCCAAGTAATATATGTTCTGGAAGACCCATCCTCAGCGGAATTATCTGTTCCTCAATGAAATTGCATTACCTTCCTCAGGAATATTCCCCCAGGAGATTGCCAGATTCTCCCAAGAAGTCAAGATACTTTCCTCAGGAATGTCTGTTGATTTCTCCCCAGTGAGTCTGAAGAACTCTCCTCAAGGAATTTTGATTTTTTTATCCCCAATTGGATATACCTTTTCCTCAGGAAGCCGAGGTATTATTCCCAGGAAGGGATGCATCAACTATAGTTGCAGAGACTTTCCTAATGTCCCGGTGGTCAGAAGGAAGGGATGCATCAACTATAATCCATCCTTGTTGATCAGACAGTTTGGGTATGCTTTGAGAGATCCTCCTAAGGAAGAAGAGATACAGGAATCTCTGTATCTCACCGGATTGTTGGAGGGAGATACTTTGCCTAGAGTTGAAGATGCTTGGAGCAGAATTCATAGGAGAGGGAAAATTCCTCTAGGGAAGAGTAACATTCGAGCTTACGACCCTTATCTAATTTGGATCTGGGATAGAGCTAAGAGGTTACTAATGCCTTTCCCATCTGTAGAGCCATTGTACCCTCTCATGATTGAGGAACCTACTACTGTGGATATCCAAAAGTACAACCAATTGTGGTCTGAGAAAGAGGAGCTTCAAAAGGCTAATGGAGAGTTAGAGAAAGAGATCATTCAGCTCCGGAGTGAGAAGATTGAAGCTGTGTATTCTTCTAAGAGGCATACGAATCTTGTGAACAGGTTGGGTACAAATTTGACCAAGGAGACTCGTTCTCGTGAACGTTTGGGTTTAGATCTGAAAGCTGTCAGTAATGTTCTCGCTTCTAAGAAGAAGGACTTGGATAGAGCTTATCTGGAGATTTCCAAGTTCAATGATCAGTGGAATGCTACTCTTTCTAACAGCAAGGAGCGTGAGGATGGGTTGAAGCAGCAGATTTCTAGACTGAAGACTCAGCTTAGGGCAAAGGATGAGAGGATTGCAGATGAAGCTTCACTCAGACGTGACAGTGAAGACTCAGATGAAGCTTCACTTAGCCCAATGAAGCTTTGGCAACCTTGGAGGATTACAAGCTGAGGGCTGATGTGAAGAGGTGCAAGCTAGAGGAAGTATTTGGTGAGGGAGCTTGGGAAGACTATGCTGAGGATTTACAGATTACTATCAGATAGAGAGAGGCGCTCATTCAGGGATTACTCGTCAGACCAGACCATCCTGAGACACAGGAGCTGTTGGAGGAGTTTCGTGCTCGTTGTCGTTCTTGATGTCTTTCATTTCCTTTGTAGCTTGTTGCTTTTGTTTGTAGTGACCATCACCAGACCTGTTGGCTGAGGTCCTTTTGTGGTTTCACTGTACTCAGTTGTACGTGTGTACATTGCCTGTTGGGCCTTTTCTTGTATGTATGAGGTGGTTGGATCTATGCTTGGCTATGGTTTTCCCATGTCTCGGTGTTCACCCAGTGTCGCTTGCGCGAAAATAAGGTGCCGGCATGACAGAAGAGTCTCCACCTTTCGTTATTCATCCCTCAGAGCGGGAAAGGAAACGATCGGAAAAAACCTAACGAAAAAGGGTAAGACAAGGTCATCGCAACCGTTGTCTGGGTTCGGGAGTCGGTTACGCAAGGGGAAGGTATTAGCACCCCTCACGTCCGTCGTACTCGACGGGATCCTCGCTTGTTTGTTTACTCGGACGTGTTGGTTTTATTCTATCTACCTATCGAGGCTGGCTGAAAAAGAAAAGAAAAATGACTCGGCAAAGCTTCGCGCTTTATGCCTACGTATTCTCATCAAATAATGAGAAATCAGAGTCAACGTAGTTCGGCCTACGAAGGGTTATGGGGGAAGGTAGCTCGCCAAGACATCGCCATCTTGTGCCTACGTACTCTCAATAGGCATGAGAGATCAGAGCTCACGTAGTTCGGGAAACTACCGTTTATTTCCTGTCTTTTACGAAAGAAATGTTTTTTATTGTGTTTGCGATTTCAACCGCACTAGAGACTATGACCTGAGAGTGAATGCGTCGCATGTTGTAACACCCCACTTCCCAAATTAAATAAAATATAAACATTATAAATAAACATCAGAGTTCTTCACCAAAATAGTGGGATATCACATCACCAAATTTTTATAAAAATACTTTATTCATCCTTTTCAAAAATATTACAGCGGAAAACATTATTCCAACATTCTCGGCCATCCGCCAGATTTCATAAAAATCTTTATTATTATAATTCACTAAAAATGTGATACGTCACAGGATTACAACAAATTTGACATAAAACAATTAAAGCACCCATATCCCGTGTTACGTATCAGAGCATCCTAGACTCGACTGGCACACCACCATCCAAGCTATCTAAGTACCTGGATTATCTGTACTTCCGGAGAAGTACAGACACAACAACAACAAAGGGGTGAGAAATCATGATCAAAAATATAATGGTAATGTAGTACATGTAAATAAGGTAGTACAATACACCAACACCAATATTCACCCCAACAACGCCACACAACGAACCTACTGTTCAAATTACAATATAACATATTATAATGCAAAATGCAACTCAACACCATGCATGCGGTACCGACTCATTAATTCATTCAATCGAACCTGGATAGATCACTTACGCTCCTCCTGAGACATGATCTATCCCCCACCATTCTCCACAAAGGAGTACGGATGAATCACTTACGCTCCTCCTGAGACATGATTCATCCCACCAAAACACCATGATATGCAAGACACCAATGCATAATTATTATATTCTGGCACGCTAAGTGCACACGATCCTCCTGATCATATCATCATACAACAATGCATATGTATAGATATATTACACCAACACCATATAAATCAATCAGATAGTAAATGAATTCATACTATCACACCGGATATAACTACGTCCCCCCCCCCCCCCCCCACTCGGGGATACACGATCCTACTGATCACTACACACATATACATTAACTAATTGCTCACCAACAATATTAAGGGAAACGCGTACTATCACCAAGTACACAAGTTATATCCCATACTCATCATTTTCACACTACAGCAAGGCTAGAAGGATCACACGAGACCAATTCATACATCTCACCAAAAGTCTCTGAGGTTACTCAGAACCTCCCTAAACCAACACCTCAGCCTATACACCAAAATCAATAATTCATCAACATCAATCCACAATCACAAACATGCCAATAGATATTATACTTACCAATTATCCTATAATTTCTACTCTAGAACCGACATTACGGTACATTACCGACACTTCAGAGTCACTCTGAATCTCACCAAGGTCCTAACCATAGTCATTAACGACACTATAGGGAAACAACATATAACTTTCCCAAAGTTATAATCATGGTCATTGCCAACACTACGGTAACAACACATAATCTCATCAGCTTTATATTCCTAGTTACTATCAACACTACAGTAACATCAACAATCCAACAAAATGGATCAATACTACAATAACATCAACAATCCAACAAAATGGCTCAACATTACAGTTACTATCATCACCATATATATATATACCCCAAAATGCATCATCAGCATTCATCAATCCCCCAACATCAACAATAATCATAGCATGCCAATATAAAACTTTATATAACGATAAATTCCTACGGGGTTAAGGAATCCCCTCTACCCTATACATGTATAAACCATTCCCAATCAAATTTCTCCCCCCTTACCTTGACAATTGGTCGATCGATAGAATTCCTCCTAGAATTGGTCTCTTGGCCTTCTCCTTCCTCTTCCGTTGTTCGTTCCCTTTTTCCTTCGTTCTTTTTCACTTTCCTCGTTCTTTCCTCTTCTCTCTTTCTATCGCTCTTTTTTCTCAATTTTCTAAAATGTATCGTAACTCTCCTAACCCCTCATATTCTATTTCCCTTTTAATTATTCTAATCCCAATAATAATAACTAATAAGATAATATAATATTAATAATCTTAATAATAATAATACTAATATAATCTTACTAATATTAATAATACCACATATTAATAATAATAATAATAATAATAATAATAATAATAATAATAATATTATTATTATTATTATTATCTCACCAAAATAATAATAATAATATTAATAATTCTAATAATAATAATAATAATAATGATAATAATAATAATAATAATCTTAATAATAATAATACTATTAATAATAACAATAATAATAATATTATTATCTCTCCAATAATCATAATAATACTTTTAATAATAATAATAATAATAATAATAACACTAATAATAATAATAGTAATAATAATAATAATAATAATAATATTATTATTATCATACCAATATCCCACGCCTATGGTAATCCCTTTCCTCTCCATTCCAACTTTTCTAATATCTCCTTGCTACCCCTTCATATTTCCTTCCTCACGGTTTCTATCGTGACTTTTCATATTTCCATTCTAACTTCCCAATAACCCTTCCACCTCTTATTTTACTTATTCCAACTACTAATATTCCCAATAATAATTCTAATAATAATAATTATAATAATCATTATAATAATAATATAATATAATATAATACTATTATAATATTATAGTAATATTCAACATAATAATAATAATAGTGATACACCCAACAATGATTATAATTATAATAATAATAATATTATCACACCAATAATAATAATAATATTAATAAAAATAATATAATAATAATAATGATAAATATAATAAATATAATAATAATAATAATACCCCCACCAATATTACTATTATTCATTATATTATCATATTCACACCAAAGCACCACCAATATTACCATTAGTTATTATATTATTATATCTACACCAATTCACCACCAATAATTCTCCCATATCAGGGACACCGACCAATAATAATATTCATACTAATAATAATCATAATAATAATAAGAATAATAATAATAATAATACCACCAATATTACTATTAATTATTATATTATTATCTCCACACCACCAATGATCCTTACATATCAAGGGTACTCACCAATCATATACCAACACACCCCACCTAAGGGCACACCAATATAAAATAATTAAATTAACACCAAAATGACTAAATAAATAAAATGGGTGTTACAACTCTCCCCCACTTTAATTATTTTCGTCCTCGAAAATTGCCTGATGGAACAATTCCGGATACGCTTCCCGCATCCTTCATCCCAATTCCCAGGTCGCACTGCCTTTGCAGCACTTCCCCAAACCATTTCCACCAAAGATGTCTCCTCCCCTCGGAGTTGACTTCTGTTCGTCAAAACGAACCAGCAATGCCTCAACACTCAAATTATTTTCCACTAGTACATCATCCACCTGATTCAATGTACTTTCTCAACAAGACACTCGAAACACGTCATGCCAATTCACGACGACAACAGAAAAATAGTCTAACATGTTACTCCTCCCATGCCTCCGCTGCGCCACTCTGATACAAACCACAGAACACGGTGCGAACTTCTAAGACTTCGAAGTTCGACCAACATCAGTCACCGGCGTGACTCTCAAAACACATTTTTCCTTGGATCCTCTTGATCTTCTCAGCCATCTCCAACATAATTTTCAGGTCTGAGCACAACACTCTCACTCGACCCATTCCAACACAGTAGATTCCTATACCCCCTACCTCACCAAGTCACATATAGTGTCATTCCGACACTAGGATGGTAACCGTTATTATAGGTAATTCAATCAACGGTAGTTAATCATCCCACGATCCACCTTGATCCAACACCCACGCTCTCACCAATTCTCTACAGACTCAATAATCCTCTATGACTTACCATCAGTTTGCGGATGGTAAGTCGAACTCAACTTCAACTTAGTACCCGAAGTTTCCTGTAAGCCCCTCCAAAATCTCAATATAAACCTCAATTCCCATCTGACATAATATTTGTCAGTATCTCATCTAACTTCACCACTTACTCAATATGCATCTCATATATCCTCAACACGGAATAGTTAATCCACTCGCAACAACCCAAATTAAAATTATATCTTCCCAATTATTTGGAAATCTCAACACCAACTCCGCAAAAATACTACCTGATTCCCACTCTAGAATATTCAAAGGCTGCATCAGACTCAATAGTCTCTGATGTTCACTCTTCGAATTTCGGTTATTCTAACCAGCATATTCAACCTCAACCGTTGCTCTCCTCATCTATGATCACCAAAAAAAATCTACTCAAATTCGGTTACTTCTTCATAGCACCGGGATGGGTACTCCATCTACCCTAATGTATTTCTTCACGAGTACTTCTACTCCCCTCAACAAAATCTGGTACACATACTCTACCATAACACCTCGTGGTATTATTTCCACAAACCCGACAATCCACTCTTCGGCTCTAATTTATCAAATTCAACTAATTCACCAACTCAAGCATACCACTCGTCAGGTCTAACAATAAACGCTTAACTCCATAAGAGGTCTATTCGCCCACCAAACTCATATTATAAAATTGCTCAGTCAGTTCTAACTCTTCTCACCGTCAACTTCGGTATACGCAGACATTTCCAACTCACCGCATCATCTACCACATGCACTTTACCCGAATGGTAATTCAACTCGAAGCCGTACTCCTTCCGAAGTCCCAATTATTTCCTATGCCTCACATTCGTCTTAATCAAATTAAACAAACACCTTAAACTCTTAAGATCACCAAACATCTCCGATCTCAGTCTGAACTTTCGAAGCCTCCGGTTCCGGTACAACCACAATAGTAACCAACTCTAAATCACTGGTCGGATGATTTCTCTTATATACTTCAAGTTGCCTTTTGCATAATTGAAACTCGCTGAAGTTGTCTTTAGTAAATCCCCTAATTATATCAACAAGCATCACAAACACCACAATTAGTTTTATCGGATTCGGCAGAACTTTCCTTACGGAAGTATATCACCGCTCTTTTTCCAACACTGATAACTCCAGTTCCTTATGCTCAACATAATCCTCTATACTCTTCGAATACCTTAAAATATCATTTATTATCACAACCAACGCCTTATATAAATAATTAAAGAAGATCCCATGCCAAATGGACAAACAAGTTGTGAGTTATGGCGGGAACACGTACCGTACCGCCCGTCCTTACCACAACATTCAAACACACTTCATCAATAAATAGCTTAAATCCATGTCAATACTTCACCATCTCATAGATAATTTCAATATCTTTCCAACGCTTCAAATCGCGCGTCATTCCGAGTTACGGTTCTCCCGTTACGGCAAAAACACCAGAATAACATTTTCTGCCCAGGACCCCTTCGCCAGGCGAACACCGCAGCGAACGTTCGCCAGTATGCTCGCCAGGCGAACATGACAGTCCCAAAATCCTCTTTTCGACCGTTACCCGACTTCCGAGTGTCCGATTTCGATTCCGTAAAAAGCTGCGATCCCGGAATTCGACGTACAACAACAATTTTATACTTAGGAGGCCATCCAACACACTTTCAATCTTTTGAATATTTTAAAGCCCGATTACTTCTAATCTCAACAGTAGGTCTTGGGGCCTCCCGTTGTGATACAACCATCGATCTTTGATACCACAACCACAACAACTCTACTCAAGATCTCACGACTACGGAAATCACATCCTTCGATCATTTGCTCCATCAACACATTAGTTCTTGGAAGCGAACACCTATCCTTGATAGTCACCTTGTCCACTTATTTATAGTTCACCCAAGGCTTCACAAAACCCTCTGTCTGTTTAACCAACAAAATTGGCGCACCTTACGGTAATACACCCAAACGAAAGAACTTCTCTTCCGGCAGATCTTCAAGTTGACTCTTCAACTTCTCCAATCCCAACGAAAACACACCATATGGAGTCACTAATATCAGACTCGTTCCAACAACAAAGGCAACGTGTGAGCTTTACTTCACACTCTGATAGTAAATCACCTACCTCATCTGGAAACCTCCGGCAATCGCGAATAATTGACAAATCCCAATTTTTCTCACTTTCCTTCTCATTCGAAGTTTCAGTCAAAATAGACACTTCAACACCGTCTTACGCCAAATTCCTCAAAATAATCCCTTAAGCATTTAGCTTAACTCGAGACTATTCACTGTTTACGCTACCCAAGCTTGCAAGACGCGTCTATCCCATCCAACACAATCCTGTCCACTATTAACAAGAGATTAAGGGTGATCAGTTCCTCAATTTGTTAATAGACAGCCGAAATCATGATGGGGTACAAACCCTCTTTACCAAACTATGATAGCATTCCTCAACATACTAAGCCACCACACCGTAGCATTCCGGAGAAATACAAACTTCTCCCCCACTGGAATCATTCCTCTTCTGCCAACGAAGTTAGACAACAACATGTACCGACAGTGTTTTCACACACATGCCACATACTAGGGATTTAAACCACAACACCAGGTTAAAAGATATTCAACTCCATCCTAAAGGACAGACTCAACTCGACCCAACAACACTGGCCGGACGGACCGACCTGCTCTGATACCAATTGTAACACCCCACTTCCCAAATTAAATAAAATATAAACATTATAAATAAACATCAGAGTTCTTCACCAAAATAGTGGGATATCACATCACCAAATTTTTATAAAAATACTTTATTCATCCTTTTCAAAAATATTACAGCGGAAAACATTATTCCAACATTCTCGGCCATCCGCCAGATTTCATAAAAATCTTTATTATTATAATTCACTAAAAATGTGATACGTCACAGGATTACAACAAATTTGATATAAAACAATTAAAGCACCCATATCCCGTGTTACGTATCAGAGCATCCTAGACTCGACTGGCACACCACCATCCAAGCTATCTAAGTACCTGGATTATCTGTACTTCCGGAGAAGTACAGACACAACAACAACAAAGGGGTGAGAAATCATGATCAAAAATATAATGGTAATGTAGTACATGTAAATAAGGTAGTACAATACACCAACACCAATATTCACCCCAACAACGCCACACAACGAACCTACTGTTCAAATTACAATATAACATATTATAATGCAAAATGCAACTCAACACCATGCATGCGGTACCGACTCATTGGTTCATTCAATCGAACCTGGATAGATCACTTACGCTCCTCCTGAGACATGATCTATCCCCCACCATTCTCCACAAAGGAGTACGGATGAATCACTTACGCTCCTCCTGAGACATGATTCATCCCACCAAAACACCATGATATGCAAGACACCAATGCATAATTATTATATTCTGGCACGCTAAGTGCACACGATCCTCCTGATCATATCATCATACAACAATGCATATGTATAGATATATTACACCAACACCATATAAATCAATCAGATAGTAAATGAATTCATACTATCACACCGGATATAACTACGTCCCCCCCCACTCGGGGATACACGATCCTACTGATCACTACACACATATACATTAACTAATTGCTCACCAACAATATTAAGGGAAACGCGTACTATCACCAAGTACACAAGTTATATCCCATACTCATCATTTTCACACTACAGCAAGGCTAGAAGGATCACACGAGACCAATTCATACATCTCACCAAAAGTCTCTGAGGTTACTCAGAACCTCCCTAAACCAACACCTCAGCCTATACACCAAAATCAATAATTCATCAACATCAATCCACAATCACAAACATGCCAATAGATATTATACTTACCAATTATCCTATAATTTCTACTCTAGAACCGACATTACGGTACATTACCGACACTTCAGAGTCACTCTGAATCTCACCAAGGTCCTAACCATAGTCATTAACGACACTATAGGGAAACAACATATAACTTTCCCAAAGTTATAATCATGGTCATTGCCAACACTACGGTAACAACACATAATCTCATCAGCTTTATATTCCTAGTTACTATCAACACTACAGTAACATCAACAATCCAACAAAATGGATCAATACTACAATAACATCAACAATCCAACAAAATGGCTCAACATTACAGTTACTATCATCACCATATATATATATACCCCAAAATGCATCATCAGCATTCATCAATCCCCCAACATCAACAATAATCATAGCATGCCAATATAAAACTTTATATAACGATAAATTCCTACGGGGTTAAGGAATCCCCTCTACCCTATACATGTATAAACCATTCCCAATCAAATTTCTCCCCCCTTACCTTGACAATTGGTCGATCGATAGAATTCCTCCTAGAATTGGTCTCTTGGCCTTCTCCTTCCTCTTCCGTTGTTCGTTCCCTTTTTCCTTCGTTCTTTTTCACTTTCCTCGTTCTTTCCTCTTCTCTCTTTCTATCGCTCTTTTTTCTCAATTTTCTAAAATGTATCGTAACTCTCCTAACCCCTCATATTCTATTTCCCTTTTAATTATTCTAATCCCAATAATAATAACTAATAAGATAATATAATATTAATAATCTTAATAATAATAATACTAATATAATCTTACTAATATTAATAATACCACATATTAATAATAATAATAATAATAATAATAATAATAATAATAATAATAATATTATTATTATTATCTCACCAAAATAATAATAATAATATTAATAATTCTAATAATAATAATAATAATGATAATAATAATAATAATAATAATCTTAATAATAATAATACTATTAATAATAACAATAATAATAATATTATTATCTCTCCAATAATCATAATAATACTTTTAATAATAATAATAATAATAACACTAATAATAATAATAGTAATAATAATAATAATAATATTATTATTATTATTATCACACCAATATCCCACGCCTATGGTAATCCCTTTCCTCTCCATTCCAACTTTTCTAATATCTCCTTGCTACCCCTTCATATTTCCTTCCTCACGGTTTCTATCGTGACTTTTCATATTTCCATTCTAACTTCCCAATAACCCTTCCACCTCTTATTTTACTTATTCCAACTACTAATATTCCCAATAATAATAATTATAATAATCATTATAATAATAATAATATAATATAATATAATACTATTATAATATTATAGTAATATTCAACATAATAATAATAATAGTGATACACCCAACAATGATTATAATTATAATAATAATAATATTATCACACCAATAATAATAATAATATTAATAAAAATAATATAATAATAATAATGATAAATATAATAAATATAATAATAATAATACCCCCACCAATATTACTATTATTCATTATATTATCATATTCACACCAAAGCACCACCAATATTACCATTAGTTATTATATTATTATATCTACACCAATTCACCACCAATAATTCTCCCATATCAGGGACACCGACCAATAATAATATTCATACTAATAATAATAATCATAATAATAATAAGAATAATAATAATAATAATACCACCAATATTACTATTAATTATTATATTATTATCTCCACACCACCAATGATCCTTACATATCAAGGGTACTCACCAATCATATACCAACACACCCCACCTAAGGGCACACCAACATAAAATAATTAAATTAACACCAAAATGACTAAATAAATAAAATGGGTGTTACACATGTCACCCAAAGGGTACCATACTAAACATCCAGACTATGGAAAAGAAACTCTCCCACAATCCTTTCTCAGATAGCTTAAGGCTCGTAACGTACGAAAGAAATCATTCATGATTACCGTATCTTAAACTGTTTTGAGATGAGAAGAGAACAGGCCCAACTAGGAGGGAGACTATCAAGTCCTACTGTTATCATGCCATGGATTCATCCTATGATTGAGGTTTGAACAAGGAACTCCTAGATGTTGTCATGCATAGGTTTCAACCTAAAAGTCTATCATCAAATCCTTATCAAAGGAAATGAGAGTCCTAAGGGATCATGTCAATGATACACCAAAACAGACAAAGCATCAGCTTAACAGTAAAATGCATGCAATGCAAGTGAGGGAGGAAATGTGTGTGGGGCTTCAGCTTCCACAAGCTCATCTCAACCTCAAGCCAGTCATGAAATAACAGTAATCATACTGAAAAATAAACAACATGCTATCAAGCAATAAACAGTAAACTGCAATCATATAGATAAAATGAAATGAAATGCCATCAGGCAAACAAACCACATGGGCAAGGGAGCTGGGCTCTACCGAATACCCGCAAGCAAAGCCACACAATAACAATACAAGCAGCGGGAGCAACTCAACCTCTAATGCAATCATGCTCCTAGATTCTACTTATTCTAGATGAACCTAATCTAATGCAACAGACAAGTCAAGCAAAACACACAATACAGAAAAGAAAAACAGAAGAAAGCCTCAGCTCCTCCAGCAGCAACTCAGTCTTCAGACTTCAATCATCAATTGCTTTCCAGGTTTCAACCCTACAGTATCAGTATCAACTCATCTTCTCCCTTAAGCTTCAGCTTCTTTGATCAGCTCCACCTTCAGGCTTCACCATCTTCAGGGATCTTCAAGTATCAACTTGATCTTCATGCTCTTCAAGCTTCAGCTGGACTGGCAGTCTTCAAGGATTCATCCTCTTCAACAATCTTCAATGAAGTCTTCATCTTCATGCTCAGGCTCTGACATCTCTCAAGAATAATCAAAACCAGAGAAAATCACCTACTGGATAAGCTGGGGGATATTTGAATTGCTTATTTGATCACCAAAGGTGACCTATAAGGGTTCAATATCAAAGGACTGGTTCCCTCAAAAGTTCTACCTCCTGGGTATAGCACTTATCCCTCCAAAGGAGAGAGGTGTATACCCTGGAAGGACTTTGAATCATAGGGAAGAATGGAGGTGAATGATACCATCCATGTTTGAGAAAGAAATTGTCTACATCTAAGCTCTTCCTAGTCCCTAACCATAAAACAAAACAAAAAGAAGAAAGAACAAGCTCCTCAAGCTCCCCCATGCATCTTCAATCTTCTAGTATGCTCCACCATGCTCCACATAGAGACACCAAGCTCCTCAAATCAAAGGGAAACTCCAAAGCAAAGCAAACTAAACAAAACTTGCCCTAAAGGCAACACAAACAATCATTCAACGCAAAAATCAACTAAAAAAAAGTATATTATTCTATTAAATCCTAATATAAATGCTAGGGGATCCTACATAACTACCCTTAAGTCCCATATATTCCCCATAGACTAAATTGCCCTACAAAACCCTAAATCTAAAATTGTTATTGACCTATATTAAAGTTTTAATCAAATTCTATACTACCTAGAATTACCTAATTAAAACTACCCTAAAAATTATCACAAAATTATGAAATTAATTCAAGGGGAACCTAAAACATTCATCTAATCCTCCTAAAAAGATTGAACTCAAAATCCTAAGGGAACTACCCTAACTAAATTCTACAAATTAACATATCAACTAAAAGAATTAAAAGAAGCAATTAAAAGTAAAAATATGCAAAAAAATATAAAAATGAAATAAAATGGCTATTTTATGGTTTTATATTTTTCTAGACATAAAATGGAAAATGGGAAAAAAAGTCTCATTAAAAAATCATGATTTTTCATTTTATTATGAATTTTTAAAGTGAAATAAAATTTGGAGAAAATTATAATATGAGAATTATCATGGGGGTGCAAGAAGAAATAAAATGCAGTTATTATCATATCTGGGCCCAGATAGGGGGGGTGGCATTAGAAACACGCCTGGGCCCATTTAATTCAGAAAACAAATGATAAATCCAGGAAAAAAAGAGAAACGCGTGGTGTAAGTAGTAACTCGTTTCAGTTCATTTTGCAGTTGGGCTTGGATTGGGGGGTGTGGAAAACAAATTCACGTGAAGCCCATGCTGGTACACTAAGTGGAACGCAGCGTTTTGACGCTGCTGGCTTCCCTCCCTTCTTCGTTTTAAATCCTGGCCGTTAGATGGTTTTCCCAGGTCAAATATTCAACGCGCATCCAACGGTATTGCCATCGTCTTCCTCCTTAAGACTAGGGTTTCATAAAACCTCCATTGAAATGCAAGCTTCATGCATCATTCTTCCACTCCTTCGTGTGACTTCATTACTCCACCAAATTGCACGATCTAAGAACCAATCTTGGCCTACTTTTCACGTAGAACACAACTGTGGCAATGGATTTCAATGATACCCCCTAAATCATGCAAACCGAACGCACACCCAAGCCAATCTCAAAATTTCATCAAGTTTCGACCTTCACCAAACTCAACATTCTTTATATAGAAATGATCCTTATGTCATGCTGATTATAACTAGCCAAAAATCGTGCATTATAACCCACTAAATCACTCATTCCAGCTCCATCAAGAATCAACCAACATGAATGAAACCTCACCAATTGGTCTTAAACTCATCCAAATGAACCACCTAATTGTCTCTAATGGTTTTACAACAAGAACTAACTCTAGCCATGCCTAAATCAGAGCGTGGAAGTGATTTTGCATACCTTGTTTCTTGCAATGGTAGGTGTTGAAAAGCTTCAATCCAAGCCTTGTAGCTCCTCAAGAATGGTCCCTAGGTGATGAACAATCCTCTGCTTGCACAAGATTTGATGGAAATGGCTTGTATCTCAAGATCCAATGCCTTTTGCTCCCTTGCAATTTCAATTGGAAAGCTCTCAATTCTTCATCAATGGAACCTCACTCTAGCATGAACATACTCAGCAATGTTTGTAGAGAAGATTTGTGTAGAAAAATGGAAGAGTAATGAAGATAAAAATGAAGTTTGAATACAATTTGCAAAATGGAGTTTTTGGATTCAATCTCTATTCTCTACCACCATTAACATCAACAATCACCAACCATTCACCATTGCAGATTGTATCCAATATATAGACTGATTTAGAAAGGTCTAGAACCTCCTAGAACCATCTAGTAAGAACTTGAACTTTCATGACATGATAACTTGCATTTCCAATTCTCACCACATGATATCTCATGCAAAACCCCTATAATGCTTGCAACCAACTTGAATATCTCCTTACATGAGATTTAGGACAATATACAATGCATATTTCCCTTATTCATTAAGCTTTTCCTTGTTTTGGTTTGGTACCCCATTATGCAAGCAACCAAATTACAAAGTAACCCTAAGATTCAAGCCTCAAATCAAAATTGTGGCTGAACCATTGTTCTTAAAATGTCCTTTGGAGTCAAAATGACCTATCATATGACATGGTTAGGGTTTATAGCTTGGATTTTATGATTTTCCATTTCACTTGAATTAACTTATGCCTCATTTTTAGGCCATTTTTATCTCTTTTTGATATGAGCCTTTCAAACATCTCATGACCACCCTACTAGCCTTAAAACATCATTCTAAGAAACTTTGATGTTGAAGGTTTTTCCATTTGAAGCTTGGAAGTAGGAGATATGACCTTATGCTTGAAATGACCTATAACTTCCAAATGACCAAAATGCCCTTGGCTTATCAAAGCCATAAGTTGAGTTCTACAAATCCTATCAAGGACTTATAGTACTCTATAGAAAGCTAAGAAGATGATCTTCAACATTCATGTTGACCAAGAGACCATAGGAATTATCCTACTAGGGCAAAAGTTGTCTGCAAGTTGGGTGACTTTCAAGGACCCAGATTCACATACCTCAGATGACCTGTAATTTGTCAAAACCATAACTTGAGTTCTGCAAATCCTATCAAGGACTTCTACCACTCAAATTAAATCTAAGAACAATCTATACAACATTCATGTTGTGGGGAAGATGAGATGACAATCACATCTTGAGCTAAAACTTCCTGGAAGATAGGGATCAAACTAGGGGATTTTACACTGTCAATCCTTAGAAACCCTAGCTTAAAACTTCTCAAACTCCTCAATCATGATGAGTTGGTCTAGGAATCATCCTTATAGTATCTCAATACATCATTCCATGATCACATGGCCCTTGGATTAGGTCTCAACCTTCTCCAAATCATCAGTTGACCTAGGGTTGACCCAGTCAAACCCTAATTCTACCATTCATGGCTGAATCTTCTGAATTCTTGCATAATGACCTCTCTGGGCTTCATGATGGCTTTCAAGACATCTCATAGACTTTCTCAAAGCTTTAAGTCCATTCTCAAAGTCTCAGAATCATCTGAGGAGCTCCCACAACTCTCAAATTATGAGACACACAACCTTGGTTTCAACCAATTCCTCTGAGGATCTCTTGAGCTTTCTGATAAAGGTGTCAACCTTCAAACACTTGATGGGTAAATAAATGTTGGTCAAATTTTGGGGTGCAACACCCACCCCTATTCAAACGGCTTGAACCTGACTGGGTGAGGAGCGAACGGCTCTCAGCCAATCAAGGTGTGAGACGGTTGAATACCGGTAAACCCCGAAAATTTGCCAACTGCTCGAGTACACGGTACTCTGAGGGGAACAAATCTTCGTACACTGCAATACTAACTGCACCGCAACTAGCTGGAGAAATACTGATCTGACATCGCCGTCAGTTATCCACATTAAATTCTTCTGATATTGTCGTCTGACAACCAAAACACCCAACATCGCAGCTGGAAGACTAAACCACCTGACATCACCGTCAGAAGCAGACAAAATTCTGAGGAACACCCAACATCGCCGCTGGAACACCAAATCACCTGACATCGCCGTCAAGAACAACCATAACTCGGGGAAACAAACATCCAACATCGCCGCCGGAGAACTAAATCTGACATCGCCGTCGATCAACCAAAATACCCAACATCGCCGCTGGAGAACTGAAGTATCCAACATCGCCGCTGGAGAAATAAATCCATTGACATCGCCGCTAGAAACAAGAACACCCAACATCGCCGCTGGAAAACTGAATCTGACATCGCCGTCATAAACAAACATACCCGACATCGCCGCTGGAGAACTAAATCTGACTTGACATCGCCGTCGATCAACCAAAATACCCAACATCGCCGCTGGAGAACTGAAGAATCTGAAAATACCCAACATCGCCGCTGGAACTCTAAAGGATCTGAATCACCTAACATCGCCGCTGGAAGACTAGATCAACTTGCCATACCCAACATCGCCGCTGGAAAACTGAAGAAACTCTGTCAAAACACCCAACATCGCCGCTGGAGCACTAAATCTGACATCGCCGTCGGACAATCAAAATACCCAACATCGCCGCTGGAGAAATAGAGAATCTGAAAATACCCAACATCGCCGTCATAAACAAACATAACTCTGAGAGACATTCGACATCGCCGTCGAACACACATCCAACATCGCCGTCGAGTACTCAACACAATCTCTGCTGGGGAGTTAAAGAGTCTGACATCGCCGTCGAACATAATCTCCTGACATCACCGCCAGAAACAAACATCCAACATCGCCGCTGGAAACAAACATAATCTGACCTCAACATCCAACATCGCCGCCGGAAACAAACATAATCTGACCTCGCCGTCAAGATAATATCCAACATCGCCTCCGGAAACAAACATAATCTGACCTTGCCGTCAAGACAACATCCAACATCGCCGCCGGAAACAAACATAATCTGACCTCGCCATCAAGACAACATCCAACATCGCCACCGGAAACAAACATAATCTGACCTCGCCGTCAAGACAACATCCAACATCGCCGCCGGAAACAAACATAATCTGACCTCGCCGTCAAGATGAAGAACTTCATTGGGGAATAGGTCACACGGTAACCGGTAATTGATAATCGATCATACCGCTTCATTAACACGGTCAGACTTCAATCATGGAGTCTTCAGGAGAGATTCTAACTTCGCCGTTGGAAAACCTGCTGGGGATGACGCTTCGCCGCTGCGGAATCCGGAGAACTATCAAGCAACTCCGCTCCGGGGGTCCAAAAATCATTCTGGAGGACTCAACTCTGCTGAGGACTTCAAGAATCATCTTGAACAAATAACTCCGCCGGGCACCTTCAAGAATCACCTCGAACTGATAACCATTCTGGAGAAACATTCTGTTGGGGATTCTAGGAATTATCCTGGGCAGCTCTTGCTGGGGACAAACCAATCACGGCTTGAGTAGCTTCCAAGGATTCGGCTCTCTTGGGGCTTTAGGAATCATCCTGGGCGATCTTAGCTGGGGACTCTAAGTATCAACTTGAGCAACCAGCTCTGGAGACTGCACTGGGGTCTTAAGAATCATTTTAAGCACACGACCCTGCTGAGGGATTCGAGAATCATCTTGAACTGAAGACTTCGCTGGGGATCTCAAAAATCATCTTGAGCAAGCGACTCTGAGGGCGAATGTCAGGAATCATCCTGAGCAAATGATCCTTCGGCGGAACACCTATAAAACAAGAACAGTAACAACCTAGATCATGTTTATTATGCTTATGCTTCGGCGCCATGTTCCACACGGTGGAGATGCTATGCGTTTATGACAAATGCTATGCAATCATGCACAATGATGCGATCCCGTCAGCAAAATAAATGCCGAGGGGGAAATCCTCCTGTCAAAGGGGGAAGAACTACTCAGATGGAGGAATCATCCTGCTGAGGAGAACATGAACACGCCAATATCAATTGGACTCCGTCTGTGGAAATGATCTTCAGTTGACTGCTGCAGGGGAAACAACTTCAGTTGATTACTGCAGGGGACGAAGCTTCACGAGAACCTGGACCTGCTGAGAGTAAGCGATGTCGATCGCGAGAATAAACTGCGTGGCCGTCTCGGCTACTCTTCTGGGGATGATAACTCTGTGGGGAAACAACTTCAGCTGCTTAACACTCCACTGGGGAAAACCAATCATGGTCTGATCAATTTCCAAGGACTCGGCTCTCTTGGTGATCTGCGACCTCGGCTGAGGAAGGAGAAATCATTCTGCTTCGCTGGAGAGAGTACGACTCTGGGGAAATACAGCATCAGCTGCTCAGCGCTCTGCCAGGGAAAACCAATCATGGTCCCTACTGCTTCCAAGGATTCGGCTCTCTTGGGGATTGCGAACTCAGCCGGGGAAAGAGAAATCATTCTACTTCACTGGAGAGTACAACTTTGATGAGAAATTTCAATTCCGCTGGGGAAGAAGGAAACATCCGCCTCCGGGGGAGAGTACAACTCTGCAGGGGAATACAACATCAGCTGTTCCAACACTCTACTGGGGAAGAGGGAATCATCCGACTTCGGGAGAGAATACGACTCTGGTGGGGAATCTCAATTCCGCTGGAGACTTCAGTCTGACACCGTCAATTACTGCATACTTCGGCGTACGAATAGTTTCCTACGAAACCTGCACTTGTGACCCGGTGCTGGGGGTGACACCTGCTTCGGCGACTTTACTGGGGAAAACACGAGCTTCGGCACCCGAACATTTCTATGAAGTCTGCACTTGTGACCCGGTGCGGGGGAAGAATCCTGCTTCGGCGCTTGACTCAGCTGAGGAGATGACGTTCCTTCGGGACGCGTCTACTTGGGGAAGAGAATCATCTCTGCCTGGGGAGACATATCAATGCTCACGATCTCGCATTCAGACTCTGCGGAGGAGAGGCTACAAAACTCTGATGGAGAAGGAGGAATCATCCTGCTTCGGGGATGCGCACAGCGCACTGTCTGGCATATGCTACACCTGCAACAACACAAACAAACAGACAAGATACCCTTCTCAAAGGGACCTATCAAGGTTATTATCTCATGACAATATTCAGGTAATTAATTGTTTCAACAATCAATGGGCCTAGGCCAGTAAGTTTATGTATGCGCATTTTATCAAAAACATCGGCGTTCTTTTTCGCAAACAAAACAGATAAATGCTAAACAGGCAAACAGAATTGCTGAATAATATGCATTTCATTGATGATGAACCCCTGAATGGGTAAAAATGTTTACAACAGAGGCAAGCTCCTGGAATGAGGAAGCCGCGCAAAAATAAAACATAAATATACATCAGTATATACAAATGTCGGCAACGAGGCGTAGACGAACACCATAAGTTGATCCCTCTAAGACCCACTCGACTTTGATATTTCTCCGACGCTTTAGCTTCAGAAGAGATTGATTCAGATAAACGTCCCTCAGGTCCTCCAAACCACTAAACAATGAAAGTCCACACGCGGGACGCAGTCATTTGCTTATTCAAATCCCTAACTTTTGCGTGAACCGCCCTTTACGGGTTTTCAGTTCACCGGGATACCCTTTCTTGCCGAAGCCGCCCAGTGTAGGTTTTCGACTTCGCGGGTGTACATTTTTTAATATATCCCTAATTTTTGCTCAAACCTTTTATTCTGTTTTTGGTTCGTCGGGATGCCCCTTTTTTGCCTGGACTCTTTATTTTTTGTCCAGCTGGTCTCTTTCAAGCAAAGTATTTTTTAACTGCGTCCGCGTTCACCGGGGATGCAAAATCTTCACCATCCATCGTGGATAACAACAAAGCTCCTCCCGAGAAGACCTTGCTGACGACATACGTCCCTTCGTAATTCGGAGTCCACTTGCCCCGATGATCGGAGTGTGGCGGAAGAATCTTCTTCAGGACGAGATCACCCGTCTGAAAGCTTCTAGGACGCACCTTCTTATCGTAAGCTTTCTTCATTCGGCTTTGGTACAGACGACCAAATGCAATCGATGCTAACCTCTTCTCGTCCATCAGGCTGAGTTGGTTCAAACGATTCGTAATCCATTCTGCCTCATCGAGTTTCACATCAACCAAAACTTGCAAAGAAGGGATCTCCACTTCTAACGGTAGGACAGCTTCCATACCGTACACCAAGGAGAAAGGGGTTGCCCCGGTTGACGTACGTACCGTCGTACGATAACCGTGCAATGCAAATGGCAGCATCTCGTGCCAATCTTTGTACGTCACCACCATCTTCTGAACAATCTTCTTTATGTTCTTGTTGGCGGCTTCGACGACGCCATTCATCTTCGGCCGGTAAGGAGATGAGTTGTGGTGTTCAATCTTGAAGCTCTGGCACAACTCCTTCATCATCTTGTTATTCAAATTCGAACCATTATCAGTAATGATCCGCTCGGGAACTCCGTGACGACAGATGATGTCCCTCTTTATGAATTTAGCTACCACCTGCTTGGTCACATTAGCGTACGAGGCTGCCTCCACCCACTTGGTGAAGTAGTCGATAGCTACCAGAATGAAACGATGACCATTGGATGCAGTGGGCTCGATCTTGCCTATCATGTCGATGCCCCACATGGAGAACGGCCAAGGGGAGGACATGACATTCAACGGGCACGACTGCACATGAACTTTATCAGCATAAATCTAGCATTTATGACATTTCTTCGCGAATCTGAAGCAATCCGACTCCATCGTCAGCCAGTAGTACTCTGCTCTCAGGATCTTTCTCGTCATGGCATGCCCGCCGGCGTGCGTACCAAATGTGCCTTCATGGACTTCCTCCATGAGCATACTCACCTCTTTCTCATCTACACATCTGAGTAGCACGAGATCGTGGTTTCTCTTATACAACACTCCATCAGGATTGAGATAAAAGTTTCCAGACAGCCTCCTCAGAGTCTTCTTATCCTGGGTTGACGCACCCGCAGGATACTCCTTAGTCATAAGGAAAGTCTGGATGTCGTGGAACCATGGCTTGCCGTCAGCGGCATCCTCGATTGCAAAGACAAATGCTGGTCTATCAAGACGCGAAAGGACAATTCTTGGAGCCTCATTCCAAAAATTGACCTTATACATTGAAGCCAACATGGCTAAGGCATCAGCCATCTGATTTTCAGCCCTGGGTACATGATGAAGTTCCACTTGATCGAAGAACGGAAGTAGCCTCCTGGCATAATTCATGTACGACACCAAATTTGCTTGACGAGTTTCCCACTCCCCTTTAATTTGGTTGATCACAAGCGCTGAGTCACCATACACGTCTAGATTCTTGATTCTCAAATCAATTGCCTCTTCTAGACCCATAATGCATGCTTCGTACTCCGCCTCATTGTTGGTAACTGGAAACGTCAGTCTCGCAGTAAACGGGATGTGGGATCCGTGAGGAGTCGTGATGATAGCCCCGATACCACTTCCATAGGAATTAACCGCTCCATCGAATATCAACTTCCACTGGGATTTCCTATCTGGCCCCTCGCCGGGCAACGGCTCATCGCAATCTTTCGCTTTGAGAAACATAATATCCTCGTCAGGGAATTCAAACTTCATCGGCTGGTAGTCCTCGATCGGCTGTTCGGCAAGGTAATCAGACAATACGCTTCCCTTGATGGCCTTTTGGGAGACGTACTGAATGTCATATTCCGTTAACACCATTTGCCATCTGGCAATCCTGCCCGAAAGAGCCTGCTTCTCGAAGACGTACTTGATCGGATCCATCTTCGAAATTAGCATAGTGGTGTGATTGAGCATATACTGTCGTAGACGTTTGGCAGCCCAAGCTAGTGCACAACACGTCTTCTCCAGCATCGAGTATCGAGATTCACACTCAGTGAACTTTTTACTCAAATAGTAAATGGCATGCTCTTTTCTGCCCGTCTCGTCGTGCTGACCGAGAACACACCCCATACTATTCTCCAGAACTGTCAAGTACATGATTAATGGTCGTCCAGCCACTGGGGGTATCAAGATTGGAGGTTCTTGAAGATACTGCTTTATCTTATCGAATGCCTTCTGGCAATCCTCATTCCAAGTAATCGCCTGATCTTTCTTTAAAAGCTTGAACATCGGTTCACAGGTGGCCGTGAGCTG
This sequence comes from Lathyrus sativus, assembly GCA_963859935.3. Taxonomy (NCBI): domain Eukaryota; kingdom Viridiplantae; phylum Streptophyta; class Magnoliopsida; order Fabales; family Fabaceae; genus Lathyrus; species Lathyrus sativus. The sequence continues at coordinate 104,822,868 of OZ012737.1, forward strand.
AGAGATAAACCTTGCAATGTAGTTTATTCGGCCCAAGAAACCACGAACTTCTTTTTCTGTTTTCGGCGCTGGCATTTCTTGAATAGCTTTTATTTTCGCAGGATCAACTTCGATACCTCGTTCACTAACGATAAACCCCAATAACTTTCCGGACCGCACTCCGAAAGTGCATTTGCTAGGATTCAGCCTCAGCCTGAACTTCCTAAGCCTCTCAAAAAGCTTCAATAAGTTGACCAGATGCTCTTCCTCCGTTTGGGACTTTGCAATCATGTCATCAACATAGACCTCGATCTCATGATGAATCATATCATGAAACAAAGTTACCATTGCTCGCCGGTAAGTGGCCCCTGCGTTCTTCAGACCGAAGGGCATTACCTTATAGCAAAATGTTCCCCAGGGGGTGATAAACGTTGTTTTCTCCATGTCCTCTGGCGCCATCTTGATCTGATTGTAACCGGAGAAGCCATCCATGAATGAAAACACGGAGAACTGGGCTGTGTTGTCGACCAACACATCGATATGAGGCAACGGGAAATCATCTTTAGGGCTCGCCCTATTCAAATCCCGATAATCGACGCACATGCGTACCTTACCGTCCTTCTTCGGTACAGGCACTATGTTGGCGACCCACGGAGGGTAAGTAGTAACGGCTAAAAATCCTGCATCCAACTGCTTCTGGACTTCTTCTTTGATTTTTACAGCCATATCTGGTCTCGTCCTCCTAAGCTTCTGCTTGACTGGAGGGAAATCTTCTCGCAACGGCAAGCGATGAACTACGATGTCCGTGTCAAGTCCGGGCATATCTTCATATGACCAAGCAAAGACGTCACTATACTCTCGAAGCATCTCGACCAATCTCTGCTTGACATCACTCTGCAGCGCAGCCCTACTCTGACATTTCGGATGAGCTCTTCAGAACCCAGACTTACGATCTCAATATCCTCCTCATGAGGCAGAATAACCTTTTCCTCTTGTCTCAACAAGCGGGCCAACTCTTCAGGGAGGTCTTCGTCTTCATCAATCTCATCCTCGGCTTGATAGATCGGGCAATCGAAGTCGTAGTGAGCCGTAGAGGGTCCAGAGTCGATGTCATCTATTATGTGGATCCTGCAATAACAAGGGTTAAGTTTAAAACAAGAATATGCAGGTTAGCACAAACCCCGTTGCCATTTTACTGTTTTTCAAAACAAATATAAAACAGGAATAACAGAGAACATTTGAGTACGAAGAAAACGCCTTTGATTTATTAACAAAATGCATGTACATAATCCAACAAGGCCCTGACAATAAAACCACTATGCCCCGGGTAGGACATAGGGTTGTACAATGATTGTAAAAAGTAAATCATTACTCTTCACTTGTCAGCTGGATAATTTCCTTGATGGTCCAATTGTTGAGGTGCTCGCCCGGCTTGCTTGGCTGAATCCAAGCGTCAAGATCACAATCGCTATCCCCGCTGTCCTCAGACGCTGCGTTGATGCTATCGAAGATCACTCCGCCATTGGTAAATAGGATCGGCCCCTTACCACGAGACGAACTGCTAGACGAGGAAGAAGAAGCTTCAGCTTCAGGAGAATACCCCAATCCAAACTTATCCTGCTTGATCGGTATTTTCAAAACATGCCCCCAGCCTGGGGTGGAACCAGCTTCGACGATGGCCCGAGCTTCTTTGAATGAGGAGAGATTCATCTCTTGCTTCTCTGTGACGACGGGAGCTACCTCTTTCACTTTGACGGCTTCAAATGCTTGGCAGAGAGTTTCATGGATTTTGCCATCCATTTCAACATACTTAAAGGATGACAAATGGCTCACCATAATGTCCTCCTCACCGCACACGGTTACTATGCTTCCCCCGACAACATATTTGAGCTTTTGATGCAACGTGGATGTCATGGCACCAGCAGCATGGATCCATGGCCGACCTAAGAGGCAACTGTAGGCGGGCATGATGTCCATGATATAAAAAACCGTATTGAACGTCTCCGGACCAACTTGAATCGGCAGTGTCAACTCTCCGAAAATGTTGCGCTTAGTTCCGTCAAACGATTTCACCACCAGATCACTGGGTGTGCAAAGCAATCCACGAGTGTCCAGCTTCATTAATGCCTTCTTCGGAAGCACATTAAGCGACGAACCCGTGTCCACCAGGACATGCGACATGATTGTGCCTCTGCACTCTATCGAGACATGCAAGGCGCTGTTGTGATCTCTCCCTTTAGGAGTCAGCTCTAAATCTGTGAAACCTAGCCCATTGCCAGCATTAACATGGGCTACCACCTCTTCTAGCTGATTCACGGATATCTCTTGCGGTACGTAGGCAGCGTTCAATACCTTCAGTAACGCGTTGCGGTGCGCTTCAGAACACAACAACAAATTGAGAATAGAAATCTTTGACGGCGTCTGATGAAGATGGTCTACAATCTTGTAGTCGCTCTTCTTGATTAACCGCATGAACTCTTCGGCATCTTTGACTAGCAAACCCTTCTCTACCCCACACGGGACCTCTTCGACGGCTTTGCCTTTACCCTTATCAGCAGCATCAGCTCTGACCACTTTCTCTGCCACAACTTCTGTCGGTGCAAACACTCTTCCGCTTCGAGTAATACCACTGACTCCTGCGAGATTCTGCACAGTCGACCCATAGGCTCCAGCTCTAACTTCTGACCATTGCAATAGACTTCGGCGCCATAATGCCACGGAACGAAGTTAGTGCTCTCGAATGGGATCGGCCCAGCTCTGGTAATAGTGATCGTAGGCGGTCGGGGCGCAAAAATAGTTATTGGTCGGCGAGGAATGGTGATGGTGGCGACTTCATCGGCCTGCTTTAACATAACCTCCCCTGATACACCTTCAGCCCTCCGGCTGAACTGCAAAATACCCTCAGTCATCAGACTTTGGATACCTTCTACCAGCTGCTCACACCCATCAGAATGTGTAGCACAATCCATGCATAACTCTCCGCATCCTGGAAAGAACCCTTTCTTCAACAACTTAGCTTTGACGAAACTAAGCGACGTCTTGAGGTCTTTGACATCAGTCAACAGATCTGCACTCTCCTCCTCGACAATGGCGTTCACGCCGCCTCCCCTATGATTAGGCATAGGGTTTTTCGTGACATTGGGCACATTATCGGAAAAGTTAATAATCTTGGCATCTACCAGGTCCTGCACCTTGTGCTTAAAGGCTTTGCAGTTCTCAATCGTATGGCCTGGTGCCCCTGTATGGAAATCGCAAGTGGCATTTGCATCATACCCTGGTGGTGGTGCCCCTGTCAAGGGAGCCATCATCCTCTTCTGAACTAACTGAAGCTGAAGCAAAGTCTGCAAGAGTTGCGCATATGACATGGGTGGTGCTTCGAACTGACGGTTTGTCAAAGGAGCCCGATTCTGGTATTTTCTATATCCCTGTTGATTCTGTTGCTGCTGCTGCTGCGGTTGCGGAGCTGCTGGGATATTTATACTGGCTATCTGCTGCTGAGGGCCCTTGCCCTTTCTCCGAGCGTTGGTTACGGCGCTCGCATCCCCTTCTCGTCGTTTACCAGCATAAGGTTTCTTTCCACCTCCTCCAGCTGAGGATGATTCACCTTGAATTTTTCCGATCTTGATACCATTCTCGACGTGCTCGCCCATAGTGATGAGAGCTGAGAACGTCCCAGACATGCCACTGACTAACTTTTCATAGTAGATTCCCGGGAGGGTAGCAACAAACATCTGCACGAGCTCGCACTCAACCATCGGCGGTTGAACCCGAGCAGCTAACTCACGCCACCGCTGGGCGTACTCCTTAAAGCCTTCATTATTTCTCTGCGAAAGGTTCTGGAGCTGGACTCGGTTTGGGGCCAAGTCGCTATTGTACTGATAGTGGAGGACAAACGCTTCAGCGAGATCTTTCCAGGTGCGCACAGTAGCGGGCTCCAAGCCCATGTACCACTCGAAGGATGGACCAGAAAGACTATCTTGGAAGAAGTGCATCAGCAACTTCTCATCGTCGGAATAGGAAGACATCTTTCTATAGTAAGATCGAAGGTGGACACGAGGGCAAGTAGTACCCTTATACTTCTCAAAGACAGGCACCTTGAACTTAGGAGGTACCTTGAAATCAGCAATTAACCCCAGCTTGGACATATCAATGCCCAAAGTATTCTAATTCTCAATGTCTCTCATTTTATCTTCCATTGCTTTGAACCTGAGCCGAGCTTCAGCATTCAACTCTGCTTCTGCACCTCTTTGAGAAAAGACATCATCCTGATGATCCTCAAGCCACGGTTGAGGCACCAACAGATTCCCGAAGCCAGCATTGCCATTAACCGGCCCGATGTTGACATTAGTTCCTAGACCCCCATTGCCGACGTCCGTCGCATTGAGTCCGATATTGGCCATCACATTGCCATTAGCACTGCCGTTGCCCCCGGCAACAGGAACAACATTCTGCGGAGTATCAACTGGTGGAGGAGTGGGCACATCCCCGCCATGAAGTATGCCGTTACTATCAACCCTGGAGATCAAAGGTTGAACCAAAGTCCGTAGCTGGTCCTGACCATTAACGACCACCTGCATCAGTTCCATAAAACGATCCATCCGTTCACGGAGCTCTTGAACATCTGACTGCACCTGATCCATGATCCTTGTCTGATTAGCTCGAGTTGAATAACGGTGAATGAGTCTCTGATCAATCCTGGAGACCGGGAACAGCTTGGAACCTGTAAACCTGAAAAAACCTGTAAACATTAAAGGTTAGGAAAAACAACAAAATGTACGCCATGCAAATGCTTCATGCAGATGCATGCGTGTGTCTGTGTGCTTGGGAGATTTCCCCCGATCCTAGTGCCTTAGTGCCAGTGCTGATAATAATAATAAGAAGAAGTCCGAGCCCAATCATGGAAACATCAATCTCATATATATAAGGAAAGGCCTATCAAGGCAGTACATAGCATCAGCGAGTACAAATCAACAGCGTGACCTCAGCCAACAAGTCTGGTGATGGTCAGCATACAACAAAGATCAAAACAAGAGGAATACAACTAGTCAAGTACGGCCACGGGCGCGATACTCTACTAATAACTCCTTCATCTCTGGATGATCCGGCAAAGTGAGCAACCCCTCAACGAGTAGTTCCCTCTGCACAATAGTATAATGAAGTCCATGAACTGAACTTTCCCATGCTCCTTCGCCGAAGCAATCTTCCAGTTTCCGCTTCTTAGACTCAAACTTCAGCTTGCACTCCTTCAGGTTGGCAAGGGCTTTGTTGAGTTGGCCTTCGGCGGCGTACCTGCGGGCGGTTTCTTCATCAAACCTTCGCTCACTGTCCTTCACCTCGGCTTCCAGCTTAGAGATCTGCAGCATCAGCTTGTCCTCTCGCTCCTTCCTGGTGGCCAGGGAAGTCTTCTAGTGCTGGTCGAACTTAGATATCCTCCGATATGCCTCGTCCAAATGCTGCTTCTTCGTAGCTAATACGTCATTAACAGCCCTGAAGTCTTGACCCAAGCGTTCACGATCAGTAATCTGCTTCGCCAGGTCTGTTCCCAGTTGGTTTACCAACTCTGTTTGCTTTTTGAAAGCATGCACGGCTTCATTCCTTTCACTTCGAAGCTGAGCTAACTCCTTCTCCAGTTCTGCGTTCGCCCGCTTCAATTCATCCCGCTCAGCTAATACCTGGTTATGCTGATGAATGGACACAGTAGTAGGCTCTTCGATTGGTGGAGGACTCTCTGGTCTGGCATGAGGAAATGGCATCCCTATAGCGTTGGCTCTGGCTCTGATCCATGCTGTATATGGAGGGTAGGCTTGGTTGTTGCTCTTTCCCAACAAAGGCTTTCCTCTCTTACTGATATTGTTCCACGCACGCTGAAGCTTGGACAACAAATCCCCCTCTAAAGTACCCGTGAGGTACAGAGATTCCTGTACCTCTTCCTCCTTCGGCGGAGTCCTCAAAGCATATGCGAACTGACGAACTAGAAACGACGGATTGTAGTTGATGCAACCCTTCCTACCTATCAGAGGTACATTAGGAAACCCACTACAACTGAAGATCACCTCAGTACCCAACCTGTCTCTGTCGAACCAATCGATATCTTCTGCAGATAAATTCATCAGCCGCTCAGGGCACTCAGCTATGGCTGCAGACAAGACAAATGGACCCCTCTTGGGCAAATGACTATCAAGCCATTTGTACAGCAACGGTACGCAGCATGAGACATTCTTCCCTCTCCGGTTCTCATTCTTGTAATGGACTGAGTGATAGACATCCCCGATCAGAGTAGGGACTGGATTCCCTGAAGCGAAGATGTGAAATGCATCAAAGTCTACAAAATCAGGCATGTTGGGGAACAGGATAATGCCATATATGCATAAAGCGAGGATGGCATTGAACGCGTCCCAATATCTGTCCTTAGCACACTGCTAAGCCTTAGCTACTAGAAACTGCAAGGAGAACCCAGGAACCTTGTTCCAACTGGTCACTACTAACTCTGAGGCGTCCAAATGAAGTGAAGAAGCTAAACCAGCCAGATCAGGCTCAGCATCCATGTGGACAAAAGGCACCTGCCTTTTGATAGGCACACCCAGCAAATCAGCATACTCTTCTAGCGTCGGCGCAAGAACAAAATCCTGGAAAGTGAAACATCTCAGCGGAGGGTCGTAGAACTGCAACAGAGCATGCAACCCATTCAACTCGAACGTAGAAGGCTTGCAAACCAGACTGAGCAACCGACCATAAGACTTCCTGAACTCATCCTTCACAGAATCACCTGCTAGAGCTATCAAACCAGTCAACTTCGACACATCAGGGGTAGGAAACTTGTACGCAACGGTCTTCCTGAGAGAGGCCATAACAATAAAATAGGAGGCAAGAAATCCTGGATCGGGGAAACGGTACCTGCAACACAGACACACGTTAATGGAATGCAAATGAACATGCAAACTAATGCAAAATGCAGGCATGCAATAATATATCCAGGTAACTGGTGCTGCGGAGATTCTGTATCAACAATCACTGATGAGAAGAAAACCCCGGTGTAAGACCACACATCTGATCTGCTAAGAACGACCATCTGATAGGACCATATACATAGGATCAAAATTCTGCTCTGTCGATAACAAATGTCTGATAATAAGGACCCCGGATGTATGATCAAGAAATATCTGCTGATGAAGTCTTCAGACCCCAATCAAAAATCTGCCCTATCAAGAACAATCATACAGCTGCTGATGAGATTTTCAGACCCCACTCAAAATCTGCTCTATCAAGAACAAACAACATCTGCTGATGAGATCTTCAGACCCCAGAAATATGCTCTATCAAGAACAAACCACTGATGACAATACTCTGATCAAAACCTGCTCTATCAAGAACAGACAAACACCTGACGACAAGATCCTCTGATCAAAAACCTGCTCTATCAAGAACAGACAAACTGCAACTGAGAAACCCTGGTACCAACATAACTGATTCACTGTCAAGAAAACCAGGTAGTCTGAAGGTCAAAGTTTCCTGCAATAAACCCAATCCCTCTCATAGGTATGGACCTAAACTGACTCAAGGTACGGCATCCTATGCGTTCATCAGCGTCACAAACTTTCAAGAGGGGTGATACGATACCCAGAAGGTGTGGCATCACCAACTCATGAAGAGGCCTCACTTAGCTGAATCACAAATGATCGGTCCCCAGAGTCGACAGTCCACCAAACCAGCAACCGTCTCAACCCAAAGGGTTGAAAGTGAAGCCAACCGGATGAACCTCGTCTGAGCGTGGATTTCATGAGACACTAGTGCCTGCAAAGCAAGCACGCGCCCACTAATTTCCACTCTAAGTCTATGGTGCGCTCAAGCCTGGGTCTGGCTTCTCACTCATCAGAACCCCCATCCCACAACAGCACAAATAATCATATTATACTGAAAACAAAATGCGGGAAATAAAATGCGAGAAGTAAAATGCGATAAATAAACCCAACCCAGCAGGTAAACACACAAACGGTAGGATTGACTCTCGCAGGGAACCGTTGGAGTCCCCAGCAGAGTCGCCAGCTATCGCTTGCGCGAAAATAAGGTGCCGGCATGACAGAAGATTCGCCACCTTTCGTTATTCATCCCTCAGAGCGGGAAAGGAAACGATCGGAAAAAACCTAACGAAAAAGGGTAAGACAAGGTCATCGCAACCGTTGTCTGGGTTCGGGAGTCGGTTACGCAAGGGGAAGGTATTAACACCCCTCACGTCCGTCGTACTCGACGGGATCCTCGCTTGTTTGTTTACTCGGACGGGTTGGTTTTATTCTATCTACCTATCGAGGCTGGCTGAAAAAGAAAAGAAAAATGACTCGGCAAAGCGTCGCGCTTTATGCCTACGTATTCTCATCAGATAATGAGAAATCAGAGTCAACGTAGTTCGGCCTACGAAGGGTTATCGGGGAAGGTAGCTCGCCAAGACATCGCCATCTTGTGCCTACGTACTCTCAACAGGCATGAGAGATCAGAGCTCACGTAGTTCGGGAAACTACGGTTTATTTCCTGTCTTTTACGAAAGAAATGTTTTTTATTGTGTTTGCGATTTCAACCGCACTAGAGACTATGACCTGAGAGTGAATGCGTCGCATGTCACCCAAAGCGTACCATACTAAACATCCAGATTATGGAAAAGAAACTCTCCCACAATCCTTTCTCAGATAGCTTAAGGCTCGTAACGTACGAAAGAAATCATTCATGATTACCGTATCTTAAACTGTTTTGAGATGAGAAGAGAACAGGCCCAACTAGGAGGGAGACTATCAAGTCCTACTGTTATCATGCCATGGCTTCATCCTATGGTTGAGGTTTGAACAGGGAACTCCTAGATGTTGTCATGCATAGGTTTCAACCTAAAAGTCTATCATCAAATCCTTATCAAAGGAAATGAGAGTCCTAAGGGATCATGTCAATGATACACCAAAACAGACAAAGCATCAGCTTAACAGTAAAATGCATGCAATGCAAGTGAGGGAGGAAATGTGTGTGGGGCTTCAGCCTCCACAAGCTCATCTCAACCTCAAGCCAGTCATGAAATAACAGTAATCATACTGAAAAATAAACAACATGCTATCAAGCAATAAACAGTAAACTGCAATCATATAGATAAAATGAAATGAAATGCCATCAGGCAAACAAACCACATGGGCAAGGGAGCTGGGCTCTACCGAATACCCGCAAGCAAAGCCACACAATAACAATACAAGCAGAGGGAGCAACTCAGCCTCTAATGCAATCATGCTCCTAGATTCTACTTATTCTAGATGAACCTAATCTAATGCAACAGACAAGTCAAGCAAAACACACAATACAGAAAAGAAAAACAGAAGAAAGCCTCAGCTCCTCCAGCAGCAACTCAGTCTTCAGACTTCAATCATCAATTGCTTTCCAGGTTTCAACCCTACAATATGAGTATCAACTCATCTTCTCCCTTAAGCTTCAGCTTCTTTGATCAGCTCCACCTTCAGGCTTCACCATCTTCAGGGATCTTCAAGTATCAACTTGATCTTCATGCTCTTCAAGCTTCAGCTGGACTTGCAGTCTTCAAGGATTCATCCTCTTCAACAATCTTCAATGAAGTCTTCATCTTCATGCTCAGGCTCTGACATCTCTCAAGAATAATCAAAACCAGAGAAAATCACCTACTGGATAAGCTGGGGGATATTTGAACTGCTTATTTGATCACAAAAGGTGACCTATAAGGGTTCAATATCAAAGGACTGGTTCCCTCAAAAGTTATACCTCCTGGGTATAGCACTTATCCCTCCAAAGGAGAGAGGTGTATACCCTGGAAGGACTTTGAATCATAGGGAAGAATGGAGGTGAATGATACCATCCATGTTTGAGAAAGAAATTGTCTACATCTAAGCTCTTCCTAGTCCCTAACCCTAAAACAAAACAAAAAGAAGAAAGAACAAGCTCCTCAAGCTCCCCCATGCATCTTCAATCTTCTAGTATGCTCCACCATGCTCCACACAGAGACACCAAGCTCCTCAAATCAAAGGGAAACTCCAAAGCAAAGCAAACTAAACAAAACTTGCCCTAAAGGCAACACAAACAATCATTCAACGCAAAAATCAACTAAAAAAAGTATATTATTCTATTAAATCCTAATATAAATGCTAGGTGATTCTACATAACTACCCTTAAGTCCCATATATTCCCCATAGACTAAATTGCCCTACAAAACCCTAAATCTAAAATTGTTATTGACCTATATTAAAGTTTTAATCAAATTCTATACTACCTAGAATTACCTAATTAAAACTACCCTAAAAATTATCACAAAATTATGAAATTAATTCAAGAGGAACCTAAAACATTCATCTAATCCTCCTAAAAAGATTGAACTCAAAATCCTAAGGGAACTACCCTAACTAAATTCTACAAATTAACATATCAACTAAAAGAATTAAAAAAAGAAATTAAAAGTAAAAATATGCAAAAAATATAAAAATGAAATAAAATGGCTATTTTATGGTTTTATATTTTTCTAGACAGAAAATGGAAAATGGGAAAAAAAGTCTCATTAAAAAATCATGATTTTTCATTTTATTATGAATTTTTAAAGTGAAATAAAATTTGGAGAAAATTATAATATGAGAATTATCATGGGGGTGCAAGAAGAAATAAAATGCAGTTATTATCATATCTGGGCCCAGATAGGGGGGGTGGCATTAGAAACACGCCTGGGCCCATTTAATTCAGAAAACAAATGATAAATCCAGGAAAAAAAGAGAAACGCGTGGTGTAAGTAGTAACTCGTTTCAGTTCATTTTGCAGTTGGGCTTGGATTGGGGGGTGTGGAAAACAAATTCACGTGAGGCCCATGCTGGTACACTAAGTGGAACGCAGCGTTTTGACGTTGTTGGCTTCCCTCCCTTCTTCGTTTTAAATCCTGGCCGTTAGATGGTTTTCCCAGGTCAAATATTCAATGCGCATCCAACGGTATTGCCATCGTCTTCCTCCTTAAGACTAGGGTTTCATAAAACCTCCATTGAAATGCAAGCTTCATGCATCATTCTTCCACTCCTTCGTGTGACTTCATTACTCCACCAAATTGCACGATCTAAGAACCAATCTTGGCCTACTTTTCACGTAGAACACAACTGTGGCAATGGATTTCAATGATACCCCCTAAATCATGCAAACCGAACGCACACCCAAGCCAATCTCAAAATTTCATCAACTTTCGACCTTCACCAAACTCAACATTCTTTATATAGAAATGATCCTTATGTCATGCTGATTATAACTAGCCAAAAATCGTGCATTATAACCCACTAAATCACTCATTCCAGCTCCATCAAGAATCAACCACCATGAATGAAACCTCACCAATTGGTCTTAAACTCATCCAAATGAACCACCTAATTGTCTCTAATGGTTTTACAACAAGAACTAACCCTAGCCATGCCTAAATCAGAGCGTGGAAGTGATTTTGCATACCTTGTTTCTTGCAATGGTAGGTGTTGAAAAGCTTCAATCCAAGCCTTGTAGCTCCTCAAGAATGGTCCCTAGGTGATGAACAATCCTCTGCTTGCACAAGATTTGATGGAAATGGCTTGTATCTCAAGATCCAATGCCTTTTGCTCCCTTGCAATTTCAATTGGAAAGCTCTCAATTCTTCATCAATGGAACCTCACTCTAGCATGAACATACTCAGCAATGTTTGTAGAGAAGATTTGTGTAGAAAAATGGAAGAGTAATGAAGATAAAAATGAAGTTTGAATACAATTTGCAAAATGGAGTTTTTGGATTCAATCTCTATTCTCTACCACCATTAACATCAACAATCACCAACCATTCACCATTGCAGATTGTATCCAATATATAGACTGATTTAGAAAGGTCTAGAACCTCCTAGAACCATCTAGTAAGAACTTGAACTTTCATGACATGATAATTTGCATTTCCAATTCTCACCACATGATATCTCATGCAAAAAACCCTATAATGCTTGCAACCAACTTGAATATCTCCTTACATGAGATTTAGGACAATATACAATGCATATTTCCCTTATTCATTAAGCTTTTCCTTATTTTGGTTTGGTACCCCATTATGCAAGCAACCAAATTACAAAGCAACCCTAATATTCAAGCCTCAAATCAAAATTGTGGCTGAACCATTGTTCTTAAAATGTCCTTTGGAGTCAAAATGACCTATCATATGACATGGTTAGGGTTTATAGCTTGGATTTTATGATTTTCCATTTCACTTGAATTAACTTATGCCTCATTTTTAGGCCATTTTTATCACTTTTTGATATGAGCCTTTCCAACATCTCATGACCACCCTACTAACCTTAAAACATCATTCTAAGCAACTTTGATGTTTAAGGTTTTTCCATTTGAAGCTTGGAAGTAGGAGATATGGCCTTATGCTTGAAATGACCTATAACTTCCAAATGACCAAAATGCCCTTGGCTTGTCAAAGCCATAAGTTGAGTTCTACAAATTTTATCAAGGACTTATAGTACTCTATATAAAGCTAAGAAGATTCTCTTCAACATTCATGTTGACCAAGAGACCATAGGAATTATCCTACTAGGGCAAAAGTTGTCTGCAAGTTGGGTGACTTTCAAGGACCCAAATTCACATACCTCAGATGACCTGTAATTTGTCAAAACCATAACTTGAGTTCTGCAAATCCTATCAAGGACTTCTACCACTCAAATTAAATATAAGAACAAGCTCTACAACATTCATGTTGTGGGGAAGATGAGATGACAATCACATCTTGAACTAAAACTGCCTGGAAGATAGGGATCAAACTAGGGGATTTTATACTGTCAATCCTTAGAAACCCTAGCTTAAAACTTCCCAAACTCCTCAATCATGATGATTTGGTCTAGGAATCATCCTTATAGTATCTCAATACATCATTCCATGATCACATGGCCCTTGGATTAGGTCTCAACCTTCTCCAAATCATCAGTTGACCTAGGGTTGACCCAGTCAAACCCTAATTCTACCATTCATGGCTGAATCTTCTGAATTCTTGCATAATGACCTCTCTGGGATTCATGATGGCTTTCAAGACATCTCATAGACTTTCTCAAAGCTTCAAGTCCATTCTCAAAGTCTCAGAATCATCTGAGGAGCTCCCACAACTCTCAAATTATGAGACACACAACCTTGGTTTCAACCAATTCCTCTGAGGATCTCTTGAGCTTTCTGATAAAGGTGTCAACCTTCAAACACTTGATGGGTAAATAAATGTTGGTCAAATTTTGGGGTGCAACACCCAGGAACTAGAATCGAGGGGAAACGTCCCCTGCATATATACATGTCTGCATTTTGCATAGAGTTTTTGCATAGCAGGTGCAGCGGAACCATTTTTCTTACCCCTGTTGGTTCGTAGATTGTTTCAGGATAGACGGCCAGACTACTCACCGGTACGCCACCAGAGGGAATCAACGCTGAGTTATGGAACAAGTGCAAGTTGAGATGCAGAAGATAAGGGACAAGATGGCTCAGTTTTTGGAGCTGATGCAGGGTGTGGCAAATGGCCAAGAACAACTGAGGACTCTTGTCCAGCCATTGATTGCTCGTGTTGACAATAATGGTGTTCTTCATGGAGGTACTGCTTCTAATCCTCCTCGTGGTGATGGTATGCCGCATGCTCATGCTATTCCTACAACAGTTATCCCTCCAGGCGGAGGCAACGTAGGCGAAATCCCTGAAGTGGTGTGCGCTGTGCATGGCAAAAATGTTCCTCAATGGGATGAGGACCAGCAGGAGGATGCATTTTCTATGCGAGATATTGGTGTTGGACTGCCGTCCGAGGCTGACAAAAGGTTCAAGCTGATTGAAGAAAAGATGAGATCTTTTGAAAATCAGAATTTCATGGGGCTAGACATGGCCAATCTAGGGCTGATCCCAGATCTGAATGTTTCGCTGAAGTTCAAAGTCCCTGACTTTGACAAGTATAAGGGAACTACTTGCCCAAGGGTCCACTTGCGTTCTTATTACCACAAGATTTCTGCTTACTCGGATGACGAGAAATTGCTCATTCACTTTTTTCAAGACAGCTTGTCTAGACCCTCGCTTGAGTGGTATATAGAACTGGAGCCTGTCAATATCCGTAGTTGGAGAGACTTAGCTAAAGCCTTCGTGAAGCACTATCAGTATAATAGTGACCTTGCTCCTAACAGGGTCTAACTCCAGAATCTGTCTCAAAAGACTGGTGAATGCTTTAAGGAATACGCCCAGAAGTGGCGCGAATTAGCAGCAAGAGTACAACCTCTGATGGTGGAGCATGAATTGATTGATATGTTCGTCGCTACTTTTCCTGGTGTGTATTATGAGAAGCTTATCAGTAGCATGTCTGGTAGCTTTTTCGATTTAATCATCACTAGAGAGAGAGTAGAAAACGGTATAAAGTTGGGAAAGATCCAATCTGGTGAAGTGTCCTCATCTGGAGGAGGAGGTAAAAAGGTGTTTGGTAATAAGAAGCGTGAAGGCGAGACTAATTCAGGGTCTAGTTCCCGAAGGAATAGACATCAACGCTAGCAAAATCGCCAGCAGCAGCAGCAGGTTGCTAGTATCACAATTCCAGCCGTTCCTCAATAGCAGCAACCACAGAAACAACCGCAACAGTAGAATTAACAGGGTTATAGAAGATTTCAGGATCGAGGCCGGGTGAACAAACAATTTGACGCGCCTCTGATGCCGTACTCTCAACTGCTTCAACATCTGTTACAGTTACAATTTGTACAAAAGAGAACCATGGCTCCTTTGACAGGACCACCTCCACCTGGTTATGATGCGACTGCTCGTTGTGAGTTCCATTCCGGGGCACCTGGGCACAATATTGACAATTGCAAGGCCTTTAAACACAAAGTTCAGGATTTGGTGGATATCAAGGCAACAAATTTTGCTCACGACGCTCCCAACGTCGTGCAGAACCCCATGCCCAACCATGGGGCAGCCGGAGTTAATGCAATCATTGAAGATGAGAGTTTAGATCTGATAACTGATATCAATGATTTGAAGACGTCGTTGGGCTTTGTGAAGGAGAAGTTATTGAAGGGAGGGATATTCCCGGGATGTAATGAATCATGTGCTGAATGTTTGAGTCATCCCGAGGGATGTGCAAAGCTGAAGAGCTGTATTCAGGGTATGATGAATGATGGAATGTTGCAGTTTGACCGGATTGCCGAGAAGAAGTCTAAAGAGATAATGGTGTAGGAAAAGAATGAGGTTGCAACGATCTCAATTCCATATAAAACTATAAGTATTTCTACGCCTAGACTGCTGTCGCTTGCGCGAAAATAAGGTGTCGGCAAAACAGAAGAGTCGCCACCTTTCGTTATTTATCCCTCAGAGCGGGAAAGGAAACGATCGGAAAAACCTGACGAATAAGGGTAAGACAAGGTCATCGCAACCATTGTCTAGGTTCGGGAGTCGGTTACGCAAGGGAAGGTATTAGCACCCCTCACGTCCGTCGTACTCGACGGGATCCACGCTTGTTTGCTTACTTGGACGGGTTGGTTTTAATCTATCTACCTATCAAGGCTAGCTAAAAAAGAAAAGAAAAATGACTCGGCAAAGCGTCGCACTTTATGCCTACGTATTCTCATCAGAGAATGAGAAATCAGAGTCAACGTAGTTCGGCCTACGAAGGGTTATGGAGGAAAGGTTGCTCGCTAGGATATCGCATCCTATGCCTACGTACTTCCACACTGTATGGAAGACCAGAGCAAACGTAGTTCGGGAAACTACGGGTTATCTCCTGAAAGAAGTGTTTTTTATTGTGTTTGCGATTTCAACCACACTAGAGACTATGACCTGAGAGGGAATGCGTCCTTTCTCAGATAGCTTAAGGCTCGTAACGTACGAGGGAAATCATTCATGATTACCGTGTCTTAGACTGCTTTGAGATGAGAAGAGAACATGCCCAACTAGGAGGGAGACTATCAAGTCCTACTGTTATCATGCCATGGATTCATCCTATGGTTGAGGTTTGAACAGGGAACTCCTAGAAGTTGTCATGCATAGGTTTCAACCTAAAAGTCTATCATCAAATCCTTATCAAAGGAAATGAGAGTCCTAAGGGATCATGTCAATGATACACCAAAACAGACAAAGCATCAGCTTAACAGTAAAATGCATGCAATGCAAGTGAGGGAGGAAATGTGTGTGGGGCTTCAGCCTCCACAAGCTCGTCTCGACCTCAAGCCAGTCATGAAATAACAGTAATCATACTGAAAAATAAACAACATGCTATCAAGCAATAAACAGTAAACTGCAGTCATACAGATAAAATGAAAACATGCTATCAAGCAAAATAAACACATGGGCAAGGGAGCGGGGCTCTACCGAATACCCGCAAGCAAAGCCACGCAATAACAATACAAGCAGAGGGATCAACTCAACCTCTAATGCGATCATGCTCTTAGACTGAACTTATCCTATATGGACTTATTCTAATGCAACAGACAAATCAGACAAAACAAACAATACAGAAAAGAAAAACAGAAGAAAGCTTCAGCTCCTCCAGCAGCTACTCAGTCTTCAGACTCCAGAGATCACTTGCTTTCCATGTATCAGCCCTACAATATGAGTATCAACTCATCTTTTCCCTTAAGCTCCAGCTTCTTCGATCAGCTCCACCTTCAGGCTTCACTATCCTCAGGGATCTTCAAGTATCAACTTGATCTTCACAAAGTCTTCAGACTTCAACAATCTCCAAGGAATCATCCTCTTCAAAGCTTCAGCTTCTATCTCCAATGGCTTTTCTTCAAGTCCTGATCTCCAAGCTGAGGAATCAATCACAAGAGCAAACTGGGTGCTAAGCAGTTAGTTGACCACCAAGGGTGGCAAACGTACTGCTATCAGCACAAGGAATATTTCTCTCAAGAGTTCTATCTCTCAGACATTAGCACCAAGCCTTCCAAAGGAAGGGGGTGAGTGTCTTAGAGAGACTCTGTATCACAGAGAAGAATGGAGGCAATCAAGACCTTCCATGTTTGAGAATCAAGTTGGCTACTCTAGAGCTCTGCCTAACTCCTATATCCTACAAACTGAACAAACAAAAGCTACAACTAAGCTCCTCTTCAAGGTCTTCAAAGTATTCAATGATGATCCACAAGGTCTTCAACTCAATCTTCAAGGCTCACCCACTCAAAAGAGAAGAAAAGAAAGCAAAACAATACAAACTATGCCCTTAAGCAACACACATACTAACCATACATTCACAAATCAATTAAAAATACTAAAATACTATATAATATTCTAGTAAAATTCTAGGGGATTCTATACATACTTACCCTTAACCCATATATTCCCCATACACTAATTTGGCCTATAAAACCCAAAACAAAATTGTTCAAATCTACTTATGCAACCTAAAACCCTAATTTTGTTATACTAATGCTAGCCTAAACAAACTAATCAAATTTTAATCTACAAACCATCAATTAAATCCTATAGGAACTATGATTCAATACCTAACTATGCCAAAAAGAATGGCTCAAAAATCCTAAGGGAAAGTCCTAAAACAAATTCTACAAAATGAAGTATACACATAAACTTCTAAAAAAGCTATTTACAAGAATAATATGCTAAAAAATATTAAAAGAAAAATAAAATGGAATTTTATTTATTTACATTTTTCTAGACATGATTATGAACATGTAGAAAAAATAAGCATTAAAAAACAATCATTTTCCAATTTTATATGGATTTTATAAAATGCAAGAGAATAAAAGAAATTAAAATAAGAAAATAGAAGAAAAATGGGGATGGGGGGTGTCAAACTGAATACGCCCAGTTCATTTTATGATGGGCCCATAAACCCAGGGGTGCGCGTAGCAATTGGTAGGCCCATGCGCTTCAGGAAAATCAAAAGAAAAATTAAAAGAAAATGAAAACGAAGCCGGTGCAGAAAGCAGCAAATTTCAGTTCATTTTTGGATTTGGGCCGCTGGTGGGGTGTGAATATCACAAGTTTCATTAAGCCCAAGATTACTCACTTAATAGAACGCTGCGTTTTGCTCTTGATGTTTCCCTCCGTTTCTGAAATTAAACTCTGGCCGTGCGATGGAATTAAAAGGTCAAACATCCAGAATGATCCAATGGTGAATAATTCGTCTTCTCCAAGTGACAATTAGGGTTTTCAGTTCCATCTTCCATGCATGAGATTTCAATCCACTCGTTCTTCCTTGTTCCTCGATGAAATTCGAAACTTCCAAAAACAAATATGACCTACTGATTGCCAAGAACACGATGGTGCCAACAATTTTCACTGAAACATCTTGTATCACTCTAACAGAACGCATGAACATTAGGGTTTCAACACTTTTCTCTGTGATCAACTCTGGTTAAACTTAAATCTAATGGCATAAACTTGTTCTACACATTACCCTAATTAATCTGCACTATATCATGATCACTGAATCTCCATACACAGCTTGTTCTTATACTTGCAAGAAATGGCACCCTGCCACGAAACTCCATGGATCTCTCTCAAATCCTCAGAAAATCATCAACTAACCTAGCATGTTATCTTTCCACCTAGAATTCTAACAGAATGCACCTAAATAAGGACCTATGGAGCAAGTTACCAACCTGTTAAGAATCAATGGTGAGTGATGTTAGGGCTCGATTTGGCACTTGTAATCTTCTCCAAATGCTCCTCCAATGGTGGACACCTTTCTGTTTGCAAGAATTGAGATGGATGAGGCTTGTGGAAGAAGAAATGGAAGCTTGCTTGATTTTGAAGAAATCTTGAAATGGTGCTTTCTCTCTCACTCTCTCCAATGAACTCAGCAACTTTCACCAACCTTTCCCTCATTGTGATTCATCCTTTTTATAACAATCAATGGAATAGTCTAGGAACTTCTAGAATGAGCTAGAAAGTTAAGGAATTTCTCATGAAGTGGTACATTGTACATCTCATATCTCATGCCTTAAGACTTTAAATTTGGCTTTAAAATCTCCCCTTGTGAGATATTGAAAGAGAATGAGTGAAAAACATGCCTTGGTTTTGCCTTATGCCAAGTTTCTCAAATTGCCTCATTATGCAAGAATGAAAATTACAAAGCAACCTCCATTTTAAGACCTCAAATCAAAATTATACTTGAACCATTGTTTTTAAAATAATGTTTGGAGTCAAAATGACATATTGGATGACCCATTTTGGATTTGTGGATCTCCCAAACCAACTTCCAACTTGGATTCTTTTACTTTATAAGTCATTTTTAGGTCATTTTTACCCATTCATGAAAATCCTTGCTACAAGCTTTTTCAATAACTCATGACCACTTTTATAGGCTTAAAATCCCATTTTGAACAACTTTGATGTTTTGAGTTTTTTCATTTGAGGCTTGGAAATAGGAGATATGGCCTTTGCTTAAAATGACCTATAACTGCCAAATGACCAAAATACCCCTGTCTTGTTCAAACCATAAGTTGAGTTCTACAAATCCTATCAAGGACTTCAAGTACTCTCTAGAAAGCTAAGAAGATGATCTTAAAAATTCATGTTGACCAAGAGATCATAGGAATCATCCTACTAGGGCAAAAGTTGTCTGCAAGTTGGGTGACTTTCAAGGACCCAGATTCACACACCTCAGCTGACCTGTAATTTGTCAAAACCATAACTTGAGCTCTGCAACTCCTATCAAGGACTTCTACCACTAAAATTAAAGCTATGAACAAGCTCTACAACATTCATGTTGTGGGGAAGCTGAGATATCAATCACATCTTAAGCTAAAACTGCATGGAAGATAGGGATCAAATTAGGGTTTTTTTCACTGACAATCCTTGGAAACCCTGACTTGAAACTTCTCAAACTCCTCAATCATGATGAGTTGGTCTAGGAATCATCTTTATAACATCTCCATACATCATTCCATGATCTCATGGCCCTTGGATTAGGTCTCAACCTTCTCCAAATCTTCAGTTGACTTAGGGTTGACCCAGTCAAAACCCTAATTTCACCACTCATGGCTGAATCTTCTGAATTCTTGCACAATGACCTCTCTGGGCTTCATGATGGCTTTCAAGACATCTCATAGACTTTCTCAAAGCTTCAAGTTCATTCTCAAAGTCTCAGAATCATCTGAGGAGCTCCCACAACTCTCAAGCTATGAAGCACACAACTCTGGTTTCAACCAATTTCTTTGAGGATCTCTTGAAATTTCTGATGAAGGTATCAACTTTCAAACACTTGATAGGTAAATAAATGTTGGTCAAATTTTGGGGTGCAACAACCGCCAACCGTTATCATCACCAAAGCCGGGCCTATGCCGTATGAGAGTACCAATGCAATTCCGGAGCGGAGGTATATTGTAATAGGCAAAAACAGGAGTTGAAGAGCTTGCCGACTGATTATGTGGATAATCTAGTGGGAGCTAGGGGAATCACTCGAAGCGGAAGAGTGTTCTCATCACCCGAAGTGGTTGTCGACAGAGCTGATAAGGGTAAGAAGGTTGTGGTGGAAGAAACTTCTCAGGCTAGAGAGAAGAGTTCTTTGGAGAAGGAAGTGGAGGAGTTCATGAGATTGATAAGAAAGAGTGATTATAAGATAGTTGATCACTTGCAACAAACCCCCTCCAAGATCTCTATTATGTCGTTGTTGCTATGTTCAGAAGCGCACCGGAATGTGTTGTTGAGGATATTGAATACTGCTTACGTGCCGCAAGAGATATCGGTTAACCAACTTGAAGGGGTTATAGCGCACGTCAATGCAGGTAATGGTTGAGGTTTCACGGACTTGGATTTAACCCCGAGGGGCAGGAATCATAATTGTCCGTTGCACATTTCAATGGAATGTCGTGGAGCCGTCCTGTCTCATGTGCTGGTAGATACAAGATCATCTTTGAACATGCTTCCGAAGAAGGCACTGATGAAATAGGATACTCGGGGTATAACGTGTACGCCAAGTGACTTGGTAGTACGTGCTTTTGACGGTACCAGAAGATCTGTGTTTGGAGAGATGACATTGCCTATTCAGGTGGATCCCAAAGTATTTGATGCAGTATTCTATATTATGGACATTCAGCCTGCCTATAGCTGTTGGTTGGGCCATCCATGGATTCACTCAGCGGGAGCTGTAACTTCCACGCTGCACCAGAAGCTCAAGTATATGGTGGGTGGCAACGTTGTCACTGTATGTGGAAAGGAAGATATAATGATCAGTCATGTCTTCGTTTAAATACCTTGAGGTGGATGGTGAAATCCATGAGACTCTTTGTCAAGCCTTTGAGACGGTACAAATTAAAGACAAAGTGTCTGCTATGAGCAAAGCTCCCGAAGTGGCCATGTCGTCATTCAAAGAAGCCCAGGCAGTAGTATAGGCTGAGGCAGCACCAGGTTGGGGTCAAGTGCTGGATGTACCCCATAAGCAGGATAAATTTGGTCTGGGATACCGCCCATCTTCTTCGTCATCCTCACAGAGCGTGCCGCGCTACAAAGGGCTGATACAGTTTACCAAAGGCGGGGTTATCTTTGAGCAGATCAACGATGTTTCAGACGAAGACGGGGATAACGACTGTGATATGGACTCGTGGATTCAGCCATGCATTCCAGGACAAAGCCTCAACAATTGGTCTATCGAGGAATTCATTCAAGTGACAATGGAAGAGTAATACTTTGTTTTTCTAATTATTGTATAACCCTATGTTCTACTCGGAGCATAGTGGTTCTTGTCTTCAGGGCCTGTCTGTTTATGCTTGCACAATCTTTTTCAATTAATCAAAGGGTGTTTTTCTGCATTCAAATATTGTGATCCTTGTTTTTCATGTTTTATGTTTAACAATAAAATGGAAATGTGGCGTTGTGCTTGTTTTGCATATCATTTTAAGCATTTAACCATTATCATTGTAGGATTCACATTGCAGATGACACCGTGCCAGAGACATCTATGACTCGCTTCGACTTTGACAATCCGATATTTCAAGCCGAAGAAGAGATTGACGAAGATGAAGACTTACCAGAAGAGCTAGCTAGACTTTTGAAACAGGAAGAAAAGGTTATTCTGCCTCATTAGAAGGAAATCGAGGTTATTAACTTGGGTTCTGAGGAAGTTGTGAGGAATGTTCGGATAGGGGCTGCACTGCAGAGTGACATCAAGCAAATGTTGGTTAAGATGATCCATGAGTATAGTGATATCTTTGCTTAGTCGTACGAAGACATGCCTGGGCTTGACACAGACATCGTGGTTCATCGCTTGCCGTTGCATGAAGAGTGTCCGCCAGTCAAGCAGATGCTCAGGCGTACGAGACTAGATATGGCTGTAAAAATCAAGGAAGAAGTCCAGAATCAGTTGGACGCAGGATTTTTAGCCGTTACAACTTACCCTCCGTGGGTCGCCAACATCGTGCCTGTGCCTGAGAAGGATGGCAAGGTACGAATTTGTGTTGATTATAGAAATTTGAATAAGGCGAGCCCGAAGGATGATTTCCCGCTCCCCCACATTGACGTATTGGTTGATAATACTGCTTAATATTCCGTGTTTTCCTTCACGGACGGTTTTTCCGGTTATAACCAGATCAAGATGGCACCAGAGGATATGGATAAAATGACGTTTATCATGTCGTAGGGGACTTTCTGTTATAAGGTAATGCCTTTTGGGTTGAAAAACGCAGGGGCAACCTATCAGCGGGCTATGGTCACTTTGTTTCATGATATGATTCATCATGAGATTAAAGTCTATGTTGATGACATGATAGCAAAGTCGCAAACGGAGGAAGAACATTTGGTCAACCTGTTGAAGCTGTCTGAAAGGCTCAGGAAATTCAGGTTGAGGTTGAATCCTAACAAGTGTATGTTCGGGGTCAGGTTAGGAAAGCTGCTGGGGTTCATTGTCAGTTAAAAAGGAATCGAGGTCGATCCTTCAAAAATAAAAGCTATTTAAGATATGCCAGCGCCGAAACAGAAAAAGAGGTTCATGGTTTCTTGGGGAGATTGAATTACATTGCTCGGTTCATATCTCATCTCACAGCCACGTGTGAACCAATATTCAAATTGCTAAAGAAAGATCAGGCGGTTGTCTGGAATGAAAATTGCCAAAGGGCATTTGATAAAATAAAAGAATATTTGCAGGAACCTCCGATATTGATACCCCTAGTCGCTGGAAGACCTTTGATAATATATCTAACGGTTCTTAAGAACAATATGGGTTGTGTTCTCGGTCAACACGACGAGACTGGAAGGAAAGAGCATGCAATATACTATCTGAGTAAAAAGTTCACAGATTGTGAGTCTCGGTACTCGATGTTGGAGAAAACGTGTTGCGCGCTCGCGTGGGCTGCCAAACGTCTGGGACAGTATATGCTTAATCATACAACCATGCTGATTTCGAAGATGGATCCGATTAAATATGTCTTCAAAAAGCAAGCACTTTTTGGAAGAATTTCCAGGTGGCAGATGATACTGACAGAGTACGACATCCAATATGTTTCCCAGAAAGCTATCAAGGGAAGTGTTCTATCAGAGTATCTCGCCGAACAGCTGGTCGAGGACTATCAACCTATGAAGTTTGATTTTCCTGACGAAGACATCATGTACCTGAAGATGAAAGATTATGATGAACCGTTGCCTAACGAAGGTTCTGAGCATGGCTCCCAGTGGCAAATGATATTTGATGGTGCTATTAACTCATACGGTAGTGGAATTGAGGCAATCATCATGACTCCTCAGGGTTCTCATATACCACTCACTGTCAGGTTGACATTTTCTTGCATTAACAATGAAGCAGAGTATGAAGCATGCATCATGAGGTCGGAGGAAGCCATTGATCTGAGGATCAAGAACCTAGATGTGTACGGCGATTCATCGCTAGTTGTAAATCAAATCAAAGGATAATGGGAGACCAGGCAACCCAATCTGATTCCTTACATGAACTATGCGAGGAGGCTGTTGCCATTCTTTGATCGTGTAGAGTTCCATCACGTGCCGAGAGAGGAGAACCAGATGGTTGACGGTCTGGCAACGTTATCCTCAATGTACAAGGTGAACTATTGGAATGATGATCCAAGAATAGTCATCTCGTGCCTTGATAGACCAGTGTTTGTGTTTGCCATTGAGGAAGCCTCTGATGGCAAGCCATGGTTTTATGACATCTAGAACTTTCTTAAGAAGCAAGAGTATCCGCCAGGGGCGTCGACCCGGGATAAGAAGACTCTGAGAAGGTTGTCTGACAACTTTTATCTAAATCAGGATGGTGTACTCTATAGGAAGAATTATGATTTGGTGTTACTCAGATGCGTGGATGAAAAAGAAGCAAGCTTGCTTATGGAAGAGGTCCACGAAGGAGCCTTTGGTACGCATGCCGGCGGGCACGCCATGTCTCGAAAACTGTTGCGAGCAGGGTATTATTGGCTGGAGATGGAATCTTATTATTTCAAATATGCGAAGAAATTCCATAAATGCCAGATTTATGCAGACAAGATTCATGTATCGCCGTGTCCTCTGAATGTCATGGCATCTCCTTGGCCCTTTTCCATATGGGGCATTGACATGATTGACAAGATTGAGCCCACCGCATCTAATGGACATTGCTTCGTTTTGGTAGCCATTGATTACTTTACCAAGTGGGTGGAAGCAGCCTCCTATGCGAATGTCACGAAGCAAGTCGTAGCCAGATTCATCAAAAAGGACATCATCTGTAGATACGAAGTGCCTGAAAGAATCATTACTGATAATGGTTCGAACTTGAATAACAATATGATGAAGGAACTGTGCCAGAGTTTCAAAATCGAGCATCACAACTCATCTCCCTATCGTCCGAAGATGAACGGCGCTGTTGAAGCAGCCAACAAGAACATCAAGAAGATAGTGCAGAAGATGGTTGTAACCTACAAAGATTGGCATGAGATGTTGCCCTTTGCTTTGCATGGTTATCGTACTATGGTACACACTTCAAATGGGGCAACTCCTTTCTCGCTGGTGTATGGTATGGAAGTTGTCCTACCATTAGAGGTTGAGATTCTTTCTTTGAGAGTTCTGGTCGACGTCAAGCTCGATGAGGCAGAATGGGTAAAGAACAGATTGAATCAGATCAACTTGATGGACGAGAAAAGGATAGCGTCTATTGCATATGGTCGGTTGTATTAGAGCTGGGTGAAGAAAGCTTTCGACAAGAAGGTGCACCCTCGAAGCTTTCAGACGGGCGATCTTGTGCTGAAAAAGATTCTCCCTCCACAAATAGATCACGAGGGCAAATGGAATCCCAACTATGAAGGTCCATACATCGTACGAAAGGTCTTCTCCGGAGGAGCCTTGCTGTTATCCACCATGGATGGTGAGGATTTTACATCCCCTGTGAACGCAGACGCAATTAAAAAATACTTTACTTAAAGAGACCCGCTGGAAAGAAAAAGAATATCTAGGCAAAAATGGGGCATCCTGGCGAACCATAAAAAGAATGGGTTCGGGCAAAAGTTAGGGATATAAAAGAAAAGATGTAAACCCGCAAAGTTGAAAACCTGCAAAGGCGACTTTGGCAAAAAAGGGTATCCCGGTGAATTAAAACCCGAAAGGGCGATTCAGGAAAAAGTTAGGGATTTAAAAAGCAAATGATTGCGGTCTGCGTGTGATCTTTAGAGCTTAGTGGATTGAGGGAGGACCTGAGGGCCGTTTATCTGAATTAGTCTCTTCTGAAGACGAAGTGTCGGTGAAGCATCAGAGTCATGCGGGTCATAGATGGATCAACTTATAGTGTTCATCTGTGCCACATTGCCGATATTCTGTATATTTCTGTGCATTTCTGTATATTTTTGCGCAGCTTCCTCTTTTCAGGGGTTGCATCTATTGTAAAATCTTGCCTATTTACAGGCCCATCTGTCAATAAAACATATACAATTCAGTAATTGTTTGTTTTGCTTTAGCCTTACCGTTTTGTTTGCAAAAAACGCCCGATGTTTTTGATAAACTATGCATACATAAACTTGTAGGCTTTGCCAATTATCGTTAAAACTTCGAGTTATTTGAACAACGTCACGGATGTTGGCCGAGATAGTTCCTTTGTATAGGATATCTTGTCTGTTTGTTCATTTTTTGCAGGGTCGTTACCCTTGGGGCAATTCGTCAGGTATCTCCGGTATGATCACCATTTCCCCCGGCTATTGAAGTTTGAACACCTCTATCCCCGGTAGAGTTGTAGGCCGAGGGAGTGAGCAGTTAAGCGTGTACGCTTACCCCCAACAGTTGGTCCGTACACATTTAATCCCCGCAGGTGGCAGGTATGTATTTACTCCCCAGCGAGTCGAGATGGGATTTCTCCCCACAGGGTCTGAACTATGATTTTGTATCCCCTCGGAGTTCGAGTTGTTGACTCATCCCCAAGCATAGGTCAATGTTGTATCCCTCATTGGGCGATCCCCAATTGAGTTGGCTTTTTTCCCTTGCAGGATCGTAGAGTTGTCTCTATCCTCAGCAAAGTCAACATGAAGTGGTTCTATTTCCCTGCAGAGATAGACTATTTCCCAGCGAAGTCGGTAAGTTTGTGATTCCCCGGCAGAGTGGATCTATGGCAGAGATAGATTGTTCCTCAGGTGAGTAATTCCCGGCAGGTTAAATTTTGACTTTTTGTCCCGGTAAGTCGTCACTCTCAGGTAATTATTGGTGAGCCATTCAGGGCTATGTTCTTCAGTAGGGTGTGTTGCGAATATCGGTGGTTGATTCCAAATTCCCTGCAGAGTTGTGGATTCCCTAGTAGGGTGAGGTGTGTTTTCAATGTCTGGTTGTCTAAGGGCAGAGCCGTCTTTTCCCCAGAAGAGTTGTATTCTGGAAGGCCGTTCAGAGCATTTTTCTCGGCAGGTTTTGATTTGAATCCCCAATTGAGTTTGAACTGCATGTTCTTGTAAAAACTTTGTTCCCCAGTAAGGAAGCCGTCTAAGGATCGTTTCCTAGTCCAATGGCGATTAGCATGGGTTAACCTTTTCCCCAGCAGGGTGGACTTTGGTTTTCGTCAGCATTTATTTTGCTGGTTTGGTTCCGTTGCATTTTGCATTCTGTGCATAGCATCCTCCAAACGCGTAGAATTTCCATTTTGTATGGAGCATTGCGCCATTTTCAAACATACGCATATGAAACATAGGCCATGTAGTTACCTCTTTTTTTGCAGGTATATCTCCGATAGATGACTGATATCTTTGCCGAATGGTATTCAGACTATACTGCAATTTTAGATGGACGAGTCTATCCCATCATATGTTTCCTTAATAGAGTGACTTGGTTAAGTTCCTCTTCTTTCCCCAATGGGATCGCCAACAGAGTGATTTGGTTAAACTTCTCAACAGAGTGACTTGGTTAAGTTTCTTCGTGCTCTCAAAGCAGAGTTATTGGGTTAAATTTCTCTCTTTCTCCCTGCCAGAGTTGCTTAGTTAAGTTTTTCTCTTCCCCAGCGGAGTATCCTCAAGATGGTTTTATTAGCCTTGGGAAATCCCTACCCTTGGTTTCGTTTCTCGCTTTTATTTAGCGAATGTCTGGCGGCGATGTCAGAAGTCTTTACCTTTGGTTTCGTTTCTCGCTTTTATTTAGCGAATGTCTGGCGGCGATGTCAAAACTCTTTACCTTTTGGTTCATTTCTCGCTTTTATTTAGCGAATGTCTGGTGGCGATGTCAAAAGTCTTTACCTTTGGGTTCGTTTCTCGCTTTTATTTAGCAAATGTCTGGCGGCGATGTCAGAAGTCTTTACCTTTGGGTTCATTTCTCGCTTTTATTTAGCAAATGTCTGACAACGATGTCAGAGGTTTCTCAACTGTGTGGATTTCTGGCGGCGATGTCAGATGTTGTATTCCCTGCAGATTTTTGGCGGTGATGTCAGATTTATATCAACTTCGTAGATTTCTGGTGGCGATGTCAGGTGTGTGAAGATTTCTGGCGGTGATGTCAAAAGTTCCTATCTTCGGATTTAGTGTTTGTATTTTATCAAGCAAGATACATGACGGCGATGTCAGATATGTGTGGATTTCTGGCGGCGATGTCAGATGTTTTATTCCCCATAGATTTTTGGCGGAGATGTCAGATGTTTATCAACTTTGTGGTTTTCTGGCGGTGATGTCAAATGTTTATCAGCTTTGTAGAGTTTTGGTGGCGATGTTAGATGTTCTACTCCCCACGGATTTCTGGAGGCAATGTCAGATATGTATCAACTTTGCAGATTTCTGGCAGCGATGTCAGAGGTGTATCAATTTCGTGGATTTCTGGCGGCAATGTCAGATATGTATCAACTGCATGAATGCCTGACGACAAGGTCAGATTGTTTATCCACTGCAGAGGTGTATCGGCTTAAT
This sequence comes from Lathyrus sativus, assembly GCA_963859935.3. NCBI lineage: Eukaryota > Viridiplantae > Streptophyta > Magnoliopsida > Fabales > Fabaceae > Lathyrus > Lathyrus sativus. Next base: position 104,851,114 of record OZ012737.1, read on the forward strand.
GAATTCCCAGCGGCGATGTCAGATGTCTTCATCAACTCAACAGATGCCTGATGGCGATGTCAGATGCTCTGTGTTGATCCGATTTTTAGATTTGTTACTCGCTTTTAGTTAGCGAAAGCCTGGCGGAGATATCAGGAATCCTTATCTCAGGATCCTGTACCTGTTTTTTTATCTAACGAATGATTGACGGCGATGTCAGATGTTTCTTCTTAGCTGTGTATTAATTCGATTAGTTTATTGCTTATTGGGTTCAATGGTGCTGACAGCGATGTCAGATGCTTTTACCGACTTAATGTCGATACTTGACGGCGATGTCAGATGTACTTTTCGAACGGGTGTCAAAACCTGACGGCGATGTCAGATATATTTTTTGACTTGGCATCGAGGCCTGACGGCAATGTCAGATGCTTCTTCCGACTTGATGTCAGGACCTGATGGCGATGTCAGATGTTTTATCAGCCTATTGACGATGCATGACGGCGAGGTCAGAGGCCTGACGCGAAGTCAGAGATATCTTCTTTCAGAATTAATGTTATTACTTGACGGCGAGGTCAGGTGTTTTCCTAAAATTGATGCAGAGGCCTGACGGCGAAGTCAGAGGTCCATTATCTGCTATATGGTAGCAGATGTTTTCCCGACAAAGTTTCGATGCCTGACGGCAAGGTCAGGTGATCTTTCCGACTTAGTGTCGTTGTCTGGCGGCAATGTCAAATGATTCTTCTGACGGCGTATCGACGTTGTAACCATTATGCAGTTATCTCCGGAGATTTTCATCCCCAATCCGAGTTTGCAGTTTATTTCTGCGGTTGGCAAATTTTCGGGTTCTTTGATATTCAACCGTATTTTACCTTGATTGTTTGAAAGCCGTTCACTTTTCATTCATTCAGGTCCATGTCGCTTGAATAGGGGCAGCTGTTGTACCCCAAAATTTGCCCAACCTTTTCTTTACTTGGCTTATGTTTACACTGCATTGTTCTAGCATTTGTTCTCTGCATTTTTGCATATCATAGCATTTGTTCTTGAGATAGGGGATCAAGTTTTTCCTGTGGCTCAGAACTCTTTTTAGCGCAAGAGACTGAACAACGAGCATAAAAGGTACCGACATTTATATTGCCCAGTGATCAAGCGGTTGATTTTATTTTATTTTTATAGGATATTTCAGCTTAAGAGGCAGCATTCAGGCTATATCGAGCATTCTCACAGTCACAGTTTTCAAGAGGAAGCTTCAGAGGTTGAACAGAGATTAAAATGGTCGAAAACGAGCAAATGTGCAGATTTCCCTCCAAAAGGCGCCAAAATTCAAAATTTGAAGGTGTTAATCGATTAACCAAATGGTTAACCGATTAACCAAGTCAAAATCAGGTCAATTTCAAATATTCAAGAGGTGTTAATTGATTAACCATATGGTTAACCGATTAACCAGTGCAGATTTTGCCTCTGTACGTGATTTTTCAAGTGAAGCCACTTTGGGGTCCAATTTTGATCACTTGTGAGTTGATTTTTCACCAAGGGAAGGATCTAGAACCATTTTGAATTTTGGTTAACTTTCAAATCATTTCAAATTCCCTCCAAAATTTCCACTCCTCATTCCAAAGCAATTTTCACAAACCACATTCCAAGCCTCATTTGGATCCAAGCCTAAGGGGTATTTAAGTGATCTACTCTAAACCTCACAAAAAAAAATCCTCATAATCTCATTCTCATTTCAGAATTCTCTCTCACTCTCTCTCAATTTTCCTTCAATTTCTCCATTTCCAGACCTTCACCAAAGCTCTTCTCACATTGAAATCCTTGATTCTCCATTGGAATCATTGATTTCTAAGAGCTAAACCTTCATCCTTGATCATCATCATCTCAATTTCTTCATCCAATTTTCGTGCAAGTTTGGATCTGAATTTTGAAGTTGCTTTGAAGGAGCTTATTTGGATTATTTTGGCTTAATTGTTGTGGATCTTCATTTCTACTACAAGAAATCACTTGGATCTTGAAGAATCTTCGAGTTTCTTGCTTCGATCTACTTATTTCCAGCAAATCAACACTAACCGAAGCAATTCTCCACTTTGTAGGTTGGAATTCTTGATCCGATTTTGATTTTGAGCTTATTTGCATAATTAGCATGTGGATCTTCATTTTCGATTGATTTTTCTAATTTGATTCGTATGATCTATGATCTTGTTGGTTTAATGTGTTTACATGTTGATTGGATCACTGTTTGTTGGTTTAAATTCGTGCATAACTGATTATGTGATAATCCGGATCATTAGATAAGTGCTTATGTGTTGAAAGTGCTGTTCTGTTGTTGTTTTTCTGCTGCTGGTATAGGGTTAACCGATTAACCCAGGGTGTTAACCGATTAATCGTTGCGTATATTCAAATTTTCAAGCATTTTTTAGTGGTTAATTGATTAACCCCTGGTGTTAATCGATTAACACTGTGCCAACAGGCCTGTTTTGTTGTTTTTCATGCTTGTTTGGTATAGTTTCACTTCGAATCTTCACGGATCAGTGTGATGTATTAGGAGTGAGATTTTTTGGATATATGTCGTTGTTCTTGATCATTTAATCATGATTTTGTCGACACGCGTGTATGTTTTCCACTTGAATGCACACTTTCGTAGTTGTTGTTCAATGTGTTGAGGTGCTTGCATGTTCATGTTTGCTTGCCTTCTTTTTTTCCTTCTTCTTTACATCTCTCATATGCATGCCTGAGGTTGAGATGTGCTTGTGGAGGCTACTGCCCTACACTTTTTTCCTCCCTCACTTTCATTCTAATTTATTCTTTCTTTTTTCTTCTTCTTTTGTCTTCCTTTGCCATGTTCCCTTAGGACCTCTAATCCTTCTTGTCAAGATGGATTATGATAGACCTTAGACTTGAAACCATGCATGATAACATTAGGTAGCATTCCCTTTTATCCCAATCATAGGTCTACTTTGTATGAGAACATTAGGTTGATTTTAGTCTCCCTTTAGAGTGTCTTTCTCTTCTCATCTCAAAACACTTTCAAAACACATAATAAAGGTTAATGATTGTTGTACGTTACGAGCCTTAAGTACTTGGGAAATGGTGATTGGGGGGCCTCCTCTCAATCATCTAGAGTGTTTAGCATATGTCCTTTGGACGATATGCGACGCATTCGCTCCTAGGTCATAGTCTTTAGTGTAACATGAATTACAATTAATAATCAATGTACTTCTTGTCTAAAAAACACAAAAACAAACATCAAATCATTTTATCATCCGGGATCTTAATTCGGAAAAACTTTTTCAAAAAAAGAGTGTTGTTATGCTTTGGTTCTACCGTAAACAGGCATCGTCCCTAACTGCTAGAATAGAGGTTTAACTCTACTCGGGCCTAAAATATTTTGAACCAACCGGTGTTCTTGTTAGCCCGAACTACGTTTGCTCTGATTTCTCGTACCAGACGAGAATACGTAGGCACAAGACGACGATGTCTTGGAGAGCAACCTTCCCCACCTTTCACCTGTAGTTAGCAGAACTACGTTGACTCTGACTTTTGCATTGCACGAGGGAATACGTAGGCACAGAGCGGCAATGCTCTGCCGAGTCTCTTTTCTTTTCTTTAATCCCTGAGCCGTAGCTTAGATATTAAACAACCTTTTAGGTAGATAACAAAGCATGGATTCCGTCGAGTACGACGGACGTGAGGGGTGTTAATACCTTCCCCTTGCGTAACCGACTCCCGAACCTGAGATATGGTTGCGATGACCTATCTTTTCCCATTTTTGTCAGGTTTTCTCTGATTGTTTCCTTTCTCTCTTTTGGGATAAATAACGAACGGTGGTGACTCTTCTGTCCTTGCCGGCCCCTCTTCACAGCAATGCGACAGCTAGCTACCATGTGATGCAAGCTTTCAAGCAAATTCCATAACCCAAATGCTGCACACAATAAGACAGAAACAACCTGCAAATGACCAAAACGGAAGCAACAAATTCATTACAATTCCAATTGCAATTCATCCTTCAACTCTATAAATAGAAGTGAATTTATCACACTCTCTTCAAGCTTAGAAAGTCAAAATCCTACTGTTAAAATCTCCATAAACAAGCTTTAATCAAATTCTTCCTAAAAGCTTCATTATCTTCATCAGTTCCAAATTCATAAATCTTCAATTCACCTTCAATTTTCCAAATTCATAAATCTTCAATTCACCTTCAATCTTTAGTTCTAAATTCATAAATCTTCAACACATTCACAAACAATACGCATAACCCTGTTGCAAATTCAACATCAGCAACGCAATAAATCCACAAAAAGTTCAACCTCCTTCACTCAACTTCAACTAAACATCAACATCAACGACAACAATTTCGGTTCGCACCGCACAAAAAAAAAGAAGAAGAATGAGTTGGAATTGCTTTCTTACCTGAACAATTTTGCAATCTCCATCGTCGTGTGAACTGCGGTTTCATAGAGGAATGAAATTCATATTGAAATGACGGCATATTCAAGTGGAGCATTTGAAATCGAAGCTGAATTTGGTATTTAGTATGGAGTGTCGCATCGCTGCGAATAGGGGCCGACAAAGAAAGAAGAGTCTCCACCGTTTGTTGGCATTTTGTACTCAACAGGATCCACGCTTGTTGTCTAGTCTAAGGATGAAAAATAAACTATCTAAGGTTGCTGCTAAACGGAGAAAGAACTGACTTGATAGGACATCGCCATCCTATGCCTACGTACTCCCTCGTGCAATGGGAAAGTCAGAGTCAACGTAGTTTGGGAAACTATGGGGGGACGTTGCTCGCCAAGACATCATGTCTTGTGCCTATGTATTCTCATATGGTATGAGAAATTAGAGCAAAACGTAGTTCAGGCTAACTACGGGTAAACGGGGTGTTCTCGATCGCATGAGGGCGAGAGAAAAGGTTCGGGTAGATGATACTAGCGTACACATTCTAGCAGTTAGGTGTATTACTGCTCGACCATTAGAGACTTAGGTGTTACCTGTTTGCGGTAGAACGGACGTAGCACGTCTTTGGGTTAAAAGGTACGGGGAACCTAAAGGTTGAGAAAGAGGAAAAGTGCTCGCTAGGATTATCGCAATCCTATGCCTACGTATTCTCATCTGGTATGAGAAATCAGAGCAACCGTAGTTCGTCCAACTATGGAAAACAGTCTCGATCGCAAGGATGCGAGGGAAAAGTAGTCTCAACCGCACGGGGCAAGAGAAAAGGAGATATCGATCGCACGGGGGCGAGAGAAAAGGGATCCTAGGCCTGGAACGCCTAAACGGGAAGGGATCTGGATCAGATCGAGACACACACTCTAGATCCTAAGACGTAGGAGCAAATGCATCCTATATTTCCCAAAGGGCATACGCTAAACACTCTAGACGAGGTGAGAGGAGGCCCCCACTCATCATTTCCTACGTATCTAACGCTAACAGCTCTCAACACTCACCACGATTAATTAAAAGATTGAATTAAGGAAAAATACCGAACGGAGTGGTTCCGTTGACCCTTGAATTTTCATGCAAGCTTTGATCCAATGCTTTTATCTCCTCTTTGATCCTTGGTGCTACGGCTCGAAAGGATAAGTGAATCGAATCGGGACCAATGTGATGCTAAACCGTCGTAGCTCGACTTATAAGGGAAGTCAAGCTATAGGAGGTCGCGTAGTTAATATCCGTGCTATGGACAAGATAGAGAAATGATTTTGAGGATCATTCTCCAATTGAATTGTGTCGCACAGACCAAAAACAATGGGATCTCGTCTTAATCGTAAACATAATATCGATTAATCGAAGGTAGTCTATTACGATCCCAAAGTAAAGAAAATGACCCAGATGGTCATCTTCTATAGATTTGAAAATGCGAAGGTTATCAAATTCAAAAATCTGACGCATGCGAATACAAGACTTCGTCGATCCAAGAGAGTCAAAAGAAAATCGAAAAGAAGAAGAAATGAGGAGAGAAAGGAGGTGGCATCGGATTCAACATTATTCATCAATAATTTGACTGGTAACAGATTACGGAAGTGTCGTCATCGACCTAAAGAGGCAAAAATGGAACAAAATGCCCAATAACAAATGAGAAATATAATTTAACCTCTAAAATAAAATAAAATATAAGAGTTCTAAAAGAAACATAATATATTCTAAAGAAAATTAAAATGAAATTAATATATAATATATAACTTATTTACAAAAAGAACAATAAAACAAAAATATAATATATACATAATAACAATTTTAAGATATAAACATATATAATATATTTACATAATAACTAATAATAATATATTTACATATTAAAATTAATTAAGAAATAAAAATAAAATAAAAAACAGAGAGGAGTATGGAAGAAAATGGGGGGTTTACATAGAAACCCGGTGGGCTTCACGGCTTTACGGCCCAACTCAAAATCAAACAGAAACAACAAAAAACAAAACAATCTTCTTCCTCTTGTCCGTCGACCTCTCTCTAACTCTCTCTCCACTTCGTTTCAAACCCATTCCAAACATGCTTTGAATATGCTTCCTCTTTCACTCTTAGTTCATATCCAATTCAAATTCTCCGTTTCGAACCTTATTTCTGTTTCAAATCCAATTCTCCTCCATTTTGTTTCTGGCTTGTGTTTGATTCTGAAAATGGGTTTTGATGGGGATTATTGGGTTTTGCGGTTTGAGAATGATGAAGGTGTTGGGATTTCGTCTGGGTTTCCAGGTTAAGTGCTTTTGAAAAGAAGTTGAGATTTCGGATGATGGTTGGTTTCATGAAGGAGAATGAGATTTGTGTTGCGGTTTCGCGATGGTTTGCGAATGGGTGTCGAGATCTGTGTTGCTTGGCTGAGATTTGAAGAAGGTTATGAGTGGCGATGGAGTTTGAAGGAAGGTATCTGGGTTTGAAAGTTTGTGTGGTTGAAGATTTGAGGTGAGGGTTTTAGAAGGTGAATGGGTTTGGTTCGTGTCTGGTTTTGTTTGGTGTTCGACGGAGGGTTTGTGACGGCGGTTCGAAGGATGGTGGTTCTATTGAAGAAGAATGGGTTTGGTTGGTTGAAAGAGTTGGTGTAATGGGTATGGTGAGGGCGATTTGAAGTGGTGAAGGAAAGGGGCTTCGTAAGTTTGGACGAAAATGGGTCACAGATGGAAGTGGGTTTCTGAGTTGTTGTAGGGAGAATGGGTCGAAGTTCTGGGAAATTTGGAAGGTGAAAACATGGCTGGTTGTTGATGAAAACTTTTTTTGTAGGTGTTTTTGTTGGTAATGAAGTGAGTTGAAGATGAGTTTGAAAGGCAGTTTGGAGTTAGGTTCAGAAATGGTTGTTGAGCTGTTGAAGGTTGTTCAATTCAAAGATGAGATTAAGGTTGAGGATGGGTCGTATGGATGATTAATGGAAGTTTGAAGGTTCTTTTCCGGGTTTCGATGCTTGAAGAAAGGTTGTGTTTGCATTTTTGGATTGTTGGTTTGAAGGTTGAAGATGGGTATGATGGTTGTTCATGGCGGTCGAGTTTCGTTTGGAGTGAAGGTGTTTGTGTTGTTTTTTGGAAAAGCGATGGAGGAGATGAACAGGGAGAGAGGCGCAACTTTCTTCAATCTAGGGTTTTGTGCCCTCTGAAATCAAGGAGATGATGAATACAGATATATACCCTAAAAGGCTGACACGTGGCTGACTTAAGACTTGATTAATCTTGGTTAAAGTTGCTGATCTTGATTAAAATGTGCTGATGATTAAAGTTAACTCTAATTAAAACTATCAATAACCAAATTAAATCCTAGTTAAATTACATAAAAACTTACTCAATTAATTCCTAAATAAAACAAAAACAAATCTAAATTAATAAAGCCTAATTAATTAAAATTCTAATAAAATCTACTTCTATAAAACCGAAAATGATAATTCTATTTAAAAACTATTAAAATAAAATAAAATCTATTCTAAAACAAATAAAATTCTATTTCTATTTCTAAATAAACTATTCTAATATTCTAGAAACTATATATAAAATTCTATATTAAATTCTAAGACTAAATAATAAAATAAAAATCTATTCTAATAATTCTAAATAAAACTCTAATCCCTAATCCTATTAAATTTAAATAAAGAGGAAATTAAAGCAAGCGTAAATCACAAAAATTCTGTGGAAAAGAAAATAAATAAACGGAAAAAATGGGCGAACACCAAAATGCGCCAAAATTAACAGCACTGAATGAACTACCAGAATGAGAACAAACTCCGCTCGATCTGGACATGGAACCCAACACTGGAACTGGTTTGAACCGTCTAAAACACAAGCAAAGGAGATGTAATCCCGATAAATCACTCTGGCTGACCAAATGCACAATATGCGATAAATGATATGCGAACGCAAATGAAATGAAACATAAGTGTTGTACCCCAAAATTTGCCCAACCTTTTCTTAACTTGGTTTATGTTTCATTTCATTTTTCTTCTAGCATTTGTATTGCATAACATTGTTCATTTAGCAGGGGATCAAGAGGGTGTGCATAGCAAGAGGAGGTTACCAAGAGTTTTGAGCCTAAGCAAGAGGTTTTACTCAAGCATGAATGCTCATCAAGTCATCAAGAAGTGGTCAAAGCTTTGTGGAAGAGTTGATGGATATATGTGGTTTATCTCCTATTTTGGAGGCCAATTAGGATCATCAGTGGTTTGTGAATTCATGATTATGGATATGGGATGTTGAGGAAGCTCATTGACTGCTTTGAGGGTCATGGTGGAGCTTATCCAAGTCATTATATCAAGTATAAGGAGCCACAGTCAAAGGTGTTGCAGTTAGGGTTTTCATCTGGTTAACCCTCAGTCAACTGTGTTTTTGAAGGGAAATCTGGGCGAAATTGACCCAAGCCCAACCATGTCAAAACTCAAGAAACGTAAACCTCATATCTTCCTCAAATCTTAATGGATTTTAATGAAATTTAAGTCAAACTTGACTGAAATTGCACAAGGAATACAATGGTATCCCTAGTTTGTTCTGAAAATGCATATATTTTGAAATTTGATAGTAAATGCAAAAGTGATACAAGAATTCATTTTCAAAACCAAGGGTCTGTTCAAACATGTTACAACTAGAATAAGAACTCAAACATACTCCAAATGTCATATATAAGGTATTTACAAACACATCAAACTCACATCTAATCAGAGACATCAAATGGCATATAGGAATGAACTTGACAGCACATTGGTAGCACAAACTCATGATAGTAGAAAACAGACAAAACTCTACATCCAAACATGATTCACATGACCTAAATAACATATAAATGAAGTCCTTGATCACTCATCATTTGATTCAAACAACATCATAATATTTTACATGATAATGAAGACCTTAAACCATCTCAATAGGCACAAAACCAGAACAATTCACAAACATACCAATTCTGCATTACACATAATTCACACATGTCTAACTTTTCCTATAAATGAACTTAGGCACAAAAAAAGCACTAGACCTAAAAAAAATCAAAACATGGCACATGGAATGGAACCTACAATTACTCTAGCAAGCAACAAGTTCATGGCAGTTTACAAACTTATGAGAACATTTATCAACAAAGTTCTTACATGACTTGTAATGGATTCTAAACATGTTCAAATTAATGTGCATAAAAAACAAGCATGATGCCGAACAAATGTAGTTTGCAAAGGAAACTTACCTCTTGAAGACCTCCTAAGCCAAACTCCTTAGGAAAAGCTTCCAGTTGAGTGGAAATGAGTTGAGCAACTTCTTCAAACCTTCAATGCAGTGTCTACACAATTCAAGTTCCTTTCAAGCAACCCCTTATGCAAATAGGTTGACTTAGGCTAGAAGTAACCAAGGGATCTTTGTGACAGATCTTGGAAATGGTTGTAAAGATGAGTTATGATGATTTGGACAGTAACTACACCTTATACTTGAGGTGTTTGAGGTGTTGGGAGAGATGGAGAATCCCTGAACAGAAGGATCTCTTCAATGATGCAGAAAGTCAACCTTTTTAGGTTTAACAGTTGACTTTTGGGAAAAAGGTACTTCTAGTGGAAATGGTGATTGAGATAGCTTTAATACATAATTTATGGGTTGCTTGAAGTATTTGTGGAGAGGTTTGATGTTTTGCTCAAGGCAAATTTTGTGGTTTTGTGAAGTTTTCTTAGTTGGCAAGAAAAATGGAAAATAGAAAGACGAGAGTGTTTATACTTGGATTGATGTTGGCTCTGGTGTTGTTTTGATGTGTGGAAAGTGTGATATTTATAGGGAGAGTGGAGTGTAAGGATCTGGTTGGTTTTCAAGTCTCTGAAGAACTTGTTCATTTGAGAACCAACTTGCTAGCAATGATGACTTTCCTAGATTCATGTGATCAAGTACAAAGCTTGCTGGATTTAGGACATGCTTTTGAGATTAAGATGTACCTTGGAGTGTGGAAGGAGATAAGGGAGTGGCTCAAGGCATATTTTGAAGAAAAGTTATGCTTTATCAAAATAACATTGATCACTTTATGCCATAAATGGAAGTTTCTCTTGGTTCAAACCTTTAATCCTTGTGTAACCTTTGGATTTTTCGTGTAACACCTTGTTTAGAGTCTATCTTGCCACTAATATGAAGGTAGGAAAAACACTTAGAAGGGGGGGGGGGTTGAATAAGGGTTTTAAAAACAATTAAGATGGTAGAAAAATAACAAGGTATTTTTATCCTGGTTCGTTTGAACTCAAACTAATCCAGTCCACCCTACCAAGGTGATTTGCCTTTCTCAACAAGGACTTAATCCACTAAATCAAACTGATTACAGTGTTAACCACTAAGACAACTGTCTTAGTCTTCTCAAGAAATCTGACCACACATGGTCTCTTAAGGAATCTTTTACAAAAGATAAACTAACAATGTGTTTAAGATTTGCTTCTAAAAAGCTATATCACAACAGTGATTTTTACACAAGTTAAAGAACGAAATAAAAACTATTCAGCTTTGAAGAAGGTTTTAATGAGTTGCTTGTTGAATAATTTGTCAAGAATTTTTTTATAGTTCGGTAACCTTTAAAGTGATGCTGAGACTTGCTTTTATAGTACTTTGAAGTCCAATTTCTCAAAGACTATGCAACGTTGTGCATTCTGTTCTTTTTATCTTCTATTGACTTTTCCTTTCCCAGAAGGGGAATGTTCTGAAAAATCCTTTTTGTCTGAATTCTTGTGTCATGCACGAATGAGGAAAGAGCCGTTTGGATAAGGACAAGGAATATGCCAACGGATCTTTATTTGAACAACATCTTCTTCAACAACTTTGGAACGTCTTGCATTAGATCCTCTGATGTGTTGCTTCTGACGTTCAGAGCTTTATCGTTCTGTAGTGTTCAGAGGTGTTCTTGCTTCCAGAATAATATTAATTTTGATATATGAAACAAATAGACACTTGAACAGAATTAGAGTATATAAATTCTCTATACAAAATTTCATTAATGTTATCATCAAAACAATGAGATATATTAAACACCAATCTGTGTTCTAACAATCTCCTCCTTTTTGATTATGACAAAAACTATGGGAAATTTTGTTTAAATAGAAAAAAAATATCTCTCCCCCTGAGAATATTAATCTCCCCCTGAAATGAATACTTCTGAAAAGATTAAATACTTCCCTTTCAGCTCTTGTATTCTTTTCAGCGTCAGAGCACACTTGTAGATTCTCAGACTTTAGTTCAGAGTTAATTCTTAGAATTTTATCAGATGAGAATTATTAGCTCTGAAACACTCAAAAAAATGATTAGATAAGATATATCATGTATGAGTTGTCTTTTGGTATCTGTTTATGTGAATTATCAAAATTACCATTTTCTCCCCCTTTTTGTCATATCAAAAGAAAATCTGATTAAGAAAAACTTTAAGACAGAAAAATATAACAGAGGAAAAACAATAAATCATATGATATATTCAGTTGGAAAAACACAACATTCAGATGCATTGATAAAAATAATCCAAAACAGAAATAGACAAACAATTAACACATAAGTGCACAAACAACAAAGAAACTAAGAAGGACGGGAAGCCAAAATCCTTAGAAGATTCGTTATCTCAGATGTTGACTCGTCTTGTTTCGCCATCCAAGTCTTGATTTCTTCAGTGGTCTTTTCCTGCTTTACCATCCAAGATCTTATCTCAGTGTTGCTAGCCTTGAGCTCAGCAAACTTAGCATGCAGATCTTCATCTTCTTTCTTCACTTCAGATGACTCAGGAGCAGATGCAGAAGCAGAGGCATTGTGAATAACCAAAGAAGCAGATGAATTCTGAACAATCATGTTAGAAGGTTGAACATGGTCAAGGGTTTCTTCAGGACTAGGAGCAGAAACTTCTGGAACGACTTCTTCAGGCCTAGACACTTTAGCAGTCTCAGATGCAACAAACTCTTCAGAAGGAAGACACATATCCTTTGCAGGTGTGCTTTCCAGAAGCAAAGTTGGTATTCTGCTAACTCTCATAAGAGTGAGTCTGATAGCTTCAGCAAATCTGACATTTGCATCATCAGAACAAATCTCTTGAAGATTTGAAGCTACAGAGTTGAATCTATTTTTGAATCTCTTCCAGATAGCTTCAGAATCATTAGGATTCATACTTGAAAGGCATTCCTTCTTGACAAAAGATAACCACATATTTATTTCTTTTTCAAAACCAGCAAACAGAGTAGCAACATCTTGCCTAGGTTTGGGTTTCAGGTAGGCTTCTAATGATGGTGTTTTGATGGGTGCAGAAGTTGAAGGTATGGAAAAAGAAGGAATAATGATAACATGTGGATATGATAAAGATGGAATATGGAAAGATGAAGTATAAACAATCTTAGGTTCAGATGGGGTTGGTTCAGAAGAAAAAGTATCATCCTCAGGGTCAGATGGGATAGAAACAAAAGGTTTGAGAAAAGATGAGATGATATCTGATCTATCAGAATCAGTGGAATCAGATGAATCAAAAGATTCAGATGATCTAGATGGAACTAGATAGACAGTCGTGAGAGGTTGAAGATTAAGAATGACTGTTTCAGGATCAGATGGTATGGTTTCTAGTTGTTGATCAGTGCATATTTATGCACATTCTCCTACATTTTTACTTAGGCATTTCTTTATTTTATTTTGTTTATTATTATATTTTAGTATGTTTTCTTATTTTATTTTATTTTTGGTTTAATTTAATTATCGCAACTATTTTTCAGCTTTAGCAGTCTGCACGGAAACAATCATAACTAGAGTTCCGGGAATCCGTTTGAGGCGTTCTAAAAATCGCCGGAAAGCTAAGAGAGAGAGCTACGACTTTCGTGTTGGGGTCGAAGTCAGATTCGAAGCTCAAAATTCCAGAATTTCGTTTCAAGTTACAGCATTAGAATTCTATTTTAGTTTTGATCTTGTTTTGGGCCTGGGTTATGTTTTTGACCCAGTTGGGTTATGAACTGAGTCCATTGTTTTATTTTGAGGGGAAACCTCGTTTACAGTATCCTATTCACTATTCACGAAAATATTTGTTGGAGCTTTGTATGAATTATGGAGAACTAATTCCTTCGGATTAATCTGCTGTAATCGGTTCCCGCCAACACTTTGAGGTTCTTTTAATTTCCAATAAAATCTATTTCCTTTCAATTCTTCTCAATGATATTTTGTTTGCTTAATTTGATTTACCTTAGGGATGATTGATTTATTTCGATGATTGCATGTTCTTATACTTTAATCGCGGTTGCTTAATCCGCGTATATTTCTCGTGTTTGCTTAATTCACGGTTACTATTTTATCTGTTTGCTTAATTCAGAAATTAGGAACGTGTATCGTATAATATCAATTGCGCTTGTTGATTGTTATTATAATCGGAAAGGGGATAGAATCCTCTTAGGAATTGGGAATTATTAGGATCGATGATAAGTTGGGAAACGAAAACAGTAGATTAGCCGTTTCAACTCATTACTACAATCACTTTTTCTAATCACTTATTTTTCGTTTATTTTATCTTAATCAAAACCCCCTATATTTCGTTACTGTATTTGATTATTACTACAAGAATCCTTGTGAGACGATATTCCGAGTCACTGTCGTTGTACTGCATTTTCCTGAAATTACTCGTTTTTGATCCGCGAGTGACCGCGGATCATTGTTGTGGTTCAGATGTTTGATTTTCAGATGGTGGATGTTCAGAAGGTTGGTTTACAGAAGGGTTTGGTTCAGATGTTTGTGGAACAGAAGATGGGGTTTTATCAGAAGTAGTTTTCTGATGGATGTTGAAGGAAGGTGTGGATGGTATAGATGATTGTGGTTGTTGTGGTTCAGAAGTTTGACGTTGTTGAGGTTCAGAGTGTAGTGGTTGAGTTTTTTGTGGTTCAGATGAAATGGGTTCAAAGTTGTGAGGAGGAAAAGGTGTGGGAATTGGGTCGTAAGGAGGAGGAGGTTCAGATGTTAGTACTTCTCTTACTTGTTCTAAAATAGAATATAAACTTGTAGGAGGGTTACTTTTCTGCTTCTTGATGTGTTTTGGCTTTGCAAAAGATGCTTCGCCAGAAGCTTTCCTCTTGGGCTTCGAAGATCCTTCTTCTGAGACCTTTCTTTTCTTCCTCTGTTTCTCCCCATAGAGATCTGCTCCAGGTTCATTTGCTATTTGGACCAAATTTGCTGACAAGGGGGTTCCATCTGCTAAGCATGCAACGATGTAATTCAGAATGACTTCCTTTGGTTCTTCAGCAGATAAGAGAGGAAAGTCATCTAAAGGAGTTCTTTTCTTGCTTACTTCGTCAATATTGAACTGAACTGGTGCAGAAGTAAGTTCTTCCACTATCCTCATCCTCTGTAGACTCTTTCCATTAAGAGGTTTTCCAATAATTGAAGCTAACTCTTCTTTCATACCAGCCTCTGTCAGATGACCCACTAATCCATTTTCAGTCAGAATATCTAAGATCAGTCTTTCATACCAGCCTCTGTCAGATGACCCACTAATCCATTTTCAATCAGAATATCTAAGATCAGTCTTCCCATAGGGATCCAGTTTCTCACCTTCTGATGCTTTGTTTTGACAGATTCTCTGGATATTTTTACATGTCCCCACAAATAAGTAAGAAGTAAGTAAGGCATATCCACCTTGATGCCTTTACCCAAACAGTACATGAAATATATCTGATATGTGTTGATGTAATCAGAAGAATTAGTACATTTCCTGTGATGTATGTAGCCTAAAAAGATCTTAGCCCAGATCTTGTAATGAACCTTTAAATCCTTTATCTTGCTTGAAGCTTCCCCAGAAGTGAAAACTTCATTGTACACCTCATTCATATCAATACGACTTGCTGGAAGATGAGTAACACCATCTGTTTCTTGATATCCTATCAACTTGCGAATCAGATCTTCAGTGATGATAATCTCTTTACCCAGAACTGAAGAAACGATGAATTTGGGGTAAACAGTTGCATGAATCCAAAACTCTTTAACCAAGCAAGGATAAACTGGACCTATCAGTCTATCAAAGTACTTTGTCCATCCTTGTGATGACACAGTTGGACGCAAATCATAACCATTCACAGCAATACATTCAAAATCTACCAAGAACTCACATGAAACTTCCAGTTGATCAATAGGTGTGAGAAGAGTTCTTATAGGTTCTTTGAACAGAGCAGGACCCATTGCAGAAGATGAAACCGCAACCATTGTTGATTCAAACTGTTGAGAGGTTGAAGATGAAGTTGCCATTTCTGATCTTTAGAGATAACAAGTTCTTCTTTGAGATTTAGGTTTGGAGGAGAGGAAGAAGCAATGTAGAAGACAGAAATGCATAAAAGGTGTGAGAGAGAGTGAAAAATGTGAGAAGTGTTGTGTTGTGGAATATATAGGGGCAAAAATTAGGGCACACATTCACACAATCAACATTTAATTCAATTAATTTAAAACAAAAAGTCACATAAAAAAGAATAATGATTTAAAAGCATTAAATGATACTGACAAGCGCGGGGAGGAAAACGAGAAATTTAGAATTCAAACAGTACCTCAAAACGACGTCTCATTGATTTACACTCCACCTTTTCAGATTTCATGTGACACGTGTTTAATGTTGATGTGCCTCTGAATCTCTTTAGAATAAGAAACGATAAACAATGCTCAGATCTTCTGAGACTTGTTAGATCAGAGTTTCACAAAAAATAAATAACATACCAAAAGAAATAATCAGATGAATTACTTAAGAGTATAGATATTAATCATATTTCATATGAATAAATTTGACTATGAAAAATAGTTTTATTCTGGACAAAAATCCATACTAATATTCTTCAGAATAAATTTAAACCTATCTTCAGCAAGGGGTTTTGTGAAGATATCAGCCCATTGATGGTCTGTATCAACAAAATTTAAGCTTATAATTCCCTTCTGAACATAGTCTCTGATGAAATGATGCTTAATTTCTATATGCTTTGCCTTAGAATGTAAAATAGGATTCTTAGAAAGGCAAATAGCAGAAGTATTATCACAGAAAATAGAAATGTTACTCTCATGTATCTGATAATCTTCTAGTCGACTTTTCATCCAGAGCATCTGTGTGCTACAACCAGCAGAAGGAATATATTCTGCTTCTGTTGTTGAAAGCTCTATTGTGGGTTGCTTCTTGCTGAACCATGAGATTAGATGACTTCCCAGAAACTGACAGCTTCCAGAAGTACTTTTACGTTCTACTCTGTCTCCAGCATAGTCAGCATCACAGAATCCAACTAATATGTATCATCAGATCTTCTGTAGCACAAACCCACGTTAGTAGTACCTTTCAGATACCTCAGAATCCTCTTAACAACTATTAAGTAAGGTTCTCTAGGATCTGATTGGAATCTAGCACATAGACAAACACTAAAGAGGATATCAGGCCTAGAAGCAGTCAAGTATAGAAGATAACCAATCATACCTTTGTAGAGATTCTGATCTACCTTTTTACTCACCTCTTCTTTACCTAGAGTGCTTGTTGGATGCATTGGAGTCTTTGCTAGCTTACTTTCTGTCATGTTGAATTTCTTCAAAAGCTCATTTACATACTTTGTCTGATATATGTAGGTGCCTTCTGGAGTTTGATTCACTTGAATTCCCAGAAAGAATCTGAGTTCTCCCATCATGCTCATTTCAAATTCTGCCTGCATAGAATGAGCAAACTCCTTTCCAAGCGTAATATTGGTAGTTCCAAAAATAATATCATCAACATAAATATGAAAAATTAAAATGTATTTCTTAATTGATTTATGGAAGAGAGTAGTATCAACTTTTCCTCTGATAAAATTCTTTTCCAAAAGGAAATTACTCAGCCTCTCATACCAAGCTCTGGGAGCTTGTTTTAAGCCATAGAGTGATTTCTTCAGTTTAAAAACGTGTTTTGGAAAATTTTCATTTTCAAAACCAGGGGATTGATGAACATAAACTTCCTTTTCTATGAAACCATTTAAGAAAGCACTTTTAGCATCCATTTGATACAGAGTGATGTTATTCGGTGCAGCAAAATAAATAAGCAAGCGAATAGATTCTAACCTTGGCACAGGAGCATATGTCTCTGTGTAATCTATACCTTCTTACTGACTGTATCCTTGAGGAACCAGCCTAGCCTTGTTTCTGATGACTTCTCCTTGCTCGTTCAGCTTGTTTCTGAAGACCCATTTTGTTCCAATGATGTTGAATCCATTTGGTCTTGGAACCAGATCCCAGACATCATTCCTTGTGAATTGGTTAAGCTATTCTTGCATAGCAAGTATCCAATCATTATCCTGTAGAGCCTCATCCACAGAGGTAGGTTCAATGATAGATACCAAACCAAATAATGACGTTTCAGATGATCTGAGAAATGATCTTGTTCTGATAGGGTCATCCTTCTTTCTAATTATCATTTCCTCTGGATGAAAGGCTTTGATTCTGGTTGATCCTTTAACAGTTGGTTCTTCAGAAATTGTCAAGCTGTCCATCTGAGCAGTCAAAGAAGTAGCACCTGATGTTGCTTCTGGTGCTTTTGCTTGAGCTTTGTCTGCCTCTGATTCTTCAGAGTCTGTGAGAAGGACTTCTTTATCTGCAGAAATTTCAAGCTGCTTTGGCTTTTGATTGCAAAGCTTATCATCAAATCTAACATGAATTGATTCCTCTAAAATCCGTGTCTCAGTATTGTATACTATATAGCCTTTAGAGCATTCAGAATATCCAAGCATGAAACACTTTAGAGCTTTAGAGTCAAACTTTTTCAGATTTTCCTTAGTATTTAAAATAAAACAAACACATCCAAAATGATGGAAATAGGAAATGTTGGGCTTTCTATTCCTCCACAATTCATAAGGAGTCTTCTCCAGAAGAGGTCTTACAGACACTCTGTTCTGAATATAACAAGTTGTATTCACTGCTTCTGCCCAAAAATGTTTTGCCATGTTAGTCTCGTTGATCATGGTTCTGGCCATTTCTTGCAATGTTCTATTTTTCCTTTCTACAACTCCATTCTGTTGAGGAGTTCTAGGACAAGAAAAATCATGTGCAATGCCATTTTATTTAAAATATTTTTCAAAGTATTTATTTTCAAATTCTCTACCATGATCACTTCTGACTTTAACAATTTTAAATTCTTTTTCATTTTGGACTTGTTTGCAGAAGTCAAAGAATACAGAATGTGACTCATCCTTGTGTTTCAGGAATTTTACCCATGTCCATCTGCTATAGTTGTCGCTACTGCGAAAATCGGCGCCGGCTGAACAGAAGAGTCGCCACCGTGCGTTATTTATCCCACGGGAGGGAAAGGAAACGCTCAGAGTAAACCTCGCACAACACGGGAAAGGTATGGTCATCGCAACCAAAACCTGGGTTCGGGAGTCGGTTACGCAAGGGGAAGGTATTAGCACCCCTCACGTCCATCGTACTCGATGGGATCCACGCTTGTTTTCGGGTATGGATTGTTATTCTATCTAAACTATAGGTCAAGGGTGAAAAAGAAAAGAAGAAAATAAAATGAAAATAAAAATGACTCGGCAAAGTATCGCACTTTATGCCTACGTATTCCCGTCTGGAACGAGAAATCAGAGTCAACGTAGTTCGCCTACCTACGGGAAAGGAGGGGAAGGTTGCTCGCTAGGATATCGCATCCTATGCCTACGTACTTTCATACAGCATGAAAGATCAGAGCAAACGTAGTTCGGGCCACGTATGACACAAGTCTGTCCTTGATTGATTTTATTCCTTCTGAAAAAGGTTTTCTTGATTAACAGTCCAAGAGGACAAAAATGACTTTTTGATGAGTTCACATTCTTTTACGGAAGAAGTGTCTTTTATTGTGTTTGAAATCTTTATGTGTTTTTCTGTTTGTTTTGAGAAAGAAAGAGACAGAACTCTAACCTACGGTTGCGACGGGAACCAAACTATCCTAATGTTATCATGCATGGGTTAAGACCTAATGTCTATCATGCTCCTCTCTTGCACAGAGAGAAACAGAGATCCTACGGGATAGGCAGAAACAGAAACAATATCAGATATATACAGTAAAACAGTAAAATGCATGGATGCAGCAACACAAGCGAGGCAAGGGAGTCCCACTCAACCTCGAACCTAGAAAACAATAGGCGAAAGTGAACAGGCTTCACTTTCAACCCAGCAGGGTAAACAGCAAACAATACAGTCAGGAAATCCAATCAATACATCAGCAAATGAAATACAGCAATAAAGCAAACATCTTCAGCAGCTCTGAATCAACATCTGGCTTCAAGTAATCTCCAATCAGCTATAGGCTTCAACAAGCATCAATCTCCATCTTCATGGCCTTCAGGCAAGGGCTTTGATCATCAGTCTTCTATCTGCAATGGCTTTTCTTCAAGCTCAAACCTCCAGGATGAGGGATTAGTCACAAGAGTGAATTGGGTGTTAAGCAATCAGTTGACTACCAAGGGTGGTGAACAGACTGCTTCTAACACAAGAGACATTTTCTCTCAAGAGTTCTATCTCATAGACACTATCACCAAGCCTTCCAAAGGAAGGGGGTGAGCGTCTTAGAGAGACTCTGAATCACAGAGAAGAATGGATACAGACAAGGCAATCCATGTTTGAGAAACAAGCTTTCTAATCTAGAGCTCTGCCTAGCTCCTAAACCCTAGTCTCCTCAGCAGCTGCTAGCAAGAACCTACTCCTCAACTCTGGCAGTTGATCTTCAATCTCTGGATCTCCAATGGTCTTCATCCCCTCAAGGCTTCAGCTCTCCCAAGGTCCCAGACAATCCCAATACCCAAGCAATCAAGCAATAATCCCCAGAGGGCACACCACACCAGTCAATCAGATATACAGACAGTATTAATAGCAGTAGGGGAATCCTGACTTTTTCTAAGGGATCTAATAGCTACCCATAGCCCCTATAGTCCCATAACTAATCTAGTTAAATCCTAAGCCCTAAGGGAAATGAATTGATTCTCCTAAGTCGTCACCTAAAAACCCTAATTTTATTCATGTTGTTCAAGCATATATTAATCACCTAAAATCAATTCCTAAAAATGGGAACTAAATTGAATCTACAAGTTCAACATCTAATCTAAACAACATAAAAAGAATGGACAAAAAATATGAAAGCATTTAATAGAACAAAAATTAATAAAATCATGCATGAAATGAATCTATTTAAAATGACATTTATTTAGAAAATATGGAAAAAATATGAAATAAAAATAAAAATGCAATCTTATTTAATGAAAATTTTCTAGACATTTTAATGAAAATGATGTAAAAAGAATGGATTAAAATGAATTTTTTATGAATTTATGAAAATGCATGAAAAACAATTAAAGAATATAAAAGAAAAATAATGAAATAAAGGGAGGGGGTTTGAATAGAATATGCACCCAGTTAATAATTTGGATGGGCCAGCAATGGGGGGTGCACGTAGCACTATTGATTAAGGCCCAGAAACAATTCAGAAATAATGAAACAATAAAAGGACGCTGGGGGGTGAAAATAGAAACAGATTCATGTTCAAATTGGAATTGGGCTCACAACTGGGTGGTGGGATTAGCAATATTAACTCAGGCCCGCCCGTTTCAATTAATGAAACGGTGCGTTTAGGGCACCTGGTCAATTCCCTCCAAAATCTGCTTCAAATCCCAGCCACACGATGGGCTTCAGAGTCAAAAGTCTCACACGCATTGGACCGCTCAGATTGCATCTTCCTCATTGGATCATTCAAGAGCTAGGGTTTCTGCCATGGCTACCATGCACGAACCAAACTTCCCTCCCTCTGTTCTCACTCTACAGGTCATGAATCAACATGATCCCAACATGAAACTCACTCTAAATTCTTCCCTCTACAAGCCTATGGTCTTAGATTGATTTGAAACTCATCCAATTGATAAACCCGATCGATACAAGTTCTGGTCACCATGGAAATGCACTGAGATGCATCACAACAATTCTCAATCAAACTTATCCTAATCTAATCTATGCCTAATGGTGATTAACCTGCGCTAACAACCTAACATTATAATGCACTAACCTAAGAGTTCTTGATCCAAACAGCTTTTACAACCTGCTAACAATTGCCTCTATTCAGCCTCAAATTCATCTAAACTAATCTCCTAACAGCATGGATCATGAATATACTAGTAAAACTAACTAAATCTCCCTAGATTGCATAAGTTAGAAAGATTTGCACCTTGAGCAAGCTTTAATGGAGGCTGAGTAAGCACTTGGATTCAGGCTCTTGTAGGCTTCAATCTTGATCCATTCTTGATGTACTCGATTCTGTTTGCAAGATTTGGATGAAACTTGGCTTGGATCTTGATCTACAACTGAATTTGCAGCTTGTATGTTCTTGAAGAAAGTGCACGATATTGATCTCTAACCACCAAATCCTTGCTTCAATTCTGATCCAGGATGATGATTGAATAAGATTGAATTGATGTGGATGAAAATTGATGAAGATTTTTGTGAGATTGAAGTGAAATTGCAATGAGAAAAGAATGAGAGAATTTGGGAGATTCTTGGTGAAAATGAGTCCAACCCTTGATCAATCTTCATTTCATGAATATATAGGGCTCACATGAACATTCTAGATCCATCTTGCACATTCCCTTGCCTTCCAACTTTGATCCATTTTTGAAATGTTTCTTAAAAGGCAAGTAACCATGAATATCTTTCTTTTTTCCTTCTAAACTCAAAAAAATGTTTGAACCATTGTTCTTAGAATTGCTTTTCCATTCAAAATCATATATTGGAAGTCTCCATTTGGACTTAGAAATCTCCCAAACCATTTTTTCTCTTGACTTTATTTAAATTATAAGCCATTTTAGTTCAAATTTGGACCAATCATGCAACTTCATGTTATGAGCTTTTCCAACAATTTGTGACCTTCTTT
This sequence comes from Lathyrus sativus, assembly GCA_963859935.3. Classification (NCBI taxonomy): domain Eukaryota; kingdom Viridiplantae; phylum Streptophyta; class Magnoliopsida; order Fabales; family Fabaceae; genus Lathyrus; species Lathyrus sativus. The sequence goes on from OZ012737.1 coordinate 104,873,401, forward strand.
CTAGACTTAAAATCCCATTTGGAGCAAGTTTGATGTTGTAAGTTTTTCCATTTGAGGCCTCCTTGTATGAGTTTTGGTCATAGGTTAAAATGACCTGTAATTCACAAATGCCCAAAATACCCTTTGCTTGCCAAGACCATAAGTTGAGTTCCACACATCATCTGAAGGCATGCTATACCATTATAGAAAGCTAAGACAATGAGGAACAATTCTTATGTTGACCAAGAATTCATTTGAAATCTCCTTGAGGGGTAAAAATTGCTTGGAAGTCAAGTCACTTTCACAGACAAAAATTCAGATACCTCAGATGACCTGTAACTTGCAAGGACCATAACTTGAGTTATATAAATCTCCTTGATGTCTTCCACCACTAAAATTAAAGGTCTTGAGATCCTCTACAAGTTTCATGTTGTCCAAGAAGCCATTTGAAGCTAGCATTTTGACTTATCTTGCTTGGAAATTTGACCTAAACTAGGGGATTTTACACAGAAACCCTAATTTAGAAACTCCTCTTCTCCTTGATTTCTCTTGAATTCTCCTTAGCATATCTCCATATCCTTCTTCATATGTCAAATGATGAACCCCACATCTCTCCAATAGCCTTGAATATCCCCTTAAATCAGTCAATTGACCTAGGGTTGACCTAGGGTTGACCCAGATGAAACCCTAGTTGACTGCCTTCAGCTATGACTTTCTAAGTCTCTCATAATTTCTAGATACTCTCCATGCCTTCAATTCACAGCTCACAGCCCTCTTGTTGACCCTCAGATACCCTCAGCTAGGAGATGGACTCAAGGCTTGATATGCTGAACTCTTTGCTTTCAAATTCTTTCCTGATGACTTGAATGAGATGGAATTAGGATAATAACCTCTTGATAGGCTTCTAGAGATGAGAATAATGATTGGTCCCCTGTTGAATGACTTGCTATGCTTATGCTATGCAGATGATTAGTCTATGTACATGACTCTATATGCAAATGCTAATGATATTGAAACATAAACCAAGGAATAAGGTTGGGCAAATTTTAGGGTGAAACAGCTGCCCCTATTCAAACGGCTTGGACCCGATTGGGTGAAGAGCCCGGAGCCTTCAGACATTCGCGGTACGAGACGGTTGAATACTAGTGAAACCAGAAATTTGCCAACCACAAAATTAAATTGCGCTCCTGCTCGGGGAACAACATTCATCAGCTGAATCTGACTGTTACAGTAACCCACTGATCTCGTGCGACTGTGCTGGGGATTGTCTTCATCGTTCTGAAGAGAATTCTGTCATAACAGATTGCTTGCTTGTCCACGTTAGGACTCCGTCTGTCATCAATACGAAGAAATCTCAACTAAAACCTGTCCACGTTAGGACTCCATTTGCTGTCAACCCAGAAAAATCTCGGCAACTCCGCTGGGGATACTTCGTCTGCATTTCTATAAACTGAATCATCCACGTTAGGAATAGCACTCTTCCACGTTAGGAGTAACACCTGTCCACGTTAGGAATCATTTCTTCGGTATCTGTCCACGCCAGGACTAACCCTTTCATCTTTCCACGTTAGAAAGCAATCTTCTTTCCACATAAGGAGAACTATATCAATCTGTCCACGTAAAGACTCCAATACCACTTGACATGTCCGCGTCAGGACTCCAATTTTTCCACGTAAGGAATCCAACTTTGGTTCTGAACCTGTCCACGTCAGGACTCCGCTTTCCACGTAAGGCATACATCATTCTTCCACGTCAGGAATCAACTTCTTTGATCTGTCCGCGTCAGGACTCCCAATTCTTCCACGTAAGGAGAAAATCTTCTTTTTCCACATTAGGAATAACTTCTTTAATCTGTCCGCGTCAGGACTAAACTCTTTCCACGTCAGGAATACACTCTTTCTTTCCACGTCAGGAATCAATCTCTTTTCCACGTAAGGAAACACCGTTTTCTGTCCGATTTGTCCGCGTCAGGACTCATTTTTCCACGTAAGGAATGCCATCTTAATCTGTCCATGTAAGGGCTCCACTCTTTCCGCGTTAGGAATCACCTCTTTTGATATATCCGCGTATGGACTCAATCTCTTCCGCGTTAGGAATCTCCGTCTCTTTTCCACGTAAGGAATCATTTTCTCTTTCCACGTAAGGAATCTCAATCTTTCCACGTAAGGAACTGAAACTTCTCTTTCTCTTCCACGTAAGGAACACACTTTCTTTCCACGTTAGGAATACTTCTTCTTCTTCCACGTTAGGAATAACTTCTTTTCCACGTAAGGAATGCTCTTATCCACGTAAGGAATAACTTTTGATATGTCCGCGTATGGACTCAATCTTTCCACGTAAGGAGTCATCACTTTCTCTGTCCCCGTAAGGGCTCCAATCTTTCCACGTAAGGAATCACCATTTTTCCACGTAAGGAATCACCATTTTTCCACGTAAGGAATCACCATTTTTCCACGTTAGGAATAAGACTTCGTCTGGATCTGTCCGCGTCAGGACTAAACTCTTCCACGTTAGGAATGCACTTGTTTCCCCGTAAGGAATCCATTTCGATATGTCCGCGTAAGGACTCAATCTTTCCGCGTAAGGAATACCAACTTCTTTCCACGTAAGGAATAAATTTGTCTTTCCACGTAAGGAGAACATAGTCCACGTTAGGACCCACCTCTCCACGTTAGGAATAATAATCTCTTTGATTTGTCCACGTCAGGACACTGATCTCGTCTTGATTTGTCCACGTAAGAACTACATCTTTTCTGCTGAGAGAATAAATCTTGTCCATGTCAGGACTTAGTTCTCCATTGATCCCAACCCACAAACTTCTTAGCACTGACGTGACAACGACTTTGAGATGGACTCCACTGGGGATATTTGGAAACCAAACTACCGGACGCCTGTTCTGATAACCGGCGGTGACCTCTGAAATTCTGATTCATGAAACCTTTTGATGACAAATAACTCTGCTTGGGAATAAAGAGAGACTTATCCTGGTAACTCTGTGGGGAATACTGTCGAAACTGACATTATCATTGAATATCTCATGCCGAGATCTTGAATGTTTGGTAGTTCATTTGAGCAAGTGCTCCCCCCACCTGCTGGGATACAGGAACCGCTTCGGCAAAATAAATGCTGGAAGGATAATGACGACTCCGCCAGGGATAGCCAGATGCTACAGAATTATTCCAGCAAAATAAATGCTGGAAGGGTGAAGTCAACCCTGCTGGGAAATTAGGAACTCAAACCAAACCCTCTTGTTGAAGTAGCATCCTGCTGGGGAATATAACTCTGCTGGGGAATAGCAGATGTGCACAGTACGATTGGATTTCTGCTGGAGAGTGAACTGATATTACACAGTATCCCTGACAAAATAAATGACAGGACCCACCACCAACTCTGCTGGGGAGAGTCTTGATCTTCGAGTTCCACTGGGAGGAAAGAACACTTGCTGACAAGAGAGAACTCCGCTTCGGGGATACTAACGTGCCCCCAGTCTGTATTTTGTATAGCTTGCCCCTGAATCTGCAACCATCTTGGAATGGACCCTACAGTCCTTGTATCTTGACAACCAGACATGGACGGCTTCTACATTTCGGACCTTGAAGGGGTGTTTCAAGAACATAACTTCCGTGCTTCTAGGGTGACATGCCCCGGTTTCGCAACAATCTTTGTCTCTGATCGACTATGTCGTGGAGCACTGCCCATAGCTATGAGAGATTTGCCAAATCTTGACCTGACTGCCCCGGATTTACTGATTCTAGGATGACTGACTTTACCTGAATTAATCAGTATAGCTTGCCCCAGTTCACGAAATATTTGGGCATTCTGCATTTTATCCCGATCATACCTTCCACTGTAGGAATCTTTCCTGTCGGCATGCGCTTACTCGCAAGTAACACAAGTTGTTCTGCATAAAAGATATACTAAACGCAATGCATATGACAGTTTCAAAATCCAAGTCTGTTCACTAAAATTTTGTGACATGTAATGAATCAATTATCAAAATGTCAATATGAAAGCTGGTAAGAGGAACCCTTTTAGGAGTCAGAATCGACGAGATCTTTACTGACGTATGCCCTCGGACAAAACCTGTTTCAATTAGGACTTTTGCGGGTTGTAACGTGGTCAGGTTCGCGGTTAACAAGGAAAGATATAGGCTCAAAATTTATTTCGACCCACCCATTCTTCGTGATGTTCTCCAATCCTATGTTCAGCTAATCTGACTTCAGCGTTCACCTATTAGAGGTGGAATGATAGGAGTGATGGTTCAGGATACCACACATTTTTTGTTTTTGAGTGACAATCATTTGCTTTTCGTCTTTGGGTGCCTAGAATCACACGACTTTTGTCCTTTTCGAGGATTTGTTCTTTTCTTTGACAATCCTTTCCGTCTTTCGTTTTTTTTTCGTTCCCTAACTTTTGCCTGGACTGAGTATCTTTTGAGATTCTTTTGATTTTCCAGTCCAGCGGGGATGCCCCTGTTTTTGCCTAAGTCATTTGTTTTCAAGTTTTGACTTAGCGGGCTCTTGATTCTTTTCACTTTTCGTTTTCTTTTTTCTTTTTTTTTGAACAAGTCGTGTGACACTGGTTTGTCTGACATCTTGTGGAGTAATGTGACTGTTTCACTCTTTGTCGGCAAGGTTTAACCATTGCGGTTCTTTAGGCACGACTTATACAAGTGTGATTTATCCTCAACCGGACACTCTTTCCATGATTCGAACGCTTGGTCAAACTAACTGACACCTACCCTGCCCCGGGTTGAGACTTAGGGTTTTTTTTTCAAAAGAAACTCCTACTACTGGCTCAAAGGGGTTATCAAGGGATTATCTTCCTTATATCTCCGGTGTTTATGGATTGAAACAATGCCTGTATCTCATCAACAGGTTCTTTATCCAAAGGCATACGATCGGAATATTATTCGTCATCTGTTTTCGTCATCCTCCCCAGATTCCTGCTAAAACAAGCATTAAGCATTAAAGAAAAACAAAGAGTGAACACGACTGGATTAATTCAAAACATGCATATTCATTTCGTTTATCAATATCAATTGAAAAAACAACAAGTGTTAAGAGCGAAATTTGCAATTACACAGAAAGGAAACTACAAATGCGAGGACATGAACAAAATAACATGAAAAATGTCGGCGTCTCGGAACTGGACTTCCCACACTCTGACTTATTGGCGAGTCAACCATCCTCAGAAGCTATCATCAGGGGTAGTCTACTGCTGTCTCGATCTTCTTTCACCGGCCCGATCAAATCTGGGAAACTTTTTCATCACCCCGGTTTTCGCTTGTCGATGGCCTTGCACCGCCTTGGGAACCATGTCAGAGAAATTAACGACCCTGCTGTCGATTAAATCTTGGACATTATGCTTGAACGCGTGGCAACCTTCAATATCATGTCCGGGAGCCCCGGAGTGGAATTCACAGTGCCTGCTCGCATCATAGCCATCCGGCAGAGTGCCGGTTATTGGCGCCAGAGTTCTTTTCTCCACCAAGTTCAATCTTAGTAGTGTCTGTAACAAATCTGCGTACGTTGAGGGAGGCTTCTCAAACACCCTCCTCGGCTTCTTTCCCCGAATTCTTTGCTGAGTCGTATACTGGCATCTTGTATGCTGCTGGCTTTGCTCGGGCGATTCCTTGGGCTCACGCGTTATCATCCTTAAGTTCAACCCTGGCATCGGCAACTGTTGTGGACATGGAGACTTAGCTTCCAGTGGCTCTGGGATATACCTCGATTCATCTGCAACCTCTGGCGGAGAAATGGGAATATCAGTCCCTGCAACTTTTATGCCCCCCGGTACAAACTCAATTATTTTCTCATCCAGCAAATCTTGAATCTTATGCTTAAAAGTTTTGCAGTTTGCAATATTATGCCCCGGTGCCCCGGAGTGGAAGGCACAATGGGCGTTCAGGTCATAGTCTGGTGGTGGCTGCCCTGTCAGTGGAACCAAAATGCGGGGCTCAACCAATTGAAGTTGGAACAAGAGTTGCACCAGCTGATCATAATCCACAGGTATCTCATCAAATACTCTGTTAGAAGACCTCATCCTCTTACCACACCTTCTTGAGTTATCCTGCAAAATCAATTGCGACTGCTGACGAGGAGAATTCTGAGCTTCGAATCCTGGGGAAGGTCTCTTAAGCCTATCATGCGTGGGTAATGGTTCTTCAGACCCCTGAGGAACAGATAATCCAGCCGCGTCTTCCAACATTTGCCCTCCTTCTCTCCTGAGTACGTTCCTCAATACTTCAGCCATCAACCCTATCTGTGCCTTCAGTCGGCAGTTCTCTTCTTCTAGCGTCTCTTGATTCAAGCGCAACTCTTGCACATCTTTCGTGAACTGCCCCAGCTGGCCTCGAACATCCGTTAATTCTGCTCGAACCTGTTTGATGGCTACCCCCACAAGTTGGCGTATGCGGCCTGGGAGAAGACCTTGATTCTCTAGCTGAGCAAAGCCGGCAGCTCTATCATTAGCCCGTGCCATCAGAGGCTGTACCGTATCCTGCAACTGCTTCTGACTCTCGGCCATGGCTTCCATTACCTGTACGATCCGCGTTATGTGGTCGCGCACTTCTTGCATCTCGGTCGGATCCTGACTCATGACTTCCTTGCTGCCAGGGAATTCTTCGGTCGCTAATCTTGGAAGACCTGATGGATACAGGAGATGAGATACAATTTAATAATTACCTGTAATGCGATATGACCATGAATGCAATGCAATGTGTCTGTGCCTTAGGGAAATTCATTCCCCCAGTTCTAGTGCGAAGGTGCCGGTGCAGTGACAGTGCTAACAATAGGAACATCGGAGTTGAATCATAGAAAGCCTCATATATTGCAGAGAGAATCAATAAGCCCAGGGTACAATATCGCTGAGAGTATAAAGAAGGCATGACCTCAACCAACAATCCTGGTGATGGTCAGCACTGTGCAAATAAAGCATACAAGTTACTACATGAAATGATCAAATCCTCCCAAAAGTCTGGTACTCCTCTATCAACTTCTTGGTCTCCGGATGACTTGGTCGATCAAGCAGCCCTTCGACAAGCTGGTTTCTCCTCTTAAGGACACGGCGTACGTCTTCAGAAGTTTCTTCCCATGTTGCTTCTCCGAAGCAATCCTCTAGCTTTCGCTTCTGAGACACCGCTTCATCTTTGCATTTGATTGCCTTGTTCAGTGCATGCTGGACACTATACCGGGTCATCACTTCTTCCTCGCACTTCTTGATGCTAGACTTCAACTTCTCTTCGAGGTCGGAGATTTGCTGCTTCAGCTTATCTTCCCTCATCTTATTGTTGGTGAGAGTAGCATTCCAAGTCTTGTTGCAAGAGGAGATTTCTCGGTGTGCCGCGTCAAGCGCTTTCTTTTTTGATTCCAGCATGTCATGGGAACTTCTGAACTCTTGCCCCAGACGTTCGCGCTTTTTCTTCTCCTCAGTCAACTCGGCCCCTAACCTGTTTAACAGCTCGATCTGTTGTTGGAAAGCATATACAGCCTTGTTTTTCTCACTGCGTACTTGAGCTAGCTCTTGCTCTAACCCTTCGTTGACCTTCATCGAGGCTTCTTTTTCCTTCACAACTTGCTCGTAGGCCTCCCTAGAAACAGTAGTTGGCTCCGCTACCGGAATAGGAACAAGAATTGGTGCATCTGGAAACGGCATCCTCAACTGACGGGCTCTCTCCTGAATCCAAACTCTATAAGGTGCATAGGCCTGACAATCACTCTTTCCTAACAACGGCTTCCCTCTGCGGTTAATGCGTGTCCAGGCATGTTGCAACTTGGCTAATACCTCCCCCTTCACGTCACCGGTGAAGTACAGAGATTCCCGTACTTCTTCCTCCTGAGGTGGACTCTTCAGCGCATATCCGAACTGACGAATGAATAGAGAAGGGTTGTAATTGATACACCCTTTTCTTCCGATCAACGGCACATTAGGGTAACCAGAACAACTGAAGATAAGTTCGGATCCCAGCAGATCTCTATCAAACCACTCCATATCTTCCGACGATAGCCTCATCAGACGCTCTGGCCAACCAACTGGAACTGTAGTCTCTGCAGCAGATCCTCTCTTAGGAAGGTGACTCTCAAACCACATACTCAACAAGGGCACACACAGATGAACATTCTTCCCTCTTCCCTTCTCATTCTTGTAATGCAGTGAGTGGTAGAGATCTCCGAGTAAGGTAGGTACAGGATTACCAGCGGCAAACAAGTAGAAAGCATCAAAGTCCACAAAATCCGGTATATTGGGGAATAGTACTATGCCATAAATGCACAAGGCCAACACAGCATTGAAAGCAACCCAGCACCCGCTCTTGGCATACTCTTGGGCTTTACCAACTAAGAATTGGAGTGAGAAGCCTGGAACTCCACGGGAAATAGTAGTCACAAGTTCAGAAGCATCAATCTGCAAGGCTTTTGCCAAATCCTCAGGCTTGGGCTTGGCGTCATAATGAATGAATGGAACCTGGTTCTGCACGGGCAGCTCAACATACTCAGCGTATTCCTCCAGGGTTGGTCCCATAATAAAGTCAGAGAACGTAAAGCACCTCAAAGCAGGGTCATAGAATTGCATCAAAGCATACAGCCCATCTAACTCTACCTCTGTAGGTTTGCACACCAATCTCAGTAGTCTACCATAGCTCATACGGAAACTCCTACGAACACCCTCATCATCCAGAGAGATTAACCCAAGTAGAGGAACAATATCAGGCGTAGGCAATTTGTAAGCGACCGTTCTCCTTAAGCTAGTCATGATCAAACACTCAGAAGTCTGGGCACTAGAACTAGGGAAATGCAAATGCACCTGCAGCACAGACACACGTTAGTGAAATGCAAATGGTAATGGATATGCAGGCATGCAATGCAAGTAACATGCAACAGGGACCAAAGCTGCAGCTGAATAGCCTGAACCCAATCAAGAAAGGTCTCAGATAGACCATCCAGAAGTCATCAAACCCTGGTCTCAGATAGACCTAAAATAAAACTCCAACACTGGTCTCTGACAGACCTCAAACCATAACTCCAACTGGTCTCTGATAGACCTCAAATCACATCTCTAATTGGTCTCTGACAGACCTCAAATCACATCTCTAATTGGTCTCTGACAGACCTCAGAACTCTCCAACTGGTCTCTGACAGACCTCAAAACACATCTCCAAATGGTCTCTGACAGACCTCATAACTCTCCATAAATAACCAGAATCTCTGATCAAGAAATAACCGGTGGTCTGAAGGTCTAGTTACCTGCATAACCCTGAATCCCCTCACAGGTGGGTGGCCCTATAACTGGCACAAGGTACGACATCCTATGCGGTCGTCGGCGTCACAGACTTTCAGGGTTGATGATACGATTCCCAGAAGGAGTGGCATCATCAATTCCTGAAGAGGCCTCACTTAGCCAACTTCCAAATGATCGGTCCCCAGAGTCGACAATCCAACTAACCAGCAACCCACGCCAACCAAAGGAAGGGGCAGGAGGCCAACCAGAGGAACCTCGTCTGAGTGTAGATTTCATGGGACACCAAAGCAAGCAAAGCAAGCGGGCGCCCACTAATTTCTACTCTAATTCTAGGTGCACTCAAGCCCAGGTCCGGCTTATCTCTCAATATCAGAACACCCGTCACACCCCGATACAGCAATAATAAACAATATATAAAGCTGAAAATACAAGGTTAGAAATATAAAATAACTCCATACAAAATCCTCGACGGGAAAACAAGCGCTAGGATTGACTCGCTCAAAGGGACGTTGGATCCCAAATGCATAAGAACCATCGCAGTTCTTAGCAGCCAGGGGACGTTGGATCCCCAGCAGAGTCGCCAGCTGTCGCTACTGCGAAAATCGGCGCCGGCTGAACAGAAGAGTCGCCACCGTGCGTTATTTATCCCACGGGAGGGAAAGGAAACGCTCAGAGTAAACCTCGCACAACACGGGAAAGGTATGGTCATCGCAACCAAAACCTGGGTTCGGGAGTCGGTTACGCAAGGGGAAGGTATTAGCACCCCTCACGTCCATCGTACTCGATGGGATCCACGCTTGTTTTCGGGTATGGATTGTTATTCTATCTAAACTATAGGTCAAGGGTGAAAAAGAAAAGAAGAAAATAAAATGAAAATAAAAATGACTCGGCAAAGTATCGCACTTTATGCCTACGTATTCCCGTCTGGAACGAGAAATCAGAGTCAACGTAGTTCGCCTACCTACGGGAAAGGAGGGGAAGGTTGCTCGCTAGGATATCGCATCCTATGCCTACGTACTTTCATACAGCATGAAAGATCAGAGCAAACGTAGTTCGGGCCACGTACGACACAAGTCTGTCCTTGATTGATTTTATTCCTTCTGAAAAAGGTTTTCTTGATTAACAGTCCAAGAGGACAAAAATGACTTTTTGATGAGTTCACATTCTTTTACGGAAGAAGTGTCTTTTATTGTGTTTGAAATCTTTATGTGTTTTTCTGTTTGTTTTGAGAAAGAAAGAGACAGAACTCTAACCTACGGTTGCGACGGGAATCAAACTATCCTAATGTTATCATGCATGGGTTAAGACCTAATGTCTATCATGCTCCTCTCTTGCACAGAGAGAAATAGAGATCCTACGGGATAGGCAGAAACAGAAACAATATCAGATATATACAGTAAAACAGTAAAATGCATGGATGCAGCAACACAAGCGAGGCAAGGGAGTCCCACTCAACCTCGAACCTAGAAAACAATAGGCGAAAGTGAACAGGCTTCACTTTCAACCCAGCAGGGTAAACAGCAAACAATACAGTCAGGAAATCCAATCAATACATCAGCAAATGAAATACAGCAATAAAGCAAACATCTTCAGCAGCTCTGAATCAACATCTGGCTTCAAGTAATCTCCAATCAGCTATAGGCTTCAACAAGCATCAATCTCCATCTTCATGGCCTTCAGGCAAGGGCTTTGATCATCAGTCTTCTATCTGCAATGGCTTTTCTTCAAGCTCAAACCTCCAGGATGAGGGATTAGTCACAAGAGTGAATTGGGTGTTAAGCAATCAGTTGACTACCAAGGGTGGTGAACAGACTGCTTCTAACACAAGAGACATTTTCTCTCAAGAGTTCTATCTCATAGACACTATCACCAAGCCTTCCAAAGGAAGGGGGTGAGCGTCTTAGAGAGACTCTGAATCACAGAGAAGAATGGATACAGACAAGGCAATCCATGTTTGAGAAACAAGCTTTCTAATCTAGAGCTCTGCCTAGCTCCTAAACCCTAGTCTCCTCAGCAGCTGCTAGCAAGAACCTACTCCTCAACTCTGGAAGTTGATCTTCAATCTCTGGATCTCCAATGGTCTTCATCCCCTCAAGGCTTCAGCTCTCCCAAGGTCCCAGACAATCCCAATACCCAAGCAATCAAGCAATAATCCCCAGAGGGCACACCACACCAGTCAATCAGATATACAGACAGTATTAATAGCAGTAGGGGAATCCTGACTTTTTCTAAGGGATCTAATAGCTACCCATAGCCCCTATAGTCCCATAACTAATCTAGTTAAATCCTAAGCCCTAAGGGAAATGAATTGATTCTCCTAAGTCGTCACCTAAAAACCCTAATTTTATTCATGTTGTTCAAGCATATATTAATCACCTAAAATCAATTCCTAAAAATGGGAACTAAATTGAATCTACAAGTTCAACATCTAATCTAAACAACATAAAAAGAATGGACAAAAAATATGAAAGCATTTAATAGAACAAAAATTAATAAAATCATGCATGAAATGAATCTATTTAAAATGACATTTATTTAGAAAATATGGAAAAAATATGAAATAAAAATAAAAATGCAATCTTATTTAATGAAAATTTTCTAGACATTTTAATGAAAATGATGTAAAAAGAATGGATTAAAATGAATTTTTTATGAATTTATGAAAATGCATGAAAAACAATTAAAGAATATAAAAGAAAAATAATGAAATAAAGGGAGGGGGTTTGAATAGAATATGCACCCAGTTAATAATTTGGATGGGCCAGCAATGGGGGGTGCACGTAGCACTATTGATTAAGGCCCAGAAACAATTCAGAAATAATGAAACAATAAAAGGACGCTGGGGGGTGAAAATAGAAACAGATTCATGTTCAAATTGGAATTGGGCTCACAACTGGGTGGTGGGATTAGCAATATTAACTCAGGCCCGCCCGTTTCAATTAATGAAACAGTGCGTTTAGGGCACCTGGTCAATTCCCTCCAAAATCTGCTTCAAATCCCAGCCACACGATGGGCTTCAGAGTCAAAAGTCTCACACGCATTGGACCGCTCAGATTGCATCTTCCTCATTGGATCATTCAAGAGCTAGGGTTTCTGCCATGGCTACCATGCACGAACCAAACTTCCCTCCCTCTGTTCTCACTCTACAGGTCATGAATCAACACGATCCCAACATGAAACTCACTCTAAATTCTTCCCTCTACAAGCCTATGGTCTTAGATTGATTTGAAACTCATCCAATTGATAAACCCGATCGATACAAGTTCTGGTCACCATGGAAATGCACTGAGATGCATCACAACAATTCTCAATCAAACTTATCCTAATCTAATCTATGCCTAATGGTGATTAACCTGCGCTAACAACCTAACATTATAATGCACTAACCTAAGAGTTCTTGATCCAAACAGCTTTTACAACCTGCTAACAATTGCCTCTATTCAGCCTCAAATTCATCTAAACTAATCTCCTAACAGCATGGATCATGAATATACTAGTAAAACTAACTAAATCTCCCTAGATTGCATAAGTTAGAAAGATTTGCACCTTGAGCAAGCTTTAATGGAGGCTGAGTAAGCACTTGGATTCAGGCTCTTGTAGGCTTCAATCTTGATCCATTCTTGATGTACTCGATTTTGTTTGCAAGATTTGGATGAAACTTGGCTTGGATCTTGATCTACAACTGAATTTGCAGCTTGTATGTTCTTGAAGAAAGTGCACGATATTGATCTCTAACCACCAAATCCTTGCTTCAATTCTGATCCAGGATGATGATTGAATAAGATTGAATTGATGTGGATGAAAATTGATGAAGATTTTTGTGAGATTGAAGTGAAATTGCAATGAGAAAAGAATGAGAGAATTTGGGAGATTCTTGGTGAAAATGAGTCCAACCCTTGATCAATCTTCATTTCATGAATATATAGGGCTCACATGAACATTCTAGATCCATCTTGCACATTCCCTTGCCTTCCAACTTTGATCCATTTTTGAAATGTTTCTTAAAAGGCAAGTAACCATGAATATCTTTCTTTTTTCCTTCTAAACTCAAAAAAATGTTTGAACCATTGTTCTTAGAATTGCTTTTCCATTCAAAATCATATATTGGAAGTCTCCATTTGGACTTAGAAATCTCCCAAACCATTTTTTCTCTTGACTTTATTTAAATTATAAGCCATTTTAGTTCAAATTTGGACCAATCATGCAACTTCATGTTATGAGCTTTTCCAACAATTTGTGACCTTCTTTCTAGACTTAAAATCCCATTTGGAGCAAGTTTTATGTTGTAAGTTTTTCCATTTGAGGCCTCCTTGTATGAGTTTTGGTCATAGGTTAAAATGACCTGTAATTCACAAATGCCCAAAATACCCTTTGCTTGCCAAGACCATAAGTTGAGTTCCACACATCATCTGAAGGCATGCTATACCATTCTAGAAAGCTAAGACAATGAGGAACAATTCTTATGTTGACCAAGAATTCATTTGAAATCTCCTTGAGGGGTAAAAATGGCTTGGAAGTCAAGTCACTTTCACAGACAAAAATTCAGATACCTCAGATGACCTGTAACTTGCAAGGACCATAACTTGAGTTCTATAAATCTCCTTGATGTCTTCCACCACTCAAATTAAAGGTCTTGAGATCCTCTACAAGTTTCATGTTGTCCAAGAAGCCATTTGAAGCTAGCATTTTGACTTATCTTGCTTGGAAATTTGACCTAAACTAGGGGATTTTACACAGAAACCCTAATTTAGAAACTCCTCTTCTCCTTGATTTATCTTGAATTCTCCTTGGCATATCTCCATATCCTTCTTCATATGTCAAATGATGAACCCCACATCTCTCCAATAGCCTTGAATATCCCCTTAAATCAGTCAATTGACCTAGGGTTGACCTAGGGTTGACCCAGATGAAACCCTAGTTGACTGCCTTCAGCTATGACTTTCTAAGTCTCTCATAATTTCTAGATACTCTCCATGCCTTCAATTCACAGCTCACAGCCCTCTTGTTGACCCTCAGATACCCTCAGCTAGGAGATGGACTCAAGGCTTGATATGCTGAACTCTTTGCTTTCAAATTCTTTCCTGATGACTTGAATGAGATGGAATTAGGATAATAACCTCTTGATAGGCTTCTAGAGATGAGAATAATGATTGGTCCCCTGTTGAATGACTTGCTATGCTTATGCTATGCAGATGATTAGTCTATGTACATGACTCTATATGCAAATGCTAATGATATTGAAACATAAACCAAGGAATAAGGTTGGGCAAATTTTAGGGTGAAACAATAGTCATCAACTATGACTAATCCTTACTTCTTGTCTCTGATGGATGCAGTTTTCACTGGTCCAAACAGATCAATATGAAGCATCTATAATGTTCTAGAGGTAGAAACAACATTTTTAGCTTTGAAAGAAGATTTTGAAAATTTTCCTTTCTGACATGCTTCACACAGAGCATCTGAGTGAACTTCAACTGAGGAAGTCCTCTGACCAGATTGAGCTTATTAATCTGAGATATACGTCTCATACTAATATGACCCAATCTTCTATGCCCGACCCATTGCTCATCGTTAATAGACAGAAGGCATTTTACATTCTGAACTTTTAGTTCTGAAAGATTAATTTTGTAAATGTTGTTCTTCCTTTTCCCATTAAAGAGGATTGAACCATATTTTTGACTTACAGATTTACAACATTTTTGATTGAAGATTATATCATAACCATTGTCACTTAATTGACTTATGGACAATAGATTATGTGTTAATCCTTCAACAAGTACAACATTAGATATGGAAGGGAGGTTACCATTACCAATAGTTACAGAGCCAATGATTTTTCCCTTCTGGTTCCCTCTAAACTTCACGTCACCTCCAGATCTAAGTTCCAGGCTTTTGAACATAGACCTTCTTCCCATCATGTGTCGCGAGCAGCCAGAGTCCAGGTACCATGATTGGTGTCTCAACTATGCTGCTAAGGACATCTGCAACAAAAATTATTTTGTCCTCAGGTACCCATATTTTCTTGGGTCCTCTGGGGTTAGTAGGTTTGAAATTCTATCTGAATTTATTTCCCTTGAAAGCATCTTTGTTCTGATCAGAACGTGTGTGCTTAATATCATTTAAGTGACCATATTTGAAGTGAGTATACAGAGGAGAATACTTAATGGTCAGTTTATCAACAGGTTTTGGATTTAAATCCTTCATAGAGGGTGATTCATATCCAATTCCTCTTCTATTGTTTCTGCTTACGCCATAGATCATATAAGCCATTTTTCTTCTATCTAGCCCTCTGGACAGAAACTTCTGAAATCTATAATCATATTCTTCTAAAATTTTTTTAGAGCGTGACATAGGATCTGAGTCAGACTTTTGAGCTTTTTCTAAATCATTTTTCATTTTAAGATTATTTGCTTTAAGCTCAGCAACTTCTGATCTCAGCTGATCAGTCTCAGATGCAAGACAGCTCTGAAGCTTCTTGTATTTGAGTTTTATCTTACTGTAGCTTTCAAGAATTTCAGATAAACTTTCAGTAAGTTCAGCTCTAGTAAGTTCAGAAAATACCTCTTTTAAATATGATTCTGATCCAGATTCAACAGTTTCTTCGTGGTCCTCCAAGTCAGCCATCAGTGCTACATTAGCACATTCATCTTCTGACTCTGATGAAGATTCGGAAGCATCTAAATCATCCCAAGTGGCCATTAGAACTTTCTTCTTCTTTTCAAACTTCTTTCTGGGTTTCTCCTTCAGAAGTTTGGGACATTCATTTTTATAGTGGCCTAGCTCCTTGCACTCGTAGCACACTACATCTTTCTTTCCAGATTTCTTGTGTCCAGAAGATTCGCCACGTTGATCAGATCTCTTGAAGTTTCTGAACTTCTTTTGTTTATGCTTCCAGAGTTGGTTTATCCTTCTGGACAGCAAAGACAGTTCATCTTCTTCAGAGGAAGATTCTTCAGAGCTTTCTTCAATTACCTGCAAAGCTTTAGCAGATTTGTTAGATTTTAGCGCAACAGACTTACCTTTCTTCTGAGGTTCATCTTGTTCCAGCTCAATTTCATGACTCCTTAAGGAACTGATAAGTTCCTCCAGAGTGATCTTATTCAGATCCTTTGCAAGCTTCAGCCCTGTCACCATTGGTCTCCACCTTGTTGGTAATCTTCTGATTATCTTCTTGACGTGATCAGAGGTAGAGTAACCTTTGTCCAGAACCTTCAGACCAGCAGTTAGAATATGAAATCTTGAGAACATAGCTTCCACAGATTCAGATTCCTCCATCTTGAAGGCTTCATATTTCTGAATGAGCGTTAAGGCCTTTGTCTCCTTTACTTGGGAGTTTCCTTCATGCGTCATTTTTAAAGATTCAAACATATCAAATGCAGTTTCTCTATTTATTATTTTCTCATACTCAGTATGAGATATAGCATTTAATAGAATGGTTCTCGCCTTGTGATGATTTCTAAACTCCTTCTTCTGTTGATCAGACATAGACTTTCTGTCAACCTTTTTGCCTTCATCATTTGTAGAATGAATATAACCATCAGTAACCAAATCCCATAAGTCAGCGTCATAGCCTAGAAAGAAACTTTCTATTCTATCTTTCCAATAATCAAACTTCTCACCATCAAACATGGGAGGTTTGGTGCTGATTCTGTCTCTATCATCATATTTGTTATTGTATGAAGTTGAAGCTCCAGCCATGATAAATCAAGAATAATAGATCAAGATTTTTTCCAGCAGGATCTTTTTCTATTAAGGTTAAGTGATAGCACTTACAGAACCGGAGCTCTGATGCCAACTGAAGGTAGGAAAAAAACTTAGAAGGTGGGGGGTGAATAAGGGTTTTAAAAACAATTAAGATGATAGAAAAATAACAAGGTATTTTTATCCTTGTTCGTTTGAACTCAAACTAATCCAGTCCATCCTACCAAGGTGATTTGCCTTTCTCAACAAGGACTTAATCTACTAAATCAAACTGATTACAGTGTTAACCACTAAGACAACTATCTTAGTCTTCTCAAGAAATCTGACCACACTTGGTCTCTTAAGGAACCTTTTACAAAAGATAAACTAACAATGTGTTTAAGATTTGCTTCTAAAAAGCTATATCACAACAGTGATTTTTACACAAGTTAAAGAACGAAATAAGAACTATTCAGCTTTGAAGAAGGTTTGTATGAGTTGCTTGTTGAATAATTTGTCAAGAATTTATTTATAGTTCATTAACCTTTGAAGTGATGCTGAGACTTGCTTTTATAGTACTTTGATGTCCAATTTCTCAAAGACTGTGCAACGCTGTGCATTCTGTTCTTTTTGTCTTCTATTGACTTTTCCTTTCTCAGAAGGGAAATGATCTGACAAATCCTTTTTGTATGAATTCTTGTGTCATGCACGAATGAGGAAAGAGCCGTTTGGATAAGGACAAGGAATATGCCAACGGATCTTTATTTGAACAACATCTTCTTCAACAACTTTGGAACGTCTTGCATCAGATCCTTTGATAATGTTCCTAGTTCTTCAGATAAGAGTTTTGCAGCAAAGTGCTTTAGTGTGAATATATTTATCAGAGCATACTTGCTTATCAGAGCCTCTATACTTGCAGCGTTAAGTACTTCCAGAGTCTTCTGAAACAATACTGTATGTTCTTTACTCAAATTCTTCTCAGTTTGCCTCAGTCACTGTAGCAGATCAGAGTCTTCTTATGTGTTGCTTCTGACGTTCAGAGCTTTATCGTTCTGTAGTGTTCAGAGGCGTTCTTGCTTCCAGACTAATATTAATTTTGATATCTGAAACAAATAAACACTTGAACAGAATTAGAGTATATAAATTCTCTACACAAAATTTCATTAATGCTATCATCAAAAAAATGAGATATACTAAACACCAATCTGTGTTCTAACATAATAAACCTTAAGCAACAAGATTGACAACCAAAGATTAGTTTTGCATCATGTCATTGCAAGTTGAGATTTTGGGTTTCAAGCTTTTGGACCACAACTTCCTCTTTTCAAAACTCCTAGCTCACAAATGCTATGAAGGAGTTCTTGTACTTTTTGGAAATCCCTAAACGTGATATACGACTTTCATGCTTTACACAAAATCAAATTCCAAGTGGAACTATTTCAAAAATCCTCTTGAAGTTGGCTAAAAAATTGACTTAAAAGTACCAAAAACATGAAATTTTTTAAAGTGTTTTTCCCCTCTTGCCTTGTTTTTGCTCATAACTCAAAATCTATTCATTTTTTGAACATAATTCATTGTGGAAATTTTTTAGGACTCCTCAAGACCTTTAAAACAAGCTTTGAACCATTCCATTTGGATGTGTGGTTAGGAAGTTTTGGCTTAGCCCTTTTCAAAACCCTAATTTCCTGACTTTTTGATTACTTCTCAATTCTTGATTCAATGGTCACCAAACTTCATGATTAGATGTGAAATAACATTGGGAACATAATTATCTTCAATTTTGGGTCAAAACCATGTTGGCCAATGAGTTGACTTTTTAGTCAGACGAACCGAACGATCGAAAACCTCTGAATCGACTGTTAGTGTTTTGGGTTCCCTGAGGCCTTGAAACTTCTTGATGGGACTTCAATAAGTCATATAAACTTTATGGACCATGATTCCACCATTGGAATTCTATTTAAATCAAAAGTCAAACTACAGTTGACTTTTCCAATCAGAAATCCTAATTTGGGTTCTTGGACTATATTGTTCTTCTCCCTTGGGGGACAACCTTAAATTGGATTCATACTTGATCCAATATAGTACCCTTGATGATGTAGAGAGTTGCTACATGGAGAATGAATCCAAAATCTTGACTGATCAAACCATAGAAACCCCGATTCTCGACTGTGTGGGACCCTAATTCACCTGTATCTTAACAAAGATCAAACTTGGAAGGCGTTAAGGTTATATAAACAATGTTGATGCTCTTTATAATGATGATGGATCTAGGGGTCAAAATTTAGGGTATAACAATGATCACCATATTGTAGCACCCCAAATTTTTTTCATCTTTTCTCTTGTATCTTGACTTATGTTTCATTGCATTTTCATATTCATTTTTGCATAGCATTGCTTTAGACAAGGGATCAAGGTATTATGGGTTACTTCTCAAAGGAGGAGGACAGGTTTCTTCAACTTCAAGCAAGGTTTCCTTCTTGACTTTATGGCATTCTCAAGCCCCAAAGGTCCCTCACCATCAAGGAAACATTATTTCAAGATCATATGTGGTTCACCATATCTTAGTTTGCAAGAAATGATCAAGAGATCCAAAGTTAGTTCAAGGTGGTTGACCTAATTTAGAAAATTGTGGATGCTATAATCAAATGGGAATAACTTCTTCATTTTTAAACATTGTGAGGTGGTTCTTTTTCTAATGAACTCTTTTCATCATCCCCTACAATTTCTCTTTGCAAGGAAGGATCCAGTTATACTTGGAAAGTCATCAAAAGTTTGAAGACATTATAGGTCATTTTGAGTTTTGGAAGGATTTTCTAGTCAACTTCAAAAGGTCATAACTTGGACAATTTTCATCATTTGGAGCTCATTCTTTTTCTAAAGTTAACTAGAATATGTCATCCACAACTTTGGTTTAATATGGAAGTGCATAAAACATGTGGAAGGCCTTGGTTTTTATCAAAATATTATAGGTTATTTTTGGTCCCTAAAAGACTTGAAATTTTTCTAAGTGTTTTGTGATTTTGAACCTTTTGATGCAAGCTACTTTGAAAAATCATATCTCCTAACTCAGATTGCTAAATCAACACTTTCTTTTCATATTGAAAAGATTGTATCACCCTCTATCCAATGCAAGAAGAATCACCTCATAAAGCCTCATACATTGTGAGAACCATGGTGGCAAAATTTGAATTTCAAAGCTGAAATTTCACTTCAAGTCAAAATTGAATTTGGTTAATATGGCCTCTAATCATCAAATTAAGGTGCGGATTCTCTTTAAATAAGATTAACCAACTTTCCTGAGTGGATTAGAGCATTGAAACACAAGTTTTTGATGAGTTTTGACAAGTTGCAAGTCACACTTTGCGCATGATGCACGTGCGCATGAATTTTCTCCAATTTGCATCATTCACCCTCCCTCAGCATTCAAAACACTTCTCCTATAAATAAGGGACTCATTCCACTCTTTTCCACAAGCTTTGATAGCCAGAATCACCCTGCTGAGATCCCATTTGAACTCTTAAGCTTGAACTTCATATTTTCATTTCCACACCTTAATCACTCAAATTATCCATCCAGTTATCTTCACCAATATTTAGTGAAGCTAACCAGCTCAAGAACTTGAAGAAATCGTGGCCTGAATCAAGCTTGAGGACTCCATTTTTCAGAGCTTCGAAGTTGAACTTTAATAGGTACAATTCTCAACCATTTTGACTCAAATATGTTGCTAAAATGTGGTCCTTGATGTGTTGATGTTGTTAGGATTGTTAGATTTTAGTTTTGGTTGAGTTTTGTTGGTTAGTTTTCAAATCCATGTTTGAATTTTCTTCTGGTTTTTTTTTCCAAATTGAGTGAATTGTGTTTTAACGAAATATGGCGCGATGATATGGTTGTGATCGTCTTGAAAAGACGCATCAGATTAAACCACTATGAGCTCCAATGGTTATGGTTTTAAAGACCTTCGTTTTTCTGCAAATCTCTGAAAATTCCAAGTGGCTGGAGGTTGAAGATGATGATCTAACCTTCCATCATGCCACTTGTTATGATCCTGCGTGATTGACTTTTGTTGGATGGATATGATGAGATTGACTCAGATCCACCGTGGATGCGCGCTTTCTGGCCCTTGGATTAGCCACGTCATTTAATGATGTGAAATCCAATGCGCCTTGTTTTTTTTGCCTTTTTTTCCTTTTGTAATTTGTTTTTAAATTTATTTTATTTTCAGAAATTCATAGAAAATTCATTTTTAAACAGAAAAATACCAAAATATTTTTTAAGATTTCCTTTTATTTTTATCTTTCTGATTTTTATTTTTGTACATTTTTAGTTTTTAGTTTTCTATTTTTCTTGAATTTTAATTTGTTTGAGCCAATTTTAATTAGTTTAAAATTATTTTTGGACATTTTAAAATCATGAGAAAAATATTTTATGATCCTATGATGGTCTTGGACCTATGGTGATTTTCATTGATTTTTATTTTTGGTTTTACTATTTTCCATGTATTTTTGATTTATTTGCTTGATTTTAATTGGTTTAAAATTATTTTTGAGTCATTTAAAATTGTGAGAAAATTAGTACATGATCCTATGATGGTTTCTGACCTATGGTGATTTCCTTGGCTTTTTGTTTGTGGTTTAACTAATTTCCATCTTTTTTTTAGATTTTACTTACCTTTTTTATTTGTTTTTCTTTTTAATTTTAAAATTGCAAAATTATGTGATGTTTGGTTTTAGTCCATATTTGGGTGACATTCTGTTTTTCCTTTAAGTCATTTGAGACTTTGTTGCTTGTTTGATTGTTGTTTTGTTTTTATAGATGTATGGTTGTTTGATTCTTCTTAAGGCATGTTCTTGATTTCCACTTGTGTGATTCCTCTTGTGTGTTCATGAATGGTTGTTAAACTTGATGATCATATTGATGTGTGACTTCAACTTTGTTTTATGTCATGATCATATGCCTTTTCATTTAGGGTTGTTTGTGTACATGCTTGTTTGGTATGGTATTGACTTGTTTATGAATGGGATGCATGACCTTGTTTCTTGGTGCTCTCTCTTTGATCATTGGTGTGATTTGAGTATGATATGTTGTGCTACTGCCCTACCATGTTTCTTGTAACACCCTTTTCTACCCCAAAAACATAATGGCAAATCATTCACATTTATCAGAGTAATATTTTAAACATAATAAAAATCACCTCAAAGGGCATACATTTCTCAATAATTCAACTCAAAGTCAATGCTCCGTAACAACGGGTTTTCCCAAAATTGATCAAAAATTGCTCAAATGGCAGCGAAACTCAAAAGGGAAAATTCAAAGTTTTTCTTGCACAATAACATAATCAAAATAACAAAAAATCAATAAAACATGGTTTAACTCAAAGACCCCAACCCGATGTTACACTCTCAGAGGAAGACCCTCTAAGTCAACCAAAATGTCAAAAACTCCAAAACGTCCTCGACGGCATCCACGACTAAACCTGGTCATCTGCATGTTACCCACATGGAGGCAACATTCAAATAGGCAGGGTGAGTAAAACGATTCATAATAATCAATATAGGAATCAATATATAAAATAGCGTCATTTTCGTATTCAACATCATCATAATCTTCAAAGAAACATCAAAAAGCCATAATATCATAAATTACACCAAATTGTCACATAAATACAAATGCAACAAGAATCATGCATGTGTACTAATTCAACAAAATTCAATGGACACTAGACCGTCAATCCTCCATAGATCCCCATTAATAGGATCAATTCTACACAAGAACTGGAGCACAATAAAATACTTCACATCCGCACAATGGGACTGAAGCCACAAGAATCAAACACTAGACCGAAGTCCGGAATGCATATGAATGCATAATGCACACGTCAATATCATCCTCATAATAATATCATTAGGTGCATCATCATTCATCAAAATAATCATAAGAATCACGTCATCATAGAATCATCAAAACCTCATGGAATCAACGTCACAAGTCATCACAGTTCCTCATGGGGATTCATCATGCAATCATGTATTAATCTCATAAGAATCACAATTATACTCATGGGTACTCATCATACGGTCATGTATTAATCACATATGAATCAAGACTATACTTATAGTAATTCATCATACATTCATTTAATCACATAGGAATCACAGTTACACTCATGGTAATTCATCAGGAAAATAAGAACATCAAAACATCAAGACATCACTGAACCAGAACATAATTCGCGAAACTCTGCTACGTTCTCTAGATAGTTCGCCGTGAGAGTCTGGGGCGAGTGTTCACCGTGTGAAGGATTGTTCGCTTTGCGAACTTGCGATTACAGCAAATCGCTGCTATGCAACAATAGCAAAATCAGGCCAAAAGTCTATACGAATTCCTTCCCCAATGCCCAAAAACATCCCCAAATCATTCCTAAGGTATTACGGCAATAAAGGCACAAAATCTATGACGTATTAGGCCAATCCCGTATCATATTTATGCCTTAAATTCCCATAAAATCCTTACAATTTTCCCACATTCATTAGAGTTCTCATAATCAATTATCCTATACGGTTAAAACCTCAACAACAGATTTTGGCCACGAAGGCCTAATTTCCCTTACTCCTAAATCAGCCTCAAACCTATCAGATCATCAGTTCAAATCCCTCAAACTCATTAAACTCACCAGAAAGACAACAATAATGCAATACTCAAAATCCCTAAACCCTTAAATCGACTTAAAACACATTGAATCACATAAATTCCCATAAATTCCCATAAACTCCCATAAATTCCCATAAATTCTCAATAAATTTCCATAAATTCCTATAAATTCTCATAAATTCTTACAAATACCCCAAGGTCATCATAGTTCTCACAGTCACTTACCCTATAGGGTTAAACAACCTCAAAAACAGATTTGGCCACGAAGGCCTAATTTCCTCAAACTCAAAACATCTTAAATCCTTAATTCAGCTTTAAATACATTGAATCATATATTGAAAATAATGAAGGTAATACCCCCATACTTAAACAACCTCAAAAACAGATTTGGCCACGAAGGCCTAATTTCCTCAAACTCAAAAACCTACTAAATCCTTAAATCCGCTTTAAATACATTGAATCATATATTGAAAACAATGAAGGTAATACTCTTTATACCTTAATTTGCCGACTCTAAACCTTTCTTCTTTGATTCTTTGAAACCTCGCGAAGCTTTTGCCTCAATCCTCTTCCTCAGAGCTCTGGCCTCTATTTCTTCCATTTTCACGGTCTAACAAGAATGAATCCTAATTCCCTCAAAATCCCTTTTTATTAAACCTAACTTTGGACCTTTAAAATGGGCTTTCCAATTTCACCCTCACTAACTCCTCCTTAAATGTCCACTTTGCCCTTAAATTAACTTATATTTATTTAAATTAATAGTAATACTAATATATTCATATTATATACTATTATTTAAATAAATAACCCAAAATCCTTAATTCTCAATACTTCATACCAACCACCGTAAATCACCAAAAATACGAATATTCCTATTTAAATAAATTAAATAAATATTCCAATAAATTTGGGGTGTTACATTTCTTGTGCCATTTGATTTCATCTCATCTTGCTTTATGAATATGAATGTTTGTTTGGTATTGACATGATGTTAATGTTCACCTTGCATGTTTGAAATGAGTGTGTTTGATGCCACTTGTCTTTGACTGGATGATTGCTCCTTGTTTGTATCTTCTTCATTCTTCATCTTTCTTCTTCCTCTCTTTTCTCTTCTTGTTGTCATTTGTGATTGAATTAATTGGTGTTTACTTATGCTTGCTCACATGATCCCTTAGGATTCCTAGTCCCTCTTAGTTTTTTATTAAAATATGAGTGAGAGAGACATTAGGCTTTCAATCCTTTGTAAGATAACAATTAGGATACTCCCTTTCACCTCAACGTTAGTTCCATCATTTGTATGATAACATTAAGTAGACTTCATTTTCATCATAACCATAGGACTATTTTGTATGATAACATTAGGGATTTCTTTTGTGTCTTCTCTTCTCATCTCAAAAAACTTTAAGACACTTAATAAATAATGATGAACATTGTGCGCCACGAGCCTTAAGTATACGGGAAATGATGAGTGGTGGGTTTCTCCTCATTTGTCTAGAGTGTTTAGTGTATGCCCTTTGGGTGATATGCGACCCATTCGCTTCTATATCATAGTCTTTAGGGCAACGTGAATCACAAAGCAAACTAATTCACTTCTCTAAAACTTTTAAACCAAATTCAAACCTTTTCATCCTTCAGGATTGTTCTTAAGATCATTTTCAGAAAAGAGTACGTTACTCTTCCGTTCTACCAAAAATAGACATCGACCCTAACAACTGGAATGAGAACTTAACGTCGCTCTTAAAAAACACTTAACCAACCAGTGGTTTAGTTACCCAAACTACGTTTGCTCTGATTTCTCGTACCATATGAGGATACATAGGCACAAAACGGCGATGTCTTGGCGAGCAACCTTCCCCCCATCATCCCTAGTTTTTTGAACCACGTTGACTCTGACTTTTCCATTGCACGAGGGAATACGTAGGCATAGGGCGAAGATGTCCTATCGAGTCTTCTTTTTCTTTTCCATCCCTCGTTTAGCAGTAGCTTTTAGATAACTCACCCCTTTGGTTAGACAACAAGCGTAGATCCCGTTGAGTACAACAGATGTGAGGGGTGCTCATACCTTCCCCTTGCGTAACCAACTCCCGAATCCAATATTTGATTGCGATGACCTTGTATTCTCCTTTCTTTTAGGGTTTCTTTGATCGTTTCCTTTCCCTCTCTTTAGGATAAATAACGTTCGGTCGAGACTCTTTTGTGTGTTTCCGCCGACCCTTTTCGCAGTTGCGACACATTTCATTGTCAAGTAGAAAGTTGTTCACTGTGCAATTGATAAAGTTGCATGGTGAAAGTTAGTTTGTTCCTTAATGATGTAGATTTTTTTCTAAAGTGGATATTTTGTGTATTTTGGATTAAATTCTAGTCTAGACAAAAATAGTTTCATGTTTTGATAGAGTTGTGCATGTTGTAGTTGAAGCATGCTTAAGCATGCAGGAGCCAAAGTTATGCATGTTATAGTCGAATTATGTTCTAGCATGCAATTGTATAAGTTAGCTTGTTGGTTAAGTTAGCTTAGTGTTTAAGTTAGCTTAGTAGTCTATACATAAGTTTCTCTCTCAGGTTGTCGAGAGAGGGTTAAACGTTGGTTGTTGTTATTCACTTGTAACCTTTTGCACTAATTGAAAAAGTGAAAAGAAAAACGATTTTAACCAATTCTTGTTCTTTTTCTTCCCTTTTCTCTTTCTTTCATAAAACTAAAACGATTCTTGTTTTTATTCAAAAAACTCAAACTTTTTCATAATATTTATTCATTTATAGTGCGATATTTGTCACAACAATAGAGTTCCCAAGCAAGTCCGAGAAGGCACAAGAGTTTTTACAGATCTACTAAGATACTATTTTCATACCAAAAACATGTTCATGTCCTCCACATCTTTTGATGTCACCGAAGATCTAGTAAAAACTATATCATTTATAAATTTCTAAATCAACCAAACCCCAGCAAGACCAAACCATCCTCAATCCCTAAACATGAAATATTCTTCATACCTACCAACAACGTATTTATTTTAAACTTTTAAAAAAACAAGCAGCCACATAAACCAGACAAAAGATTAATGGAATGAAACTGAATTACTTTATAAAATAAACTATTTATTTAAATAAAAACTAAAAATAAACTCAATATAGTTGTTACGATATAAAAAAATATACAAAAACATAAAAAATATATAATCTGAATATCTTTATGTTTAGTATCTACTAGTTCAGAGATAGATGGAGTAAAATATACGGTGACGGTGAGTAATTTTCCTCAACAATTACGTTTAATTTTCTTAGTATTCTCTATTACCCTTATGTTTGGAGAAAAGCAACATTAAATTTATTATTGAATAAAACAAAGCAACGTTTAGCCCGTTTAGTTGAAATGGGTGTTTTTCTTACATAGAAAATTGTTGCTATGCTAAGATTTGCTTTGGAAATCATGGTTTTTCAATTTACGTAATTTGTCAAAGGAATAAAAAGCCCGTGCTTCTCACTTTCACAGTATTGCTTCAAAAGAGGTTCTTTGCTCCTAACAATTAATATACATTTCCACATTTCTTTCTTTTTCTTCTTTTGCAACTAAGTTTCATTTCATCTATCTCAACCACCCTTCCAAGTAAGTATTTATCTAATCCTCTTATGCAGAAATAGATTCCTTACATAATTTTTTATAGTATTAATTTACAACTCATTCAGCAGATCTCATCCGCGATAATGGCTGCTTTATCTCTTGTTGATGCCAAAACTAATGCAGAGGAATATAAGATCGTCCACTTTTTGTATAAGCACAACCGCAGCATTAGAAAAATATCAACTGGTAACATTTATAAGCAAACGCTACTTTCTCGATTAAACTTCACAAAAGATTATAAAATTATAACAGTGAAGAAAAAACTTCATATATACGACAACCATTGCAAAGATATTTATTTGATCTTAGAAGACGACATTAAAAGTTATCGAAGCAAATATCAGTTTTTACATATTGGGTTGGTACAGATCTCAATCGAAATGAACAGTGACAACTATGTACCCCATATGCCAGTTAGATTAAGAGACTCAAAGTACTCGAATGTTGAAGACTCTATTTTAGTTAGTTTTGCAACATCAGTGGATAATCGTGTAGTTAAGTTTAATTGGTTCCCAAACTTTTCAACTTGTTTATCTGATCTAGAAAATTCAAATGCCTTAGTGGTCACTATAGATCCTCCAAAGACCATCGAAAGAGTGATGAATGAAAAATATCCGTTAGGTTATGAACCGTTGTTAAAAGTTAGGTATAGGGTATGCTATAAATTAATGAAGACGTCTCTTAAACCTGATTACCTATTTCAAAATCCTGTAGTTCAGGTAAACACTGATATCACAAATTTTGTTGTTCCTCAATTCTAATATTCTGAGTTACTAAGGTACTGTTCCTCAACATTGAAGTCCCAAGACAAGTTTGAAGATTCTTCTCAATACCCGGAGGGTTCATCCAGATGCTTCAATCTCTAGTTCTACCCTAAATCTTCTACTTGTAGTTTTTTTTATAATTAATTTTTCATTTTATTTTTTGTACTATGCATGCTTCTTAATATATCTACTAGGAATTATGAGTTGGTCTTAATAAATCTTATTTGTAATTGTTCTTTTGAGTTGATCTTAGTAAAATCTTATAATCTTATTTGTAATTGTTCTTCTAATGCACTTGTGTTCTTTGGTTTTTTTTTTGCAATAATGTTCTATCAAAAATGATCTTTTTATCAAAATTATTAATCTCGAGATTTTTTTAATAATTTCTCTCAGTCTTTCTAAGTCTTTCCATTTCTCGAATTATTTCTTTCTCTTCATTTAATCCACTCTGTTTACTAAAGAGTCTACTGAACTTTTTTTCGACATGTCCAAACCACTTAAGTTAGTTTTTCACCATCTTTTTCCTTTAACGGCGCTAACCTGACACACTATATAATATTTTAATTTCTAACTTTTTATGTCGAGTCTTAACACACACCCACCGCAACATTCTTATCTATGTTACACTTACTTTATTTTTATATTAATTCTTAATTGTCCAACATTCCGTCCTGTACAAAATTACAGCTCTTGCTACAGTCCGATAAAACATCCTCTTCAACTTAAGCGGAATATTTGCATCACATAAAACACTTGATGCCCTTCTATTGTGTTAATGTACCAGATAATTATATTATTATTACATTTATCTAGATAAACCATACTTTTCAAAAGGGGGAAGCATTCCCACTACTACAAAAAGTATCTTTTTTAATACCATTTCACCTTGGCTAAAGTATCCATCATGGTAAAATATATTCATTTAGGCGCTTTTCTTTTATTTTTATTTTAAGTCACTTTTTACCATAGTTGGAACTTTCAATTGTGCTAAAAAGTGGGGTGTAGTGTAGTGTTCATGAGTTCAAATCTTAGCACCTACAGTTTTATTTTTTCCTTATTTTTAAGCCATTTTTTATCATGGTTGGAACTTCCAACCGTGGTGAAAAGTGGCACATGTTAATGAGTTCGAATCCTAACACCTACAATTTTATTTTTTATTTATTTTTAAGCCATTTTTTTTTACCACGGTTGAAAATTTCAACCGTGGTGAAAAGTGGCGCATGGTCATGAATTTGAACCATAGCACCTACAGTTTTTTATTATTTATTTTTAAGCCATCTTTTACCATGGTTGGTGTTTCGTCAAATTGCATATTCATCCAAGTTCCACATCAGGTAGTATGAAGAAAATAGAATTTGAATATGAATATTAATAGAGATAATTACTTTTAGTTTTTTACCCAACAACAAAATATAGTCTTTTGAGTGTATTGGGGATTTGGGTAGTTGTGTGTCTAGAGAGAGTTTTCTATTTTTCCGTTCAAAATAGTTTTTTTGAGAGCATTTTCTATTTTTACGTTCAAATACAGTTTGTTGAGAGGGTTTGCAATTTTTCCTTCTGAAAATTATAGTTGAGAGAGAGTTTGCAATTTTTCCATTCAAAAATTGTAATTGAGCGAGCATTTGCAATTTTCCCGTCCAAAAATTGTAATTGAGGGGGGTTTACAATTTTTCCATTCAAAAATTGAAATTGTATCGGAGAGTTTATAATTTTTTCATTGTAAAAAATTACAAGTTGAATTATGATTTTATGAGTTTTTGTTGGAATTTTTACTTCTTTTTCTTTTTTATGGGTATGCTTTCGTGTTGGTGGTATTCTAGAGGTGGTATGTGATAAAATATATTGTTACAGAATTTAGAGTACTGAAATATTTTATTGAATTCATCACACACACTTTTTCTCTAGCATACAACTTAGCATTACAAAGCCTTTATATAGGCTTGAAGGAAACTGACAGAGAAGACAAAAAATTGGTAATCAAGATGAGGACTCTTTGGTTCACTCAATCTTAATGATACAACTCTACCATAAGTCTAAATAAAGACAATAATTATAATGTGATGATTACAATTTTCTCATAATACTTACTAAAGATAATGGTGGTTACAACACATTAATTTTAACATTCCCCCTTAATGTGTTGTTCTCTAACACCCATTGCTTCTCTAAGTTGCTGAAATTTTCCTCTTGGCAGTGCTTTAGTAAAAATGTCTGCAAGTTTCTCTTGTGAACTGTAGAAAGTTAACTGCACATCTCTTTCTTCAATCACACTTCGAATGAATGATGCTTTATGTTAATGTCTCTGGTCCGACTATGAAAAACATGATTATTTGCCATGGCAATAGCTGATTTGTTGTCTCAATGAAGTTGTAGACTTCCTTCTTGCTTCTCTCTAATGTTTTCTAATATTCTTCTCAACCAAAGTGATTGCTGTGTAGCCAAATCAGCTGCTAAATACTCAACTTCAGCTGAAGATTGTGCCACAATATCTTGCTTCTTTGAGTACCAAGAGATCATACCTGAACCAATGTTGAATACATAACATGAAGTGCTCTTCATATCATCAACACTTTCAGCCCAATAACTATCACAATAGCCTTTAGCTTCAAGTTTAGAACTCTTTTATCCCATGCTCTATGGCTCCCATGACATACCTTAGAACTCTTTTTGCTACCCCAAGATGTAAATGACTTAGTTTACTCATAACTCTTGAGAGTAAACTAGCAGGAAATATTAAATCGGGCCTTGAAAAGTATGCATATATCCCTCTTGAGTCAAACATCGGTAAAAAACATGGTTTGATACATATAGAAGTTGTTCAATATATGCTTCATATAGGTTTGGTCAAGTTTGTCTAACTTACTATGTGATAGAGTACCTCAAAAGTAGCATGATACATAAAAATATGCATTTTTGCATATTTTGGGTTTTTGAGTTAACTCAAACATGTTCCAATCGACTCATACATAAAGCATTTTGTATGGTCTACTCTCAGGAGTACTCACGTTGACCCTCCGGTCGACTCATAATGTGTTAATTTTTGTTTGTCTAATTCTGCATGCTTTGCGTCAACGTATGACCTGCTCTGGTCGACGCAAAAATTCTGTTTTCTGCCTAATCTAAAATTCGGGTAAACTCAGGTCGACCCTCCTTTCTTCATAGACCGACGGCTCGCACGTTTTCAGTTAAATTTCTATCATGTGAAATTGTCTTTGTGGCTGTTATGTTGGTTAATTGCTTTTGACTTGCATATATAGTGAGTTTTGCTCATTCTTCATAAAACAACAATAAAAGTGAGAATATATACTGGTTATTCTCATCATCTTCATCCTCTTCCTTGAATTTTCTCAACAACTACATATAATCATTTTTGTTGTGCATTCTAATTTTTAAAGGTGATAACATCCAAACATAGGATTGGTGTATTCAGGTTTGGGTTGAGAAATCAGTAGGTTTTTCTTGAATAAAACTGTTAGGGTTTTGTCCTCCAAGAATCTTGGGTTTTGGGGGGTTTTTACACGAATTGGTCCATCACAGGTTCAGTCGAGTGAAGGTAATCAAAGAACGGGGTTGTTCTGTCAGTTTAGTAGCGGTAACCGGAGGATTGTGAAGACCGTGGGGTTGTTCAAAAGGTGTGCCGTAATCAGAG
Organism: Lathyrus sativus; assembly: GCA_963859935.3. Classification (NCBI taxonomy): domain Eukaryota; kingdom Viridiplantae; phylum Streptophyta; class Magnoliopsida; order Fabales; family Fabaceae; genus Lathyrus; species Lathyrus sativus. Next base: position 104,904,974 of record OZ012737.1, read on the forward strand.
GTTTATTCATCGCGTTCGAAGGACTTGATTCAGCTTGAATCAAGGGAAGAGAAGGAATAGGCTCTATATCAACAATTAGGTTTGATCGTTTGATTTCTATTGCTTCTCTTGTAAACATTTACCAACAGGTTATATCTATATACAGGTCTCAATTCTATTTTTAGAATTTAGGCCAGACGTACCCCGGGCGAGGACGACGGCGGAACTGCCTCAACAAATCAGTGTTCTCTTTATTTTCCAATTGCTTAATTTCTTAGTTTGTGTGCAAACAATTGAGTTAATCAAAATTTTGATGTGAGTAGTGTTGAAACATTTTTGAAGCCTCTTACAATCCTTGATTGTAATTGAACACTTAAGTACTTCACTCACATATTGGAATTCACTTGTGGTGCCTTGCACACCAAGTGTTTGACTAATTGTGTGAACAACAAACGCTTGTGTTGTCTGTTCAATTTGATTATATTTTTCAAGCATTGGAAATAATCCAACCTCAGAGTGAATAAATTCTGGTTGATGTGTGTTCAAATTAGTGATTCTTAATCTCGGTTTTATCGGATTCCAGAGGCTTTGCGCATATCCGATTGTTTTGGTAAAGGTTCGTTTTAGACGAATATAGTTCCTCGAACACTTCCTCCTAAAAACTTTTTAAAACCAAATATTGGTAGCGCCAACTATGTTTTTAATAAGTGATATATTCAACCCTCCCTTCTAGATCTGCGCCATCGTCTAACAAATGGTGAAATCTATAGTTACTAGAAAGACTGTATGCGTGTGCACATAAATTCGATTGACAGGAAGGTATGCAATGTTATTTTGAACGGTCCTATGGAAATAACCATGACCAATGAAAATAACATGATTGTGCCTAAGCCTGAAGCACAATGAAATGATGAAGACGAGAAAAAGTACAATTACGATTGGAAGGCTAAAAATATTCTGATCTCCTCCTTGGGAGTTGATGAATACTATAGAGTTTTCCATTGTTTGACTGCTAAGGCTATGTGGGACTCATTACAAGTTGCCCATGAGGGAACAAATGATGTCAAACTAGCTAGAATCAATACTTTGACATAAGAGTTTGATCTCTTTCACATGGAGCAAGGGGAAACCATTGTTGACATGCAAAAGAGATTTTCTCACCTAATCAATAGACTAAATTCACTTGGTAGACTAGTTTCCAATGATGTTGCTACTAACAAACTCTTAAGATGTCTTACCAGGGAATGGCAACCAAAAGTTACCGCCATAAAGGAAGCAAATGATCTTATGACCTTGGATCTTACAACACTCTTAGGAAAGCTTCAAGAATAAGAGCAAGTGCTTCTTAGTCTCGAGCAATTTGAGAAAAGGGAAAAGAAGGAGAGGACCAAAAATGAGGAAAAGGAGTCTATAGCTCTAAAGGCTTCTTGTTCAAAGTCATATACAAAAGAGCTGAGTGATTGCGACTCGAGTGATAACGAAGATGACGAAAAGAATGAGGATATGGGGTTGTTTGTGAAGCGATACAATCACTATGTAAAGAAAAATGGTATCCAACATTCTGAAAAGAATCTAGTCAATTTCAGAAAACAATCAAGATCTTATAAGAATGAAGACAACAAAGGAAGTAGAGTTAGAGGGTCGTGCTTCAATTGCAGAAAAGATGGACATTACAAGTCGGATTGTCCTTTAATGAAAAATAACAAAAGAAAGGAGAGTAATCGGTCACATAATAAGCAAGTTAAGCCTAGAAGAGCTTACATTACATGGGAAAGCGATATCGAGTCATCCGAGGATGATAGTTCTAGTGACGAAGAAGAATCCGCCAACCTTTGTCTCTCCGCTCATCACAAGAAGAAAAACAAAAAGGTACGACATGCAAAATATGAAAACTACTAAATTTTCTCATTCCGAATTACAAACTGCCTGTGATACCTTACACCATGAAGCCAAGGAAGCCTTTAAACGGTTGGCCTTAAACAAACAAATTTTTGCTCATTTGAAGCAAAAGACCCTCGATTCCGAAAGGAAATTAAAGGCTCTAAAGGCTTCCATAGTGGAAGGAACAAAGGTGGATTGTGAAGAAGTAAGAAAAAGAGTGGTTAACTTCGGGTGTGATACTTGTTACATTTGGCAAAATGAGGTTAGAAATATCAAGGCCAAACTTAACAAGGCTCTAGAACCTAAAATCACGTTTGCTATTGATAGAGTGTATTTTAGAAAAAGTATGGTTAATCCTTATAAAAAATATACATATGTGGTCAGAAATCAAGATAGAAAAAGTGATACAAGAGTTAACTTTACTTGCTTGTATTGTTGCAAGAAGGGTCACACCATTGCTAAATGTTGCTTTAGGAGATTTTTAGTTCCTAAAGGGGTTTATCAATGGTTGCCTAAATGAAACCAATATTTCACTCACAACCAAGGACGCAATAAACAATTGGGTACCTATTTTCGTTGATTGTTTTTATAGGTACAAAGTCTTGAGACTACCGAGAGAAGATGGATTCTCGATAGTGGATTCTCAAGACATATGACAGGAGACATATCTCTCTTCATTGACTTTGTGAAAAAGAAGAAGGGATTTGTAACCAATGGAGACAACAACAAGGGAGCAATACTTGGAAAAGGTAGTGTAGGTAATCCTTCAGCTACTACTATCTTTGATGTATTGCTAGTCGAGGGCCTTAATCACAATCTCATTAGCATTAGCCAGTTATGCGAAAAGGGATAGAAAGTATCTTTTTCAAAAAATTGTTGCATAATTGAACACAATATAAAAAGAAGGATGTGCTTAATGGCTTGAGGGTAAATAATATCTATATGCTAGATTTGAGTGAAGTATCCTTGAGCAGCGACAAATATCTCATGACTATGAGTGAGGACTCATGGTTGTGGCATAGACGTTTAACGCATGTCAATTTTGACTTGATAAACAAGATAGTTTCAAAAGACTTAGTAATTGGCTTACCTAAAATCAAGTTTACCAAGGATCACTTATGTGATGCATGCCAAATGGGAAAGCAAACAAGGATCTCATTTAAATCTAAAAACATTATTTCAACTACGAGACCTCTTGAACTTCTTCATATGGACCTCTTTAAGCCATATATAATTAAAAGTCTAGGTGGTAACTACTATGGTTTTTTTATAGTCGACGATTTTTCTAGGTTTTACTAGACTATCTTCTTGGCTAGCAAGAGCGATACATTCTCCTCCTTTGAAAAATTTGCTAAACTTTCTCAAAATAAGTTAAACACAAAGATCATATCAATTAGAAGTGATCGTGAAGGTGAGTTCGAAAATTATCTTTTTGAGGAATATTGTGGTAGACGTGGAATTGATCATAACTTCTCTGCTCCGCGTACACCTCAACAAAACGAGGTTGTGGAATGTAAAAATCAAATTTTGGAAGAGTTAGGAAGAACTATGATCAACAAAAGTGGGCTTCCTAAATATTTTTGGGATGACGCCATTAGTACGGCATGTTATGTTTTGAATAGGGTTCTCGTCCGCCCTATTCTCAACAAGACTCCGTATGAACTATTAAAAAGGTGGAAGCCAAATGTGTCTCACCTTCATGTCTTTGGTTGTAAGTGTTTCGTGTTAAACAATGGAAAAGAGAGTCTAAGAAAATTTGACTCCAAGGCAGATGAAGGTATCTTTCTCAGATACTCTCAGTCAAGTAAAGCCTATAGAATATACAATAAGAGATTACTTATAGTTGAAGACTCTGTTCATGTCACATTTGATGAGTCTTATCTGAAAAGTGTCAGAAAAGGTAGTTTATTTCATGGTGCAGGTGTATCTTCTGAAGACATACTCAAGGGTGCTGAGACAAGAATTGATCAACCTGACCTAGTCAAAGTTGAGGAAGAAAAAGATCACCACCATGAGGGATTGAGGAAGTTCATCTGTCCAACATCGATGGTCTCCCTCCAGCATGGAAGTCTTCTAAACACCATCCCATCGATAATATTCTCGGTGATATCTCAAAGGGAGTGACAACTTGATCAAAGCTAAGTAATTTATGTTATCACTTTGATTTCGTTTCTCAAGTAGAACCTAAAAACTCAAAGGAGGCATTACACGATGAACATTGGTTCCTATCAATGCAAGAGGAACTTAACCAGTTTAAAAGAAATGAGGTTTGAGACCTTGTCCCTCCATTGCGAGACTATCGAGTAATTGGCACCCGATGGCTGTTTAGGAACAAACTAGATGAGAACGGAGTAATAACTCAAAATAAGGTGTGTTTGGTCGCGCAGGGGTATAACCAAGAGGAAGGAATCGACTATGAGGAAACTTATCCGCCGGTTGCCCGACTCGAGGCTATACGCCTTCTACTTTCCTTCGCTTGTACGAAAGATTTTAAACTATTTCAAATGGATGTAAAAAGTGCATTCCTTAATGGATATATAAATGAAGAGGTTTATGTTGCCCAATCTCCCGGGTTTGAATCCTATGAGTATCCTGACCGTGTACACAAATTAAAACGTGGTTTGTATGGACTCAAGCAAGCCCCTAAGGCTTGGTATGACTGTCTAAGCAAGTTTCTTCTTGACCAAGGGTACTCAAGAGGAAAGGTTGACACAACCCTTTTCATTAAACATCAAGGAAAACACTTGATTTTGGTACAAATATATGTTGATGATATCATTTTTGGATCAACTAACATGAATCTTGTAAGGGAGTTTTCTAGATTAATGCAGGGAGAATTCGAGATGAGCATGATGGGGGAGCTCAACTATTTCCTCGGATTGCAAATAAAACAACTGAAGGAAGGTACTTTTGTGAGCTAGACAAAATACTGCCTTGAGCTTCTCAAGCGTTTTGACATGGAAAACTCCAAGGCTATCGACACTCCAATGCCTACGTGTGCGAATCTTAGCCGAGAAGAAAATGGTAAGGATGTAGAGGTGAAAAAGTATCGAGGTATGATTGGATCTCTCCTCTATCTTACAACTTCTAGACCCGACATTACGTTTAGTTTCTGTATGTGTGCAAGGTATCAATCATCTCCTAAAGAATCTCACTTAAAAGCGGTAAAGCGTATACTTAGATACCTCTCTGGTACTCCAAAGTATGGGCTTTGGTATTCTAAGGGAAATGATTTCTCCTTGGTAGGCCTTTTTGATTCCGATTTTGCTGTTGCAAATCGGATAAGAAAAGCAAGAGTGGCACGTGTCATCTGTTTTCAAATTCTTTGGTGAGTTGGCATAGCAAAAAGCAGGTTTCCGTTGTTTTGTCAATAGCCAAAGCGGAATACGTTACGGTCGGTAGTTGTTGCGCTCAAGTCTTATGTCTTAAGCAACAATTACTCAACTTTAACCTAAAACTTGATCATATTATGATTTTTTGTGATAACACTAGTCCCATTAACCTAACCAAGAATTCCGTGCTACATTCACGCACCAAGTATATCGAAATACGCCACCACTTCCTTAGGGATCATGTGGAAAAGGGTGACGTGGTATTTGAGCATGTTGATACTAAAAATCAACTTGCAGATATCTTTACAAAACCACTCGCTACATAGCCTTTCTTTCACATCCGTAGGGAAATCGGTGTTCTCGACATCTCGGATCGTGGTTAGGAAATAACTTTTGCATGTGTTATATCTATCTTTTATGTGCTTTGCTCATCTTTTATCTAACAAAAGAAGTTTAGAGACATATGTGAGGGCATTAGCTAACAATTGGAGCTGAGGTACTATTTCTCCTTATTTCTCATATAAAGTAATGTATCAAATTGTGTGTTATTGTTGATGTTTATTCCATGATTACGCTTATTTCATCCCTTTGTATGTTTGAATTATGGATAGGCTGTTTATTTATGTCTCTTTTGATGCTTGTCGAACAAAATTGATGAGTTTTTCTATTTTTACCTATATGAGTCGACCTACATAGGGTTCTGGTCGACTCACAAAACTAAGATTTTTCATGTCTGTAAAGCGGGTATGCTCACGTCGACCCTATGGTCGACACATACCCTAAGAATTTCTAAGTATATGTTTTAACACAGTGTGCATCGACACGTGACCTCTTTCGGTCGACGCGTCCCACGAGAATTCTGATAATTTGTTGATGAACTATTCAAATTCTGTCATCTTTAATGCATTTAAAATCATGTCGTGTATTCTAACTCATCATCATTAGATTTTGCATTGAGCATTGCACCTATTCAAGGCTACTCTCCCTCTCCTCTTCCCAAAGCTCTCTTTAAAACCTAGTTTCTCCATAAAAAGGGTAAAGCTACTTTCTCCTCTCCATCTCCAAGAGTAAAATTTTGCATCTACAAATTCTTCATCTCCATACAAGAAATCAAAATGTCTACAAGAAGAATCACTAGAGAGATAACCAATAGAGCACCATCTACTCAAGCAGGTCCATCAAGAGCAACTTTATCGGTAACTATTGTGTCTTTGTTACCTCCTGAATTTTCAGAAATTTATGAGCAGAACTTTAGAAAACAATATATAGTTAAGCAACATGCTTACTATAGAAAGGTTTCTGAGCGAATGCATATTCCAGAGGTAGTTGATCTTTTGGATGGTCAAGATTTTAACAATTTTTTGGAATGTGACATCAAATACAATGAAGACCTAGTGAGGGTCTTCTACGCAGGTATTTAGGGTAAATTTCAAGGGTTTGAGTTTACTAAAAAGTTGGGAAATACCAAGGTTTGTGTAAATGACTTGGTATGGAAAAACTTGTTTGACATGTCACCTGTATCTACTGAGCCAATTATTAAGGCCACAGATGCTCTAACTGTGGTACGTTACAATTTCCAAGAAGCCTTAAACTCCATGCTGAAGAAACCCTATGGTGAAGACATTGTATCAAGCGATCTCTTCCCGAAAACGGTCACAACGGGCAAACTGAAACTGGTTGATAGAATACTGTAGTGGATTGTGTTGCACATTCTGCATCCAAAGAAAGCGGCTACTCGCGATTGGATCAAGCCGAGGTACACTTGGTTTACATACTTAATAAAAAGAGCAAGATCATTTTGCCTCATTACATTGCTAGTCGAATCTATTCGTTAAAGGATCCTAGTAGAGGAACAACTCAATCATACGGGTCCTTTATCCAATCGATTCTCAACAATGCTTACATGATTGTTCAAGGTATTCCCACATATATTACGGCAAAATAACACGGATTTCAGAGTAAAATATTAACTTTCATTAAAAAGCCACAAAAGGGGGTTCATTTTTCAAAGTCAACAAAATTGGTCAATACTCCGTAACACACAGGTTTTCTCAAAATACATCAAAAACATCATATACATCGGAACTCAAAACATAAATCAATGTTTTCCTCATAAGGGGACATCAGTAAAATAACCCAATGATATACAATAAACTCAAAGAACCCAACCCGATGTTACATATCTGAGCAAGACCCTCTACATTAACCATAAAGGCTAACGAATCTAAAACTTCACAATACTCCTCGACAACATCCACGGCTAAAGTTGCTCATCTGCACGTTACCCACGTGGAGGTAACATTCAAACAGGCAGGGTGAGTAAGAAAATTCATAATAACCAATGTATAACAATTAATGCATAAACGACATATTACTCATAGTTATATTCAACACACTGATATCCTTCGAATATGCCTCAAAGGCCACAACGTTATAATTTATACATAAAGACTCATAGATGCAATGTGACACAACTTAATGCATGTGGTACCAATCATCACAGCGCGATGGACACTGGGCCATCAACCCTCCATAGATCCCCATCAATAGGATCGGAGCACATCAAAATACTTCACATCGACACAGTGGGATTGAAGCCACAACAATCGAGGTCCTGAACCGAAGTCTGGATGCACATGAATGCATGATACACACTTCATAAATCATCCTCATAATAACGTCATAGGTGCATCATCATTCATCATATTCATCATGTCATCACAACACATCATAATAATTATCATCATTCATCATGTCATCATAGCACATCATAATAATCATCATCATTCATCATGTCATCACAGCACATCATAATAATCATAATATTACTCATTGTTGCACCCCAAAATTTGCCTAACCTTTCTTTACCTAGCTTGTGTTTCATTGCATTCATTTTAGCATTATCATCTGCATTGCATTGACATGTGTGCAGGAGATCAAGAGGTATGACTACCAATCAAAGGCTACACAAGGTTATGAAGCTAGCTAAGAGGTTTATTCAAGTGTTCAAGGGTTGATATTCTCACTAGAGAAGCAAAAGTTCCTCAGAGGGAGTGGTTGAAACCAAGTGTGTAGGTCTCCTAACTTGAAGGTTATGGGAAAGCCATCTGATGATTCTAAATCCATGGAGTTATACTAGAGCCTTGAGAGAGCTCATGAGAAGTATTGAAGTTCATTTTTAAGCCTAGACAGGTCATTATGCAAAGGACAAGGAGCTACTACCAAGATTGGTACACCTAGGGTTTCATCTGGTCAAGGGTAACTGATGATTTGAGGAAGGTTGAGACCTAATTTCAAATCCATGGGATCATGATTGATGTATTAAGATGCCTAAGGGATGATTCCAAGGTCAACTCATCATGAATGAAGAGTGTGAGGAGTTCCTAGGCTAGGGTTGCTATGCTTGACAGTGTAAAATCCCCTGGTTTGGTGCCTAACTTCAAGACCACATAACTCAAGATGTGGCTTTCATCTCACCTTGACCCCAACATGATTGTTGTATAGAATTATCATAGCTTTAGTTTTAGTACTAGAAGTCCTTGATAGGATTTGTAGAACTCAAGTTATGAGCCAGACAAGTTACAGGTCATCAGAGGAATGTGAATTTGGAGCTTGAAAGTCAACCAACTTGCATGACACGTTTGCCCTAGAAGGATGATTCTCATGAACTTTTGGCCAACATGAATGTTGTTCCTTATCTTCTTAGATTTCTAGAAAGTACAAGAAGTCCATGATTGTATTTTTAGAACTCAAGTTACAAGCTTTGCAAGATAAGGGTATTTTGGGAATTTGGAATTATAGGCCATTTTTGGTTATGGGTCAATTTCATCAACTTAGACATCTCAAATGGACTTTTGATCAACTTGAAAGTTGTTCAAAATGGTGTTATTTGTCTAACCATGACCCAAAGATTCATTGATATGGATTGAATTGAGAAGTGTATGAAGAAAATTTGAAAAAAGATTATTGAAGGCATTAAAAAAGGAAAAATTCAAAATAAATCATAAGTTTTTTAAAAAATGAGAAGCTGGTACATATTTTGATTGGAAATAACATTTTGAACACAATGGCATTGTTAGAAATCCATTTTGACACATAATTCATGGAGTTTCATTTGGTTGTTTCATGATGAAGTTACACATCAAAGATTGACCATTGGATGAAATCAAGGAAGCAATATGATCCGTTCATACTCAAGGAGTGTTATGCAAGCCATTTGAACAAGAATTAAGCTGAAACAGGGCCTGAAACTTGACTGCCATAGTTGCACATTAAAGGAAAAATTGAAATTTGGATTGCTTGAATTGGGCTTCCATTGGGCCTTGGAATTATCCAAGCACACTCTATTTAAGTTCAGGATCCATTTCAGATCAAGGTTGCGTGGCATTTTGGTGAAGAAACAGTTATTTCAGTTGGAGTTTTAGAGCTTTCGAGCAAGAAACAGTTTTGGAGTTTAAGGAAGAATCAAGAGCTTCTGAGTATCAAGAATCATTCAGGATCATTCAGTGAAGAAATCTGCAGCAATTGAAGCCAAGTGGAGCACTCAAGAACACCTCAATTCGAGCTTTTGAACAGGTTTTTGTTTCTCGAAATTCCTCTTAATTTATGCACATATTAGATGAATTTGGCATGTGTATAGGTTATAGACGAACCCTAGGTGGATTTAGGTATGATTTGGTAAGGTTTTGAGATGATTCTTGATGATGAGTGATTTGCTTAGAGGCACGGTTAGGCTTGAATCTTGAAGGATTTCAAGAATTTGACTTAGATAATTGATCAGGGAGAAGAGCAGAGTAGATTGGTGACCTTAATTTGGAGTTTGATGATAATTGTTGAATTGGTGTTTTTTCTGTTCATCATCGTGTGTAGAGATTCATGGAGAATTAGGGTAAATGGATGAGAGATTCATGATCAGTGAGAAAATCCGAGCAGAACGGTATAGGTTTCATGAGTTTTGGCCAGGTTTGATGACATGTCACCGTTTGCCTCACCGGAGAAGACAACCGGAGGTCTTATCCGGCCACCGTCCCCCTTCCCTATCTTTTCCTCAGTTTGAAACGAAGAAGATGAAGGAGAGCCTTTAGATCTAATTGACCTAGTTGACTCAGTATTACAATCCTGCGTGCCAAATCCATTCTTGGCTAGGGCTGACCTTGACCAACATAGGTGTCACCTTTTAAACCCTAGGATCCTCATACTTTTCCATTCAACGCACATGATTAGAACCTACCATAAGCCTGAGTCAATTGAACCACACTACATCCATGATCAAAACGCAGAGTTTAAATAATTGAGGTGGCACGCGCTGATCCATTAGATGCGTAGACTAGTCAATCCATCCTAGGGCTGTGGTTTTTTCTGAGGCTTTTTATTTTTTTTAATTCATTTTTCAATTTCTTTAAATGCATTCATCATTTTTAATACATATTAAATAGAATATTGATCAGAAAATTATGGAAAAAATATGTGCATACTCCTTGATCAATTTCTGACTTTTCTATGCTTTTGGATTCTATTTTTTGTTGTTTTCAATTTTATTTGCCTTTTTTCTATTTTCTTGAATTCATTTAATTTGGCATTTTGGACTTGTTGCTTGCTTATTTTTGTACCATTGATTGGCATAGAATTAGAAGTTGATATTTGGCTGGCTGGTTATATACATATTGTTGAGATTATAGGAATTTTGTGGTCATTTTTAGGTAACTCTAAGCATAGTTTTGAACTAGGTTTTTAGAGCTTTCCCCACTTGAACTTTCACTTGACAACTTTTGGTTTAGAATTTCATTAGTTCCCTTAAACATTGATTTAAGATCTGTATTTTTTACTGTAGGTTCCCAATACCTTTAGGATCACTTAAGATTTTTTATAGATTTTTAGGAGTTGATTTACTATTTTAGTTAGATTTTACATCCAGGCTGTTTGTAGGATGCCTCTAGCATAGTACCTCCCATAGTTGAACTTCAAAAGTGACCTTTAGTTCATGATAAGTTTCCAAACCTTTTCTGATGGTTTAGTAGACATGTTGATGCCTCTGTAGATTGAATCTTAAGGTTTAATTTGGTGCATTAGTTCCCTTTAGAGAGTTGCTTTTAGAGCTTGTGGAATTAGGGTTTTAGAGCCTTTAGGAGTTTCTTCCTTTTTCATAATTGTGGTTTGCTTTGGTTTGCATTCCATTTCCTATCCAATGATGCAAGGTTCCTTTGTGGGAGCCTAGTCCCTCCTTTGGAAGGACTAAAGGCCTACCACAAAAGGTAAAACCTTTGAGGATACCAATCTTAGATGAGTGGTTGAGTGCCATGATGGATTCCCTTAGTTTCCATCATGCTTCCCTTCATCATGCAATAATCTTTGTGTTGATTCATATCATCTCTTGATGGAGAAAGTTGAAGCTTGAAGATGAAGTCCTTATTCCCTTCTCCCTTGATGGATAGCTTGGACAGATAATTTGGACTAGAAGACAGATTGTCATACTGCTAGAGTGTGTTGTGCTACTCTGTTGTGTTTGTTGTTTAACTGTATTTGTGTGACTGTTTATTTGGTGTGTTGCATTAGAATAGGCTTTCATGTAGTTGGTTCTAGGCCTAAGTGCATTGAAAGGTTGATCTTGCCTCCCTTTGCTTGTTTGCATTAGAGGTTGAGTATGTCTCCCTCTGCTTGCCTGTTACTGTTTGGCTTTGCTTGTTGGCTGGAGGCTGAGTTTGTCTCCCTTGCATGTGCATTGTGTTGCTTTTGCTTGTTTGCTCTAGAAGTTGAGCTTGTCTCCTTCTGCTTGTATTGCTGCATCACATTTGCATCTTTACTGTTGTCTCTTCCGTTTATCTGTTTTACTAATGTTAGCTGATGCTTTGTCTGTTGTCAATTTCCCATTAACATGATCCCCTAGGATTCTCACTTCCTTTGATAAGGAAGTGATGATTAGACTTTAGGATGAAGCCTTTGCATGATAACATCTAGGAGTTCCCTGTTTTAAACCTCAACCATAGGATGAATCCTTGGCATGCCAACTGTTAGGACTTGATAGTTTCCCCTTAGTTGTGCCCTCTCTCTTCTCATCTTCAAACAAATCAAAATACAGTAATAAAGGTTAATTGATATCGTACGTTACAAGCCTTAAGATACTTAGGAAATGGTTGTTGGAGGGTTTCCTTCCAATAATCAGGATGTTTAGTATGGTACCCTTTGGGTGACATGCGACGCATTCACTCCTAGGTCATAGTCTCTAGTGCGATATTAGTTGCAAACATCCATAAAAGATACTTCTTCCGTAAAAGACAGAAAACAAACTTCAAACCCTTTTTGCCCCGTGGACCCTTAAGTCAGGAAAAAGTTTTCAAAAAGAGTGTCGTTAACTCTCAACTCTACCGCAAACGGTAACGCACGAGCCTCTGACGAGCAAGCTGCATACACCAAACTGCTGGAACTGTTTGTTAACCCTACTCGGAAAAACAGATGGATCTAAACCCCGTAAACGATATTATCCCGAACTACGTAAGCTCTGATCTCTCATATCTGTTGAGAGTACGTAGGCACAATACTCACATATTGGCGAGCCACCTTCCCCCATCCGTTTCACCCGTAGTTAGCCGAACTACGTTGAATCTGATTTCTCGTTCTCTGACGAGAATACGTAGGCACGAAGCACGATTCTTTTCCAAGTCATTTTCTTTTCTTTTCAGACCAGCCTTGATAGGTAGATAGATAAACCAACCCGTCAGATAAAAACAACAAGCGTGGATCCCATCGAGTACGATGGATGTGACGGGTGCTAATACCTTCCCCTTGCGTAACCGACTCCCGAACCCAGACATGGTTGCGATGACCTTGTCTTATACCTTTTCGTCAGGTTTTTCCGATCGTTTCCTTTCCCTTTCTGTGGGATAAATAACGAAAGATGGAGAATCTTCTGTTTTTCCAGCACCTTATTTTCGCGGTAGCGACACTCATCATACAACATATCATCATAATTCATCATATTAATCATCATACAGCATATCATCATAATTCATCATATTAATCATCATACAACATATCATCATAATTCATCATATTAATTAATCTCGCACATCATGTCATCATATAATCACGTATAAATCACATATTAGCTTATAGTCATATTATCCCATATCATCCCATATTAATTCATAATACTTACACTCGCGGTAATTCTCACACTATCGCCTATCAATCACATAAACTTCACAGTTCTACTCATGTTAATTCGTTATATTATCATATAGTATTCACATATTAATCCCTAATATCATCTCACATTGCCTCATATTAGTTCATCACAATTACACTCGCGGTAATTCTCAATACTATCACTTATTACTCATGCAACCTCACTGTCATACTTAGAGTAACTCATCACAGCAATCCTAGAATCAAACATCACGACATCACTGCACACGATCAACATTCGCGAACTCTGCAATGCTCGTTGGCTTGCTCGCTAGGCGAGCCTGTAGAGAATGCTCGCTAGCTTGCTCGCTAGGCTAGTCTTGTGGTGAATGTTCGCTAACTTGCTTGCTAGGAGAACAGCGCGATAACAGCACAACCTGCTATGATCATACCTGCTCTCTACCCAAAATACTCATACGATTCATATACCCAATGCTCCTAAAACATCCCCAAAACATCTCTAAGGTCAAGCGGCGATAACGGCACAACATCTATAGTTTATTAGGCCAATCTGTCAACATTTGCACTGCCTAAAACATTATTTTCCTGCAATTGCTCTGAGTACATCCGAGTTACTTCACATTTGAATATTCCTATTCCTACAGGGTCAAACATATCACAATCCATGTTTTGGCCACGAAGGCCTAAGGTTTCCTTTCTCATGTTACACATCAAATAGACTGATAAGGTTTCCTAAATTCATATCAATATTCAGTGTTACACACCATTCCTCCTAACCTCAAAGCCTTATCATCAAATTCCCTATTTTCCCACAGTCAAGCCAAAATATCTTAAATCATAAACTTCACCGTAAATGCACCGAAAGGCATACATAGAAAATCATGAAATGCGATACTCCCCATACCTTAGTTGATTCGCAGCTTTCACGATTAATCTTTGGGATCCTTTGCTTCTAGTCTTTCCTTCAGAGCTATGGCCACCAACTTTCACGTTAAACACAAAATGAAATCTAATTTCCTTTCAGAACTCAATTTTGTCTAACTTAGTCTTGGGCCTCACAAATTAGGCTTTTCCCAAAACACCCTTACTAACTCTTCATAATGCCCAATTCACCCTTATTTCTCTTATATTCATTTTAATCAATAATAATACTAATATTCTCATATAGTATACTATTAATTAAATAAATAGTCCAAAATGCACATTTTCTCAATAATTCCCAAAACCACCAAAAATACGAATATTCTCAAATAAATAAATAAATTAAAATATTCTTATTAAACTTGGGGTGTTACAACTCTCCCCCACTTAAAAGAATTTTCGCCTTCGAAAATTGCTTCAAGTAAACAGAGTCGGATACGACTCCCTCATATGATCTTCACCCTCCCAAATCCAACTTTCTCTAGTTGGTCCTCTTAAAACTACCTTTACTAAGGCAATTCATTTACCTCAAAGTTTCTTCTCGTTCATCCACTTGAACTAGCTACGCCTCAACATTCAAATTACCTCTCACTTGTACACCATCCATCCGAATCAATGTACTTCTTCAACTTAGGCACATGAAATACATCATGAAATTCACAAGCGACAACGGTAAAACAGTTTAACATGCTACTTCTCCCACACTTCCGCTGCGCCACTTCCGATACAAATCAATAAAACACAGTGTGAGGTTCCGAGACTTCAAAGCTCAACCAACACCAGTTACCGGTGTACTCTCAAAACCCATCTTTTCTTGGATCCTCTTGATCGTTTCAGTCGTCTCTTGCACAATCTCTGGTCCGAGCACATCACTCTCGCCTGACTCATATCAACACAAAGGAGTCCTACCCCTTCTACCATACAAATCCTCATACGGTGTCATTCCGATACTAGAATGCTAACTGTTATTGTAGGTAACTCAATCAACGATAATTAACTATCCCACGATCCGCCTTGATCCAACACACAAGCTCTCCACAAATCCTTTAAAGATTGGATAGTTCTCTATGTTCGTCCATCTGTCCATGGATGATAGGCAGAGTTCAACTTCAACATGGTACTCAAAGCGTCTGCAAACTCTCCCAAAAATCTCGATGAAAACTCAGATTCCCATCTGACACAATATTCGACGACATCTCATGCAACTTTACCACTCCATCGATATACATCTCAGCTAGCTTCAACATAGAATGATTAATCCTCATTGGTAATAAAAGAGCCAATTTAGTCAATCTATCCAGAATCACCCAATTAAATCATATCCTTCCAATTCTCCGAAAAACCCAACACAAAATCCATGGAAATACTACCCGATTTCCACTCTGGAATATTCCACGGTTGCATCAGACCCAACGGTCTCTGATGTTCAAACTTTGACTTCCAACAAGTCTAACCAGCATATACAAACTCAATCACTTCTCTCTTTATCTATGGCCATCAAATAATTACCTTAAATCCGGTTACATCTTCATAACACCGGGATGGATACTCCATCTACCTCAATGTTCTTCTTCAAGAATACTCTTATTCTAACTCAACAATATCTGGGACACAAACTCTATCATGACATCTCATGGTACCATTGCCATAAATCCACAAATTAACTCTTCGACTTTAATTCATCCAATTCCACCAATATGCCAAATCAATTCAGATTTATAACCTCCTTGAATCTCATCAAGAACACAACTAGTAAGCTCCAACATGCTAAGCTTAACTCCATAAGAAGTCTCTTCACAACCAAAAATCATATCACGAAATTTCTCAATCAGTTCCAACTCTCGAACCATCATTATCGATATATGCAAAGAATTCCAAATCAATGCATAAGCTACCACGTTTGCTTCACCCGAATGGTAATTCAATCCAAAACCATAATCCTTTAGGAGTCCCAATTATTTTCTCTGCCTCATATTCAACTCTTCCAACTCAAGCAAATACCTTAAGCTCTTGAGATCACCAAACATTTCAAATTTCAAATTAACCAATCGAAGCCTCCAACTTCGACACAAACACAATAATAACCAACTTTAAATCACTCGTCAGATAATCCCTCTTATGTACTTTAAATTACCTTAAAGCATAACTAAAATTTGCTGATAATACACTTAACATATCTCTTAATCACATCAACAAAGCATCATAAAACACAACGAATAGTTCTGTCGGATTCGGCAAAAATCAACACACGAGCTGTTGATAGCTCTCCCAAAAACTCTTTGAACTTTCTGCACAGTGGCATATCCCTACTTCCTCTCCAACACTGATAACTCAAGTCATCGATGCTCAACATGATCCTCTATACTCTTCGAATATATAAAAATATCATCGGTTAACACAACCACTGACTCGCTCAATTAAGTATGGAAAATCCCATGCCAAACGGACACTCAATTTGCGAGTTATGGCGGAAAAACGAACCGCACCTTCCGCACTAACTACAAAATCCAAACATTTTCCATCAATAAATAACTTAATTCCATGCCACTACTTCACCATCATATAGAGCATTGTACTAGCTTTCCAACGGTTCGAACCGTGCGTCATTCCGAGTTACGGTTCTCCCGTTACGACAAAAATATCAAAACAACATTCTTCTGCTCAGGACACCTTCGCTAGGTGAACACATAAGCGAGAGGTTTTTCGCTAGGCGAAGGACCTAGCGAACCTGACAGTCCGAAATTCTATTTTCGACCGTTACATAACTTCTGGGTGTCCGTTTTCGATTCCGTAAAAAGCTGCGATCTCGGAATTCGACGTACAACAACAATTTCACACTTAGGAAGGCCATTCAACACATCTTCAACTCTTGAAAGATTTAAATTCCTAATTATACCAATATTGCATTCCACATCTTACTTTCTTTAATAATCATCAGAATTCACTGCACACCTTCAATATACCTAACCTCACGATATGTTGCCTTAGCACACACACCAGACACAAGCCTCAAAACTACTCAATCAGTTTAATTCCTTGACCATCCAAACAGACATATAATATGGAGCTCTCAATCTCGGACTAGTTTCTGTAACTAAGTCGATCACAACTCCACTTCACGTCCTAGCTGTATATCACTATCTTGTCAGGGTAACTTCCAGACAACTACAATTAATTGACAACCGCCAACTTCCTCACTTTCATCAACACTCACAGCTTCCATCAAAATAAACATCTCGGCATCATCCTACACCGACTCACCAAAATAATTCTAAGCATTGAGCTTAACTAAAAACAATTTACTGCTCACGCCATCTAAGCTTGCAAGACATGCCTATCCCATCCAACATGACCCCATCTACTATCAACAACAGATTAAGGCTGATCAGTTCCTCAATTTGTCCATAGACAGCCGAAAATCATGATGGAGTATAAACCATCTTTACCAAACTATAAGAGCGTTCAACCATACATTAAGCTATAACTCCACACTTGCAGCATCCTGGAGAAGCACAACTTCTCCCCCACTTGTTTCATTCCCACTTCTGCAAACAACGGTTAGGCAACAAACATGGACCGAGAGTGTTTTTACACACATGTCGCATACAAGGGAATAAACAACATTAGACAACTTGGCCGGATGGACCGACCTGCTCTGATACCAACTAATGTAACACCCTTATTCTACCCCATAGATTATACGGCAAAATAACACGGATTTCAGAGTAAAATATTAACTTTCATTAAAAAGCCACAAAAGGGCGTACATTTCTCAAAGTCAACAAAATTGGTCAATACTCCGTAACACACGAGTTTTCTCAAAATAGATCAAAAACATCGTATACAGCGGAACTCAAAACATAACTCAATGTTTTCCTCATAAGGGGACATCAGTAAAATAACCCAATGATATACAATCAACTCAAAGAACCCAACCCGGTGTTAAATATCAGAGCAAGACCCTCTACATTAACCATAAAGGCTAACGACTCTAAAACTTCACAATACTCCTCGACGGCGTCCACGGCTAAACTTGCTCATCTGCACGTTACCCACGTGGAGGTAATATTCAAATAGGCATGGTGAGTAAGACAATTCATAATAATCAATGTATAACAATTAATGCATAAATGGCATATTACTCATAGTTATATTCAACACACTGATATCCTTCGAATATGCCTCAAAGGCCACAGCGTCATAATAATTTATACACAAAGACTCATAGATGCAATGCGACACAACTCAACGCATGTGGTACCAATCATCACAGCGCGATGGACACTGGGCCATAACCCTCCATAGATCCCCATCAATAGGATCGGAGCACATCAAAATACTTCACATCCACACAGTGGGATTGAAGCCAAAGCAATCGAGGTCCTGAACCGAAGTCCGGATGCACATGAATGCATGATGCACACTTCATAAATCATCCTCATAATAACATCATAGGTGCATCATCATTCATCATATTCATCATGTCATCACAACACGTCATAATAATCATCATCGTTCATTATGTCATCACAACACATCATAATAATCATCATCATTCATCATGTCATCACAACACATCATAATAATCATCATATTACTCATCATACAACATATCATCATAATTCATCATATTAATCATCATACAACATATCATCATAATTCATCATATTAATCATCATACAACATATCATCATAATTCATCATATTAATTAATCTCACACATCATGTCATCATATAATCACGTATAAATCACATATTAGCTCATAGTCATATTATCCCATATTATCCCATATTAATTCATAATACTTACACTCGCGATAATTCTCACACTATCGCCTATCAATCACATAAACTTCACAGTTCTACTCATGTTAATTCGTCATATTATCACATAGTATTCACATATTAATCCCTAATATCATCTCACATTGCCTCATATTAGTTCATCACAATTACACTCGCGGTAATTCTCAATAATATCACTTATTACTCACGCAACCTCACTATCATACTCAGAGTAACTCATCATAGGAATCCCAGAATCAAACATCACGACATCGCTGCACACGATCAACATTCGCGAACTCTGCTACACTCGCTGGCTTGCTCGCTAGGCGAGCCTGTAGCAAATGCTCGCTAGGCGAATCTTGTGGCGAATGTTCGCTAGCTTAATCGCTAGGCGAACATCGCGATAACAACACAACCCGCTACGATCAGACCTGCTCTCTACCCAAAATACTCATACGATTCATATACCCAATGCTCCTAAAACATCCCCAAAACATCTCTAAGGTCATACAGCGATAACGGCACAACATCTATAGTTTATTAGGCCAACTTGGCAACATTTTCACTGCCTAAAACACTATTTTCCTGCAATTGCTTTGAGTACATCAGAGTTACTTCACATTTGAATATTACTATTCCTACAGGGTCAAACATATCACAATCCAAGGTTTTGGCCACGAAGGCCTAAGGTTTCCTTTCTCATGTTACACATCAAACATTTCGATAAGGTTTCCTAAATTCATGTCAATATTCAGTGTTACACACCATTCCTCCTAACCTCAAAGCCTTATCATCAAATTCCCTATTTTCCCACAGTCAAGCCAAAATATCTTAAATCATAAACTTCACCATAAACGCACCGAAAGGCATACATAGAAAATCATGAAATGCGATACTCCTCATACCTTAGCCGATTCGCAGCTTTCATGATTAATCTTTGGGATCTTCTGCTTCCAGCCTTTCCTTCAGAGCTCTGGCCATCAACTTTCACGTTAAACACAAAATGAAATCTAATTTCCTTTCAGAACTCAATTTTGTCTAACTTAGTCTTGGGCCTCACAAATTGGGCTTTTCCCATAACACCCTTACTAACTCTTCATAATGCCCAATTCACCCTTATTTCTCTTATATTCATTTTAATCAATAATAATATTAATATTCTCATATAGTATACTATTAATTAAATAAATAGTCCAAAATGTACATTTTCTCAATAGTTTCCAAAACCACCGAAAACACCGAAAACACCAAAAATACGAATATTCTCAATTAAATAAATAAATTAAAATATTCCGATTAAACTTGGGGGTGCTACAGCGACAGCTGGCGACTCTGTTGGGGATTCTAGTTCCATACGCGAGTCAATCCTAGCGCTTGTCTATTTCTTTTATTTGGGTGTTTATTTTTATGCTTTTATGTGCTTTATTTATTGTATATAATTACATTGTTTGCATTTTATTAGCATTTAATTACTGTTATCATATTGCTCTGCTGCTGCTGTGCTGTTGGGTGGGATTGTTCCATGAGAGATAAGCCCACTACCCAGGCTTAAGTATACACTTAGGATTAGAGTGGAGAGTAGTGTGTCTTGTGTGGCGTCAGGCCACATGCAGTTGACACGAAACTCACATTCAGACGAGGTTTTCTTTGAAGATACTCTATCCTGTGCGTCTGGTGCAGACGATAGGGTGTTAACTTTGAGAGTTTACGACTCTGGAGATCATTCATGGGAAATACATTGAGTCCTCCTTGATTGATGATGATAACAAACCAAAAATGGTGAACGTATCATCATTTCTCGACCTTAGAGTCCGTGATACTGAGGACCTGCATAAGATTTCATGTCCAAGACTAGAACTCACATGTGAGTCGGGATGGGTTTTGCAGGAAGCCATGACTTTCAGTGTACCCAGTTTTTTGGTTTTCTTGTTAGTGTGGACATTTTATCCTGGATATTATGGTTATTCTGGTATTCTGGTCTTCCGGTTTTCTGAAGGAAGTAGAATTATGGCCTTTTTCAGTCAACCGTGCAACATCTATTCAAAGCATATGTAAGCCTTGGTCCCATGTTTGCATTTGCATAGTCATTTTTCATCCTAACATTCATGTTTGTGTATTTCTAGATTCTCATCTTATCCTTGATTTCGGTTTATAGAGATGGACACTGGTAGGAAGAAGATCACCATGTACAAGTTTCCAGCTCCTGACTTGGTTTCCCTTCATGGTTTGATTGTTATAGCATATTCTAGCATTCTCGAGGATTTCAAGAAGGATTCTGAGTTTTGTGCACACTATTAATGGTTATGAGTATAAGGCTATCCACAGTGTCCTACAGTTCTACGATCCTCCGTTATGATGTTTCACTTTTCTGGATTATTTGTTTGTCCCAACGTTGGAAGAGTATGCTTTCATCTTGGGAGTGCATATCGGGGATAGGGCATCTTTCTATTATTCCAAGGAGGTTCCTAATCTCAACGATGTTGTCGCTGCTCTTTATTTGAGCAAATCTGTATCGGTGGATAACATCGTTAGCAAGGGAGGATTTTCTGGGTTTCATTTGAATTTTTTGGTGAGTGAAGCTCAGAAGTATGTTGAAGCTGGTAGTTGGGTGGCTTTCAATTCTACCATAGCTCTATGTGACTACGACATCGTCTTATCCCACAACGTGGCTGATTTTATGGATATGGGTGTTTTTCGCCTCTTTATTATGAAGAATCATGTGCCTACTCTCTTAGGAGACATGTATCATTCTATGCACTATACAAATGAGTAAAGGAGAGGAAATATTGTTTCTTGTTGTGCACCATTCCTTCATAAGTGGTTTATGGATCATCTTTCTCATTCTAGAGCTTTTGTTAATTCTAGGAATTCTTCCGAGTTGTCTAAAAGATTGATGGGGATGACTGCAAAGGATATTGTCTGGTTCAATCGTGATTTTCTTGGCAAGGGGATTATTTCTAGCTGTGGAGACTTCCTGAATGTGCCTCTGATAGGAAGAAAAGGGGGAATTAATTATAACCCTTCTTTCGCTGTTAGACAATTTAGATGCGCCTTGAGGGAGCCACCAAAAGATAAGGATGTTCAAGAGTCTTTATTCTTTACTGGGGCAGCCGACCTAGAGCTACTGAAGAGAGTTGTGAATGCATGGAGTAAGATCTATAAGAGGGGAAAGTCTTCTTTGGGCAAGAGTGATTTCAGAGCCTATGATCTCTATGTATAGTGGATTTAGAAGAGGGTCAAAGAAGTGTTGCTGCCATTCTCCGTTGAAGCACCTCTGTACCCGCTAATGATCGAACAATCTACGATGGAGGAGATTGAAAGGTATAACGAGCTCTGGGCCGAAAAGAAGAAATCCGTAAGGATAACGAGGAGTTGAAGATAGAGTTCTCTCATTTGGGTCATGCTCAAAATGAAGCGGTATATGTACCCATGATGAAGACATAACTTCTAGTCAAGAGAGAGAAAGAACTAGAAGATGAAATATCAAGTAGAGAGAGGATAGACGAAGATCTGGAAAGCGCCAACAGTATCTTGCAACAAAGAAAGAAAGATCTGGATAGGGCTCGCTTTGAGATTTCAAAATTCAGCAGTCAATGGAACGCCACAGTGATGGCCCGTAAGATGAATGGAGACGAACTCTATGACCAGATTGAAAATTTGAAGCCGCAACTCAAAGCTAAAGAGAGAGAGGTCAGAAGAAAGTCGTCTCATAGATGCCTAAGTGAAAATCAGCTTAAGGAGACTTTATCAGCCTTGGAGGAGCTCAAGGTCCAAGCAAACGTGAAGAATCGTAAGCTCGAAGACACCTTTGGAGACGATGCTTGGAGGATCGCTATCGATATCTAGAGGGAACCATACGTAGGAGAGATATTCTCATTCAGGAGCTGATCTAGAGACCGAAGCATCCTGACACTAAGAAACTATTCAAGAAGGTTTAAACCTGGTGCAAGAAGCATAATGGTCGGGGAGGTTTGTCTTTGGTGGACATTGATGATATGTTGTAGTCGTATTTATTTTTTTATATTGATCACCGTTAGGCTTGTTGACTGGGGTCATTGACTGTGTATTTAATGTTATCTATATTGTATTGACTTTGTATTGACTTGGTTTAATTATTCAATCTATAAGCAGTTTTACCAGTGTTCTATCCATCTCTTGTGTTTATTGTAGTTTAAACCTAAATAAAGGTGTAGAACACCCTGGAAATATTCAAACATGAAATTTTCATTTTCATTCTCATACTCATAATCATGGCAGGTGTTTGGGCTGGCTTTTCTCATATATGTCTGGTTTTCTTCAGCAAGATAGCAGATCCTCGTATTCACAAGTATCATAGAAGAGGAAATCAAAAGTGAATTATGGATCAGATGCAATTAGAGCTGTTGGAAGTGCAGACTTGCATGACTCAGTTCATGGAGTTGATGTAGAATGTAGCCCAAGGACAAGAACAGTTGAGGAATTTGGTTCAACCTCTTATTGACGCTCCTAGAGTCGATGATTGTGGGGTGGTTCATCAAGGTGGTAATGTTGTTATCCCTTCGGGCGGGGGCGGTGCTGGTGTTGTCATTCCTCTGAACGGAGGTGGCATAGGTGTTGTTCTTACTCCGGGTAGAGGTGTTGTTGGTGGAATTCCTGGTGGCATTGGTGGTGGAAGTGTTTGTGTTGTCCATGCAGTTGGAGGAGCTCACAACCATCAGTGGGAGGAAGACATACAAGAAGAAGCATTTTCTATGCGTGAATTGGATGTTGGTCTCCCATCTGAAGTGTCTAAGAAATTCAAGATGATTGAAGAAAGAATGACAGCTTATGAGAATTCAAGGTGTGAGGATTCCACCCAAATTCAAAGTCCCGGACTTTGACAAATATAGGCGAACAATTTTCCCCAAAAATCACATTCGGGCCTACTATCAGAATGAAATTCTAGTAACAGATAGTCGATGTTATACTGTATGTTATGACATCCACTACTGAACAGACAATTAAGTTATGCAGTAAAACACTTAAAGAAAGCAGTAAATAACACAGGGAATTGTTGACCCAGTTCGGTGCAAATCACACCTACTCTGGGGGCTACCAAGCCAGGGAGGAAATCCACTATAAGCAGTGTTAATTCAGAGCCAAACTACCAGTTTGCACTCTTCATTTAAGACCTACCCAATGCAACTTCATCCTAACACTAGACCTGAGTTCCTACTCACTCCCCCTCAATCACAACAGTGATATCAACCACTTAAGTTACATATTAAAATGAAGACACACTTAAAACAAATCTTGATCTTGCTTCACAGCTTCAATCAAGAGACACAACACTTGTGCTTAAAAGCTTAGAGTGACACAAACAAACTACAACTCAAAACACACTAGTCCAAAGCAATCATCCAGGTAATAATTGCTTGGCTCACAAGTAATCCTAAGACATAAAACACACGTGAAGAACAAACAGAATTGTTCATTCACAAATTCTCTAAAATCTCTACGTCAGTCCGTCCTTAATCAGGATTGTTACTCGTCTATTTATATGCAGCACACGGATCTTGGGCCTGAGTGGCAGAAGTTAGGTTTAACCAAGTTAAACCCCTTTTCCATAAATCAGGGTTCTTTTAATTAGGTCATAGGAATTTCATGTTATGCTCAGCACTACCTAGCATTTCGCTTGAGATAACTAGGATCCCTAAAATGTTTCCTGAAATCTAGCCTGAGCTCACTCATGCATTATACCAGAAAAACAAACACGCACCCTTGATGTCAGCAACCTGATGTCATAACATTCAGTATGACATCCAATACACTTTGTTCTAGCTAACCAAACTTACCCTATAGAACACTACACAAGCATGTCATGACATCTACACACACAACCATGTTTTACCATAAAATGCATCCAATCAAGAACATCTACAAACTCCCCCTTTGGCAAATATTTGGCTAAAACAATCTGTCACCATATCAGAGATCATATGCAGCAGAAATGTTCACAACACACTTCTAATCATGCAGAATAGCTAATCCTACCAATCAACTAGACCTGCTTGTACTATCATCACACACAATCATACAGACTGTCAAGACATCTAGGATGACATCCTGAAAAGCACCTGTCCCACAACACACAATACCACCTGTTAGTTCAGACTACAAATGTCACAACATCTGGTACAACATCATGTGATACTCCCTTTCAACTGATGCACAGCTACACACCATTTACAAGCAACCTGCAGAAACACACACTTCTACCAACAGCTAGGATACTACTAAGTTCCAACCAGGAACATACACACACATATAACAACAATAGCCAAACACACATAGGATCATCATCTTGCTCACAATAGGATATCAACAACTTCAACACATCAGCACACCTTTAACACAACTCAGAGCAGTAGCATAACATTAGCACACCTGCAAACCTGCTTAGTGCAAACATGCACAATACAAAATCTCATCTTCCACCTGCGAGGGACATCAACTAAACACAACTAAGCCTGTTGTTTCTACTACTACTTCTCCCCCTTTTTAGCCACAAAATTAGATCATAACTAATGAATTAGCATTGATCATACACAGTTGGAAACACAAAAGGTTAAAGGAACATTACAACAAAGCAACACATAAAAGATGCTCACAAAATAATTTGTTTTGGAGAAAACAAACTAAGAACTCTAGTCATCAGACTCAGAGCCAACATCATCATTATCACTTTCTTCATCAGTGCCATTCTCAGAACTGGTAGTGGCTTCTTCTGATTCAGCTCCTTGATCATCACTTTTCCCAGAACCATCATCATGCTCCTCCTTATTATTTTCAGCAAACTCAGTATCTTCATCCTGCTCAAGAGATCTGATCAACTTTTCTAGATTCAGCTTGCGTGTCTCTAGCTCTTTGCACGTATCCTTGAGCATAACAATAACCTCAACTTTCCCTGTCCTTGAGCTCCCCTTGGATGTATCAGTTGATGTCATGACAATGTTAAGAACATGAGTTCCTTGAAACAACTTGTGATGAAAAGCCAAAGGACTTTCTCTCTTGCACACAAGGTCATTGTCCTTTAGGATATTAAGATACTGACTCAATATGATCCCACAGATAAGAGATGGAAATGCAATGGGGCCTTTTACACTATAGTTGCCTGCATGCTTCATAGTTTGATAAAAAATGTAGGTCCCATAATCAAACTTGGTTTTGGTCCCAATAACATGGATGAACTTTCCAACGGCAGTAGCAATAGTTGACTTTTGGTTTGTGGGCACCCAGTTGGAAGCTTCAATCTTATGCAGCATAACATACTTCACACTTAGTTTACTGGCAACCAGTTTCCCTCTTGAGGGCCAACTTTTGACCTGGTTGGCAGTTATAACTTGACAAACTTTGTTGTCAGAAGCAGCTAGATCAGTTTCAGCTTCATCTGATCTTCCTAGATAGTTATTGATGATAGTTGAGGAGAAAGTGACACACTTTCCTCTTACATAAACTTTTCCAAACTCATTTGATTTTCTATCAGCACAGTCTTCTAATAGGTTTACTATGAACTTCTTCACAAGTATTTCTTAGCACTTAGAAAACTGAGTGACAATCCTCATTAGGCCAACTATATGAATAAGATTCATGATCTCCTTACATTTCAGGGCATTCTGAGCCAACTCTCTTTACAATGCCAACCTCTTCTGATACACATATTTACACCTGTTGACACTAGAGGGATAATGAAATGAGATATTGTCAATAGGAACTTCATGAACACTAACAGCAAGTGTGCTAGTTGTTGGCTTCTTTTTGGGTGGGATGTTAGTGACATTACAAGCAACATCCGAGTCTGAGTCAAAATCAGTACTGATTTGAGCCTTCCTTTTCTTTGGAACCACCTTGCTCCAAGCTTTTGTAGGGCCAACATGGGTACTCTTAGTTACAACTTTCTTCTTGGTAGGACTCTGAGCAGCTGCCTTCTTCCCTTTCCTAGTCATGAACATTTTGGCTATGCTAGGGTTGATCGTGGCTATTAGATCATTATCTGAATAATCATCAAGGTTCACTACATCAGCATCATCCTTATGGACATCATCATCATCATTGTTATCACCTTGCACATTATCATCATCACTCTCAGAGGTTTGACCCTTATCATCATTCTTTCGTGAGGTCGTACCCATGGTTTCAACATCTTGAGTCACATCAGTTTGTTGGTCCAGATGGGGAGCAGGAACCTCGGTGTTCAGGGGAATGGATATCCCCGGAACATCACGTGGCTCATTTAAAATCCTAGATACCATATATGCAATAATGTTGTGGACATCCATAGAGCCTTCCCTATTGGTATCCTCAGAAGGGGTGGAGGTTGAAGTGTGAGGGGCCTGACCTGTGACTAGTTCTTTAGGTATACTTGCATGTGAAGTCCGTGGTTTCTTCACACTCAGACCTTCAGGGGTCACCATTCGTAGGGGTGCCACCTCAAGAACCTTGTTAGGGTTGCTAGAGTCAGCTCTAGCACCAGAATCTGGATCAACGATGGTGGTCATCTTCTTGGAGGAGATAAATTTTGATTGTTGAGACATTTCAGGAGACTTTGGCAGTGTAAGAGAAGGTTTTCTGTGATTGTTGAAGGAGGTATGGAAGATGAAGAAGTGGTATGGGCACCAAATGAAGCAAAAGTATCGTGTGTAGGGGGTAGAGTTATATGATTGCAAAAGAAGAGGGAACTCAGACTTTTGACCAATCAGCAAATGATTAAAATTTAGACTATTCAAAATACAATTCCCAAATACCATTAATTGCTATAACTCCTTATAGAGACACATTCCTAATTTGCTTCTTAAGTTTTCAATTTGAGTAGTCTTGAGGTCTTTTGTAAAAATGTCAGCACTTTGTAGATGATGTCTGTTATCACTGTACATGGTTCTGTTATGTTGAATTGGGTTCATATTGATGGCACTAAGATTGTCACAATATAATGTCATGACATCCTGAGTGACATTGCTTCCTTCATGCTGGTCATCATTCATGAATTCCATCAAATCCATGTGTAACAGATCTAGATTTTTGGATGTTTTCTGATGTCCATTCTTTGAATGTGCCATCTTGGCTTGCCTGCCAACCTGACACCTACCACAACATTTTCATTCATCTGGTGTTAATTTTGGAGTTCCTCTTACTGCTTCCTTGGATATGATCTTTTTCATCCCTTGAAGATGTCCATGTTTTTTAAGCCACGATTGATCCTCCTTTTCTTCTTTGATCATAGTACAGATAGTGAAGTTCCTTTTAGGTTCCTATAAGTAACAATTATTCTTAGCTCTAGATCCCCTCATGGCTTCCTCATTTTCTCCATTGGTGACAACACATTCAGCCTTAGTGAATTTAACATTGAGTCCTTGGTCACATAGCTAACTGATACTAATAAGGTTTACAGTCAGTCCTTTAACCAGCATAACATTATCCAGTTCTGGAACACCGGGATAGTCTAGTTTTCCAACACTGTTGATTTCTCCTCTAGCTCTATCCCCAAAGGTTACATGACTCGTGGAATGAGGTTTGATGTCCACCAAAAGGTTCTTTATTCTAGTCATATGTTTGGAACAGCCACTATCAAAATACCAGTCTTCTTTAGCTGATACCCTTAGAGAGGTATGAGCTATTAGAGCAACCTCCTTGGCAACGCATTGTTGTTTCTTGATAGGAGCATCCTGTTTGGGTTTGACTTGATGAGTGTGGCTGGGAAATCCATGCAACCTGAAGAAAAAAGGCTTTATGTGTCCAAATCTTCCACAGTAGTGACACCTCCACCTTTGAAACTTTCTCTTGGTCTGGTTCATGCTTATGTTCCTCTGATGTTGAGACATTGGTCGTGACATCCGATTTGACCTATGATTTTCAGGCTTTGTCCTCTTGAATCCCAAGATGGGTCCTTGTTCACCAACAAATCCTAGTCCAGACATGTCTCCTGCTTTCTGACCACTTTGTAGAATTTCTCCTAGAGTGTCAGTCCCCTTGTTTAACATCCTGATTGATTTTGACATCTGATCAAGTTTAGAATTCAACAAACTGACCTCACTGTTGAGTGAGTCTATTGTTGCAAGATGCTCCTTCTTCTCAGCCTCTAACTCCTTTATAATTTTCTTTTATTTCTCCCCTTGTTGGCACACTTCTGCACTTCTGATACATAGATGTTTATATAAAGTTGCAAGCTCATCAAAAGTCAACTCATCTTCACTAGAATCATCATCAGATACATATACACTAGTTAGTGCAGTCACATGTGTTAGTTCCATGGTTCTATGATATAGAATTGTCCATGGTTCTATGATTGGCTAAATTTTGGTAGAACATGATCCTGCACCGATGTTAAGCAGGATGTTATGACATCTCCATCTATTATGGTGAAAGAACTGTTGTGGAGTGTTTTAATGTGAATGTCATGCTGAATATCGTGACATCCATCACGACATCCATCTGCTGTCATGACAGAACTACTGTCATGTGTGAGAAACAGCAAGAGTAGTGGTGCAGCAGGAGCTGATAACAGAACTGCTGTCATGTGTTGACATCTGGTGCAGAAGGAGCTATGTGTACAGGAGCTAACAAGAGCAGATGACAGAACTGCTGTCATGGATGAACTGCTGTCATGGATGCAGAAGGAGTTGATGACAAAACTGCTGTCATGGATGTCGTACTGAATGTCATGACATCATGTCTGGTACAACAGGGGCTGCTATGTTATATCTCTTGACAGAAGTGTGTTCATACTGTTGGACATTCCTCATCAGTATGTACAGGCCAAAGAGATTCATTAGGAACAAAGTGCAAATTTAATTAATGTTCATAAAAAGGATCCTTGAGACTTTTTAGGAAACTATGATATGCTTGTTTCTACTGTCATGAAGAAGATTTTGCAGAAGTGTGCAGCAGTGCAAGCTGGTCAACTAAGAGTAAGTGAAAGCTAGACGCCATACTGAATGTCATGACATTGAGCGTATGACATCAGACGGGCAGAGTTTTTTTTTTTTTTATTATACCTGATATACCTCAGGCTAAATTTTAGGAAACCTGTTATGACTTCTTAATTATTTCAGACGAGATTCTAGGTAGTATCATGACCTAATTTGACAGCACCTTGATCAGTGGAAATTAGGTTTAATTTGTTAAACCTAATGTTTGTTACTTTGGAGCAGCTCAAGCCCAGTCTGCACTACTATAAAAGGAGGAGCAGAAGTAGAGGAAAGTAAGCACTTACATGAAGATCAACCAGAGTGTAAAATCAAGGTCTAGGGTTTGAGAGTCCATTGTGTGGAAGTCACCCTTTGTATCTTTTGATA
The DNA here is from genome assembly GCA_963859935.3 of Lathyrus sativus. Classification (NCBI taxonomy): domain Eukaryota; kingdom Viridiplantae; phylum Streptophyta; class Magnoliopsida; order Fabales; family Fabaceae; genus Lathyrus; species Lathyrus sativus. Next base: position 104,935,326 of record OZ012737.1, read on the forward strand.
CATTGTGGTAGACATATTTGTAAGTGAAGAACGATAGTCTTCATGTGTGAATTCTGTCTAGGTATACATGTACTCCAAGCAATTGTCTGGTGGATGATTTGCATTGGATAGGTAGATTCTAGGTTGTGTCTCACTCAAAGCTGTGAAGCAAGAGTGTGTGAGTTCCTTGATCAAAGCTGTGAAGCAAGACCAACGTGTGTATGAAGTGTCTCTTCATATTGAATTTTGTAATTGTGTATTGAAATCACTGTTGTGTGATTGAGGGGGAGTGAGTGGGTATACTCAGGTACTAGAGTGTCTCTAGGATGAAATTGCATTGGGTAGAGATTAAGTGAGAAGTGCAAACTGGTTGTTTGACTTTGAATTGATTCTGCTAATAGTGAATTTCCTTCCTGGCTTGGTAGCCCCCTAATGTAGGTGATGTTGCACCAAACTGGGTAAATAATTACTGGTGTTATTTATCTTTCTACATTTACAATTCTGCACAAGTTAAATGGTTAGATAAATAGGTCTGTCAGCCTGCAGATGTCACAACAGAGGTCATGACGTTGGTCATGACATTGGGACAACTTAAAGAAATTTAAATTGGTCATGGTCTGTCCTCGTCCTTTTTTCAGCTGAGATCAATGTTCTTGGGACATCTGAAATCTGCATACCAGAATTTCAATTGGTATCAGAGCAGACATCTTGTCTGTTCTGGATGAGATCTTGGGAGATACTTTCTGGTGTTTTGAACAAGGAGAAGCTGTAGCTGATTTGATGATCTTGCTGAATGGTTGAGCTACTACTTATGGAGATAAAGAGAAGCTTGTATTTGTTGTCCTCTGATATAGGAGCTTCTATGACTAGCTGTATGTTATGCCAAAGGAGGAGTGGCTACTTCTATCCTATGGCCTGTTAAATGATCAGCCATCTTATTTAGGGCATGGTCTTTTGGTGGTTCCGCTGCATATTTCTCTGATAAAAGAACTCTGATGCCCCTGGGAGAAGACTAGCCCATATACAGTTTGATGTATAGCTGTGGCAGATTGCTGGAGGCTGCCTTAGAGAAGATAGTGGGAGGTGATTTATTTTCACCACTCATATGCAGGTTGAGTCAAGGGTGTCATCCTTGATGTTTCAACATTAAAGATACTTTTACTAAATAATACTTTTGGTATTAGTGAAGTATTTATCAGATGGTCTTCTCAACAAGTGGATGATCCAAGATTGGCTTCTGAAATAAGGGATCCTAATAAGGATTTAAGATTCATTGCTATGTGAGATATTCTCAAATATTTAATGAATTATCCTTAGTTGATGATCAAGTTGTCTCATTAGTGGTTGCACAAGTATCAGGCCCTGATATGCTCGGTTTACTTCAAGGATCTGATGTTCAACCAGATGTTGAGACATTCAATCAGCAGAGATTGTGCAGAATTCTGTTGATCCATAGATCAAAGGAAATATAGCTGGATCTGTACTCATTCTAGTAAGGTTCTTGGCAAGAAACTAAGGCTAGAATGGAGTGCTGATGGGAATGAAGATGAAGACAATCTGCTCTATAAGAGTATTGGAGTGCAGTAGTTGTGTTCTAGTTTCTACTAGAAGCACCTGATCTATTAGCTAGAAAGTTTCCTGGCAAGAAACTTTTCTAGAAGATGGTGTTGGTGATAGCACTGCTTAGGTCAGTTTATTTCTAATCTAAGTGCATAGAATCATATGACCCTGGTCATATTGGAGGTCAAGGATAAGTGGCAGTTATCTCTGACTTTCTAAAGAAGTATCTACTTAAGGAAAGCGGGAATCCTTGTGTAAAGATTTCTTTTGTGACCCTTCCTCATTAAAGAGTCAAGCCTTGGCACGTTTGGTCTCTCTTAAGAGGAGTTCATGAAGCAAATGCACTTCAAGGTAATTATTGTGGTACAATAAAGCAGGATTGAGGTTGTCTACTCCAACTGGATATCAAGCCTATGTACTCTTGTTCTAATTGAGTAGAGAGAATCTTCTAAGTGGCAGAATGAAAGCCTGAACTCTCCAGCTGAATGTCTTAACCATAGTTGTGACATCAAGCAGAAATTTCAAGGCCTCAAGTGATGTTGTGGCACATCATTTGAAGATAAGTTGATCTTCTCATGTATGAATGGAATTAATGCTTCGTATCATGCAGTTTGCGGGAGCTGTGTGAAGGAGTAGATGCCTTGCTTTGGAGCAAGAAGAAGTTGAAGATCAAAATGGCCTGGTGGATTAGCAGATTTTCTAGAGCTCTGAAAGATGCTGAATAACCAAAAAGTGGCATTTGGCTATTTAAGCAGTGTGCCTTTAGAAAACTATTCTTGTGCAGAAGGGTAGTTATTTGAAGACCACAGAAGGTTCTGGGACTGTTCATGCTTGGAATTAATTACTCTTGTGCAGAAGGGTAATTGGTTGAAGACCAAAGGAGGATCTGTTTCTGGTCATATATTGGAGCTTGTGGTAGAAGCCCTAAGCTATGTATGGAAGATTACCTTCTCTTTGAGATGTTCTTGATCAAGCTGGTGGAGTTGTGTTGTCGGAAGATCTTCAGTTGGATTACTAGGCAGAAGTAAGTCCAGATGTGAACCAGTGGATATAGTTTGGTTTTCCTTGGCAAAAGACTTGAAGATCTAGTGCAGAACTTGTAATTCACATCTTGACTAAGAAGTACTCTATCTTGTCATACGAGAGAATGGTGAGGTAAAAGGATTATCTTGGAGTATGATGTGAAAGGATTTGACGAGACTGGAGTGGATCATTGATTGACTGCATGAAAGTCTGGATGCTGATAAGAAGATTCACCAGTTAATTCAGAAGCTTTCTAACTTATCATATGGGAGAATGGTGAGGAAAGCATGTCTTGGATTATGGGGTGTCTATCTTATACTCAGCCTAAGATCAGAATACTTGTGGAGAAGTGGTCTTTTCTGCTACAAGTAACTCTAGGAAGAGGTGGATCAGTTTGATGTCCTCTCAATGTATGAGCATGGAGTTGGTCATGAGAGATAATATGGTGATCTTGGAGCATCTTTTGTCAAAGATAGGAGGAGATATTTTGGTTGATAGGTGTACTATTTGCTTGTGGTTCAAGCAGTAAGTGAATGTTCAACATGTGTGTTGAACAGAGAATGAGTTCTTGAAGACATGAAGATGCGTCTTATGTTTTCTAGGGATGGCAACGGGGCGGGTTTAACAATACCCGCACCCGCACCCGCCTCCATGTAACAGACCCGCCCCCGCCCCCAAATCCAATCGGGGGTGAAAATTTACCACCCAGACCCGCCCCCAGTAGAAAACGGGTGCACCCGCCCCCGCCCCCACCCGCAAAAAATTATTATTTTTTTAATTATAATAAAAATTAGTAATTTAATTAAAAAATTGATTATTTTAATAAATTAATTAATTATTTAATTATTTAATTAAAATTTTAATTAATAAATGAATATTAACTTGATTAATTTTATTATTTTAATTGCAATAAGAATATTAATAACTTAATTAAAAGTATAATTAATAAATAAATATTAAAATACATAAAATAAGGAAATCAAAATAAAATATATTATTTGGGGCGGGGCGGGGGCGGGTGCGGGTGGGTCTTAGTGTCTACCCGCACCCGCACCCGCACCCGTAGTTAAGAACCGGGTTTCACCCGCACCCGCACCCGCACCCAATTAAATCAGATTTCCCCCGTTAATTTCGGGGCGGGCCCGGGCGGGTGTGGGCGGGCCCGGGTTTGTTTGCCATCCCTAATGTTTTCCATTCATGTGCACTGTTTACCCTTGATATGGGGAGTTATACTTCTATCCAGAATCTGTTGCTGCAAGAGTGCTAGTACCAAGATTGTTTGTGGTTTCAAACAGTTTGGGATTTTATGAAGAAAGAATGTCAGACAAGATGTTGTGACATTGGGTTACTGCTCCAAGCTCATGGTGAACATGAAAAGTGCCTTCCTTTTGGTTTTGTTCTTAGGATGTTCATGGATCCAGTCAAGTTTGTAGGCCTCTATCCAAGTGTGTCTGGTGAAGATAAAGATCAAGACATCATCAACTCTGATCATGAGCAGATGGAAGGACCTTTACCCTAACATCTTGGAGATCTTACAGATAGTTATCATGCATCTCTTCTGCTATCTGTGAATCAAGGAATGAAAAGCTGCAGTGTGTGAATATGAAGATGATGAAGAGAGTCTTCATGTGATTGGGTTCTCTCTCTTAGGGGGAGTACTGACTATGTATGACAGGGGGAGCTGTGTACCTGTCTAATGTGCAACTACATTACTTGTGTTGGCATTATGCTAATATGAAGCTGAGTACAAAGACTGCTAAAGCTCAGGCAAGCTTATGTCCTTGGAACACTGATGAGTATATGTGTGTCTCAAATTGGGGATTTAAGATCAATTGTTACGTGTGGAAAGTACTTAATTGATTATCCCTTAATTAGTGATGACAAAAGTGTCACTCCTGAAGGTGCAGCTTCAGAAAAGGCAAGAACTCAAGATCTAATGACTAGGTTCAAAGGATAAATCTATAAGGATTTCTTACTGTGGAGGAGTGTTTCTCATCATGATGAAGCATGGTTGTGTGTCCCAGCTACTGATGGATCTGGATAAGAGGAGAGGTAGTCCATGCCTTGATGCGTACTGTCTGACTGTTAAATAAAGGAATTAATTCTTAAGGTGCTTAAGAATAATTTCTATAATGTTAGACAGGGTGTCTGAACATTGTGCCTCTGAGGAACCTTCATGAGAGTTTATTTTCTCTAGGATGTTCAGGTGTGTGATGATCTGGTAAGCTGCTGATGATGTACTCCTCTGAGATATGCAAGAGGATTTCTGTGGAAATGGTAAGTCATATATGAATTCTCAAGGAGCTGTGGTTTACTGGAGTTGTTGTTGCTGCTATGATCAACTGTGTCCATGGATTGGTGCTGTAGGAGTACAGACTGTATACTGTTGGGGATCAAGCCGTTTGTGTATCTCTTAGGAGATTGTGAGATGACTGGATGACAGCTGAGGCTTGCTTGGAAGCATGATGTGAGATGACTCTGTTATGAGCATATACACTTACTCCAATTTTTGTCAAGTTTTGACTAAACCAAGGGGGGTAAAGTGTTGTTATCTGTTGTAACTATCAAGGGGGAGCATGATAGTGTGTGAGGATGGAAAAACTACTGATGCTGCCCTGATAAGTTGTTTTAGCCAAAATTTTCCAAAGGGAGAGATTGTTAGTTCCATGGTTCTATGATATAGAATTGTCCATGGTTCTATGATTGGCTAAATTTTGGTAGAACATGATCCTGCACTGATGTTAAGCAGGATGTTATGACATCTCCATCTGTTGAGGTGAAAGAACTGTTGTGGAGTCTTTTAATATGAATGTCATGCTGAATGTCGTGACATCCATCATGACATCCATCTGCTGTCATGACAAAACTACTGTCATGTGTGAGAAACAGAAGGAGTAGTGGTGCAGCAGGAGATGATAACAGAACTGCTGTCATGTGTTGACATTTGGTGCAGCAGGAGCTATGTGTACAGGAGCTAACAAGAGCAGATGACAGAACTGCTGTCATGGATGAACTGCTATCATGGATGCAGAAGGAGTTGATGACAGAACTGCTGTCATGGATGTCGTACTGAATGTCATGACATCATGTCTGGTACAGTAGGGGCTGCTATGTTATATCTCTTGACAGAAGTGTGTTGGTACTGTTGGACATTCCTCATCAGTATGTACAGGCCAAAGAGATTCATTAGGAACAAAGTACAGATTTAATTAGTGTTCATAAAAAGGATCCTTGAGACTTTTTAGGAAACTATGATATGCTTGTTTCTACTGTCATGAAGAAGATTCTGCAGAAGTGTGCAGCAGTGCAAGCTGGTCAGCTAAGAGTAAGTGAAAGTTAGATGCCATACTGAATGTCATGACATTTATCGTATGACATCAGACGGGCAGAGTTTGTTTTTCTGTTATGATACCTGATATATCTCAGGCTAAATTTCAAGAAACCTGTTATGAATTCTTAGTTATTTAAGACAAGATTCTAGGCAGTATCATGACCTAATTTGACAGCACCTTGATCAGTAGAAATTAGGTTTACTTTGTTAAACATAATGTTTGTTACTTTGGAGCAGCCCAAGCCCAACCTGCACTACTATAAAAGGAGGAGCAGAAGCAAAGGAAAGTAAGCACTCACATCAAGATCAACCAGAGTGTAAAATCAAGGTCTAGGGTTTGAGAGTCCCTTGTGTGGAAGTCACCCTTTGTATCTTTTGTTACATTGTGGTAGACATATTTGTAAGTGAAGAAGGCTAGTCTTCACGTGTGAATTCTGTCTAGGAATACTTGTACTCCAAGCAATTGTCTGGTGGATGATTTGCATTGGATAGGTAGATTCTAGGTTGTGTCTCACTCAAAGCTGTGAAGCAAGAGTGTGTGAGTTCCTTGATCAAAGCTGTGAAGCAAGATCAAGGTGTGTATGAAGTGTCTCTTCATATTGAATTTTGTAATTGTGTATTAGAATCACTGTTGTGTGATTGAGGGGGAGTGAGTGGGTATACTCAGGTACTAGAGTGTCTCTAGGATGAAATTTCATTGGGTAGAGATTAAGTGATTGAGGGGGGGTGAGTGGGTGAAGGTGAGAAAATACTTAGAAGGGGGGTTGAATAAGGAAAGAGAAAATATTATGGCAATATAAAAACTCAAAGGTTTTTATCCTGGTTCGTTGAACTCAACTACTCCAGTCCACCCTATCAAGAGTGATTTTCCTTTCTCCACAAGGACTTAATCCACTATTAATCAAACTGATTACAATAGTAAGCACTAAGAGCAACTGTTCTTAGTCTTCTCAATAACTGCTGACCACAACTGGGTCTTCTCAAGGAACTTTTACAATCAAATTTAAAACTAAAACAAGTGTTTAAATGCTTCTAAGTAAGCTATATCACAACTGTGATTTACACTTAAGTTTTAAGAACGTATGAAATAAATTCAGCAAAGAGAATAAATTGTATGAGAGCTTTTCAATGAATTTCTTTCAATAATTCGTCAACTGAAGAAGAGTGTTGGAGACTTGCTTTTATAGGCTTGAAGATCCAAGACGTTGCATGCTTTGAAGACTGTGTCTGCAAAGTAGCTGGAACCTTTTTGTCTTCACATCACTTGATCTTTCCTAGAAGTAGAACGTTTAGAGAAATCCTTTTTGCCTGAGTTCTTGTGTCTAGCATAAATGAGGAAAGAGTCGTTTGGCCTAACCAACGGACATAACTTTGAATTCTTCTTTAACAAGTTTCTAATACTCAGCAAATAACATCAGAGCCTTGAGTGATCAGAGTCTTTGATGTTCATCAGAGTTTGCTGAATCAGAGTGTTACTACAAGTGTGCTTTAGCGTGTGATAATTCAGAGCAGAGTTTGGAATTAGATCCTCAGTATTTGCAGCATAGTACTATCAGAGTCTTCTGAAAAACTGTGCTAGAAACTCTTCATACAAAGTCTTCAATGCTTCAGATGCTTCTGTAGCTTATGCTTCAGATCCTTTTGTAGTTTTTGCTTCAGATCCTTCTGTAGCTTCTGCTTCAGATCCTTCTGTAGCTTCTGCTTCAGATCCTTCTGTAGCTTCTGCTTCAGATCCTTCTGTAGGCAGCGCTCAGAATCTTCTGAGACATCGTTCAGATTCTTCTAAGAGATGCTTCTGACGCTTCAGAGCCTTGCATAATTTAACGTTCAGATCCAATTTGCTTTCAGAATAATATTCACTTTAATATCTGCAGCAAAGATACTTAAACAAATTTTAGAGTATATAATTTCTTAATACAAAATTTTGTAAGAGTTACCATCAAGACATAGAGATATAATTAAGAACCAATCTGTGTTCTAACAATCTCCCCCTTTTTGATGATGACAAAAACATAAGAAATTTTTTTCAATAAAGCAATAATTATAACTCCCCCTGAGATTATTAATCTCCCCCTGAATTGAATACTTAGAAAGAATAGAAACTTCCCTTTTTGCATTAGTAATCTTTTCAGAATCAGAGCCTGATTGTTCCAAAAAAAATTAGATCTTGATTTAGAAGAATGATTCATAATCAAAGCCTGATTGGTTAAAACTTGATCTGGGGATCTCAGAGTTACTTTAAAGAATTTGTCAGATTTTTCATATGTTCTGAAATACTAAGAGTTCACGTTAGTTATAATTGATATGTCTGAATTTCATTTAGGTAGAGTTTATTTGAACAGTCAAATCCATTTTCTCCCCCTTTTGTCATAATTAAAAAGAAAACTTTAAAGATAAAATAAAAGGAAATAGAGAAAAGATACATTCAAGTAGAGAAAACATCAGAGTCATTCATTCATTTAGATAAAAACAGACAAATCATCAGATGAGCAATTCAAGTACAGGTGCACAAACATCAGATACAGGAAACATAAAACTAGGTTTGCTTGGAAAGAATCATCTTCAGAAGTTGAGTGATCTCAGATGAGGATTCTTCTTGCTTTCTCATCCATTTCGCCATGTTCTCATTCTTCTGATCTTGCTTAGCCATCCAGGACTTGATCTCAGATTGCCCAACTTCCAATACTGCAATCTTATCTTCTAAGTCTGGATTCTCTTTCTTGATCTCAGATGAAGAAGATGGAGCAGATTTTGATGCAGGAGCAGAGTAAATAATCATTGGAGTTGCAGAGTCTGGAGCCACAAATGCAGAGGGATTTTCCACAATTGTCAGAGCCAATGGATTTTCTTCAGAAGCAGATTTTGCAAAAGCTTCTGTAGCAGATACTCCAGAAGATAAAGGTACATCTTCAAGAAGCAAAGGTGCAGATCTTTTCATATTCCATATCATGCTTCTGGCAGTCTCAGCAAATCTGAGCTTCGCATCATCAGAACGGACATTCTTCATATTTGAGGCAACAGTATTGAATCTGGTAATGAAACTATTCCAGATAGCATCAAATTCATTTGCATCTATGGTTGACAAGCATCTTTTCTATACAGAGCCTAAATGCATCTTTATTTCTTTCAGAAAATTAGCAAATAGAAGATCAACGTTTAGCCTAGGTTTTGCTTTGAGAAGGGCTTCAAGAGTTGATTGTTTGGTTGGTTTTAGTATGGTGAAATGTGGAATGATGAACAGAGGACGAGGGTAGGAAGGAAAAGATGGATGGTCAGATGATGAAGTAGCAGTTTTGGATCTAGATAAGGCATGAACTAGAGATGGATTTAAATGTGATGCAGAGGGAACGACATCAAATGTAGTGGAAGTGTAGGAAATGAAAACAAATTTATCAGACGACAGACATTCTGATGAAATTATATCTGGTAGTTCTTTTAAGTAGGTTTGAAGTACAGATGGAAGAGTGGTTGAAGGATTGGGTTTGTATGGAGTGATTGTGTCAGCTGGTTCTATTCTGGTATAAAAATGTTTGAGCTTTAAACCAGAAGGAAGGAGATCAGAGGGAAGTGGTTTAAAAGAAGCAACTAAAACAAACTCAGATATCCCGGGTTTAGATGATGGAGTGGGTTCAGGAATGATAGCTTCAGATGAAATAGGTGGATCTGGTTGGTTAGATCTATATTCTCTGAGAGAAGGAGGTGAAATAACATCTGGAAGAACATCAGATTCAGAAGAATCAGATGAGGTAGATGGGGTACAAGATGTAGAAGATACATCAAACACAGTCTTGAGGGGTTGAACATCTAGAATTTCAGAATCAGGTATATTTGATTCAATAGGTTTGGATTGTTCTGGTTGAGGATCAGAAGGTTTGGATGTTGGTGGTTCAGATACAACTGGTTCAGATGCAACTTGTTCAAATGCAAAAGTTTCAGATGCAACTGGGTCAGATTGTATAGGTTCAGGTACAGAGTTTTGTTGAGTTTCAGGTTGTTGTTGTGTTGGAATAGGTTCTGTTGTTTTTGTTGTTTGGGGTAACGCCCCAAATTCTGAATTCCCATCATTTTGTTGAGTCCTTTGATTTATTTGAGTTACATTTGTTTATAATTGTGAGATTTATGTGTTAATGTGTTATGTTCGCTTGTTGTGTTATTTTTACCGATTCGGAGAGTTTTCGGGAAAAATAGAGTAAAGGGTATTTTAGACATTTACTATTAAGTGTTAAGTGGATTATTGTGTGAGAATTAATTGGTAAGTGTTTGGAAGGAAATGAAGAGGAAAGAAAATAGAATATGAGATTAAGAGAGAAAAGGAGATAGATAGAAACATTAGTGGAAAAACAAGAGAAAGAAAGAAGAGAGAAGAGAAAGAGGAGAAAGAAGAGGAAAACCTAGGATTTCATCAAGGATCAACATCTAAGCTTTCAATCGATCGAGTGAGGGTGTGAAGCTCTATTATACTGTTAATGTGTATGATTATGTATGCTTTTGGTCGTTTGATGTTGGATTGAGGAGAGTTTCTACTCATTTTCATCTTAGGGCAATATTAGGATTTAATCAGTAGAATGTTATTTTAACTGGTTAGAATCGAGAAATGGATGGAGTAGGATAGTCGGGTGTTATTGGGTTGAACTTACTGGGGTTTTTTGGTTTTGGAATCGGTCGGTTTGTGAAGTTTGGGCTTTTGGACAGCCATGGGAGTTCTGAGTTCGCAGGTTCGCCAAGCGAACGGCAGCGAAGCTTCGCCAGGCGAAGCCCGACGAACGGTAGCGAACCAAGTCAAAAGCATCCCCCTGTCTTCGTTGGCAAGTTCGCCAGGCGAATGAGAGAGGCGAAGGTTCGCCAGGCGAGTGTGCTAGCGAGTAATTCCAGAATAACTCCCAGTGGTCTTCGCTGGCGAGTTCGCCAGGCGAACTAAGTAGCGAAGGTTCGCCAGAGGCTTCGCCAAGCGAAGGTTGGTGAATGCGACAACATTTTCCTATTCTCTGTGTTTTCCCTATCCATGCGGATTTCTTTGTTCGGTTATGTTTAATCCTTATCGAATTGAATAGTTTTGTGTGCCGTGTGGTATGTTATGCCGTGGATAGCCGCAAGGCGTGAATCCTAGAATGTGGAATTTTGATTGTGAAAGTATATGCCTTATATGGAATGGTATGTGTTGAAATGAAGAGTATATATATATATATATATATATATATATATATATATATATATATATATATATATATATATATATATATATATATATATATATATATATATATATATATATATATATATATATATATATATATATATATATATATTATGGAGTATAAGTATATTGTGAATGTACATATATTGTATGCGCCTGTATGAGGTGAATATGCATAGTGATATATTTGCGAATATGTATGCATGTAGAGAAATGTTATGAGTCATTGTGCATAAAAGGCATCATGATGTACATCCCAATGATGTTGATTCCTTGGAGAATCTGTTATAGTATTTGATTCCTCGGAGAATCTGCTGAGTATTTGATTCCTCGGAGAATCTGCTGAATATTCGATTCCTAGGAGAATCTGATGAATATTTGATTCCTTGGAGAATCTGCTGAATACTTGATTCCTTGGAGAATATGCTAAATACATGATTCCTTGGAGAATCTGCTGAATTGAGTCGGTACCGCATTTGCATGTGCATAGAGTCGTGAGTCAGTCTCTATGAGTTGCTTTGGTAATTTTTATACGATGCATTGAGTTAATTGAACATAATGGTAGATGTTATGTGGAAAATGATGAGTATGTATAGATGCAAGATTTGATGAATATGTTTGATGGTGTGAATATGCCTTGAGATGTATATGATGAATTGTGATGAGAGGTGGTGGGAATTTGAATTGTATAAGTCTCATGTATGTATGTAGATATATAATTATATGCATTGACTGTTATGATATTGTTTCTCACCCTTCTGCTGTTTCATAATGCTCTATGAAACATTGCAGAGTAGGATTGCTGGAGGTCATTTTTGTGTGAAGCAGGTCTTCATTATTTTTGGTCGATGGCTCTTATATGTAACATCTGGGTAGTTAGGAAGCCTTTGGCTCTTTTTGGAGATACAGTTGTTTTGATTTCTTTTGTGATACATTTGCGTATGTATCTGATGATGGATGTTTGTACATATGAATTAATTGAATGATGTATATATGTTTATATGAATGTATTGATTCAATGTTTAGATGTTTCCGCTTTATTCTAAATATTGAGATGTGGAATTTAGAACTATGTTCTTCAGTCGTGAATTGCCCATTGTTGCATATCTATTTGAGCAGATGTTGTATGTGTATAATTTCATGATAATATGATACACCTCTTTTATATCATGTATTAATTAAACTCTGATGAAATTTTTATCAAGTGCCTAAATGATTTATTTAATTATTTGGGGATATAGAAAGGGGGTGTTACATTAAGTGGTATCAGAGCCAGTGTTGAGTTTGTTGTGTCTGTCTCATTGTTGTGTTGGTTAAACGGTTGTTTAACCTTGTTGTTATTTTTGGGAATAATCAGAATATGGCTGGTCGTAATGACAATGCGATGGCTGCTGCATTGGAGGCAATGGCTAGGGCGGTGCAAGGCACACCAAATATGAACGCGAAAATGAGTTTAGAAAGAACCAACCACCGGTATTCAAGGGAAGATTTGATCCGGACGGTGCTCAGATTTGGTTAAAGGAGATCGAGACGATCTTTAGAGTTATGAATTATGCTGAAGGCAACAAGGTGAGACTTGGGACTCACATGCTGAGAGAGGAAGCTGATGACTGGTGGGTCGGTATGAGACAAGTTCTGGAAGTTGACGATGAGGAAATCACTTGGAATCTATTTCGCACCGAAATTTTGAGAAAGTATTATCCTGAGAGTGTGAAAGGAAAGAAGGAGATGGAAATCCTGGAATTGAAACAAGGCAATATGTCTGTGATAGACTACACGGCTAAGTTCACAGAGTTAGTGAAGTTTCATCCTCACTATGATGCGGTGACAGAGGAATTTTCCAGATGTGTTAAGTATGAGAACGGCTTGCGCCCTGAGATCAAGCAAGCAGTGGGTTATCAGAGGATTAGGAGATTTTCGGACTTGACCGAATGCTGTAGAATCTTTGAAGAAGATAGTAAAGCTCGTTCCACTCACTATAAGAGTTTGAATGAGAAGAGAGGGAAGCAACCAGTGAGGAGTGGACCTTATGTGACGCCTGCTGATAAATGCAAGCATAGGGAAAACTTTGATAGGAAGCCCGGAGGAGGTTCTAGTGCGATTAAATGTTTCAAGTGTGGCGTAATGGGCCACAAGTCTTTTGACTGTGGAAAATCTGTGGAGAAGTGTGCTAACTGTGGGATTCCTGGACATCCCATTTCGGATTGTAGAAAGAATGCGGTGAAATGCTACAACTGTGGCAAAGTGGGTCACATTAAGCCTAATTGTACTAAACTGAAGCAAGCTTCAGCGAGCGGAAAGGTATTTGCATTAGCCGGTGCAGACACTACTAATGCGGATCGTTTGATTAAAGGTACATGCTTTATTAATAATGTGCCTTTAGTTACTATTATTGATACTGGAGCGACTCATTCGTTCATTTCTCTTGAGTGTACCAAACGTTTGGATTTGTGCATGGTTTCTTTGAGCGGTGGCATGGTTATTGAGACTCCCGCTTCGGGGTCGGTAACTACTTTAGTATGCATAAGTTGTCCTTTGACCATATATGGTAAAGACTTCGTTATGGATTTAGTGTGTTTGTCGTTGGACGGTTTGGACGTGATTCTAGGTATGAATTGGTTGCAATATAATAAGGTTCATCTGGATTGCTATCACAAATTGGTAAGGTTTCCTTATTTGGAGGATGATGGAAGTGAGAGTTTTCTATCCACTAAAGAGTTGAAGAGACTTTTAGCGGACGAAGCTCAATTGTTTGGTTTGTTTGCATCCTTGTCGGTAGAGAGTAATGTGGAACTGGAGGTGTTTCCTATAGTGCGAGAATTTCCAGAAGTGTTTCCGGGAGATATTAAGGATGTGTCGCCGGAGAGAGAGAGAGATTGAGTTTTCTATTGATCTAGTTCCGGGTACTAGACCGATTTCGATGGCACCGTATCGTATGTCGGCATCGGAATTGGTAGAGTTAAAGAAGCAGTTGAATGATTTGTTGGATAAGAGATTTGTAAGACCAAGTGTTTCTCCTTGGGGTGCGCCGGTATTGTTAGTAAAGAAGAAAGATGGTAGTATGCGATTGTGTATTGATTATCGACAGTTGAATAAAGTGACGATTAAGAATAAGTATCCGCTTCCAATAATAGACAATTTGATGGATCAATTGGTTGCAGCCCGTGTTTTTAGTAAGATTGACTTGAGATCGGGTTATCACCAGATTCGGGTGAAAGAAGAAGATGTTTCAAAGACGGCCTTTAGGACACGATATGGTCACTATGAGTATACGGTGATGCCATTCAGAGTTTCTAACGCGCCAGGTGTGTTCATGGAATATATGAATCATATTTTTCATGAGCAGTTGGATCATTTTGCGGTGGTGTTCATCGACGACATCTTGATTTATTCTAAGTCTCAAGAAGAGCATCAAGAGCATTTGAGAATTGTGTTGCAGATTTTGAAAGAGAAGCAATTGTATGCCAAATTTCGAAGTGTGAGTTTTGGTTATCAGAGGTGAGTTTTCTTGGACATATTATTTCTTGAAATGGTATTAGTGTTGACCCATCCAAGATTGATGCGGTAATGCAGTGGGAGACTCCGAGATCAGTTACGGAAATTCGAAGCTTTTTAGGTTTGACCGGTTATTATCGGAGGTTTATCGAAGGATTTTCAAAGTTGGCACTTCCGTTGACGCAGTTGACTTGTAAGGGAAAGGCTTTCATTTGGAATGCTAGTTGTGAAGGGAGTTTCATGGAATTAAAGAGAAGATTGACGACGGCACCGGTTTTGATTTTGCCGAATTCGACGGAATCGTTTGTGGTTTATTGTGATGCGTCTTTGTCAGGTTTGGGTGGTGTTTTGATGCAAGACGGAAAAGTGGTGGCTTATGCTTCTAGGCAATTGAGAGTGCATGAAAAGAATTATCCTACCCATGATTTGGAATTAGCGGCCGTGGTGTTTGTTTTGAAAATTTGGAGGCATTATCTTTATGGTGCAAGATTTGAGGTTTTTAGCGACCACAAGAGTTTGAAGTATTTATTTGACCAGAAAGAGTTGAACATGATACAAAGGAGATGGCTAGAGCTTTTGAAAGACTACGATTTTGGTTTGAATTATCATCCGGGTAAGGCAAACATGGTAGCCGATGCCTTAAGTCAGAAGTGTTGCACATGTCTACAATGATGGTGAAAGAGTGGGAACTTTTGGAAAGCTTTAGAGATTTGAGTTTGGTTTGTGAAGTGATGCCGAGGAGTGTGAGACTTGGTATGCTTCATATTACGAACGATTTTCTTGCGACCGTTTGTGAAAAATAAAAGTTGGATTTAAAGTTCGTTGATTTGATGATGAAAGAGAATGAAGATTTAAAGGTTGATGAATTTGGTGTTTTGAGATTCCGTGGTCGTATTTGCATTCCCGATGATGCGGAAATGAAGAAGATGATATTGGAAGAAGGACATCGAAGTAACTTGAGTATTCATCCGGGAGCGAATAAGATGTACCAAGATTTGAAAAAGATCTTTTGGTGGTCCGGATTAAAGCGAGATGTTGCTCATTTTGTGTATTCGTGTTTGACGTGTCAAAATTTGAAGGTGGAACATCAGAAGCCTAGTGGATTGATGCAACCGTTGGATATTCCAGAATGGAAATGGGATAGCATATCGATGGATTTTGTTACGGGATTTCCGAATACGCAAAGAGGTCATAATGCTATTTGGGTGATCGTTGATAGACTTACTAAATCTGCTCACTTCCTTCCGATTGATATTAGTTATCCTTTGGAGAAATTAGCCGAGATTTATGTTCGTGTGATTGTGAAGTTGCACGGAGTTCCTAAGTGTATTGTATCAGATAGAGACCCTAGATTTACTTCAAGATTTTGGGAAAGTTTGCAAGGTGCCTTGGGTTCTAAGTTGAGGTTGAGTTCGGCTTACCATCCGTAGACGGAAGGTCAAACTGAGAGGACAATTCAGTCGTTGGAAGATTTGTTGCGTGCTTGTGTGCTAGAGCAAGGTGGTGCTTGGGATAATTATTTGGCGTTGATTGAGTTCACTTATAATAACAGTTTTCATTCGAGCATTGGTATGGCACCATTCGAGGCTTTATACGGTCGAAGATGTCGAACACCTTTGTGTTGGCATGAGACAGGGGAGAGGTCGGTAGTTGGACCGGAGATGGTACAACAGACGACGGAAAAGGTGAAGTTTATTCGAGAAAAGATGAGAGCTTCTCAGAGTAGGCAGAAGAGTTACCATGATAAGAGAAGGAAGGACCTCGAGTTTCAAGAAGGCGACCGTGTCTTTTTGAGAGTTACCCCGGTTACGGGTGTGGGTCGTGCCTTGAAGTCGAAGAAGTTGACTTCTCGTTTCATCGGTCCGTATCAGATTATTGCACGTGTGGGTGCTATGGCATATTGTGTGGCGTTGCCTCCGAACCTTTCAAATTTGCATGATGTGTTCCATGTTTCGCAACTTCGGAAGTATGTTCCGGATTCGTCACATGTTATTCCTATGGACGAGGTTGAAGTAAGGGATAACCTTACGGTTGAGGTTTTACCGATTAGGATTTTAGATCGTGAAGTTAAGAAGTTAAGGTGCAAGGATATTGAACTTGTGAAAGTAGCCTGGGGAGGTGCTGCAAAGGGCAATATGACTTGGGAATTGGAGAGCAATATGCGAGAGTCACATCCAGAGTTGTTTGAATCAGGTAATATTTTCGAGAACGAAACTTTCTAAAGTGGGGGAGAGTTGTAACGCCCCAAATTCTGAATTCCCATTATTTTGTTGAGTCCTTTGATTTATTTGATTACATTTGTTTATAATTGTGAGATTTATGTGTTAATGTGTTATGTTCGCTTGTTGTGCTATTTTTACCGATTCGGAGAGTTTTCGGAAAAAATAGAGTAAAGGGTATTTTAGACATTTACTATTAAGTGTTAAGTGGATTATTGTGTGAGAATTAATTGGTAAGTGTTTGGAAAGAAATGAAGAGGAAAGAAAATAGAATATGAGATTAAGAGAGAAAAGGAGATAGATAGAAACATTAGTGGAAAAACAAGAGAAAGAAAGAAGAGAGAAGAGAAAGAGGAGAAAGAAGAGGAAAACCTAGGATTTCATCAAGGATCAACATCCAAGCTTTCAATCGATCGGATAAGGGTGTGAAGCTCTATTATACTATTAATGTTTATGATTATGTATGCTTTTGGTCGTTTGATGTTGGATTTAGGAGAGTTTCTACTCATTTTCATCTTAGGGCAATATTAGGATTTAATCGGTAGAATGTTGTTTTAACCGGTTAGAATCGAGAAATGGATGGAGTAGGATAGTCGGGTGTTATTGGGTTGAACTTACTGGGGTTGTTTGGTTTTGGAATCAGTCTGTTTGTGAAGTTTGGGCTTTTGGACAGCCATGGGAGTTTTGAGTTTGCAGGTTCGCCAGGCGAAGCCCAGCGAACGGTAACGAACCAAGTCAGAAGCATCCCCCTGTCTTCGTTGGCAAGTTCGCCAGGTGAATGAGAGAGGCGAAGGTTCGCCAGGCGAGTGTGCTAGCGAGTAATTCCAGAATAACTCCCAGTGGTCTTCGTTGGCGAGTTCGCCAGGCGAACTAAGTAGCGAAGGTAGGCGAATGCGACAGCATTTTCCTATTCTCTGTGTTTTCCCTTTCCATGCGGATTTCTTTGTTCGATTATGTTTAATCCTTATCGAATTGAATAGTTTTGTGTGTCGTGTGGTACGTTATGTTGTGGGTAGCCGCAAGGCGTGAATCCTAGAATGTGGAATTTTGATTGTGAAAGTATATGCCTTATATGGAATGGTATGTGTTGAAATGAAGAGTATATATATATATATTATGGAGTATAAGTATATTGTGAATGTACATAGATTGTATGTGCCTGTATGAGGTAAATATGCATAGTGATATATTTGTGAATATGTATGCATGTAGAGAAATGTTGTGAGTCATTGTGCATAAAAGGCATCATGATGTACATCCTAGTGATGTTGATTCCTTGGAGAATCTATTATAGTATTTGATTCCTCGGAGAATCTGCTGAGTATTTGATTCCTCGGAGAATCTGCTGAATATTCAATTCATAGGAGAATCTGATGAATATTTGATTCCTTGGAGAATCTACTGAATACTTGATTCCTTGGAGAATCTGCTGAATACTTGATTCCTTGGAGAATCTGCTGAATTGAGTCGGTACCACATTTTCATCTGCATAGAGTCGTGAGTCAGTCTCTATGAGTTGCATTGGTCATTTTTATACGATGCATTGAGTGAATTGAACATAATGGTAGATGTTATGTGGAAAATGATGAGTATGTATAGATGCAAGATTTGATGAATATGTTTGATGGTGTGAATATGCCTTGAGATGTATATGATGAATTGTGATGAGAGGTGGTGAGAATTTGAATTGTATAAATCCCATGTATGTATGTAGATATATAATTATATGCATTGACTGTTATGATATTATTTCTCACCCTTCTGCTATTTCATAATGCTCTATGAGGCATTGCAGAGTAGGATTGCTAGAGGTCATTTTTGTGTGAAGCAGGTCTTTATTATTTTTGGTCGATGGCTCTGATATGTAACGTTTGGGTAGTTAGGAAGCCTTTGGCTCTTTTTGGAGATACATTTGTTTTGATTTCTTTTGTGATACATCTGCGTATGTATCTGATGATGGATGTTTGTACATATGAATTAACTGAATGATGTATATATGTTTATATGAATATATTGATTCAATGTTTAGATGTTTCCGCTTTATTCTAAATATTAAGATGTGGGTTTTAGAACTATGTTCTCCAGTCGTGAATTGCCCATTGTTGCTTATCTATTTGAGCAGATGTTGTATGTGTATAATTTCATGATAATGTGATACACCTCTTTTATATCATGTATTAATTAAACTCTGATGAAATTTTTATCAAGTGCCTAAATGATTTATTTAATTATTTGGGGGTATAGAAAGGGGGTGTTACATTTGGGGTTTTGATTGAGGAACGTCAAATGATTTTAATGGTGTTGTGGAAACAGGATCAGATGGAATTTGTGAAGTAGGAATAATGGGTGGTTCAGATGTTTGAGATGGAGCAGGAATTGTTTGATTTTGAGTGGGAGGAGGTTCAGGTATAGAACTAATTGTTGATACATCTACTGTAATTTTAGAAAAAGAAGGTAAAGATGTTTTAGTACCTTTTGTCTTGATGCGTTTGGTAGGAACAGAGGAAACTTCTCTAGAAGCTTTCCTCTTAATCTGCTTCTGTGGTTTTTCAGCAACTCTCTGTTTCTTCTGAGCAGCAACTTCTTCTGTGTCTAACTGTCTTCTTTTTCTCATATTCTCCTTATAAACATTTGGAATAGGTTCTCTTTCTCATATCAGAATGTCAGCAGGAACAGGTGTTCCATCTTCCTTGCACAATTCAATGTACCTAAGAATAATATCCCTAGGTTCTTCAGCACCAAAGATTGGAAAGTCTTGAACTCGAATCCTTCTCTGACTTACTTCAACAATATTCAACTTCTTAGGAGCAGTTGTGACTTCATCCACAACTTTTAGTATTTGAAGACTCTTTCCATTCAGAGGTTTTCCAACTATTGACTCAAGCTCTTTCACCACTCCAGCTTCATGTAGAGCAGCTACCAGACCATTCTCTGTCAGAATGTCTGAGATCAATCTTCCAAAAGGAATCCATGTCCTGATCTTTTGTCCCTTAGTCTTAATAGATTCTCTGGATGCATTAATGTGATTCCACAGATGCATGAAGAGAATGTATGGTAGATCCACTTTGGTACTCTGACTTAAACGGTACATGAAATAAAGTTGTTCATTGTTCACATAATCTGGAGAATTTGTGGATTTTCTGTGATTGATGCATCCCAGAAAAATCTTTGCCCAGATTTTGTAGTCAGGTTTCAGATCCTTAAACTTGTTGGAGGCTTGTCCAGATGAAATAACTTCCTCATACACTTCTTCCATATCAACATGCCCAGCTGGCAGATGGCAAACTCCATCAGTTTCCTCATACCCAATGAGTTTTCTGATGAGATCTTCAGTGATTATGATCTCTTTTCCCAGAACAGAAGAGAGGATAAACTTTGGGTAAACATATGCATGAATCCAAAATTCCTTCACTAAGTGTGGATACATTGGTCCAAATAATCTATCAAAATACTTAACCCAGCCTTGTGCATCAATAATAGAATGCAAATCAAATCCATTGTCAGCCAAAGAATCAAATTCCACCATGGATTCACAAAGAACTTCAAGTTTATCAACAGTGGTTAACAATGTTCTCTCAGGTTCCTTAAATGGAGTAGCACCCATGTTTGATGATGCAACTGCAGCCATTGATGATTGAAACTGAGCTGAGGTTGAGGATGATGTTGCCATTGTTGAAGATGAAGAATATTTGGATGAAGGTTTAGGGTTTTGATGAAGGCCAAAGAGCAAACAAAAATGCATATACTTGTTTGTAAAGTGAAAAGTGTGAAATGGTGTGATTTGTGGTATTTATAAAGAAAAATTAGGGCACACAAACGGACACAATTAGCACGTTCTCACTTAGCATTAAATGGCATTTAATGAAAAGAATAATAATCATTTCAAAACATTAATTGATTCGGACAATTTGGGGGGAAAACCAAGATTTTAACTATTCAAACAATACCTCAAATGTCTCTTTAGTAATATGCACGCCATCTTTTCAGATTCAGAGTGACACGTGTTTGCTTGCATGTGCTTCTGAATTCTCTTGAGAAATGAAACGTTAGCCAACGTTCAGATGCTCTCAGATTGGTTAGTTCAGATACACATAAATAATAATAGTTCAATAAATCAAATAAATGATAGATGAAATACTTTAGAGTTTTAAACATTTTGCATCTGAGAAGTTTGCTTCTAATAAATATTATTCTGGACAAAAATCCATACCAATATTTTTCAGAATAAACTTGAACCTATCTTCAGCAAGGGGTTTTGTGAAAATATCAGCCCACTGATGATCTGTATCAACAAAGGCTAAGTTTATAATACCCTTCTGAACATAGCCTCTGATGAAGTGATGTTTAATTTCTATATGTTTTGCCTTAGAGTGTAAAATTGGGTTTTTAGACAAACATATATCAGAAGTATTATCACAGAATATAGAAATATTACTCTCAAAGATCTGATAGTCTTCTAACTGACTTTTCATCTAGAGCATCTGCGTGCTACATCCAGCAGCAGCAATATATTCTGCTTCTGTAGTTGATATTGCAATTGTAGGTTATTTCTTGATGTACTAGGAGATTAAATTTCTTCCTAGAAATTGACAACTTCCAGAAGTACTTTTTCTTTCCACTCTGTCTCCAGCGTAATCAGCACCACAGAATCCAACTAGTTTAAATTCATTAGATCTTCTGTAACACAAACCCACATTAGAAGTACCTTTCAGATACCTTAGAATCCTCTTAAAAGCTGTTAAGTGTGATTTGAAGGTGAGAAAATACTTAGAAGGGGGGTTGAATAAGTATGACAAATAATCAAAGATTCAAACACAGTTATTTTTATCCTGGTTCGTTGAACTCAACTACTCCAGTCCACCCTCTCAAGAGTGATTCGCCTTTCTCAGTCAAGGACTTAATCCACTATTTAATCAAACAGATTACAATAGTAACACCTAAGAACAAATGTTCTTAGTCTTCTCAAGAGCTACTGATCCCAACTGGATCCTCTTAAGGAAACCTTTTACAATCAATGTAAAACTATTAAAAGAGTAAGAATGCTTCTAAAAATCTATTATCACAACTGTGATATTTCTCTTAAGTTTCAGAACAATGTTACAGCAAATAGAATATAAGAGCTTTTGAGAGATTTGCTTTGATAAGAGATTTTTGCAGGAAATTCGTCTATTGAAGAAGATGGAGTGGACTTCTTTATATAGGCACTTAGATCCATAAAGTCTTCTCAACATTGGAGACTGTGCTGAAAAAGCCTGGTACCTTTTGTCTTCACATTGCAGAAACTTTCCTTAGAATGGAATGCACAGATAAAACCTTTTTGTTTGTGTTCTTGTGTCTAGCATAAAAGAGGAAAGAGCTGTTGAAATATGCCAACGGACATATTCAAATCTTCTTCACTAAGTAAGTTCAGCTATCAACATCAGAGTCTGGATCTTCAGAATCTTCAGAGTAGAGATCTTCTGGATCTTCAGAGTCTTGGGATGTTCTTCAAATTATGCTGAATCAGAGTAAATGCAGCTTGTGTGCTTGAGCGTGTAGTTCTATCAGAGCAGAGTCTTCTATATCAGATTCTCAATACTATGCAGCGTAGTATCTTCAGAGTCTTCTGATGACTAAGCTTCTGAACTCTCAGAGTCTTCTATTCTTTAGAGGCTTCTGCTTTAGAATCTTCAGTAGACAACACTCAGATTCTTCTGGAGGCAGCGTTCAGATCTTCATTTAAGATGCTCTTGAACCTTTGTAGCCTTTCATAATATCATTGTTCAGATCCAAATTTTCTCTTTAAGAATATTTTCTTTAGTACCTATAGCAAAAATTCTAGAACAAATTTAGAGTATATAATTCTTGAATACAAAATTCATAAGTGTTATCATTAAAAACATAGAGATATTACTGAAGAAACAATCTGTGTTCTTACAATCTCCCCCTTTTTGATGATGACAAAACATGAGAAATTTTGTTCAATAAAAAGTGTGAATTATAACTCCCCCTGAGATTAACAATCTCCCCCTGAAATGAATACTCTAATAGAAGAAAACACTTCCCTTTTTGATTAAGTATATTTCAGATTCAGAGCCTGATGCAAGAGGTTTGACTTTCAGAATCAAAACATGATGCCAGATAATTATGACTTCCTTCAGTCAGAGCGTCTGGTTATCATCTTGCTTGAATTATCTTTCAGAGTAATGGTATCAGAGTAAGATATCAGAGTTGATTGAATACTCAGATTTGCTTTGGAAGATCAGGTTCTGGTTGGAAAAGTCTCAGGGTAACTTCAATGAATTATGTCAGATATATCAATTGTAATCTGAAAGATTTAAATTCAAAGTAAGTTAATAAAATGTCTGAATTTCAGTTTTAGTAATTGCTTATAGGTTGAACAATCAGATTCTCTTTTTCTCCCCCTTTTTGTCATAATCAAAAAGATTTTTAAAGACATAAAGATACAGAAGAAAAAAACATATAAAAGCAAAAACATCAACTTTCATTTAAACAGATCAGAGTTAATAATCAAACAGAGTCACAAAAGAACAGATAGATGCCAAAAATCATAACAAAACAATAAGAAAACAACAGAAGCAATAACATGTGCAAAAACATCAAATAAAACTAAGTCTGGCGTGAGGCAATAAGGGTCAGAAGCTCTGTCATTTTGGCAGTTGACTCTTCTTGCTTAGACATCCAGGTCTTGATCTCATCAGTTGTCTTCTCTTGCTTTACCATCCAATCTTTTATTTCCTTGACATCATTCACAAGCTCTGTGACCACGGATGAAGAAGAAGCAGATGCAGTAGCAACAGTATTCTTGTCAGACTGGTTCTCTTCAGAAGCTTGTTCAATTGATTCAGATGCAGGAGCCTCTGGAGGAGCAGCTTCTAGAAGCAACACAGGAGGAGGAGGAGGAATGTTCATCAGAGTTATCTTGATTAACTCTGCAAACTAAGTCTTTGAAAGCTTAGAACATTTAGCTCTAACTTTTAAAGCAGCTTTGTTGAACATCCAGATGAAACGTTTCCAAGAAGCATTTGAAACATCCGGATCCAAACTTGACAAGCACACTTCCTTAACACGAGCATACTCAGAATCTATCTCCTTCTTGAATATTTCAAACATAGTATTAACACATGATCCTAGATCTGACTGTTCAGAGGGTTTAGGATTAGGAGTGTTAACAGGAGTAGGTTCAGATGGTGTAGGTTCAGATGGTTATGGTTGAGGTGGTGTTGGTTGAGATGTTTGGGTGTCAGACTGAGGGAGTTCAGTTGGTTGAGGAATGGTTTGGGTTTCAGATGGATGGATTTCAGATGGTTGAGAGATGGTTTGGGTTTCAGATGATGAAGTTTGAAACATAGAAATGTTAACATGTTCCTTCATAGCAATGTCAGAACGAGCTTGTTTGAGAGACTCTGGTTCAAAATCAGATGATTCACAATCAGAAGATTCTTCTGAGTAAACAGATGTTGAAGAAATGTTAATGGATTGATTCAGGGGTTGGATATCAAGAATATCTTCAGAAAGATTTGAATCTTCTGGTAGATCTGGTTGTTCAGAGTGTTCAGATTGAAAAGTCTCTGGTTGGTTTGGTTCTGAGATGATTATATCTGGTTGGGGAATTTTTGGTTGTGGAATTTCTTGTGAAGTAGGTTGAGGGGGTTCAAATGTAGTATGAGGTTGGGGGTCAGAGGTTGTTGGTACAAAAGATGGTTGTGAATGTACTGGGGGAGATGAAGGTGGTTCAGATGAAAGGTTTGCAGATGGTTGGGGTTTAGAAGTTCTATGTCTAAGGGTTGGAGAGAGTTGAGGTGATGGAAGGGGTGAATGAACAACAGGGGTAGGATCAGATGTTAATACCTGATGAATAATATCTCTTATTTCTTCCAGAGTAGCATCTCTAGAATTGATTCTGACTTTCTTTACTCCTTTCTTCTTCTTCCTCGGAACTTCAGATTCTTTCCTTTTCTTCTGAACAGAGCCTTCTTCAGCTTTTCTCTTACTACGCCTTTCCTTCATCAGATTGGGCAATTCTTCTCCTTGTTTCTGAACAAGGTTAGCAGGTAGAGGAATTCCATTCTTCAGACAATCTGCAATATAAGCCCAGACAATACCTTTTGGTTCATCTGCGCTGAACATTGGAAAATCTTCTACTGGTATCCTTCTGCCATTGACCTCCTCAGAGTTTATCTTCCTTAGTTTACCATTCAGCTCTGAAATTATCTTCATTCTTTTCAGAGTAAGTTCGTTTATCTCAGATCCAATGATGTAGGACAGATCATCTGTCATTTTTGCATCTGTCAGATGCTTCACCAACTGATTCTCTGTAACGATGTTTGAAATAAGTCTTCCCAGAGGTATCCAAGTTCTAACTTTCTCAGCTTTAGCTCTGACCTCTTCTCTAGTCTCTTTGACATGAGTCAGAAGATGACTGAAAATCAGATAGGGCAGATCCACCTTAGTATTCTTGCTGATGCAGTACATGAAGTACAAATGCTCTGTACTCACATAGTCTGGTGAGTTGGATGACTTTCTGTGAAAGATTGTACTCATAAATATATTCGCCCAGATCATATAGATAGGTTTCATATCTTTAACCTTTCTTGTTTGTGTTCCAGATACAGTAGTCTCTTTATACACCTTAGCCATATCAATATGTGCAGAGGCTAGGTTTGTAACACCATCAGATTCTTTATAACTAAACAGTTGTCTGATCAGTTTCTCAGTGATCACTATCTCCTTCCCAAAGACAGATGAGTGAATGAACTTAGGACCAGCATGAGCGTGAATCCAGAACTCCTTCACAAGAGTTGGGTACACAGGACCCATCAGTCTATCAAAATATTTCTCCCAGCCTTGAGCTTTAATGGCAGTTGTTAGGTCAAACCCATTTTCTCTTATTGATTCAAGATCAATGAAACTCTCGCACAGAACCTCAAGATCCACAACTGGAGTAAATAAAGTGCGTACTGGTTTCTTGTACATTACATTGTTGTTGGAGATTTCAGCAGCATTTGATGAAGAAGCCATTGATGAAGATGAAGATTTTGATTTGGGTTTAGGGTTTTGGTAGAGATTGAAGAGTGAGCAAAAATGCATAAGTGTAGTGAGTGTGAAAAGTGTGAAAATGGTGTGATAGGTGGTATTTATGGAAAACTAAAAAATCAAACATTGGGCACATTAATAGACACATACGCACGTTTACACATAGCATTTAATGAAAATAATCATTTCAATTTAAAGATATGACAAATGGGGGGAAATCCAAGAAAAATGAGATTTTCAAAGCAGTACCTCAAACGTCAATTCAGTAGAGCACTCCATCTTTTCAGATTCTGAGTGACACGTGTTTGCTTGCATGTGCATCTGATGTCTCTCAAGAAATGAAACGTTTCCAACGTTCAGATCTTCTTGGTTTGTTAGTTCAGAGTTTCACACAAATAAATCAATCAAAGATAAATGAACAAATAATCAGATGAAATACTTCAGATCTTTAAACATTTTGCATCTGATAAGTTGCCTCTGATAAATATTACTCTGGACAAAAATCCATACAAATATTTTTCAGAATGAACTTAAACCTACTTCAGCAAGGGGTTTTGTGAAAATATCAGCCCATTGATGATCTGTATCAACAAAAGCTAGATTTATTACACCCTTCTGAACATAGTCTCTGATGAAGTGATGTTTAATTTCTATATGTTTAGACTTAGAGTGTAAGATTGGATTTTTTGACAAATATATAGCAGAAGTATTATCACAGAAGATAGAAAGATTACTCTCATAGATCTGATAGTCTTCTAACTGACTCTTCATCCAGAGCATCTGCGTGCAACATCCAGCAGCAGCAATGTATTCTGCCTCTGTAGTTGATAGTGCAATAGTGGGTTGCTTCTTGCTGTACCATGAGATCAGATGACTTCCAAGAAACTGACAGCTTCCAGAAGTGCTTTTACGTTCAACTCTGTCTCCAGCATAATCAGCATCACAGAATCCAACTAATGAAAATTCATCAGATCTTCTGTAACACAGACCCATGTTAGTAGTACCTTTCAGATACCTTAGAATCCTCTTAACAGTTGTTAAGTGTGATTCTCTAGGATCTGATTGGAATCTTGCACATAAGCAGACACTAAACAGAATATCATGTCTAGAAGCAGTCAAGTATAGAAGAGATCCTATCATACCTCTGTAGAGTTTCTGATCTACCTTCTTACTTATCTCTTCCTTACCAAGAGTTCTTGTAGGGTGCTTTGGAGTCTTTGCCATCTTACTATCAACCATGTTGAACTTCTTCAGAAGCTCTTTAACATATTTGGTTTGATGTATGTAGGTGCACTCTGGAGTCTGGTTGACTTGGATTCCCAAAAAGAATCTCAATTCTCCCATCATGCTCATCTCAAACTCTGCCTGCATACATTTAGCAAACTCCTTTCCAAGCATAATATTTGTTGATCCAAAAATAATATCATCTACATATATTTGACAAATCAACAGATCTTTCTTAAGAGTTTTACAGAATAAAGTTGTATCCACTTTTCCTCTGATAAAATTTTTCTCCAGAAGGAAATTGCTCAACCTCTCATACCAAGCTCTGGGAGCTTGTTTTAAACCATAAAGAGATTTCTTTAGTTTAAAAACATGATCTGGAAAGTTTTCACTTTCAAAACCAGGAGGTTGGTGAACATATACTTCCTCTTCTATAATACCATTAAGAAAGGCACTTTTAACATCCATCTGATATAGAGTGATGTTATTCTGTGCAGCAAAAGAAATGAGTAAACGTATAGACTCTAACCTGGCAACAGGAGCATAAGTCTCTGTATAGTCAATTCCTTCTTGCTGACTGTAACCTTGAGCAACCAGCCTTGCCTTATTCCTTTCAACTTCTCCCTTTTCATTCCACTTATTCCTGAAGACCCATTTTGTTCCAATATTGTTGAATCTTTTAGGTCTAGGAACCAGATCCCAAACTTCATTTCTGGTGAATTGATTTAGCTCTTCTTGCATGGCAATAATCCATTCATTATCTTTCAGAGCCTCATCCACAGATGTTGGTTCAATTATTGACACTAAGCCAAACAATGAAGATTCAGATGTTCTGAGATAGGATCTTGTCCTGATTGGATCATCTTTCTTTCCAATAATCACATCTTCTGGGTGAGATGCCTTGATTCTGGAAGAAGATCCTCTGACATTTGATCTATCAGAAATGTGTAAGTTGTCCAATTGAGAAGATAAGGGAATAGTATTTGGAGTTGCTTCAGATTCCTTCTCTTTAGCCTTTTCTGCCTCTGAGCCTTCAGAGTCTTTGAGAATCACTTCTCTATCTGCAGAACTTTCAAACTGCTTTGGCTTTTCAGAGCCAAGCTTATCATCAAATCTTACATGAATAGATTCTTCCACAATCTGTGTTTCAGTATTGAATACTCTGTAGCCTTTAGAGCGTTCAGAATAACCAAGCATGAAACACTTATGTGCTTTGGAATCAAACTTGTTAAGATTCTCTTTAGTGTTAAGCATATAACAAGTACATCCAAAAGGATGAAAATAAGCAATGTTGGGCTTTCTGTTCCTCCACAATTCATAGGGAGTCTTTTTCAGAAGAGGTCTTACAGACACTCTGTTCTGAATATAACAAGCTGTGTTAATTGCTTCTGCCCAAAAATACTTTGCCAGATTAGTCTCATTGATCATGGTTCTGGCCATTTCTTGCAAATTTCTATTTTTCCTTTCTACAACTCCATTTTGTTTTGGATTTCTAGGATAAGAGAAATCATAAGCAATGCCATTTTCAGAAAAATATTTTTCAAAATGTTTATTTTCAAATTCGACACCATGATCACTTTTGACTTTAATAATTTTAAGATCTTTCTCATTCTGGACTTGTTTGCAGAAGTCAAAGAACACAGAGTGTGACTCATCCTTGTGTTTTAAGAACTTTACCCATGTCCATCTGCTATAGTCATCAACAATGACTAATCCATACTTCTTGCCTCTGATGGATGCAGTTTTCACTGGTCCAAACAGATTAATATGAAGTAGTTCTAATGGCTTGGAGGTAGAAACAACATTTTTTGATTTAAAAGATGATTTTGAAAACTTCTCTTTTTGGCATGCTTCACAAAGAGCATCTGAGGTGAACTTCAGATTAGGAAGTCCTCTAACAAGATTAAGTTTATTAATCTGAGATATACGTCTCATATTAATATGCCCCAATCTTCTGTGCCAGACCCATTGCTCTTCATTAACAGACAAGAGGCATTTAACATTCTGAACTTTAAGTTCTGAAAGATTTATTTTATAAATGTTGTTTTTCCTCTTACCACTAAATAGGATAGAGCCATCCTTTTGACTAATAGCTTTACAACATTTTTTATTAAAGGTAATATCATAACCATTGTCACTTAATTGACTTATGGACAATAAGTCATGTTTTATCCCTTCAACAAGTAAAACATTAGTAATAGTGGGAAGTTTACCATTTCCAATAGTGCCAGATCCAATGATCTTGCCTTTCTGGTTCCCTCCAAACTTCACGTCACCTCCAGATCTATGTTCCAGGCTTTGGAACATAGACCTTTCTGCTGTCATGTGTCGTGAGCATCCAGAGTCCAAGTACCATGACTGGCGTCCTGACCTTGCTGCTAAGAACATCTGCAATAGGGATTATTTTGCTCTTAGGTACCCAGATCTTCTTGGGTTCTTTAGGGTTAGTTGGTTTGTAGGTTTGTCTAAACTTCTGTTTTTCAACATAATGTTTATTCTGACTTGCCTTGGGTTTAAACACATAAGTATTCTTCTCAGAGCTTGTGTGTTTAATGTCACTTAAGTGACCAAACTTAAATTGAGAGTACAGAGGTGTTTTCTTGATGAAGAGTTTGTCAACAGATTTTGGATTACTTCCAGAGGAAGATTCATATCCAATACCTCTTCTGTTGTTCACACTAACACCATAGATCATAGAAGCCATCTTGCTTCTGTCTATGCTCTTAGTAAGGAATCTCTGAAAGCTAGAGTCATATTTTTCTAAAATGTTTTCACATGACTTAGTCTTAGATTCAGATTCTTGTTGAGCTATTTCAAAGTCATTTTTGATTTTCAGATTAATTTCTTTTTGCTCAACAAGTTCTGTCTTCAGAAGATCAATCTCAGATTCAAGACTGCTTTTTAGCTTCTTGTATTTGAGTTTGATCTTGCTGTAGCTTTCCAACATTTCAGACAAACTCTCAACAAGTTCAGCTCTGGAGAGTTCAGAAAATACCTCTTCAGAGTCAGAATCTGATTCAGCTTCAGATCCTGATGTTCCCTCTTCTTGATCATCTGTGCTGGCCATCAGTGCAACATTAGCACATTCTTCTTCTGATTCAGAAGATGATTCAGATTCATCTGAGTCATCCCATGTTGCCATCAGAACCTTCTTCTTTTTGTCAAACTTCTTCTTGGGTTTTTCTTTTTGATGTTTGGGGCAATCATTCTTGTAATGCCCAGGTTCTTTGCACTCATAGCATACAACTTCTTTCTTGCCAGATCTTCTGTGCCCAGAAGATTCCTTTCTATGATCAGATTTTCTGAAGTTGTTGAACTTCTTTCCCTTGTGCTTCCAGAGTTTGTTGATCCTTCTGGATAGCATGGATAGTTCATCTTCTTCTTCAGAAGAAGATCCTTCAGAGCTTTCTTCAATAACCTGCAAAGCTTTAGCATATTTATTAGATTTTAAAGCAATAGATTTACCTTTCTCTTTCTTTTGAGGTTCATCTTCCTCAAGCTCAATTTCATGGCTCCTCGGTGAGCTGATGAGTTCTTCTAAAGAGATCTTGTTCAGATCTTTAGCCATCTTCAAGGCAGTCACCATTGGTCTCCATCTGGTAGGTAGACTTCTGATGATTTTCTTTACATGATCTGATGTGGAGTATCCCTTGTCCAGAACTTTTAGACCAGCTGTGAGGATCTGAAATCTAGAAAACATAGTTTCTATATTTTCAAATTCTTCCATTTTGAACGCTTCATACTTCTGTATAAGCGCCAGAGCCTTGGTCTCCTTCACTTGAGAATTTCCCTCATGAGTCATTTTAAGTGACTCAAACATTCCATGAGTTGTTTCTCTGTTAGTAATCTTTTCATACTCAGTATGAGAGATTGCATTAAGCAATATTGTCCTAGCCTTATGGTGATTTTTGAAATCCTTCTTCTGGGCTTCTCTCATTGATTTTCTATCAGTTTTCTTGCCATCCTCATTTGTAGGATGTTCATAGCCATCAATGACCAAGTCCCACTAATCAGCATCATAACCAAGGAAGAAACTTTCTATCCTGTCCTTCCAGTAATCAAATTTCTCTCCATCAAACATAGGAGGCTTTGTGCTGATTCTATCCCCTTCATATTTGTTACAATTGGATGTATTGGATGTAGAAGCATCACCCATAATGACAAACAAATATATATCAAATTAACTTTTCTCACTGGATCTTTACTGACACGGTTAAGTGGTAGCACACGCAGAACCGGAGCTCTGATGCCAACTGAAGGTGAGAAAATACTTAGAAGGGGGGGGGGGGGGGTTGAATAAGTATGACAAATAATCAAAGATTCAAACACAATTATTTTTATCGTGGTTCGTTGAACTCAACTACTCCAGTCCACCCTCTCAAGAGTGATTTACCTTTCTCAGTCAAGGACTTAATCCACTATTTAATCAAACAGATTACAATAGTAACACCTAAGAACAATTGTTCTTAGTCTTCTCAAGAGCTACTGATCCCAACTGGATCCTCTTAAGGAAACCTTTTACAATCAATGTAAAACTATTACAAGAGTAAGAATGCTTCTAAAAAGCTATTATCACAACTGTGATATTTCTCTTAAGTTTCAGAACAATGTTACAGCAAACAGAATATAAGAGCTTTTGAGAAATTTTCTTTGATAAGAGATTTTTGCAGGAAATTCGTCTATTGAAGAAGATGGAGTGGACTTCTTTATATAGGCACTTAGATCCATAAAGTCTTCTCAACGTTGGAGACTGTGCTGAAAAAGCCTGGTACCTTTTGTCTTCACGTTGCAGAAACTTTCCTTAGAATGGAATGCACAAATAAAACCTTTTTGTCTGTGTTCTTGTGTCTAGCATAAAAGAGGAAATAGCTGTTGAGATATGCCAACGGACATATTCAAATCTTCTTCACTAAGTAAGTTCAGCTATCAACATCAGAGTCTGGATCTTCAGAATCTTTAGAGTAGAGAGCTTCTGGATCTTCAGAGTCTTGGGATGTTCTTCAGATTATGCTGAATCAGAGTATATGCAGCTTGTGTGCTTGAGCGTGTAGTTCTGTCAGAGCAGAGTCTTCTATATCAGATTCTCAATACTATGCAGCGCAGTATCTTCAGAGTCTTCTGATGACTAAGCTTCTGAACTCTCAGAGTCTTCTATTCTTTAGAGGCTTCTGCTTCAGAATCTTCAGTAGACAGCACTCAGATTCTTCTAGAGGCAGCGTTCAGATCTTCATTTAAGATGCTCTTGAACCTTTGCAGCCTTTCATAATATCATTGTTCAGATCCAAATTTGATCTTTAAGAATATTTTCTTTAGTACCTGTAGCAAACAGTCTAGAACAAATTTAGAGTATATAATTCTTGAATACAAAATTCATAAGTGTTATCATCAAAACATAGAGATATTACTGAAGAAATAATCTGTGTTCTTACATGATTCTCTAGGATCTGATTGGAATCTTGCACACAAGCATACACTGAATAAAATGTCAGGTCTTAAAGCAGTTAAGTAGAGAAGAGATCCTATCATACCTCTGTAGAGTTTCTGATCTACTTTCTTACTTACCTCTTCCTTACAAAGAGTGCTTGTTGGATGCATATGAGTTTTTGCCATCTTACTATCAGACATGTTAAACTTCTTCAGAAGCTCTTTAACATATTTGGTCTGATGAATGTAAGTGCAATCTGGAGTCTGGTTGACTTGAATTCCCAGAAAGAATCTTATTTCTCCCATCATGCTAATCTCAAATTCAGCCTGCAAACATTGAGCAAACTCATTTCCCAGCATAACATTGGTAAATCCAAATATAATATCATCCACATATATTTGAAAAATTAACAGATCTTTCTTAAATGTTTTACAAAAGAGTGTTGTGTCCACTTTGCCTCTGATAAAAATTTTCTCCAGAAAAAAATTGCTTAATCTCTCATACCAAGCTTTGGGAGCTTGTTTTAAACCATAAAGAGATTTCTTTAGTTTAAAAACATGTTCTAGAAATTTTTCACTTTCAAAACCAGGAGGTTGGTGAACATAGACTTCTTCTTCTATAATTGCATTTAAGATGACACTCTTAACATCCATCTGATATAGAGTGATGTTATTTTGTGCAGTAAAAGAAATGAGTAAACGAATAGACTCTAACCTGGCTACAGGAGCATAAGTCTCTGTATAATCAATTCCTTCTTGCTGGCTATAACCTTGAGCAATAAGTCTTGCTTTGTTTCTTTCAATTTCTCCTTTTTCATTCAACTTATTTCTGAAGACCCATTTAGTTCCAATTATGTTGAATCCTTTTGGTCTTGGAACCAAATCCCAAACGTCATTTCTTGTGAACTGATTGAGCTCTTCTTGCATGGTAATTATCTAGTCATTGTCTTACAGAGCTTCATCCACAGAAGTTGGTTCAATAACTGACACCAACCCAAATAATGACACTTCAGATGATCTGAGGAAGGATCTTTATGGGGTCATCCTTCTTTCCAATGATCACATCCTCTGGGTGAGAGGCCTTGATTTTGGAAGATGATCCTCTAATAGTTGATTCTTCAGAAATATTCAAGTTGTTCATTTGAGAAGCTAAAGGAATTGCATCTGGCGTTGCTTCTGGTTCCTTCACTTGAGCTTTTTCTGCCTCTGAGCCTTCAGAGTCTGTGAGAATTACTTCTCTATCTGCAGAGCTTTCAAACTGCTTTGGCTTTTTAATGCCAAGTTTATCATCAAATCTAACATGTATAGATTCCTCCACAATCTGTGTTTCAGTATTGTATACTCTGTAGCCTTTAGAGCATTCAGAATACCCAAGCTTGAAACACTTATGTGCTTTAGAATCAAACTTGTTAAGATTTTCTTTAGTGTTCAACATATAACATATACATCCAAAAGGATGAAAATAAGAAATGTTGAGTTTTCTATTCCTCCATAATTCATAGAGAGTCTTTTCCAGAAGAGGTCTTACAGACACTCTGTTCTGAATATAACAAGCTGTGTTTATTGCTTCTGCCCAAAAATGCTTTGCCAGATTAGTCTCGTTGATCATGGTTTTGGCCATTTCTTGCAGAGTTTTATTTTTCCTCTCTACAACTCCATTCTGTTGTGGAGTTCTAGGGCAGGAGAAATCATGAGCAATGTCATTTTCATTAAAATATTTTTCAAAATATTTGTTTTCAAATTTGCCACCATGATCACTTCTGACTTTAACAATTTTAAAAAGTTTTCATTCTGGACTTGTTTGCAGAAGTCAAAGAACACAGAATGTGACTCATCCTTGTGTTTTAGGAATTTCACCCATGTCCATCTGCTATAGTCATCAACAATGACTAATCCATACTTCTTGCCTCTGATGGATGCAGTTTTCACTGGTCCAAACAGATCAATATGAAGTAATTCTAATGGTCTTGAAGTTGAAACAACATTCTTAGTTTTAAAAGAAGATTTTGAAAATTTTCCTTTTTGACATGCTTCACAAAGAGCATCTGAGTTGAACTTCAACTTAGGAAGTCCTCTGACCAGATTGAGTTTATTAATCTGAGATATACGTCTCATATTAATATGCCCCAATCTCCTGTGCCAGATCCATTGCTCATCATTAACAGACATAAGACATTTAACATTTTGAACCTTAAGTTCTGAAAGATTGATTTTATAAATGTTGTTCTTCCTCTTTCCATTAAATAGGATTGATCCATCCTTCTAACTAACAGCTTGCAACATTGTTGATTAAAGATTATGTCATAACCATTGTCACTTAATTGACTTATGGACAATAGATTATGCTTTAATCCTTCTACAAGTAAAACATTAGATATAGAGTGAAGGTTACCATTGCCAATAGTACCAGAGCCAATAATTTTGCCCTGCTGATTCCCTCCAAACTTCACTTCTCCTCCAGATTTAAGCTCCAGGCTTTGGAACATAAACCTTTCTCCCGTCATGTGACGTGAGCAGCCAGAGTCCAGGTACCATGACTGGCGTCTTGACTTTTTTGCTAAATACATCTGCAACAGGGATTATCTTATCCTTAGGTACCCAGATCTTTTTGGGTCCTTTTAGGTTAGTTACCTTAAAAGATTGTCTGAACTTCTGTCTTTTTACAACAGTTTTGTTCTGACTCACTTTTGGTTTAAACACAGGAACGTTCTGATCAGAACGTGTGTGTTTGATATCATTCAGATGACCAAACTTAAAATGAGAGTATAAGGGAGTCTTCTTAATGATAAGTTTATCAACAAGCATTGGATTTAAATCCTTTCCAGAGGAAGATTCATATCCAATTCCTTTCCTGTTGTTTCTGCTAACTCTATAGATCATTGAAGCCATCTTGCTTCTATCTATGCTTTTAGCCAGAAACTTCTGAAAGCTGAAGTCATATTCTTCTAAAATATTTCTGCATTTTGACTTAGTTTCAGATTCAGAGTCTTGTTGATCTTTTTCAAAATTGTTTTTCATTTTTAAATCATTTTCTTTGAGCTCAGCAACTTCTGACTTTAACAGATTATTCTCAGATTCAAGATTGCATTTAAGCTTCTTGCATTTGAGCTTAATCTGGTTATAGTTTTTCAGGACTTCTGATAAAACTTTAATAAGGTCTTCCCTAGTGAGATCAGAAAGTACCTCTTCTGAGTCAGATTCAGAATCAGATTCAGAATCAGATTCAGATCCAGATGATCCTTCATTCTGATCTTCCACGCCTGCCATCAGAGCCATGTTGGCGCATTCATCTTCAGATTCTGATGAAGATCCAAATTCATATGAATCATCCCATGTTTCCATTAGAACCTTCTTCTTTTATTCAAACTTCCTCTTTGGCTTTTCCTTTAAAAGCTTTGGACATTCATTCTTGTAATGGCCATGTTCTATAGATTCAAAACAAACAACTTCCTTCTTTCCAGATCTTTTTGGTCATAGGACTCCTTGCGATGATCTGGCTTCTTGAAGTTCTTGAACTTCCTCTTTTTGTGCTTCCAGAGTCTGTTGATTCTTCTGGACAACAAGGACAGTTCATCTTCTTCTTCAGAAGAAGACTCTTCAGAACTTTCTTCTAACACCTGCAAAGCTTTCACAAATTTGTTAGATTTTAAGGCAATTGACTTACCTTTCTTTTGAGGCTCATCTTCCTCAAGTTCAATTTCATGGCTCCTCAGTGAGCTGATTAGTTCCTCAAATGTGATCTTGTTCAGATCCTTAGCTAGCTTCAGAGCAGTGACCATAGGTCTCCATCTGATAGGCAAGCTTCTGATGATCTTCTTCACATGATCAGCAGTTGAGTAGCCTTTGTCCAGCACTTTTAGACCAGCTTTGAGGATCTGGAATCTAGAGAACATAGTTTCTATAGATTCAGATTCTTCCATTTTAAACGCTTCATACTTCTGTATTAGCGTCAGAGCCTTGGTCTCTTTAACTTGTAATTTTTCCTTCGTGTGTCATCTTCAAAGACTCAAACAAGTCAAATGCAGTTTCTCTGTTGGTGATCTTCTCATACTCAGTATGAGATATTGCATTTAACAAGATTCTTCTAGCTTTGTGATGATTTCTGAACTCCTTCTTTTGGGCTTCAGTCATAGATTTTCTATCAATTTTCTTTCCATCCCCATCAGTGGGATGAACATACCCATCAATGACTAAGCCCCATAAATCAGCATCATAACCAAGGAAGAAACTCTCTATTCTGTCCTTCCAATAGTCAAATTTCTCCCCATCAAACATAGGGGGTTTTGTGCTGATTCTATCCCTTTCTTCATATCTGTTGTTGTTGTTAGATGTTAAAGTTTCAGCCATAATAACAACAAAGAATATATATCAAAGTTTTCTCACTGGATCTTTTATGTCACGGTGAAGTGGTAGCACACACAGAACCGGAGCTCTGATGCCAACTGAAGGTGAGAAAATACTTAGAAGGGGGGTTGAATGAGTATAGAGAAAATATTATGGCAATATAAAAACTCAAAGATTTTTATCCTGGTTCGTTGAACTCAACTACTCCAGTCCACCCTATCAAGAGTGATTTGCCTTTCTCCACAAGGACTTAATCCACTATTAATCAAACTGATTACAATAGTAAGCACTAAGAGCAACTGTTCTTAGTCTTCTCAAGAACTACTGACCACAACTGGGTCTTCTCAAGGAACTTTTACAATCAAATGTAAAACTAAAACAAGTGTTTAAATGCTTCTAAGTAAGCTATATCACAACTGTGATTTACACTTAAGTTCTAAGAACGTATGAAATAAATTCAGCAAAGAGAATAAATTGTATGAGAGCTTTTCAATGAATTTCTTTTAATAATTCGTCAACTGAAGAAGAGTGTTGGAGACTTGCTTTTATAGGCTTGAAGATCCAAGACGTTGCATGCTTTAATGATCGTGTCTGCAAAGTAGCTGGAACCTTTTTGTCTTCACATCACTTGATCTTTCCTAGAAGTAGAACGTTCAGAGAAATCCTTTTTGCCTGAGTTCTTGTGTCTAGCATAAATGAGGAAAGAGTCGTTTGGCCTAACCAACGGACATAACTTTGAATTCTTCTTCAACAAGTTTCTAATACTCAGCAAATAACATCAGAGCCTTGAGTGATCAGAGTCTTTGATGTTCATCAGAGTTTGCTGAATCAGAGTGTTACAGCAAGTGTGCTTTAGCGTGTGATAATTTAGAGCAGAGTTTGGAATCAGATCCTCAGTACTTGCAGCGTAGTACTATCAGAGTCTTCTGAAAAACTGTGCTAGAAACTCTTCATACAAAGTCTTCAATGCTTCAAATGCTTCTGTAGCTTCTACTTCAGATCCTTCTGTAGCTTCTGCTTCAGATCCTTCTGTAGGCAGCGCTCAGAATCTTCTGAGGCAGCGTTCAGATTCTTATAAGAGATGCTTCTGACGCTTCAGAGCCTTGCATAATTTAACGTTCAGATCCAATTTGCTTTCAGAATAATATTCACTTTAATATCTGCAACAAAGATACTTAAACAAATTTTAGAGTATATAATTTCTTAATACAAAATTTCGTAAGAGTTATCATCAAAACATAGAGATATAATTAAGAACCAATCTGTGTTCTAACTGTGGGTATACTCAAGTACTAGAGTGTCTCTAGGATGAAATTGCATTGGGTAGAGATTAAGTGAGAAGTGCACACTGGTTGTTTGACTTTGAATTGATTATGCTAATAGTGAATTTCCTCCCTGGCTTGGTAGCCCCCAAATGTAGGTGATGTTGCACCGAACTGGGTAAATAATTACTGGTGTTATTTATCTTTCTGCATTTACAATTCTGCACAAGTTAAATGGTTAGATAAATAGGTCTGTCAGCCTGCAGATGTCACAACAGAGGTCATGACGTTGGTCATGACATTTGGACAATTTAAAGAAATTTAAATTGGTCATGGTCTGTCCTCGTCCTTGTTTCAGTAGAGATCAATGTTCTTGGGACATCTGAAATCTGCATACCAGAATTTCAACATGTTTTACAGATTCTTCTTCTGATCCACTCTCAGAATCTCCATCTAACCAAGTGACATTAAGACCTTTCTTTTCCTTCTTGAGGTAAGTGGGACATTCAACTCTAATGTGACCATATCCTTCACATTCATGGCACTGAATTCCTTTGCCTTGGTTAGCCTTCTCTTCATATTTACCCCTTCTGCTGATGTCAGAGGGAATGTTCTTGACATTAGGTCTAGTATTCTGATCTATTCTTTTGATCAGTTTGTTAAATTGTCTTCCAAGCATAGTTATAGCCTCTGATAGATTCTCCTCACTTCCACTATTGTCTTCATTTGAGTCGTCTGCAGTATTTGATACAAAAGTTATGCTTTTGTTCTTCTTCTCAGCATGATCACACATTCCCATCTCAAAGGTTTGGAGAGAACCAATGAGTTCATCCACCTTCATGTTGCTTATATCTTGAGCCTCTTCAATAGCAATAACCTTCATGGCAAATCTCTTGGGCAATGATCTGAGTATCTTCCTTACAAGCCTTTCTTCATACATTTTTTCTCCTAAAGCTCCTGAAGTATTGGAAATCTCCAGAATATTCATGTAGAATTCATGAATAGTCTCATCCTCCTTCATTCTCAAATTCTCAAACTTAGTTGTCAGCATCTGTAATCTAGACATCTTGACCTTAGAGGTACCTTCATGAGTTGTTTTGAGAGTATCCCAAACCCCTTTGGCCAGTTCACAGTGATGCACAAGTCTGAAGATGTTTTTATCTATCGCATTGAATAAAGCATTCAGGGCCTTAGAATTCCCAAGAGCCAAGGCTTCTTGCTATTTGCTCCACTTTTCTTCAGGTATTAGCACAGTTGCTCCATCTTTATCTGTGTTCACTAGATGTTCCCATCCTGAGTTAGCTAATCTCTAGGCCTTGCTATCCAGAGACTTCAAGAAGGCTATCATACGAGGTTTCCAGTAGTTATAGTTAGAACCATCCAGAATTGGTGGTCTATTTGTGAATCCTATATCCTTGTCCATAGTACCAGAATTTTTCTTCCCTAGATCTCACCCAG
Organism: Lathyrus sativus; assembly: GCA_963859935.3. Lineage (NCBI taxonomy): Eukaryota > Viridiplantae > Streptophyta > Magnoliopsida > Fabales > Fabaceae > Lathyrus > Lathyrus sativus. Next base: position 104,974,875 of record OZ012737.1, read on the forward strand.
AAAATAACAGGCAGGGTGCCTGCTCTAATACCAATTGAAATTCTAGTAACTGACAGTCGATGTTATACTGGATGTCATGACATCCATTACTGAATAGACAATTAAGCTAAGCAGTAAAACACTTAAAGAAAGCAGTAAATAACACAGGGAATTGTTGACCCAGTTCATTGCAAATCACACCTACTCTGGAGGCTACCAAGCCAAGGAGGAAATCCACTATAAGCAGTGTTAATTCAGAGCCAAACTACCAGTTTGCACTCTTCACTTAAGACCTGCCCAATGCAACTTCATCCTAACACTAGACCTAAGTTCCTACTCACTCCCCTCAATCACAACAGTGATATCAACCACTTAAGTTACAGATTAAAATGAAGACACACTTCAAACAAATCTTGATCTTGCTTCACAGCTTCAAAAAAGACACACAACACTCGTGCTTAAAAGCTTAGAGTGACATAAACAAAGTACAACTCAAAACACACTAGTCCAAAGCAATCATCCAGGTGATAATTGCTTGGCTCACAAGTAATCCTAAGACACAAAACACACGTGAAGAATAACCAGAATTCTTCACTCACAAATTCTCTAAAATCTCTACGTCAGTCCGTCCTTAATCAGGATTGTTACTCGTCTATTTTTATGCAACACACGGATCTTGGGCCTGAGTGGCAGAAGTTAGAATTAACCAAGTTAAACCCCTTTTCCATAAATCAGGGTTCTTTTAATTAGGTCATAGGCATTTCATGTTATGCTCAACACTGCCTAACATTTCGCCTGAGTTAACTAGGATCCCTAAAATGTTTCCTAAAATCTAGCCTGAGCTCACTCATGCATTATACCTGAAAAACAAACACGCGCCCTTGATGTCAGCAACCTGATGTCATAACATTCAGTATGACATCCAATACACTTTGTTCTAGCTAACCAAACTTACCCTGTAGAACACTACACAAGCATGTCATGATATCAATCATGACATCTACACACACAACCATGTTTTACCATAAAATGCAGCCAGTCAAGGACATCTACAAAGATGTCTGCCTACTCTGAGGATGAGAAGCTGCTCATGCACTACTTGCAAGACAGCTTGGTTGGGGCATCTTTGGAGTGATATATGGGGTTAGAGAGGACCTACATTAGAACTTGGAAAGATCATACTGAAGCTTTCGTCAAGTAATATAAGTACAATAGTGACATGGAACCTAATAGGATGCAATTATAGAATCTCTCTCAGAGTGGTAACGATAGATTTAAAGAATACGCACAGAGGTGGCGTGAGCTGGCAACAAGAGTTCAACCTCCAATGACGAAGCGATAACTCACTGATATGTTCATGGCTACACTTCAGGGGCCTTATTATGAGAGACTAGTTGGGTGTATGTCAGCTGGATTTTGATATCATGTGTTGGCAGGGGAAAGGGTTTAGAGTGGAATCAAGACAAGAAAGATACCAAGTGGAAATGGTTGAGAGTGGAATCAAGACAAGAAAGATACCAAGTGGAAATGGTTCATCGTTCAGAGGAGGTAAAAAACCGTACGTAGGTAACCCTAAGAAAAAGGAAGGTGACAAAAATTCTATTTCTTCCTATCGTGGTAAAGGTAAGGCCCATCAAAACTATACACAGAAGGTTTCTACCGTAGCTATTCCGGTTGTGCCTCAGCAACAGAACAACCCTCCTCGCCGATACCAAGATAGACCGAAGGTAAACATGAAATTTGAGACTCTGCCAATGCAATATTCTCAGTTACTACAATATATTTTGCAACTACAGTTGGTACAAAAAAGAACTTTGGCTCCACCTACTGGTCATAGACCACCAGGTTATGACGCCAATTCTCATTGTGTAATTCATTCAGAAGCGCCAGGGCACCATATCAATAACTACAAGGCCTTCAAGCATAAGGTACAAGACTTACTTGATTCTAAGGCAATTGATTTCACCATCAGCGAGCCGAATGTCATACAGAACTCAATGCCACAACAAGGAGCGGCGAGGGTTTATGCCATTGCAGATGGAGAAAATTTGAATTTGGTAACTGACGTTAATGAATTAAAGACTCCTTTTTTATTTGTTAAAGAAAGGTTATTGAAAGGAGGGACATTTCTAGGATGCAAGAATGATTGTCACGGTTGTGTATCACAGCCAGAGGGCGGTAATTTGCTGAGAGAGGGTATACAGAGGTTGATTGACGAAGGACAATTATAGTTTGATAGGACGAATGTTGAGAAAAGGTTATTAATGATGATAACAATGTGACAAGCACCTGTTGTTGTTACTGCGCCCGGGCCGATTCCGTATGAGAGTACCAAAGCAATTTCGTGGAACTACGGAGCAAAGGTATTCTATAATGGGCACAAGTAAGAGTTGGTAGGTTCTTCCTATACTGGTTCGAGTGTTGAAAATATTGTTAGAGCCGGTGGAATTACTCGCAGTGGTAGGGTATTTTCACCATCAGATGAGAATGTTGGCAGTTCGGGTAAAAACAAAGGTAAATAGGTGGTAGATTATTCCACATAGAAGCAGACTAATGATACTTCTTTTTCAAAAGATGTAGAGGAGTTTATGAGGTTTATTCGAAAGAGTGATTATAAGATTTTTGATCAGCTTAATCAAACATCGTCTAAAATTTCCATCCTATCATTATTGCTATGTTCTGAGGAACACAGAAATGCATTATTGAAGGTGTTAAACGCTGCTTATGTTCCGCGGGAGATTTCAGTAAATCAACTTGAAAGGGTAGTTTCCCAAGTTAATGTAGGGAACGATATAGGGTTTACCAATCTGGATTTGATGTTGGCGGGAAGGAATCATAATAAGGCCTTGCATATCTCCATCGAGTGTAGGGGCTCTCTGTTGTCCCATGTGTTGGTAGATATTGGGTCGTCATTGAGAGTGTTTCCAAAGAAAGGTCGTATGAAATTGGATACGCAGGGTGTGATTTTCAAGCCTGGTGTTGGTAGTGCGGGCCTATAATGGATCTAAAAGGTATGTATTTGATGAGGTGGTTTTGCCTAATCAAGTTGGACCAAAATTTTTCGAAATAACCCTCTACATCATGGACATCCTGCCTGCCTACAGTTGTTTGTTGGGTCGTGTAACACCCTAAAATTTGCTCATCTTATCTTGTGTTCTTGGCTATTGTTTATTTGCATTTTCATATTCATGTTTGAATAACATTTGTTCTTCGCTAGGGATCAAGGTATCATGGTTTGTTTCTCAAGCATGAAGGTTGTGTTTCTTCAAATTCAAGCGAGGTGTTCTCTATGACTTTGTGGGTTTCTCAACCCTAAAATTTCCACACTGTAATACCCCAAATTTTGCCCTAAGATTTGTCATTTCATCTTGTATTCCATTACATTTTTGCATTGCATTTAACCAGTCACTAACAGGTTTGTGTAGTTGGTTGAGTTTTGCAGGAAAAGTTGCATTTGGGTGCTCTTTAACTTACGAAGGGTAAAATGGTCATTTGTTTGCAGCTGGCCGTCAGTTTATGAATCTGGGCTGTAGTCAGGAAATTTGAGCCATTTGATATTGTTGATGTGAATCGAGGCTGAGGTCGTAATCGGAATTTAATCGTGAAGCATTTGAGCCGTTGGGATTAAATCAATTCAATTTTATATGATCATTTGAATTTAATCAGACGGTTTGGATTTATTCGGATAAGGTTCCTATGGATTTCCGGAAAGTTTAATCGAAGTTATGCAGGAAACGGGATTAGTCGGATAAATTGGAGGAATTAGGAATTAATAAAAAAGGGTTTTCATTTCATATTTTAAATTAATTAATCATATTTCATTTTTGAATTTATTTTATTGTTAAATTAATCATATTTCATTTTTTACATTAATGCCTTTTTTAAATCAAACGTTGTTTTATTGTTTAAAGAAAAATCAATTGCATTTCTATTTCATTTTTAATTTTAGTCTCATTTTATTCTTAAATAATTCATTTCATTTCTATTTTTCATTTTTTAATTAATTTCATTTTTCTTTAATATTATTTTAATTCCATACATTTTTATGCTAAGTTTTATTTTTATTATTATTTGCATATCAAAAATAAATAAATAAAAAATAAAAAATAATAATAATAATAATAATAATAAGGTTTTAAGAAAAATAATAAAGGATTTTTATTATAAATAATAAGAGTTCTTTACAAGAAAAATAATAAATAATAAATTTACATTTAATTACATTTTATATAAAATAATAAATACCTAAATTTCTTCCGATTCTCCGATTTTTCTGATTTCTCCGAACCAGTGAAAATAAGCAAAGAAAACAAAAAAATTTAATCGGTTAATCTTTATCCGACACCCTCAGAAAAGTCTTATCATCGGGTGCGTCGGGAGGGCAACGGATTACTCTGAAGCCGGCTCCCGACTTTATTTTCGACCAAAGGAAAAAAATCAAGCGATAATAACTGTTCATAGAGGCAACCGAGAAAGAGAGATAAAAAGTGCTTTTAGAAAAAGTTAGTTGGCAAAAATGTGCTTATCCAGAAAAGTGCTTATTGAAAAAGCACTTATTTAAAAAGTGCTTTTCCAGAAAAAGCAGTTTTGCCAAACATGGCCTTAACACACTTTTTCCTGAAAAATCTAGGCCGCAGATCAATCACTTTTTCCTGAAAAATCTGGGTACCAACAGATCAAATTGGTAAAATCCCCCGAAACAAGTTCATCAAACTAGTTCAAACCAGTTCAACAAATCGGTTCAACAAACAAGTGCAACGAGCGAAAACCCAGTCAAAGATCACCAACAATCCACAAAACAAACCATCGAGTAACCACCAAGCCACAAAAGCTGCCAAAACAAACAAATCAAACACAAACAAACAACTTTCCAGAAATCCATACGGATCCAACAAGCGAACAAGCAGCAACTTTTCCGTAAAAGTAGCAATAGTAACCGTTAAAAGCTCCACGAAATCAAAAGAAATCGAGCCCATATCACACAAACGAAGAACAATATAAATCATCATAAGGGTTCAAATCAAAACCCTAAGGAAGAACGAGGAGGCGGCAACAAAAAGGGTTCAGAGGAGCATCAGCTCCATCATCATCACCTCTGAGCATCGAAAGAAGAAGAGGGAAAGAATTTGAAACCCAGAACGCGAGGATCAATGGAATCATCATCGGAAGAACACAAGCAACCACCGCGAACTCAGACGGAAGCTCTACGCATCACCGTCATCCTCGTTCGATCATCCAGCATGGTTTGAACCCACCAAAGCCATCAAGAACCGGAATCAAGAAACCATCGGAAGGAGCTCTAAGGAAACCCCAAAGCTCGACTTCCGACCACCTTCAATTCATGGGCGGATTCAGAGGTTCATCACCGTCATCATCATCCGGTAAGGATCAAGTGTAGCTCACTGTTTGTAGTGTTTTAGGTATCAAGAAGAGGAAAACGGAATAACATGCAAGACGAAAGAGAAGCTCGGAGTAAGGCGACTGTGGCCGCGAGGCCAAGACGGAGAAGAAGGAAGTGCCGGCGGCGCACATCAAGAGGAAGAAGAGGAGGTTTCCAAGTGAAACCCTAAAACATGATGAAGCGAAATACCGCCCCTCTTTTATGCCGTTTTGTGTTTTAATTTCTTTTATTGTTTTTATTTTAAGAATTTATATTTTTTTTATGGTATAATGACTGTAATTAAACTAAATTTCTTAGATTAGTGGAACTAAAATCATAATCTAAGTTTAAAGCTTCCCTGTAATTAAAAGTTTTAAATAAAGAAATTTTTCTTATTTAGAATATTAAAACTAAAACAGATTTTCTTAATTAAAACATAAATATTTTTTAATTAAAATAAAATTAAAACATTTTTTATTTATTAAAACATTAAAGTTAAAATAATTTTTCTTAAACTAAATAAAATTAAAGAAAACTTCTTAATTAAAACCTTAAAACTAAAATAATTTTTCTTTATTAAAACCTTAAAAATTAAAACAAATTTTTTTTCTTTATTAAAACAAGTTCCTTTTTTTTTTTATTAACAAAAATGCCAAAATAAAGAGCTCTTGGATTTAGGTCGTTTTAATTTTCATCTAACAATCACTTGATCCTTACTCATCTCGGCATACTAATCCATGACTTTTATTCATATTTCAATTTGTCGATTTGTAATTACGAGAGGCTATCGTCGCCTTATCCTGTTTTTATGGTTTGTAATCATGCGAGTAATCGTCGCAGTTATTTATTTTTGCATTTTTTGGGATTTGTAATTTACGCGAGTGATCGTCGCGATGCTTTTGCTTTACCGCTTTCTTTATTTTCGTATTTTAATGCTGCCATATGACAATATTCATTGTTTGCATTTCATTTACCATTAGGGTCCTTCCGAAGGATTAGGTCTAAACAGTTTGAGTGCCGAGTCAATAGTCCTAACCTTGACCGTTTCAAAACCTTAATAGCCTAAGTGTCCCGTCGTGGACGAAAATACTCTTTACCCTAACTTTAGGTCAAAGAGTCATTGTACTCTGTTTTAGGGTTTCCCGCCGTGGAATGCCTCTTAACCCTAATTTCAACCCTAATGTCAATTAACAATTTCAACGTAGAAATAGGAGTCTCAGAACTCCACGTAAGCGCTTCCTTAAGAATGCTTACTCCCCATTGAAAACTTGACCATAGTCCAAACGTTTCTAACCTCCCTTTCAAGGGGAACTACGATTACTCTGATTTCATTCCCTATCCAGGATACGTAGGCACAAGATGCGAATCTTGCCGAGTAATCTTAGGACTAACCCTTAGGTATTTTAAGTCACTCTAACCCTTAGCTCAGTATATATCTTCAAGCAAATAATTAAAGCAAATAGTAAACTTTAAACAAAAGGTTCCTGTAGAGTACTACAAAAGTTTAGGGTGCTAGTACCTTTCCTAAGCTTAACCAACCCCTTACCTAGGTCTCTCCCCGCATTGTGTTTATGATGCAAAAATAAGTTTTCCTTCTTTTAACCTTTTCCTTCGGATAAATCAAAGTCAGTTGGGAATTAAAAATGCGATTCAAACTAATTAATAGTTTGGTATCCCATTTCCACCGCAACATAAAATGGTGACTTCACTGGGGATATGATATAATGTTTAAGGGTTACCCCTATTTTGTTTTCTTTTTGCTATTTGCTTCGTTATTCATATTCTTGTATACATATCTATTGTACTTTGCTTGGGGGTATCTTTGTTGTGAGATAAGTCCTACACCTGGACATGAGTGAACTTATTATAGGAGGTGATATATTCGACGAGGTTTATAGGGAGTTGAATCCCGACCAAGCCGACTTGAGAATCACCGCTCAGTTGAGGCCCTTTTGAAAGGTAGTTCTGTTGAATGAGTAATCGTGAAAACACTTACTATCTTCGATTAGAGCCTATGATACTGGGGACCGTAGTTACCTTAACACCACCTTGGCCTTATCTAGGACGTAGTGTGGGGACTATGAGGGAGTAATCCCAAAATCGTTGCTACGCAATACTACACTCAAAAGAGGTTCTCTTGAGAATATTATTAACCACTGAGTCAATCGGGAAATTGATAATATCCGAAAGATGGACTGATGACTTTGGGCACCGATTTAGAACCCTTGTTCTACAGGTACAATTAACCCTATAGTACATACAGTTGTGGAATGGGTAGACCTTGACTTCTGCTCATATACCTTCAACCTAGGACTTGTGTATATTTGTGCATTGCATTTATAAAGCATCACATCGAATTCAGTTTCATGGAATTCAAACTTTATTTATGAATATTGAAGGATACCATGGATTAAAATAGGAAAATACTTTGAAATATTATTTTAAGAGTCTTAAGTTGAAATACCTAAGGAAGTTAGGAGCTTTGGTTCAAGATCAAGAAGGATTCAGAAACAAATATGGAAGGTCGTTATCATTGTTGAAGCTTCAAGTAGACAAAGGACTTCTCTCTGCTTTGTTACAGTTCTAGGATCCGGATGGTCTTTGCTTTACATTCCCCGAGTATCAGCTCTTGCATACCCTAGAAGAGTACTCTCAGTTGGTGGGGTTACCTATGTTGGATGGATCTCCTTTCCGTTTTCTTGGAGGTGAACCCAAAGAACAAGAGATTGCTAAAGCCACGTGTTCGAAGTTATCCGACATCAAAAACATTCATCACCAACAGTTATGGATACTTTTCCAACGTACCCTTGCTTGGTTCTGGTGGAGGATTTATTTTCCTCTGACCCTCAATCTACCTTTTGAAGACAGGCTCATCCTCGGAAAGGCCCAGCTAGAAGAGCAAATGAAGAAGCAGAACAAGAAGCTTCCTTACGGTCTTATTAGCTTTTATTTAGCTGTTTTATTATGATTTTCTTTTAAGAATATTATTTGTAATCCATTTTCAAATTAATAAATAAAATTCCTTTGATATTCCGCGATATTCGTAAATATTTGAATTCCATGAAATCTGTCATTCGCATTTTGCATTTTAGCACCATATTTTTGCATTGCATGCGTCTCCTGGTTTCTCATTATCGGTTCTCTCGCCTTCAAGTTTCATCACCCTGAGTTCTCTGCATCAGTACTACACTAGAGCTCAAGCTCGAAAGAGGATGGAAGACCAAGCTCGAGAAATGGATCGTGTCAACAACGAACTCGCAGACCTCCGAGGGAATGTAGGAACAATTATGGAGTTGCTCCAGGTTATCAATACAAGAATGGATACTCAGTTTATTGTGGTCTCTGAGATTAACACTATTGTTTCAGATCCTCAAACGGTCGTTACTGTTGAGAACATACCTCCTCATGGTCTTCAATCCAGTTTGGTGCATCCTACTATCGCTCAACCTGTTCAGCAAGGTGGCTCTCTAGAGTTCCAAACTTCGAGCTTTGACCGTCACAAAAGTGCTACACGCCAAAGGAGTCTCTCACACAGGCATAACCGTAAAATGGCTGCTCATCAATCTTGGCAACATCAGTAGAATTATGTTCAAGGTTATCCGGTTCAGTATGCTCAACAACCCTATGTAGCTACTGTTGCACCTCCTTTCAATCGGCAGGTTCCTATCTATCAGTCTGTGCAACCGGCTCCGGTCTATCAGCATCCAGTTTATCAACAGCCTCTTGTTTATCAGCCTGTACAAACTTCTGTCAACTGTCAACAAGCGCCCAACGCTCTTGCTTATCAATAGCCGAGGAAATAGAAACCTCACCAGAACGGTCCGAGTAGGAGACAGTACAAGTCTTGTCCTCCGATTCCGATGACTTTTACCTAGTTCTACCCCTCATTAGTGCAACAAGGTCTGGTTGTTACCCGAGATTTGGGTCCACCTCCCAATCCTTTGCCTGCCAATTACAACACCGTTGCTCATTGTTTATTCATGAGGGTACGCCTGGTCACGATTTGGAAGGTTGTTACACGCTCAAGAGCATTGTCAGAGATTTATTGGAACAGAAGATATTGTCTTTCGATTATCCTCAGCCAAAGATCAAGACTCCTCTCAAGGTTTTCAACATATCTCAGCCAGTTACTTCTCCTGTGAATTAGCCGAAGCCGGTAGTTCTTCAGATGCCTAGTCCATTTCATTTCAGTAATCCTCAAGATGACGTGACCATGATCAACCGAGAATCTGGGAAAGTTATTCTGAAGGAAGATTTGAAGACTGATAATGAAACAGTGACAGATATAGTTGGGGCAAGCAAGATGACTCACAGTGATCATACTTACCATTTCAATGAGGCTCCACCAGAGGAAACCACTACTATTGTTCCGGTCTTGGATACAAAGACTTCAGAAACACATTTTGAAGGACTTTGAGACAGTTCATGTTATTTATATGTTTTATTTTCTTTGGTTCAACATAATTAGCATGTACGAACTTGTTTATTTTGGATAATTAATGCAAAATGTTTGTCTTGAATTAATCCATTCGTTTCACTCATTAAAATCATTTTTCATAATCTTATAATGCCAACTTTACCCTATCTCTTGCTTTGATAGAGAATTGGGAGGAGGATGTTGAACCAAAAACATCAGATTCCTTGTCGTGCGCTTTCGATTGAAACCTGCTGATGATGTAAGGAATTGTTTCAAATCCCAAAACAATGGAGATATAAGGACGATAATCCCTATTTAACCTCTTTGAGACTTGAAGTAGGAGTTTTCTTTTCCAAACATTAAAAAACCTTTAACTTTAACCTGGGGTAGGGCAGTTTTTCAGTTAACTTGATTGAGCGCTCAGACTCTCAAAAAGGAGGAGCGAACCTTCGAAAATCTATCCTTAACATCTTATGAAGTCAGAAGTCAATGATTATCCCTCTACTACTAAAAGATTGGGGCAGTCACAAACCTTTCAAGGGAGTCACACGCCTTAGTCGACAAAAATAAAAATATATATATATAACTATATACATAGCCCGCTAAGTCAAAACCTGTGAAGGAGACTTAAGGCAAAACTGGGGCATCCCGCTGGACTCCAAAGTCAGATCCAAAAGACGTCGTCCAGGAAAAAGTTAGGGAATAAAAAAAAAGGGATTACAATAAAGAATCCCCGATAAAGAGCAAGTCGTGTTGATCAAACCAAAAAAATAGGTGAGTGACTGCCATATCCAAAGTCTTAAGGAGCTTTCGACCATGTCAAACCCGATTGGGATATGAGTGCTCGTGTCCATCTAACTGAAATAGGATTGGAGAACATCACGAAGAATGGGTGGGTACAAATAACTTTGAGCCTTTATCCTTTGTTTCTTAAACCATGCACCAAGCCACGATACAACCTTTAAAAGACCTAATTGAAGTAGGAATTCTTTTGAAAGCATACTCGACGAGATAATGTTTCCTTACTCCTATGAGCTATGCTCAATTTAATGTTGACATTACAAATCAAATTCATATCCTGACTATGTGATTTTGGTCACGAGTTATAGCGATATCTTTTTTCGAAACAAAAACAAAAACTTCAAGACAAATATACATGCTGCATTGACAATTTCAGGATTAGCAGTTCATGCGTGTTGATTTTTGCTTGATATCTTAGAAACTTACATACAGACATAATCAATGGAGCTTGAAGATCCTGCTAAACAGGGGCAGGTGGTTCTCCAATTCACTTACTGACGCGAGCCTGACGTTCTTAAGAACTATTCTTGTAGACTCAGTTGTAACACGGTTGATCCGTGCCAGTTACATCGAGATCTGACAGATCTCTCCAAGAGTTTGAAAATAATGGGGCGATCGAACCATGTTTCTCTGTAAAATCCTCTCGAGATGACTTTCTTACAAAGCAGGTACTCTGGGGCATGATATCTTTCAAAATGGCGACTACTACAAAGTCCATTAAAGATCAAAACTAGCTTGTTTCGCGACATTCTTCATGCACCCGATGGGTTTTACTCCCGGAGGTCTTCATTCCCCTGTAAATCTCATCATTGTAGAAACACAACTAAACCATCGCCTCATCACAGTCCCTAGAGAGACTTTAAGCTGACACGGTCCCCAGCGAGACTTTAAGCCGACACGGCCCCCAGCGAGACTTTAAACTGACGCAGTCCCCAACGAGACTTTAAGTTGACGGCACTTTGGACCAAGCCGGTGATCTCCAAGACAGCAGTGATCTTACCAGCATCTTCCCGGTGATAGTCCCTAGCGAGACTTTAACCTGACAACATTTTTGGGATCCATCCGATAAATCCCCAGTGACTCTCAAGACTGCAGAGATATCCCCGATATCCTCCAAGTGATATCTGTTCTGGAAGACCCATTTGTAGTGGAATTATCTGTTCCTTAGTGAAATTGCCTTACTTTCCTTAGGAATATTCCCCTGGAGATTGCCATAACCTCCCTAAGAAGTCAAGATATTGTCCTTAGGAATGTCTGTTGATTTCTCCCCAGTAAGTCCGACGAACTCTCCTCAGGGAAGTTTTGATATCTTTTATCCCCAGTTGGATGTACGTTGTCCCCAGGAAGTTGAGGTATTATTCCCAGGAAGTTTCTACACTATCTCCATGAAACTACCTAGCTCCACATCTCCCCACGAAGAAGATATTTATTTTATCCCCGAAAGTCTCTGATCTTAACATTTTCTTTGGCTGATTATGGTTCATGATAGCAATCCCTCCCGTGAAGTCATGACATCATATCTCCATGCAGAGGTCATGGATCCCTAGTTGAAGTCAGGACATCATACTCTCCAGGTGAAGTCGTATCGTATCCCCATAAGGAAGTCATGATGCCGTATCCCCAAGTGGATTATTTTCTCCCCAGGAAAGTTAGAACTTTGAAGCCAGATTCGGTTCTCCATCAACTTTTCCTATCCCTCGATAGATGTACTGTTGCAGAGGTCGCCGGGTATTGTTGTCGAGATGTTTATTTCATCTCATGTCTCCTCTCTCATCTGTTTTGTCAGCATAAGCATAGGCATGAGCATTACATACTCATTTTCATTTCATTGTCATCCACTTTGGCATACGCATTAGCATCTACATTGTTTTGTTATCCGTGTCATCCTTTGTCGTTACCGACGAGTAACTGGGTTTGTCCGTTCTTTCCAAGTAGATCGTCATCCCTAAGCATAACATACTATTTGTTTCCAGTTTCCCCACAGAGCTCGAACCTCGTGGAAGATGGTTATTTCAGTTATCTTTCTGCGTTAGGATAAGATAATCCCCATTTGAGTTCATTTCCTCAATAGAGTCTTGTTTGGCAGTTCTTTCTAACTCGGTCCTAGATCGAACTTCGGTCCTGTCGTTCGTCGAACCTCCCTGGATGTGCATTTATTTTGCACTATCTTTCAAGAAAGCCTATAAAATCCTTTGCAGATATACGACAGTTCTCTCCTGAGAAGCTTATTACTACAATTTTCATTATAGTACATCTTACAACAATCGGTATGCGACAGTTCTCGTACAAGATGCTTATCATTACACATTACCTTACACTTTACACTTTACATTACACTCTACAATCGATCTTCTCGTACAAGAAGTTCATCCTTACACTCAGTGATCTCGATGTTACCATCATCATGACTTTCTTACATTACACTCTATGATCTCGATGTTACCATCATCACAACTCTCTTTACAATTTACATTACATGTGACCACCTCTACAAGCAATGCTCATCCGAGAAACTTATCCTTGCTACCTTTGCATATGAGCGGTATTCCTCGCCTGAGAAGCTTATCCTATCGTCGTCATGAGGAGCAGCAAGTGGCCATCTCTAGCGAGAAGCTGGTTCCATTTCCTTTATCATAGTGAAGAAAGGGGAGGTTTGAACTGAATCATATTCAGGGCATCAGATCTTGAAGTATGAAGAAGTTCATTTTATCCTTTAGTAAAAGAAGGAGCGGAATCATATTCAGGCCATCAGATCTTGAAGTATGAAGAAGTTCATTTTATCCTTTAGTAAAAGAAGGAGCGGAATCATATTCAGGGCATCAGATCTTGAAGTATGAAGAATTTCATTTTATCCTTTAGTAAAAGAAGGAGCGGAATCATATTCAGGGCATCAGATCTTCAAGTATGAAGAAGTTCATTTTATCCTTTAGTAAAAGAAGGAGATGATTCATATTCAGGAGAGCATCAGATCTTAAAGTATGAAGAAGTTCATTTTATCCTTTAGTAAAAGAAGAAGCTGAATCATGTTCTGAGCATGTAAGCTTATTTTATCAGATGAGCGACAATCCCTCCAGCGGAGCTTATCAATCTACCAATTATTATATATAAGTAACAGTCTCGTTATTTGAGAGCTTATCCAGTTTGGCATATAAGTCCCTTCCAACGATAAGTAGCAGTTCTCTCTCGAGAAGCTTATCAGGGCGTTTCCCATTAAAGTCCATTTATTTTGGCATACAGTCAGTTTTTACCCTATATATTTTCTACAGATTCCCGAAAATTCCGTTTGATCCTATCACGAGGGAGAGTTTTCAGAAGCTCGGATGTTATTCTTTGCTCAATGCTCCAGCATCCTGGTAATCGATCCTACATTCGTGTAGATCCTAGTTTTACCTTTTATCATAGAGTATCAGAACAATTACTCTTAGATATTCCCCAGTGGAAGTCGTCTCACCGGTGCCATCTTCATTAAGGATCTTGTTCTTGTAGTTTCCCTCTAAAGGTGACAATTGGTCATACTAACGCCAGTTGGACATCACTTTAGATTTCCTCAGTGTTGTGTTGTTTCCCAGTGTGTCATATTCCCCAGTGTAGTTCGTTCGTCGTTGTCGCTACTCGAAAAATGCACCGTGCAACGACGGGGAGGCGAAAGAGATAGACAAAAGAGTCGCCACCAAACTTTATTTATCCCATGAGGGGAAAGGAAAATATCGAGAAAACCTTAAGAAAGAAATGGATAAGATGGTCTCGCGACCAAGAACGGGTTCAGAAGCCGGTTATGCGAAGGGAAGGTATTAGCACCCCTCGCATTCATCGTACTCGATAGGAACCATTTGTTTATCGATGTGTGATTTTATTTGCTTAAATATTATGCTATAAAAAATTTTCTAAAAGATTGGGAGAAAAGGGTTAGAAATAGGAGAGAGAGAAGTGAAGGGGGAAGACGAGAGAAAGAACAGACTCGGTAGGAATTCGCGGTCCTAGGCCTACGTATTCTCAACAGATATGAGAAAATCAGAGTCGACGTAGTTCAGGGAACTAAAGGTATATGGGGGAATGTGCTCGACAAGGATTGTGCCCCTTGTGCCTACGTATCTTTACTTAAAAGAAGTAAAGAATCAGAGCAGTCGTAGTTCGTCCTACAGTTTACGGATGAGTTTTGGTAGACGCTGCTATCGTGCGCATTCTAGAAGTTTAGGTGTTTTGCTGCTCGCATGTGAGGAGACTTAAGCGTTACCTGTTTTCGGTAGAACGAATGTAGCATGCCTTTCTGGGAAATGGTGGAAAAGAGAAAAGGGTGCTCACTAGGATTGTCGCAATCATATGCCTACATATTCTCAACATGCAAGAGAAATCAGAGCAACGTAGTTCGTGCTACTATGGGTAACCGGTGTTTTTGTGGATGATGCTATCATGCGCATTCTAGCAGTTTAGGTGTTTTACAACTCGCATGTGAGGAGACTTATGCGTTACCTATTTGCGGTAGAACGGACGTATCATATCCTTTTTGAAATGATTAGGTTTTCTCCATACGAGGCAAGATGTCACATTTGATTTGTGAGATTGTTTTTTAGGGGTGAGGTAGATCCTCGGATAGTAACCCCTTGCGGGTAGTACCCAATTCTTTATCTCAAAGTTGTTTATTATGAAATGGTGTGGCGAACGTAGTGTCTTCATATTGAAAGACGAGTATCAAGACCACCCACACTACAGTGAATATCCTGATACTCGGAGAGGAAGAAGTATACACTTAATCCTCTCTAATTCAATGCAAAGAGAACTTCATTCTCTTATTAAAGATGTTTTTGGTTTTGAATGGTAAGTTCTTTGCGACAGAGAACCCTACGGTAAACGTCAGCACTCGGGATAGGAGAAGGCCTACGCCTAACCACTCCACGACCATTCAAGTTTTGTTATGAAAAGAGTTTGAAAATGCACTTGGTACGGGACCAAGGTTTTAGGTGAGAAAGGTTGCGAAAGGAAGTTGTGGGAAGAGGTGTGGAAAGAGATAGATGATGGATAAATTCACGTCTTCATATTGAAAGATGAGTATCGAGACCACCCACACTATAATGAGCATCCTAACACTCGGAGAGGAAGAAGTCTACACTTAATCCTTTCTTTTTAATTCAATACAAATATAATTTATTGCTTTATGGAAGTGTTTTGAAAATACAATCGGTACGGGGCCGAGGTTTTTTAGGAGAAAAAGGGATTAAAAACGAACAAGCGTCTTTGTATTGAAAGAGGAGTATCGAGACCACCCACACTACAGTGAGCATCCCAACACTCGGAGAGGAAGAAGTCTACACTTAATCCTCTCTTTTTAATTCAATACAAAGAGAATTGATTTTTATGATTGAATATGTTTTTGAAAATGCATTCGGTATGGGACCGAGGTTTTTCAGAGGGGAAGGTATGGAAATGCAGTCGGTACGAGACCGAGGTTTTTCAGGAGGAAAGGGTTTGAAAATGCACTCGGTGCGAGACCGAGGTTTTTAGGAGAGAGGGTGTGGAAAGCGTATTTGTATTGAAAGACGAGTATCGAAACCACCCACACTACAGTGAGCATCTCGACACTCGGAGAGGAAGAAGTCTACACTTAATCCTCTCTTTTTAATTCAATATAAAGAGAACTCGGTTTATTATGGAAAGCATTTTGAAAATGCACTCGGCACGGGACCGAGGTTTTAAAATGTACTCGGTACGGGGCCGAGGTTTTAGGAGAAAAATGGGTGGAAGCATCTTTGTATTGAAAGACGAGTATCAAAACCACCCACACTACAGTGAGTATCTCGACACTCGAAGAGGAAGAAGTCTACTCTTAATCCTCTCTTTTTAATCCAATACAAAGAGAATTTTATTTACAAGATGGTTTGAGGATGTTTTCGAATCGAATCGGGACAATGTAATGCTAAAACCATCTTAGCTCAACTTATAAGAGAAGCCGAACTATAAGAGGTCGTGTATTGATTTCTGTGCTAAGGACAAGATAGAGAAACAATATTGAGGATCGTTCTCCAATTGAAACATGTCGCACAGACCAAAACAGAATGGGACCTCGTCTTACAGATACAAGACTTCATCGATCACAGAAAGTCAAAATGAAATCGAAAATAAGAAGAAAATAGGAGAGAAAAGGAGTGGTCTCGGATCCAACATTATTCATCAATAGTTTGACTGATAATGGATTACGGAAGTCTCTTCATAGACCAAAACAAGATGAAATCAAATAAAGTCGGGAAGTGAGAAAGAAGAGAAAAAGTCGGTCTCGAATTCTTCATTTCTCATCAATAATTTGACAGAGAATCGAAGGTGGTCTCGTCATCGACCATAAAATGAGATAATACGAACATAAAACCTCAAAGATAAATAAAAATGTCAAAATCTAAATTTTAGAAAATATGCTCAAAAGTTCTTAAAAACTAGTTAGAAAAATATTAATAATCTTTAAGAAAACTATTTTACAAAAAAATAAAGTTTTAAAATTCTTAAAAACTAATTGAAAAAAATGCTTAAAAGAAAGTTAGAAAGATTAATAAGGTAGAAATCATCCTGGGCTATGGCCCATTCATCCCCAAAATAAACACGGCTTGAAAAAAAGAAGTTAAGGTGTGCATAACTTAGAGTGTGATGTAAAGTCACATGGGTCAAGGCCATATTTCCTTTTAGCCAGCCCAAATCATGCCCGTTTTTTCCTTTAGACAATGGTGATTGAATCCAAACGGGCTTTAAGCCCAAGAGAAAGTCAAATGAATAATGAAGTCACACAATGGCATCAGATACGGAACCCATGAGAGCAACACCACCCTCGACTCTTCTCGGCTCTTTCCAAAACCAAACATGATGAAGACACAAACCATGGAAAGTCCAGAAAATAGAAAAACTACACAATCATCAATTTAAAGCAACCTTCTCTCTCGCACGAGTCGTTTCCTCTCCCCAAGCTTGCACTCGCGATTTGTACTTCATTCTCAGGTTTGCTTCAAAAACAGCTTCTTCTACTTATTCGTTTTTGAGTTGATTTTATTTTCATTCTTCTTTCCCTTCATCTCTCTCTGGTTTGATTTGGTTGTGATATGGGTTGATGTTGCAGTTACTGATGGTTTGAGGTGAAGACTGGGTTTGTTGGAGGTCCGTGAAGGGGAATACAGGTTGAAGGGTTTCAGAGATTGAAGGGTTTGAATTGTGTCATGTTGCGATGAAACGGGTTATGGCTTAAAAAAAGAGGAAAGTGACAATGGTGTTCTGGGTATAAATGTGGTTTTTATGATTGTTATGGTGGCTTCAAGGTTGAAGGTTGAGTGAAGACGGTGGTGAGAGAGGAGAGGTTGTTGTTCTGTTTTTCTTTTGAGTTGTTTGAAGGTTAGCCATTTGAAGGTGAGTTTTGTTTGAATCAGTTATAGATGAAAAAGAAGAGGTAAAATTGTGGAATAGAGGAAATGTTAGGGGTGTTAAAGGTGTGGAACGAAGGTGTTATTTTTGTGTGAGTTGGAGAAGATAATTAAGTTGATTTTTGTGGAGGTGAAGGTGAGTGATAGAGTTTTGTGAAGACGTGAAAAGTGATTTGGGGTTGAATTATTTCGTTGGGTTATGTGATTCTCCGGTTTTGTTTCAAGGCTATGGGATGAGTGTTGAAGGCTGGTGTGGTTTTTATCGTACGGTTTCTGCAGGTTTGCACCAAGGCACAATAGGTCTGTTGTTGTCCTTTTGTTGGCTATTTGTTTTGTTTTGTAGTGGTGTGCTGTTGATAGCTGTTAAGGGTTGCAGGATGGTTGTAAGTTGGAGCTCTGTAGAATTGGAGCAGGTTTTGTTTGTTGGTTGTGTCGCGGCTGGAGCATCATGGCTTGTTGGAGGGTTTTTGGCTGGTTGTAGCAGAGTTTGTCTGGTGTGTTATATGTGCTGAGGTACCTTCGTGTACTCTGTTTTCTCTTTCTCCTTTTATTCCAATGGCGCACCTTGCTAATTTGTACAAGTGCAGTGATATGGCTAGTTGTGAAAATGGTCCTTATGGTACGATTTACTGCAGGTTTGTGGTGCTGGCTGTTTTGTTTTGCAGGTCATGGCTTGTGATACCAAAACATGGTTTGTGCAACGTGGTCAGTCCGGTTTATAATCCTTCACGCGTTCCTTCCCTTTTTTTTTTTTCTGTGAAGCTGTCATATGTGTAAGACACACATTGTGAAGGGCTGGTGTAGTGAATTGGTTGATGCAATTGTACAATTTTGTTTATGCAGAGTGGGTTGTTGCTGCTTTTTTATTCATGTTGCAGATGTGGTTATGTGGTGCGTGTGGGTCCAATAACACGTGATATCTCGCCTTCTGCAGTTTCTTGATCTTCATTTTGAATTTATGACAAAGCCATGTGGGTATTTGCACCACTATATGAACCACTGAGTCGTGAATCCTTATAATATAAATTATGAATGAATCCTTGTATTTCCACTTCTTGAATTTCAATTTAATAATCACTCTACAATTCATGCTCTAATATTGTGGCTTTTATTATTGGGTCATTCTCAATTTCAAAATGTTGTGATCTTGAAACTCAAAGAATTCACTTGGTTACAACATGAGGGGAAAGCTCTTAGACCCTTCTTGAACCAATTTGTATTACTTTGAAACAACTCAAAAATAAATTTGGGAAGGCACTATTCGTAACTTGTGAATGAATTCTCATGACTTAAAACAAATTAATCTAATAAGCACGAGACATCTTAATCACGACCTTCCATTACAACTTGACATAACTCATCTTACGCGTTAATTCCACCATGAATTGAATTAAACACATGCTCAAATTACAAATTAGTTGTACGTTGAAGATTAACGATCCCAACTCAACCACTAATAACCATCATAATAACAGTTCTTCCAACCATGACTTGTACATATGCTTGATCCACTTGATTTGTCGTTTCATCTCGCATTCCATTGCATTTTTGCATTACATTTAACCAGTCACTAACAGGTTTTTGTAGTTGGTTGAGTTTTGCAAGAAAAGTCGCATTTGGGTGCTCTTTAACTTACGAAGGGTAAAATGGTCATTTGTTTGCAGCTGACCGTCAGTTTGTGAATCTGGGCTGTAGTCAAGAAATTTGAGCCATTTGATATTGTTGATGTGAGTCGAGGCCGAGGTCGTAATCGGAATTTAATCGTGAAGGATTTGAGCCATTGGAATTAAATCAATTCAATTTTATATGATCATTTGAATTTAATCAGACGGTTTGGATTTGTTCGGATAAGGTTCCTGTGGATTGCCAAAAACATTAATCGAACTTATGCAGGAAACGTGATTAGTCGGATAAATTGGAGGAATTAGGAATTAATAAAAAAGGGTTTTCATTTCAATTTTCATTTCATATTTTAAATTAATTAATTATATTTCATTTTTGAATTCATTTTATTGTTAAATTAATCATATTTCATTTTTTAAATCAATGTCTTTTTTAAATCAATCATTGTTTCGTTGTTTAAAGAAAAATCAATTGCATTTCTATTTCATTTTTAATTTTAATCTCATTTCATTTCTATTTTTCATTTTTTAATTAATTTCATTTTTCTTTAATATTATTTTCATTCCATACATTTTTATGCTAAGTTTTATTTTTATTATTATTTGCATATAAAAAAAATAAATAAATAAAATAATAATAATAAGGTTTTAAGAAAAATAATAAAGGATTTTTATTATAAATAATAAGAGTTCTTTACAAGAAAAATAAAAAATAAAACATTTACATTTAATTACATTTTATATGAAATAATAAATTCCTAAATTTCTTCCGATTCTCCGGCTTTTCCGATTTCTCTGAACCTGTGAAAATAAGAAAAGAAAATAAAAAAATTTAATTGGTTAGTCTTTATCCGACACCCTCAGAAAAGTCTCATCATCGGGTGCTTCGGGAGGGCAACGAGGAGGCGGCAACGAAAAGGGTTTAGAGGAGCATCAGCTCCATCCTCATCACCTTTGAGCATCGAAAGAAGAAGAGGGAAAGAGTTCAAAACCCAGAACACGAGGATCAACGGAATCATCATCTGAAAAATACAAGCAACCACCGCGAACTCAGACGGAAGCTCTATGCATTACCGTCATCCTCGTTCTATCATCCAGCATGGTTTAAACCCACCAAAGCCATCAAGAACCGGAATCAAGAAGCCATCGGAAGGAGCTCTAAGGAAACCCCAATACTCGACTTCCGACCACCTTCAATTCACGGCCGGATTTAGAGGTACATCACCTTCATCATCATCCGGTAAGGATCAAGTGTAGCTCGAAGTAAGGCAATTGTGGCCGCGAGGCCAAGACGGAGAAAAAGAAGTGTCGGCGGCGCATATCAAGAGGAAGAAGAGGAGGTTTCCAAGTGAAACCCTAAAACATGATGAAGCGAAATACCGCCACTCTTTTATGTCGTTTTGTGTTTTAATTTCTTTTATTGTTTTTAATTTAAGAATTTATATTATATTTTTTTATGGTATAATGATTGTAATTAAACTAAATTTTTTAGATTAGTGGAACTAAAATCATAATCTAATTTAAAGCTTTCCTGTAATTACAAGTTTTAAATAAAGAAATTTTTCTTAGTTAGAACATTAAAACCAAAACAGATTTTTCTTAATTAAAACATCAACATTTTTTAATTAAAATTAAATTAAAACATTTTTTCTTTATTAAAACATTAAAGTTAAAATAATTCTTCTAAAATTAAATAAAATTAAAGCAAACTTCTTGATTAAAACCTTAAAACTAAAATAATTTTTCTTTATTAAAACCTTAGAAAATTAAAACAAATTTTTTTTCTTTATTAAAACAAGTTCCTTTTTTTTTTATTAACAAAAATGCCAAAATAAAGAGCTCTTGGATTTAGGTCGTTTTAATTTTCATCTAACAATCACTTGATCCTTACTCATCTCTGCATACTAATCCATGACTTTTATTCCTATTTCAATTTGTCGGTTTGTAATTACGAGAGGCTATCGTCGCCTTATTCTGTTTTTATGGTTTGTAATCATGTGAGTAATCATCGCAGTTATTTATTTTTGCATTTTTTGGGATTTGTAATTTACGCAAGTGATCGTCGTGATGCTTTTGCTTTACCGCTTTCTTTATTTTTTTTATTTTAATGTTGCCATATGATAATATTCGCTGTTTGTATTTCATTTACCATTAGCGTCCTTCCGAAGGATTAGGGCTAAACAGTTCGGTCGCCGAGTCAATAGTCCTAACCTTGACTGTTTCAAAACCCTAATAGCCTAGGTGTCCCGTCGTGGACGAAAATACCCTTTACCCTAGCTTTAGGTCAAAGAGTCGTCGTACTCTGTTTTAGGGTTATCCCGCCGTGGAATGCCTCTTCACCCTAATTTTAACCCTAATGTCAATTAACAATTTCAACATAGAAATAGGAGTATCAGAACTCCACGTAAGCGCTTCCTTAAGAACGCTTACTCCCCATGGAAACCTTGACCATAATCAAGATGTTTCTAACCTCCCTTTCGAGGGGAACTACGATTACTCTGATTTCATTCCATATGCAGGATACGTAGACACAAGATGCAAATCTTACCGAGTAAACTTAGAACTAACCCTTAGGTCTTTTAAGTCACTCTAACCCTTAGCTCAGTATATATCTTCAAGCAAATAATTAAAGCAAATAGTAAACTTTAAACAAAAGGTTCATGTAGAGTACTACCGAATTTAGGGTGCTAGTACCTTCCCTAAGCTTAACCAACCCCTTACCTAGGTCTCTCCCCGCATTGTGTTTATGATGCAAAAATAGGTTTTCCTTCTTTTGACCTTTTCCTTCGGATAAATCAAAGTCGGTTGTGAATTAAAAATGCGATTCAAACTAATTAATAGTTTGGTATCCCATTTCAACTGCAACACACATCATCAAATATGTTTCAAGGAAACATCATTCCAACATCATAGGTGGTTCACCATGGCTTATTGTGCAAGAAATCATCAAGAGATTCATGTTTGGTTCAAGGTGTTTGACCTAATTTAGCAATTTGTGGATGCTATGATCAAATGGGCTTAACTCCTTCATATTTCAACATCTTGGGTTGGTTCTTTTTCCAATTAACTCTTCTCATCATCTCTAACAACTTCTCTTTGTAAGGAAAGATCAAATTACACTTGGAAAGTCATCAAAAGTTTGAAGACATTATAGGTCATTTTGAGTTTTGGAAGGTTTTCAAATTACACTTGATCAATTTTCATCATTTGGAGCCCATTTTTTTTAGAATGAACTTGAAGATGTCCTATACAACTTTGATTCAATATGGAAGAGCTAAAACCCCATGTAAGGTCTTAGTTTTTATCAAAATATTATAGGTCTCTTTTTGGTCCCTAAAAGACTTGAAATTTTTCTAAGTGTTTTGTGATTTTCACTTCTTTCATGGAGGTTACTTTGAGAGAACATATTTCTCAACTCAAGCTTCCAAATTATACTTTCTTTTCACATTGCAAATATTTCATATCCCTCTATCCAATGTAAGAAGAATCATCTCAAAAAGTCTCCTACATTGCAAGAACCATGACTGCGAAAATTGAATTTCAAAGATTAATTTCCACTTCAAGTCAGAATTGGAATTGTTTGAATTGGTCTCTAATCACCTAATTAAGCCATGAATTCAAGCTAAACATGATTAAACAACTTGCATGGGGTGATTAGAGCCTTGAAACGCAAGGTTTGAGTATGTTTTGAAAGATTTCAAGTCACACTTTGCTCATGCTGCAGGTGTGCATGATTTCCATCCAAATTGCCTCATTCACCCTCCATTTTGATTTTGATACCTTCTCCTGTAAATATGGAGTCATTTCCACCCATTTCCATAAGCTTTTGATAGCCAAAACCACTATGCCAAGATCCCATTTGAACTTTTGAGCTTGAACTTTGAATTTTGATTTCCACACCTTAAACACTCAAATTCTCCACTCAGTTAGCTTCACCAACATTGAGTGAAGCTAACCAGATCAAGAGCTTGAAGAATCGTGGCTTGAATCAAGCTAGGGAACTCCATTTTCAGAGCTTCATGGTTGAGTTTCAACAGGTATAATTCTCAACTACTTTGATTCAAATTTGTTGCTAAAATGTAGCACTTGGCATGCTGATGATGTTTGTATAGTTAGTTTTTAGTTGTAGTTGAGTTTTGTTGTTGAATTTTCAAATTCGTGTTTGAATCTTGTTCTGCTTTTTTTCAAACCGAGTGAGTTGTAGTTTAAAGAAATTTGGCGCGATGATATGGTTGAGATCGTCTTGAAAAGACGCATCAAATGAAACAACTATGAGCTTCATTGGTTATGGTTTGAAGGATCCACGATTTTCTGCAAATCCTTAGTAGTTTTAGGTGGCTGGAGGTTGAAGATGATGATCTCACCATCCATCACGCCACCTGTTCTAATATGATGATTTTGACTTTGTTTGGGTCTGCGTGGGTGAGCTGACTAGTGTCCATTGTGGATGCGCGCTTTTTGATCCTTGGGTCAATCACATCATTTAATGAAATGAAATCCAACGCGCTGTGTTTTTTCTGTTTTATTTCTTTTTTCTAATTTATTTTTAAATTCATTTGATTTTAAGTAATTCATAATAAATTCATTTTTTATCAGAAAAGTACCAAAATATTTTCTAAAATTTTCTTTTATTTTTCTCTTTCTAATTTATATTGTTTTGCATTTTTATTTTGCATTTTAGTATTTTTCATTATTTTTATTTGTTTTGCATGATTTTAATTGGTTTAAAAATACTTTTGAGCCATTTAAAATTATGAAATTATTTTCATATGATCCTATGATGGTTTTGAACCTATGTTGATTTTCTTGGAGTTTTTTCTGTTTTGGTTATTTTCATGTATTTTTGATTTATTTGCTTGATCTTTATTAATTTAAAATTGTTTTTGAGCATTAGAAAATGTTGAGGAAATTTTTACATGATCCTATGATAGTCCTAGACCTATGGTGATGCCTTTGAGTCTCCCTCATGCCTTGATCTCCTATTTTCTTTTTTTAGGGTTTTTTCTTCCTTTTAATGTTTTTATTTTGGGTTTTATTTGTTTATTTTGGTGAATAAATGATCTTGATCCTTGATGAGTGTTGCGGTGAAAATTTGATATCAAGCTATTAATTAACTTGAACCGTATTTCTTTTTACAACCGATCTTTAATTTATCCAAAGGAAAGGTCTCAAGAAAGAAAGAACCTTTTTCGCGATGTAACGACAATGCTTTTAAGAGATTCGGGGATTCGGGGGTTGGTTATATCTAGGGAAGGTATTAGCACCCTAAATATCTGTAGTACTCTACAGGAACCTTTTGTTTAATTAATTGCTAAGTTTGTGAATTGTGCACTATGGTTTAAGGATTGGGAATTGAGATAAAATAAATAAAAGGCCTAAGTGGTTTTCTAAGTTTGCTCGCAAAGGCATCGCGCCTTCTGCCTATGTATCCTGACTAGGATAGAATCAGAGCAATTGTAGTTCACCTCACAAGGGAAAAGAACACTTGATGATGATCAAGGTTCAAAGGGGAACAAACATGACAATGTTTGTGTGGAGTTTGACAAAACTACCTAAGCTAAGTTGTAGGGGAAGTAAGAAGTCATGACGATGATTCTTACACAGAGTTGACGAACTCTTTCCTAGGGTTCTAGTTGACGAACACTCCTAGTATGGGTGTGTTTCTTAGACTTCAAGCAAAGTCTAAAGGTTTCTAAACTAGGGTTGAAGTGACTTAACAAAGTCAAAAGGGTTAAGATTTTGGTCCAAGACATTGACAGTCAAGTGGACAGGCCTTCCTTTGGAGGGAGAGATAGTGGGCAGCTGGATGAAAGCTAACAAGCTTCATCACTTGGGGATAAAATAAACATTATAATAAAGCATTCATGGTGACAACCAATGAAAAATATTTAAGGATGAAAAAGCAATGGTGACAATCAAAACAGATGATTAGTACGAAAACTGTGACGACAGATCGCACCTGGAGTACAATTAATAAACAGATGAGATAGGCATGATAATAATTCAAAGTAAAAATCCTAGCATGTTGACAAACATGTATAGGTGTGATAAAAATCAATTTTCACAAAGAAAAACAAGTGGAACCCTTTAAACTTTCATCTGCAACAGCTAGGGTTAGTACTGTCAATATGACAAGTTGCACATAGTCAAACATGGTGAAAAATTAATCAAACATGGAAAATAAAATTATGAAATGAAAGTACACATTAAAACAAACATAATGAAAAAAGAATGGGTGAAAAATGATAAAAAATGAGAGAGTTATGATTTTTTAAAGTTTCATGTAAAAAATGAAAAAAAGTGGCAACAAGGGTTATCACCAAGGATCGAACCCATGCCAAGTACCATACGCGCGCAAGTTTCAACCGCTGGGGCGGCCATACATCCATTAGCAAATGTGAAACAATAAATATATGATGTAAGTTTGGTTACTTTGCTGGGAAAAACAAAAGCAAGCAACATGATTTGCAAAACCACTCATAACTTACTCAATTCTCCATGGATTTTGACAAAGTTTATATGCATTTTGGGTAGAATTTTATGAGGAAGAGGATAGTGGTGGTGGTTTTTGAAAATCATTTCTCTACTGAAAAACCCGATAGGGTGTTTGTTTATGTTCAAAATTTGCAAATTGAGGTAGGCAGCTCCATACAACCATTTTTAATGCAACCAAAACACTCACTCATGATAATTAGATGATAATTGAGCCAATCAAAATAACTTCAAGGCCAGAAATGAACTGTTACTTCAAACCACATGTCATTTGCAAATGAAGACATAAAAGGCAATGCATGAACAATGACATCTTCTATTTCCACTCAGTTCTGATCAAAGTAAACTTTCCCACACTTCTATTACATGATATTGAGTATGTTTATGTGAAAAAATCTGAACTGTAATGACTGTGTGGAGGTGTGGTTTTCAAAATGCCAATTTCTGTGTGAACATGCATTTTGGTGTGTGATTAATGTTCCAAACAGTTTTGACTTCAAATGACAATGCAAACATTTCACAAATGATGATTATGAGCAGTTAGGACAGGCAAATTAAGAGAAAATACATCAATGCCAAATTTGGTATGTAACATGTCCATATTGTGAAAAAGAGAGCATCTTGAGGGTGAAGTTGTGGTACAATGTGTTTCAATGCAAAGTGAGTATCCCAACATCTCATATATGCTTAACATAAAGTGTGTGCAAGGTGTTTTGAGTGAAAAACAATTTTTAGGAGAAAATGGTATTTTGAGTGACTTTGTGTGTGGATGAAAGTGGTTTTGAAAAAACATGACATTTTGAAAGAGTTGCCTTGAGGCCAAAGCAATTATACCAACACATTTCAAATGATATTCATGGGATGTTCAAATTCTATTTTGATGCAGGGGTGAATTGGTATGGAAAATGATAACTTGAGTGTCTTGATGCACTGATGGATTTGTGACAACATGTGAATATGAGTCATATGTACAAACAGGGCAATATAAACATACAAGCATGCTTCAATTGCATATTTAAACATGTCTAGATTTTAGAATCAAGGTTTTAATGTTCTATGCAAAAAGTGAGTGTCAAACTGCTATGGAATCTTTGGCAGCAAAGTATTAAAGCAAGGAAAAGCAATACCATGTCACATTTTGATGCAAAGAATTTCCAGGGCTGATGCTTGTGTTTAACGACTCAAAAATACTTGGTATAGAGTGTGTGACAAGTGATTTTGCAAGAAATCAAGTGATGTTAGAAAGTAGTATGTGTGTGTGAAATGTGCACATAGGTCACTTGGTGGTTTTTGAAAAGATGCATCATGATGCCTATTGTACAGCCCGACTGCAATTTCCTTTGAGTGAATGCATGAGCAGATTATACATCTATTTTGTGCAAAGTTAAAACAGAAAATGCAAATGGTATGCTAGTGCAAGTGTGATGCAGAGAAAGTGTAGTATGATGATTCACTTTTAGTTCCAGGCCTGTTTTGATGAAAACAAGTATGCACACATACTTCAACTGTGTATTAAAGCATGTTCATGAGATGGGAAAAGTAGTGCTTATGCAGAAAGAGATTTTCAACAGTTACTTGATGTTTGACAGTAGAATTGAAAGACAAGTCAACACAGTTTCCTTTCTACCACAACATGATGATGTTTATAATTGATAATGAGAATCTAAGGGGTCAAAATTTGGGGTACAACAGTTGCCCCTATTTAAATATCTTCACTAGATGGGGAACGAGAGATGACAATCTTTGTTAAATCGCAGTGAAAGCTATTTAAATATAGATAACCGAAAATTTTGTCCCTTAGATCCGATGCCATGCTAAAGGACAAGTTATGATATGCCATGCACTCTAAATGATGATTTATGATGCTTGAATGCACACAACATAGACGCAACGATAAAAATAAAAGAAACAGTAAAACAAACAATGACAAATACAAGGACTCGACACTGGGGACTCGTACTGAAAAACTAAATTAACAGTTCAGACATGACTGATAGCGTAAGCAGGGAAACTTCACATGGGGAAGAGACAAATCCAATAAAGATGACAATCTTATTGGAACAGAGGTACTCCACCGGGGAGAAGAATTGACTTCCACTGGGGGAAAGGATATACTTATTGGGGAAATGGAAAATTAATTCCATCGGGAAAAGAGAATCAGGATTCATCGGGGAAGCGAAAGACTGGATACAACCTCACTGGGGATGATCAGATGAGGAACTTCCTATAGCGAAGAGTTCAAACGGGATCTTCAGGAATGGACTAGAAACAAGACTAATCACACACGGAGGACACTAATGACGACTAGATCTCCAGGACTTGACTGGGAATATGGATTACTGGGGATACACCCTCAGTTTCTGCAAATAGTTCACACAATGCTGGTAATTAATAGACTTCCTGGGGAAATTGGTAACGACCAGAATTCCAAGCGATGCCAGTGACGACTGGTCTTTTAATGGTGATTGGTGACGACCAAATCAGGGTATCGAAAACAATGCCAGTTACGACTGGACTTTAAAGAAGATGGTGACGACCATGCTGGAGAATACCAATGACAATCGGTTACAAGGATGCTAGTGATTACTAGATCTTAACTAAGGTGTTGGTAACGACCAAAACGAAACAGATTCCAATAACGATTGGACTCTAGA
Organism: Lathyrus sativus; assembly: GCA_963859935.3. Classification (NCBI taxonomy): domain Eukaryota; kingdom Viridiplantae; phylum Streptophyta; class Magnoliopsida; order Fabales; family Fabaceae; genus Lathyrus; species Lathyrus sativus. Next base: position 105,003,611 of record OZ012737.1, read on the forward strand.
TGATGATACCAGTTACGACCGGGCTTCAAAGGGAAAAATTGGTTAAAACCTCAAGATACCAAAGACGATTGGATTTAAGCAGTGCCAGTGACGACTGGACTTCATGGGGAGAGTTAGTAACAACTAACAAGATGCCAATAACAGTTGGAACAATACCAGCGACAACTGGATTCCCCGGGGAAAGATTGGTAACGACCAAACCAAGAGGCGCAAATGACAATTGGACTTTTAAACAGTGCCAGTGACGACTGGACTTATACGTGGATTTGTTAGTGACGACTAACGAGATACCAATGACGATTGGACTTAGACAATGCTAGTGACGACTGGGCTTTAAAAGGACATGGATTGTGACGACCAAATGAATATCAACAACAATTGGTTTGAAAAAAATGCCAGTTACGACTGGGCTTATACTTGGAAACGAAGTGAGTAATAACTTAGACTTCGCGGGGATTGATAGATGTCACCGACTCGGGAAACAAACGAATCACACTGATCCCATGATGAGGGGAGTACGTAGACTTGGGAAATAAACCCGAAGACCTACTGGGGAATAGAGCCTGTAGGTAGATTTTGCTGAGGTGAATTCAGACAGATGTTCAGAAATACTTCGCTGGGGATTGAACCTTCATATCATCATAAGAAATCCTGAGGGATAATCTTCAATCTTGATAACCATACATGGCCAAAGGACTCTTCGTCGCCCTACTTGCTAGCATTTTATTGGGGAATGTAAATTCTGACTGTGCATCAAGACTCCTGCTACCCTGAAGTTTCAGGGAAGTATGATTTTCCTCGAGTCTTTCCACAAGTTAAAACATTTTGTAAAATCTTTCCAAGTTATTTTTCAAAAATTTGGACTTTAATGTTTTCAAAAAAACAATCGTTGACTAACGAACGGTATTTTGCATAACAAAGAAAATAAGGAACTGATAATTTGCACAAGAAAGAAAGGCTCAAAAGGCTGATTTTATTTACAGGATGAAATCTTGCCAATGACAATATTCCATGGAAATTTTTACAAGTAAAATGGCAAAAGTGGATAAGGTTACATTGAATCCTGTGACCTAACTATCCCTAAAGACTAGAATTCTCCAAGATCCTTGCTTCTGACGAGAGCTGTTGAGATGAATCTTTGTTGAGTCTGCAGTGTTGATGACTTCGTCTGATGCAGCGAAACGCCTTTTCCCTAATTTTTGCCTGGATCGCCCTTTCGGGTTTTCAATCCACCGGGACGCTCATTTTTGCCTAAGCCGCCCTTTCGGGTTTTCAACTTAGCGAGCTTTTTTATTTCTTTTCTCTTTTTCTTTTCTTCTCTTTTTTCTTTTTTACCCTAACTTTTGCATAAACCGTTCTTTTGGATTTTCCGGTTTATCGGGTACTTTTTAGGCGTAATATTTCCGAACTGCGTCAGAGTTTATCGGGTGTGTGAGTTGTTCTCCGTCCATGGTAGTAAGGATCAGTGAACCTCCGGAGAATACTGTCTTCACAATAAAGGGGCCATCATAATTAGGCATCCACTTCCCTCTTGCGTCTTTGTGAACTGGTAAGATCTTTTTGAGCACAAGTTCTCCTTCGCGGAACTCTCTGATACGGACCTTTTTATCGAACGCCCTCTTGATTCTTTTTTGATACAACTGGCCGTGACACATCGCAGACATGCGCTTTTCATCGATGAGATTCAGCTGATCAAATCTTTCTTTAATCCATTCTGCCTCTTCTAACTTGGTTTCCATGATGACTCTGAGGGATGGTATCTCGACCTCGATGGGAAGAACTGCGTCCATTCCATATACCAGAGAAAAGGGAGTTGCCCCTGTGGAAGTGCGGACGGAGGTTATGTATCCGTGCAGGGCAAACGGCAGCATTTCATGCCAATCTTTGTAGGTTTTAACCATTTTCTGCAAGATCTTCTTGATGTTCTTATTTGCAGCTTCCACAGCTCCATTCATCTTTGGACGGTAAGGGGAAGAGTTGTGGTGTTCGATTTTGAAATCATCACATAATTCTTTCATGACTTTGTTGTTCAGATTGGTGTCGTTGTCTGTTATAATTCTGCTTGGGATCCCGTAGCGACAGATGATCTCTTTTTTAATGAAACGAGCCACCACTTGACGTGTAACATTGGTGTAAGATACAGCTTCAACCCATTTTGTGAAATAGTCGATGGCAACCAGAATGAAACGGTGTCCATTTGAAGCTTTCGGTTCAATTGCCCCAATCATGTCGATGCCCCATATAGAGAAAGGCCATGGTGAAGACAGTACATTCAACAGTGTCGGAGGCACATGCATTTTGTCTGCGTAGATCTGACATTTGTGACATTTTCTGGCGTACTGAATGCAGTCGGTTTCTAAAGTTAACCAATAATAACCAGCTCTCAAGATCTTTTTGGACATGGCGTATCCATTGGCGTGAGTACCAAACATTCCTTCATGAACATCTTTCATTAACAAGTCCGCTTCTCTTTTGTCAACACATCTGAGTAAGACCATATCATGATTTCTTTTGTAAAGTACACCATTGCTGAGGAAGAATTTGGATGCTAATCGTCTCAGTGTTTTCTTGTCAAGTGCTGTAGCATCTGTGGGATATTCTTGTTTCAACAGATAATTCTTTATATCATGATACCAAGGTTTGCCATCGGTTTCTTCTTCGATCATTTGACAGTAAGCAGGCTCTGTCTTGCGTTCAATTTTGATAAGTGTGCCATCATTGACATCTTTAGTTTTCCACATCGAGGCCAGCATGGCTAAGGCATCGGCGATGTGATTCTCTGCTCTTGGAACATGTTTAAAGGTGATTTCATCAAAATACTTGATTGTTTCAACGATATAAGCTCTGTAAGGGATCAGGTTTTCATGTCTTGTCTCCCATTCACCTGTGACTTGGTAGATAACCAAAGATGAGTCTCCACTGACTTCGAGATTTTTGATTTGGAGATCAATGGCTGCTTCGAGACCAAGGATACATGCTTCGTATTCAGCAATGTTGTTTGTACAATCAAAGTCTAGTTTGGCTGTAAATGGAGTGTAACCACCTTCAGGATTCATTAAGACTGCACCTACACCATATCCGCTATAATTGGAGGAACCGTCGAACATCATTTTCCACCAATTCTCTGTCTGTTGACCTTTGTCAGAACTTGTTTCTTCATAATCTTTTACTAACATGATATCTTCATCCGGAAAATCAAACTTCAGAGGTTCATAATCTTCGACAGGTTGATCTGCGAGATATTCTGATAACACACTGCCTTTGATAGATTTCTGAGCCACATATTGAATATCATATTCTAATAGTAGCATATGCCACCGGGAGAGTCTTCCGGTTTGTGCAGGTTTCTCAAAGATGTACTTTATTGGATTCATTTTCGAGATAAATAAAGTGGTGTGACAAATCATATACTGCCTCAAACGCTTAGCGGCCCATGCTAAAGCACAACAAGTCTTTTCTAGGAGTGAGTATCTGCTTTCACAATCAGTAAATTTCTTGCTCAGATAATAAATGGCATGTTCTTTCCGTCCGGATTCGTCTTGTTGGCCCAGAACGCAACCCATTGAGTTTTCAAGTACTGTCAAATACATAAAGAGAGGCTTTCCCGGAACAGGTGGTATCAAAATTGGAGGTTCTTGGAGATAACCTTTGATTTTATCGAACGCTGTTTGACAATCAGAATTCCATACCACTGTTTGATCCTTTCGTAACAACTTGAAGATTGGTTCACAGGTAGGGGTCATATTGGAAATGAACCTGGATATGTAATTCAACCTTCCAAGGAAGCTTCTAACCTGATTTTCGGTCCGCGGAGCTGGCATATCTTGAATGGCACGAACTTTGTCTGGATCCACTTCAATCCCCTTGTGGCTGACAATAAAACCGAGTAATTTTCCTGATCTGACTCTGAAAGTGCACTTTGCGGGATTCAATCTCAACTGATATTTCCGGAGTCTTTTGAATAACTTCAACAAATGTTCTAGATGGTCTTCTTCATTTTGAGACTTGGCGATCATGTCATCCACATATACTTCTATTTCTTTGTGCATCATGTCGTGGAACAAAGCCACCATAGCTCTTTGATAAGTTGCGCCTGCATTCTTTAGACCGAATAGCATAACCTTATAACAATAGGTGCCCCATGGAGTGATGAAGGTTGTTTTTTCCATATCGTTAGGATCCATTTTGATTTGATAGTAACCAGAGAAACCGTCCATAAAGGAAAACACTGCAAACCGAGCTGTATTATCTACCAAAGTATCAATATATGGTAGAGGGAAGTCGTCCTTTGGACTGGCTTTGTTTAAATCTCGATAATCCACACACATCCTTACCTTTCCATCTTTTTTGGTACAGGAACAATGTTGGCTACCCATTCTGGATACTTGGCCACTGCAAGGAAGCCTGCATCAATCTGCTTTTTTACCTCATCTCTGATTTTAAGAGCCATGTCGGGTCTGGTTCTTCTGAGTTTCTGTTTAACCGGCGGGCATTCAGGTCGGAGTGGTAACTTGTGAACCACTATGTCTGTATCCAAACCAGGCATATCCTGATAAGACCAAGCAAACACATCTACATATTCTCTTAAGAGTTCCTTTAACTGTTGTTTTACTTCTGCCCCTAGGGCTGCCCCAATTTTGACTTCTTTTTTGTCTCCTTCTGTGCCAAGATTAATGACCTCCAAATGTTCCTTGTGCGGCTGGAGCTCGGTGTACTCAGACTGTGCCCATCTTACCAGTTCCTCAGGGATTTCAAAATCTTCATCCTCGTCTTCGGCTTGGTATATTGGGGAATCCACGTCTGGAGGGAATGCGAGGTTACAGGATTCAATGGGGTTATGGTCATCACTGCATGTTGGAAGGGTTTACTTTATTAAAACACACAATCAACAAATGCAACACACACAGAGAAAGAGAAAATTGTTTTTGTTTTGGTTTTTTGTATTGCCATTTTTCTTTCAAAGTAAAAGCAAAAAGACGGTAAAGAAACAACCCGAGGATTTTTAACAAAATAGTCCATTCTCATTGATATTTCTTTGAAAGCATGGGGCCCTTACAAAACATTCCTATAGCCTTGGGCACGGCTATGGAGATTTTAAAAATAACAAAAAACAACATATTACTTTAACTCGGGAAAAACAACAGGAACTTCGATAGCCTCCCAGTTGTTCAGAGTAGCTTCGTCATGATACACTAGTCATCCTATGTCTTCACTTTCAAGATTTCCTTCCACGGCGTTGATTTGAAAACCGCCACTGATAAATATTTCTTGAATAGCCTTTGGCCGGCTGTTGTCATGCATCGGTTCTCCCCCTTGAGTTGGTTTGTAACCCAACCCCTGGCGGTTCATCTTCGGTTTTACCTCAATGACTTCTCCCCATCCTGCGGGAGTACCTTCTTCCAGCGTAGTTTTGGCGCCTTGAGCAGATGCGAAAGTTGGACCACTTTTTGCCACCGTCTCCTCTATCATCACTGCGTTTGCTATTTCTAGTGCTTGGAATGATGTCTCTAGCGCGTCCTCTTCGGCTTCAATGTACCGGAACGATGAAAGATTACTGACCATTAATTCCTCTTCACCATGAACGATTACTAGCTTATCATTTACCACAAACTTCATTCTTTGGTGCAGGGTAGAAGTTACTGCCCCTGCTTCATGGATCCAGGGACGTCCCAGTAGGCAGCTATAAGCTAGATTTATGTCCATCACCTGAAATACAATGTTAAATTCATGGGATCCCACCAAAATCGACAATTCTACTTCTCCGACGACCGTTCTCCTCGAACCATCAAAAGCCTTTACAATTAATGAGGTTGGTTTCATCTCTGCCCCGGCATAGGCTAATCTGGACAGTGATCTCACGGGTAACACGTTTAACGAGGATCCTGTGTCGACCAGTACTCGTGCTAAAGTATCTTCTTGGCATTTGATGGATATGTGTAGTGCACGATTGTGATCACGTTTTTCCTTCGGTAACTCGGCATCGCTGAAACTTAAAGTATTGCACGCCGTGATGTTAGCCACTACTGAATCAAACTGCCCGAGTGAAATATCCTTGGTTACGTGTGCTTGTCTCAATACTTTCTGTAATGCTTCCCTGTGAGCTGGAGAATTTATCAAGAGCGACAAGATTGATATTTTTGATGGCGTCTGATGAAGCTGATCTATCACCTTGTAATCACTTCTTCGGATAATCCTCAAAATTTCATCATTTTCTTCTTCTGTGCTTGGAGCTTCTTTTTCTTTGATTACCACAGCAGGAATGACTTCTTTTGGAATAGCTACTGATTCTTTCGGCTGATAGATCCGACCGCTGCGGGTCATCTTGCTAGTGCCGGCAATGTTGGTCACATCTTTCTGATTATCTGTCTGAACAACCTTTCTCGTTTCTTTATCTACCACGGTCACATCGTACTTCCACGGAACAGCTTTTGTATTGTCATAATGGAACGGTCTTGGTTTTTAAACTATGATTGGTCGCGGTTGACCAATAGCATCTCTGTTGAAAACTGGCCTGGCACCCCTGTTAAACACTGGAACTTTCTCTCTTTTTCTGGACAGGTCGAAAACTGGCTCTATTACAGAAACCTCTTCTTTCCTTACCTTACCACACACTTGTAACATCCCCTCGCTTATCAATCTTTGTATATCTTCCTGCATCGCATTACATCCACTGGAACTAACGGTACATTTTTCACATTTGTTATGAACACTTCCCAACAACCTTGCTTCTGTCAGCTTATCATGCAATGTCTTCAATGGTGTTCTGATTTTTGACACATTATTAATTATCTCTTCATCTGACTTTTCAATGGCATTGACCCCTCCATGGTTTGGCAGCGGGTTACTTTTGACGTTAGGTGGTACATCATCAAAGGACAGGATTTTCTTCTCCATCAACTCTCTTACCAGGTGTTTTAAGGCAAAGCATCCTTCTAAGTCGTGGCCGGCAGCACCTTCATAGAAAGCACAATGGGCATTTGGGTTATAATGTGGAGATGTGGTATTCGGATTAAGCGGTCTTGTCGTGATCAACCCCTGATGGACCAAAGATGGATATAACTCAGTATACGTCATTGGTATCTGTGGGAGTGGAGGTTTTGTGGTCGGCCTCCGGTTCTGATATTGTTGTCTAGGCTGTGGCACCCTCTGTTGCTGATTTTGTTGAAAGGGCGGAGCGTTGGGCGCTCGTTGATGCCCTTGCTGGTTTTGCTGATACATGGGCGCTGGTCGCCCTGGTTGATAGTTTGAAGTGGAATGGTTGAATGTTGGGGTCACAGCTGCCACATATTGCTGAGGGGCATACTGTACCGGGTACACGGGTCTTTGTTGATGAAACAATTGAACATAGTTAGGTTGGATTGGCTGGAAGAAACTTTGTTGAGGCGGCTGATATTGCTGATATGGAGGTCTCACGGTACGATTTCTTCTTCCCATTACGGCATTTGTTTCACCTTCTTTCTTCTTGTGAAACCCACTGTGACTTTCTTAATATTGCTGTTGTTAAAACTGGAAAAACTTGCAGACACGCTGCTGATCATTTTCTCATAGAATTCTGGTCTCACTGTGTCAACGAACCAGTCTGTCAGCTCTTTCTCACTTAGAGGTGGTTCTACCTGGGACGCTGTTTCTCTCCACCGCTGAGCGTACTCTTTGAATGATTCTGTGCTTTTCTGGGACATGCTCAACAACTGCCTTCGGTCAGGCACCATATCCATATTATATTTGTAATGTTTCATGAAGGCATCAACCAAATCTTGAAAACTGTGGATTCTTGACTGATCTAGACTTAGATACCATTTTGCTGGAGCTCCCTTCAGACTGTCTTGGAAGCAATGGATCATTAACTTGCCGTCCTCGACGTGTGCTGCCATTCTTCTATAGTACATGATTAAGTGAGTTCATGGACAAGTAGCTCCTGAGTACTGATCGAAATTTGGGATTTTAAACTTTGGCGGTATTACTAGTCCAGATACCAAACACATTTCTCTGGCGTCAGTGCCAAAGGTATCGTTTCCTTCCATCACTCGGATCTTTCTCCCTATAGTTTCAACACTTTCCCTTAACCTCTCGTGTGATTCATTCTCATCTTCATACCCTTCGGGTCCTTCGTATACTGGTGGTGGATTATGAAAGATGGGGCGCGCTTGAACCTGAACTGTAGCCGGAGTGTAGGTGGGAATAACTTGTGGAATCTCACCTCCCAAGGGAATTGTCTGTTGAGTGACTCTCGGCGGTGGCACAAAACCTGGAGACAAACCATAAGGTGGTACATTTGCAATGGTTACAGCTGTCGGGATCGGTTCTGCAGTGATTTCAGAGACAACGGTGGCTTGGGTGTCCAACATTGCACGGATGACTTGTAAGGCTTCCTTGATCTGTCCCATGCCTCCTCGGAGCTCTCCGAGTTCATTGTCGATTCTGTTTACATCCAAGTTCTGCTCTTCCATCCTTAAGCGAGCTTGGGCTCGTGTGTTATACCGATGGCGAGGTTTCAGTGTGATTCTCTTGACAAGACAGAGGGATGAGACTCGACTCAGGAACATGCATATGCAATGCTTATGAAATGCAGACATGCAAAATGCAGATTTTAAACATTCAAGGGGATAAAAGCGTTATTTGCGAATATTATAACAATAAATAGGAAAAACAGCCAAATCTTCATTGATAACATCTGGAGAGTTTACAACATCAAACGGGAAATGAAAATACAAGCTTCTACAAAATATGAAAAACAACAACAATAGATTCTAGATTCTTCTGCTGGATGGTCCTTCATCTTCAGACTGATTCTTTCTTCCACCTTGACGTACCAATTCTTGAAGTTCTTCTTTCTCTTGCATAGCCTTGAAATACTTATCTCTCCACGTTTTCCCTTCTTTCTCAGCTTTTGCCAAGGCAGCTTTCAACTCTTCTACGAGAGTAGGTTTGGGCAAGTCAGGCTCAAAGCGGGTATAGAACATCTTCATTGCCGCTTCTCTTACCCATGATAGGTAAGATTCTGAAACAGTAGCGTTGTGGGGGCATAGGGCAGTTACTCCCCTTGTGTGGACATAACGCCAAGCATACGCGATTCGAGCCCTATAAGCGGGATTCTTCCTTTCCTCCAAGTAAAACTTTCTCAAATAGTCTGGATCTGGTTCATCTTCCATGGGGTGCCCCAACTATCGACGAGCCAGAATAGGATTATAGCTGATGCAACCATTGACGCTGATGAGCGGCACATTCGGGAAATCTCCACAGCTTTGGATCATGGTAATTCCTACATACATAGGATCATACCATTTAATGTCTGAGTGTTTGAGCAACAACAGCTTTTCTGTCCATGAGAGTCCATTTTGCTTATCCCAAATGGCTGGAATTTTTGACAAGTGTGAAATAAACCACTTGTGCAGGAGAACGGTGCAACATTCAATTCGTCCAACCCCATAACGGTTCCTTCGGTAAAGGGTAAAATAAGTGTCGGCCAGCAAGGTAGGTACAGGATTTTTGATCAAGAAAATATTGATCGCATCTGCGTCCACAAAATCACTAGCAGTTTGGAACAAGAACAGTCCGTAAATTAGTAAAACTAGGATGGCTTCAAATGCTTCAGTATTTTGTGACAAGGCATAGCTCTGAGCCTTTTCATATAGGAACATAGCTGAAATTCCATACAATCCTCCCTTAGCACCCATATGAGATCGCACTTCGTCCAACTCCAAATACGCGACCTCTGCAATTGCTCTTTCATTAGGAGTCTCCTCCCTTCCAGAAAAGGGACTAGGAGTAACGCCTACTCCCATTAGGGCGGAATACTCTTCCAAAGTTGGTAGCAACTGATAATCTGGAAACGTGAAACAATGATAGGTTGAATCATAGAATTGCACGAGTGCGGATAACATCTCTTCATACACTTGAACTTCCAGTAATGACAGCATGTTCCCATGTCTTTCTCTGAACGCCTCAGGGTCTTCTACCAAACTTACCAGTTTCTTCAGGTTCTCCAATCTTGGTCTTCGGAACACAACCTCTTCTTTCTTTCCAGAATCCATCCTATAATATCTGCAAAACAATCTTTTAGTTCCTTGAATGTTTAAATAACCAGAATGCAACTGTAAATGAAAAAGTTTTATGGAACTCAATTTTACCAAAATATCCTTTCATTTCATTGATTTTTCAAAGGGGTTTTACAAAAGATTTTAGTACGTCTTACAAAAGCCCTAACATTACAACTCAATATGCTCTAAAAGAAAATCCTCTCTCTTCTTGACTCTTCTGAGCTCTTCTTCCACCTGCGCTTTCTCAAGGATAAGTTTGTCTACCATAGCCTTCCAAGGAGTTGAGTGATGGTTGGAATAAAATGCATCTTCCTGGGCCTTCCTCTTCTTGCTTGCAACTGCTTCCTCTTCTTTCGACTGAAGTTGTTTGCGGAGTTCCTCGTTCTCTTCCATAGCCACCTGATATTTGTACTTCCAGGATACCTCAGTCTGCTGTGACTTCCTCAGAGCAATCTTCAGCTTCTCTTCCTCAGACATGAAAATCAACAGTTGTTCTTCTATTAAGACCATAGGCTTTTGTGGAGGATAAGGCATTTTCAACTGAATGGCCCTCTTTCGTACCCATTGGAGATAAGGTTCAAAAGAGATGCAGTTAGGTCTTCCCAAGTCCTCTTTTCCTTTCCTGTGTATATGCCCCCATGCTTTGAGAATTTCATTTTTTAATTCTGAAACTCCTATGAAGAAAATACCTTCTACGTGAGCACTGCAGGGTTTGTCTTTCAGCGGATAACCAAGTTGTCGACGAGCAAGCACGGGGTTATAGCTGATTCCCCCATTTGTACCAAGGAGAGGTATATTCCCGAAGCTTCCACAACTATCAATGATTTTGATTCCATCGTAACTACGGCTGTACCAGTCAATATCGGAGTGAGTAAGAGCCATAATTTTTTCAGACCACCATCCTTTGCTCCAAAAAGTATGGGCTTTGGGTAGATGAGAAACAAACCATTTATACAACAACGGAACACAACAGACGATCATTCCTCCTTTGTGAATATTTCTTAGATGAACAGAGTGGTAAGCATCAGCTAGTAGAGTAGGTACTGGATTCTTTTTTAAGAATATTTTGATGGCATTGAGATCCACAAAGTTGTCAAAGTTCGGAAAAAGAAAGATCCCATAAATAAGCAAGGCTAGAATAGCCTCAAAAGCATCCATACTCAAGTGATCAGCATAATACTGAGCCTTCCCAATCAAGAATTTTGCAGTCAGCCCAAAGATACCTCCTTTAGTAACCATGTTCTTCTGAATGTCTACCAACCCGATACGGGTGGCTTTAGCAATCTCTTCCTCTTTAGGGTCCTTCTCCATGACGGGAAAAGGAGATGCATCAAGGATGGGTATCCCAATCAGACAAGAATACTCTTCAAGTGTCGGCACTAACTGATAGTCCGGAAATGTGAAGCAGTGATAAAGTGGGTCATAGAACTGGAGTAATGTGGAAAGGAGTCCCAAATCCATTTTCTTCCTCATTTTCAGTAGAGACAACAAATTCCCGTACCTGCTTTTGAACCCTTCTATATCTGTGATCAGAGTGCTCAACCTTTCAATCTCATCTATATTAGGGCTTTTGTAAGTGTACTTTATAGTTTTCTTTTTTCCGTTGTCCATGATGTTCCTGATATTTTTTAAATAAACGACTCTGAGTTCCATAAAACTTTTATGACATGATGTTTATGGATGCATGAATGCACAAACACAGGTAATCACATATTCACAGATTCACATAAGTAAACAGACAAGGTTTTGGGTTTGGATAATGAAAAAGGAGTCGAGGTCTACCCTCTCCAAAGGTGTGTACTAAGGTTTCCACAACTGCAGAACAAGGTTCTAAAAGAGTTCCTGGAGTCCTCGACCCATCTTTCGGATATTATCAATTTCCCAAATACTTGGTGGTCGATAATATTCTCAAGAGAGCCTCGTCCAAGTGTAGTATCGCGTATCAACTACTTCGGAATTACTTCCTTATAGTCACCGCACTACATCCTAATAAATCCATAGTAGGGGAAAAGGTATCTAAAGGTCCTCAGTGTCATGGGCACCTATGCAGAAAGTAGCATTGTTTTCACGAATACTCGATCAACAATACTAGCTCTAAAAAAGGGCCTCCACTGAGCGGTGATTTTCTCAAGTCAGCTTGGTCGGGAATCTACTCCCTATAAGCCTTCTTGAATATATCACCTTCCTATCATAAGTATGCTTGAGCACGGGTGTAGTGTTGTCTCACCATTTCAAGTTTCCCAAACCAACAGAGCACAAATATATACAAGTATTTACAGATAGCAATTAGTTAAACAAAATAGGTTGAACCCTCAAAATAAAAGCAAAAGCAATTTCCCCAGTGAAGTCGCCATTTCTGTTGCGGTGAAAATTTGATATCAAGCTATTAATTAACTTGAACCGTATTTCTTTTTACAACCGATCTTTAATTTATCCAAAGGAAAGGTCTCAAGAAAGAAAGAACCTTTTTCGCGATGTAACGACAATGCTTTTAAGAGATTCGGGGATTCAGGGGTTGGTTATATCTAGGGAAGGTATTAGCACCCTAAATATCTGTAGTACTCTACAGGAACCTTTTGTTTAATTAATTGCTAAGTTTGTGAATTGTGCACTATGGTTTAAGGATTGGGAATTGAGATAAAATAAATAAAAGGCCTAAGTGGTTTTCTAAGTTTGCTCGCAAAGGCATCGCGCCTTCTGCCTATGTATCCTGACTAGGATAGAATCAGAGCAATTGTAGTTCACCTCACAAGGGAAAAGAACACTTGATGATGATCAAGGTTCAAAGGGGAACAAACATGACAATGTTTGTGTGGAGTTTGACAAAACTACCTAAGCTAAGTTGTAGGGGAAGTAAGAAGTCATGACGATGATTCTTACACAGAGTTGACGAACTCTTTCCTAGGGTTCTAGTTGACGAACACTCCTAGTATGGGTGTGTTTCTTAGACTTCAAGCAAAGTCTAAAGGTTTCTAAACTAGGGTTGAAGTGACTTAACAAAGTCAAAAGGGTTAAGATTTTGGTCCAAGACATTGACAGTCAAGTGGACAGGCCTTCCTTTGGAGGGAGAGATAGTGGGCAGCTGGATGAAAGCTAACAAGCTTCATCACTTGGGGATAAAATAAACATTATAATAAAGCATTCATGGTGACAACCAATGAAAAATATTTAAGGATGAAAAAGCAATGGTGACAATCAAAACAGATGATTAGTACGAAAACTGTGACGACAGATCGCACCTGGAGTACAATTAATAAACAGATGAGATAGGCATGATAATAATTCAAAGTAAAAATCCTAGCATGTTGACAAACATGTATAGGTGTGATAAAAATCAATTTTCACAAAGAAAAACAAGTGGAACCCTTTAAACTTTCATCTGCAACAGCTAGGGTTAGTACTGTCAATATGACAAGTTGCACATAGTCAAACATGGTGAAAAATTAATCAAACATGGAAAATAAAATTATGAAATGAAAGTACACATTAAAACAAACATAATGAAAAAAGAATGGGTGAAAAATGATAAAAAATGAGAGAGTTATGATTTTTTAAAGTTTCATGTAAAAAATGAAAAAAAGTGGCAACAAGGGTTATCACCAAGGATCGAACCCATGCCAAGTACCATACGCGCGCAAGTTTCAACCGCTGGGGCGGCCATACATCCATTAGCAAATGTGAAACAATAAATATATGATGTAAGTTTGGTTACTTTGCTGGGAAAAACAAAAGCAAGCAACATGATTTGCAAAACCACTCATAACTTACTCAATTCTCCATGGATTTTGACAAAGTTTATATGCATTTTGGGTAGAATTTTATGAGGAAGAGGATAGTGGTGGTGGTTTTTGAAAATCATTTCTCTACTGAAAAACCCGATAGGGTGTTTGTTTATGTTCAAAATTTGCAAATTGAGGTAGGCAGCTCCATACAACCATTTTTAATGCAACCAAAACACTCACTCATGATAATTAGATGATAATTGAGCCAATCAAAATAACTTCAAGGCCAGAAATGAACTGTTACTTCAAACCACATGTCATTTGCAAATGAAGACATAAAAGGCAATGCATGAACAATGACATCTTCTATTTCCACTCAGTTCTGATCAAAGTAAACTTTCCCACACTTCTATTACATGATATTGAGTATGTTTATGTGAAAAAATCTGAACTGTAATGACTGTGTGGAGGTGTGGTTTTCAAAATGCCAATTTCTGTGTGAACATGCATTTTGGTGTGTGATTAATGTTCCAAACAGTTTTGACTTCAAATGACAATGCAAACATTTCACAAATGATGATTATGAGCAGTTAGGACAGGCAAATTAAGAGAAAATACATCAATGCCAAATTTGGTATGTAACATGTCCATATTGTGAAAAAGAGAGCATCTTGAGGGTGAAGTTGTGGTACAATGTGTTTCAATGCAAAGTGAGTATCCCAACATCTCATATATGCTTAACATAAAGTGTGTGCAAGGTGTTTTGAGTGAAAAACAATTTTTAGGAGAAAATGGTATTTTGAGTGACTTTGTGTGTGGATGAAAGTGGTTTTGAAAAAACATGACATTTTGAAAGAGTTGCCTTGAGGCCAAAGCAATTATACCAACACATTTCAAATGATATTCATGGGATGTTCAAATTCTATTTTGATGCAGGGGTGAATTGGTATGGAAAATGATAACTTGAGTGTCTTGATGCACTGATGGATTTGTGACAACATGTGAATATGAGTCATATGTACAAACAGGGCAATATAAACATACAAGCATGCTTCAATTGCATATTTAAACATGTCTAGATTTTAGAATCAAGGTTTTAATGTTCTATGCAAAAAGTGAGTGTCAAACTGCTATGGAATCTTTGGCAGCAAAGTATTAAAGCAAGGAAAAGCAATACCATGTCACATTTTGATGCAAAGAATTTCCAGGGCTGATGCTTGTGTTTAACGACTCAAAAATACTTGGTATAGAGTGTGTGACAAGTGATTTTGCAAGAAATCAAGTGATGTTAGAAAGTAGTATGTGTGTGTGAAATGTGCACATAGGTCACTTGGTGGTTTTTGAAAAGATGCATCATGATGCCTATTGTACAGCCCGACTGCAATTTCCTTTGAGTGAATGCATGAGCAGATTATACATCTATTTTGTGCAAAGTTAAAACAGAAAATGCAAATGGTATGCTAGTGCAAGTGTGATGCAGAGAAAGTGTAGTATGATGATTCACTTTTAGTTCCAGGCCTGTTTTGATGAAAACAAGTATGCACACATACTTCAACTGTGTATTAAAGCATGTTCATGAGATGGGAAAAGTAGTGCTTATGCAGAAAGAGATTTTCAACAGTTACTTGATGTTTGACAGTAGAATTGAAAGACAAGTCAACACAGTTTCCTTTCTACCACAACATGATGATGTTTATAATTGATAATGAGAATCTAAGGGGTCAAAATTTGGGGTACAACAGTTGCCCCTATTTAAATATCTTCACTAGATGGGGAACGAGAGATGACAATCTTTGTTAAATCGCAGTGAAAGCTATTTAAATATAGATAACCGAAAATTTTGTCCCTTAGATCCGATGCCATGCTAAAGGACAAGTTATGATATGCCATGCACTCTAAATGATGATTTATGATGCTTGAATGCACACAACATAGACGCAACGATAAAAATAAAAGAAACAGTAAAACAAACAATGACAAATACAAGGACTCGACACTGGGGACTCGTACTGAAAAACTAAATTAACAGTTCAGACATGACTGATAGCGTAAGCAGGGAAACTTCACATGGGGAAGAGACAAATCCAATAAAGATGACAATCTTATTGGAACAGAGGTACTCCACCGGGGAGAAGAATTGACTTCCACTGGGGGAAAGGATATACTTATTGGGGAAATGGAAAATTAATTCCATCGGGAAAAGAGAATCAGGATTCATCGGGGAAGCGAAAGACTGGATACAACCTCACTGGGGATGATCAGATGAGGAACTTCCTATAGCGAAGAGTTCAAACGGGATCTTCAGGAATGGACTAGAAACAAGACTAATCACACACGGAGGACACTAATGACGACTAGATCTCCAGGACTTGACTGGGAATATGGATTACTGGGGATACACCCTCAGTTTCTGCAAATAGTTCACACAATGCTGGTAATTAATAGACTTCCTGGGGAAATTGGTAACGACCAGAATTCCAAGCGATGCCAGTGACGACTGGTCTTTTAATGGTGATTGGTGACGACCAAATCAGGGTATCGAAAACAATGCCAGTTACGACTGGACTTTAAAGAAGATGGTGACGACCATGCTGGAGAATACCAATGACAATCGGTTACAAGGATGCTAGTGATTACTAGATCTTAACTAAGGTGTTGGTAACGACCAAAACGAAACAGATTCCAATAACGATTGGACTCTAGATGATGATACCAGTTACGACCGGGCTTCAAAGGGAAAAATTGGTTAAAACCTCAAGATACCAAAGACGATTGGATTTAAGCAGTGCCAGTGACGACTGGACTTCATGGGGAGAGTTAGTAACAACTAACAAGATGCCAATAACAGTTGGAACAATACCAGCGACAACTGGATTCCCCGGGGAAAGATTGGTAACGACCAAACCAAGAGGCGCAAATGACAATTGGACTTTTAAACAGTGCCAGTGACGACTGGACTTATACGTGGATTTGTTAGTGACGACTAACGAGATACCAATGACGATTGGACTTAGACAATGCTAGTGACGACTGGGCTTTAAAAGGACATGGATTGTGACGACCAAATGAATATCAACAACAATTGGTTTGAAAAAAATGCCAGTTACGACTGGGCTTATACTTGGAAACGAAGTGAGTAATAACTTAGACTTCGCGGGGATTGATAGATGTCACCGACTCGGGAAACAAACGAATCACACTGATCCCATGATGAGGGGAGTACGTAGACTTGGGAAATAAACCCGAAGACCTACTGGGGAATAGAGCCTGTAGGTAGATTTTGCTGAGGTGAATTCAGACAGATGTTCAGAAATACTTCGCTGGGGATTGAACCTTCATATCATCATAAGAAATCCTGAGGGATAATCTTCAATCTTGATAACCATACATGGCCAAAGGACTCTTTGTCGCCCTACTTGCTAGCATTTTATTGGGGAATGTAAATTCTGACTGTGCATCAAGACTCCTGCTACCCTGAAGTTTCGGGGAAGTATGATTTTCCTCGAGTCTTTCCACAAGTTAAAACATTTTGTAAAATCTTTCCAAGTTATTTTTCAAAAATTTGGACTTTAATGTTTTCAAAAAAACAATCGTTGACTAACGAACGGTATTTTGCATAACAAAGAAAATAAGGAACTGATAATTTGCACAAGAAAGAAAGGCTCAAAAGGCTGATTTTATTTACAGGATGAAATCTTGCCAATGACAATATTCCATGGAAATTTTTACAAGTAAAATGGCAAAAGTGGATAAGGTTACATTGAATCCTGTGACCTAACTATCCCTAAAGACTAGAATTCTCCAAGATCCTTGCTTCTGACGAGAGCTGTTGAGATGAATCTTTGTTGAGTCTGCAGTGTTGATGACTTCGTCTGATGCAGCGAAACGCCTTTTCCCTAATTTTTGCCTGGATCGCCCTTTCGGGTTTTCAATCCACCGGGACGCTCATTTTTGCCTAAGCCGCCCTTTCGGGTTTTCAACTTAGCGAGCTTTTTTATTTCTTTTCTCTTTTTCTTTTCTTCTCTTTTTTCTTTTTTACCCTAACTTTTGCATAAACCGTTCTTTTGGATTTTCCGGTTTATCGGGTACTTTTTAGGCGTAATATTTCCGAACTGCGTCAGAGTTTATCGGGTGTGTGAGTTGTTCTCCGTCCATGGTAGTAAGGATCAGTGAACCTCCGGAGAATACTGTCTTCACAATAAAGGGGCCATCATAATTAGGCATCCACTTCCCTCTTGCGTCTTTGTGAACTGGTAAGATCTTTTTGAGCACAAGTTCTCCTTCGCGGAACTCTCTGATACGGACCTTTTTATCGAACGCCCTCTTGATTCTTTTTTGATACAACTGGCCGTGACACATCGCAGACATGCGCTTTTCATCGATGAGATTCAGCTGATCAAATCTTTCTTTAATCCATTCTGCCTCTTCTAACTTGGTTTCCATGATGACTCTGAGGGATGGTATCTCGACCTCGATGGGAAGAACTGCGTCCATTCCATATACCAGAGAAAAGGGAGTTGCCCCTGTGGAAGTGCGGACGGAGGTTATGTATCCGTGCAGGGCAAACGGCAGCATTTCATGCCAATCTTTGTAGGTTTTAACCATTTTCTGCAAGATCTTCTTGATGTTCTTATTTGCAGCTTCCACAGCTCCATTCATCTTTGGACGGTAAGGGGAAGAGTTGTGGTGTTCGATTTTGAAATCATCACATAATTCTTTCATGACTTTGTTGTTCAGATTGGTGTCGTTGTCTGTTATAATTCTGCTTGGGATCCCGTAGCGACAGATGATCTCTTTTTTAATGAAACGAGCCACCACTTGACGTGTAACATTGGTGTAAGATACAGCTTCAACCCATTTTGTGAAATAGTCGATGGCAACCAGAATGAAACGGTGTCCATTTGAAGCTTTCGGTTCAATTGCCCCAATCATGTCGATGCCCCATATAGAGAAAGGCCATGGTGAAGACAGTACATTCAACAGTGTCGGAGGCACATGCATTTTGTCTGCGTAGATCTGACATTTGTGACATTTTCTGGCGTACTGAATGCAGTCGGTTTCTAAAGTTAACCAATAATAACCAGCTCTCAAGATCTTTTTGGACATGGCGTATCCATTGGCGTGAGTACCAAACATTCCTTCATGAACATCTTTCATTAACAAGTCCGCTTCTCTTTTGTCAACACATCTGAGTAAGACCATATCATGATTTCTTTTGTAAAGTACACCATTGCTGAGGAAGAATTTGGATGCTAATCGTCTCAGTGTTTTCTTGTCAAGTGCTGTAGCATCTGTGGGATATTCTTGTTTCAACAGATAATTCTTTATATCATGATACCAAGGTTTGCCATCGGTTTCTTCTTCGATCATTTGACAGTAAGCAGGCTCTGTCTTGCGTTCAATTTTGATAAGTGTGCCATCATTGACATCTTTAGTTTTCCACATCGAGGCCAGCATGGCTAAGGCATCGGCGATGTGATTCTCTGCTCTTGGAACATGTTTAAAGGTGATTTCATCAAAATACTTGATTGTTTCAACGATATAAGCTCTGTAAGGGATCAGGTTTTCATGTCTTGTCTCCCATTCACCTGTGACTTGGTAGATAACCAAAGATGAGTCTCCACTGACTTCGAGATTTTTGATTTGGAGATCAATGGCTGCTTCGAGACCAAGGATACATGCTTCGTATTCAGCAATGTTGTTTGTACAATCAAAGTCTAGTTTGGCTGTAAATGGAGTGTAACCACCTTCAGGATTCATTAAGACTGCACCTACACCATATCCGCTATAATTGGAGGAACCGTCGAACATCATTTTCCACCAATTCTCTGTCTGTTGACCTTTGTCAGAACTTGTTTCTTCATAATCTTTTACTAACATGATATC
This sequence comes from Lathyrus sativus, assembly GCA_963859935.3. Lineage (NCBI taxonomy): Eukaryota > Viridiplantae > Streptophyta > Magnoliopsida > Fabales > Fabaceae > Lathyrus > Lathyrus sativus. The sequence goes on from OZ012737.1 coordinate 105,023,256, forward strand.
TTCATCCGGAAAATCAAACTTCAGAGGTTCATAATCTTCGACAGGTTGATCTGCGAGATATTCTGATAACACACTGCCTTTGATAGATTTCTGAGCCACATATTGAATATCATATTCTAATAGTAGCATATGCCACCGGGAGAGTCTTCCGGTTTGTGCAGGTTTCTCAAAGATGTACTTTATTGGATTCATTTTCGAGATAAATAAAGTGGTGTGACAAATCATATACTGCCTCAAACGCTTAGCGGCCCATGCTAAAGCACAACAAGTCTTTTCTAGGAGTGAGTATCTGCTTTCACAATCAGTAAATTTCTTGCTCAGATAATAAATGGCATGTTCTTTCCGTCCGGATTCGTCTTGTTGGCCCAGAACGCAACCCATTGAGTTTTCAAGTACTGTCAAATACATAAAGAGAGGCTTTCCCGGAACAGGTGGTATCAAAATTGGAGGTTCTTGGAGATAACCTTTGATTTTATCGAACGCTGTTTGACAATCAGAATTCCATACCACTGTTTGATCCTTTCGTAACAACTTGAAGATTGGTTCACAGGTAGGGGTCATATTGGAAATGAACCTGGATATGTAATTCAACCTTCCAAGGAAGCTTCTAACCTGATTTTCGGTCCGCGGAGCTGGCATATCTTGAATGGCACGAACTTTGTCTGGATCCACTTCAATCCCCTTGTGGCTGACAATAAAACCGAGTAATTTTCCTGATCTGACTCTGAAAGTGCACTTTGCGGGATTCAATCTCAACTGATATTTCCGGAGTCTTTTGAATAACTTCAACAAATGTTCTAGATGGTCTTCTTCATTTTGAGACTTGGCGATCATGTCATCCACATATACTTCTATTTCTTTGTGCATCATGTCGTGGAACAAAGCCACCATAGCTCTTTGATAAGTTGCGCCTGCATTCTTTAGACCGAATAGCATAACCTTATAACAATAGGTGCCCCATGGAGTGATGAAGGTTGTTTTTTCCATATCGTTAGGATCCATTTTGATTTGATAGTAACCAGAGAAACCGTCCATAAAGGAAAACACTGCAAACCGAGCTGTATTATCTACCAAAGTATCAATATATGGTAGAGGGAAGTCGTCCTTTGGACTGGCTTTGTTTAAATCTCGATAATCCACACACATCCTTACCTTTCCATCTTTTTTGGTACAGGAACAATGTTGGCTACCCATTCTGGATACTTGGCCACTGCAAGGAAGCCTGCATCAATCTGCTTTTTTACCTCATCTCTGATTTTAAGAGCCATGTCGGGTCTGGTTCTTCTGAGTTTCTGTTTAACCGGCGGGCATTCAGGTCGGAGTGGTAACTTGTGAACCACTATGTCTGTATCCAAACCAGGCATATCCTGATAAGACCAAGCAAACACATCTACATATTCTCTTAAGAGTTCCTTTAACTGTTGTTTTACTTCTGCCCCTAGGGCTGCCCCAATTTTGACTTCTTTTTTGTCTCCTTCTGTGCCAAGATTAATGACCTCCAAATGTTCCTTGTGCGGCTGGAGCTCGGTGTACTCAGACTGTGCCCATCTTACCAGTTCCTCAGGGATTTCAAAATCTTCATCCTCGTCTTCGGCTTGGTATATTGGGGAATCCACGTCTGGAGGGAATGCGAGGTTACAGGATTCAATGGGGTTATGGTCATCACTGCATGTTGGAAGGGTTTACTTTATTAAAACACACAATCAACAAATGCAACACACACAGAGAAAGAGAAAATTGTTTTTGTTTTGGTTTTTTGTATTGCCATTTTTCTTTCAAAGTAAAAGCAAAAAGACGGTAAAGAAACAACCCGAGGATTTTTAACAAAATAGTCCATTCTCATTGATATTTCTTTGAAAGCATGGGGCCCTTACAAAACATTCCTATAGCCTTGGGCACGGCTATGGAGATTTTAAAAATAACAAAAAACAACATATTACTTTAACTCGGGAAAAACAACAGGAACTTCGATAGCCTCCCAGTTGTTCAGAGTAGCTTCGTCATGATACACTAGTCATCCTATGTCTTCACTTTCAAGATTTCCTTCCACGGCGTTGATTTGAAAACCGCCACTGATAAATATTTCTTGAATAGCCTTTGGCCGGCTGTTGTCATGCATCGGTTCTCCCCCTTGAGTTGGTTTGTAACCCAACCCCTGGCGGTTCATCTTCGGTTTTACCTCAATGACTTCTCCCCATCCTGCGGGAGTACCTTCTTCCAGCGTAGTTTTGGCGCCTTGAGCAGATGCGAAAGTTGGACCACTTTTTGCCACCGTCTCCTCTATCATCACTGCGTTTGCTATTTCTAGTGCTTGGAATGATGTCTCTAGCGCGTCCTCTTCGGCTTCAATGTACCGGAACGATGAAAGATTACTGACCATTAATTCCTCTTCACCATGAACGATTACTAGCTTATCATTTACCACAAACTTCATTCTTTGGTGCAGGGTAGAAGTTACTGCCCCTGCTTCATGGATCCAGGGACGTCCCAGTAGGCAGCTATAAGCTAGATTTATGTCCATCACCTGAAATACAATGTTAAATTCATGGGATCCCACCAAAATCGACAATTCTACTTCTCCGACGACCGTTCTCCTCGAACCATCAAAAGCCTTTACAATTAATGAGGTTGGTTTCATCTCTGCCCCGGCATAGGCTAATCTGGACAGTGATCTCACGGGTAACACGTTTAACGAGGATCCTGTGTCGACCAGTACTCGTGCTAAAGTATCTTCTTGGCATTTGATGGATATGTGTAGTGCACGATTGTGATCACGTTTTTCCTTCGGTAACTCGGCATCGCTGAAACTTAAAGTATTGCACGCCGTGATGTTAGCCACTACTGAATCAAACTGCCCGAGTGAAATATCCTTGGTTACGTGTGCTTGTCTCAATACTTTCTGTAATGCTTCCCTGTGAGCTGGAGAATTTATCAAGAGCGACAAGATTGATATTTTTGATGGCGTCTGATGAAGCTGATCTATCACCTTGTAATCACTTCTTCGGATAATCCTCAAAATTTCATCATTTTCTTCTTCTGTGCTTGGAGCTTCTTTTTCTTTGATTACCACAGCAGGAATGACTTCTTTTGGAATAGCTACTGATTCTTTCGGCTGATAGATCCGACCGCTGCGGGTCATCTTGCTAGTGCCGGCAATGTTGGTCACATCTTTCTGATTATCTGTCTGAACAACCTTTCTCGTTTCTTTATCTACCACGGTCACATCGTACTTCCACGGAACAGCTTTTGTATTGTCATAATGGAACGGTCTTGGTTTTTAAACTATGATTGGTCGCGGTTGACCAATAGCATCTCTGTTGAAAACTGGCCTGGCACCCCTGTTAAACACTGGAACTTTCTCTCTTTTTCTGGACAGGTCGAAAACTGGCTCTATTACAGAAACCTCTTCTTTCCTTACCTTACCACACACTTGTAACATCCCCTCGCTTATCAATCTTTGTATATCTTCCTGCATCGCATTACATCCACTGGAACTAACGGTACATTTTTCACATTTGTTATGAACACTTCCCAACAACCTTGCTTCTGTCAGCTTATCATGCAATGTCTTCAATGGTGTTCTGATTTTTGACACATTATTAATTATCTCTTCATCTGACTTTTCAATGGCATTGACCCCTCCATGGTTTGGCAGCGGGTTACTTTTGACGTTAGGTGGTACATCATCAAAGGACAGGATTTTCTTCTCCATCAACTCTCTTACCAGGTGTTTTAAGGCAAAGCATCCTTCTAAGTCGTGGCCGGCAGCACCTTCATAGAAAGCACAATGGGCATTTGGGTTATAATGTGGAGATGTGGTATTCGGATTAAGCGGTCTTGTCGTGATCAACCCCTGATGGACCAAAGATGGATATAACTCAGTATACGTCATTGGTATCTGTGGGAGTGGAGGTTTTGTGGTCGGCCTCCGGTTCTGATATTGTTGTCTAGGCTGTGGCACCCTCTGTTGCTGATTTTGTTGAAAGGGCGGAGCGTTGGGCGCTCGTTGATGCCCTTGCTGGTTTTGCTGATACATGGGCGCTGGTCGCCCTGGTTGATAGTTTGAAGTGGAATGGTTGAATGTTGGGGTCACAGCTGCCACATATTGCTGAGGGGCATACTGTACCGGGTACACGGGTCTTTGTTGATGAAACAATTGAACATAGTTAGGTTGGATTGGCTGGAAGAAACTTTGTTGAGGCGGCTGATATTGCTGATATGGAGGTCTCACGGTACGATTTCTTCTTCCCATTACGGCATTTGTTTCACCTTCTTTCTTCTTGTGAAACCCACTGTGACTTTCTTAATATTGCTGTTGTTAAAACTGGAAAAACTTGCAGACACGCTGCTGATCATTTTCTCATAGAATTCTGGTCTCACTGTGTCAACGAACCAGTCTGTCAGCTCTTTCTCACTTAGAGGTGGTTCTACCTGGGACGCTGTTTCTCTCCACCGCTGAGCGTACTCTTTGAATGATTCTGTGCTTTTCTGGGACATGCTCAACAACTGCCTTCGGTCAGGCACCATATCCATATTATATTTGTAATGTTTCATGAAGGCATCAACCAAATCTTGAAAACTGTGGATTCTTGACTGATCTAGACTTAGATACCATTTTGCTGGAGCTCCCTTCAGACTGTCTTGGAAGCAATGGATCATTAACTTGCCGTCCTCGACGTGTGCTGCCATTCTTCTATAGTACATGATTAAGTGAGTTCATGGACAAGTAGCTCCTGAGTACTGATCGAAATTTGGGATTTTAAACTTTGGCGGTATTACTAGTCCAGATACCAAACACATTTCTCTGGCGTCAGTGCCAAAGGTATCGTTTCCTTCCATCACTCGGATCTTTCTCCCTATAGTTTCAACACTTTCCCTTAACCTCTCGTGTGATTCATTCTCATCTTCATACCCTTCGGGTCCTTCGTATACTGGTGGTGGATTATGAAAGATGGGGCGCGCTTGAACCTGAACTGTAGCCGGAGTGTAGGTGGGAATAACTTGTGGAATCTCACCTCCCAAGGGAATTGTCTGTTGAGTGACTCTCGGCGGTGGCACAAAACCTGGAGACAAACCATAAGGTGGTACATTTGCAATGGTTACAGCTGTCGGGATCGGTTCTGCAGTGATTTCAGAGACAACGGTGGCTTGGGTGTCCAACATTGCACGGATGACTTGTAAGGCTTCCTTGATCTGTCCCATGCCTCCTCGGAGCTCTCCGAGTTCATTGTCGATTCTGTTTACATCCAAGTTCTGCTCTTCCATCCTTAAGCGAGCTTGGGCTCGTGTGTTATACCGATGGCGAGGTTTCAGTGTGATTCTCTTGACAAGACAGAGGGATGAGACTCGACTCAGGAACATGCATATGCAATGCTTATGAAATGCAGACATGCAAAATGCAGATTTTAAACATTCAAGGGGATAAAAGCGTTATTTGCGAATATTATAACAATAAATAGGAAAAACAGCCAAATCTTCATTGATAACATCTGGAGAGTTTACAACATCAAACGGGAAATGAAAATACAAGCTTCTACAAAATATGAAAAACAACAACAATAGATTCTAGATTCTTCTGCTGGATGGTCCTTCATCTTCAGACTGATTCTTTCTTCCACCTTGACGTACCAATTCTTGAAGTTCTTCTTTCTCTTGCATAGCCTTGAAATACTTATCTCTCCACGTTTTCCCTTCTTTCTCAGCTTTTGCCAAGGCAGCTTTCAACTCTTCTACGAGAGTAGGTTTGGGCAAGTCAGGCTCAAAGCGGGTATAGAACATCTTCATTGCCGCTTCTCTTACCCATGATAGGTAAGATTCTGAAACAGTAGCGTTGTGGGGGCATAGGGCAGTTACTCCCCTTGTGTGGACATAACGCCAAGCATACGCGATTCGAGCCCTATAAGCGGGATTCTTCCTTTCCTCCAAGTAAAACTTTCTCAAATAGTCTGGATCTGGTTCATCTTCCATGGGGTGCCCCAACTATCGACGAGCCAGAATAGGATTATAGCTGATGCAACCATTGACGCTGATGAGCGGCACATTCGGGAAATCTCCACAGCTTTGGATCATGGTAATTCCTACATACATAGGATCATACCATTTAATGTCTGAGTGTTTGAGCAACAACAGCTTTTCTGTCCATGAGAGTCCATTTTGCTTATCCCAAATGGCTGGAATTTTTGACAAGTGTGAAATAAACCACTTGTGCAGGAGAACGGTGCAACATTCAATTCGTCCAACCCCATAACGGTTCCTTCGGTAAAGGGTAAAATAAGTGTCGGCCAGCAAGGTAGGTACAGGATTTTTGATCAAGAAAATATTGATCGCATCTGCGTCCACAAAATCACTAGCAGTTTGGAACAAGAACAGTCCGTAAATTAGTAAAACTAGGATGGCTTCAAATGCTTCAGTATTTTGTGACAAGGCATAGCTCTGAGCCTTTTCATATAGGAACATAGCTGAAATTCCATACAATCCTCCCTTAGCACCCATATGAGATCGCACTTCGTCCAACTCCAAATACGCGACCTCTGCAATTGCTCTTTCATTAGGAGTCTCCTCCCTTCCAGAAAAGGGACTAGGAGTAACGCCTACTCCCATTAGGGCGGAATACTCTTCCAAAGTTGGTAGCAACTGATAATCTGGAAACGTGAAACAATGATAGGTTGAATCATAGAATTGCACGAGTGCGGATAACATCTCTTCATACACTTGAACTTCCAGTAATGACAGCATGTTCCCATGTCTTTCTCTGAACGCCTCAGGGTCTTCTACCAAACTTACCAGTTTCTTCAGGTTCTCCAATCTTGGTCTTCGGAACACAACCTCTTCTTTCTTTCCAGAATCCATCCTATAATATCTGCAAAACAATCTTTTAGTTCCTTGAATGTTTAAATAACCAGAATGCAACTGTAAATGAAAAAGTTTTATGGAACTCAATTTTACCAAAATATCCTTTCATTTCATTGATTTTTCAAAGGGGTTTTACAAAAGATTTTAGTACGTCTTACAAAAGCCCTAACATTACAACTCAATATGCTCTAAAAGAAAATCCTCTCTCTTCTTGACTCTTCTGAGCTCTTCTTCCACCTGCGCTTTCTCAAGGATAAGTTTGTCTACCATAGCCTTCCAAGGAGTTGAGTGATGGTTGGAATAAAATGCATCTTCCTGGGCCTTCCTCTTCTTGCTTGCAACTGCTTCCTCTTCTTTCGACTGAAGTTGTTTGCGGAGTTCCTCGTTCTCTTCCATAGCCACCTGATATTTGTACTTCCAGGATACCTCAGTCTGCTGTGACTTCCTCAGAGCAATCTTCAGCTTCTCTTCCTCAGACATGAAAATCAACAGTTGTTCTTCTATTAAGACCATAGGCTTTTGTGGAGGATAAGGCATTTTCAACTGAATGGCCCTCTTTCGTACCCATTGGAGATAAGGTTCAAAAGAGATGCAGTTAGGTCTTCCCAAGTCCTCTTTTCCTTTCCTGTGTATATGCCCCCATGCTTTGAGAATTTCATTTTTTAATTCTGAAACTCCTATGAAGAAAATACCTTCTACGTGAGCACTGCAGGGTTTGTCTTTCAGCGGATAACCAAGTTGTCGACGAGCAAGCACGGGGTTATAGCTGATTCCCCCATTTGTACCAAGGAGAGGTATATTCCCGAAGCTTCCACAACTATCAATGATTTTGATTCCATCGTAACTACGGCTGTACCAGTCAATATCGGAGTGAGTAAGAGCCATAATTTTTTCAGACCACCATCCTTTGCTCCAAAAAGTATGGGCTTTGGGTAGATGAGAAACAAACCATTTATACAACAACGGAACACAACAGACGATCATTCCTCCTTTGTGAATATTTCTTAGATGAACAGAGTGGTAAGCATCAGCTAGTAGAGTAGGTACTGGATTCTTTTTTAAGAATATTTTGATGGCATTGAGATCCACAAAGTTGTCAAAGTTCGGAAAAAGAAAGATCCCATAAATAAGCAAGGCTAGAATAGCCTCAAAAGCATCCATACTCAAGTGATCAGCATAATACTGAGCCTTCCCAATCAAGAATTTTGCAGTCAGCCCAAAGATACCTCCTTTAGTAACCATGTTCTTCTGAATGTCTACCAACCCGATACGGGTGGCTTTAGCAATCTCTTCCTCTTTAGGGTCCTTCTCCATGACGGGAAAAGGAGATGCATCAAGGATGGGTATCCCAATCAGACAAGAATACTCTTCAAGTGTCGGCACTAACTGATAGTCCGGAAATGTGAAGCAGTGATAAAGTGGGTCATAGAACTGGAGTAATGTGGAAAGGAGTCCCAAATCCATTTTCTTCCTCATTTTCAGTAGAGACAACAAATTCCCGTACCTGCTTTTGAACCCTTCTATATCTGTGATCAGAGTGCTCAACCTTTCAATCTCATCTATATTAGGGCTTTTGTAAGTGTACTTTATAGTTTTCTTTTTTCCGTTGTCCATGATGTTCCTGATATTTTTTAAATAAACGACTCTGAGTTCCATAAAACTTTTATGACATGATGTTTATGGATGCATGAATGCACAAACACAGGTAATCACATATTCACAGATTCACATAAGTAAACAGACAAGGTTTTGGGTTTGGATAATGAAAAAGGAGTCGAGGTCTACCCTCTCCAAAGGTGTGTACTAAGGTTTCCACAACTGCAGAACAAGGTTCTAAAAGAGTTCCTGGAGTCCTCGACCCATCTTTCGGATATTATCAATTTCCCAAATACTTGGTGGTCGATAATATTCTCAAGAGAGCCTCGTCCAAGTGTAGTATCGCGTATCAACTACTTCGGAATTACTTCCTTATAGTCACCGCACTACATCCTAATAAATCCATAGTAGGGGAAAAGGTATCTAAAGGTCCTCAGTGTCATGGGCACCTATGCAGAAAGTAGCATTGTTTTCACGAATACTCGATCAACAATACTAGCTCTAAAAAAGGGCCTCCACTGAGCGGTGATTTTCTCAAGTCAGCTTGGTCGGGAATCTACTCCCTATAAGCCTTCTTGAATATATCACCTTCCTATCATAAGTATGCTTGAGCACGGGTGTAGTGTTGTCTCACCATTTCAAGTTTCCCAAACCAACAGAGCACAAATATATACAAGTATTTACAGATAGCAATTAGTTAAACAAAATAGGTTGAACCCTCAAAATAAAAGCAAAAGCAATTTCCCCAGTGAAGTCGCCATTTCTGTTGCGGTGAAAATTTGATATCAAGCTATTAATTAACTTGAACCGTATTTCTTTTTACAACCGATCTTTAATTTATCCAAAGGAAAGGTCTCAAGAAAGAAAGAACCTTTTTCGCGATGTAACGACAATGCTTTTAAGAGATTCGGGGATTCAGGGGTTGGTTATATCTAGGGAAGGTATTAGCACCCTAAATATCTGTAGTACTCTACAGGAACCTTTTGTTTAATTAATTGCTAAGTTTGTGAATTGTGCACTATGGTTTAAGGATTGGGAATTGAGATAAAATAAATAAAAGGCCTAAGTGGTTTTCTAAGTTTGCTCGCAAAGGCATCGCGCCTTCTGCCTATGTATCCTGACTAGGATAGAATCAGAGCAATTGTAGTTCACCTCACAAGGGAAAAGAACACTTGATGATGATCAAGGTTCAAAGGGGAACAAACATGACAATGTTTGTGTGGAGTTTGACAAAACTACCTAAGCTAAGTTGTAGGGGAAGTAAGAAGTCATGACGATGATTCTTACACAGAGTTGACGAACTCTTTCCTAGGGTTCTAGTTGACGAACACTCCTAGTATGGGTGTGTTTCTTAGACTTCAAGCAAAGTCTAAAGGTTTCTAAACTAGGGTTGAAGTGACTTAACAAAGTCAAAAGGGTTAAGATTTTGGTCCAAGACATTGACAGTCAAGTGGACAGGCCTTCCTTTGGAGGGAGAGATAGTGGGCAGCTGGATGAAAGCTAACAAGCTTCATCACTTGGGGATAAAATAAACATTATAATAAAGCATTCATGGTGACAACCAATGAAAAATATTTAAGGATGAAAAAGCAATGGTGACAATCAAAACAGATGATTAGTACGAAAACTGTGACGACAGATCGCACCTGGAGTACAATTAATAAACAGATGAGATAGGCATGATAATAATTCAAAGTAAAAATCCTAGCATGTTGACAAACATGTATAGGTGTGATAAAAATCAATTTTCACAAAGAAAAACAAGTGGAACCCTTTAAACTTTCATCTGCAACAGCTAGGGTTAGTACTGTCAATATGACAAGTTGCACATAGTCAAACATGGTGAAAAATTAATCAAACATGGAAAATAAAATTATGAAATGAAAGTACACATTAAAACAAACATAATGAAAAAAGAATGGGTGAAAAATGATAAAAAATGAGAGAGTTATGATTTTTTAAAGTTTCATGTAAAAAATGAAAAAAAGTGGCAACAAGGGTTATCACCAAGGATCGAACCCATGCCAAGTACCATACGCGCGCAAGTTTCAACCGCTGGGGCGGCCATACATCCATTAGCAAATGTGAAACAATAAATATATGATGTAAGTTTGGTTACTTTGCTGGGAAAAACAAAAGCAAGCAACATGATTTGCAAAACCACTCATAACTTACTCAATTCTCCATGGATTTTGACAAAGTTTATATGCATTTTGGGTAGAATTTTATGAGGAAGAGGATAGTGGTGGTGGTTTTTGAAAATCATTTCTCTACTGAAAAACCCGATAGGGTGTTTGTTTATGTTCAAAATTTGCAAATTGAGGTAGGCAGCTCCATACAACCATTTTTAATGCAACCAAAACACTCACTCATGATAATTAGATGATAATTGAGCCAATCAAAATAACTTCAAGGCCAGAAATGAACTGTTACTTCAAACCACATGTCATTTGCAAATGAAGACATAAAAGGCAATGCATGAACAATGACATCTTCTATTTCCACTCAGTTCTGATCAAAGTAAACTTTCCCACACTTCTATTACATGATATTGAGTATGTTTATGTGAAAAAATCTGAACTGTAATGACTGTGTGGAGGTGTGGTTTTCAAAATGCCAATTTCTGTGTGAACATGCATTTTGGTGTGTGATTAATGTTCCAAACAGTTTTGACTTCAAATGACAATGCAAACATTTCACAAATGATGATTATGAGCAGTTAGGACAGGCAAATTAAGAGAAAATACATCAATGCCAAATTTGGTATGTAACATGTCCATATTGTGAAAAAGAGAGCATCTTGAGGGTGAAGTTGTGGTACAATGTGTTTCAATGCAAAGTGAGTATCCCAACATCTCATATATGCTTAACATAAAGTGTGTGCAAGGTGTTTTGAGTGAAAAACAATTTTTAGGAGAAAATGGTATTTTGAGTGACTTTGTGTGTGGATGAAAGTGGTTTTGAAAAAACATGACATTTTGAAAGAGTTGCCTTGAGGCCAAAGCAATTATACCAACACATTTCAAATGATATTCATGGGATGTTCAAATTCTATTTTGATGCAGGGGTGAATTGGTATGGAAAATGATAACTTGAGTGTCTTGATGCACTGATGGATTTGTGACAACATGTGAATATGAGTCATATGTACAAACAGGGCAATATAAACATACAAGCATGCTTCAATTGCATATTTAAACATGTCTAGATTTTAGAATCAAGGTTTTAATGTTCTATGCAAAAAGTGAGTGTCAAACTGCTATGGAATCTTTGGCAGCAAAGTATTAAAGCAAGGAAAAGCAATACCATGTCACATTTTGATGCAAAGAATTTCCAGGGCTGATGCTTGTGTTTAACGACTCAAAAATACTTGGTATAGAGTGTGTGACAAGTGATTTTGCAAGAAATCAAGTGATGTTAGAAAGTAGTATGTGTGTGTGAAATGTGCACATAGGTCACTTGGTGGTTTTTGAAAAGATGCATCATGATGCCTATTGTACAGCCCGACTGCAATTTCCTTTGAGTGAATGCATGAGCAGATTATACATCTATTTTGTGCAAAGTTAAAACAGAAAATGCAAATGGTATGCTAGTGCAAGTGTGATGTAGAGAAAGTGCAGTATGATGATTCACTTTTAGTTCCAGGCCTGTTTTGATGAAAACAAGTATGCACACATACTTCAACTGTGTATTAAAGCATGTTCATGAGATGGGAAAAGTAGTGCTTATGCAGAAAGAGATTTTCAACAGTTACTTGATGTTTGACAGTAGAATTGAAAGACAAGTCAACACAGTTTCCTTTCTACCACAGCATGATGATGTTTATAATTGATAATGAGAATCTAAGGGGTCAAAATTTGGGGTACAACAATGAGGTGATTTTCTCTTGACTTCTCCTCATTCCATTTGGATTTTTGATATTATCCTTGGTGTTCCCTCAGTTGTGTTTGTTGTTGATGGTTGATTCACTTTGAAGTTTGACTTTGACTGACAAACTCAAGTGATCCCTCTTATGCACTTATGATTGAATGTATACCATTTGATTTTTTTATTGCTGACCCATCTTGTCTCTTGGTTCATTTGATTGCATGATACTTTGCTTCTTGCTTTGCTTCTTTTCTGGTACATCTGATTAAGCATTAGGTGGTTTGTTTTGCCTTTGGTGTTTGTCTACATTTTGGATTTGTTGTGGATTTGGGATGCAACTATGATATGTTGATTTGAGGTGTTCTTGTCCATGTGGTTTGGGTTTGACCCTTTTGTGTTTGTTCTTCATCTTTCTTCTTCTCTCTCTTTGTGACTTCTTTTATCCTTGTTTTCATTTGTGATTGAATTGGATATTGTTTACTTGTGCTTGCTCACATGAACCCTTAGGATTCTTAGTCCCTCTATTTAAAATGGGAGTAGGAGAGGCACTAGGCTTTCAATCCTTTGTATGATAACAATTAGGATAGTTCCTTTCATCTCAACTCTAGGTCCATCTTTTATATGATAACATTCGGTAGACTTCGCTTTCATCTCAACCTTAGGACCATTTTGTATGATAACATTAGGGTTTTTAGTTTCCCTTTAGTGTTTTCTTGTGTCTTTTCTTCTCATCTCAAACTTCTCTAAGACCCTTAATAAAGAATGACAAACGTTATACGCTATGAGCCTTAAGAACATGGGAAATGATGAGTGGGGGGTTTCTCCTCACTTGTCTAGAGTGTTTAGTGTATGCCCTTTGGGCGATACGCGACGCATTTGCTCATATATCATAGTCTTTAGTGCAACATGAGTCTCAAACTAACTCAATCCATTTCTCTAAAACTAACAAACCAAATTCAAATCTTTTCATCCTTTGGGATTGTCCTACAAATTATTTTTAGAATAGAGTACATTACTTTTCCGTTCTACCACAAACAGGCATCGTCCCTAATTGTTGGAGTGGAAGCATAATTTCACTCATAAAAAACACTTACCGACCTGTGGTTTCGTAGCCTGAACTGCATTTGCGCTGATTTCTCATACCAGATGAGGATACATAGGCACAAGACGACAATGTCTTGGCGAGCAACCTTCCCCCCATCACATAGTTTCCCGAACTACGTTGGCTCTGACTTTCCCATTGCATGAAGGAATACGTAGGCATAGGGCAGCCATGTCTTATCGAGTCTCTTCTTTCCTTTTTTCCCCGGTTTACCAGTAGCTTTTAGATAACTCACCCATTTTATAGACAACAAGCGTGGATCTCGTTGAGTACAACAGACATGAGGGGTGCTCATACTTTCTCCTTACGTAACCGACTCCCGAACCCAAGATTTGGTTGCGACGACCTTGTCTATTCCTGTTCTTTTAGGTTTTCTTCGATCGTTTCCTTTCCCTCTCTTTGGGATAAATAACATTTGGTAGCGACTATTCTGTTTGTTTTCCGCTGGCCCTTTTCGCAGTTGTGACAGTTGGTGACTCTGCTACGGACCCTAGTTCCATATGCATGTCAATCCTAGTGCTTGTCTGTTTTATTTTTGGGTGTATATGTGTATGTATGCATGTACTTTGTTGTTGTATATTATTGCAATTATTTTCAGCTATTTATTCTTGTTATCATATTATACTGCTGCTGTGCTGTTGGGTAGGGTGTTCCACTGAGAGATAAGCCCAATACCCAGGCTTGAGTATACACTTAGTATTAGTGTGGGGAGTAGTGTGGGCTTGCATGTTTGACATGCACGAGCCCTCATGAAATTCGCGTTCAAACGAGGTTTTCTTCGAAGACATCCTATCTTGTGCAACTTGGACAGTTGAAGGAGTGTTGTATCTGAAAACTAATGACTCTAGAGATCGTTCATTGGGAAGTCAGTTGAGACCTCCTTGATTGACCATGATGTCAAACCAAAAATGGAGAATGTATCATCGTTTCTCGACCTAAGAGTCCATGATACTGGTGACCTACATAGGATGCCGTACCTTTTTTGAGACTAGGTCCTACCTGTGAGTGAGAGGGTTTTGCAGGAACCCTTAACTTTCAACCAACCCAGTTTTCTGTCAAAGCAGACTGTTAATCTTGAGTATTCTGGTATTCTGGATTTCTTAGCAGAGCGAAGCTTTGTTTCAACTCAGTCAATAGCACATAAATTTTGGATACCTTGATCCCCTGTTTGCATTTGCATAATCATTTTGCATTAGCATGTATGTATGTTCACAGGTTCTTAGTTTCCTTTTGATTCTAGTGATCTGGTTGGTTGTTAAGATGGAGTTTGAATTGAAGAAGACTATCATCTATAAGTTTTCGCTACCTGAGTTAAGGCCTTTATTTGGTCTTATTTCCATGGCTAGTGCTGGTGTCATACAAGAATTCAAAAGAGATTATGGGAAGATTATGAGTTTTGTCCACAAAGTTACAAGTTACGAACAAGAGACTATTCATACTTCGCTACAGTTTTATGACCCTCAGCTGCGCTGTTTCACATTTCCTGATTATGTTCTAGTTCCTACATTAGAGGAATTTGTGTTTCTAATGGGAGCTCCAGTCTTAGAGAAGATGCCTTTCTTTCATTCTGAAGAGGAACCTGATCTAGAGAAGTTGGCCAATGCTCTTTATTTGAGGAAGTCTGATTTGGTGGGTAATGTGGTATGTAGGAGTGAAGCCTATGGTTTTCCTTTGTACTTCTTGGTGGGTAAGGCTCAGTATTTTGCTAAGGAAGGTTGTTGGGTAGTCTTCAATGTTATTCTAGGATTGTGCGTATATGGTATTGTCCTATTTCCCAATATACCAGACTTCATTGATATGAACGTTTTTCGCATTTTTGCTTCCAAGAATCCTGTACCTACTCTCCTAGGAGATTTTTATCACTCAGTGCATTGCAAAAATGAAAGGAGGAGAGGGAAAAATGTTTCTTGTTGTGCATCATTGTTCCACAAATGGTTTATGGATCATCTTCCATGCATTGGAGCTTTTGTTGATACAAAAGATACGTCTGTGTGGTCAGAGAGACTTATGGGCCTGACATCTAAGGATATTACCTGGTTTAATCGGGATTTACTTTGTGTAGAGATTATCTTTAGTTGTGGAAGTTTTCCTAATGTACCTCTGATAGGAAGAAAAGGCGGGATTAACTACAACCCTTTTCTTATTGTCAGGTAGTTTGATTATGCCTTGAGGAGACCCCTGAAGGAGGAGGAAGTGCAGGAATCTTTGTACTTCACAGGCGTGGTTGATTTTGATACTCTGGCTAAGATAAAGGAAGCCTGGGGAAGAATTCACAGAAGAGGGAAACTTTCTTTGGGTAAAGGTGATTGCAAAGCTTATGACCCTTATTTGGAGTGGATCCAGATGAGAGTAGAGAAAGTGTTGTTGCCTTTTCCTGTCAGAGAACCCTTATATACTTTAGTCATTGAGGAGCCTATGATTGTTGACATCCTGAGATATAACAAGCTTCGGGCAGAAAAGGAAGAATTGCGAAGAGTTGAAACAAGAGATCAGCCAGCTGAAGCATGACAAGGGAGAAGCTGTTTACTTGGCCAAGACCTAAAAAGTACTTGCAGCATTCTGAAGCGTAAGAAGGAGGATTTAAATAGAGCTTATTTGGAGGTATCCAAATTCAACCAGCAATGGAATGCTACTTTAACTTCCAACAAAGGAAGAGAATATCAGCTTCATATTCAGATTGACCGGTTGAAGACACAACTCAAAGTCAAGGAGAGAGAGAGAAAGAGATAGGGGTGGAGTCTTCCCACAGATACAAGGTAGAGCAAAAACTTCATGATACCTTGTCAACCTTGGAGGAGATAAAGATTCGAGCAGAGGTAAAGAGACCCAGGTTAGAAGATAGTTTTGGTGAAGATGCTTGGGAGGATCTTTGTCTTTATCTCAGAGAGGTGATATCCAGAAGGACCGTCCTCATCAACTCTTTTTGATTTATGAGATTTGTCCATAGTATTCTTATCCATCTCAGCTATTTCTCATTCTCTTGGAAACTAGTATCAAAAGGGAAATTTTCCTGTAAACACATGTGCATGTTTGCATCTTTACATCCTACATTTTCATATGCATAGCAGGTGTGCTTGGTGGTTCTTGTCCTTATTTCTGCTCGATTTTCAACAGTTACAGGATTGAAGAACCCATTTTTCACAGGTACTCAACAAGGGGGAATAAAAAGAGAATCATGGATCAAGTGCAAGCTAAGTTACAGGAGGTCAGGGCTCATATGGCTCAGTTCATGGAATTGATGCAGAATGTCGCCAGTGGGCAGGAAGAGTTGAGAACTATGGTCTAGCCGTTGGTAGCACGGGTTGATGAAGAAGGAGTTGTGCATGGAGGGTCTGGTATTATACCTCCACCTGTAGGTAGTTCTGTTCCAGTAAGTGGTCCTACTGTTGTTATTCCTCCGGGTGGAGGTGTTGCAAATGAAAACGGTAATGTTGCAGGAGGAAATGTGTGTGTTGTAAATGGACCTATGGGGCCTCAGTGGGAAGATAACCAAGATGACGTCTTTTCAGTGAAGGATACAAAATATGAGTTACCATCTGAAGCGGACAAGAGGTTTAAGTTAATTGAAGAGAAGATGAAGTCCTTGGAGGTGCAAATTTCTTTGGGTTTGGATATGTCTGATCTTGGCTTGGTTCCAGGGGTTAAGGTTCCCCTCAAATTCAAAGTACCTGACTTCAATAAGTACAAAGGGACAACCTGTCCTAAAGTAAATATCCGGGAATTTTACAGAAAAATGCATGCTTATTTTGAAGATGAGAAGCTTTTGATGCACTTCTTCCGGGATAGTTTGGTCGGAGCGTCGCTGGAGTGGTATATGAGATTAGAAAGGGCTCACATTCGTAGTTGGCAGGAGCTGGAAGAGGCTTTTGTTTTCCATTACCAATATAATAGTGACATGGCGCCAAACAGGGTGCAACTGCAGAGTTTATCACAAAAGAGCAATGGGAGTTTCAAGGAATACGCCCAGAGGTGGCGTGATCTGGCTGCAAGGGTTCAACCTCCCATGGTGGAGAGAGAACTAATTGATATGTTTATGGCTTCGTTACGAGGTATGTACTTTGAGAAGTTGATAGGATGCATGACTGCTGGGTTTTCTTATCTAGTGATGGCTGGAGAGCGCGTAGAGAGCGGAATCAAGTCCAGAAAAATCTCAAATGCTGGTGGGTCTTCTGCAGGAGGAGCAAAGAAAGTATATTTTGCTAATCACAAGAGAAGAGAGGGGGATACAAATTCCATCTCACACAGAGATATGGGAAGAGCACAACATCAAGTTGCCTCTATGGTTATTCCGACTGCACCTCAGCAACAAGTTAACGCTCCGCGTCCCTACGTGGCAAGGAAGAGAATGGCTGACAGACAATTTGAAACTCCACCCATTCCATATTCACAATTACTACAGGACTTGTTACAATTGCAGTTAGTTCAAAAGGGGACTTTAGTGCCCCTTACTAGCGTGTCACCCCTAGGATATGATGAAAATGCCAAGTGTGATTTCCATTGCGGTGCTCCGGGTAAAAGTATTGATAACTGCAAAGCTTTTAAGCATAAAGTATAGGATTTTCTTGATTCCAAGGCCATTAATTTTACCAATGACGTTCAAATATAAATCAGATGCCTATGCTGAACCACAGGGTGCCAAGGACTAATGCTATCATTTAAGGAGAAAAACTAAATTTGGTAACTGACGTAGAGGAGTTGAAGACTCCGTTGAGTGTTTTGAAGGTCAAATTATTGAAAAGAGGAGTGTTCATAGGATGTTATGATAATTGTTCGGGGTGTGAGAAAAGGCCTGAGGGTTGTGTTTTGTTGAAGAAGGGAATTCAGAAGATGATCGACGAGGGTTATTTACAGTTTGATAGGGTAATTAAGGAGAATGAAGCGAATACTGAAAAAGACGAGGTTGCCACTATATCTATCCCATTCCGGACAATCAATATTTCAGCATCCGCAAGGCCAGTCCCAGTGATTATTACTACTCCTGGACCGGTACCTTATGAGAGCACTAAGGCCATTCCATGGAATTACGGGGCCGAAGTATTTTGTAATGGTCAGAAGCAAGAATTGGTGAGTTTTTCTTATGAAGGTTCTTCGGTGGAAAACATAGTTGGTACTGGTGGCATCACAAGAAGCGACATGGTCTTTTCCTTGCTACAAAATATTGTTAATAAGGGAAAGGGGAAGGTTGTAGTAGAAGAAGAAATTCAATAGCAAAGGGAGAAAGACTATTTGGCTAAGGATACTGAATAATTTATGAGGCTTATTCGTAAAAGTCACTACAAGATCGTAAATCACTTGCATCAGACACCTTCTAAAATCTCTATTTTATAATTGTTGTTGTGCTCAGAGGCGCACATAAGTGCTTTGTTGAAGATCTTGAATACGGCGTTCGTGCCACAAGAGATTTCTGTTAATCACTGGAAGGAGTGATAGCCCACGTAAATGCTGGTAATGGTTTAGGCTTCACTTAATTGGACTAAACTCCCACCAGGAGAAACCATAACCACGCTCTGCACATACCCATAGAGTGCAGGGGAGTTGTTTTATCCCATGTGTTAATTGACACGGGATACTCACTTAATGTGTTGCCGAAGAAGGCGCTAATGAAGTTAGATACTTAGGGCTTAATCGACATGCCAAGTGATTTGGTGGTAAGGGTGTTTGATGGAACCAGGAGGTCGGTATTCGGTGAGATCACATTACCAATTCAGGTGGGACCAAAGGTTTTTGGTGCAGTCTTTTATATTATGGACATCCAGCCAGCCTATAGTTGTTTGGTTAGTCGACCTTGGATACATCCTACCGAGGCAGTCACCTCGACTTTACATTAGAAGTTGAAGTATATGGTGGAAGGGAAGGTTATTACAGTCTGTGGAGAGGAGGACATTATGATCAGTCATCTGTCGTAATTTAAGTATGTGGAAGTAGACGGAGAGATTCATGAGACGTTGTGTCAGGCTTTTGAAACAGTACATATTCAGGAGAGGCCTCATGTAGAAGACAAAAGTCCAGAAATTGCAATGTCCTTATTTAAGGAGGCTCGTGCTATTTTAGAAAACGGTTCTTCGTAGAAGTGGGGCCAAGTTCTCAATGTTCCTAATAAGCAAGGCAAGTTTGGTTTGGGTTACAAGCCGTCCAGCTCTTCTCAAAGTGCCCAAAGGTACAGAGGACCAATACAGTTCACCAGTGGTGGCGTTATTTACGACAGGATCAATGCTATTGGGGAGGACGAAGAAGATTGTGACTTTGATATGGATGCTTGGATTTGTATGTGCATCCCTAGGAAAAAGCTTTGCAATTGGTCTGCGGAAGAGGTTATACAAGTCACATCGGAAACATAAATTTCCATCTTTTGATTATGTTTGGTCCTGCGCTCTGCCCAAGGCGTAGTGACTTTGTTGTGGGGCTCTTTTCTTGACATTTAACTTTATCATGAATAAAAAGACGTCCTGTTGCATTCAAATTTTGTGATCTCTATTTTTCTTGTTTTTATTTTTATGCACTTTTATAAACAGAAAATTGGCAATGTGCTTTGTGTTTGTTCGCATATCATGATCAGCATAAAACATCAATCATGCAGGTTGTACATCTCAGATACCATCAATCCTGATTCGGCTATGACTCTGTATGACTTTGATAATCCCATTTATCAAGCCGAAGAAGAGACTGATGAAGACTGTGACCTACCCGAGGAATTGGCTAGACTACTCAAACAGGAGGAAAGGATCATTTTGCCTCATCAGGAGGATATTGAAGTTATCAATTTGGGTACCGAGGACTACAAGAAAGAAGTCAGAGTTGGGGCTGCATTGGAAGACGATGTCAAGAGAAGATTGGTAGAAATGCTCTTACCAAGACATGCCTGGGCTTACAAATATTATGGTACACTATCTACCTCTTCAAGAAGAATGCCCGCCTGTGAAGCAAAAGTTTGGAAGGACCGGACCTGATATGGCAGTCAAGATCAAAGAGGAAATTCAGAAGCAATTAGATGTTGGTTTCCTTGCTGTCACCACTTACCCTCCGTAGGTCGCTAATATTGTTCTTGTACCTAAGAAGGATGGAAAAGTCAGGATGTGCATACATTATCGGGATTTTAATAGAGCGAGCCCAAAGGACAATTTCCCGCTCCCTCATATTGATGTACTGGTTGATAATACAACTCAGTATTCGGTGTTTTCATTCATGGATGATTTCTCTGGGTATAACCAAATCAAAATGGCCCCAAAGGACATGGAGAAAACTACTTTCATCACACCTTGGAGAATGTTTTGCTACAAATTTATGCCTTTTGGATTAAAAAATGCAGGGGCAACTTACCAGCGGGCAATGGTGACTCTCTTTCATGATATGATTCATCATGAGATAGAAGTGTATGTTGATGACATGATTGCGAAGTCGCGGACATAGGAAGGACATCTGGTCAATCTTTTGAAGCTATTTGAGAGGTTAAGGAAATTCAGGTTGAGGTTGAATCCAAACAAGTGCACTTTCGGAGTGAGGTCAGGAAAGTTATTAGGGTTCATTGTCAGTGAAAAATGAATTGAGGTAGATCCTGCTAAAATAAAAGCTATACAAGAAATGCCTAAGCCGAGAATAGAGAAAGAGGTTCGTGGTTTCCTGGGGAGATTGAACTACATTGCGAGGTTCGCATCTCACCTTACAGCCACTTGTGAACCAATATTCAAATTGTTGAAGAAAGATCAAGCAGTCGTCTAGAACGAAAACTGTCAAATGGCATTTGAGAAAATAAAAGAATATTTGCAGGAAACTCCAATATTAATGCCTCCGGTTGCGGGGAGACCTCTGATAATGTATCTCACGGTTTTTGAGAATTCCATGGGTTGTATGCTTGGTCAACACAATGAGACATGTAGGAAAAAACATGCTATTTATTACTTGAGTAAAAAGTTCACTGATTGTGAGTCGAGGTACTCAATGTTGGAGAAAACATGTTGTGCACTTTCTTGGGCAGCTAAGCGTTTGAGACAGTAGATGTTAAATCATACAACCATGCTGATTTTGAAGATGGATCTGATTAAATATGTGATTGAAAAGCAGGCATTTTTTGAAAGAATTGCTAGATGGCAGATGGTTTTAACAGAATATGATATTCAGTATGTTTCTCAAAAAGCTATTAAGGGGAGTGTATTGTCAGAGTATTTGGCGGAACAGCCTATTGAGAATTATCAACCTATGAGATTTGAATTTCCTGATGAAGATAATTGCCTCATCAAGTAGATTATCAGGATGTGCATAGATTATGAGATTAGAAATTGTTAGATTTTAGTATTAATCTTTAAAATGTGTTAATTATATGGTGTTTGGAATTGGTGTATTGGTATACTATATAGACCAATTAATAATTATAAATATAGAAATTGAAGTAATGAATTGTGAATTTCTTATTTTCAATACTCTGGCGATACAATTATTAAAGAACGATTCAATTCTCACCCACTTGTAGCGTAAAAGACCTGATGAAAGAAAAAAAATATAGGTGATTCTTTTATGCTAATTACTGTAGCAGAATGAATTGAATTGAAGTAATGAAAGAATTGAAGAGGTAGTGAATTTGTATACCACTTCCCCTGTAGCGCATTATTTAATGTACGTAGGAAATGTGAACCTTCCATTTTGTTTCAATAATGTAGCAATTAAGTAAGTGGCAATGAAAGCAACATATATTAGGCTAGTTCTTTACTCTATGTTGTAGCAATCAATTAAATATTAGGAAATCAAATGTTTTTTTTTCTCTAAGTTATCATGTTACTGTAAATGGAAATGGAAGCGGATATATATATATATAGAAATATATATATATATATATATATATATATATATATATATATATATATATATATATATATATATATATATATATATATATATATATATATATATATATATATATATATATACACTTGTGAATTGTAAACTTCTTTTTCTTTCTCAATTTCCTGTAGCAATACATAATTTGCTATTAGAATTTATTTAGATTACTAATATCTTAAATGAATTAATTAGTAACCAAATAAATGTGAAGACTATTAATATTTCCTTTTTAGTTTAATTATATATCCTAATTTTATTAGCTTAAATAATAGTAATATTAATATATATCCTCATTTAATTAATGATATTTTCTTGTTATTGTTCTAATATTGAATTTGATTATTAGTGATGGATTAATTACTCAATATTTATTTAGTGGTGTGTGATTGTGAATTGAGATGGAATTGTATTGGTACTTGTGGATTATTTGATAATGGTGGTGATGATGTTTGAAATAAGAATGCCATGATTCTTGAAAATGTGTTTGTACGTGCAAATGTGTGGTAATTCAAGTGTGATGAATTGTTGAAGATATGCGTGGATGTTAAGATTAGGAAATGATCTTAATTGCATATGATTGTTGAATTTGCATACACATCATTTGTGTCAAGAGGCAATGCTTGCTAGTTCTGTGGGAGCTAGTGACTTGTCCCAAACCTAGAGCGGGGTTTGAAAGCTTAGGGAATGGGCATTTTGCGTGTTATTGGTCTAGGGGACGGACCCGGTTTAAATGTAAAAACCGAAAAATAATAACAAGTTTTGGTTCCACATGACATGATTTGCATTGAGTCATGCAGTGAGTTTTGCATTGAGCCTCATTATGTATATGTATGTGCTATGAGATTATGGGTGATATGTGAAACTGATAAATTGTTGAATTATGGAATTACGTGTATATACATGTGAATAGTATGGTTAGTTGAATAATATTCTGTTGATGAAACTTTTGAAATGTGAGAATAATTGTGATTATGTTTGTATGCCTTAAATTATATATTATCTTATAATTTCAATAATTATGTCAATTCTCACCCTTCTGTTAGAATGATGTTTTATACATCATCGCTCAGATACCGAGGAGTAGAGTTGCTTCTAGCGCGAGCTAGCCGTTGGAGTAGCTTGATTTGTGTCTTTATTTATTTGGGTCGATTCATGCTCTGATTATGTAACACTGGGGAATGTTTCAATTTCATATTTTGAGAGATACTTTATGTACTCTACTTTTTTCTGTTATTTGTTATTTTGAATTATAAAAGTATTGACTTTTAAGCTTAAGTATTGATTATGAATGAGATGAGCATGAGACTTTCTTTAAGCCTATTATGATTAAAGTAAATTCGCTGCTACATGCTAATGTGAAAATGTATGAAAGATATGAAGTTATTTAAGTGCTATTGAGCATGATAGGTGTTTGTGTGATATAAAAAAAATTATATGACACCCTTTTGTGTTTAGAAGGGTGTTACACGTACCACCGAGTCCTCTTAATGTTTTGACATCTTCTTGCCCCTTTGTTATGTGGGGCATTGACATGATTGGAAAGATTGAACCGACAGCCTCCAACGGACATCAGTTCATCATTGTCGCCATTGATTATTTCACCAAGTGGGTAGAAGTAACTTCTTTCGCCAATGTCACGAAATAGGTGGTGGCCTGTTTCATAAAGAAAGACCTCATCTGCCGATATGGGATACCAGAACGACTCATTACTGACAATGGCTCGAATTTGAACAATAATATGATGAAAGAATTGTGCCAGAGTTTTAAAATTGAACACCACAACTCTTCACCGTATCGTCCAAAGATGAATGGTGTTGTTAAGGCAGCAAATAAGAATATCAAGAAGATTGTGCAGAATATGGTGGTGACTTACAAAGATTGGCATGGGATGTTGCCTTTTTCTTTACATGGTTATCGCACTTCGGTGCGTACATATACTGGGGAAACACCTTTCTCGTTAGTATATGGTACAAAAGTTGTTCTACCGTTGGAAGTCAAAATTCCTTCTTTGAGGATATTGTCTGATGTGAAGCTTGATGAAGCGGAATGAGTGAGGACCAGATTGAAGCAAATGAGCCTGATTGATGAAAAGAGATTGACAGCTATTTCCCATGGCCAGCTATACCAGATCACAGGGGCAAGTGGACTCCCAACTATGAAGGTCCATATGTAGTAAGAAAAGTTTTCTCTGGCAGAGCCTTATTGCTATCAACCATGGATGGCGAATATTTTATGTCCCCTGTGAACGCGGACGTAGTAAAAAAATATTTTGCTTAAAATAGACTCACTGGATATAAAAAGAAAAGTCCAGGCAAAAATGGGGCATCCCGGCGAACCCTTAAAAAGAAGAAGAAAAAGTTCGGGATAAAATTAGGGATAAAAATAAATAAAAAAGTGAACCCGCAAAGTTGAAAACCAGAAAGGGTGACTTTGGCAAAAAAAAGGGTAGCTCGGTGGATTGAAAACCTGCAAGGGTGATCCAGGCAAAAGTTAGGGATTAAAAAGCAAACAACTACGGTCTGCGTTCGATCTACGAATTTATCTTGGTACACGGTCACCCTGAAGGTTAAAGACCAGTCCAATTAGCCTTTTCATAAGAAAGAGCATTGGTGAAGCATCAAGAATATGTGGGTCTGTTTCCACATTTCCGACATTTATGTATTTTCTTATTTTTACTTTTCGCGCAATTTCCTCTTTTCAGGGATTGCATCCACTTATCATTTGCCTATTTACAAGCCATTTCCAATCAATACAATATTATTCACTCAAAGAACTTTTCATTTCTTTACTTTTGCTATTATGTTTGCAAAACAGGGCGTCTATATTTTTGATAAACTTTACAGGTGAAAATGTAGGGGCCCCATAAAGCATGTTTAAAATGAGAATTTACGTGACCGATACCGTGTATGGTAACTGAGGTAACTCTTTTATAGTTAGGGCACCCTATTTTGTTGTGTGATTGCAGGTCATTAAGGTTATTGACCTAGCATTGCGTTACTCCTGTTAAAGAGATTTCAAAGATGTTCATATCAGTTGAGGTGCTGCTACGCAGTCAGAAAAATGCTTCAGTAAAAGGCTCTTTGTCGCCCTATAGAAAAACGTTTGCCATACCCGCATAGTTTCATCATCAAATCAGAAATGATGTCGCCGACAGTGACATACGGTTAAACCCAGCAGGGTAAGGATGGAGGATGTTCTTCGATGGCAAAGTGAACCCTAGTTAGCTCACAAATTCGACGCTCATATTAAAATTAAATATTTGGATAAAATATTAAATTTTTGACGAAGTATGATAAACTTTCGAGTAAAGAGCCTTTCGAGTAGGCTGAGTGATTTAAGTATTTGGGACTTAGAAAATATTTGACCGAGGCTAAGGGCCAAGTAGTAGTGGAATTTTGAAATTCAAATAAAGGAGGGAGTAGTTATGCTTTCTCATGACTAAGCAAGACAAGTGGCGTACATCCAGCAAGAGACTACATGCGACATGACACTTGTCATGGGATGGTTATTTTAGGAAGTTAATGGTAGTTAATTTTACTATTATAAATAAGGACCCTAGCAATAGGATTCAGTGTGTTGTAATTTGCTATTGTACAAGTCACTCCCAAAATTACTCAAAGTATCCGAGTGTAGACAAACGAGTTCTAAGGAGAATGTACGTCTTGTAAACACACCATCTTGACATTTTAATGAAACTTAGTTTATTTTACTTAATTTTAAAGAGTTTATCTTTACTTCCTTGCAATTTACCTTTGTTATTTTGCTTTAATCTGTTCAATGTTGTAAAGGTTTTTTTTCGACCTTGTTCCTACAAATTCACGTCTTTTCCTTTCAGTCAAATCTTACCCTTACATTACCATTTTGTCTTCAAAAACACTGTCGAAGTGTTAGTTTTAAGTAGTTTCTTTCAAACAGAATTTAGCACATGTGCTAGGATCAATATGATCGATCCTGTAAGTCGCCAATGTTAGATTTGGAAGATCAGCGGCTGTTTTCCAATTTTCAAGGGAAACAAATTGGCACGCTGTCGCTACTGCGAGAATCGGCGTCGGCTATGACAGAAGAGTCGCCACCGTGCGTTATTTATCCCACAAAAGGGAAAGGAAATGCTCAGAGTAAACCTAACGCAAAGAGGGAAAGGAATGGTCATCGCAACCAAATCCTGGATTCGGGAGTCGGTTACGCAAGGGGAAGGTATTAGCACCCCTCACGTCCGTCGTACTCGACGGGATCCACACTTGTTTTCTATCTAATGGTGTGTTATTCTATCTACTCTACAGGTCTGGGTTAAAAAGAAAATAAAATGACTCGGCAAAGTATCGCACTTTATGCCTACGTATCCCCGTCTGGAACGAGAAATCAGAGTCAACGTAGTTCGCCTACCTACGGGAAAGGAGGGGAAGGTTGCTCGCTAGGATATCACATCCTATGCCTACGTACTTTCATACAGCATGAATGATCAGAGCAAACGTAGTTCGGGCTACGGAGGACACAAGCTTGTCTGACAGTTTTTTATCTCCTTAAGAAAGGGTTTTCCTGATTAAGGGTCCAAGAGGACAAAAGCAGAGTTTGAATGTTTGTTTGAGTTTTTTTACGAAAGAAATGTTTTTTTAGTCTGTTGGCAACTTGTACTTCACTAAAAAGTTGTGATCTGAGAGTGACTACGTCGCATGTCACCCTAAGGGTATCATACTAAGCAGCCAGATTACTGAAGAGTGACCCTCCAACAACCTTTCTTCAAATAGCTTAAGGCTCGTAACGTACAGCACGCGTTATCCTTATTACTGTGTTTTTGAATTATTTTGAGATGAGAAGAGAAAGACGCTCTAAAAAACCTATGGTTGAAAGGGAAACTAACCTAATGTTATCATGCATGGTTTAAAAACCTAATGTCTATCATAATTCCCTCTTGCACAGAGGAAATCAGAGATCCTAGGGGATAAACAACAAAAGACAGCAAGCAATTCAGTAAACAGTAAACAGTAAACATGCATGCAATGCAACAGTACCAGAAAGGCAAGAGAGAAAACAATAGGCAAGAGGAGACAAGCTCCACCTCAAACCTAGAGGATAATCAACACAAGCAAAAATACAATACAGAAAAAAACAAAAGATACAGAGGAGGCAGCCCAAGCAACAACAACAAACTCCTACAGCAAACAACAACAACAAGCTCTAAACAGCACAGTTGGATAGACAGCAAAGTTGGATAGACAGTAAAGTTGACAGCAAAGGCTTCATCCTCAAGCAAGATTCTATCTTCAAGCTTCATCAATCTTCAAGCTCCAACAAGCACACTCCAAGAGGAGGATTAATCATCAAGATCAAGTTAGAATGTTAAGGAACTTAATGACAACCAAAGGAAATCACTAAGAACTCAACATTGCAAATGAAAGGTATCCTCAAAGTTCTACTCACTTGGGCATACCACTCATCCCTCCTAAGGAGAGATGGAGCTTCCCAAGAAGAAATTTATGTCATTGGATGAAATAGAGGCAAGCAATGCACTCTATGTTTGGAAGAAATAGTCAAAACTAGGTCTAAGGCACTTCCTAAAACCCTAACTTCCTAAGCTCCTGAGAAACTTCCACAAGAAGAAAAAGTCTTTAACTCCAAGCTCCAATCTTCAATCCCAAGCATCTTCAATGAATCGAGAAGCTCCACCAAAAAGAACTCAAGCTTAAACCCACTCCAAAGCAACCAACCATACCAAACAATCCAAAGACTTCAAGAGAGGAAACCAAAAACACAAGCAACTTGCAAAATACAACTAAAATAGAAAACAAAGTTGTAAAATTCTAATAAAATTCCTAGGGGAACATGAATATTTCTACTAACATCCAGCAAAAGATCTCCTCCTAATTCTATTCTAATCACTAGAACAAAAATCAACAAAAAGAGGGAAGAATTACGAAAGAAGAAGAGAAAACAAGCAACATGCAAATGCAAACATGCGAGTGGAAAATGCACACAAGATTATGATTAAACAGCCAAAAACAGTGACAAACATCCATGATAATTCAATCCTAATGCAACACAATGATCTATGATGATTCGGATCGAACCGGCACGCGAACAAGCAAGCAAAATAGCAAAACAGGCCCTCTGTTACAGTGTTAATCGATTAACGCCAGGGGTTAATCGGTTAACCATTGAAAAACGCTTGAAAATTTTGAATATTTGAGTTGGTTAATCGATTAACCATATAGGTTAATCAATTAACACTGTGCCAGAGGTGAAAAACAACAGTTCAGAATCACTTTTCAGCAGCTTATCACTTAAGCAAACACTCCTATTATCATGTGATTGATCATGCACGAAATTAAACCAGCAAACATTGATTTAAACAACATGTAAACACAATAACACAATAATATCATGGATCAAAATCAACATATTCAATCAAATGCAAAGATCCACATGCAAATTGTGCAAATAAGTTCGAAAACAAAATCGGATCAGAATTCCAACCTTCGGATTGGAGACTTGATCCGGTACTTGTTGATTCAACTGTAAATGAGTAGATCTAAGCAAAGAAAACCAGAACTCTTCAAGATCCACACCAATTCTTGTAGTAGAAATGTATATCCACCAAGAACAACTCAAAATAAGCCAAATAATCACTTCCTAGAACTCTTAAAAATTCAGATCTGCTTGTGCACGAAAATTGGATGATGAAATGGAATTGATGGAGTGAATTAATGGAGGTTTAGCTCTTAGAAATCAATGATTCCAATGAAGAATCGATGATCTCAAGGAGAAGAACTTTGAGTGAGGTTTTTGAGATTGGAAAATTGAGAGAGAATTGAGAGAAAATTGAGAGCAATTCTGAAAATGAGAGTGAATTATGAGGATTTTCCTTTTGAGGTTTGGAGTGAATCAAATATATACACTCTTGGTTTGGATCCAAAGCAAGGATTGGAAAATGGCTTGGAAAATGTGGTATGGAATGAGGTTTGGACATTTGGAGGGAAAATGAAATTTGATAGTGTTCTAGATCCTTCCCAAGTGTGAAAATGCAATTTAAATGACCAAAATTGGACCCCAAAGGTGGCTGGACTTGAAAAATCACGTGCAAGGCAAAACCTGCTGTGGTTAATCGATTAACCATATAGGTTAACCGATTAACACTATTAAAAATTTAAATCTGGACTGATTTTCACATGGTTAATCGATTAACCCTATGTGTTAATCGATTAACACATTCAAAAATTTGAATTTGGCGCCTTTTGGAGGGAAACTTGCCCCTTTGCCCGTTTCCTGCCGTTCTGAACTCTGTTTAGCTGCTAAAAGCCATTCTTGATTGCTCTGACCATGGGAACATTGTACATAATCTGAATGCTGCTTTTGACATGAAAATGCCCTGCAAAATAAAATAAAATCGGTCGCTCGATCGCTGGGCAAAACAAGTGTTGAAGCCTCTGATGTTTGTTGTTTAGCCTCTTGCACTGAAATTTGCACCTGGAGCCACCTGAATGCCTTGATCCTCTGCCTCGAGAATAAATTCTATGCAATGCAAATGCTAGAACAATGCAAATGATAATGCAATGAAACATAAACCAAGTAAAAGATGTTGAGCAAATTTTGGGGTGCAACAGCTGCCCCTATTCAAGCGGCTTGGACCTGATTGGGTGAAGAGTGAACGACCTTCAGACAATCAAGGTAAAAGACGGTTGAATACAAAAGAAACCCGGAAATTTGCCAACCGTAGAAATAAACTGTGAAAACTGCTTGGGGGAAATATCCAGAAAACCGAATCCAGTTGTTACGGCAACAAACTGATCAAATATCTGGTAAAGAACTCGACTTTATCACCAGTTACCTGCGTGACGCCACAGATAACAAACTCGAAGGTTGGATCAACATGCACTTGATCCTCTCACATCGTCTAATGATAGACAGGAAGAGAAATATACTCACATCGTCTAGAGAAATACGGAAAGAGAAATACAATCACATCGTCCAATGATAGACGGAAAGACACCATCCCAAAGGAAACAAAATCCAATACTCACGACGTCTAAAGATAGACGGAGAAAATCATCCCGAAGGCCAGATCAACATGCACTTGATCTTATCACGTTGTCTAAAGATAGACAGGGAGAAACACTTGTCCGAAGAACCACATCGACAGTGAGAACTAGCGGAAAGAAAACCATATGAATTTCAACACCACCCATCAAATTTCAGAATCCTTTCGTATACAGGAATTGATGGAAAGAACAATATCTTCAAAGGGTCCACATCATCAGTAAGAACCAACAGGAAGAAAAACCACCTTCAAAGAGCCATGTCGTCGATAAGGATCAACAACTAGGAAAACCAAACATTCTTTAAAGAGCCTCGATGTCAATAAGGATCAACAGTCAGAAAAACCTCTTTTGAAATGTCATCTCATCCGATAAACAGAAAGAAAGCCAATATCTAAAAGATCACCTTGAAACCTCTCAACGTCTAAAGATAGACAAAGAAAACCATACCCAAAACTCATGACGTCTAATGATAGACGGAGAAAAATCATAATCGAACTCATGACGTCTAAAGATAGACGAAGAAAACCATATCCAAACTCACGACGTCTAATGATAGACGGAGAAAACTCGCTGGGGAGACACATCGTCAATATGAACTGACGGTAAGAAACCTGCTAAAAAATCACCTGCTCAAACTTCACGTCGTCTAAAGATAGACGGAAAAACCCATATCCAAACTCGCAACGTCTAAAGATAGACAGAGAAACAACTTTGAAACTTCACATCGCCTACAGATAGACGGAAAGAAAACCATACCCAAACCCACGATGTCTAATGATAGGCGGAGAAACAACTTTGAAATTTCACATCGTCTACAGATAGACGGAAAGAAAACCATACCCAAACCCGCGACGTCTAAAGATAGACGGAGAAACAACTTTAAAATTTCACATCGTCTACAGATAGACGGAAAGAAAACCATACCCAAACCCGCGACGTCTAAAGATAGACGGAAAAAACCATATCCGAACTCATGACGTCTAAAGATAGACGGAGAAACAACTTTGAAACTTCACATCACCTAAAGATAGACGGAAAGACAACTTGCTAAAGAAACACATCGTCAATATGAATTGACGGGAAGAAGAGTCTGTCGATATCAGATGACTGATGAACAAAGCATAACCGTCGCATGATCTGAAAATCCAATAAACCAATGAGATGTCCGAATAAAGCTGTTGGATAAATTCCCCTGAACTGATTACAGAGTGATTCATGTTGCCACAGAAGGCTGATAGAAAAACTGGCTTATGCTTCGTATGCATATGCGTATGTTTGAATTTTTCTATGGCGTAATGCTCCATATAGGATGGAAATGCTACTCATTTGAGGATGAAATGCAGATATGATGCGAATATGATGATATATGCAAGATGTAAATGCAGGCTGGGGTCGCTGGAGAAGTTGGATACAGAAAACCGTTTCATCAAAATAAATGCTGAAACAAAACCAACTCTACTGGGGATAACCAGGTATCACAGAATTATTCCAGCAAAATAAATGCTGGAAAGGTGAAGCCAACTCCATTGGGGATAACCGAACGTGCCAAGCATGATTGGACTTCTGTCAGGGATAGGTTACCCGTGCCAATGAAAATTGGACTTTTGCTGGGGAAAACATACGGAGTCTTCCTGCGTACCAATGAAGATTGGATTTTGAAATGATGTGCCAACACGGATTGGGCCTCACAGTGATTGCCAATATGGATTGGGCTTTAGGAATGGCTTGCCAAAGAGGATTGGGTTTTACGCTATCCGTGAGGGGTCATATATAATTGACACTGGACAACCTCCTGTCTGAATTCACGATTTCTGGTTGAAGAGTCAAGGGACGGTAACACGACTTCCCGACATTCGTCTCAAACTTGAAGATCGACTGAATCTGCTCAAGTAGCTCTGAGTAACTATGATGACACGGAAAAGAACAATTCCTTCGCTTCTGATATTGCCCTAGCCTGTGGGATCTCTGGAGGATACTCCTCAAAAGGAAATTTGAAAATCTGTACCCTGATGGTCTGATATGAACTGCTTCAGCACTCTGAACCTCGGAGAGATGCTTCAGATCAAATACCCTTCAGACAAGAAACAACTTCGGCGCTTTTCTTAGAGTGGCCTGCCCTTGTCTGCAACGACTTTGCCCCTGATAGGCTGATCTGCGGGGAGATACACTGGTTTTCCTCGAGAGATTCATCAAATCTCGACCTGACTGCTTCAGAATAACTGACTTCGGGTGGCTGACATCACTAGGGATTATAGCTTGCCCCAGTTCACAGAGTATTTGGGCGTTCTGCATTCTATCATGATCGTACTTTCCACTGTAGGAAACTTTCCTGCTGTCAAGCGCTTACTCGCAAGTAAAACCAATTGTTCTGCACAAAAGATATATTAATGCAATGCATATGACAGTTTTGACATCCAATCTGTTCACCAGAAAAGGAAAAACAGTTCATGGCATATAATGCAGAAATCATCTATCAGAATATCAACATCAGTACCAACATGGTAAGAAGAACCCTTTTAGGAGTTGGCTTCGACGTGATCTTTACCGATGTATGCCTTCGAAACGACCCTGCTTCAATTAGGACTTTTGAAGGTTGTAACGTGGTCAGGTTCACGGTTTTGAAAGAAAGGATAAAGGCTCAAATTTTATTTTAACCCACCCATTCTCCTTGATGTTCTCCAATCCTATGTTCGGCTAATTCGACCTTAGCGTTTACCTCTTAAAGATTGAAATATAGGAGTGATAGTTCGAGAAACTATGCATTTTTGGAGTGACAGCCACTCACTCTTCGTCTTTGACACTTGGGGTCACACGACTCGTATTTCATTTGAGGATTTTTCTTTTGTAATCCTTTTCATTTTTCTTTTTCTTTCCCTAACTTTTGCCTGGACTGACTCTTTTGAGTTTCTTTTGATTTTCAAGTCCAGCGGGATGCCCTTATTTTTGCCTAAGTCGTTTGTTTTCAAGTTTTGACTTAGCGGGCTTTTGATTCTTTTTCCTTCCCTCTTTTTTTTTTGAACAAGTTGTGTGACACTGGTTGTCTGACTCTTTGGGGAATAATGTGACTGTTTCACTTTTGAAATTTAACCCTTGTGGTTTTTTAGGCACGACCTCTAGAGGTGTGATTGATCCTCAAACGGACACTCCTTTTTGTAATTTGGACGTTTGGTCAAATTAGCTAACACCTACCCTGCCCCAGGTTAAGATTGAGGGTTTTTCATTTTCAGAAAGAACTCATACTACTAGGCTCAAAGGGGTTGACAAGGGATTATCTTCCTTATATCTCCGGTGTTTAGGGATTTGAAACAATGCCTGTACATCATCAGCAGGTTCTATTTCAAAAGCATACAATATCAGAAGCTTGCATGTCGTTCATTTTCGTCATCCTCCCCGGATTCCGCTTAACCAAGCGTTGGATATCTGTAAAAATCAATTAGTGAACAAGAATGGATTTAATCAAAACATGCATACTCATTTCATTATCATCAATTGAATGGAAACAACAAGTTTTACAAATAAGATTGCAATTTAAACAGGAAAGAAACTACAAACAATGACAAGATAAAACAAAGGAAAATGTCAGCTTCTGAGAACCGGGCTTTCACATCTGATTCGCTGCTGAACCAGGCATCTTCAAAGTTGCTTGTTGAAACCATTCCGCTCAAAACGGTGTCGCTACCGCGAAAATAAGGTGTCGGCAAAACAGAAGAGTCGCCACCTTTCGTTATTTATCCCTCAGAACGGGAAAGGAAACGATCGGAAAAACCTGACGAAAGGGTATAAGACAAGGTCATCGCAACCATTGTCTAAGTTCGGGAGTCGGTTACGCAAGGGGAAGGTATTAGCACCCCTCACGTCCATCGTACTCGATGGGATCCACGCTTGTTGTGTTTATATGACGGGTTGGTTTTATCTATCTACCTATCAAGGCTGGTCAAAAAGAAAAGAAAATGACTCGGCAAAGCGT
The DNA here is from genome assembly GCA_963859935.3 of Lathyrus sativus. Classification (NCBI taxonomy): domain Eukaryota; kingdom Viridiplantae; phylum Streptophyta; class Magnoliopsida; order Fabales; family Fabaceae; genus Lathyrus; species Lathyrus sativus. Next base: position 105,057,505 of record OZ012737.1, read on the forward strand.
CGCGCTTTATGCCTACGTAATCTCATCAGAGAATGAGAAATCAGAGTCAACGTAGTTCGGCTAACTACGGGTTATGGGGAAGGTGGCTCGCCAATACATCAGTATTGTGCCTACGTACTCTCAACAGGTATGAGAGATCAGAGCTTACGTAGTTCGGGAAAATACGGATTACGGGAATTCAGATTCATCTGTTTTATCGAGTAGGGTTAACAAACAGGTCCAACAGTTTGGTGTACGCAGCTCGACCCTTGGAGACTTAAGCGTTACCGTTTGCGGTAGAACTGAGAGTTAACGACACTCTTTTCTTCATAAAAGCTTCCTTTGAATTATGGGCCCACGGGGCAAAAAGGTTTGAAGTTTGTTTTCTGTCTTTTACGGAAGAACTATTTTTTATGTTTGTTTGCAACTAATATCGCACTAGAGACTATGACCTGAGAGTGAATGCATCGCATGTCACCCAAAGGGTGCCATATTAAACATCCAGACTGTTGAAAAGAAACTCTCCAACAATCCTTTCTCAGATAGCTTAAGGCTCGTAACGTACGACGTCACTTAACCTTTATTACTGTATTTTAATTTGTTTTGAGATGAGAAGAGATGGGAGACTATCAAGTCCTAATGTTCTCATGCCAAGGATTCAACCTATGGTTGAGGTTTGAAACAGGGAACTCCTAGAAGTTATCATGCATAGGTTTCAACCTAAAGTTCTAATCATCACTTCCTTATCAAAGGAAGTGAGATTCCTAGGGGATCATGCCAATGATAAACAGAGACAGATAAAGCATCAGCTTAAACAGTAAACAGATAAACAATACAGGGAATAACTGTAGATAAAATGCATGCAGTGCAAGTGAGGGAGGAAATGTGTGTGGGGCATCAGCCTCCACAAGCTCATCTCAACCTCAGGCCAGATATGAGTAACTGCAATCATACAGAAGAAGTAATATGCCATCAAGCAAACACAAACCACATAGACAAGGGAGCAAGGCTCTACCGAATACCCGCAAGCAAAGCCATACAGTAAAAATACAAGCAGAGGGAGCACCTCATCCTCTAGTGCAATCATGCTCCTAGTTTACATCAGTCTAGATATGAACTTATTCTAATGCATCAAGCAAATCAAACAAGTCACATCAATACAGTTGCACAGAAAGCAAACAGACAGTCAAGAAAAGAAAGCAGATCAACCACTCCTGCAACTTCACAGCTAAAGCTCCTCTGACATCAGTCCAGTCATCAGTCCTCAACCACCCTTCAAGGCTATCATCTTCAATGGCAAGTGTCAACTTGCTTCTCATACATCCACATAAGTATCAACTTATTCTCTCTCCCTCAAGCCTCAGCTCTTCAATAAATTCCACCTTCAGGCTTCACCCCTAATACCAAGTGTCAACTTGGCTCCTTCAGGCTCTCAATATATCAACCTAAGTATCAACTCACTCCTTCTTCTTCAAGCCTCAGCTCTTCAATCAATCTTAATTTGAACTTCTTCACAAGTGTCAACTTGGTCTTCAAGCTTCAGCTCTCTCCTCTTTACAAGTATCAACTTGTTCTTCTTCATCTACAAGCTTCAGCTCCTAAGGGTAATCTCCAAACACAAAGAAGTGTCAACTCCTAGCATATTCAATCTTCTAACAAGGAACTCCATCCTCTAGCAAGGGAGAAATATTCATCTAACAAGAGCAAAGTTTGGATGATTGGTAGCAGAGTGAAGACCAAAGGTCACCACTAAGCATCCTATCACCAGAGAAAGGGACCCTCAAAGGTTCTACCAACTTGTAAAGAGCCACACATCCTACCAAAGGAGGGATGAGGCCTTTACAAGGGGACCTTACATCATAGGAAGGAATGGGAGTGATCAACATCTTCCATGTTTATGAAGGAAGAGAATCTATCTAGGAGCTCTGCCTACAAACCCTAATCTTAACACCTAATCAACACTACACCAAAAGAAGGGAAGATCTTCACATCCAAACTTCTTCATTCAATCCATGGTAGCCCAAGCTTGTCTTCAACATCATCCAAGAGCAAGGGAGACAAAACCCTAATCTAAGGGAACTAAAGAAGTCATTCTAGTTGAATTAGTGCATTAGAATCATCTAAAGTTAGCATCTAAACTAAAATCAAACAAAAATAGTAAACTACATTGTAAATTCCTAAGGGATCCTAATTCAATCATGAATCTACCATACAAAAATCAGAGGTTGAATCATCCACCAAGTTCCAAAAATAAAATCTAAATCACAAGGTATCAACCATAAACCCTAAAAATGGAGCTTCTAAAGTTTCAACCCAAAACTACCACTTATATTCATCACAAAAGTGTGAGAAAAATCTAGGGGGAACATGCATATCTATGCTAGCTACACACAAAAAATCAAGGCCAAAATCATCATCACATGATCAAACCAAATTCAACAAGATCAAGCATCAACCATGATTATTTTAATGTCAATTAAAATGTAAAAATGCACATAAAATCCAAAAATGCATGGAATATTAATATTTTTTATCTAAAAAAATACTAGATTCAATCATGAATCCATGGCAAAAAGAATGGGATTAATTGAGTTATTTTTCCATTTTTTATGAATTTTCCAATAACCATGAATAAAATGAAAAATAAAATAAAAATCAAAATAAAATGACAAGTGCATGGTGTGAATAGCATGAAAAATCCATTCATTTTAGGGTTGGGCCCAAAAAAGGGTGTTGATAGCATCTATTGACTTAAGTCCAAAACCATCAGATTAATGAAACGCTGCGTTTCATAATAGTTCAGAAATCCTTCACAAATTTCCTTCACGCGTGGCCGTTGGATAATGCCTTCAGTCCAAGTCAACCTAAGATCTAATGGCTATCAAGTCATCTTCAACCTTTTTGAATCCCTGAACTCAGTTCACCCGCGCGCGCTTGAGTCACCGCCGGTGACTTCTCCGATCAACATTCCACAACCCTAACTCTCTATAGAATCCACCATTGGCCACGATTCCTTGATGAATCTTGTCCCAAATTTCCTCAGGAATCCATTCATGCCATTAATTCATTCTAAAACCCCAAGATTCGCAGGAACACAATCTCAACCGAAAATTGGAACAACCCTAATTGGTCACTAATCTCCAAATTGATGATCCAAAAACCTTCCTACATCAATCTACAATGCATCTAACACAATAATTCCTCTTGATTCTACCTAATTTGAGCCATGGGATAAGAACTGCATACCTGGTAAACTCGAGCAAACAGAGTGGTTGAATCTTCAAATCAACCCTCAAGAACTTGCAGAATCCTTCACTAGCCTCTAACCAACCTTCTGTATGCAACGAAAAGAGTTGAAATGCTTTGGATTCTTGAATTCGATTCTGAGTTGCAGATGAAAAATTTCAATGACTATCACACGATTCTTCACCAATCTTGTTCACTTCTCCATCTGGAATCATCCACCAATGCTAGAGCAAGCTTCTGAGATCAAAATCTTGGATTGAAATGGCTTCAAACCTTGTAACCGATTTTGATTTGCAATGAGAAATTTCAAAGTGCAATCTCACTCTCCTCTCTCAATTCTCACCAACCTTCACTCTGAACCACTTCTAAATCATATATAGAACAAGGATGAATGATCTAGAAAGTTCTAGATCATTCTAATGAGAAATTCAATATCTCACTTCACTTGAAAATCCAATCTCATGGTATATTCAAAACAGTCCTTGCATCATCTTGTATTCATTATGCTTTTCATCCAAATTCTCTCCAAATGAGATTATGAAAGTGTTTGGATTGAAAGGAACCTTGGTTATGCCTTGCATATTGGTTTGGCAATTGTTACTTATGATGTAAGTAACCACTTTTCAAAGCAAGTCCTTAAATTAACCCTCAAGTCAAAATTGTGGCAATGTCAATGTTCTTAAAATGTGTTTTACAATCAAATTGGTATGGCATATGGCTTGGTTTGGACATGTAGATCAAAAATCCCAATTTCCATCTTTGGTTCATTTGAAATTCATCCTTATTTTAGGCCATTTTTGTGATTTTGTGAAGCAAGCTATTCCAAGCTCTCATGACCTCTTGGCTAGCCTTAAAACATCATTTTGAACAAGTTTGATGTTGAACATTTTCCCATTTGAAGCTTGCAAATAGGAGTTATGGCCTTATGATTGAAATGACCTATAATCTCCAAATGACCAAAATGCCCTTGACTTGTCAAAGCCATAACTTGAGTTCTACCAATCCTATAAAGGACTTCTAGTAGTCAAATTAAAGATAAGAGAATAAGGAACAACATTCATGTTTACCAAAAGTTCATAAGAATCATACTTCTAGGGAAAAAGTTTCATGCAAGTTGGACAACTTTCAAGCTCCAAATTCACATACCTCAGATGACCTGTAACTTGTCAAAGTCATAACTTGAGTTCTACAAATCCTATCAAGGACTTCTAGTACTCAAATTAAATCTAATATCATGCTCTACAACAATCATGTTGGGGGCAAGATGAGATGACAATCACATCTTGAGCTAAATCGCCTTGAAGATAGGGGTCAGACTAGGGGATTTTACACTGTCAAGCCTTAGAAACCCTAGCTTGAAACTTCTCAAACTCTTCAATCATGATGAGTTGACCTTGGAATCATCCTTATAACATCGCAATGTATCAATCCATGGTCACATGGCTCTTGAATTAGGTTTCAACCTTCTTCAAATCATTAGTTGACTTAGGGTTGACCCAGTCAAACCCTAGCTGCACCAATCATGGCTGAGCCTTCTTAGTCTTGCACAATGACCTGTCTAGGCATCAAAGTGATCTTCAACACTTCTCATGAGCTCTCTCAAGACCTCAAGTCTAACTTCATGGCTTCAGAATCATCTGATGACTTCCCCCAACTCTCAAGTTAGGAGACACACCCTCTTGGTTTCAATCACTTTCTCTGAGGATCTTTTAACTTCTCTGACAAGGATATCAACCCTTGAGAACCTGAATAACCTTCTTAGCTAGCTTAAAACTCTTGTGTAGCCCTTGATTGGTAATCATACCTCTTGATCTCCTGCATACATGTCAATGAAATGTAAATGACAATGCTAATGTGAATGAAATGAAACATAAGCTAGGTAAAGAAATGTTGAGCAAATTTTGGGGTGCAACAAACGGCTACCGGGTGAACTGTCTCTCTGACTTCATTGGGTTTTGCTTAGCACGCAAGTTTAATCGATAACGAGAAGGCTGCTGATCCTGGAGAGGAGCTGATGTCTGTTGCAAAGACTGGACCGACTGTTGACCTTGAAAAGTTGAACCACTTGGCGGTTGAGTCTGAATTAACAGGGACTCCTTTTGTTCAGGCGCTATCATCCTCAGGCTTGGTCTACGTACCGGCAACAACTGGGGACAAGGGGATTCTGACACCTTTAAGTCCAGGATATACTCCTGATCTACTACAGCTTCAGAAACATCCATCATAATGGCAGCAGCTGGAATAGGACCATTAGGTACCGTTACGCCGCTCGGTGTAAATTCAATAGCTTTTGAGTCAATCAGGTCTTGAACCTTGTGCTTAAAAGCATGACAATTCTCAAGGCTATGCCCCGGTGCTCCAGAGTGGAAGTCGCAATGAGCATTCACGTCAAAACATGCTGGTAGGCTGCCCTTAGGTGGATCCAAAGTCCGAAGTTTGACCAACTGAAATTGAAGCAAAACTTGCAACGCCTGAGCGTATGTCATATGAATCTGGTCATAAACTCTGCCTCTCTTAGGCACCTGATTTTCCTGATCAACAATGCACTGGAGAGCAAAATACGAAGGTCCTCGTCGTCCACGAGACATCTGAGATTTATCAACCTTTGGCACAGGCTCCACAGGTACAGGTTCCACAGGCACAAGTGGAACAATCTTATTTACTGCGGCTTCAGGTAGCTGATCACCCTCCTTCCTAAGCACACTCTTTAACACTTCCATAATCAAGCCCACTTGGGTCTTCAACTGATTGTTTTCCTCTTTGAGCGTCTTCTGGTCTAGACGCATCTCTTGCATGTCTCTCCTCATCTTCCCTAGTTGGCTTCGAACCTCAATCAATTCAGCATGATTCTGTTCCATAACTCTGAGAGAATTCCTGCAACAAACTAGTGAAGAACAGGAAATAAGACCCACGGTTCTGAGGTACCTGTTATGTGAGAATGCAATGCGGAAAGCAAACACATATTCACAACAAGATAAGGAGAAACCCAAGCTATAAGCACAGAGATAAACACCTCACACAAATATGCAAAACCATCAAAATCAACATATAAGCACACATGAGTACGAATACAATGACCTCAGCCAACAAGCCTGGTGATGGTCAGCAAACAACAATGCACGAAAGCTAAATAGGTCAGCAGAGAAAACATATGCGACACCCGGCACAGAAACCTCTAGTAACTTCCTCCATATTCAACTGAGCTCTCAGTTTAACATTCTTCCAAACACACATTTTCGGTGGAGTCTTCCATGACATTAACTGAAGAACCCACACAACTGGATGAAGGAGAATCAATAATCTGAACAAAACCTTGAGGTGTGATGAAGATCTTGTTAGAGTGTAACAGATTCTGAACTTGACTCCTAAGCACCTTAGAATCATCTGTCGAATGCCCCTGTGTCCCAACATGGTACTCACTGTGGGCGCTGGCATCAAAACCTGGAGGATACGGTGAGATCATTGAATTAGTCTCTTTCGGCACTATCAATCCACTTTCGACCAAATTTGGCAACAACTTACTGTACGACACCGGTAGCTGAGTAAACCGCCTTTCAGGCTTCCTTGGTCTTTGTCGGGCGTGCTGATGCGGCTGACGATAATATGACCGTTGACTTTGAACACTTGAAGCGTCTAAAAACTGAGCTTGAGATGCTAGGGATTCTGAGACAACATCACTTCCTCCTTCCCACTCCTCTTGAGGTCTGACAACTGATTCATTCTTATCAACTGGGATATAAGGAGGATCTCGAATCTTTCCATTCTTGAGTCCTCTCTGAACAAGCTCTCCTATTCTTATCAAGCCTGTAAAGCTTGTACAACTGAACATTATGTCATAATAACGGCCTTTCAGAGTACCCAAGAAGAGGTCAACCATTTCTCTCTCAAGAAGCGAGGGTTGAACACTGGCAGCCAATTCTCTCCATCTCTGCACATACCCTCTAAAGGATTCATTATCCGCCCGAGATAACTCTTGCAAATGCACGCAACTAGGAGCCATATCCAGGTTGTAGTCGTACTACTTCACGAAGGCATTGGCTAAATCCGACCATGACTTGATACTATCACTCTTCAACTGCATGTACCAATCCAAAGATGCTCTGATCAAACTATCTTGGAAACAGTGAATCATGAGCTTGTCATTGGTGACATGTGAAGTCATCCTTCAGCAGAACATAACCAAATGTAGCTTCGGACAGCTATCCCCTTTGTATTTCTCAAAATTGGGCATCTTGAACTTCGGAGGCAACACAAGGCCTGTCACCAAACACATGCTCAAAGCATTCAGATCAAGAGTATTCTTATTCATCAAGGCAGCAATCTGATCTTTCAACGTCTGAAGTCTTCTCATATACTCAACAGTCCTTGGGTCCTGAACATTAACCTGCAGAACAACTCTTGGAGGTGGAGCAATCCTTGGAGAAACTGGCGTAGAGAAAGTGAAACTCTGATACTCTGTGTCATTGAGAGAAAATGGGTCTCTGACAGGGGTTTGCACAATCTGAGCTACATTGTTCATCGGAGTTCTTTGAACATTTTTTCCTCCTCTATTCACAGCTGTTATGGCTTTCACGAACTGACTCAACTGGTTCTTCAACAATTCAAACTCCGCCCGAGTAACAACCAAGTTCTGCTCTTCTGAAGCCATTATCCTTTCCCAAAAGCTAGCTCAAGTCCAATGCGAATGTCGGGAAATCAACTGACGAAACGGACAAAAACGGGTAAGCTCCCTGTTCCGGCTGAGGATGAATATGCAAAATGAAATGCAAATGCAAACAGAAATGCAAAATGCACACACAAGGGATCAAGATTACTGCTGTAGCTTGAGAAGTTGGTTGTACTGTAGCTCGAGAATGACCAGAGCTTCGCCTCAAACCAAACCAACCACTCAAAAGGACCCTTGTAACCAATTCTCACTGACAGAGACAAACCAGGTGTTCTGAGGCCAGAGTTTTCCTACAAAAAGACCCACCTACCCCTCACAGGTATGTACTTAACTCGCAGACGAGGTACGGCATCCTATGCGGGTATCAGCGTCACAGAATTTCAAGAGCGATGATACGATACCCAGAAGGTGTGGCATCATCATCCCTTGAAGCGGCCTCACTTAGCTGAATCCTAATTGATAGGTCCCCAGAGTCGACAATCCTCGGGTCAGACAACTTGTCGAGCCCTAAGGGCCAGGCAAGAAGCATCAAAGAGAATCTCGTCCGAGCGCAGATTTTGCGGCTAGCTGGTGCGAGCTAAGCAAGCAGGCTAACCACTACTCTCTACTTCTAAGTCTATGTGCAAACTCAAGCCCAGGTCCGACTTATCTCTCAATCTAACCCTCTACTCAGCACAACAACAATAATATAGTACTGAAAGTAAAGGCAGAAAGGTAAATACATACAAAACCCCAGACGGGAAAACAAGCGCTAGGACTGACTCGCATAGGGAACCGTTGGAGTCCCCAACAGAGTCTCCAGCTGTCGCTACTGCGAAAATCGGCACCGGCTATGACAGAAGAGTCGCCACCGTGCATTATTTATCCCACAAAAGGGAAAGGAAACGCTCAGAGTAAACCTAACGCAAAGAGGGAAAGGAATGGTTATCGCAACCAAATCCTGGATTCGGGAGTCGGTTACGCAAGGGGAAGGTATTAACACCCCTCACGTCCGTCGTACTCGACGGGATCCACGCTTGTTTTCTATCTAAGGGTGTGTTATTCTATCTACTCTACAGGTCTGGGTTAAAAAGAAAATAAAATGACTCGACAAAGTATCGCACTTTATGCCTACGTATCCCCGTCTGGAACGAGAAATCATAGTCAACGTAGTTCGCCTACCTACGGGAAAGGAGGGGAAGGTTGCTCGCTAGGATATCGCATCCTATGCCTACGTACTCTCATACAGCATGAAAGATCAGAGCAAACGTAGTTCGGGCTACGAAGGACACAAGCTTGTCTGACAGTTTTTTATCTCCTTAAGAAAGGGTTTTCCTGATTAAGGGTCCAAGAGGACAAAAGCAGAGTTTGAATGTTTGTTTGAGTTTTTTTACGAAAGAAATGTTTTTTTAGTCTGTTGGCAACTTGTACTGCACTAAAAACTTGTGATCTGAGAGTGACTACGTCGCATGTCACCCTAAGGGTATCATACTAAGCAGCCAGATTACTGAAGAGTGACCCTCCAACAACCTTTCCTCAAATAGCTTAAGGCTCGTAACGTACAGCACGCGTTATCCTTATTACTGTGTTTTTGAATTGTTTTGAGATGAGAAGAGAAAGACGCTCTAAAAAACCTATGGTTGAAAGGGAAACTAACCTAATGTTGTCATGCATGGTTTACAAACCTAATGTCTATCATAATTCCCTCTTGCACAGAGGAAATCAGAGATCCTAGGGGATAAACAGCAAAAGACAACAAGCAATTCAGTAAACAGTAAATAGTAAACATGCATGCAATGCAACAGTACTAGAAAGGCAAGAGAGAAAACAATAGGCAAGAGGAGACAAGCTCCACCTCAAACCTAGAGGATAATCAACACAAGCAAAAAGACAATACAGAAAAAACAAAAGATACAGAGGAGGCAGCCCAAGCAGCAGCAACAAACTCCTACAACAAACAGCAACATCAAGCTCTAAACAACACAGTTGGATAGACAGCAAAGTTGACAGCAAAGGCTTCATCCTCAAGCAAGCTTCTATCTTCAAGCTTCATCAATCTTCAAGCTCCAACAAGCACACTCCAAGAGGAGGATTAATCATCAAGATCAAGTTAGAATGTTAAGGAACTTAATGACAACCAAAGGAAATCACTAAGAACTCAACATTGCAAATGAAAGGTATCCTCAAAGTTCTACTCACATGGGAATACTACTCATCCCTCCTAAGGAGATATGGAGCTTCCCAAGAATGACTTTATGTCATTGGATGAAATAGAGGCAAACAATGCACTCTATGTTTGGAAGAAATAGTCAAAACTAGGTCTAAGGCACTTCCTAAAACCCTAACTTCCTAAGCTCCTAAGAAACTTCCACAAGAAGAAAAAGCCTTCAACTCCAAGCTCCAATCTTCAATCCCAAGCATCTTCAATGAATCCAGAAGCTCCACCAAAAATAACTCAAGCTTAAACCCACTCCAAAGCAACCAACCAAACCAAACAATCCAAAGCATTCAAGAGAGGAAACCAAAAACACAAGCAACTTGCAAAATACAACTAAAATAGAAAAAAAAGTTGTAAAATTCTAATAAAATTCCTAGGGGAACATGAATATGTCTACTAGTAGCCAGCAAAAGATTTCCTCCTAATTCTATTCGAATCACTAGAACAAAAATCAACAAAAAGAGGGAAGAATTACGAAAGAAGAAGAGAAAACAAGCAACATGCAAATGCAAACATGCGAGTGGAAAATGCACACAAGATTATGATTAAACAGCCAAAAACAGTGACAAACATCCAAGATAATTCAATCCTAATGCAACACAATGATCTATGATGATTCGGATCGAACTGGCACGCGAACAAGCAAGCAAAACAGCAAAATAGGCCCTCTGTTACAGTGTTAATCGATTAACGCCAGGGGTTAATCGGTTAACCATTGAAAAACGCTTGAAAAGTTTGAATATTTGAGTTGGTTAATCAATTAACCATATAGGTTAATCGATTAACACTGTGCCAGAGGTGAAAAACAGTAGTTCAGAATCACTTTTCAGCAGCTTATCACTTAAGCAAACACTCCAATTATCATGTGATTGATCATGCACGAAATTAAACCAGCAAACATTGATTTAAACAACATGTAAACACAATAACACAATAAGATCATGGATCAAAATCAACATATTCAATCAAATGCAAAGATCCACATGCAAATTGTGCAAATAAGTTCGAAAACAAAATCGGATCAGAATTCCAACCTTCGGATCAGAGACTTGATCCGGTAATTGTTGATTCAACTGTAAATGAGTAAATCTAAGCAAAGAAAACCAGAATTCTTCAAGATCCACACCAATTCTTATAGTAGAAATGTAGATCCACCAAGAACAACTCAAAATAAGCCAAATAATCACTTCCTAAAACACTTCAAAATTCAGATCTGCTTGTGCACGAGAATTAGATGATGAAATGGAATTGATGGAGTGAATTAATGGAGGTTTAACTCTTAGAAATCAATGATTCCAATGAAGAATTGATGATCTCAAGGAGAAGAACTTTGAATGAGGTTTTTGAGATTGGAAAATTGAGAGAAAATTGAGAGCAATTCTGAAAATGAGAGTGAATTATGAGGATTTTCCTTTTGAGGTTTGGAGTGAATCAAATATATACACTCTTGGTTTGGATCCAAAGCAAGGATTGGAAAATGGCTTGGAAAATGTGGTATGGAATGAGGTTTGGACATTTGGAGGGAAAATGAAATTTGATAGTGTTCTAGATCCTTCCCAAGTGTGAAAATGCAATTTAAATGACCAAAATTGGACCCCAAAGGTGGCTGGACTTGAAAAATCACGTGCAAGGCAAAACCTGCTGTGGTTAATCGATTAACCATATAGGTTAACCGATTAACACTGTTAAAAATTCAAATCTGGACTGATTTTCACATGGTTAATCGATTAACCCTATGTGTTAATCGATTAACACATTCAAAAATTTGAATTTGGCGCCTTTTGGAGGGAAACCTGCCCCTTTGCCCGTTTCCTGCCGTTCTGAACTCTGTTTAGCTGCTAAAATCCATTCTTGATTGCTCTGACCATGGGAACACTGTACATAATCTGAATGCTGCTTCTGACATGAAAAATGCCCTGCAAAATAAAATAAAATCGGTCGCTCGATCGCTGGGCAAAAAACAAGTGTTGAAGCCTCTGATGTTTGTTGTTTAGCCTCTTGCACTGAAATTTGCACCTGGAGCCACCTGAATGCCTTGATCCCCTTCCTCAAGAATAAATGATATGCAATGCAAATGCTAGAACAATGCAAATGATAATGCAATGAAACATAAAACAAGTAAAAGATGCTGAGCAAATTTTGGGGTGCAACACATGCCCAGTGGGGCAGTGCTAAAAATTCTTCGAATTTGTGTAAAAGTTTGCGAAAAATACAACTGTTACTGTCTTTAATAAAACTTCGTTGCATGTTATTAAGAAGTGGTAAGATAGAAGCCACAAACAAAGAAAGACCAAGAAGAAATTATAACAAGGAAATGAAGACAGATGTTAATCAGCCAAACAACCCAAACCTTCGAGGAGATGGCTTTAATCTCCAGCCTAGTAATATCAATTCTCGAAATGTGTCTAGGAATGAGGTGGTTCCACTCTCAATACCTTTGACAGGGGAGCAGATACCACCTCCTGTTAGGCCTGAACCAGTGCCATTAGTGTTGGGGATCAAGGTCGACAAGTATAAGGGCCTACACCCAACCAGTGTTAGAGTACATTAGGCCTCAAGCATCGAATCCCCAAACTCCGCCAGGAGGAACTTCAATGTCTAGACATTTTTTCCCTCCAGAGTTTTCAACAAGCATTACCAAGAAACCCACCGTATGGAATGCCAACCACAGTAATGCAAAACCTCCAGAATGCTCCCCTAATATTCTCATAAAATACGATGGCTTCACCATTACAGGGATCAGGGTCTAAGGTTAATGCTGGTCGAAACAACCAAAGTATAGGTGTGGGGTATTCCACTCAGGGCCCCAATCTTTCCAATACTTTGATAGCTTGTTTAAGGCAGTAGATGGATGAGAGCAACTTACAAATGGTTCAAACTTTATCCCAAACTATGGGAGAATCATTCAACCTCTAATCTAAAATACTACTTAGTCTAACCAACAGTTAGCAGTGCAATTGGCACGGCTGGAAAAATTTATGGGTGTGCCAGCCACTGTCAGGAACACAACTATTGTGGAGGACATTCCACGACAGGACTTAGGGAACCTCCCTGAGGCCAATCTAGAAAATCAAAGGAGTGTCGAACTCTCTAGACTCGAACCTCTCAGAGTCGAACCACAAAGGTTCAAAGTACCAATTCCGGTAGATAGAGACCTAGAAGTAATTATGGTGAATCGAAACCAAGATGCAGACGTAATAACATGGTCGTTGATAACAACCTAGCAGCCATGGTCAAAAGAATAATGGCTCAAAGTAGGGTAAATCCTGGCTTCACTAGGCCGAATTATACGTCACCAATAGCAGATTATATTCTCCAATCAGAATTACCTCCTAGGACATAGGTGCCAAAGTTTACCAAGTTTTCAGGAGATACGACGAAATCTACTGTCGAACACGTTGCCTGATACATGATCGAAGCCGGAGAGATTACAAATTATGAAAGCCTTAGGATAAAGTACTTTCCAAGCTCTCTCACTAAAAATGCTTTCACTTGGTTTACAACCTTACCCCCTAACTCAGTTTGCAATTGGACCTAGTTGGAACGTTTATTTCATGAACAGTTCTATATGGGGCAAACTAAGATCAGTTTGAAGGAATTGGCTAGTATTAAATGAAAGTTTTATGAGCTAATAGAAGATTATCTAAATATGTTTCGACTGCTCAAAGCTAGGTGTTTTACTCAAGTACCTGAACACGAGTTAGTCGAAATGGCCGCTGGTGTCCTCGATTACTCTATTAGGAAGAAACTAGATACCCAGTATCTGAGAGATATGGCTCAACTAGCTGATAGGGTTCGACAGCTAGAGCGTCTTAAAGATGAAAAGGCCAAAATTAATAAGAGTAAGAAGGTAGCATATGTTGAATATAATGAAAATATCAAAGGTATACATGATGATTCATTATACTTCGACGAAAATGAAATAGATGTTGCTGAATTAAAACAGGGTCCTCTGTACGCTTGTAATGCATTAGCTCCCCCAAATGGAAAAAGTTTTGTCGAATCTGAAAAGAATGACAAGTTTCCAAAGAAAACATATACATTTGATATCACTAAATGTGACGAAATTCTTGATTTGTTAGTTAAGGATGGGCAAATGATAGTGCCCGTCGGCGCTAAAATGCCGCCTTTAGAATAGAGAAAAAAGAGAGGGTTTTGCAAATACCATAATTTTTTGGGTCATAAAACGTCTCAATGTTTCCTTTTCAAAGATTTGGTACAGAATGCTATCCAAGAGGGAAGATTGAAGTTTGGAGAGAAAAGCAATAGCCAGATGAAAATTGACACCGATCCACTACAAGTAGCGGACGCCCACTATATTGAGCCTACAGAGGCACATATGGTCAAAGTTGCTGATGGCTTTGATCTTTCGATTAACATGGTGGAAATCACTGAGGATTTCGCCAATGAAACTATGCTGGCCAAGGTCACCATAAGCCTTGAACATGATGCACCAAAAACACTCATGAATGAGGTTGATGAAGGCCTCGACAAGATCGTTGGTGATTCAAGTAAGGGGGACACTAAAAGCTCCACCCTAATGTTAGTGGCCAAAGAAACTGCAGATGATTTTATTAGGACGGATAAGGCTGCTGAAGGCCTTGAGTCGGACCTCCGCAGGTTGAACCTGAGTAACGATGTCAACATGGATATGAATATGGTTGAAATAACACAATATGAGACCATGGAGAACGACGAATTGAGTTTCCAAGAGGAACACAACAAAATGGCCTATCCAAGACACGAGGAGACTATCGTCGAATTCCTCCATCGTTGCCAAAAGAAAGGGTCTGGCGTCATGTTGTTCCCCAGATGTAGTGCGATCTTCGACCAGAAGGCTGCCCAAAAGCTCGAGGGGATGCGAAAGATAAAACCGAAATGGGAGAGGCCCAACGTTGTCCCTCGAACTAATGATTCAAGAAAGTATGAGCATAACACTAGAGCACCCAGGACAAGGCCTACTACCTTTAAGCCATTTGCCGAGATTTCCAACGGCAAGTGGGTCAGACCTAATGAGGACATACAAAAATGACAACAAAAATGGAAGAATTTTGAAATTAATTGAGGTTCATCTATCATCTATCAAAAGGAGTTCAAATCCTCTAAATCTGCACATGTCTCTGAGAATTACAAAGGAAAAAACCCGATGTCACGATTGTTGCACCCCAAAATTTGACCAACAATTATTTATTCATTGAGTGTTTGAAAATGGATACCTTCATCAGAAAGTTCAAGAGATCCTCAGAGGAGTGGATTGAAACCAGGATTGTGTGCTTCATAGCTTGAGAGTTGTGGGTGCTCCTCAGATGATTCTGAGACTTTGAGACTGAACTTGATGTTTTGAGAAAGCCTATGAGATGTCTTGATAGCCATCATGAAGCCCAGAGAAGTCATTATGGAAGAGTTCAGAGGATTCACCCATGGATGGTAGAATTAGGGTTTTGACTGGGTCAACCCTAGGATAACTGAAAATTTGGAGAAGGTTGAGACCTAATCCAAGGGCCATGAGATCATGGAATGATGCATAGAGATGTTATAAGGTTGATTCCTATACCAACTCATCATGATTGAAGGGTTTGAAAAGTTTCAAGTCAGGGTTTCCAAGGATTGTCAGTGAAAAAACCCTAATTTGACCCCACCTTCCAGGCAGTTTTAGCTCTAGATGTGATTGATATCTCATCTTCCCCACAACATGAATGTTGTAGAGCTTGTTCTTAGCTTTAATTGGAGTGGTGGAAGTCCTTGATAGGAGTTGCAGAGCTCAAGTTATGGTTTTGACAAATTACAGGTCAGCAGAGGTATGTGAATCTGGGTCCTTAAAAGTCACCCAACTTGCAGACAACTTTTGCCCTAGTAGGATGATTCCTATGATTTCTTGGTCAACATGAATGTTTGAGGGCATCTTCTTAGCTTTAATTTTAGTGGTAGAAGTCCTTGATAGGATTTGTGGAACTCAACTTATGGTTTGAACAAGACAGGGGTATTTTGGTAATTTGTCAGTTATAGGTCATTTTTAAGCAAATGCCATATCTCCTATTTCCAAGCCTCAAATGGAAAAACTCAAAACATGAAAGTTGTTCAAAATGTGATTTTAAGCCTAGAAAGAAGGTCATGAATTGTTGAAAAAGCTTGGAGCATGGATATTTTAAAATGGTCAAAATGACTTGAAAAAGGCTTATAAGTTAAAAAAGTTGAAATTGAATTTTGGTTTGAGAGATCTACAAATCCAAAATGGGGCATATGATAGATGATTTTGATTGAAAACAACATTTTGGAAACAATGGTTTATCCACATTTTTGAGTTTAGGCTTAAAAATTGGACTTCCTTTGTAAATTTGTTTCTTGCACTTTAAGGTACCATGAGAAATTGTTTGCCAAAGCCTTAATTTTGCATAAAATGCCTTGTTCTCACATGTATACCTCATATAAGGGTATTTTGAAGACTTATCATGAGTTTTATGAGATTTACTAAAAATAGTATTTTTGAATTTCTCATTACCTGAGGAGTTCTAGAACTTCCTTGGAAGCTTCTCATATGTTCTAGATCTTTCCTTTCACTTCCATAAATACCCAAGGGTGAGATCATGCCATGGTTGGTGATTCTAGTTGCTTGCAAACCATACTTTCATCTCATAACTCCAAAATTGCATTTTGATTCCCATCTCTCCCAAACTCCATTGTTTGTGCTAGCTATCATCATCATCATCATTCTCCATTGTTGTGGATTGAAAAGCAAGAAAAAGGCACATCAAATCGTGGCTGGATTGTGAGTTCTTCTCCATCACTCCAAGAGGCGTGAAGCTTCAAATTGGCATTTTCAAGAGGTGTAAACACGAGTTCTCTTCACCAGCATCATCACCATCATATAAAGATCATTTGGCACCATTGGCAAGGGCTGAAACAAGGCATAGCAACCATCACCATATCCAATCGGTAAGAATACGTTTTGATTCGAATCACCATAATTATGCATGGTTAGGGCTAGTTATTGTGATATTCATGATAGAGACAATCTAGGGATGCTTTATGGTGAGTTTAAGGTCCATCCATGGAGTTTCAAAATATGACATCAATTCTTGGTTGATCAAGAAAGCTTGATATATGAGGTTTAAATACATGTATCATAGTTTAGTATACTCATGGAAGCAAGAGGAACATATTGGTATCATTATTTTCAAGGTTTGTTAGAGTTGAAAAGTAAGGTTTCATGGTGGTACCCATGCCTTGTTGTTGTCGGTTTGAATGTTAGAGAGAGTTTCAAGATGAGATAAAGCCATGGCTGTGTAGAGGGCGAGAAGAGGATCATTTTTGGTTTTAATTTCGTGCTGTTTCATGGCTTGAGGAGGGAGAACGGATCGTTGGAAGTTTCATGCATGAAATGGAGTTTTCATGAAGGTTAGGGTTTCTTTGAAGAAGATGAACCACAACCCTTGGATTGCATCTCAATTGTTGACTTGACTTTGATCTTACGGCCTAGATTTTATTAAACTTCAAAAAATCCTAACAAAATAAAAAATGCATATTTTTTAATGAGACTTTTTTTCCCATTTTTCATTTTCGGTATAGAAAAATATAAAAATATAAAATAGCCATTTTATTTCAGTTTTATATTTTTTGTGCATTTTTACTTTTAATTGCTTTTTTTAAATTCTTTTAGTTGGTATGCTAACTTGTAGACTTTAATTAGGATAGTTCCCTTAGGCTTTTTGAGCCATTCTTTTTGGTGTAATTAGATATTGGATCATAGTTCCCCATAGGATTTAATTCTTGATTTTTAGATTAGAATTTGATTAGTTTAATTAGGGTAGCATTAGGGTATCCTAATTAGGGTTTAGGTGGTGCATAGGTAAGGAAATTCATTTTCTTTAGATAGTTTTGTCTTGATTTTTGGGTAGAGGCATATGGGGATGTTATGGGTAGATGTTGTAGACCCTTATGAATAATTGTTAGATTTCCCCCCCTTGGTTTAGTATTTTTAGGTATTTTCTGAAGTAGACTGTTGTTTTTGTCTGTTCTGTGGTTATCTGTTCATATCTGGGGTTTCGTGTGGGGAATTTGTTGTGGGGCTTGTGTTGTCTTGAGGATCTTGTTGGAGAGAATCATGAAGAGAAGATTGTAGATCAAGACTCAGAGACCCAGAGCTTGGCTTGTTTCCTGTCTGTGAGGTTTGAGATCCTGAAGTTTGAAGGAAGTTCATGGTACTTTCCTGAGGAAGGCACTATGAATGACTTTCATTCTTTCTTCTCACATCTTTCTTAAGTATCCAATGATGTTGGAGCCAACTTGTGAGTTTAATTTATCCTGAGGAGGAATGTAAACTGATCACATGTTGTTGAGCCACATGGGATACAACTCCTAAGTGGAAGCCTCCTAGTACTTTCCTGAGGAAGGTCCTAGGAGTCTATTCACTTAGTTCCATTAGTTTGTCTAGGATTTCTCAAGTATCCAATGACGTTGGAGCCAACTTGTGAGTTTAATTTCTCCTGAGGAGGAATGTAAACTGATCACAGTTGTGGAGCCACATAGGATACAACTCCTAAGTGGAAGCCTCCTAGTACTTTCCTGAGGAAGGTCCTATGAGTCTGTTCACTTAGTTCCACTAGTTCAGATAGGATTTCCTAAATATCCAGTGATGTTGGAGCCTGCTAGTGAGTTTAGTTTCTCCTGAGGAGGAATGTAAACTGATCACAGTGGTTGAGCCACATAGGGTATGACTCCTGAGTATACACCTCCTAGTGTTTTCCTGAGGAAGACACTATGAGTCTGCTTACTTAGCTCCCTTTCTTTGGTAAGCTTGTTCTGAAGCTTGAAGACTGGGATTGATTTCTTTTGGTTAGGTTTTGCTTTAGGGCTTTGCTTAGATTTGATTCAGATTCTGTGTTAAGGGTAGGATTAGAGAGTAGATCCTTTCTTTCTCAAGTTTGTGTTTTGTTTGCCGGATGGCAACTTCATTTCCCTTATCTGTTATTGCTTGACAGCATGTTATTTATCTTCAGTATGATTACTGTTATTTCATGACTGGCTTGAGGTCGAGACGAGCTTGTGGAGGCTGAAGCCCCACACACATTTCCTCCCTCACTTGCATTGCATGCATTTTACTGTTAAAGCTGATGCTTTTGTCTGTATTGGTGTATCATTGATATGATCCCTTAGGACTCTCATTTCCTCTGAGGAGGATTTGATGATAGACTTTTAGGTTGAAACCTATGCATGACAACATCTAGGAGTTCCCTGTTCAAACCTCAACCATAGGATGAATCCATGGCATGATAACAGTAGGACTTGATAGTCTCCCTCCTAGTTGGGCCTGTTCTCTTCTCATCTCGAAGCAGTTTAAAATACAGTAATCATAAATGATTTCTCTCGTACGTTATGAGCCTTAAGCCATCTGAGGATGGATGTTTAGTATGGTACCCTTTGGGTGACATGCGACGCATCCACTCTCAGGTCATAGTCTCTAGTGCGGTTGAAATCGCAAACATAATAAAAAACACTTCTTTCAGGAGATAACCCGTAGTTAGCCGAACTACGTTTGCTCTGATCTTTCATACCAGATGAAAGTACGTAGGCATAGGATGCGATATCCTAGCGAGAAACCTTCCCCATCTTCCCCCCGTAGTTGGCCGAACTACGTTGACTCTGATTTCTCGTTCCAGACGGGAATACGTAGGCATAAAGCGCGACGCTTTGCCGAGTCATTTTTCTTTTCTTTTTTAGCCAGCCTTGATAGGTAGATAGATTATAACCAACCCGTCCAAGTAAACAAACAAACGAGGATCCCGTCGAGTACGACGGACGTGAGGGATGCTAATACCTTCCCCTTGCGTAACCGACTCCCGAACCCAGACAATGGTTGCGATGACCTTGTCTTACCCTTATTCGTCAGGTTTTTCCGATCGTTTCCTTTCCCGCTCTGAGGGATAAATAACGAAAGGTGGCGACTCTTCTGTCATGCCGGCACCTTATTTTCGCGCAAGCGACAGCTGGCGACTCTGCTGGGGACCGAACCCAGAATCTCTGGTTCTCCGGTTCCCCATGAGAGTCAATCCTATCGTTTGTGTGTTTGCTTGTTGGGTTGCGTTTATTTATCGCATTTTTACTTCCCGCACTTTACTTCCCGCATTTTATTTCCCGCATTTTATTTCCAGTTTGATATGATTATCTGTGCTGCTGTGGGAGAGGGATGTTACTGTGAGTGAAAAGCCGGACCTGGGCTTGAGTACACACCTAGATATAGTTGCGGAGAAGTAGTAGACGAACCTGTCTGCTGAGCAGGCACAGTTCCCTACGAAAATTTGCGCTCAGACGAGATTCTTGCAGAGGTGCTCCTTTCCGGTCCTGAGGATCTGAGGGGAGTCTAGACGTGAGGATTGTCGACTCTGGGGACCGATCATTTGGAAGTCAGCTAAGAGAGGCCTCTTCATGACTTGATAATGCCACTCCTCCTGGGAATCGTATTGTCACTCATGAAAGTCTGTGACGCTGATGACCGCATATGATGCCGTACCTTTGTCCGTGGATTAGGTCCATACCTGTGAGTGGGATTGGGATATTGCAGGAAACTTTGACCTCCAAACTACCTGGTTTTCTCGACAGTGAATCAGTTATGTTGGTATCACGGTTCTCGGTGGCAGATTTGACTGTTCTTGACAGAACAAGTTTGTTGATCAGAGGATCTTATCATCGGGTGTTTGTCTGTTCTTGATAGAGCAGGTTTCGATCAGGATATTGTTATCAGTGGTTTGTTCTGGATAGGGCAGACTTTGAGTGGGGTCTGAAGACTTCATCAACAGATATTCCTTGATATTGCACTCGGGATCCTTATTATCAGGCACTTGCTCTTGACAGAGCAGAATTTTGATCTCGATCCTATCAGATGGTTATTCTCAGCAGATCAGATCAGTGGTTTTACACTGGGGTTTCGTTCTCATCAGTGACTGTCGATACCGAATCTCCACAGCAGCCACCTGGATATTATTGCATGCCTGCATTTTGCATTAGTTTGCATATCCATTTTTGCATCCCATTAGCATGTGTCTGTGCTGCAGGCGCGTTTCGTACCCTGAGTCTGGTGTCCCGAGCAATATGAGATATTTCCTTCCATGAATGGATCCAGTCTTATCACTGCATTAACACTATGTTGGCACGTTAACACCAGAATTAGGGGTGACCTCCTAAACGTACAGACACCCATGGCATTAGCATAATTCATCTTGCATGGCAGAAGCCGGGACTTGTCTTCTAACCCTTGTGTTTGCAGGTTTGACTCAGAATCGAGCAGCTCAGACTAATGGAGCAGATACAAACTGAGTTGGGGAAAATCCAAAGCCAGCTGGGGTAGGTCATGAATGACATACGGGCAGTGCGTCTGGACCAGCAAGTACTCAGAGAGGAGAATCAGCAGCTGCAGAATCAGTTGAGCTTTCTCATGGGAGTGGTGAGAAGTATGCTAAATAAGGAGAGTGGTCAAGCACCCAAGGTGGAGCCCAAAGTGCTTCCTCCGTTACCTTCAGTGCCACCTGTGCTGAAGCCAAGTGGACCTCATGGACCCTCTACACAGCATGAAGCTCGAGGCCTGTCTCGTCATCAACCGCGCCGAGCATCTCAGAATAACCTTGAAGGTTATGGTCAAAAGAAGAAGCTACTTGATAGAGCTTTGGACCCACTACCTGTGAGTTATGCCCAGCTGCTGCCGCTGTTGGTTCAGAACCGTGTTCTCAAGCTTCGGACCTCGGATCCACCAGATGACGTGTCACCAGACGTTGATCTAAGCATGCGTTGTGATTTCCACTCAGGAGCACCAGGGCACCATGTTGAAACATGCAAGGCTCTCAGGAATAAGATTCAGGACCTTATTGACTCAAGGGCGATTAGGCTTGTGCCGGGCGGCATGAGAGCATCGGGAAAGTTCATCCCGTACCCTGCAAAACGAGCGAATGATTTCACTCCTTTGCCTGAAGCTGAGAAAGATCTTGAATATGTCCCGCGACCTTTGGTGACTGAATCGCCTCGCTCGCAGTTTCTACCTGGATCAAGCTCAGGGACGCAAGCGCCTAAGCAAGGGACCATTGCCATTTAGAAACGACGACTTCTTGGGCGGAAAGAATACCAGCCCCAGGATCACAAGAGACCTCGCAACCACTTAGAACAAAGGAATGCTTCTTCCCATCCAGTGCCTGTGCCTTATAGCTAGATTCTTCCACTGCTGATTCAGAATTCCTTGGTGGAACCGAAAGCTCTCAAGCCCGTGCCAGAGCCTTACCCTCCAGGGTACGATCCTCATGCTCAGTGTGGCTACCATGGTGGATCTCTGGGGCATTCAA
Organism: Lathyrus sativus; assembly: GCA_963859935.3. Taxonomy (NCBI): domain Eukaryota; kingdom Viridiplantae; phylum Streptophyta; class Magnoliopsida; order Fabales; family Fabaceae; genus Lathyrus; species Lathyrus sativus. The sequence continues at coordinate 105,079,916 of OZ012737.1, forward strand.
CTGAAGATTGCAAGGCTTTCCAGGCGAAAGTGCAACAATTGATCGACCAAGGGTGTATTTCCTTTCCAGACGGAGTTTTGGTTGTACGTGACAACCTCTCAGCTGTTTGAGCTCGCAGATTCAGAGGGTTATTTCCAGAAGCCAGTGATCCAGACAGGCAGACGTCCTCAACATTGGCAGTCCTCGGACTTTTTACCATTTGCATTTGTAGTTTCTTTTCTGTTAGTTACTACTTGCTGTTAAAACATTGTATGTTTCGAATGGTGATGTTAATAAAGTGACTATGCATTTTTTCTGAACTAATTATGTCGTTGTCACTCATTTACTGCATTACACTGACACTTGCATTTTATTTACTCCGATTTCTTACTATGATTAGCAATGAGCGGAGGAAGGATGATGAAACTGAATACTCGTAACCAATGATTGTATTGCTTTTAGATAAAACTTTGCCGATGACGTACAAGGCATTGTTTCAAATCCCCTAAACACCGGAGAGATAAGGAAGAGAATCCCTTGGTAACCACTTCGAGCCGAGAAGTAGGAGTTTTCTTTCGGACTTTTTAACCCTCGCATCTTAACCCGGGGCAGGGTAGTTGTCAGTTAGCTTGATCGAGCGTTCAAGTCTTATAGAGGAGTGTTGTCCTTCGGGGACCAATCACATCATATTCCTCTCCAGAGGTCGTACCTCATCAACCACAATGGTTAAACCTCACCAATCAGGAGTGAGACAGTTACAAGCCTTTCGGAGCAATCAAGACAACCAGTGTCGCACGACTTGTTCCAAAAAAAAAAAAAAGAAGGAATAAGAAAGCCCGCTAAGTAAAAAAGAAAAGCTAGAAAGCAAATACTTAGGCAAAAAATCAGGGCATCCCGCTGGACTTCAAAAGAAAAATCGAAAAGAACTCAAAAGGAGTCAGTCCAGGCAAAAGTTAGGGAATCAAAAGAATGAGAAAGAAAGGATATAAAAAAGAGAAAAATCCTCAAACAAAGACAAAGTCGTGTAGACACAGACGCCGAAAACGCCAAAGGAGTAACTGTCACTCCGAAACACCTTGCGAATTCTTTAACCAGTTGTTCCTAATGTTCAACCTACCTCTCGAAGAGGCGAGCGCTCGAGCTGAGTTAATGGGACTTTAGGGTCGGAGATCATCACGTAGAAGGGGTGGGTACAAATCACAATTTGAGCCAAATATCCTTTGTTTCACGAACCGTGAACCCGACCACGATACAACCCTTAAAAGACCTAATTGAGGCAGGGTTTATTCTGAAAGCGCATTACGATAAGGCTGAGTAACCTGACTCCTTCATGATTTGCTAATCATATCCTTATTGCATTTTTCACTGATTATATCAGCACTACGTTTGAACTCTTTGGTTCATTCGTCCCTCACTAGCATGACACGTAAATGAGTGACATCACAACATTTTTCGAAATTTGCATGAACACTGCATTAAAATTACCATTCGTGAATAAACAATTTTAATTGCAGGTCGGTAGCTGATACGGAGGAACTTCAACAGGGAATAGTCAATCAGGACTGAATCGTCAGAGGTCTGGATCAGAATGGTATGTGGCGAAGCCCTGTGAATTTGGGGCAATGACTTCCAGCGAGTTTGGAATCAGTTTGTCTGAGGACAAGTCCCGGAGCATCAGTTAATTATGGGGCAGTTCATGCAAGAAGCAGTTGGATGGAAGTGAATTTTCTCGAAACCCAACCAGGGGCAGTTATCCATAATTCTTGCGATTTGGGGCAGATCCCTCCAGTGTTCGATCAGAGCATGTTGAGTCGCTCATCGCTCGTTCAGAGGCAAACTACTTCAGAGATATTGAAGCCGACCATGCTGAAAGTTGATTAGTTGAGGATGAATCCTCCCGTTGTGCAGATGCTGGGGCAAGCCCTCTGAAGATTGTCTTGTTGCCAGTTGTTTTCGGCTCAGAATGAATTATTCCCAAAAGTCGGATTGGGGCAAGTTGAAATGCACTGGGGCAAGTTGTTCAAATGAGTTTGTTCACCCTAGCAAGATTTGAGTATCGGGGAATCGTGTCATTACCCTGTCAAAACCTGAACCTTCTGAAGAAGCCTTGCGGTCATTGGATTGCTACCCTACAGCATAACCTGCTACTTGACTCCATGATTGGTAGCCTGTATTCCCTGTGTTGACGTTGTTGAATCAGGATTGTTTTCTCAGCAGAGATGTACAGTTTGAGGTTGTTCTCCTTATACAGTCTGAGACTGCAGCAGATTGAGATGGCGTTTATCCCTTATCAGATTAGGGTCAGGATTACCCTCAGCAGACCAGAATTGATATCCCCGAAGCAGGATAAGTCCTCCTTCTCCAGCAGAGTTCAGTAGTCTCTCCTCCGCAGAATCTGAACGCAAGATGGTGAGCATTGATATGTCTTCCCCAGGTAGAGGTGATTCTCTTCCCCAAGCAGACGCATCCTGAAAGAATGTCACCTCATCAGCTGAGCCAAGCACCGAAGAATGATGTCGTCTCCCCCAGCACCGGGTCACAAGTGCAGGTTTCAGAGGAATGTTCGGGTGCCGAAGCTCGTGTTTTCCCCAGTAAAGTCACCGAAGCAGGTGTCTCCCCCAAGCACCGGGTCACAAGTGCAGGTCTCGTAGGAAGCTGTTCATATGCCGAAGGATGCAGTAACTGATGGTGCCAGACTGAAGTCTCCCGCGGAATTGAGATTCCTCACCCGAGTCATGTTCTCTCCTGAAGTTGGATGATTCCCTCTTCCCCAGTAGAGCAGTGGAACAGCTGATGTTATATTCCCCTGCGGAGACGTACTCTCTTCCCCGAAGTCAGATGATTCTTTCTTCCCCAGCAGAATTGAAATCCCTCATCAGAGTCGTACTCTCCAGTGAAGTAGAATGATTTCCCTCCCCGGCTGAGTCCGCAAAAAAGCAGAATCCTTGGAAGTTGATCAGATCATGATCAATTTTCCCCAGCAGAGCGTGGGGCAGTTAATGTTGTGTTTCCCCAGAGTCGCACTCTCTCCAATGAAGCAGAATGACTTCTCCTTCCTCAGCCGAGTTTGCAGATGTCCAGGATAGCCGAGTCCTTGGAAGTTGATCAAATCATGATTGGTTTTCCCCAGTGGAGCATGGAGCAGCTGAAGTTGTTTCCCAACAGAGTGGTTATCCCCAGAAGAGTAGCCATGACGGCCACGCAGTTCATGCTCGCGATAGATATCGGCAGGTCCAGGTTCTCGTAGAGCTTCGTTCCCTCGCAGCAGATCAACTGAAGTTTCTTTCCCTGCAGCAGTCAACGGAAGATCAATTCCCCAGACGGAGGCCAATTAACACCAGCGTGTCCATGTTCTCCTCAGCAGGATGATTCTCTACCTGAGTAGTTCTGGTCTCCTTGACAAAAGGGTTTCCTCCCCCCAGCATTTATTTTGCTGACGGGATCGCATCATTGTGCATCACTGCATAGCATTTAACGTTGCATAGCATTGTGCATGATTGCACAGCATTAAGCATAAATGCATATCATTCCCACCGTGTGGGGCATGGCGCAGAAGCATACGCATCATAAACATGACCTAGGTCGTTGTCATTCCAGGTGTTCGGCCGAAGGATCGGTTGCTCAGGATGATTCCTGATATTCTCTCCAACAAGGTCGCTTTCTTAGGATGATTCTTAAGACCCCGGTGTAATTCCCCACAGTCGCTCGCTTAAGATGATTTTTGTAATCCCCAGCGAAGTCTTCAGTTCGAGGTGATTCTCGAATCCCTCAGCAGGGCCGTTTGCTTAAGATGATTCTTAAGACCTCATCGCAAGTTCCCCGAGTGGTTTGCTTAGGATGATTCTTGAGCTCCCCAGTAGCATCTCCAGCAAGAGTTGCCCAGAATAATTCTTGGAATCCCCAACAGAATGGAGGGCTTTTCCCCCAGCAGGCAGGTATATTGATATCCCCAGCCGAGCACAGTCATGATTGGCAGATGGAATGTTTCCCCAAGCGGATCCTGAAGGATTGCCCAGCAAGCCGAAGTTTGTTTATCCCCGTGAGTTTGAGGACTTAATGACTTGAGTGTCTTGTAGCCCGAAGGATATGTTCCCTAGAAGGGTCGTTCCCCCAGAAAGCCGTTCAGAGCATTTATCGCTTTCCCCGTGCAGAAGTACTTGCTCCCTAGTAAAGTTGGTAGGAATCGTCTGAGTGAACTCTGTCGTTATTCCCCAGCAGTTGTTGAAGTCGTTTGGGTGAACTCTCTCGTCTTTCTGCAGCAAAGTCTACAAGGTTGTTTGGGTGAACCCTTCTTCCTTTTCCCCCAGTGGGTCGTCAGGATTGTTTGGGTGAACCCTCATTCCTCTCTCCTCCACAGAGTTGTTAACTTGACGATTATGTCCGGTGACCCGGCGTGTGTGCTTTTATTTAGCAATGACTCGACAAGATGTCAAGATGACAGCAGCGTGTTTGTTTGAATCCAAGCTCAGGTTTAGTACCTTTGGATGTGTTTGATTCCAAGCTCAGGTTTAGTACCTTTGGATGTGTTTGATTCCAAGCTCAGGTTTAGTACCTTTGGATATGTTTGCTTCCAAGCTCAGGTTTAGTACCTTTGGATGCGTTTGATTCCAAGCTCAGGTTTCGTACCTTTGGATATGTTTGCTTCCAAGCTCAGGTTTAGTACCTTTGGATGCGTTTGATTCCAAGCTCAGGTTTAGTACCTTTGGATGCGTTTGATTCCAAGCTCAGGTTTCGTACCTTTGGATATGTTTGCTTCCAAGCTCAGGTTTAGTACCTTTGGATATGTTTGCTTCCAAGCTCAGGTTTAGTACCTTTGGATATGTTTGCTTCCAAGCTCAGGTTTAGTACCTTTGGATGCGTTTGATTCCAAGCTCAGGTTTAGTACCTTTGGATGCGTCTGAATCCAAGCTCAGGTTTAGTACCTTTGGATATGTTTGCTTCCAAGCTCAGGTTTAGTACCTTTGGATGTGTTTGTTTCCAAGCTCAGGTTTAGTACCTTTGGATATGTTTGCTTCCAAGCTCAGGTTTAGTACCTTTGGATGCGTTTGAATCCAAGCTCAGGTTTAGTACCTTGGGATGTGTTTGCTTCCAAGCTCAGGTTTCGTACCTTCGGATATGTTCGCCTCCAAGCTCAGGTTTCGTACCTTTGGATATGTTTGCCTCCAATATTAGGATGTGTACCGTGGAAGTGTTTGTTTCCATCCCAAGCTCAGGTTTTGTACCTTTGAGATGTATACTTCGGATTCCCGGACCGGGTTTGACGGCGAGGTCAGACTCTTTCAATCCCCAGTAGAGATAGTGTTTGTGCGACGGTTATGTCGAGTGTCTCTAAGAGGATGTTTGTTTCCGACGGCGATGTCAGATTCAGTTTTCCAGCGACGATGCGGGGTATTCTGTCAGATGTGTTTCTCCAGCGGCGATGCGGGGTACTTTGTTCAGAGATGTATTTTCTCCAGCGGCGATGTTGGGTGTGGTGGTTGTCTGAAGGCAATATCAGAAGAATTTAATGTGGATAACTGACGATGATGTCAGATCGATATTTCTCCAGCTAGTTGCCGTGCGGCTAGTGTTTCAGTATTCAAAGATTGGTTCCCCGCAGAGTACCGTGTGCTCGCGCAGTTGGCAAATTTTCGGGTTTACCGATATTCAATCGTCTCGCACCTTGATTGGTTGAGAGCCGTTCGCTTCTCACCCAGTCAGGTTCATGCCGTTTGAATAGGGGCAGCTGTTGCACCCCAAAATTTGACCAACAATTATTTATTCGTTGAGTGTTTGAAAATGGATACCTTCATCAGAAAGTTCAAGAGATCCTCAGAGGAGTGGATTGAAACTAGGATTGTGTGCTTCATAGCTTGAGAGTTGTGGGTGCTCCTCAGATGATTCTGAGACTTTGAGACTGAACTTGATGTTTTGAGAAAGCCTATGAGATGTCTTGATAGCCATCATGAAGCCCAGAGAAGTCATTATGCAAGAGTTCCGAGGATTCACCCATGGATGGTAGAATTAGGGTTTTGACTGGGTCAACCCTAGGATAACTGAAAATTTGGAGAAGGTTGAGACCTAATCCAAGGGCCATGAGATCATGGAATGATGCATAGAGATGTTATAAGGTTGATTCCTATACCAACTCATCATGATTGAAGGGTTTGAAAAGTTTCAAGTCAGGGTTTCCAAGGATTGTCAGTGAAAAAACCCTAATTTGACCCCACCTTCCAGGCAGTTTTAGCTCTAGATGTGATTGATATCTCATCTTCCCCACAACATGAATGTTGTAGAGCTTGTTCTTAGCTTTAATTGGAGTGGTGGAAGTCCTTGATAGGAGTTGCAGAGCTCAAGTTATGGTTTTGACAAATTACAGGTCAGCAGAGGTATGTGAATCTGGGTCCTTAAAAGTCACCCAACTTGCAGACAACTTTTGCCCTAGTAGGATGATTCCTATGATTTCTTGGTCAACATGAATGTTGGAGGGCATCTTCTTAGCTTTAATTTTAGTGGTAGAAGTCCTTGATAGGATTTGTGGAACTCAACTTATGGTTTGAACAAGACAGGGGTATTTTGGTAATTTGTCAGTTATAGGTCATTTTTAAGCAAATGCCATATCTCCTATTTCCAAGCCTCAAATGGAAAAACTCAAAACATGAAAGTTGTTCAAAATGTGATTTTAAGCCTAGAAAGAAGGTCATGAATTGTTGAAAAAGCTTGGAGCATGGATATTTTAAAATGGTCAAAATGACTTGAAAAAGGCTTATAAGTTAAAAAAGTTGAAATTGAATTTTGGTTTGAGAGATCTACAAATCCAAAATGGGGCATATGATAGATGATTTTGATTGAAAACAACATTTTGGAAACAATGGTTTATCCACATTTTTGAGTTTAGGCTTAAAAATTGGACTTCCTTTGTAAATTTGTTTCTTGCACTTTAAGGTACCATGAGAAATTGTTTGCCAAAGCCTTAATTTTGCATAAAATGCCTTGTTCTCACATGTATACCTCATATAAGGGTATTTTGAAGACTTATCATGAGTTTTATGAGATTTACTAAAAATAGTATTTTTGAATTTCTCATTACCTGAGGAGTTCTAGAACTTCCTTGGAAGCTTCTCATATGTTCTAGATCTTTCCTTTCACTTCCATAAATACCCAAGGGTGAGATCATGCCATGGTTGGTGATTCTAGTTGCTTGCAAACCATACTTTCATCTCATAACTCCAAAATTGCATTTTGATTCCCATCTCTCCCAAACTCCATTGTTTGTGCTAGCTATCATCATCATCATCATTCTCCATTGTTGTGGATTGAAAAGCAAGAAAAAGGCACATCAAATCGTGGCTGGATTGTGAGTTCTTCTCCATCACTCCAAGAGGCGTGAAGCTTCAAATTGGCATTTTCAAGAGGTGTAAACACGAGTTCTCTTCACCAGCATCATCACCATCATATAAAGATCATTTGGCACCATTGGCAAGGGCTGAAACAAGGCATAGCAACCATCACCATATCCAATCGGTAAGAATACGTTTTGATTCGAATCACCATAATTATGCATGGTTAGGGCTAGTTATTGTGATATTCATGATAGAGACAATCTAGGGATGCTTTATGGTGAGTTTAAGGTCCATCCATGGAGTTTCAAAATATGACATCAATTCTTGGTTGATCAAGAAAGCTTGATATATGAGGTTTAAATACATGTATCATAGTTTAGTATACTCATGGAAGCAAGAGGAACATATTGGTATCATTATTTTCAAGGTTTGTTAGAGTTGAAAAGTAAGGTTTCATGGTGGTACCCATGCCTTGTTGTTGTCGGTTTGAATGTTAGAGAGAGTTTCAAGATGAGATAAAGCCATGGCTGTGTAGAGGGCGAGAAGAGGATCATTTTTGGTTTTAATTTCGTGCTGTTTCATGGCTTGAGGAGGGAGAACGAATCGTTGGAAGTTTCATGCATGAAATGGAGTTTTCATGAAGGTTAGGGTTTCTTTGAAGAAGATGAACCACAACCCTTGGATTGCATCTCAATTGTTGTCTTGACTTTGATCTTGCGGCCTAGATTTTATTAAACTTCAAAAAATCATAACAAAATAAAAAATGCATATTTTTTAATGAGACTTTTTTTCCCATTTTTCATTTTCGGTCTAGAAAAATATAAAAAATATAAAATAGCCATTTTATTTCAGTTTTATATTTTTTGTGCATTTTTACTTTTAATTGCTTTTTTTAAATTCTTTTAGTTGGTATGCTAACTTGTAGAATTTAATTAGGATAGTTCCCTTAGGCTTTTTGAGCCATTCTTTTTGGTGTAATTAGATATTGGATCATAGTTCCCCATAGGATTTAATTCTTGATTTTTAGATTAGAATTTGATTAGTTTAATTAGGGTAGCATTAGGGTATCCTAATTAGGGTTTAGGTGGTGCATAGGTAAGGAAATTCATTTTCTTTAGATAGTTTTGTCTTGATTTTTGGGTAGAGGCATATGGGGATGTTATGGGTAGATGTTGTAGACCCTTGTGAATAATTGTTAGATTTCCCCCCCCCCCCCCCCCCCCCCCCTTGGTTTAGTATTTTTAGGTATTTTCTGAAGTAGATTGTTGTTTTTGTCTGTTCTGTGGTTATCTGTTCATATCTGGGGTTTCGTGTGGGGAATTTGTTGTGGGGCTTGTGTTGTCTTGAGGATCTTGTTGGAGAGCATCATGAAGAGAAGATTGTAGATCAAGACTTAGAGACCCAGAGCTTGGCTTGTTTCCTGTCTGTGAGGTTTGAGATCCTGAAGTTTGAAGGAAGTTCGTGGTACTTTCCTGAGGAAGGCACTATGAATGACTTTCATTCTTTCTTCTCACCTCTTTCTTAAGTATCCAATGATGTTGGAGCCAACTTGTGAGTTTAATTTCTCCTGAGGAGGAATGTAAACTGATCACATGTTGTTGAGCCACATGGGATATAACTCCTAAGTGGAAGCCTCCTAGTACTTTCCTGAGGAAGGTCCTAGGAGTCTATTCACTTAGTTCCATTAGTTTGTCTAGGATTTCTCAAGTATCCAATGACGTTGGAGCCAACTTGTGAGTTTAATTTCTCCTGAGGAGGAATGTAAACTGATCACAGTTGTGGAGCCACATAGGATACAACTCCTAAGTGGAAGCCTCCTAGTACTTTCCTGAGGAAGGTCCTATGAGTCTGTTCACTTAGTTCCACTAGTTCAGATAGGATTTCCTAAATATCCAGTGATGTTGGAGCCTGCTAGTGAGTTTAGTTTCTCCTGAGGAGGAATGTAAACTGATCACAGTGGTTGAGCCACATAGGGTATGACTCCTGAGTATACACCTCCTAGTGCTTTCCTGAGGAAGACACTATGAGTCTGCTTACTTAGCTCCCTTTCTTTGGTAAGCTTGTTCTGAAGCTTGAAGACTGGGATTGATTTCTTTTGGTTAGGTTTTGCTTTAGGGCTTTGCTTAGATTTGATTCAGATTCTGTGTTAAGGGTAGGATTAGAGAGTAGATCCTTTCTTTCTCAAGTTTGTGTTTTGTTTGCCGGATGGCAACTTCATTTCCCTTATCTGTTATTGCTTGACAGCATGTTGTTTATCTTCAGTATGATTACTGTTATTTCATGACTGGCTTGAGGTCGAGACGAGCTTGTGGAGGCTGAAACCCCACACACATTTCCTCCCTCACTTGCATTGCATGCATTTTACTGTTAAAGCTGATGCTTTTGTCTGTATTGGTGTATCATTGATATGATCCCTTAGGACTCTCATTTCCTCTGATGAGGATTTGATGATAGACTTTTAGGTTGAAACCTATGCATGACAACATCTAGGAGTTCCCTGTTCAAACCTCAACCATAGGATGAATCCATGGCATGATAACAGTAGGACTTGATAGTCTCCCTCCTAGTTGGGCCTGTTCTCTTCTCATCTCGAAGCAGTTTAAAATACAGTAATCATAAATGATTTCTCTCGTACGTTACGAGCCTTAAGCCATCTGAGGATGGATGTTTAGTATGGTACCCTTTGGGTGACATGCGACGCATCCACTCTCAGGTCATAGTCTCTAGTGCGGTTGAAATCGCAAACATAATAAAAAACACTTCTTTCAGGAGATAACCCGTAGTTAGCCGAACTACGTTTGCTCTGATCTTTCATACCAGATGAAAGTACGTAGGCATAGGTTGCGATATCCTAGCGAGCAACCTTCCCCATCTTCCCCCCGTAGTTGGCCGAACTACGTTGACTCTGATTTCTCGTTCCAGACGGGAATACGTAGGCATAAAGCGCGACGCTTTGCCGAGTCATTTTTCTTTTCTTTTTTAGCCAGCCTTGATAGGTAGATAGATTATAACCAACCCGTCCAAGTAAACAAACAAGCGAGGATCCCGTCGAGTACGACGGACGTGAGGGGTGCTAATACCTTCCCCTTGCGTAACCGACTCCCAAACCCAGACAATGGTTGCGATGACCTTGTCTTACCCTTATTCGTCAGGTTTTTCCGATCGTTTCCTTTCCTGCTCTGAGGGATAAATAACGAAAGGTGGCGACTCTTCTGTCATGCCGGCACCTTATTTTCGCGCAAGCGACAACGATCCTATTAGAGAAGGGAACAAAGAAGAAGGAAGGCCCTCAAGGAGGCCTCGTCAAAGAATCAGGGGAAATCCAGCACTATCGCCCCTGCTAAAAATAAAGGGGGTCAACTTAAAATTACTGAGAAAATGCCTGTAGGACGAAAATTGTTCGTCTCTCAAGAGGTCGAACATAAAAAGACGGTCGAAGATGACGAAGAGATGACAGATAACTTAGATTCTAACTCTGACGCCTCTTTAGACATCCTGGTAAATGTAGTATCTATAACGCTTAGGTATTTCGACAAAATCACAGAGGTCGAGAATCTAGATGCCTATACTGAGGCAGAAATGGCGGCACACAAACCTGTGTGCTACTACGTCATGAACAATGGTTGTGTAAAAAAGCAGAATGCCTTCTTCGAGTGACCTACAGAGGCAATGAAAAATCACTTGAAACCCCTTTACATCACCGGAAAGGTAGAGGATGTGCTAGTAAATAAGATTCTGGTGGATTGTGGTGCAACGGTAAACCTGATGCCACATTTCTTACTGAATAAAATTGGCAAATCAGACGCCGACACCAAGCCACGTAATATGGTCCTGTCGAACTATGAAGGGAATTTTCGTTCGACAATGGGGGTAATATAGGTGGATCTGACATTTGGAACTATTACAAGGCCCGCCGTCTTCATGGTGGTGGAAATAAAAGCTAATTATAATCTTCTTTTGGGACGAGAATGGATACATGGCATTAGTGAATCGTTGTTTGGAGGCTAGATGGCATAGTGGAGAAAATCAAAGCTGACCAAGGGTATTTCAGAGCACCTATCAATCATGTCGACCGAAGGCAGTTCGACAAACATTTGGCAAATGTTGCCCCATGTGCCCCTGCAGATTTTGAATTTGTCCTGGATGACGAGACATTATGTTCATTATATTTACACCTCGTCGACGGTTTCTGGTGGGATAAGGAAGTGCAAGGAAAGAGACTCCCCTACCTTGGAAATCCTGCAGTAGACCCCACAGGATTGGGAAGCGAATTCAGTGAGAGTGAATGAGTTCGAAACACTGAAAATAATTTTGGCCTACCTGGCTAAAACCAAACCTCAGGCGGCTTTAGAAGCTGCTAGCGAACAAATGGCTGACAAAGCCAAGTTAGATTTCTATCGAGAAGGTCCTGGTAAGGACTTCGACCCAGAACCACCTGACAAGGTTCAGGATGGAGAGCAAAGCCAGAGGCTTGATGCCATCTATGATGAAGAGCCTCTGGGATTTGAAAAGAACCCATTGGCAAATGATATCAAGATGCTAGCGTAGGACCCATTGGAAAAGGTCGATCTAGGAGAAGGGATGATTAAAAGGCCAACATACGTGAGTGTCAATCTCGACCCTCAACTTAAGATTGAAATCATCCAGCTTCTACGAGAGTATAAAGATTGTTTCACCTGGGATTATGATGAGATGCCTGGTTTGAATAGCGAGTTGGCCGAACACAAACTATCAATCAAGCCTGGGAAGAAGCCAGTCAAACAAAACCCGAGACGTTTCGCCCCAGGAATTCTCCCAAAAATAAAGGAAGAAGTCGAGAGACTCCTTCGATGCAAGTTCATCCGCACTGCCAGGTATGTTGAATGGTTGGCCAACATTGTCCCTGTTATTAAAAAGAATGGGTCCCTTAGAGTTTGCATAGACTTTAGAGATTTAAATTCAGAAACTCCTAAGGATGAATATTTTATGCTTGTGGCAGAGATGCTAGTCGATTCCCATGCAGGACATGAGTACCTTAGCATGCTAGATGGATACTCTGGTTATAATAAATTTTTCATTTTTGAAGATGATGTCCCTAAAACAGCTTTTCGATGTCTTGGAGCCTTAAGCACATACGAATGGGTAGTGATGCCTTTTGGCATAAAAAATGTTAGGGCAACATATAAGTGGGCAACGAATTCGATTTTCCATGATTATATAGAGACTTTCATGCAAATATACATTCACGATATTATGGTTAAGTCTTTTTCAGGGAAAGAACACATAGATCATCTTCGACAATCCTTCGAGAGGATGAGGAAATATGGTTTTAAGATGAATCCTCTTAAATGTGCGTTTTGTGTGCAGGAGGGGGATTTATTAGGCTTTGTGGTCCACAAAAAAGGGATCGAAATTAACCAGAATAAAACCAAAGCCATCATGGAAGTGAAAGCGCCATCAACAAAAAGGGAGCTACATTCACTGCTGGGTAAGATCAACTTCTTCAGGAGGTTCATATCAAACTTAAGCGGAAGAACGCAGGCCTTTTCACCATTGCTTCGACTTAATAAATAGGGGTTCGAGTGGGGGAAAGATCAACAAGAAGCCTTTGATAAAATCAAGGACTACCTAAGCCATCCTCTAATTCTTTCTCCACCTTGTAGGGGTAGGAGTATGAGGCTATACATAGCAGCATCAGACAAAACTTTAGGGAGCATGTTAGCTCAAGAGGATGAGAATGACGTCGAAAGAGACATCTACTACCTCAATAGAGTTTTAAATGATGCAGAAACTAGGTATAGCATGATAGATAAATTATGTCTTTGTTTGTATTTCTCTTGTACAAAATTGAAGCAATATATAAAACAAGTTGATGTTTATGTTCGTCTCACTTCAATGTTATCAAACATATGTTGTCTAATGTAACAACCCAATTTTCAATAACTGATTAATGGTACTAGTTAATTGGTTTGTATGATTTAAGTGAATTATTGGATTTAACTGATTTATTCTATTTGGTAGAATAATATGGACTTACTAGATATTCTCTAATTAAGGAATGAGATGGGATATTTTATGAGAAAATGAATTGGTAAATATTTTGAGTGAAGAAATATATTGGAGAGAAATAGAAGGGAAAGATATATAAGGGAAAGTGGAAGGAAAAGGAAAAATAGAAAACATAAGAGAAAGAAAGAGGAAGAAGAGAAAGTAGAAGGAAAAAGAAGGGAAAGCTTGGAAAGCTCAAGAACGACTTCTACCTTCCGATTAATTGAGGTAAGGGTGTGAAATGTTGTTATCTTACCAATGTATGTGATTATGTATGGATTGTTTGGTTTTTTTCCCTCATCTTCCATTCTAGGGCATAAATGAGTTTAATCGGTAGAAACTGAGTTTTAACTGTTAAAAATGAGGATAAGTAGTAGAGTTTAGTTGAGGAATGTTGGGCTAAGGCTACTAGGGCAAGTTGGGATTGAGTCAGTTGGATTTCGATGAGTTTCAGAGTTTTGGACAGTGGGGAATTCTGAGTTCGCAGACCCTCGCTAGCTTGTTCGCTAGGCGAGCAGGTCGCGAGCATTCACTGGGCATTCGCTGTGGCGAGCCAGTAGCGAATGGTCCCAGACTTGGACATAATGGTTTTGGTGTTCTTCACTGGTAGCGAAAGGGGTGACGAGTGTTCGCTAGGCCTTCGCTGAGCGAGTGAGGTAGCGAATCAAGTCAGTGGCTTCTGTTTGCCTTCGCGAGCATGTTCGCTAGGCGAACAGGTAGCGAGCACTCGCTAGGAACTCGCTAGGCGAGCAAGGTAGCGAGCATGTCAGCATGTTGTTTTCTTGTGTTTTCCATCCAATGGTTAATTGTTTGATTCAATGATGTTAATCCTTACATAACGTGAATAGTTTGTGTATTATTGAGATGAGACGTGCTGTGGGTAGCCTTATAGAGTGAATCCTAGATTGTGTAGTATGGCCTTTTTGGAAATTATATGCATTGTTTGAATTAAACATGCATGATGAATGTGATTGAGTTCGTTGCAGTTGGCACGACCTTGTGAGTGCATATTGATTTTATGTGATAAGGTGTGAAGAATGCATGAGAATATATGTATATATATGTGCATTGCTTGGTAATGTGATAATGATGTTAAGAATATGTAAATGTGCGAGATTCTTACTCACTGGGGTAGAATGACAAGGTGTCGTTCCTAGTGTAGTGATCACCGGGGTAGAATGACCGAGATGTTGTTCCTGGTGGGGTATAAGCGATGTACCCATAATCCAAATGAGTATTTGCGAGAGTTGATAAGTTTATATGAGTCACATGGTATGTGTATGTGATTGTTGTATGAAAGTGTGAGATGTGGCCGTTTGGCAATTATGTGTATAGTTGTACGTACTTGTGTGAGGTGTAATGTGTAATTATATATATTTGTGAATATGTATGCATTTCAAGAGTGTGTGGAGTCGTTTTGCCTGTGAAGTATCATGATTGCATTCTTGTGTCTTGATCCCGTGGAGGATCTGCAGAAACCTCGTGTGCCCTTGTGGGGTGTGAGCGATGGTTTATTCTTGATCCCATGGAGGATCTGTAGAAACCTCGTGTGCCCTTGTGGGGTGTGAGCGATGGTTTATTTTTAATCCCTAGGAGGATCTTCAGAACCGATCGCGTGCCCTTGTGGGGTGTGAGCCATAGTTTATATATGTGGGGTGTGAGCGATGGGTGAACATCGTAGGCTCGACGGGGAGTTACTTCGGTAACGAGCGATGGTTCCTTTTGGTTCTTCAATTGAACCTGCTGAATGAGTTAGTACCGCATTTGCATCTTCATAGAGTCATGAGTCGGTCTCTATGAGTTGCATTATCATCTTTATATGATGCATTGGTGAAATAAACATGAATATAGATGTTTATGTGAATTGGTGAAATAAACATGTTGTGTGTGTTTATGTGAATTGATGAATGTGCTTAATTAGGTAAACGTATATTGTGACATATATGACGTTTATAATGTATTGTTGTGAGAAAATGTGGAATATATGTATTCGGTATTTGTGCATTTATATATGATCATATGAATTGTTATTATGATAATATTTCTCACCCTTCTGCTGGAATGATGTCCTTCATGACATCGTGCAGGTATCAAGGTGTAATACTGCTCGCAGTTGCGAGGTCGCTATTGGTGTAGCTGTTTAGTGATTTAATTGTATTGGGTCGAGTCGTGCTCTGGTCGTGTAACACTGGGATCGTTTGGGTTACATTTCAGACGTATGTTGTGTTGTAGGCCTCAGTGCCTAAGTGATGTTGATTTACGTGATAAAACGCAAATATTTCTTTTATGAAAAATTGCGATATAAATGAATCTGCTGCTACATGCAAATGAAATTTTGTAAAGTATGATTATTTATTTCAGTGTATTGAGCATGACTGATTGTTTTTAGTAATTTGGAAGTATATGTGTGACACCCTTTGTGAATGCATGTTAATTCTACTCTGATTATGCTTATTTTTCTGTGGGGTTTAGAAGGGTGTTACATCTAAACCTATTTTGCACAGTCGAATAGGTAGATGGGCACTAGCGTTAACTAAATATTCTTTAACGTATAAGCCTTTGAAGGCAGTTAAAGGACAAGTGGTAGCAGAATTTATTGTCGACCACTCCATAAATGAAAGTGCTTTGGATTACGTCAAACTAGAACCTTGGAAACTATACTTCGATGGCTCTAGCCATAAAGAGGGGACAGACATTGGCGTGCTAATTATTTCTCTTGAAAAAATTCCAACAAAATTCAAGTATAAAGTCGAAGGGCTTTACTCCAACAATGAGGCTGAATATGAGGCCTTGATAGTAGGACTTGAAATTTTTTTAGAATTGGGGGAAACCCGAGTCAAAATAATGGGAGATTCAGAGTTGGTTATAAAGAAAATTACAAAGGAGTACAAATGTGTTAAGGAAAATCTTATCATGTATTTTGTAATAGCCAACAGACTACTAAAAATATTTGAAATAGCAAGCATTTGACATATCCCTCGACTAAAGAATCAAGTAGAAAATGACTTATCACAAATTGCTTCTGGGTATAAGGTTTCGAAGGAGAACTTACAGGAAGCAATCGAAGCTAGGGGTAAAGTTGTGTCTGTTGGATTACATCCATCAGATCTAGAAGCAACGAAGTTTGGTTATGCTGACGAAGAAAGCTTCGAGATTTTTGCAGTGGATAGTTTGATAGATAAAGACTGGAGGAAGCCTTTGGTAAAGTACTTACGTAATCCATCAGTGTCTAAAGAGCGAAAGGTTAAGTATCAATCTCTAAACTACATGCTTCTAGGAAACAAATTATTTAAAAAGACCCCTGAAGGGGTCTTACTTAAAAGCCTTAGAAAATCTGAGGTATATCTGGCCATTTCGACGGTCCATAGAGAGGCATGTGGGGCACATCGAGTAGGCCATAAGATGAAATGGTTGTTATTCCGTCAAGGAGTATATTGGCCTACCATGTTGAAAGATTGCATTGAATTCGCCAAGGGCTTCCAGGAATGTCAGGTCCATGTGTTGCACCCTAAATTTTGACCCCTTAGATCCTCATCATCATTTTAGGATCATACTCATTTGATTATCTAACCTTAACCTATTTCAAGTTTGTCTTTGTTAAGATACAGGTGAATTAGGATTCCGTACAACCGAGAATCGAGATTTCGAGAGTTTAATCAGTCAACGTATTGGACTGATTCTCCATGAAATAAGTATCCACATCATCAAATATAATCCATTGGATCAAGTATGAATCCAATTTGAGGTTGTCACCCAAGGATCAAAAACAGTGCAGTTCAGGATACCCGATTAGGGTTTTCGATATGGAAAAGTCAACTGTAGTTTGACTTTTGACTTAAAAGGTATGCCAATGGTGGGATCATGGTCTATAAAGTTCATATGGCTTATTAAAGTCCACTCAAGAAGTTTCAAGGCCTCAAAAGACCCGGAACATCAACAGTCGACTCGATAGTCATCGATCGATCGTTTGGTTGACCGAAAAGTCAACTCTTCACTCATAAGGAATTTGACCTCAAAGTATGAAGCAAAAATGTTCCTAGTAACATATTACACATGTCCATGAAGTTTCATGACCATTGGATCAAGGATTGAGGAGTAATCGAAAAATCGGGAAATTAGGGTTTTGGAAGGGGCAAGACCATAACTCCCTAACCATACATCCAATTGAGTTGGTCGAAAGCTCATTGGAAAGCTCTTGACAAGTCCTAAAAAAGTACCACAGTGGTCCATGAGTATAAAATGCATAGATTTTGAGTTATGACAAAAATCATTGCAAGAGGGAAAAATAACTTAGAAAAATTATAAGTTATTGGCCTTTTTAGGCATGTTTTTTAGCAACTTTGAGTGGATTTTTGACCTAGTTCCATTGGGAATATGAAGATCATAAAAACATGAAAGTTGTAGATCTTCATGAGGTCTTTCCAAAATGTAATAGAACTCCTGCATAGCCCTTATGAGTTGAGAGTTATGGATCCAACAAGTTGAGGTTTCGACACTTGAGTCCAACATTTTCACTTTTTCACAAACTCACCTTTTGATCACTTGAACTATTCTCAGCCCTTGGATCATATTTCTATCTGATATTTAGAGGTTATGATGAATGAAAATGCATAAAATGAAGGGGTTTGATAGATTTGGCAAGTGGTATGCAAGTTGTATTATTTTAATCAAAGAAAATCAAAATGAAGAAAGAGAAACTTTATGGAAATCTTGCAGCAGCAGTGCTCCCACTACCTAGCCACCCTTCAATCACTTCTATGTCATTCATGCCACTTGACTTATGCATCAGCTTGAGCCAAAGACTTGAACTTGCAGCTGCAACAAATCTCAAGCACGATTGCATTTTCAAAACTCCCTCCAAGAAGTGCCAAAGTACCAATCTGCCCCAAGGCTTACCTTGCCTATAAATAGAGGTTTCCTCTATGTTGAAAGGGACACCAGATAATACCATTGCTCTCATCCTATCTTGCATTTTCTTACAAGTGAAGAAAACCATCCCAAAATACCTCAAAAATCTGCCTTGAGCAAAACAGCTTCCAAAACCATTTTCACCCACTCAAAATCACCATAAACCATCCACACAATCCATAAATGATGTGTGAGAGGTGTTCAAACTCTTAAACCAGTCAAAACCCTCATTTTCCCAAAAGTCAACTTTCAACCAAGGAAAGTTTGACTTCACATACAAAATCTGCCAAATCACATACCAGGTCTGTTTTGATCATTGTAAATCTCCAAACACCTTAGGTTTTATGATGTACCAACTTTCCATAACTTAAAATACCATCATCATCACTTGTTTCAAGTTCTGGTCCAAGATTCACTTGTTTACTTCAAGTGCAAGAAAGGCTGCATTTTTCACCAAGGCATTGGATTGGGTTTTACTTGGAAGCTTCAAGGTTTTCCCTTCTATATTAGCTTGCTTGGAGGTCTACAAGAGGTTGGTAGTCACTAACTTCATCTTAAATTGTCATGAGTATGTTTAAAGTGCATTAGTTGTTACAATGTGTTTTAAATATAAGAACAGTTCATGTTTGAATCTGCCAAGATTGCTTGTTTTACTCATCAATGTGTATCACTTTCATAATCATCATACCATGTTGTATTGCTATATGCTAAACCTTGAGATCCTCTTAAATGTCATGTATGAACAAGTGGAGATAGTTGCAATTGTCATGCCTTGATGTTGTTTGGTTCTGTTTCTGTTTGTGAAAGATGATGATTTACTTCTGTTGCAACAACCTTTTTTAGATCTTGATCTATTTGTTGGTATGTTGATTTGGAAACCCTTATGTGATAGATTCATGTGATTTTGGTACCATTTGAAACTGGTTAGGTTTTGATCTGCATCAATTTCTGTTCTTACCATGTTCAAATCATGTGCATTTTTCAACTGATAGGTCATTTTTAGTTCTAACATCTTTTTGGATCATTTGTGTGCTTGAGCTTGGTCTTTAACCTATTTTTGAACATGCTTGTAAGTTGTTCAGCCTCATTGGACTTTGTCAAAGATTATTGGGATGACGCGTGTGATGTTGAGGACCAATACCTAGTTTTGCTGCCAAGATTTGTGTGAGGTTTGACTTGGCCATTACCATGTGCATTTGATGTTAGGCTGTGATTAGGATAAGGTGTGTATGCTGTTACTTTTGTGAAAGTATGTTGTTAAAATGCATGGTCAGTTTGGGCTTGACATTGTTATATGGATTTCACCAAAACTGTTTTGAACTATCAACATGAGAGGCCTAGGTTAGTGGAAATATTAAGTGTGGTCATGTCTGATATTTCTCAGTAGAAACATAAACTTGTTCATACCTAGACCTTTCTAGCTTAGTTGGAGCTTGCATTATGAGTTGTCATTCAGTATCTTTGTTAAAAGGGTTGCTGTTAGCATTTATGTGAGGATGGATTTATCAATCCGTGATGAGATACTTATGGTGGTTGGCCCTTTGCATTTAGCTTCCTAGGCATTGTAATGTCAAGCTCCTGTATGTGTTTAGCCTTAGTTCAGAGTTGTGACTTTAAACTTAGTTTGATGGTTGGAGCTGGGATTCAAACATTATCCATGACTGTTTCAGCTATTGCTAGGTTGTGTTTTCATGAAAACCAGTTTGGGAGGCTGAAGCCAGATTTGTGTTAATAAGGTCTTGTATGGACTGTTGGTTTGTTGAGAACAGGTTTTTTCTTGGTTTCATTGTTCAGAGAAGTTTGGTGGTATTTGGTGAGAGTCTTTTGGTGCTGTTAAACACTAGTGTGTAGGTTAGTGAGATAGCATCTTTTGGTTTCTCTATTTGAGGTGCATTCTATTGTATTTAGTGCCTCTCTTTTGGAGGCCTAGCCTGGTTCAGTCTAGCTTTTAGCATGGTCTTGACCTGTTGAGGCTGCTGCTAGGGTGTTTGAGTTTTGGATTAGTAGGTGATCTTCCAATTTGCTCTGATAGGAGAGGGCCATTAACTTATTGCTCTAAGTGAACCCCTTTTAGCTTGAAAGTCTGTTAGACATTTGAGGTAACAGAATTGAGGGATGGTGCTAGCATAATCTTGTTTAATTTCATATTACTTTCAGGACTGTCTATGAATAACTGTGGCCATAAGCCAACTTTCTAATCATGAGAGTTTTGGCTCTTTTTTCTATTGGTAACAAGGCACTTTGTTGTTTAATGATGATTGAGCCTTGGTTTAAGCTCACTGTCAAGATTTCATCTTTGTGAAGCCATGATATTTGGAATCAATCATGACTGAACTTAGACTATATTTTGCCTCAATTTGAAATTGCCTTAAGAGTTGGTTTTTTGTAATAGCCATGCTGTCTAGAACCATGTTCTGTGTTTACCTTTAAGTGAGGATGTATTGTTGTTAGAATTCACTTATAGGTCATTTTTTGAATATGCAAGATCTCTGTCTGGTGCAGGTTGGGTGTTGGTTACCAACCATGCTGTCTAATGTTCCCATAGGTGTTGAGATCTCTAGATTTTTGTTAGGACTTATTTCTGTTGTTGAGTTCATGTTGGTTTGACCTAAGATCTGCTTCATATGATTGTTGTTTGTTTGTGACTTGATAACATACATGTTTTAGTTACATCACAAATGTTTTGGAAAAACACCATTCCATGTCATGAGCCTTGTTTGCAATTCATATGTCATATGCTACTTTATGATGAGTATGGATTTGCTTGCCATCTGGAATCAATTGATAACTCATTTAGAGCATGTACATACTTTCATTTGGCTTTAAATGCATCTGTTGTGAACCACAACTTTGAAAACGCATTTCAAACATCATTTTTGCATTTACCATCATGTTTTATTTTCTGTGCATCTTTTGAGAAAACTAATGATGCTATCTTGATCCTTATCAAATTTCACACAAGTTAGACTTTTGTTTTGTCAAAATTGATAGAGTTTTGAACTAGTTCGGGCCTTCACGTTTTTGGCCATGTTGCTTGTTAGTTTTGCCCAGAAATACCAACTTTGTTAAGTACATGTATTATTTGGGGTGGCATAATACTTGGATGTATCGCCACCCCAGTGGTTATGCCTTCACTTTCATATTGCCTTGAATTGCCATGACCTGGGTTCGATCCGTGTGGAGATCAACCCTTTTGGTTATTTTTCAATATTTGCCATGTTTTCATATTTTGATTCTCTTTTTCCTCCAATAACACGCGTGCGCCCTTAGGTGGTTTGGCCAGGTTTTGAGCTGGTATTCCAAAGGTGGTGGGTTCAACACCCACCAAGCGCATTTCCATTATTTTTATGACTAAAATATTTGATTTTTCTTGAAAATTCAAAATAACGTAACTTCACCATTTTTTATCATTTGTGAATGATTCTTTTTGCATTGGACTTATATTTTTGCATAGTTTCACGTGGTATTTTAATATCTTAAAATTTTCATTTTTGGAAAACCCTTTGCATTGAAATTGTCATGTTTCTTTGTTAGGGTTTTTACCCTCCTTTACATTTCAAATTTATTGATTCTTTGTTAGGGTTTTTACTCAAGGATTTTTATCTTGGTTCGTTGAACTCAACTACTCCAGTCCACCCTATCAAGAGTGATTTGCCTTTCTCAAACAAGGACTTAATCCACTATTTAATCAACTGATTACAATAGTAAGCACTAAGAACAACTGTTCAAAGTCTTCTCAAGAACTACTGATCCTAACCGGATCTTCTTAAGGTTCTCTTACAATCAAATGTAATAATAATACAAGTGTTAAAAATGCTTCTAATAAAGCTTTATCACAACTGTGATTTTTCACTTAAAATGAAGAACAATGAAATAAGTTAAGCAAGAATGTATAAGTTGTATGAGAGCTTGTAATGAATTCTTTCAAGTATTTCGTCAACTGAAGAAGATGAATGGAGTCTTGCTTTTATAGGCACAGAGGTCCATGAAGTCTTTCACGTTGAGAACAGTGTACCAAAAAGGTTTGAGCCTTTTTGTCTTCACATTATATGACCTTTCCTAGAAGAAGAATGCACTGAGAAATCATTTTTGTCTGTGTTCTTGTGTCTAGCATAAATAAGGCAAGAGTCGTTTGGTTATTCCAACGGACATAACTTTAAATTCTTCTTCAACAATTTTCAGCAAGAATCATCAGAGTCTGGATTGGTTAGAGCCTCTGATGATCATCAGTGTTTGCTGAATCAGAGTCTTTGCAGCAAGTGTGCTTTCAGCGTGTAAATGTTCAGAGCTGAGTTTTGGATCAGATCCTCAGTACTGGCAGCGTTAGTACTATCAGAGTCTTCTGAAGTAACTGTGCTTGAAACTCTTCATACAAAATTCCTCATTGCTTCAAATGCTTCTGGCTTCTGCTTCAGATTCTTCTGTAGCTTCTGCTTCAGAATATTCTAGAGGCAGCGCTCAGAATCTTCTGGAGACAACGTTCAGAATCTTCTAAGAGATGCTTCTGACGTTTCAGAGCCTTGCATATTTCTTACGTTCAGATCTAATTTGCTTCTAGAGTAATATTTACTTTAACATCTGCAGCAAACATTCTCAAACAAATTTTAGAGTATATAAATCTTTAATACAAAATTTCATAAGAGTTATCATCAAAACATAGAGATATTATTAAGAACCAATCTGTGTTCTAACAATCTCCCCCTTTTTGATGATGACAAAAACATCAGAAATTTTGTTCAATAGAAAAGAAAATAAATATAACTCTCCCTGAGATGATGAATCTCCCCCTGAATTGAATACTGATAAGGAATATAAACTTCCCTTTTTGCATGAGTATTCTTTTCAGAATCAGAGCTTGAATGTTCTAATCATTAGATCTTGCATGTTTCAGAGTCAGAGTCTGATAGGTAAAATATTATCTGGGAGTCTTAGAGTTTCTTTTAACAAATATGTCAGATATATTAACCATTCTGAAACACTAAGAGTTTATGTTAGTTATAATAGATATATCTGAAGTTTCATTTAGGTAGAGTTTATTTGAATAGTCAGATCCATTTCTCCCCCTTTTTGTCATACTCAAAAAGTAAAAAAAAACTTTTAAAAGACAAATAAAAGGAAATACAGAAAAGATAAATCATGTAGAGAAAACACTGAGTCATTCATTCATTCAGAGCAAAAAACATACACACATCAGATAAAGTAAGTACATGTGCACAAACATCAGATGCAGAAAAAATAAACTAAGTTTGTTTGGACATAATCATCTTTAACAGGTTAGTGATCTCAGATGAGGACTGTTCTTGCTTTGTCATCCACTTAGCCATGTTTTCATTCTTCTGGTCTTGTTTGGACATCCATTGAGCCATGTCTTCAGACTTTTGATCTTGCTTGGCCATCCATGACTTAATCTCAGATTGACCAGCTTCCAGAACTGCAATCTTATCTTCAAGATCTGGATACTCTTTCTTGACCTCACATGAAGAAGGTGGGGCAGAGTTTGAAGCAGGAACAGAGTCAATTTCCATAGGATATGCAGAGTCAGGAGCAACAGATCCAGAGGGATGTTCCACAAGAGTCATAGCCAGAGGGTTTTCTTTAGATGCAGAGTCAACAGTCACTTCTGTGTCACATACTTCAGAGGATGAAGGAACATCATCAAGAAGCAATGGTTCAGATCTTTTAACAGTCCAGAGCAAACTTCTAGCAGTCTCAGCAAATCTGAGCTTCGCATCATCAGAACAGACATTCTTCAGATTTGAGGCTATAGTATTGAATCTGTTGATGAAGCTATTCCAGATAGCATCAGATTCATTTGCATCCATGGTTGAAAGACATCTCTTTTGAACATAGCCTAAATGCATCTTTATTTCTTTCAGAAAACTTGTAAATAAATTATCAACATTCAGCCTAGATATTGGTTTAAGAAGAGTTTCCAAGGTGAAAGGCTTAGGTTGAGGTGGTGATGGAATGGTGAATTCTGGAACGATGATCAGAGGACAAGGGTAGAAAGGAATGGATGGATAATCAGATGAAGTGATAGATTTGGATCTGATTAAGGCATTAATCAAGGAAGGTTTTGCATTTGATGCATAGGAAACAACATCAAATGGGGTAGAAGTGTAAGGGATGAAAGCAGATTTGTCAGATAAAAGAGGTTCTGGTGAAACCATGTTTGGCAGTTCTTTTATATATGTTTGGAGAACAGATGGTAGAATGATGGAAATCTTAGGTTTAAAGGGTGTGATAGAGTCAGATGGTTCAATTCTGTGATAGAAATTTTTGAACTTGAAACCCGAGGGAAGTGTAGCAGAGGGAAATGGTTTACAGGAAGCAAAGGATACAAACTCAGATGTCCTTGGCTTAGGTTTTGAAATAGTGTTGGAAATGAGAATTACAGATGAAACAGGTGGCTCTAGGTGATCAAATTCAAATACTCTGAGAGAAGGAGGTGACAGAATATCTGGATGGATATCAGATTCTGAGGAATCAGATGAGGTGGTTGGGGTACAAGATGTAGAAGACACTTCAAATACAGTCTTGAGAGGTGTAACGTTTAGAACCTCTGTCTCAGGTATATTTGTTTCAGGAGGATTGGTTGGTTCTGGTTGATTCTCAGAAGGTTTTGATGGAGGTTCAGATACAAGTGGTTCAGAGATAGGTGGTTCAGAAACAACTTGTTCAGGTGCAACAGGATCAGATGCAACTGGGTCAGATTGTATGGGTTCAGATGTATCTGGTTGTTGTTGTGGTGTAGGTTGTTCTGTTGGTTTTGTTAGAGTTGTTGGAATTTGGTTTGTTGGTGTTGTTGTTGTTGGTTCAGATGGTGGAGTAACAGAATTTTTTAGTGGAGTAGTGGAAATTGGATCAGATGATTTTTGTGGAGAAGGAATTTTTGATGGTTCAGATTTTTGGGATGGAGCAGGAATAGATTGTTTTTGAGGGGAGGTGGTTTTGGAATAGAACTAAATGTTGATTCATTTATAACAATTTTAGAAAAATAAGATACAGATGATTTAGTACCTTTAGTCTTTATAAGCTTGGTGGGAACAGAGGGAACTTCTCCAGAAGCTTTTCTTTTGACCTGCTTTTGTGGCTTGTCAGCAACTGTTGGCTTCTTCTGAGCAGCAACTTCTTCTGCCTCCAATTGCTTTCTTTTCCTCATGTTCTCATAATATACATCTGGCAATGGTTCTCTGGCACGAATCAGAATATATGCAGGAATAGGTGTTCCATCTGCTTTGCATGCATCAATATACCTCACAATAATATCCCTTGGTTCTTCAGCACCAAAAAGTGGAAAATTATCAACAGGAATTCTCTTCAGTCTCTGAAGACTCTTTGCATTCAGAGGTTTTCCAATGATGGATTCTAGTTCATCCTTAACTCCAGCTTCATACAGAGCAGTTACCAGGCCATTCTCTGTCAGAATGTCTGAAATCAATCTTCCAAAGGGAATCCATGTCCTGATCTTCTGTCCCTTATCCTTTACAGATTCTCTTGAAGCATTTATATGGTTCCACAGATGCATAAAGAGAATATAAGGAATATCTACCTTGGTACTCTGACTTAGACAATACATGAAGTAGAGTTGTTCATTGTTCACATAATTTGGAGAATTGGTAGATTTTCTGTGATGGATGCATCCCAGAAAAATCTTTGCCCAAATTTTATAGTCAGACTTCAGATCCATGAATTTGTTATAGGCCTGTCCAGATGTGATGACTTCCTCATAAACTTCCTCCTTATCTACACGCCCAGCTGGCAGATGACATACTCCATCAGTCTCCTCATACCCTATGAGTTTCTAGATGAGATCTTCAGTTATTATGATCTCCTTTCCCAGAACAGAAGATAAGATGAATTTTGGATAAACAGAAGCATGTATCCAGAATTCCTTCACCAGATGAGGGTAAACTGGTCCAAATAATCTGTCAAAATATTTAACCTAACCTTGTGCATCAATTATTGAACGAAATTCAAACCCATTTTCAGCTAACGAATCAAATTCCACCATTGATTCACAGAGAACTTCAAGTTTGTCCACATGGGTTAACAATGTCCTCTTAGGTACCGTGAAAGGAGTTACACCCATATTTGCTGACGTAACTGCAGCCATAGTTGAGTGAAATTGAGCTGCTGTAGAAGATGAGGTTGCCATTGAAGAAGATGAAGATAATTTGGACGAAGGTTTAGGGTTTTTGTGAAGAGAGAAGAGAAGGCAGAAATGCATAAAATTGCTTGTGAAGTGAAAAGTGTGAAATTGGTGTGAAATGTGGTATTTATAGAGGAAACAATTAGGGCAATCAACAGACACACATAACACATTTTCATATAGCATTAAATGACAATTAATGAAAGAGAATAAAATGTTAGAACACAAATTGGTGTTTCTTATATCTCTATGTTTTGATGATAACTTTTATAGAATTTTGTATTGAGCAAATATACACTCTAAAATTTGTTCAAGTATTAATTTTTCAGGTATAAAATTAAATAGTCTTAAAAGAAGCAAATAAGTACAAAGAAACTATGCAAAGATCTGAAGCATCAGATGCAAGACTATCAGAAGATTCTGAAGCGCTGCCAGAAGGATCTGAAGCAGAAGCTACACAATGATCTGAAGCGTTACTGAAAGAAGTATACAAAAGCTGAAAGCTCTGATCTTATCAGACTCTGAAGTTCTTTCACTACAAACTCAGAGGCTTTTATAACCATACTCTTATCATTAATATTCACGCTCAAAGCACATACTGCTGCATACTCTGATGAAGACTCTGATCAAGACTGAAACTCTGATACATTAAAGATTTGATCATCTATCAAGACTCTGGACTTATCATTCATCTTAAGCTCTGATCATCTTAAAGCATTTCATACCTTTTAAGCTTACTACAAGTTCTAAAGTACAGATTGTGAAGACTTCATCTTAAAGGAAGCTTGTTGAAGAAGCTGTAAACTTGATTAGACGTGGTGCTACTTCCAAAGTAACCAACGACTAATTTTTCCAAAGAAGTGACGTGGTGCAAATCCCAAGGCTTCTACAACCATACCTTTCTGCAGAAAGCATATCTCTGCCCATACTTTTGGTGATGAAAAGTCATACAATCAAAATATTATATTCAGCTGCACATCACTCAAGGCATTTGAAAAAAGCTATAAAAGGAGAACTACTTCAACATTTTGAGGTTGCTAGTTCACTACTCATCTTTTGCTCATTGCTAGATCACTCAGAAAGAAATACACTATTGATTCATAAAAGAGAAAATCTCACAAGATCTTACTCAATTGATCTTTCATAAAACCATATAGCTTTCGTTGTACTTAATCTTAAGTGTAAACATCACAGTTGTGATACAGCTTATTAGAAGCATTCAAACACTTGTTAGTTTACATTAAATTGTAACAAGTTTCTTAAGAAGACCAAGGTGTGGTCAATAGTTCTTGAGAAGACTAAGACAATTGTTCTTAGTGCTTTCTATTGTAATCAGTTGATCAATAGTGGATTAAGTCCTTGCAGAGAAAGGCAAATCATCTTTGATAAGGTGGACTGGAGTAATTGAGTTCAACGAACCAGGATAAACATCTTGAGTTGTTTTTTTATTGTCATAGTTCTTAAAAACTCTTATTCAACCCCCCCCTTCTAAGTGTTTTTCTCACCTTCATAAAAATCATTTCAAATATTAATTGATTCTGACAAATTGGGGGGAAAATCAAGATATCAATTATTCAAACCATACCTCAGATGTCTCTTGAGTAGTGTACACACAATCTTTTCAGATTCAGAGTGACACGTGTTTGCTTGCATGTGCTTCTGAATTCTCTTGAGAAATGAAACGTTAGCCAACGTTCAGATCCTCTAAGATTGGTTAGTTTAAATACACACAAATTATAATAAATCAACTAAATAATAGATGAAATATAGATGAAATACTTTAGAGTTTTAAACATTTTACATCTGAAAAATTTGCTTTTGATAATAATAAGTTAACGGATTTGTGAGAATGACAAGCTAGATGCGTCGAACTCTCGAGGGTATTGAAGACGGTGTTGGGGAGGATAACATGGGCTTTCTTGTCATATAGACATTTGGGCAGTGTTTGGACTAAACCAACTTGTCAAGATACAAGAATTGACTGGTAAGCCATCAAGGTTGCATGGCCTCTCAGGAGGTTAAACTTTTGGACTATTAGTCGAGGTAGTAAGAAACCTTCCCAGACGAGTTTCGACTCTGCTTCGTGTTTTTTGAATGCAGGAGGAAAAAACCTAGTGAACAATTCACGACCATACTTCCTCTCTGCGAAGGGGGCCATCTGTGGGGTTAATTCATAACGCTTCGCGAACATCTTGATAAAGCCAGAAATATTCGCCCTAAGTGTTTGTCCTTCTTCACTGGGGGTGAGCTTGACCAATCGAGTCCATTTGATCCGTCTCCCTGTTATCTTAGGATCTTCTTCGTTAACTTACCCTTTGTTAGGAAGACTGGTCTCAAACGTAGCATTAAGCCAAAGCTGAAGTAACTAGAAGGGTCCCGACAGTAAGAGGTTCCCGTTGCTTTCTTGGCTTTTCAGTCTACCAGCGCCTTTGGTCAAAGACTCATATAAACTGGCTAGGATCATCTCACTAAGGCAGATACCTCAATTCAAGTGTAGTTGGTTGGCCAAAGTGAGGTATTTCCTCGCCACATGCAGAGACTTTGTACAGAAGACACAACAAGAGAGCCACATAGCTAGAAATGCTATGTGTTCCTGATCTTCGATGGTTTCTGTTTGGTTGTCATGGTAATGATTGATGAAATGGGTGTATGTATGCTTGGTGGTCGAGAACCCTATGTTGTCTTGACAGTCCACTTCAGGATCATACACTAACCCATGAGGTTTCAGCCTTGTGATGGTGGCTAGGTCAAAGAGAGTGGGCGTTATCATCCCACAAGGAAGATGAAAGGTGTAATGGGTGTTATCCCAGAAGTACAGTGAAGATGCCAGCATAATGGGGCAATAGTTAGGACCTGCTTTCGACATCATGATCAAATCATAAATGTCGGTTTTCTTCCAATCGTCTGCTTTGGCCTTTTCCATTTTGGTCAGCCAGTTCAGTTAAAGACTATAGTCCTTGAAGTAAGGGGTAGCTCTAAATAACCTGGATCTATCATTGAGGTACTTGAGGTTCACATTGTGTAAAGTCAAGCTATCTGGACCTTCAGTAGGTACTTTGGTAGAATCTTTTTGCTCTAGGGGTTTGGTTTTGCAATAAGAAGGGAAAAAGTCACTAAGGGTTGACTAGTTGGTCCCTAAGGGAGACAGAGGGCCAGCCAAGGCTAAGGACTTACCTACAACAATGATAGCGATTATTACTTGCGATTCATAAATGTGCCTTTTTTCTTCTATCAGAGGTTCAGGGATAAATTGTTGGTTCTTCCCCATCTTGTGCCCACTCAGCATGGTGAAAGGAGGAAGAAGTGACGCAGCTTGTAGTCCTTTGGCTTGGGGATTTCTCTTCTGATCTTTGGTGGTAGCGGTAGAAGACGCCATTGATGAAGTTTTGAAAAAATGGGTTTGTTAAAGAAAGATTGGAGTTGTTTTGGAAAAGGTGCGTAAGTGATTGCTAGAGTGAAAAAGTTTAAAATTATTTCTGGTGAAATTATTTATAAGGCATTTTGAAGTAATCAAAAGCCACTGTTCATCATTGAGAGCTAAGAGTACTGGACATGCGGCGTCCCTGGAATGGAAATGGGGGCGATGGTAG
Organism: Lathyrus sativus; assembly: GCA_963859935.3. NCBI lineage: Eukaryota > Viridiplantae > Streptophyta > Magnoliopsida > Fabales > Fabaceae > Lathyrus > Lathyrus sativus. Next base: position 105,109,894 of record OZ012737.1, read on the forward strand.
TTATTGCCAAGACCCACGATTTCGTAGGTCCTAAAAAAGTGATGATGGTCTGGGATTTTATGGGGTTTCCAAGAAATTATTCATCTTGTCCCATGACGTCATGGACATGCGTGAAAGTAGCTGAACCGTTTTTCTTTCAAAAGTCATGGGTAGTCAGTTGCATTTTGACACAAATGTGAAGGTTGAAAGATGGCGTCGAATTAGAGGCTGTCAAAAAATAGTCTTTTTCTCCAACGTGGTCCAAAAAGATATATTTGGGAGGCAATTTGTTAGCTCACAAATTCGACGCTCATATTAAAATTAAATATTTGGATAAAATATTAAACTTTTGAAGAAGTATGATAAACTTTCGAGTAGGCTGAGTGATTTAAGTATTTGAGACTTAGAAAATATTTCCAAATGTTAAAGGTGCCACCTTCGACCGAGGTTGAGGGCCAAGTAGTAGTGGAATTTTGAAATTCAAATAAAGGAGAGAGTAGTTATGTTTTTTCATGAGTAAGCAAGACAAATGGCGTACATCTAGTCAGGGACTACACGCAACGTGACACTTGTCATGGGATGGTTATTTTAGGAGGTTAATAGCAGTTAGGTTTACTATTATAAATAAGGATCCTAACAATAGGATTCAGTGTGTTGTAATTTACTATTGTACAAGTCACTCCCAAAATTACTCAAAGTATCCTAGTGTAAAGAAACGGGTTCTAAGGAGAATGTACGCCTTGTAAATACACCATCTTTACATTTTAATGAAACTTAGTTTATTTTACTTAATTTTAAAGAGTTTATCTTTACTTCCTTGCAATTTACCTTTGTTATTCTGCTTTACTTTGTTCAATGCTGTAAAGTTTTTTTTACCTTGTTCCTACAAATTCACGCCTTTTCCTTTTAGTCGAATCTTACCCTTACATTACCACTTTGTCTTTAAAAACACTGTCGAAGTGTTAGTTTTAAGTAGTTTTTCTTTCAAACAGAATTTAGCACATGTCCTAGGATCAATCTGATCGATCCTGTAAGTCAACAAAGTTAGATTTGGAAGATCAACGGTTGTTTTCCAATTTTCAAGGGAAACAACCCCATGGCGTGGTTTTCATTTTTGACACTTTTCCCCAAGAAAGGATTGTTGTTGATTTCCTCGATGGGAATATAGCGGTGGTCGATATCTCCAACAAAGTCCAATAGTCACTATCACGTTTCAGAGGCAGTTTCAAGGCTGATTCCCCCAATAGAGTGGTTTTCTCCCTCCAAGGGGACTTGTCTTTGTGAAGGTCATTCAGGGCATTCTCCTCAGTAGATTTTGGTTTGCAGTTTCTCTTTTCAACACTTCTTCCGGTGGTGTTCTCTTGCATTGCCATTTTGCATAACATTCTCCTAAATGCATAGCATTTCCATTTCATATGGAGCATTGCCCCATATTCAAACATATTCACCTGAAGCATAAGCCAACTCCGGTTTCACTCTGGCCAGTCGTTTCTCTAGTTAATATTGGTGTGACTTAAGATCTCGTCATCTTTAATCAGGCAGGTCAATGATAGAAGAGTTTATCTTTTGTGTCCAGGCAGAGTTGGTTTTTTGTAAACATCTTCTTCCCCAGGAGAGCTTCTTGCCCATGTTGTGAGTCACCTGATTCTACTTCGTGTTCCTGTTTCATCCCAACTCTTGGTTGGTAATCTCCAGCGTGGTCACCTTTTATTATGAGGTGATTCCAACTCTTGGTTGGCGTCTTTTTAATATCCCAACGAAGTCGCTTTCCCAACTTTTGGTTGGTATTCGCTGTTATTCAAACTTTTGGTTGGTGGCATTTCTTCTTTGCAATTCTAACTTTTGGTTAGTAGCTCTTGTCCCAACTTTTGGTTGGTATCCTTTTGATTTGGCATCCCAACTCTTGGTTGGTATTCGTTGTTATTCCAACTCTTGGTTGGTATACCTCGCTATTTGGCATCCCAACTTTTGGTTGGTATTCGCTGTTTTTCCATCCCAACTTTTGGTTGGTAATCTTTATTCCCGGTAATCCTAACTCTTAGTTAGTAACCTGCATTCTGACTCTTGGTTGGTATCCTTTGGCCCTATCCCAGCTTTTGGTTAGTATTTGGTGCTTTAGTTTCAACGCTTAGTTGATTAGCTGTTGTTCAATTTGGATTGTTATCCTCATCGTGTGGCATCCCAACTTTTGGTTGGTATTCATTTGTCTCGCATCCCAACTTTTGGTTGGTATTCACTGTTTTGCATCCTCGCATGTTGCAAATTTCTGGGTTCTTTTGGTATTCAATCATCTTTGACCTTGAACGTTTGAAAGCGGTTGCTTTTCATCCCTTCAGGTCCAATTTGTTTGAATAGGGGCAACTGTAGCACCCCAAAATTTTCTCATCTCTTCTTTTGTTCTTGGCTATTTTTTCTTTGCGTTTTCATATTCATGGTAAGGGATTAAGGTATCATGGTTTGTTTCTCAAGCAAGAAGGTTGTGTTTCTTCAAATTCAAGCAAGGTGTTCTCTATGACTTTGTGGGTTTCTCAAACCTAAAATTTCCTCATCATCAAATATGGTTCAAGGCTTCATCATTCTGACATCATAGGTGGTTCACTGTGGCTTATTGTGCAAGAAATCATCAAGAGATTCATGTTTGGTTCAAAGTGTTTGAACTTATTTAGCAATTTGTGAATGCTATGATCAAATGGGCATAACTCCTTCATTTTTCAACATCTTGGGGTGGGTTTTTTCTAATGAACTCTTCTCATCATCCCTAACAAGTTCTCTTTGCAAGGAAAGATCAAACTATGCTTGGAAAGTCATCAAAAGTTTGAAGACATTATAGGTCATTTTGAGTTTTGGAAGGTTTTCTTAGTCAACTTCAAAAGGGCATAACTTGGTCAATTTTAATCATTTGGAGCCCATTCTTTTACAAGAATAAACTTGAAGATGTCCTCTACAACTTTGATTCAATATGGAAGAGCTAAAAACCCATGGAAGGTCTTGGTTTTCATCAAAACATTATAGGTCTCTTTTTGGTCCCTAAAAGACTTGAAATTTTTCGAAGTGTTTTGTGATTTTCACTTCTTTTATGGAGGTTACTTTGAAAGACCATATCTCTCAACTCAAGCTGCCAAATCAATAATTTCTTTTCACATTGCAAAGATTGCATCTCCCTCTATCCAATGCAAGAAGAATCATCTCAAAAAACCTCATACATTGCAAGAACCATGGCCGCAAAAATTGAATTTCAAAGATTGATTTCCACTTCAAGTCAAAATTGAAATTGTTTGAATTGGTCTTTAATCACCAAATTAAGCCATGAATTCAAGCTAAACATGATTAACCAACTTTGCTAGGTTGATTAGAGCCTTGAAACGCAAGGTTTGAGTGTGTTTTGACAGATTTCAAGTCACACTTTGCTCATGCTGCAGGTGTGCATGATTTCCATCGAAATTGCCTCATTCAGCCTCCATTTTGATTCAGATAGCTTCTCCTATAAATAGGGAGTCATTTCCACTCATTTCCACATGCTTTTGATAGCGAAAACCACTCTGCCAAGATCCTATTTGAACTCTTGAGCTTGAACTTCGAATTTCTATTTCCACACCTTAAACACTGAAATTCTCCATTCAGTTAGCTTCATCAACATTCAACGAAGCTAACCAGATCAAGAGCTTGAAGAATCGTGACCTGAATCAAGCTAGGGAAATCCATTTTCAGAGCTTCAACAGGTATAATTCTCAACCATTTTGATTCAAATTTGTTGCTAAAATGTAGCCCTTGGCATGCTAATGATGTTTGTATAGTTAGTTTTTTGTTGTAGTTGAGTTTTGTTGTTGAATTTTCAAATTCGTGTTTGAATCTTGTTCTGGTTTTTTTCAAATTGAGTGAGTTGTAGTTTCAAGAAATTTGGCGCGATGATATGGTTGAGATCGTCTTGAAAAGACACACCAAATGAAACCACTATGAGCTCCATTGGTTATGGTTTGAAGGATCCATGATTTTCTGCAAATCCTTGGTAGTTTCACATGGCGGAAGGTTGAAGATGATGATCTCACCGTCCATCATGCCACCTGTTCTAATCTGATGCTTTTGAATTTGTTTGGATCTGTGTAGGTGAGCTGACTAGTGTCCATTGTGGATGCGCGCTTTCTGATCCTTGGATCAGCCACGTCAAAAATTTGTTTTTAAATTCATTTTATTTTCAGAAATTCATAATAAATTCATTTTTTATCAGAAAAATACCAAAGTATTTTCTAAAATTCTCTTTTATTTTTCTCTTTCTGATTTATATTTTTGTGCATTTTTATTTTGCATTTTTTGTATTTTTCATGATTTTTATATATTTTGCATGATTTTAATTGGTTTAAAAATACTTTTGAGCCATTTAAAATTATGAAATTATTTTCACATGATCCTATGATGGTTCTGAACCTATGGTGATTTTCTTGGATTTTTGTTTGTTGTTTTTGCTATTTTCATGTATTTTTTATTTATTTGCTTGATTTTTATTAGTTTAAAATTGTTTTCTAGCATTAGAAAATGTTTAGGAAATTTTCACATGATACTATGATGGTCCTAGACCTATAGTGATGCCTTTGGGTCTTTACTCATACCTTGATCTCCTCTATTCTTTTTATAGGGCTTTTTCTTCCTTTTATTTGTTTTTATTTTGGATTTTATTTGTTTATTTTGGTGAATAAATGATCTTGATCCTTTATGAGGTGATTTTCTCTTGACTTCTCCTCATTCTATTGGGAGTTTTGAAATTCTCCTTGGTTTTCCCTCAGTTGTGTTTGTTGTTGATGGTTGATTCACTTTGAAGTTTGACTTTGACTGACAAACTCAAGTGATCCCTCTTATGCACTCACGATTGGATGTATACCATTTGATTTTGTTTTATTGCTGCCCCATCTTGTCTCTTGGTTTATTTTATTGCGTGATGCTTTGCTTCTTGTATGGTCCATCTGATTGAGCATTAGGTGGTTTGCTTTGCCTTTGGTGTTTTTCTACATTTTGGATTTGTTGTGGATTTGGGATGCACCTATGATATGTTGATTTGAGGTGTTCTTGTCCATCTGGTTTGGGTTTGACCCTTTTGTGTTTGTTCTTCATCTTTCTTCTTCTCTCTCTTTGTGACTTCTTTTATCCTTGTTTTCATTTGTGATTAAATTGGATATTGTTTACTTGTGCTTGCTCACATGATCCCTTATGATTCCTAGTCCCTCTGTTTAAGACGGGAGTAGGAGAGACACTAGGCTTTCAATCCTTTGTATGATAATAATTAAGATAGTTCCTTTCATATAAACTCTAGGTTCATCCTTTGTATGATAACATTATGTAGAATTCCCTTTTATCTCAACCTTAGGACCATTTTGTATGATAACATTAGGGTTTCTAGTTTCCCTTTAGTGTTTTCTTGTGTCTTCTCTTCTCATCTCAAACTTCTCTAAGACCATGAATAAAGAATGACAAATGTTGTACGCTACGAGCCTTAAGAACATGGGAAATGATGAGTGAGGGGTTTCTCCTCACTTGTCTAGAGTGTTTAGTGTATGCCCTTTGGGCGATATGCGACACACTCGCTCATATATCATAGTCTTTAGTGCAACATGAGACTCAAACTAACTCAATCCATTTCACTAAAACTAACAAACCAAATTCAAATCTTTTCATCCTTCGGGATTGTCCTGTAAATCATTTTCAGAAAAGAGTACATTACTTTTCCGTTCTACCGCAAACAGGCATCGTCCCTAACTTCTGGAATGGAAGCTTAATATCACTCATAAAAAACACTTACCCAACCTGTGGTTTCGTAGCCCGGACTACATTTGCTCTGATTTTTCATACCATATGACGATATGTAGGCACAAGACGACAATGTCTTAACGAGTAACCTTTCCCCCATCACCCGTAGTTTCTCGAACTACGTTGACTCTGACTTTCCCATTGCACGAGGGAATACGTGCGCATAGGGCGGCGATGTCCCATCGAGTCTACTTTTTCTTTTCCTTTCCTCGTTTAGAAGTAGCTTTTAGATAACACACCCTTTGATTAGACAACAAGAGTGGATCTCATTGAGTACTACGGACGTGAGGAGTGCTCATACCTTCCCCTTACGTAACCGACTCCCGAACCCGAGATTTGGTTGCGACGACCTAATCTTTTCCCATTCTTTTAGATTTTTTTTCGATTGTTTCCTTTCCCTCTCTTTGGGATGAATAATGTTCGGTGGCGACTCTTCTGTTTGTTTTCTGCCGGCCCTTTTCACAGTTGCGACAGGCCGTCCCTGGATTTATTCTGCTGGGGTAGTTACTTCAACTCTACATTAGAAGATTAAGTATATAGTTGAAGGAAGGGTCATTACCGTTTGCAGAGAGGAAGACATTATGGTTATCCACTTGTCATCATTTAAGTATGTTGAGGTTGATGGGGAGATATATGAGACCTTCTGTCAGGCTTTGGGAGCAATTCATATTCAGAAGGAGCCTCCCGTGGAGGACAAAAAGCCTGAGGTTTCAATGTCTTCATTGAAAGAAGCACGTGATGTATTTGAGGCTGGAAGTTCCCAAGGATGGGCCCATGTTCTTGAAGTCTCGATGAAGAATGACAAATTTGGATTGGGTTATAAGCCATCGCAAGCTCTGTCGAGGTTTATGGGTCCTGTCAAGTTCACAAGTCTTAGGGTTATTTTTGATCAGATTCATGCAATAGGGGAAGACGAGCTCGATAGTGATTACGACATGGATAGTTGGATCTGCCCCTGCATCCCAGGCCAAGACTTGTGCAATTGGTCTTCTGAGGAAGTCATCCTAGTCACTCACGAAGAGTAATTTTTCTTGTTTTTACATATGTCAAGTCTTGCGCTCTGCCTAAGGCGTAGTGACTCATTTGTAGGGCCACACATGCTTTATTTCTAATGTTATCATGAATAAATGAAGTTTTGCATTCAAATATTTTTCTCCCTATTTTTCTTTTCCTTTTTTGTTTTTGCATCTTTAAAATGGAAATGTCTTTTTATTTTGTTTTATTCATTTTTTCATTCTTAATAAGACATAAAACATCCCCCATGCAGATCCATTACCTCAGATCCCACCAATAACGATTCAGCTATGACTCGGTATGATTTCGACAATCCTATTTACCATGCTGAAGAGGAGACTGACGAAGAATGTGAACTTCTTGGGGAATTAGCCAGAATTTTAAAGCAGGAGGAGAGGATCATTCAGCCTCATCAGAAGGATATTGAGTTCATTAATCTGGGTACCGAGGACGCTAAGAAGGAAGTCAGAATTGGGGCCGCATTGGAAGGCAGTGTCAAAATAAGATTGGTTGAAATGCTCTGAGAGTGTGTTAATATATTTGCTTGGTCTTACCAAGACCTGCCTGGGCTTGATGTGGACATCGTTGTATATCATTTGCCTCTCAAAGAGGAGTGTCCTCCTGTCAAGCAAAAGTTTAGGAGCAAGACCGGGTATGGCTGTAAAGATCAAAGAAGAGGTTCAGAAACTGTTGGACGTCGGGTTCTTGCTATGACTAATTATCCTCCGTGGGTTGCTAGCATTGTGCCTGTGCTTAAGAAATATGGAAAGGTCAGGATGTGCATTGATTATAGGGATTTGAATAGTGCAAGCCCGAAAGATGATTTCATGCTCCCTCACATTGACGTGTTAGTGGACAGTACTGCTCAGTTTTCTGTGTTTTCCTTCATAAATGACTTCTCTGGGGTCAACCAGATCAAAATTGCCCTAGAAGACATGGAGAAAACGAAGTTCATAACACCATGGGGAACATTTTTTTATAAGGTGATTCCCTTTGGATTGAAAAATGCTGGGGAAACATATCAGCAGGCAATGGTGACTCTCTTTCATGATATAATTCACAAAGAGATCGATGTCTATGTTGATGACATGATGGCGATGTCTTAGACTGAGAAAGAGCATCTGGTTAATTTGTAGAAATTTTGTGAAAGGTTTAAGAAATTCAAGCTGAGGTTGAATATGAACATGTGCCCTATCGGGGTGAGGTCTGGTAAAATGCTGGGTTTCATTGTCAGCGAAAGAGGTATCAAGGTTGACCTTACCAAGATAAGAGTTATACAAGAGATGCCAGAGCTGAGAATAGGAAAAGAGGTTTGTGGTTTCTTGGGGAGGTTGAACTACATTTCTAGGTTCATCTCTCATGTTACAGCCACTTGTGAACCAATATTCAAATTGCCGAGAAAATATCAAGCGGCCAGGTGGAATGAAAATTGTTAAAAGGTGTTTGAAAAGATAAAAGAATATTTGCAGGAGCCTCCAATCCTCATGCCTCCAATAGCAGGAAGACCTTTTATTATGTATCTGATGATTCTTGAGAATCTGATGGGATGTGTGCTCGGTCAATACGACGAGACAGGTAAAAAAGAGCATGCCATCTATTACCTGAGTAAAAAGTTTACTGACTATGAGTCAATGTACTCAATAATGGAAAAGACATGTTGTGCACTTGCTTGGGTAGCCAAGCGTTTGAGGCAGTATATGTTAAATCACACTACCTTGTTGATATCGAAGATAGATCCTATAAAATACGTGTTTGAAAAGAAAGCATTTACTAGGATGATATTTAATATGAGGACTTCATATTTGATTCATTATTTTGTTCTAAAACATCTAACATTCTAGCCATGTCATCCTTCAAACCAAAAAAAATGGATCTGAAAAGATAAACCGAGAATCATCAACACTTTAGTTAGCAATCGATTGAAATTAATGTTCAAGAAATTTGTCCTGATTGTTTCATTTCATGTTAGAAGTAACATGGCAGAGAATGCTATGTTCTTCAAATTCCTTTAGATTGGTTATAAGACTATAGATAATTAGATTATTAGTTATATTAATGGCATGTGATTCAAAAACAGAGAAGTGTTATGAACCTTATATGTTTTGTGATTCAAAAATAGTGTTATATGTGATTGGGCAACAACAAAATATTGAGCATAGATATTTGAAACTCACATTCTGATCAAGCTAAAATTAAAACTGGTGTTATATGTGTGTAGAGTTGCAGTAGCAATGGTTTATTCAACCATGGATAATTCAAATTGGAGTCAATTCCAAGCCATTTCATCATGTGAAGTGAAGCAATCAATCCACAATCACAAGAAGCAGTGTGTATAGAGTTTTGTCCAAAAGAAACCCAACGTCGCGTTCAAATACCGAGTCTCAATATATCCCTGTCAAAAACACATGAGAAAATAATAAACATTCAGTTGAATCATATTTGTTAGAAACAAAACATTCTGAGGCCGACACCTAATGCATTCTTAATTTTATTTTCCAAATGGTATTTAATTATCATGATTTGATCCTTCAACCTACATGGCCAAGCAACACAAATATTAGTAGCAACATAAATTCTGTGAGAGTTATCTGCAGCTAAACAGTTTAAGAAAAATTAGTGCCAAAATTATAAATTATATAATAAGAGTAATAATTATGAATGATACTACAAAAGAAAATTGAGGCATTAGTTTACCATGTTTGGTCTACAAAATGTTGTAGAATGCCAAAATTCCATGTGATGAGAAAAAATAACACAAAATTGAAGAAGTTAGTGAATTAGAAAATAAAAAATAAAATTGTTAAATAATAATTAAACCCAATAGAAGAATAAATGATGATATTGTCTCCATGAATAACAACATACTCAATATATCGGAATAGAGGTGAGGTCAGAGATTTATTGTAGACTATGTAGCAATAACAAAAATATTGTTAAGATCATAACTACAATAGTTAAAGTTTTAAGCATTAAATATGTATATTTAAACTCATGGTAGCAAATAAATATGCTTATCATCTTCGCCAAGTTTCCAATATAGTTACTGCTTTGTAGGAATGTAATTTAATATTTGTGTGTAAGGTTAAAAAACTGCATCTCTCATAAAATTTTCCCTGTCAAAACAAATATTTGATAGAAGAAAGTATAATATAGAGGATTCATATTAATTTGGATATGCTAAGATATAATAGTAATTGAATTACTTTGTCACTAGTAACTATAATATAATAACTAAATAAAATATGTCTCAAGCATATGATGAAATACAACATAACCTATTAACTACTTTCCATTAACTATCTAAGCAACACAATTGTCATAAAATACAACAGTAAATTCATCACATGTAGCCAAGGCTCATACACCTCCGACCATACAATGCCTCAATGGGTGCATTTTAATACTAGAATGGAAATTATTGTTATAAGTGATCTCTATCAGTGGAAGATGACTATCCCAAACACCTCATTGCTCAAGGACATACGTTCTCAACAAATCCTCCTAGGACTGAAGAGTTCTCTTTGTCTTACCATTTGTCTGTGGATCATAGGCAGAACTCAACCTCAACTTAGGACTCAAAGCCTCCTGCAAACTCTTCCAAAACCTTGATGTAAACCTTAGGTCTCTGTCAGAAACAATACTCAATGGAACTCCATAAAGTTTTATAATTACTCAGATGTATATCTCTATCAACTTCTGCAAAGGGAATTTATGTTAATCGAAATAAAATGCGTTGATTTCTTCAGTCTATCAACTACTGCCCGAATTGCATCATTCCTTCTAGGAGTATTTCATAATCTCGTCACAAAGTACATCAAAATGCTATCCCATTTCCACATTGGAATGTCTAACAGTTTCATCAATCTTGCAGGCTTCTGGTGTTCAACCTTTGACTTCTAGAAAGTCAATCATGCATACAAGAACTACGACACATCATGCTTCAGTCCAGGCAACAAAAATATTTTTTTCAGATCCTGATACATCTTATAGCTCCAGGGTGGACACTCAAGCTACTTCTATGGCATTCATTCAAAATCCTCTTCTTCAACTCATGATTAGGTATACAGATCCTACCTCAGAATTTCAACACATCCTACTCATCCACTTCAAAATCACCTCTTTCAGTATGATTATTCCCAACCATCAAATCCAACAACATCACATCCAACTTCTGACTAACTTTAATATTATTAAAAAAACCATTGTTTATCTTCAACATACCTAACATCAAGCTCTGCAGTGTTAGCTCGTACGCCAAACTCAAGTCTCTGAACTATTCAATAAATTCCAACTCTTTAACCATCAAAGCAAACATATGCAAGGACTTTCGACTTAAAGAATCAACCACAACAATGGCTTTATCAAGGTGATAATTCAAGCCAAAGTTATAATCCTTCAGAAACTCTAACCATCTCCGTTGACTTATATTTAATTCCCTATGATCAAACAGGTATTTTAAAATCTTGTGATCATTGAATACCTCAAATATGGAACCATAAAGATAATGCCTCTAAATCTTCAATACAAACACGACTACAACCAACTCTAAATCATGAGTAGGGTAGTTTCTCTCATGAACCCTCAGTTACCTTGAAGCATAAGCCACTACCTTGTCGTCTTACATCAGCAAACCGCTTAAACCCATCATAGAGGCATCACAATACACTACAAATAATTCATTAGGATCTGGCAGAATCAAAATTGGAGCCGTATTCAATCTCTTTTTCAGCTCTATGAAAATTTCTTCACAATGAATGTCCCTTACAAACGCTTTACCTTTACAACTCACCTGGGTTAATGGAAATGCTAACTTAGAAAAACCTTCAATAAACCTGTGATAGTAACCAGCCAAGCCCAAAAAGATTCTAATCTTAGTAATCGACATAGGAGCCTCCCATTGTAGTATTACATCTACTTTGGATGGATCCACAATAATACCATCACCTGAAATAACATGCCCAAGAAAACAAACCTCTTGCAACCAGAACTCACAGTTTGACAACTTTGCATATAACTTATTCTCTTTCAACACTTGTAACACAATTTGCAAATGCTCAGCATGCTCTTCATTTGACTTAGAATAGATCAAAATATCATCAATGAAAATCACCATGAACTGATCTAGATAAGTATGAAATATATGATTTTGCTGAAAACACGTGCACCTACCAGTTGATATATCAAAGCATGTACTAGAATTTGATGGTAACCTGAATCTAATGGTAACCCGAACTTAAGTCAATTTTCCTAAGAACACGTGCACCTACCAGTTGATCCATCAAAGCATCTATTCTCAAAAGTGGATACTTGTTTTCTATCGTTACTTTATTCAATTTTCGTTAATCCACACACAATCTCATACTCCCTTGTTTCTTCTTCACTAATAACACCGGAGCTCCCCAAGGTGACGCCCTTAGTCTCACAAATTTCTTTTCTAGCAAATCCTCTAATTGCTTTATCAATTTTGCTAATTTCGACTCCGACATCCTGTATGGTGCCATAGAAATAGGTCTTGTACTTGGGACAAAATCAATAGAGAATTCCAACTCTCTCTCTGGAGGCACATCCAAAATATCATCCAGAAACACATCTAAAAACTCACGCACTATTGGCAATTCTTCAATTACAGCTTGACCCTTAACAAATAAAGACGCGAACAACGCAATCACTTGAGATTCCTCTAGTAAAAGCTCATTCAATTTCTTAGCAGATAAGAAACTAGTTTCCTCTTTGTCATCAACAGCAAGGAACTGTACTGATTTGTTATAAACATTTATATGAACATGATTGACCTTCAACAAGTTCATTCCCAAGATAACATCAAGATCCCTCAGTGGAAAGCAAATAAGATCAACTCCAAAATCTCTCTCAAAAATCAATAGAGGATAGTTCAAACAAAATAAAGATGTATTCACTGAACCCTTAGCAGGAGTATCGATAACTATCTCTCTATTCATGGAGGACACTACAAGGTCAAACCTTTTCACATAATCAGCAGCAATAAACGAGTGAGTAGCCCCAATATCCATAATAGAAATCAAATGTGTTCTATTAATGTAACATATACATCTAATCAACCTGTCATCACTGGAAGTATGAGTCCTTGACAGCGAAAACACCTTCCCTCCGGATTGAACTTGCTTTGGTTTCTGGAAGTGTGTACCGATTTTCCCTGGCTCACCATAGTTGTAGCAAGTCACCATATTATCTTTGCAATCAATAAACATATATCCTGTCTTCCCACACCGGAAACACTTCTTCACATCACCCTTGTATTCATTGGTGCGATGACCCAGCTCACCACACCTAATACATTTAAGAGGAGCAGGAGCACCTCCCCCACTCAGCCTCTTACCATCAACAACCTTCGGTTTACCCTTCTCAGCTAGGGCACTATAAGGTTTACCACGGTTCAAATGTTATTTTCCTTTCTTCTCACTCAGAATCTTATAGTGAGCTGATTGAGCCTTACTATCATCCTCGTAATTCCTATAGCTATTCACCAACTTTGGAAACCTTCGAATAAATTGATACCAATCGCCTGCTTGATTTAGGTTGTAAACCATTCTCAAAATTGACACACTTTGAGAACTCTGCAGTTGCCTCATTTTAATGAGGATACAACTTTGCAAGTTCCACGAACTTGGCGACATACTCGGTAACAGATGGACTCCCTTATTTAAGCTCTAGGAAATCAATCTCCTTCTTCCCTTGTTTCATCTCTAGGAACTCCCTTGTTTTAGCTCTAGGAACTCAATCTCCTTCTTCCTCAGAAACTCACGGCCAAACATCACCCAAGTGATAACTTCACCTGCAGTTTCCAACAGTTGACAGGTGTTGACCCATCAATCATCAGTCTCCTCAGCCAGCATATGTGTACCAAATTGTACCTTCTGTGCTTCTAAAAAGTCCATCACATGCAATATTTTCTCAATTTCTTTGATCCAAGCCTTCGCTCCATCAAGATCATATATACTCTTAAAAGTTGCCAGATTGTTCCTCTGAAACTTCCCCAGATGACGGAACTCATCGTTCCCCCCAGCATTAGCCTTGTTCTGAACAACTTGAGCTACAGTCTACAAAGCAGCAACTATCGTGGCATTGTTTCTTCCATCCATTTTCTATTTTACAACAATAACAACAACAATGGTTAGAAGACTACCACGACAACATACATCTATCACACCTCACTGACTCGACAACTTGGTCGGATAGACCGACCTACTATGATACCACGATGTAACACCCTAATTTTCCCGCATAAGTTATAACTAAAATCAGAGTACTTTAAATTAATACAAAAATTAGGATTCTACGTTCAAATTCTACCAGCTCATGCATTAAGATGTGTAACACATGTGGAATTTAAAAATAATAAGAATCATAAAGCAAGTCTGAACTTCAACATTTTATTAGCAACGAAAAAACATTAAACAACTAATTAGTTTAACTATTAAAAACATAATCATAATATAATGTAATTAAAAAGTAATTATTAAATATAAGAGATTCCCATAGTAATCTCCACCAAACATGAAATAAAAAATTCAAGCATTCTCCCCCCTAGTGTTACATATCAGAGCAGACAATGACTCAATAAAACCAATAGGAAGAGTAATCCCTTCCATTCACATCTACGCATCTACTGCAGATTATCTGCACAATGCCCATGTAAAGGAAACATTCAAACAGAAGGGGTGAGAAATCACAATCATATAATAAAACTGCATAATAATATGTGTTGCAGTGAGAATTGGATATCAAATTATTAATTAATTTGAATCACAAATCTTTGATTCACAACCGGTCTTTGATTTGTCCGAAAGAAAGGTTAAAGAAAAGAAAAACCTAATTTTGCATCGTAAACACAATGCGGGGAGAGATCTAGGTTCAGGGGTTTGTTAAGCTTAAGGAAGGTATTAGCACCCAAAACTTTTGTAGTACTCTACAAGAACCTCTTGATTTAATGCTGCTATTTTGCTAAATTATTTGCTTAAGGGTTAGAAGGTGAAAGAGAGACCTAAGGGTTAGTCCTAAGTTTACTCGCCAAGACTCGCATCTTGTGCCTACTGTTGCACCCCAAAATTTGCCCAACCTATTTCTTTACCTAGCTTATGTTTCATTTCATTTCAAATAACATCAGCATTTTTCATAGCATTGGTTCTAGAGGCAGGGAATCAAGGTTCCCGTGGCTCAGGTTTCATTCCCGTGCAAACAACTGAGCAACGAGCATCAAGAAACAACATTTATTTTGCCAGCGGCCGATTTTATTTTGCAGGTTATGCTCAGATCAGGAGACAACATTCAGTCTATATCTGACATTATCACAGTCACAGTATTCAAGAACAAGTGTCAAAAGCTTAGCAGAGCTCAAAACAGCAAGAAACAGGCAAACAGGCAGGTTTCCCTCCAAAAGGCGCCAAATTCAAATTTTTGAATGTGTTAATCGGTTAACACATATGGTTAACCGATTAACCAAAGGAAAATCAGCTCAGATTTGAAATTCTAATAGTGTTAACCAGTTAACGCTTAGGGTTAACTGGTTAACCATTGCAGATTTTGCCCTGTACGTGATTTTGCAAGTCATTTGCACTTGGGGTCCAATTTTGATAACATTGAAACTCATTTTTACCAAAAAGAAGGATCTAGAATGTTCTTGAAAGTTGGTTATTTCAATTTTCCCTCCAAGTTCCCATGCCTAGCTCCAAACCAACTTTCCAATCCAAAATCCAAACCCCACCTTTGGGATCCAAACCTAGATGGTATTTAAGTGATCTACTCCAAACCAAAAGGGGCCAATTCTTATTTCTCACATCCATTTTCAGAATTGATCAGAATTCTCTCTCAAATTCTCTCAACTTCTCCATTTCCAAAACTCACTTAAAGCTCTTTTTCCATTAGGATTCATTGATTTTTCATTGAAATCAATGGATTCTTGAGCATAAACCTTCATCCATCCTCATCTTTGGATCAATTTTCATCATCAATTTTCGTGCAAATTGAGATCTGATTTTGGAGCTAGAGTTGGAAGTGATTATTCGAAGCGTTTCGACTCAAATTTGGTGGATCTTCGTTCGTACAACCACAATTGGCTTGGATCTTGAAGTTTTTCGGGTTTCTATCGTTTTGAACTACTCAATTATAGCAAAATCAACACCAACCGGAGCAAATCTTCACTTCGAGGTTGAAGATTCTACATCCATAACATTTTTGAGCTTATTTGCATTTCCATGATGATTTTCATATTCGATTGAATTTTGGTGGATTCCAATCCGTGTGAATTGCGATTGTGCTATGTAGACATGTTTGCATGTCTATTGGTTTTCTGTTTGCAGGTGTAATTTCGTGCTTATTTGATAAGCTAATCTGTTGGATCACTTGATTAAGTGATTTTTGCATTAAGTGCTTTTCTTGCTGCTGTTTTTCACTTCTGGTGCAGTGTTAATCGGTTAACCTATATGGTTAACCGGTTAACCATTTCAAACTTTCAAAATTTTCTAAATGTTAACAGTGTTAACCGATTAAGACATAGGGATAAATAATGAAAGGTGGCGACTCTTCTGTTTTTCCGCCGGTTGTTTTTCGCAGTTGCGACAGCTGGCAACTCTGTTGGGGACTCTAGTTCCATAGGCGAGTCAATCCTAGCGTTTGTTTGTTTATCTTTGGGTGATGTATATATGTGCTTTATTTACTTCTGCACTTTACTTTCCCGCATTTTATTTTCAGCATATATTATCATTATTGTGCTGTTGAGGGGAGGGAAGTTCTGATGAGTGAAAAGCCAGACCCAGGCTTGAGAGCAAACATAGCATTAGAGTGGAGATTAATGGAGGACCTGTTTTCTTAGCAAACACCAGTTCCCATGAAATTCACACTCACACGAGATCCTCTTTGATGATTTCTTTTCTGGTCCTTAAGATTGGAATTGATTTTGGATCTGAGGATTGTCGACTCTGGGGACCGATCATTTTTGACTCAACTAAGTGAGGCCTCTTCAGGGGGTGATGATGCCAAACTAGAAATGGTGAACATATCATCATTTCATGAAAGTCTGTGACGCTGAGAAACGTATAGGATGTTGTACCTTTATCAGTGGATTAGGTCCATACCTGTGAATGGGACTGGGGTTATGCAGGAAACCTTTACCTTTAGACTACCCGGTTTTCTCTACAGTTTGAGTCCGATGTATTTGTATCAGTTGGTTCCTATCAGAGCAGTGCTACGTCCTTGTTAAAGCAGAATCTTGGTCCTTCTCACTCAACAGCACAACAACCTTGATCTTCTGCCTGCATCCTTAGCATTTGCATCCTTGCATTTTCATTTTGCATTGCATTAACGTGTGTCTGTGTTGCAGGTGCGTATCTTTCCCCGATTCTAGTGGTCTTGTTATGTATTTCTGATATGGAGACTTTGAAGAGGACGATAACATACATATTTCCCACTCCAGACATTGTTCCCATACTGAAGTTAATTACCCTGGCTGATGGTTCAGTAACATAATACTTTAGGAAATCATATGGGAGGTTGTTGAAATTTGTTTGCAAGCCTACCGCACACGAGATCGGTGGTTTATATACTTTGCTGCAGTTCTATGATGCTCCGTTGAGATGCTTCATGATTCTAGATTATGTTCTAGCGCCCACTCTAGAAGAATACTCAGACTTGCTAGGCATTCCCATCAAGGATCAAATGCCTTATCATCATGTTGACACTAAGCCTAATCTGGACAATCTTGTTGCTGCTTTACACTTGGATGAGTCTGAGTTGAAGGGAGGATTGACTCAAAGGAATGAGATGTATGGTTTTCCTCTATCTTTCCTAGTGGAGAAAGCTCAGAAGTTTGCCAAGGAGGGCTGTTGGATTATGTTCAACGCCATTTTAACTCTTTGCATTTACAGTACCATACTATTTCCTAACTTGCCAGACTTCGTAAATGTAGACGCTTTCAACATTCTCGCCTCAGGGAATCCAGTACCCACTCTTCTTGGAGATGTTTACCACTCTATCCATTATAAGAACGAGAACCGGAGAGGGAAGATTGTGTCTTGTTACGTTCCCTTGCTATACAAATGGTTTGCCAACCACATGCCAAAAGCAGGTCCCTTTGTCTCTTCTGTAGGCACTTTAGATTGGTCTGAGCATCTAATGGGTTTGACTGTAGAGAATATCACTTGGTTTGATAGGGATATGTTGGGTACAACCCGTCCTTGTTGATCAGACAGTTCGGTTATGCATTAAAGGAAGCTCCCAAAGAAGACGAGATACAGGAATCTTTGTATCTCACCGGGCTGTTGGATGGTGATGCATTGGTTAAGCTTGAGCATGCTTGGAAAAATCTTCACAGGAAAGGTAAAGCAATGTTGGGCAAGAGCAACAACAAAGCTTTTGAGCCATATCTGGTTTGGATTCATGAGCGAGCCACGAAGTCTCTAATGCCTTATCCTACTGCTAGACCATTATATCCTCTTGAGATTGAGAAACCCACTATGGTTGACATTCAGAAATATAACCAGGTGCTTCAAGAAAAGGAAGAGTTGAGGAAAGCCAACGAAGAGCTAGAGAAAGAAATTTCTCAACTACGAAGCGAGAAGAGTGAAGTTGTGTACTCCTGTAAGAAGAAGACCGAGTTGATAAACCATCTGGGTGCCAACTTAACCAAAGAGACCGATGCTCAAAAGCGTCTGGGGTTAGACTTCAAGGCTGTTAATAGCGTTCTCGCCACCAAGAAGCAAGACTTGGACAGGGCATATCTAAAGATCTCTAAATTCGAGGCATTGTGGAACACTACTCTGACCAATCACAAAGAACGAGAAGAGAAGCTAAAGCAGCAGATCTCCAAACTGACGATTCAGCTCGAGGCTAAGAACAAGAAGATTGAAGTTGAAGCCTTACTCAGGCGTAACGCTGAGTGCGAGTTGAAAGAAGCTATGGCAAATCTGAAGGAGGGCAAACCGAGGGTTGGTTCCAAGAGACGCAAATTGGAAGATTGCTTCGGAGAGGGAGCCTGGGAAGACTTTGTTGAGGATATCTAGAGCACCGTCAGACAGAGAGAGCTGCTTATTCGAGGATTGCTCATCAGGCCTTATCACCCCGAGACAAAGGAACTATTGGAGGATTTCCGTGCCCGTTGCCGCACTTGATTTCTTTTGTATTCTTTGTAGCTTTCATTCACTAATATATTGTTGACCATCACCAGGCTTGTTGGCTGGGGTCAATCTGTTACCGTTGATTCAGTTGTACTCAGTCACTCCTGTATGCTGCCTATGTGGGCTCTTTATATATCAGATATTGATTCATCTCCGTAATTGGCGCCTTATTTGTCTTGCTGTTATTCTGGAACTAGAATCGGGGGGAATCTCTCCTAAAGCACAGACACATGTTTGCGTTTGCATATCATCTTGCATAACAGGTACCTTGGATGTGTTTATCTGACCCCTGTGTTTTCTTTTGAAGGTGTGTTTCAGGATTGACTGTAGACCAATTCACCGCTACTCCACCCGAACCAATCAACTCAGAGCTATGGAGCAAGTTCAGGATGAAATGCAGGAATTCAGAGAGAGGATGTCCCAGTTCATGGACATCATACAAGTGGTTGCCAGTGGGCAAGAGCAACTCAGAACTCTCGTGCAACCCTTGATTGCATGCGTTGACACCAATGAGGTTTTGCACGAAGGTGAAACTACCAACCCTCCTCGTGTGGAGACTCCCCTGGCTGACAATTCTGGACCGACTGTGATCATTCCCAACACTGTGCGCAATGGGAACACTGGAATGGGTACTGGCCATGCTGAGGTTGGTAATGGCAACATCAGAGCTGCTATTAGCAACATCGGCATAAGTGGTAACCACGCTGGAGTTAATGCTGGTATTGCTGGAAATGGAAACTTCCATAGACCCGAAGCTGTGGGAATTGTCCATGGAAATGTTCATCAACCCTGGAACGAGGATCGTCAAGCTGGCGTATTCTCAATGAGAGGTGATAAGGCTGAGCTACCTTCTGAGGCCAGCCTGGGATTTAAAATGCTTGAGGATAAGATGAAGAGCCTGGAGAATTTGAATTCTATGGGGCTCGATATGGCCAACTTGGGGCTGATCCCCGACCTCAAAATACCACAGAAATTCAAAGTGCTAGATTTTGAAAAATACAAGGGCACCACCTGTCCTCGTGTCCACTTGAGATCTTATTACCGGAAGATGTCGGCATACTTCGACGACGAGAAGTTGCTGATGTACTTCTTTCAGGATAGTCTGTCAGGACCTTCAGTGGAATGGTACATGGGCTTGGAGCCTATGAGTGTACGTAGCTGGAAGGATCTTGCAGAAGCGTTCGTTAGACATTACCGGTACAATAGTGACCTGGCGCCCAACCGATTCCAGCTGCAAAATCTGTCACAGAAGAGTGGGGAAGGCTTCCAAGAATACGCACAACGCTGACGTGAATTGGCAGCCAGAGTACAACCGCCTATTGTTGAACGTGAACTGGTAGACATGTTTGCGGCAACGTTGCTGGGAGTTTATTATGAAAATCTAATCAGCAGCATGTCAGGGAGTTTCTCTGACATAATAATCACTGGTGAGCGTGTTGAGAACAGGATTAAGCTGGGAAAGGTTCAGGCCGGTGAAGGTTCCTCAGCTGGAGGAAAAAAAGTGTTCGGAGGAAAGAAGAGAGAGGGTGAAGCCAACTCTGTATCCGGGTCCTGGAGGAACAGAAAGCCGACACAGAACCATCAGCAGCAAAGGGTCGCTAGTATCACTATCCCTACAGCGCCACAGCAGCAGCCGCAACCGCAGAACCAAAATCAACAGGGATATAGAAAGTATCCAGTTCGACCAGCGAATAGACGACTTGAGACGCCGCCAATGCCATACTCTCAGCTACTTCAAGCGCTACTGCAATTACAACTCGTTCAGAAGAGGACGCTGGCTCCACTAACTGGACCACCTCTACCCGGTTACGATACGAACGCTCACTGCGAATTCCATTTCGGGGCACCCGGTCACACCATTGAAGATTGTAAAGCCTTCAAGCACAAGGTCCAGGACCTGTTGGGAAACAAAGTGATCAATTTCTCCGACGACGTGCTGAATGTCATCCAGAACCTAATGCCTAACCACGGACAGGCTGGGGTTAGCGCCATTATCGAAGATGAGGACTTGAATTTAGTGAAGAAGGTCGATGATCTAAAGACACCACTGAGTTTTGTCAAAGCCAAGTTACTGAAGAAGGGTGTATTCCCAGGTTGCAGGGAGTTCTGTATGGAGTGTGCGAGTCGTCTGGATGGTTGTGATCAGTTGAAGACTGGTATTCAGAGTCTGATTGATGAAGGGGTCCTACAATTTGATCGGAAGATTGAAAGCAAGTCCGGAGAAGTGTTAACTAAGCAGAATGATGAAGTTGCTACAATCACCATCCCGTATAAGACCGTCACCATTTCTGCTCCCAGACCACCCACGATTACTATAACTAAAGCTGGCCCCATACCGCTCGAAAGTACCAATGTTGTCCCATGGAATTATGGAGCAGAGGTTTACTGCAACGGACAGAAGATGGACCTGAAGCACCCACCGGTAGGGTCTATGGATAACTTAGTTGGATCAGGGGGAATCACCCGCAACGGGAGGGTGTTCTCGCCGCCTGAAGTCAGTGTCGACCGGGTGGATAAGGGTAAAGACAAAGCAGTCGTTGAAGAAACCTCTCGGGAGGTAGAAAAAGACTTGCTGGTAAAGGATGCTTAAGAGTTCATGAGATTAATCAAGAAGAGCGACTATAAGATAGTTCACCACCTACAATAGACACCTTCAAAGATCTCTATACTAAACTTGTTGCTTTGCTCCGAAGCACACCGCAATGCCTTGCTGAAGATCTTGAACGCAACATATGTACCTCAGGAAATTTCTATCAACCAGCTCGAAGGAGTGGTTGCACATGTCAATGCTGGTAATGGTTTGGGCTTCACTGATCGTGACTTGACGCCTAAGGGAAGGGACCATAATAATGCGCTGCACATATCGTTGGAATTTCAGGGAACTGTTATGTCGCATGTGCTCGTGGATACTGGGTCTTCCTTGAATGTATTGCCAAAGAAAGCGCTTATGAAGTTGGACACTCGTGGGTTGTTGTGTACACCCAGTGATCTAATGGTGAGGGCTTTTGATGGGACCAAGTGGTCCGTGTTCGGAGAAGTAACGTTGCCCATTCAGGTGGGGCCAGAAACCTTCGATGCAGTATTTTATATCATGGATATCCAGCCCGCCTACAGCTGCTTGCTAGGCTGACCCTGGATCCATTCAGCGGGAGCTGTGATCTCTACGCTGCATCAGAAACTGAAGTACGCTGTGGGTGGCAGCATCGTCACAGTCTGCGGGGAAGAAGACATTATGGTGAGCCATATATCGTCTTTTAAGTATTTGGAAGTGGACGGCGAGATTCACGAGACGTTGTGCCAGGCATTCGAAACTGTCAAAGTTATGGATTCAGTTCCAACCTCAAGAAAAGCACCTGAAGTGGCTCTCTCTTCTTTCAAATAGGCTCAAGCTGTGGTACAGATTGGTTCAGCTCAAGGCTAGGGGCAGGTGCTGAACATCCCCAACAAGCAAGATAAGTTTGGCTTGGGGTATCATCCCTCTTCTTCTGCTTCATCCTCTCAGAATGCGCCGCGTTACAAGGGGCCGATTCAATTCACTAAGGGTGGAGTCATCTTCGAGCAGGTCAATGTTGTGTCCGACGGGGAAAGAGACAGTGATTGTGATATGGATGCATGGATCCAGCCGTGCAAGCCAGGGAAGAGCCTCAGCAATTGGTCCATCCAGGATTTCATCCAAGTGACCAGTAAAGAGTAATGATTTGCTTTTTCCAATTATTGTACAACCTTCTGTCCTACCCGGGGCATAAAAGTTTTATTGTCAGGGCCTTGCTTTCCTATGCATGTCCGTATTATCAATAATCAAAGGGCGTTTTCTTTGCATTCAAATTTTGCGATCTCTGTTATTCTTCTTTTGTTTTAAACAATAAAATGGTGAAGTGGTTTGTTCTGCCTTGCACATTGTTTTTATGATTAACCATTTTCCTTGCAGGATTTGCACTACAGATGACACCGACCCAGAACCTTCTATGACTCACTTCGACTTCGATTGCCCGATATATCAAGCTGAAGAAGAGATTGATGAGGATGAAGACCTTCTGGAAGAGTTGGCTCGACTTTTGAAACAAGAAGATAAGATCATTCTGCCTCACGAGGAAGTTATCGAGATTGTTAATCTGGGGTCTGAAGAAGTGGTCAGAAATTTCAGAGTAGGGGCTGCGTTACAGAGTGATATCAAGCAAAGACTGATCGAGATACTTCGAGAGTATAGTGACATCTTTTCTTGGTCCTATGAAGATACGCCTGGACTTGACACTGACATAGTGGTTCATCACCTTCCATGGTGCGAAGATTGTCCTCCAGTTAAGTAGAAGCTTAGAAGGACACGACCAGACATGGCCGTTAAAATCAAAGAGGAAGTCCAAAAGCAGTTGGATGCCGGATTCTTGGCTGTGACAACTTACCCTCCGTGGGTCGCCAACATACTGCCGGTACCGAAGAAAGACGGTAAGGTACGGATGTGTGTGGATTATCTGGATTTGAACAAGGCGAGCCCTAAATACGATTTCCCGCTCCCTCATATTGACATATTGGTCGACAATACTGCTCAGTATTCTATATTTTCATTAATGGATGGCTTCTCCGGCTATAACCAGATTAAGATGGTGCTGGAAGACATGGAGAAAACTACATTCATTACACCATGGGGGACGTTCTACTATAAAGTAATGCCTTTTGGGTTGAAAAACGCAGGGGCAACTTACCAGCGGGCAATGGTCACTTTGTTTCATGACATGATTCATCATGAGATTGAGGTCTATGTTGATGACATGATAGCAAAGTCCCAAACGGAGGAGGGACATCTGGTCAACTTACTGAAGCTATTCGAGAGGCTTAGGAAATTCCGGTTGAGGCTGAATCCTAACAAATGCACTTTCGGGGTGCGGTCCGAAAAGCTACTGGGGTTTATCGTAAGGGAAAAAGGCATCAAGGTTGATCCTGCCAAGATCAAGGCCATTCAAGATATGCCAATGCCTAAAACTGAAAAAGAAGTTCGTGGTTTCTTGGGGAGATTGAACTACATTGCTCGGTTCATATCTCAACTCACAGCCACATGCGAACCAATGTTCAAGCTATTGAGAAAAGATCAGGCGATTATCTAGAATGAAGATTGCCAGAGGGCGTTTGACAAAATAAAATAGTATTTGCAGGAACCTCCAATTTTGATACCCCCAGTCGCTGGAAGGCCTTTGATCATGTATTTGACGGTTCTTAAGAATAGCATGGGTTGCATTCTCGGTCAACACGACGAAACTGGCAGAAAGGAGCATGCCATTTACTATCTGAGTAAAAAGTTCACATATTGTGAGTCCCGTTACTCAATGATGGAGAAAACGTGTTGCGCACTCGCGTGGGCTGCCAAGCGTTTAAGACAGTATATGCTCAATCACACAACCAAGCTAATTTCGAAGATGGATCCGATTAAATATGTCTTCGAGAAGCAAGCCCTTTCAGGGAGGATTTCCAGGTGGAAGATGGTACTGACAAAGTACGATATCCAATACGTATCCCAAAAAGCCATCAAAGGAAGTGTTCTGTCAGAGTACCATGCTGAACAACCTATCGAAGACTATTAGCCGATGAAATTCGAGTTTCCCGATGAAGATATTATGTTCCTCAAGATGAAGGACTGTGATGAACCACTGCCCGATGAAGGGCCAGAGCTGGGCTCCCAGTGGAAGTTGATATTTGATGGTGCAGCCAATTCTTACGGTAGTGGGATTGGGGAAATCATTACGACTCCCCAGGGATCTCACATTCCATTCACCGCCAGATTAACTTTTTCGGTCACTTAGAAGAAGCCATTGATTTGAGAATCAAGAACCTGGATGTATACGGTGATTCAACACTCGTTGTTAACCAGATCAAAGGGGAGTGGGAGACCAGGCAGCCGAACTTGGTCTCTTACATGAATTACACGAGAAGGTTGTTGCCGTTTATCGATCGTGTGGAGTTCCACCATGTGCCGAGGGCAGAAAATCAAATGGTTGATGCCCTAGCAACCTTTTCCTCCATGTACAAGGTCAATTTTTGGAATGAAGCTCCAAGAATTATTATCTCACGCCTTGATAGGCCATCGTTCATATTTGCCATTGAGGAGGCCACCGATGGCAAGCCGTGGTTCTATGATATCCAGAACTTCCTCAAGACCAAGGAGTATCCGGTAGGGGCGTCGGCCCAGGATAAGAAGACTCTTAGGAGGTTGTCTGGAAATTTCTACCTCAACCCGGATGAGGTTCTCTACAGGAGGAATCATGATCTAGTGCTACTCAGATGTGTGGACGAAAACGAAACAAGCTTGCTTATGGAAGAGGTCCATGAAGGCACATTTGGTACGCACGTCGGCGAACATGCCATGACTCGAAAGATATTACGAGCAGGATATTATTGGCTGACGATAGAGTCAGATTGTTTCAAATTCGCGAAGAGATGTCACAAATGTCAAATTTATGCAGACAAAATCCATGTGTCGTCGTGCCCGTTGAACATTATGTCGTCCCCGTGGCTGTTCTCCATGTGGGGCATTGATATGATCGGCAAGATCAAACCCACTGCATCCAACGGACACCGCTTCATCCTGGTGGCCATCGACTACTTCACCAAGTGGGTAGAGGTAGCGTCGTACACTAACGTGACCAAGCAAGTGGTATCACGGTTCATAAAGAAGGACATCATCTGCAGATATGGAATTCCCGAGCGGATCATTACTGACAATGGTTCAAATTTGAACAATAAGATGATGAAGGAGTTATGCCAGAACTTCAAAATTGAACATCACAACTCATCACCCTATCAGCCGAAGATGAATGGCGTTGTTGAAGCGGCCAACAAAAACATCAAAAAGATAGTGCAAAAGATGGTTGTCACTTACAAAGATTGGCATGAAATGTTACCCTTCTCCTTGCACGGTTATCGTACGACGGTACGCACATCAATCGAGGCAACTCCTTTCTCACTAGTGTATGGTATGGAAGTTGTCCTACCGTTAGTAGTTGAGATTCCTTCTTTAAGAGTTCTGGTCGACGTGAAGCTCGATGAGGCAGAATGGATAAAGAATAGATTGAATCGACTCAGCCTGATGGATGAAAAGAGGTTAACATCCATCGCATATGGTCAGTTGTACCAAAGTCGGATGAAGAAAGCTTACGACAAGAAGGTGCGCCCTCGAAGCTTTCAGACGGGCGATCTTGTGCTGAAAAAGATTCTCCCGCCACATTCAGATCACAGGGGCAAATGGACACCCAACTATGAAGGTCCATATGTCGTCAGAAAGGTCTTCTCGGGAGGAGCCTTACTGTTATCCATGATGGATGGTGAAGATTTTGCATCCCCTGTGAACGCGGACGCGGTTAAAAAAGACTTTGCTTAAAATGACCCGCTGGAAAGAAAAAGAATATCCAGGCAAAAATGGGGCATCCCGGCGAACCAGAAAAATAAAAGGTTCGGGCAAAAGTTAGGGATATAAATGAAAAGATGTACACCCACAAAGTCGAAAACCTGAGAGGGCGGATTTGGTAAAAAAAGGGTATCCCGGTGAATCGAAAACCCGAAAGGGCGGTTCAGGCAAAAGTTAGGGATTGGAAAAGCAAATGACCGTGGTCCACGTGTGAACTTTCATTGCTTAGTGGTTTGAGGAGACCTGAGGGCCGTTTATCCAAATCAATCTCTTTTGAAGATGAAACGTCGGGAAGGTATCGAAGTCGAGTGAGTCATGGAGGGATCAGCTCATGGTGTTCGTCTACACCACATCGCCGACATTTGTACATATTTGCTGTATATTTCTGTAATATATTTGCGCAGCTTCCTCATTCCAGGAGCTTGCATCTGTTGTAAAACATTTTGCCTATTTATAGGCCCATTTTATCAATGAACATATTATTCAGTACTTCGTTCACCTTGTGTTTGCTTTAGCTTTTATCTGTTTTGTTTGCGAAAAAACGCTCGATGTTTTTGTTAAAATGTGCATACATAAACTTGCTGGCCTAGGCCAATAATTGTTAAAACTTTGAATTGCCTGAACATTGGCACAGATGATAACCTCGATAGGCCCCTTTGTGAAGGGTATCTTGTCTGTTTGTTAATTTTGTTACAGGATTGCGATCCTCAGGGCACGTTGTCAGAGACGTATCCTCGTCATTTCCCTAGCAAAGTCACAAGTGGTATGTGTGAGACCTACTCGCCAGATAGAAAAGGGTGAATTTCTTTCCACCGAGCAGAGGTGGATTCCCCCAGCTAAATCCAGTTTAGAGTCGAACTGGTAATGTGGGTTTATTTCCCCAAGCGGAATCAAGATGAGGATTTCCTTCTGAGCAGAAGTGGAATCTCCTCAGTAGATTTAGTTGTGCTCCCCTGCAGAGTCTGAACATTGGATTGTGAGCACTGAATTGTCTCCCCAAGCAGAGATACATTCTCCCCAACCAGAGTCCATTCTCCAGCAGTTGGAGTTGGTGTCGCTATCCCCGGTAGAGTTATGTGCTAGATAACGAGAGCAGTCAGGTATGTACCCTTTGTCCTCGGCAGTTGTTTGGTACACAGCCAATCCCTAGATTGCAGGTATATACCCACACCCCAGCAAGTAGAGACCAGAGTTCCTTCTACTAGGTAGGTGATGTATTGTTCCCAGCCGCGAGTCAGCACGTGGTTTTCTCCAGCAGATTGTCTGTAAGTATTCAACTCTCAGTAGTTCGGACCAAGGTCTCCGACATAATTAATTTCCCCGCAGAGTCGTATTCTTCCCGGCAGGTAAGATCAATTCCAGTGTCCGGTTGTCTAGCCTTGGCCGAAGTTGCAGCTCCCTAGAGAGTCGTATCCCAGAAAGCCAGTCGTGGCATTGTTTCTCTTCAGCAGGTGAGAGTGGCTGTTTAGCAAGCTGTTTTGTCTCCCCCAGCGGGTTCGTCTATGTCCCCAGAAGAGTTCGTATTCCGGAAAGTCGTTCATGGAATGTTCCCCAACTGAGTTAGCCGTTCAGGTTTCGATCCTCAGCATAAGTCCAATCGTTGTTGGCATATGTAAGCTATTCCCAGCAGGATTGTTTCTTTCCCCAGCGGAGTTGGCTTCATCTCTCCAGCATTTATTTTGCTGGAGCCGTTCCTTTTCATTTTGCATTGTGCATAGCATCTACCCAAATGCGTAGCATTTCCATTTCGTATGGAGCATTGCGCCTTTTTCAAACATCTGCATTTTGAAACATGAGCTAGATTGTTACCATTTCGATTTCAGGTATCCCCTACAGGTGATCTTCAAGCTCCGACTTTTTCGTTGAGCGTTCAGGCCCTGACTTCTCTGTTGAACATCCAGATTCCGGTGAATTTTCAAGTTGAGACGTTTTTTTCCACCCGTGCCCAGACTCTGATCAGTTATTTTGACCATATTGAACTTTGTGATGGTACTTCTGCTCCGTTGAATGGTTAGATTCTGGTGAGTGTCCAGTGCATGACGTATTCCTGTATCCGTTGATTTTCCAGAATCCGATGAATCCCTAGTAAGATTTTGTTTCATTGAGGATTCCGCCTCTGATTTGTTTCATTGAGTGTTCCGCCTCTGATTTGGTTCATTAAGGATTCCGCCTCTGATTTGTTTCATTGAGGATTCTGCCTCTGATTTGTTTCATTGAGGGTTCCGCCTCTGATTTGTTTCGTTGAGGATTCCGCCTCTGACTTGTTTCATTGAGGGTTCCACCTCTGACTTGTTTCATTGAGGGTTCTGCCTCTGATTTGTTTCATTGAGTGTTCCGGCTCTGGTTTTGTTTCATTGAGGGTTCCGCCTCTGATTGGTTTCATTGAGTGTTCCGCCTCTGATTTGTTTCCTTGAGTACCTCGACTCTGGTTTCTCGCGTTGAGTGTTTTGGCTCCGGTTCGTATCTTTTGTTTCTCGCGTGAGTGTGTTGGCTCCGGTGTGTTCGTTAGTTTCTCGCGTGAGTGTCTTGGATCCGGTTTTTCGTTCATTTCTCGCGTGAGTGTCTTGGCTCCGGTTTGTTTCTTTCGTTTATCGTGTGAGCATCTTGGCTCTGGTTTATATCGTTTGTTTCTTGCATGAGTGTCTTGGCTCCGGTTTGTTTCGTTCGTTTATCGTGTGAGCATCTTTGCTCTGGTTTGTATCGTTTGTTTCTTGCGTGAGTCTCTTGGCTCCGGTTTGTTTGTTCGTTTCTCGCGTGAGCATCTTGGCTCTGGTTCGTATCGTTTGTTTCTCGTTGAGTGTCTTGCCTCCGGTTTATTCCAGTTTATCCCGTTGAGTGTTCATACTCCGACCCGTTCCAATTGATGATGTATTCCTCGTTTTGTTGAGTACCTAGGCTCCGGCAAGTTTCGTTGATTCATTGTATTCATCGAATGTCCGGATTCTGATCAACTTGACATGCTACACTTCGTCCCACGTGTTATTCGGACCATAACACCAGTTTCATTACGGAGTTCCTCAGCAGAGTTACATGATTAGGTCTCTCTTTCCCAACTGAATGCTCGAGACGCTCATCATGCTCAATTCTGTGGTTGGCAAATTTCCGGGTTTCTTTGGTATTCAACCGTCTTTTACCTTGATTGGTTGAGAGTCGTTCGCTTCACACCCAGTCAGGTCCAAGTCGTTTGAATAGGGGCAGCTGTTGCACCCAAAAATTTGCCCAACCTATTTTTTAACCTAGCTTATGTTTCATTGCATTTCATATAGCATCATCAGTTTGCATAACATTGGTTCTCGAGGCAGGGGATCAAGGTTCCTGTGGCTCAGGTTTCATTCCCGTGCAAACAACTGAGCAGCGAGCATCAAGAAATGACATTTATTTTGCCCAATGGTCGAGCGGCCGATTTTATTTTGCAGGTTATACTCAGATCAGGAGACAACATTCAGTCTATATCTGGAATTATCACAGTCACAGTATTCAAGAATAAGTGTTAAAAGCTTAGCAGAGCTCAAAACGGCGAGAAACGGGAAAACGGGCAGGTTTCCCTCCAAAAGGCGCCAAATTCAAAATTTTGAAGGTGTTAATCGGTTAACACATATGGTTAACCGATTAGCAAAAGGAAAATCAGCTCAGATTTGAAATTCTAACAGTGTTAACCGGTTAACGCTTAGGGTTAACCGGTTAACCATTGCAGATTTTGCCCTGTACGTGATTTTGCAAGTCATTTACACTTGGGGTCCAATTTTGATCACATTGAAACTCATTTTTACCAAAAAGAAGGATCTAGAATGTTCTTGAAAGTTGGTTATTTCAATTTTCCCTCCAAGTTCCCATGCCTAGCTCCAAACCAACTTTCCAATCCAAAATCCAAACCCCACCTTTGGGATCAAAACCTAGATGGTATTTAAGTGATCTACTCGAAACCAAAAGGGGCCAATTCTCATTTCTCACATCCATTTTCAGAATTTATCAGAATTCTCTCTCAAATTCTCTCAACTTCTCCATTTCCAAAACTCACTCAAAGCTCTATTTCCATTAGGATTCATTGATTTTTCATTGAAATCAATGGATTCTTGAGCATAAACCTTCATCCATCCTCATCCTTGGATCAATTTTCATCATCAATTTTTGTGCAAATTGAAATCTTATTTTGGACCTTGAGTTGGAAGTGATTATTCGAAGCGTTTTGACTCGAATTTGGTGGATCTTCGTTCGTACAACCACAATTGGCTTGGATCTTGAAGTTTTCCGGGTTTCTATCGTTTTGAACTACTTAATTGCAGCAAAATCAACACCAACCAGAGCAAATCTCCGCTTCGAGGGTTGGAGATTCTAGATCCATAACATTTTTGAGCTTATTTGCATTTCCATGATGATTTTCATATTCGATTGAATTTTGGTGGATTCCAATCCGTGTGAATTACGATTGTGTTGTGTAGACATGTTTTCATGTATATTGGTTTTCTGTTTGCAGGTGTAATTCCGTGCTTATTTGATAAGCTGATCTGTTGGATCACTTGATTAAGTGATTTTGTGAATTAAGTGCTTTTCCTGCTGCTGTTTTTCACTTCTGGTGCAGTGTTAATCGGTTAACCTATATGGTTAACCGGTTAACCATCTCAAACTTTCAAATTTTTCTAAACGTTAACAGTGTTAACCGGTTAACGTATAGGTGTCGCTACTGCGAAAAACAAGGCCGAAAAGACAGAAGAGTCGCCACCTTTCGTTATTTATCCCTCAGAACGGGAAAGGAAACGATCGGAAAAACCTGATGCATAGGTATAAGACAAGGTCATCGCAACCATTGTCTGGGTTCAGGAGTCGGTTACGCAAGGGGAAGGTATTAGCACCCCTCGTGTCCATCGTACTCAATGGGATCCACGCTTGTTGTATTTATCTGACGGGTTTGTTATATCTATCTACGCTAAAGGACTGGTCTGAAAAGAAAAGAAAATGACTCGGCAAAACGTCACACTCTATGCCTACGTATTCCCGCCTGGAACGAGAAATCAGAGTCAACGTAGTTCGCCTAACTACGGGGGAAGGTTGCTCGCCAAGATATCGCATCTAGTGCCTACGTACTTTCACACAGGGCGAAAGATCAGAGAAAACGTAGTTCGGGACAACAAGAGACACAGGTTTGTCTTTTTTATCCGAGTAATGTTAACAGACGGTTCCAGCAGTTTGGTGTATGCAGCTCGACCATTGGAGACTTAGGCGTTTATCGTTTGCGGTAGAACCGGGAATTAACAGAACTCTCCTTCTGAAAAAGGGTTTCCAAGAATTAAAGGTCCAAGAGGACAAAAAGAATTTGATCTTTTTTTTTTCTGTTTTTTAAAGAAGTGTCTTTTATGGATGTTTGCAACTGATATCGCACTAGAGACTATGACATGAGAGTGAATGCGTCGCATGTTACCCAAAGGGTTCCATACTAAACATCCAGACTGTTGAAAAGAAACTCTCCAACAACCCTTTCTCAAGTAGCTTAAGGCTCGTAGCGTACAACTTCAATTAACCTTTATTACTGTATTTTGATTTTGTTTGAAGATGAGAAGAGAAAAGACGCACTAAAGGGGAACTGATCCAATCCTAAAGTTGTCATGTAAAATTGATCCTATGGTTGAGGTTAGGAGGAGACTACCTAATGTTATCATGCCTGGTTAGAACCCTAATGTCTGTCATAACTTCTCTTGAACAAGAGAAGTCAGAGTTCCTAGGGGAACATGGCAAAGGAAAATAAATAGCAAAAGAAATAACTGTACAGAAACAACTGTAAAGAAATTACTGTAAGGATGCATGCAATGCAAGTGAGGGAGGAAATATGTGTGGGGCAGGAGCCTCCACAAGCTCATCTCAACCTCAAGCCAGATATGAATAACTGCAAAGATAATAGAAGAAAGAAATGCAACAAAAGCAAGCCACACAAAACACAGGCAAGGGAGACAGACTCAACCTTAAACCAGCAAGCAAAGCCAACCAATAACAATCAAGCAGAGGGAGACATACTCAACCTCTAGATGCAGACAAGAAAAGGGAGCTATTCTCAACCTTTAGGATGCTCTTAGGCCTAAATCACTATATGAGAAACCTAGTCTAATGCAACACACAGTCAATCAGTCACACAAGCAGAAAAGAGCAGCCAGAGAAATACAGCAGACAAACTAGCAGACAAACAGCTCAACAGCTAAGCAGATAGACAACAAACAATCAAACAGTCTGCAAGCAAACATCTTCAAGAAATCTTTAAGAGAATTCTCCACCTTCAGGCTCCAACAAGCTCCATCACAAGAGAAAAGAAATAACATCAAGAATATTGGATTCATGATGGGAAGCAAGAAGGAAACCAAAGGAATCCCTCCTGACACTCAACCAGTCATCAGAGAAAGGCATCCTCAAAGGTTCTACTTCTTGTAAAATGCCACAAATCCTTCCAAAGGAAGGATGAGGCTTTTACATAGGGACCTTGAATCATAGGATGAGAATGGAAAGCAATAAAAGCAATCCATGTTTCATGTGAAGAAAGAGAAAACAACTAAGTTCTTCCTAACCCTAATTAAACAAGCTCAAAGAAAGCTTCCAAAAGAAGGTCTAAACACCAAATCAAACACCAACATCAAGCAAACAAAAGCTTATACATGTCTAGAACACCAACCAAGAAGATTAGAAAACCTATCATGCACTAAAGGCAACCATTGAAGTCAATCTAAGGCAAGTGCTATGTTGAAAGCAACTAAAATTAGCCTAAAGTATTAAATCAACTTAAAATACTAAAGCACTCTCTAAAATCCTAAGAAAATTTCTAAAGGAACCTAAACATGTTAAGGACCTATGGGCAAAGGGTCAGAACCTTAATCTAAAGGAAAGTCACCTAAAGAAAACTTAGGTCACAAGGTACCAAATTAAAAACCTAAAATGGAAAGTCTAAAGATCCTAATTTAAAACAGAACCTATTGTTGTCTAAAAAATCTAAATTAAATCATAGGGGATCATGCATCTCTAATCTACCAGCTACCAAAAAATCAGCCCAAGATTCAATACTAATTGCAAGAACAAAAATCAACAAAATCATGTATCAAATATACAAAATTAAAGAAATTAATAAAATGGATAAAATCACATTAAATTGAAAAATAAGCAAAAATCAAATGCAAGAGCACAGAAAAATCACAAATTAAATTTAGAACATGGAGATATTTTTAGATTATTTTTCTGATGATTTATGAAATTAAAATGAATTAAAGTATGAAAATGCAATTAAAATAAAAAAGAAAAGAATTAAAAATCAAAAAAAGAAAATAAAAAGCAGAATTAAAAGAGGAGCGTTGGATGGTTGACTTGGTAAGCTAATCTAGAGGCCACACGCTCTCTAACTCAGATGCCACGTCGTATTAATGAAACGACTTCGTTTTGGTCCAAAAAATCAAATCCTCAAAATAAAACATGACCGTTGGATGTGCGTACAAAGTCCATCTCCAGGCTAGATCCAAGGGCTTAGACTTCGTCTTCTTCGTTTGAAAGCTAGTTGGAGGGAAAGTCTCAGGCACGGTGGTCTGGTGGTCCTCAACCGTCTTCTCCGGCGAGGCCACAGTTACAGGTGATCCAAACTCATCAAACCTTACATGATTCCACTCCATTTTTCCTCCTGATCTCAAATATGACATCCATTTCTCTCAACTCTCAACAGAAAATGAAACCCGAAGCAGATCTTAAAATCCACTTCATTCTGAACTCTCACCAATTCTTAATTCAAGATCACAGATATGTTCCTCTTGATATACTGATCATCTTAAACTAACTAGATCACGTTGAAACCTCAAGATCAGGCCAAACTAACTCTCAACAGAAATTACATCGCATCCTAAATTGTCTCTAATCAACCAAATTCTTATCCAGATTTCATCTATGTTTCAATCCAAAGCCTATCCACATACTAACCATGCTTATATCATGCTAGAAACAGTGGAATTTAGGAAGTTACATACCTGACTTTGAGCTTCAAATTGAGGTATCTAGAACACGATTTTCAGCTTCAAATTGTGCAGATCTACTCAATGCTTGATGATGAATGTGTTTGTAACTTCAATTTGCTTTGAATTAGCTTGAAATGGAAATCACGATTTTCAACTCTCCTCTTGAAACTCCAACTTCAATCCTTGGTTCTAGTACGAAATGATCTCCAAAATTATTCTAAATCACTCATAGAACTTAAATAGAAATGATTTGTGGGCTTTTTTGATCCAATGGAGGCCCAAATCCAAAAATCCAATTTTCAAATTTCATCCAAAGTTTCAACAATGGTAAACACGATTTCTGGCTCAAATCATCCCTTGGAAGCTTTCATTCTTTCCCTTGTGGACTGTTGAGGGTGTCTAGAGTGATTAGAGTGCTTGAATTCATCATATGACCAAATTGTGAAGTGTTGCTTATTCAGGAAGTAACAAACTATAAAGCTATGAAATTGACCTCAAATGAAAAATCCAATATTGCCAATGTGTTTATAATTTTTTTTCTAATTAAAATGAGCATTCATATGGCCTATTTTGAACACAAATGAATTAATCATGAATTTTCCAATTAAATGCCTTTTAAACCTTCCTTTTGCAAAATTTCTCAAACCAAGTCTCACCCTAAGCCAAATCAATTCATCATGAGGACGTGGTTGACCTAAAAACATCATTTGGAGCAAGTTTTGTGTTGAAAAAAATGGCATTTGAAGCTTGAAAGATGGAGAAAATGACCTATAATGCCAAATGGCCTATAATCTTACTTTCCCAAAATACCCCTAACTTGTAAACCTCATAACTTGAGTTCTAAAAATCAGATGGAAGACTTCTAATACAATTTGGAAAGCTAAGACCAAGACCTACAACTTTAATGTTGGCAAA
The DNA here is from genome assembly GCA_963859935.3 of Lathyrus sativus. NCBI lineage: Eukaryota > Viridiplantae > Streptophyta > Magnoliopsida > Fabales > Fabaceae > Lathyrus > Lathyrus sativus. Next base: position 105,145,107 of record OZ012737.1, read on the forward strand.
AATCTCAAGAGAAACACTCTTCTAGGTCAAAATCTCCTTGGAAGTTGGTGAACTTTTACAGACAAATTTCACATTCCTTAGATGACCTGTAACTTGTCTGGACCATAACTTGAGTTCTATAAATCCAATGGAGGACTTCTAGTACTCAAATTAAAGCTAAGAGCATGCTCTACAAGTTTCATGTAGGCCAAAAGTGAACATGAAACTTGCATCTTGAGATAAGTGGTCTTGAAGTTAGGCACTAAATAGGGGATTTTACCCTAGGAACCCTAATTTAGCAACTCCTCACACTTGGAATTATTCTTGAATAGATCTTGGAATATCATCTCATGTATCTCAAAACAACCATCCCTGATTAAATGAGCTTTGATCCTCCTCAATTGCACAGTTTCCTTAGGGTTACTCAGATAAAAACCCTAATTGCAACACCCTCAACTGTGGCTCTTCACACTTGGCATAATGACTTGTCTGAGCTCCACCATGACCCTCAAGGCACTCTATAAGCTCTATCCACACACTCTATCCTTGATCAAGGTTCCACAACCCACTGATGTTCTTCAATTGGTTCTCAGATTAGGAGATTAACCACATACAAACAACTGAACTTCTCAAGAACCCAACTCTCTTCCTGATGACTTTGGTGACTTCTCAAGCTTGAACAAGACCTCTAGATAGGCTCCTCTTGATATAAACCACACTTGATCCCCTGCACAAATGAGCAGTGTTGTGCTATGCAAATGTTAGAACAATGCAATGCTAATGCAATGAAACATAAACCCAGTAAGAAAAGGTTAGGCAAATTTTGGGGTGCAACAGCTGCCCCTATTCAAGCGGCTTGGACCTGACTGGATGAAAAGCGAACGACTTTCATGCAATCGAGGTAGAAGACGGTTGAATACCAGAGAACTCGGAAATTTGCTAACCGAAGAATGAAAGCCACGTGGTAGGGTCCCAGTTAGTGGATGTAACTTCCGTAATTCGACCAACCGAAGCTGAAGTAAGAGTGGCAGCAACTGAGCGTAAGCCATGGGGATCGGATCGAAAGTTCTTTCAGTAGATTTTACCTTCTGAGCATTCCCCCTCTTAGTCACATGATTATCCCAAGAAGCAATACGTTGAAGAGAAAAATTCAAAGCTCTTTGTCGCCTATTAGACATTTGAGGCTTATCAACCCTTGGCACAGGTTGCACAGGCGCAGGTTCCACAGGCCCAAGTGGATTAAGCATCTTTGTTGTGGCTTCAGGTAGCGGATCATCTTCTTTCCTGAGCACATCCTTTAACACCTCCATGATCAAGCCCACCTGGGTCTTCAACTAATTGTTTTCCTCTTTGAGTACCTTCTGCTCCAGACGCAACTCTTACATGTTCCCCATAACCCGCCTCATCTGGCCTTGGACCTCACTCAGCTCTACTTGTACCTGTTCCATAGCCTTATAGGGATTTCTGTAATCTTTCTGATCGGATCCTGAAATAACCTGCACCAATAGAGGATTAGGGAAGCAGCTCACGGTACCTGCGATGCAAATGATTTATGCAAATGCAAACGTGTGTCTGTGCGTTAGGGTGACTTTCCCCCGATTCGAGTGCCAGAGTGCCAGTGCTGATAACAAGAACTCCGGAGCTAGTCACTGAAATAACATCTCATATATATATGGGGCAACAAGGCAGCAGTACAAAGTCAATGAATACATGGGGAATCAATAGCATGACCTCGACCAACAAGCCTGGTGATGGTCAGCCTACAGCAAAGCTCAGAAAAGTACAAAGGGTTACAAAGATAATCAAGTGCGACAGCGGGCACGAAACTCTTCTAGCAACTCTTTTGTCTTGGGGTGATCAGGTCGAGTGAGTAACCCTTCAACAAGCAACTCTCTCTGCATAATAGTGCACTGAAGACCTTCAACAGAATCTTCCCATGCTCCCTGGCCAAAGCAATCTTCTAACTTCCGCTTCTTAGACTCGAACCTCTGCTTGCGATCTTTTAGGTTATTGATAGCTTTGTTTAGCATGTCTTCAGTAGCATATCTGCGAGCAGTTTCCTCATCAAACCTCTTCTCACTAGCCTTCACTTGAGACTTCAATTTGGAGATCTGTTGTTTCAGTTTGTCCTCCCTCTCTTTGTTGCTGGTAATAGTGGCATTCCACTGCTGATTGAACTTGGATACTCTTCGGTATGCTCCATCCAAGTGCTGCTTCTTGGTGGCCAGTACGTCATTGACAGATTTGAAGTCCAGACCTAAACGTTCACGATCAGCTATCTGCTTAGTCAAGTCCGTACCTAACCTGTTCACCAACTCTGTCTGCTTCTTGAAGGAGTGGACGACTTCGTTTCTCTCGCTTTTGATCTGTGCCAACTCTTTCTCTAACTCTTCATTGGCCTTTTTCAGCTCTTCCTTCTCAGCTAACACCTGATTATAATGCTGAATAGGCACGGTAGTAGGATCTTCCACCACTGGAGGGCACTCCTGTTTAGCAGGTGGAAATGGCATCCCTATGGTCTCTGCTCTGGTCTTGATCCAGGTCACATACGAAGTGTAGGCTTGGCTATTGCTTTTACCCAACAATGATTTCCCTCGTCTACTGATATCATTCAGGCATGCTGAAGCTTAGCTAACATATCCCCCTCTAGAAGACCGGTGAGGTACAGAGATTCCTGCACCTCTTCATCCTTCGGTGGAACCCTCAAAGCATAAGCACACTGTCTGACAAGTAGAGATGGATTATAGTTGATACAAGCCTTTCTTCCAATCAAAGGCACATTCGGAAACCCACCGCAGCTGAATATAATCTCAGTACCCAACATATCTCTATCAAACCAAACAACACTCTCTGCTGATAAACCCACAATCGCTCAGACCACTCAGCTGTGGCTGTAGATGAAGCAAAGAGACCCTTCTTGGGTAGGTGACTATCAAACCATCTGTAGAGTAAGGGCACACAACATGATACATTCTTATCCCTTCTATTTTCGTTCTTGTAATGGACGGAATGATACACATCGCCAATCAAGGTAGGAACTGGATTCCCTGATGCAAAGATATGAAAGGCATCCAAGTCTACAAAATCAGGCATCTTAGGAAACAAAATGATACCATATATGTAGAGAGCAAGAATGGCGTTGAATACGATCCAACAACCGTCTTTGGCACACTGTTGGGCTTTTCGAACTAAGAACTGCATATAAAATCCAGGAACCCCATTCCAACTAGACAAGATCAACTCAGAGTGGATGTAACTTCCGGAAGTTACATCCACTAAGAGCATGCTCTACAAGTTACATCCACTAAGAGCATGCTCTACAAGTTTCATGTTGGCCAAAAGTGGACATGAAACTTTCATATTGAGATAAGTGGTCTTGAAGTTAGGCACTAAATAGGGGATTTTACCCTAGGAACCCTAATTTATCAACTCCTCACACTTGGAATTATTCTTGAATAGATCTTGGAATATCATCTCATGTATATCAAAACAACCATCCTTTATTAAATGAGCTTTGATCCTCCTCAATTGCACAGTTGCCTTAGGGTTACTCAGATAAAAACCCTAATTGCAACACCCTCAACTGTGGCTCTTCACACTTGGCATAATGACTTGTCTAAGCTCCACCATGACTCTCAAGGCACTCTATGAGCTCTATCCACACACTCTCTCCTTGATCAAGGCTCCACAGCCCACTGATGATATTCAATTGGTCCTCAGATTAGGAGATTAACCACATACAAACAACTGAACTTCTCAAGAACCCAACTCTCTTCCTGATGACTTTGATGACTTCTCAAGCTTGAACAAGACCTCTAGATAGGCTCCTCTTGATATAAACCATACTTGATCCCCTGCACAAATGAGCAATGCTATGATATGCAAATGTTAGAACAATGCAATGCTAATGCAATGAAACGTAAACCCAGTAAGAAAAGGTTAGGCAAATTTTGGGGTGCAACAATAGGGTTAACCGATTAACCTGTTCAAAACTGCAGATTTTTCAAACATTTTAAGGTGTTAACCGATTAACACTGTGCCAGAATTCCATATTTGTTATTTTGTTTGCATGTTCGCATACCGGTTCGATTGGAATCATCATAGATCAGTGTGATGCATTAGGATCGAATTATTTTGGCTATTTGCCACTGTTTATGGTTGTTTAGTCATGATTTGGTTGACATGTATGATCATTTTCCATTTGTTCCATGCTTATGTATGTGGTTCGAATTGATCATTCGTTTCCATGTTCGTTTGCTTTCATCTCTTGTTGATTTCCACATGTTCGCATCATTCTTGCATCGCTGTTGAGGTCGAGACGCGCTTGTGGCGGCTGCTGCCCCACACATTTTTCCTCCTTCCCACCATTCTAATTGTGCACTTTCATGTTTGCATTTCTCTACTTTTGATTGATTCTTCCTTTGTTCTTCTTGTGCTTTCTTGCCATGATCCCCATAGGATTCCTAGTCCCTCCGTTTAGGATGGGAATAGGAGAGACATTAGGTGTTTAATCTAAGTATGCTAACATTAGGGTAGATGTTTCCCCTTTTAATCCAAACTCTAGGATCACTTTGCATGACAACGTTAGGGCCGAGTTTCCCATAGACCTTCCGTGCGTCTTCTCTTCTCATCTTCATACAATCTTAACATACTTAATAAAGATAATGGATATTGTGCCATGAGCCTTATACTTGGGAAATGGAGATTGAGGCGCTTCTCCTCAGTTACCTAGAGTGTTTAGTATACGTCCTTAGGACGATATGCGATGCATTCGATCCTAGGTTTTAGACTTTAGTACAACATACATTATAAATACTCAAATTCAAAACACTTCTCCGATAAAAAACACAAAACAAATTCAAACCTTTTTCCTTTGGGATTAGTCAAACTTTTTTCAGAAAAGAGTGTTGTTAAAATTCGATTCTGCCACAAACAGGCTTAGTCCCTAACTGCTGGAACGAATGTTTAACCCTACTCGGGCCTAAAAAACTTTTGAATCAACCCGTGGTTTCGTGTCAGCCCGAACTATGTTTGCTCTGATCTTTCATACCAGATGAAAGTACGTAGGCATAAGACGCAATGTCTTAGCGAGCAACCTCCCCCTTCTCTCCCATAGTTAGCTGAACTACGTTGACTTTGACTTTCCCATTGCACGAGGGAATACGTAGGCACAGATCGGCGATGCTCTGCCTAGTCTCTTTTGTTTTTATTTTTGTCCCGTAAGCCTGTAGCATAGATAGATAAACACACCCTTTTAGATAGCCAACAAGCGTGGATCTCGTCGAGTACGACGGACGTGAGGGGTGTTAATACCTTCCCCTTGCGTAACCGACTCCCGAACCCAAGACTTGGTTGCGATGACCTTGTCTTTCCTTTTTCGTTAGGTTTTTCCGATCGTTTCCTTTCCCTCTCTTTGGAATAAATAACGAAAGGTGGCGACTCTTCTGTTTTTTTGCTGGTTGTTTTTCGCAGTTGCGACACCTATATATCCTAAGTAGGGGATGGAATCAGAGTAATCGTAGTTCCCTTCGAAAGGGAGGTTAAAAACTTCTTGACTGTGGTCAAGGTTTCAATGGGGAATAGTCGTTCATATGGAAGCGCTTACGTGGAGTGCGGCGACTCCTATCTCTAAGTTGAAAATTGCATTGATCGAGAAAGGGTAAAATAGGTATTCCACGACAGGAAACCTAATACGGAGTGCGGCGACTCCTTAACCTAATGCTAGGGCAAAGGGTAATTTGGTCCACGGCGGGATGCCTATGCAATTAGGGTTTTAACGGTGAAAAGATTCAAAAGTAAGGGCTATTGACACGGCGGTCAAACGGCTTGACCTATTCCTTCGGAAGGGAAATTGCGGTAAATAAATATAATGAAAAAAATTAATAATGGAAGTGAAATACGAGAAAGTATGCATGCATATCAACAAAATTGAAAACGACAGCGACAATTGCCTCGCATAATTTACAACCATGAAACATAAATAAAATCAAGATTAGTAGCCAGGGATAAAAAGAGAAACAATGAACGTTAGATGAAGATTAAACGAGAAATGTTAGGAATTTTTACTGTTAAATGTTAGAGATTAAATTTGAAAGGTAAAGAAATTGAAAATTAAAAAAAAAGAATTAAAGTTTTGAATGAAAAGAATTAGAATTTTGGTTTTAAAAAAAGTTATATTTGTTTGAAAGTTAGAATTTTTAAGTTAAAACAAGTATTTTTAATTAAAAAAACTAATAATTAAATTAAAAACGTGTTGAATTTTTATTTTATAAAAAGAGAAATTAATTTTAATTTTAAAAGAAATAATAAGTTTTAAATTTACAAAAAGTTAATTTTTTAAAAAAGGGTTGATTTTAATTAATTAAAAAAAGGTTTGGTTTCTAAATTAAAAGTTAATTAGTCTTTTTAAAAAAAATATTGGGTTAATTTACAAATTTAGATTTTATTTATAAAGTTTTAATAAGAAAAAAAGGTTGGATTTGTTTTACCATTAATTAATATTCAGTTAATAAAACAAAATAAAAAAAACAAATAATATAATAAAAAAGAAAAAAACGGGTCGGGCTGGGTCATTACCCCCAGACCCGACCCATCTGATATATAATAGAAAAATGGGAGACAAAATTAGGGTAAACCCTAATTTCATCTTCATTCCGCAGCGGCTCCCTTTTGGAGCTTTTTTCTGCAGAATTCTTCACTCTTCTCTCTTGGCTCGTCAGTAATTCTTTCTTCTTCTAATTCACCTGTCACAAAATGAAAGATGATTAATGATGAAAAATGCTTACGGGTTTACGGTTTTTCGATGATGGTTACCCGTGGGTTTTCTGTTGTCGGTTGGGCTTTTCTTATGAGCGACGGTGATGGTTAATGGTGGGTTTGCCGCCCGATGATGGATTCCTGAGGCTAGAGGTTTCGCGGACGAATGTTTTTTTCGATGTTTCGTTTGTTTTCGGTGATGATCCGTGTGGCCATTTTCTTTTGGTGATGATCCTGATGATTCTCGTTAGGGTTTTTGGATTCGTCCTGATGCTTTTTTCGTGATGGATTTTATACTGTTGACTTTAAACCCTTTTCTGAACTTGTTTTTTTGGGCTGGATCCGATGATGATTTACGTTTTTATTGTGTTATTGATGATGATTGGATTCGTTTGGATCTGATTATTTCTTTTTAACATGATTTTTTTTATATCTTGATGAATCTCTGATTATGATCTGTTAGATTATGATGATGGAAACGTGGATGGCATAGATTTCAGATTTGGATCTGATTTCCGGATTTGCCTGTTTTTGGCTATTTGGTGGATCTGACCCATTTTCTGAATTTTTTTATTATTGTTGTTGGTTGAGATTTTCGGATTTGCCTTAAGGACCCGTTTGGCTGAAAAATCATTTTTCACAAAAAAGCTCTTTTTTTCTCAAAAAAATTTCTCTCTCTCTCTGGATGCCTCGAACAGTTATTGCCGGATTTACCGAGGTCGGGAAATGAAGTGGTGAGCTAGCGGCGACCTTGTCGTTGTTGCCATCCCGACACGCCCAGTGATGAAACTTTTCTGAGGGCGTCGAAATAATTCTAAAAAATCACTTTTTTTTATTAAGTTGATTTTATAACCGATTGACATTTTTGTATCTGATGTGTCTGGTTTTGCAGGTTTTGGAATCTTCGGAAATGAAGAAACATCGGAAGTTAGGAAGCAGAAGCTCAGAAGAATTAGAACTTTAGGACTTTATTTGTATCTTAAAAAAAAATGTAAAAATCCTGAATAATGATGTAATCAGGAATTGTACGGAAATTTGAATAAATTCAACCTTTAATAAAAAAAATGATTTTCTAACCAAATTCAATCCGAATTCCTTTTCCGAATAAACTCGTATTTCACCATCCGACTTCGAAACTTAACCGCTTGCAAATATTTGGAATCAACTGACATCCAACACAAAGTCTAAATTCAACTGAACCTTTGAGAATTAACACGTACTCAGTAATAAAAATCGGTGAATACGGCCTTGAATAAATAAATAAATAAATCCAATTTCGTGGCAAAAATGAATTTTATTCTGCATTTAAATTCCGAACCGTGTCTTGCATAACTTCGACTTTTGTAACCTGAATTGAATTCACTGGTACTTGCGACTAAACCAAACTGATATCCACTATAAATCCGATGCAAACCAATAATTCCACGACGCCTCTAAATATTAATTCGTCACCAGTATAAAAAGAGAAAAACATGCATGCACTTGTTAAAAAAACTCGATATAATTCTTGCACGGACTCAAATCCATTTATATTTTAACGCCCTCAAATCCATAAGGTTTACGAATCAGATAGCATTCCAAAACCCAACTAACGACTGAATTCTGATTCTCAAATAAAGACAGACGGTATCAAGAAGAATCTGACATCGATACTGTCATAACAATGCAAACCACTCTCAACCCAAATGTCGTGTGAATCGAGAGGTAGAAACCCTAGTTTCTTGACGATCTTCTGATAATAATCTGGCTCTGTAATCGTCAATGGACTGCAAACTAACGAAACGTCTGCGCCTCATGAGTTAAAGGCACACAGTAATATTTTCCCGCTTTTTCAATATGCCTGCAAAACGAACAATCTGAGCAAACCGGTTAGCAGTTAGTTAAAACGAAATACGAAACAAAATGAAATGCAAGATAAAATCTAAGGGTAAAATTTGGGGTATGACAGTTACCCCTATTTAAATAGCTTCACCAGATGATTTGAGCAGCGCAGGCTCGAGAAATCATGGTGAAAGGGATTTAAATACAGATAACCGAAAATTTTGCCCTTAGATGCTGTGATATGCAATGTTATGGACAAAACCAAACGAACTATAATGCTGACAATGCGGTGAATCTAGTATGATGCTATGATAAATGCAAGGATGCAGACGACACGAAGACACAGGGACAGACGCAATGAGCAACCACACACTAGGGAAAACATATGCACTGGGGAGACAACACGACAGTGGGAAAATTTAAAGTGATGGGCAAGCGCAACCAATTGTCACTTTAGAAGGAACGGTAAGAAGGGGGGTCCTTAGTGGAGATGGCACCTGAGAGACGGCCTCCACTGGGGAATATCTGAGAGTATTGTTCAACAGGTTCAGGCACGACCAACTGATACTCTAGGGTAGGATCAAGTAGACAGAATGCTGGAGCATTGAGCAAGAATAACATCCGAGCTTCTGGAAACAGGATCTTCAGGACTCATTAGAAAATATACAGGGTAAAACCTACTGTATGCCAAAATAAATGGACTTTAATGGGAAATGCTTCGATAAGTTTCTCGAGAGGGAACCGCCACTTATCGCTGAAAGGGGCTTACATGCCAAAATGGAACGAATAAGCTTCTCAAATAAAGAGATTGTCGCTTATCTGATGAAAATAAGCTTCCATGATCAAAATATGATTCAGCTTCTTCTTTTACTAAAGGGTAAAGTAAACTTCCCCCATACTTCAAGGTCCGATGCCCTGAATATGATTCAGTTTAAACCTCCCCAGTATTCGAGATGAAAGGGCAATGGAAACCATATTCTCAATGGAGATGGCCACTTGTTGCTAATCATGATAAAGATAGGATAAGCTTCTCAGGCGAGAAATACCGCTTATTTGCAAGAGTAGCAATGATAAGCTTCTCGGATGAGAACTGCTTGTCGAGGTTGTAAAATGTAATGTAAGGTTGTGATATAATGATAAGCTTCTTGTACGAGAACTGTCGTTGATCGATTGTAAAATGTAATGATAAGCTTCTCAAACGAGAACTGTCATTTACCATGTAAGGTGTAATGATAGGCTTCTCGGGTGAGAACTGTCGCATATCATTGTAGAATGTAATGAAGATTGTAATGTAATGATAGGCTTCTCGAACGAGAACGATCGCATCTCTGCAAAGGCGTCGCAAAAGGATCTTCTTGAAAGATAGTGCAAAATAAATGCTCGTCTAGGTAGGTTCGGCGACCGACAGGACTGAGGTTCAATCTAGACTCGAGCTAGAAATACGTTGTCAAACAAGACTCCATTGAGAAAATGATCTCGAATGGGGATTATCTTATCCTAGCGTGGAAAGATAACTGAAATAACCATCGTCCACGAGGTTCGAAATATGTGGGGGAAACTGGAAATAATAGGTATTTTATGCTTAGGACCGACAATCTACTTGGAGAGAGCGGACCAACCCAGTTACTCGGTGGTAACGACAAAGGACGACAACAACTAGCAAACATGCAGATGCTAATGCATTATCAATGCGTATGTCAATGAAAATGCAATGAGTATGCAATGCTTAGGCTTATGCAGAGGCATATGCTAACAAAACAGACGAGAGGAGGAAACGAACGGGAGATGAAATAAACATCTCGACAGGGATATCCGGCGACCTCTCTAAAAGTACATCTGTCAAGGGATAGGAAAATTGATGGTGGAACTAAATCTTGCTTCGATGTTCCAAATTTTCTAGGGAGAAAATAAATCCACTTGGGGAGAAGATATCATTACTTCACATGGGGATAGCCATCATGAATCTGAATCTGATCAGAGGAGATCTTTTCACTAGGAAGATTCGTCTTGGGACTAAAGATTTCCGAGGATAAAATAAATATCCGCTTCATGGGGAAGTTTGGAGCTTAGGCAACTTCGTGGAGAAAATGTAGCAACTTTCTGGGAAACGTTACATCAAACTTCCCTGGGGATGAAAGACATCAACTTCCCTGGGGATAAAAGTGCATCCAACTTCCTGGGGAGAGGTACATCAAACTTATTGGGGAGAATATATCAGGCATCCCTGGGGAAAGCAATTTGACTTCTTGGGGGAATGTGGCAATCTCCTGGGGAAAAACCCTGAGGAAAGCATGGCAACTTCAATCAGGAAAATATGATTCCACTGAGAGTGGGTCCTCAAATAAATATGTACCACTTGGAAGGTGTTAGGGAGATCTCTGCAGTTTTGAAAGTCACTGGAGATTACCGGATAGTTCTAAAAGTGTTGTCAGCTTATAGTCTCGCTGGGGACTGCGATGAGGAAATGGTTTAAAAGTGTTTCTGCGACGATGAGACTTACTGGGGAACAAAGAGATCCTTCAGAGATTTCCACAAGTCAAAGCAATTTTATTTTTTTCAAATGCATTTTCAAAAACAGTTTTAAGTTTGAAAAAAAACATTTCACTTTCAAATTTTTATCAACAAATAACAATTTGCATAACAAAAATGAAATAGAGATAGTGTAAACAACGAAATTGAATAAAAAAAGGTTTAACTTTTATTAAAGGATGGTAGCTTGCTAAAGGCAAGGCTCCATGGAAAATTACAATTGAAATTGGCAATGTGGGAAAGGTTACATTGAATCCAACGACACCTACTGACCCTAATAACTAAGACTATCCAAAATCTGGCTTCTTACAAGAGCGATTGGATTGAAGTTGATCTTTGTAAAATGTATCTGCAATGATCAGTGTCATCTGATTCAGTGAAATGACTTTGCCCCTAATTTTTTCCTGGATCGTCCTTTGGGGTTTTCAATCCACCGGGATGCTCATTTTTTTCTAAGCTGCCCTTTCGGGTTTTCAACTTAGCGAGCTATAATTTTTTGTTTTTTATTTAGGCATAATATTGTCGGACTACATCAGAGTTCACGGGATGTGCAAGCTCTTCACCATCCATTGTTGTAAGAATTAGTGATCCTTTGGAGAAGACTATCTTCACAACAAATGGGCCTTCGTAGTTGGGCATCCATTTCCCACACATGTTTTTGTGAACTGGCAAGATATTCTTGAGTACAAGCTCTCCTTGGCGAAATTCATGGATTCGGACTTTCTTGTCAAAGGCTCTCTTCATGCGCTTCTGGTATAACTGATAGTGGCACATAGCTGTCTTGAACCCAATCGGCTTCATCGAGCTTGGTTTCCATCAACACCCTTAAGGAAGGTAACTCAAATTCGATAGGGAGGATAGCGTCCATTCTATACACCAATGAGAAAGGGGTTGCCCCTATTGAAGATCGCACTGAAGTTCTGTATCCATGCAAAGAAAATGGTAACATCTCATGCCAATCTTTGTAAGTATTGATCATCTTTTGCAGGATTTTCTTAATATTTTTATTCGTAGCTTCAACAGCTCCATTCATCTTAGGACGGTAAGGAGAAGAATTGTGATGTGCAATCTTGAAACTTTCGCACAACTCTTTCATAGTCTTGTTGTTCAAATTGGTACCATTGTCTGTTATGATCCGACTTGGAATTCCATAACGGCAGATAATTTCTCTCCTGATGAATCGGGCAACTACTTGTTTAGTCACGTTTGTGTAGGAAGCAACTTCTACCCATTATGTGAAATAGTCAATGGCCACTAGAATGAATCGATGACCGTTGGAAGCTTTTGGCTCAATTTCCCCAATCATGTCAAAGCCCCACATTGAGAAAGGCCATGGTGAAGATAAGACATTCAATGGTACAGGCGATACATGCATCTTGTCAGCATAGATTTGGCACTTGTGGCATTTCCTGGCATACTGGATGCAATCGGATTCCATGGTCAACCAGTAATATCTAGCCCTCAAGATCTTCTTGGACATAGCATAACCATTGGCATTGGTTCCAAATATCCCTTCATGAATCTCCTGAAGTAACATGTCTACTTCACGTTTTTCAACACATCTCAGCAGAACCATGTCGTAATTTCTCTTGTATAACACATCATTACTGATGAAGAACATGGATGCCAGTCTTCTCAAAGTCTTCTTGTCAAGATTAGTAGCATCGGCTGGATACTCTTGCTTGAGCAGATAATTCTTAATGCCATGAAACCAAGGCTTGTCATCAGTATCGTCTTTAGCCATCTGACAGTAAGCGGGCTCAGTCTTGCGTTCAATTTGAATGAGTGGTGCTTCCTTAACTAGTCTGACTTTCCACATTGATGCTAGCATGGCTAAAGCATCGGCGATATGATTTTCATATCTCAGAACATGTTTGAACTTGACCTCATCAAAATATTCAATCATTTCAATAATATAGGCTCTGTAAGGGATTAACATCTCATGTTTGGTCTCCCATTCACCTTTCACCTGATAGATAACCAAAGCTGAATCTCCACTCACTTCGAGAAGTTTGATCTTGAGGTCAATAGTTGCTTCAAGGCCAAGAATACATGCTTCATATTCGGCGATATTGTTTGTACATTCAAAGTCTAACCTTGTTGTAAATGGGGTATAACCACCTTTTGGATTCATCAAAATGGCGCCTATGCCATGCCCACTGTAATTGAGTTCATCTCTTGTAATTCAGAATCGAATTTGGCAATTCAAGAAAATTCAACCCCAATTGATGCATACAGAAGCTTGGTAATTGATCATAGATCGTGTCTGGAGGATCTTGAAGCTTAATTTGAAGCTTTTCTTGTTCTGTTCATCCAAAATTCGCAGGTATGTAAACTTCACCATGTGGCTTGATTCATGTATAATTATTAGGTTTTAATAGGTTAGATGCAATGTAGAACATGGCTAGGTGCTTTCTGGTAACTAAATTCAATGTTTAGAGACAATTTTAGGTCGAGCACATTTTCTGTTGGTGGACATATCTTGTAGTTCTTGGTGATTTAATCATAGTTAGATAGTTAGAATGACTCAGTGTAGCATGGTGATGAATCTAGGCTTATCAATTTTAGGTTTAGTGAGGTTGGAATCTTGAGCAATTTCTGAAAGTTGCTTCGTGATTTAAAATGGAGGAGGATTCAGTGTTAATGAAGGACATGGTTGAGTTGCTCGTGGAAAAACGAGTAGGATGATGTGTTTAGTGTTGAGTTTAGGTGAAGATTGATGATGCTGATGATTGGGGACAACGGTGGCGCCACCTCCGGCCATCGTCTGATAACCTTTCCCTCCAACCTTTTGAATTGGGGAAGACAACATGAGGACCCTAGGATTAGTGTGGACTTTGACCAAAAACAATAACCAAGGGCCAGGATGCGTTCCAATTTCGTGAGAGAGTATGAGAGGAGTTAAACGCTCCGTTTCATTAATAGAATTGGCATGGGCTTCATGATTTTGTTGCTATTGACACACCCTTTCCCAGGCCGATTTGAAAACACGCATAAAAGACTTGCTATTCACACAAACATTTTCCATTTTCATTTTATTTTTCATCTTATTTTCTGAAGTGAATTGGGCTTAGTACGCGTGCTCATGTTTACACCCCCCCCCCCTGAGCCCATTTGGATATCTGTACACGAGTCACTTGCTATTTGTCACGCATGATTTTCTTTTTCTTTTATTTTCCTTTTATTTTCACATTTCATTTAGGTTAATTAGAAAATTCATAACTAATTGAAAAATAAACATTTTTGGATGGGAATTTTTTCTCTGTTTTCCTTAGGGTTTCTAGAATTTAATAAAACAATAAAAATATCAATTCATGCATTTTTCATTTTTTAGCATATTTTTACATTTTAGTGCATTTATTTCATTTTTGTTTTGTACCTTCTACTTACTGATTTTTGTATGGGCATTTAGTTTGGAGTTTTAATTTGGTTCTTTTTGATATGGTTAGAATTATAAAGCATGATCCCCCTGGAATTTTTTCACATTTTTGTGATTAAAATTTAGGTTAGTGTGAGTGTTAAAGTGAGTGTGTTAGAATTAGGGTTTTACAACACTTAGGTGTATTTTGACACATAGTTTTGGGGTTTTTAGATAGATTTAGGTGCTAGGATCTATATGGGATATAGGGTATATAACTAGGTTCCCTTAGAAATTAATCTAGAATTTTATATTAAATACTACTATTTTACTTGATTTTTTGCAAAGTGGGTGATGTTTGTGTGTTTCCCTTTTGGGCTTTTGGTTTGCTTGTGGGGTTTGGGTCATTTCAATTGGGTGTTGGGCTTGGGCTTGGCTTATTGGAGCTTATGAAGACCTTGGATGATGATTGAAGACAAAGGATAGAACTTGGAGCATGAGGATTCTTCTACTTGAAGGTGATTTTTTGAAGACTTAGGAGATAGGAAACATAGGAAGAGCTTTAGTTTAGATTGATTTCTTTCTACAAACATAGAAAGCATCTTGTGCTTATATTCCTCCCTATGACAAAAAGTCCTTCTAAGATATTCACATCCCTCCTTTAGAGGGATAAGTGGCTTATTTTGGAAGTAGAACTTTGAGGGAATCTGTCTCTTATGATGTTAAACACTTATAGGTTTCCTTTGGTTGTCAATAAGCTGTTTAGCATTTCAACTTAATCTAATAAGTGATTCTCTTCTGGAGTGCTTGCATTGAAGATAGAAGCCCATTGAAGATAAGAAGTGCATTGAAGATTGGTGAAGATGAAGCTTGTGCCTGTCAAAGCTGGATATCTGTTGAAGTTGGAGTTTTGCTGCTTTTTGAAGCTGTTGACTGGTTGAAGTTCATACTTGCTAGAGCTTGGAGAGTTTTGGAGATAAGAGTTTATATGAAACTTGGGGATTATTGAAGATTGAAGATGGGGTCTTACTTGAAGGTGTTACTGTCATTTGCTGTTGATCAAGTGTAACTGCAGAAGCTGGTGTTGCTGTCAGGGCTGGGGTTGGGTTTTATTTTCTTTTGTTGTGTTGCTTGTTGTACAACTTTCCCCTTAGTTTTAAAGTGAATTCTGTTTCACTTTTGCCTGTTGTTTTCTTAGGTTCGAGGTAGAGCGTGACTCCCTTGCCTCGCTTGTATTGCTGCATCTCATGCATTTTACTGTTTACTGTATATATGCTGTTTCTTTTCCGTTTATCCCCTAGGATCTCTGTTTCTCTCTGTGCAAGAGAGAAATACGACAGACATTAGGTGTTAACCCATGCATGATAACATTAGGGTAGTTTTGCTTCCCATTTTCAACCATAGGATTTTAGAGCGTCGTTTCTCTTCTCATCTCGAAACAATCAAAAATACAATAACATTTCAAACATCATAAAAGACAGTTCTTGCGTAAAAGGCTGAAAACAAATCAAAACGTCATTTTTGTCCGCTTGGACGGTTAATCAGGAGAAAAAACCTTTTTCAGAAGGATAAAAGATAAACAAACAGACTTGTGTCATACGTGGCCCGAACTACGTTTGCTCTAATCTTTCATGCTGTATGAAAGTAAGTAGACATAGGATGCGATGTCCTAGCGAGCAACCTTCCCACCCTTCTCTCGTAGTTAGGCGAACTACGTTGACTCTGATTTCTCGTTCCAGACGGGAATACGTAGGCATAAAGTGCGATACTTTGCCGAGTCATTTTCTTTTCTTTTTAACCCAGACCTTTAGTGTAGATAGAATAACAATCCGTACTAGAAAACAAGCGTGGATCCTGTAGAGTACGGCGGATGTGAGGGGTGCTAATATCTTCCCCTTGCGTAATCGACTCCCGAATCCAGGATTTGGTTGCGACGACCATTCCTTTCCCGTCTTTGCGGTAGGTTTACTCTGAGCGTTTCCTTTCCCTCCTTTGGGATAAATAACGCACGGTGGCGACTCTTCTGTCATAGCCGGCGCCGATTTTCGCAGTAGCGACAATATGGTCCTTCATAGTTTGGTGTCCACTTGCCCCTGGATTCATTATACATGGACATGATCCTTTTAAGCACCAAGTCGCCTTCTTGGAATGTCTGAGGTCGCACCTTCTTGTTGAAAGCCTTCTTCATACGTCCCTGATAGAGCTGACCGTGACACAAAGCTGTCAAACGCTTTTCCTCAATAAGATTGAGCTCATCAAACCTTGTCTTTACCCATTCTGCTTCATCAAGTTGAGCCTCCATTAAAACTCTCAGTGAGGGAATTTCAACTTCTATGGGAAGTATCGCTTCCATGCCATAAACTAATGAATAGGGTGTTGCCCATGTGGAGGTTCTTACCGACGTATGATACCCATGTAGCACGAAAGGTAGCTTTTCGTGCCAATCTTTATAAGTGACCACCATCTTCTGAATGATCTTTTTGATATTTTTGTTGGCAGCTTCAACAACTCCATTCATCTTGGGTCTGTAGGGTGTTGAATTGTGATGTTCGATCTTGAAACTAGCACACAACTCTTTCATTGTCTTATTGTTGAGATTAGACCCATTATCAGTGATGATGCGGTTAGGAACCCCATATCTGCATATAATGTTGTTTTTCAAGAAGCGGGTGACAACTTGCTTGGTAACTGTAGCGTATGATGCAACTTCGACCCATTTGGCGAAGTAGTCTATGGCAACTAGTATGAAATGGTGACTGTTGGAAGCTTTCGTCTCAATCATCCCAATCATGTCTATGCCTCACATGAAAAAGGGCCATGGTGAAAACAAGACATTCAAAGGAGTGGGTGGCACGTGAACTTTGTCACCATATATTTGGCACTTATGACAAGTTCGAGCATGATGATAACAATCAGCCTCTAAGGTGAGCCAATAATAACCGGCTCTCAAGATCTTCTTTGCCATTGTATGTCCATTAGCATGGGTACCAAAGGATCCTTCATGAATTTCCTTTAGAATTTGTTCAGCCTCATGTTTTTCGACACACCTGAGTAAAATGGTATCATGGTTACGCTTGTACAAAATGTCTCCATTCAGAAAGAAGTTGGATGCCAGTCTTCTTAAGGTTCTCTTGTCTATGCTCAAAGCACCTTCTGGGCATTCTTGCTTTTCTAGGTAGCGTTTGATGTCATAAAACCATGGCTTTTCATCTGACTCTTCAGCGGTAGTTAGGCAGTGGGCAAGCTTGTCAAAGCGCCTGAGACTAATGGATGGACGATGGTTGGGCCATATCAATTTATACATGGATGCTAGAGTTTCCAAGGCATCTGCCATTGGATTTTCTTCTCGAGGAACATGAGTGAAAGTGATGTCATCGAATTTGGGGAGTAGTTTTTCAATATAATCTCGATATGGGACTAAGTTGGCGTGTTTCGTTTCCCAATCACCTCTAATTTGATGTATTACCAAGGCAGAATCTCCGAAAACATCGAGGGTCTTGATCCTCAAGTCAATGGCTTCTTTTAATCCCAGTATACAAGCTCCATACTCAGCCATGTTGTTTGTGCAAGCAAAGCAGAGTTTGGCTGTAAATGGTAGGTGAAAATTCTTGGGGGATGTAATCACTGCCCCAATTCCATGTCCATAGATATTCGAAGCACCATCGAACATGAGAGTCCATCGCTCCCCTGGTTCGGGTCCTTCATCTGGTCCGGGCTCTTCATAATCTCTTAAAGCCATGATATCAGGATTGGAGAATCTTATAAATACTCGTTGACTTTGTCGAATGCCTCTTGGCACTCGTCGTTCCATTCAATCTCTTGATCCTTTCTCAATAGTTTAAAAATTGGTTTACAAGTGGCGGTGAGATGAGAGATGAATCTGGCGATGTAGTTTAGTCTCCCCAAAAAGCCACGAACCTCTTTCTATGTTCTTGGTGTTGGCATACATTGGATTACTCGCACCTTATCATGGTTCACTTCAATCCCTTTCTGACTCATGATGAAGCCTAATAATTTTCCAGATCGTACCCCAAACGTACATTTGTTGGGGTTAAGCCTCAATCTAAACTTTCTCAATCGGGCAAACAACTTATGCAAATTGACCAAGTGTTCCTCCTAAGTTTGAGGCTTAGCAATCATATCATCAACGTATACTTTAATCTCTTTATGAATCATGTCATGGAAGAGCGTCACCATCGCACGTTGATACGTTGCCCCAACATTCTTTAGTCCGAAAGGCATCACTTTGTAGAAGAATGTGCCCCACGGTGTGATAAAGGTGGTCTTCTCCATATCATCTGGGTCCATCTTGATCTGATTGTATCCAGAGAAACCATCCATGAAGGAAAATACTTAGAACTGAGCTATGTTATCGACCAATACATCAATGTGAGGTAGTGGGAAATCGTCTTTAGGACTAGCTCGATTTAGATCACGGTAATCCACACACAAACGAACCTTTCCATCCTTCTTTGGCACCAGTACGATGTTGGCAACCCATTGCAGATACTTTTCTACGGCTAGGAAACCAGCATCAAATTGCTTTCGAACCTCTTCACGGATTTTGAGGGCCATGTCGGGGCGGGTCCTTCTCAACTTCTGTTTGACAGTAGAGCATCCTTCTTTAAGTGGTAACTTATGTACCACAATGTTAGTGTCCAACCCTGGCATGTCTTGATACGACCAGGCAAACACATCAGAGTATTCATGGAGAAGCTCTATCATCTTGTTCTTGACTGCAGCTTGAAGAGAGACTCCTATCTTCACTTCTCTTTTATCTTCTTTGGTACCCAGATTGATAACTTCGACTTCCTCTTAGTGCAGTTGAATGACTTTCTGTTCTTGCTTTAGTAGCCTTGCCAGCTCGTCAGAGAGTTCACAATTTTCCTCATCTTCCTCCTCAGCTTGGTAGATCGGGAAATCAAAGTCATATAGGCCAATAGCAGAGTCGGTATCGAGGACCTCGGTGGTGTTTCTACATGTTCATGATTTATGCAGTTTTTTTAGGAAGTGCGTGTATGAAATATTGCCATTTATTGTGGAAATGAAAAAATGCGAAAGAAAATGAGCGAAATTGAATGCAAACTTTTATTCATTAATGATAAATAATGATTTAAAACATCGGGGGCCCATGCAAGATACCACTACGCCTTGGGCAGAACGTAGGGTTTTTGATAAAACTAAGAAAATTACGTTTGGTGCGGGAAGAACTAGGGAATTTCAATGGTCTTCCAATTGTGGAGCTCCTCTCCAGGTCTTGCTTGATGGATCCAGCTTGAAGCGGCTTCATCATTGATACCCTGGTCTTCAGCAATCATCACCACACGAGGGCCAAAGATGTGTGTTGCCCTTGTGAATGTCTTTTCCACTGGAGGAATTTGCTTCTTATCATATGGGACCATTACCGAGCTAGAAGATGGCTGATACCCTAGCCCAAACTTGTCAAACTTTTCATTCACTTTGACTAGCTTGCCCCAACCTTGGGTGTTTCTGCTTTCAATCAATTCTTTAGCCCTCTGCCAAGATGCCATGGAAGACTCAGGTTGATCAGGGATCCACTGCACTGCCAGTACACTCACCACTTCCAGTGACTGAAATGGTGTCTTTATAGTCTCTCCTTCAACATCGAGGTAGCGGAAAGACGTTTGGTGGCTCACCAAGATGTCTTCCTCTCCACCAATAACCACTATCCTTTCGTTGGTGATGAATTTCAATTTCTGGTGAAGAGTAGAAGTCACGGCACCTGCATCGTGTATCCAGGGTCTTCCAAGTAAGCAAGTATATCCAGGGTGGATATCCATTACTTGGAAAGTAATGGTAAATACGGTTGGGCCTATCTTGATGGGCAAATCCACCTCCCCAATAACAGTGCGTTTGGAACAATCAAAAGCTTTCACAATCAGAGTACTTGACTTCATTTTCAAGCCTTCTAGAGGTAACCTCATCAGAGTAGTCTTTGGGATCACATTCAAGGATGAACTGGTATCTACCAAGACCTTCGACAACACTGTGTCCACACATTTTATGGATATGTGCAGAGCCTTGTTGTGGTTTTTCTTTTCCGCGGTCAATTCTTCATCATTAAAACCAAGAAAGTTCCCAGTGGTAACATTTGCTATCACATCATCAAATTGAGCCACAGTGATATCTTTAGTGATATGTGCCGCACTCAAAACCTTCAATAGAGAGGTCCTGTGAGCCTCAGAGCTTAGTAACAATGACAACATAGATATCTTAGTCGGTGTTTGATTCAACTGATCGACCACCTTATAGTCACTTTTCTTTATTTTCAAAAACTCCTCAGCCTCATTTTGTGTAACGGCGGCCTTCGGTGATACCGACCCTTCTTGAGATTCCATACATGGAAATGGGATCACAACGGGCATCTTCTTTATGGTGTTAACATTTTGAGGGGTGAATACTCGTCCGCTCCTGGTCATTCCATCTGGTCCTACAATAGAGGTTACATTTGGTTCAACAGTAAGTGAAGACTTTATCTCTTGCCCCTGCTTAAAAGCTTTGGGCTCATAATTCCATGGGACTGCTTGATCGCTCTCATAAGGGAAAGGAGCGGGATAGTAAATTACAATAGGAGAGGGCGTAACTCGAGGTAGAGGTGTATCATAAGGAACGTCATAGGGAATGTCGATTACAGATACCGACTTCACATTCTTATCTTCACCAACTCTTTCAATTTGGATCCGACCCTGATCTAGTAACTCTTGTAAACACTCTGATATATTCTCATCACTAGGACTATCAGTCTTATTCTTTAGAGAGATCATACCACATTTCTTCAGTTGTTCTCCTATAACTGCCATAGGAGTGCAGATGTCTTCGACTCTTGTAATTACTCTTCGCTCATTACCTTCCTCCACAGCATGAACAGATGGGCCTCCATGTGTAGGCATAGGATTGTTCCTTACGTTCGGTCCTCTAGGTGTAACAATCAGATCTTTTCAGTCTAATATCTCTTGAACCCTATTTTGGAAGGCATAATAATTTTCGATAGAATGTCCTAGCGCACCTTTATGAAACTCACAGCGGGCATTGGCATCGTACCCTTGAGGATACGGAAGGGTAGCATGACGCAAATCTCTCAAAGTCAAATGGCCTCCTTGTAGGAGAAGTGGGAATATTTAAATGTAAGACATGGGCAACGAATCAAGTTGCTTCCCCGGAGCTCTTGGACAAAACTGCCGTTGAGTTTGATTGTTGTATTGTTGAGGTTGTTGTGCAGGAGCTTGTTGTTGCTAATAGCCTTGTTGAGCAGGTGGTTGATATGGAATCTGAACAACCTCTGCTACCTGTTTGTAAGGAATGTCCACAGGAACTTTCCCCCTTGTTCCCCTCATTACGACATTAACTTCACCTTCTTTCTTCTTCTGAAAGTTGAGATAAGGCTTTTTGGATAGACCAAATACTCTGATGCTAGCTTGAATCTTCCCTTCCTTCACACCTTGTTCAACACGATCCCCAATGACTACCAAATCAGCAAAATTCGGAGCCCCACTACTCACCAACCTATCAAAGAATGGTTCTTTCAGCGTATTCACGAAAATTCTAGTAATTTCCCTTTCAGATAATGGTGGCTTTACTTGCACAGCCAATTCTCTCCAACGCTGGGCATACTCCTTAAAGGAATCTTTTTCTTTCATTGACATGCTTTGGAGTTTCATGCGATCAGGAGCCATGTCCAAGTTATACTTGTACTAGCGGATGAAAGCATCAGCTAGGTCTTCCCAAATCTGGATTTGTTTTTGCTCCAGACTCATGTACCATTTAAGTGATGCACCACTTAAATTGTCTTGGAAATAGTGGATAAGCAGCTTTTCGTTGTCAGTGTGAGCAGCCATCTTCCTGAAATACATGACTAGATGACTCTTTGGGCACGTATTGCCTTTGAACTTCTCGAAATCAGGGACTTTGAACTTGGTAGGGATGACCAGGTTCGATACAAGGCTCATGTTGGCAGTAGATGACCCGAAGATGTTAATACCTTTGATAGCCTTGACTTCCTTCTCTAGGGCACGAAACCTTTCAAATGACAATTCTGGCGTGGTTACAGCAGCAGGCACGAATGGTTGAGATACTCCATAAGCGTCGTATTGTTCATCGACGTCGATCATGGAACCCTTTTGGGCAGCAGCAGAAAACCCTGAAGTGTCCATGTTAATCACAAGAATTGGGATCTCGGCCTCTTTCGTCACCTTAGGTGAACCCAGTTTATTAGCAAGTTTCCGGGCTTCAGCAGTAGTTTCAATGTTGTCTTCTTTCTGGGCCAGGGTCAACATAGTTTCCAGCAATTGGTCCATCTCAGCTCGAAGGTATCAATGTCTTCCCTCATGGTATTCTGATTGGCTTCGATCTGCTCCAATGTCATGTTGTAGTTTCTTCTTGTTTCGTAGCGATGCCGAGTAGTCAGATTGTCTAAAGAAAGAGGGGTATGAGTTAACTTGTTCATTTTTTATGTATGCATGAATGAATGCTTTTTTTACAGAGCTCGCAGTTGTCTTATTATTCATTGCTGATAATATTAGGCATTTAACATTATAAATCATGAAGAGACAAAGTTAAACAAAAAGATTTCACTTTTATTCATTCATATTCAAGTACAACGAAAAAAATACAACTTCAAATCAACAAAAGAAATAATAGTCTAAGACATCAAGCTAATTCTCCATTCTAAAAGTGACTCCTTGAGCTTTGCAACTTGCCTTCAGATCTAAGGCAAGGTCTTCCATGAGCCTCTTTCAATACTTGATACAATTGTAGACTTGATGCGGAGTGTTCTCCGGACACATTATCAGGTCAGCCTCTATCAGCTTCTCAGGAAGATCTTGACCCACTAGATTCATCATACCAGCCATATTTCGAAATTTTTGCTTCCATTCGGGGGTATAAAGCTTGAAGATTGGCAATAATGACGTCTCTTTCACCTAAAGTAGCTTCAGCTTTCTTGCACTGAGTCATCTATTGAGTACTGATGTTCAACAGGTCTTAGTAAGCCTTCCCAGATCTCAAATTGTCAACTTCTTCGATGGCATTATCTAGCTGAAATTTCTTTTGGAGATATTCTCTGTGGTGTCTCTCCTTTTCCAACATTTCTTGTTCTACTCTATCTTTCTGATTTTGGATGGCAGCCCTCAACTCTTGAATCTGAGCCTCATAATCTACTCTGGCATCCCTTCTCATGATGTTAGAGTTTTCCACATCTCTTTCGAGCTCCCAGATCTTTCGTTTGGCTTGGCTCAACTCTTCATTGTCATAGTCTAAGTCAGCATTTGCTCCAACCAAGGCATTTCCAACCCAATTCCTTCTGACTTCTGCAATTCGAATCCTCTTCTTACTACTTTCCACCTTTTCTGTCAGCGCTATGCTTCTATCCTCCCAAACTTCGCTTTTGAGTCTGGCCATATTAAGTTGAACTCGTATCTGTGTATTTTCTTGCTCAAGCTCCATGATTTTGTCATTAAGCTTGTCTACATCCTCGGGCAAAACTGGAACGGGTTCTGGAATCAGAGGGAAAGATGATGGACTAAAAGAGAAAGGCAGCTTAACAATTAAAGCCCTTTCCTTTACACATCTGACATAGGGTTCTTTAATAGCAATATTCTTCTTCAAATCAGGACGACTTCTAATCACTGTTGACCAGGTGCTCCTTACTCTTCTTACATTTGGGTTTGTAGGAGATACATTATTGATAATGAATGGTACCGGTTAAAAACATCTCTACCGCTGAACGATCTACAAATTTCTCTACTTTTGGGAACAACACAATCCCATACACTAGAAATGCTAGGATAGCTCCACATGATACCCACCTTTACTCCTTGACACACTTCCAAGCCTCATCTTCCAAGAATTCCCTTGAGAATCCCCCATTGTCAGTCCAGTTGGCCACCACAGTTTTAGTCGAAACACCTAAAGCAATAGCTACGTTTGGCATAGTAAGATTTTCTTCCATCTTTGGAAAGGGATTGAAGTCTTTGATAGGTCGATTCAATAACACTTCAAACTCTTCTAAGGTTGGCGCAATTTGGAAGTCAGAGAATGTAAAGCAACGAAGAGAAGTGTCATAATACTGAGCCAAGGCTGTGAGAGTGTCAACATTAAAATCTTCATCTAGCACATTTAAAATTCATCCAAAGTTAGTCTGGAACTTGTTATGCTTGATGGGAGTAATCTTTGAGCTCAGAGCTTTCAAGCTGTCAATCTTTGGCTCCTTGAACTTGAAAGTGAAAGTTCTTTTTCTGTTATTTTGACTTGTCATGATCGCCTTGTCAAATGCCCAAATCTGCATTGAATATATAAAACTGAGAGCTTTGTTTTTTTTGTTTTTATGATGAATGGATGCATGAATAAATGATGGCAATGATTCAGATAAGTAACTTTGAGATTCTAAGACACGGATGAAGGATACTTTGATTGCTCTCCTTACAGGGATCTCGTAAGGTAGGCCTTAAAGTTTAAAGGAATCCCAAAGTCATAGGTCCATATGATTGTTCATCAGACTCGTCATGAACATGACGATTAATGACTCCATCATATGAATCTCTTTTGGGTGAGGTCTTCGTATCAAACTACATGAGGAGAACTCCTCGGTGCCCCATACTACGTGACCGTCGACATAAGGTTCTAAACAAGGATTTCAGAGTCATGAACTTCCTTGACTGTTCATTGTGTATGTCAGTAATTTCCAGGCAAACGACTCCGTCAAGAAAGTCTATTCTGAATGAGATATTCGTATCGAACTACACGAGGAGTACACCTTGGCGCCCCATATTACGTGACCATCAACCTTAAGTTATCCAAATGTTTCAAGGTTCTAAAAGGTCCTTAGAGTCATGGATCCCAGTGAAAACATTGATCGTCCACGCCAAAAGTTTGACGGTCGCTAACATTCTCATTAGAATCTACTCTAAGCGAGGTTCTCGTATCGAACTACACGAGGAGAAATTCCTCCGTGCCTCATACTACTCAACCTCTCCTATCTTATGTGTTCACTCTAGGCTCGGATATAAGCCTTTCCCATAAGTTTGCAATCAAAGAATCCATTCACTGTACTAAGTAAACACAAATATAATATGGAAATTAATTAAAAGTAAATGAAATATAAGCAAGCAAGGAAAATAAACAAACACTCAAACATGCGAAAAAACCTAGACTAGGCTTGACTTGCTTTCAGGGTGAATCATAGTCCCCAGCAGAGTCGCCATCTGTCGTACCTCGAAAAATACGATCTTCGCGATGCGCAAAACTAGGGTTTGCACGATCACGGATGGACTTATGAGAGTCACCGCCGAACTTTATTTACTCCACGACAGGAAAGGGAAAATATCGAGAAAACCCAAAGGGAAAAAAGGATAGGGTATGGTCATCGCAACCATGTTGGGTTCAAAAGTCGGTTATGTAGGGAGAAGGTGTTAGCACTCCCTACATCCATCGTACTCGATGGGAACCGTCTAAGTTATCTAGGCATGTATGGTTGTACGATACTTATTGCTTGCTAGGGGAAAGAAGTGATTGATTGAGGGAAAATAAGAAGTTTTTATTATTGAGTTCGTACGAATTTACAATCTGGTGCCTACGTATCCCAGAAGGAATCAGAACTCCGTAGTTCTTGTTGAAAACATTTTTGTTTGTTATGTGTTTTTTATGGACAATGCTAGACCGCATGTCCTTTTGAAAAGTTTTAAACTGAAAAGCCAAGTGGCAAAATGATTTGAGATGTGTTAAATATTTTTTAGATTTTTGAAAGGAGGTTAGAAATAAGTTTAAGTATTTTTGAGTTTTTTAAGAAAAACGGTTTTAGTGTTTAGAAAGAAAAAACTAAACTAATTATATGGTCCTAAAGATTAAGATTAAAGGGGAGGCTATGCTAATATTGTCGTGCAATGAAACACTTTAACGATTACGGTCGATAGCGATCATGAATGATCGACTTACAAGGTATGAAAGTGGCTTGATTAAATCAAGAATTAGTTTTAAAACAATTTAGGTGTGAACGAGAATAATATGCATACACAGTATTAATATCGCATATTCATAACAAATTATTTGGAAAAATAAATAAATAAATAAATAAAGTAAAGAAGAAAAGTGCGCGAATTATAATCATGACGCGAATCAAGGTCGCGTACGCGAAGAAGTGCAAAGCTACCAAGAGAAATAAGATTGGATATGAACATGACGATAACGAAGTTGAATTATTAAACATAATATGAATTGAAAGAGAAAAATTGCTATCACTTTTAGCGGTCATCGCAAGTCAGATCAAGAAACCACGAGATAATAAAATTAAAGAAGATCACAAACTGAAATGCAAATCGGTAAGCGTAAAAAAAAAATGGATTGTCATCACGCTAAACTGTCGGATGCGTATAAAATCGAAATATGAGGACAAATAAATATAGCACATCGCACATAAACGGATGAAAAAACATCACTATCTTGCTACACTTAACGTGATCATCGCAAAGGGGCCGAGAATTGTGCGGATCTAAATTAAAAAAAAAACGTAAAGCAAAAGAAATTTTAAAATGTTTTAAAGTAATAATGTTGCTAACGCAAAAAATGCAATCATCGCAACCGGATCAAATTAACGTAAATGTCACACATCGTGGATATGAGTATGCGAATAGCGTATCGACATAATTCGATCCGAACAATATAATCAAACCCAAAATAAAATAGTGATTATATATATATATATATATATATTAGTAACTTATATATATTGAAAAAACATCACACATATACATTAGTAATTAAAAAAAGATGAAAACAGGTAGACTCTTTCCAATTGAACAGTAATATGTATATGTTTACTACGTAACAGTGTGCTTACGTTTATGTTATATAACAATATGCATAAGCTATATATATTCTGACGGTACACATATAATAGAAACGCATGCGACGATATACTTATCCAATATCAATTGAAAAATATAAAGCTTATCTAATATCAATTGAAAAAAATATATAGGAAATTCAAAAAATTCTACGTACTTAATGGAACAGTACCGGCGGATGTGTGATGCGCAACTTTTGATATATTTTTTTGGATCTTTTTTCAACAATGTGACATAAATACATATATAGGGGTCAAATTAGGGTTAACTATCAATGGCCAATAATATCCCTAAGGCCCATTTTAAAGCCTAAATTAAATAATTAGTTAAAACTTAAATAAAATTTAAACAATTTAAAATAAACTTAAAATTCTATTTATTTATACTAAACATTAAAAATATTATAAAAAGAATCAAATCTTTTCTAATATTTTTAATTTTGTTTTATGAAAATAGAAAAGTTAGAATAAAAATAACAGAAAAACAAAAAGTGAAGAATGTAAGATTCGAACTCTCAACCTCTCATACTCACAACTCTTTGCACATGGCCTCTTGCCAATTGTGCCATTTTATTCGTTCAAAACAAAGTGGCTCTAGAAACCATGTAAAGGGGACAAATTTGGGGTATGACAAATGCACAAAGAAAAATGCAAGAAAACAAAAATGCTTTTTTTTTTTGTAGTTTTTGAAAAGATTGCCAATTTCATTTTAAAAGGTAAAAGCAAAAAACACAAATAAAACGAAATAGAATTGAACAAAATGCATTTATTAATATCCTTTTAAAAGTGAAAGGTGGCCCTACGAAATGATCCAATAGCCTTGGGTAGAGCTATGGATTTTTGAAAACATAAATGAAAACATTAAATTAGTTTGAAGTGGGAAAAATAACAGGAATCTCTATAGCCTCCCAGTTGCTCAAAACTGCACCGTTCTTGAATATCAGGTTGCTCAGGTCTTCATCTTCATCATAGCCGCTAATAGCATTGACTTGGAAACCTCCACTGACAAACACTTCTTGGATAACCTTCGGGCACCCTTTGACAGTTGTAGAAGCTTTACCCTGAGTTGGTCTTGATATCGATTACCTCTCCCCAACCTTTAGGAATGCCCCTGTCGATTGTTGATTTGGTGCTCTTGAAAGATGCAAAGGATGGATTACTCTGGCCCACTCTTTCTTCAACTTCTAACAAAACAGCATTGGCAATCTCAAGTGCTTGGAAAGAAGTTTCCAAAGCGTCTTCATCAGCCTCAATGTAACGGAAAGAAGATAGGTTGCAGACCATCAAATCCTCCTCACCATGTATAATAACTAGCTTTTCACCAACCACAAACTTCATCTTCTGATGCAAAGTAGAAGTCATTGCCCTAATGGCGTGGATCCAAGGTCTTCCAAGTAGACAGCTGTAGTTGGGATTGATGTCCATGACTTGGAAAGTGATATTAAAAATATGTGGACCAATCAAAATCGAAAGCTCAATCTCTCAAATCACCGACCTGCGAGAACCATCAAAAGCTTTGAAAATCAACGAAGTAGGTTTTACCACAGTATCCTTATAAGCCAACTTAGTAAGAACTCTCTTAGGTAGGACATTCAAAGAAGAACCGGTATCCACAAGCACCCTTGATAAGTTATCCTCCTGGCATTTCACTGATATATGTAAAGCAAGATTGTGATTCGGACCCTCCCTCTGTAGGTCCTCATTTCTGAAGCTAAGAGTATTACAGGCGGTAATATTGGCAATTGCACTATCAAATTGACCGATAGTAATGTCCCGAGCGACATGAGCTTGAGTCAAAACCTTCTGTAAAGCAGCTCTATGAGCGGGTGAACTCATCAACAGGGACAAAATAGAAATCTTTGAAGGCGTCTGATGAAGTTGGTCGATAACCTTGTAATCGCTCTTCTTAATGATCCTAAAAAATTCAGCATCTTCATCATTCGTAACTGCTTCTTTACCCTTGTCTTTGGTAGGCACAGTGGTAGTGGCAGTTGTTTCCTTAGGCGGAGCCTCATTGAAATGGGGAGTATAGATACGACCACTGCGTGTCATCTTACTTGCCCTAGCTATGTTGGTCACACTTTCACTATCAGTCTTCACTTCTTCCCTCGGAATAACCTTCCCAGACTCCTTATCAATCATGGTCACATCGTATTTCTCGGGTACAACTTTGGGATCACTGAAATGAAACGGACTCGGCTTCTAAATAATTATCGGCTTTGGCTAATACACGGTAGGAGTAAACGGCTTCGATATATTGAACACTGGCTTGGCAAAACTTGCCCCGGGCAAATTAAACACTGGCACTTTAACCCTTGGTTCTGCCAAGTTGAAGACAGGCTCAATCACAGCAACTTCATCCTTCTTCACCTTATTAACCACTTGTAGAAAACCTTCGTCAATCAATTTCTGAACATCATTATGAACCAACAAACAGCCCTTAATACTGACATCACAACTTGCACACTCAACATGAGAAATAGATACTAAACCGACTTCAAACAACTTCGTATGTGTTGCGGTTAGAATATGATATCAAATTATTTATTAATTTGAATCGCATCTTTAGTTCACAACCGCTCTTTGATTTTATCTAAAGGAAAGGTCAAAGAAAGGAAAAACCTAATTTTGCATCGTAAGCACAATGCGGGGAGAGACCTAGGTAAAGGGTTGGTTAAGCTTAGGGAAGGTATTAGAACCCTAAACTTCTGTAGTACTCTACAGGAACCTTTTGTTCATTTTTACTATTTTGCTTTATTATTTGATTTAGGGTTATACTGAGCTAAGGGTTAAAGGTGACAAAGAGACCTAAGGGCTAGTCCTAAGTTTACTCGCTAAGATTCGCATCTTGTGCCTACGTATCCTGGGTAGGGAATGGAATCAGAGTAATCATAATTCCCCTCGAAAGGGAGGTTAGAAACGTCTTGACTGTGGTCAAGGTTTCAATGGGGAATAAGCGTTCATAAGGAAGCGCTTACGTGGAGTCCTGAAACTCCTATTTCTACGTTGAAATTGTTAATTGAAAATTAGGGTTGAAATTAGGTATTCCACAGCGGGAAACCCTAAAACAGAGTACGGCGACTCTTTGACCTAATGTTAGGGTAAATGGCATTTTCGTCCACGGCGGGACACCTAGGCTAATTAGGGTTTTAAAATGTTCAAAGGTTAAGGTTATTGACTCGGCGGTCAAACTATTATACCTAATCCTTCGGAAGGTTAACGGTAAAATAAATGCAAATGACGAAATATTACGTGGCAGAATTAAAGTACGAAAAATAATGAAAGTAGTAAAAAAATGCATCGCGACGATCACTCGCGTAAATTACGACCATAAAACATAACAGAATAAAGCGACAATAGCCTCGCGTAATTACAAATAAAAAACCAAGAATAAATAACTGCGACGATAGCCTCGCATGATTACAATTGAAACAATGACGATACGAACAAATGAAAGGTTAGTAAGCTTAAAACGAACAAAATGAGTAGGGTTGGACAGAAACTGAAACGGCTACATCAAGAGCTTTATTTTTTTGAATTTTTATTTTAAGACATAAAAAATTGTTTTTGGTTTTAAAGGAGAAACTATTCTATTTTTAATATTTTTTATTAAAAATTTTGTTTTAATTTTATTAAAGAAACTTGTCTTAATTTTATTGCAAAACGTTTTAGACTTTAATTATGAAAAAAATGACTTCCATTTTAATTATGAAAAAAATGCTTTAGATTTTAATTAAGAAAATAATGGTTTCAATTTTAAAATGCAAAAAAAAGAAAGTTTTAAATTTTAAAAAATGGTTTAAAATTATTAAGCTTAACACAAATCTAAATTAAAGCTAAATCCTAAATTTAAGTTTTATTTTTAGAATATGACTTTTATGAATGAACTTCATATTTGAGATTTTTTTTTTTTTTTATATTTCCTAAAAGCATTAACATAATAATTTAATTAAATATTATTACACAAAGAATGAAATATGAAATAGATAAACCAAAAAATTAATGATAATAAAATGAATATAAACATGTCTTTAGTGTGATTAGGGTTTTTAACCCCAATCTCTGCTCCTTTCTCCATGCGTCGCGATGCTACCCCTTTTTCTTTTCTTCTTCCTTATGCCGGCGGAAGCCATTAACGGTTGAAGCTTCACCTTCTTCTTTGCATGTTCTTCTTACCCTGAAACAACATCAAAACCAAACGAAACAATCACAACAAACCTTATGTTTTTTAATTTTGGATCCGCTGGTGGTAGTGACGCCCTAAAGTGTCCACGGCCACTGCGGGTCTCGGTGACGAACAAAAACGGTTGAACTCCTTTGGACGATGACGTAGCGAGGGTGATGAGGCTTGAGGTTTGATGTTTTTGATACTTCTCTTTTCGACGATGATGATGGTCTGGCTTCGGACCTTCTGAGCCGCCGTCGCTGGTTTCAGTAGGGTCTTCTGGATGCTTCTCTTATTTTTGGGATGATGATGAAGCCTCGGGTTTCTGAATCCCAGCTTGCCGTCTTTTTTTTCTTAGGGTTACAGATCCACTCTTATGATTTATATAATTTGTTTTTGTTTGATTTGTGGGCTTTGCTGCGATTTTATGGTTCTGCGAAAAACTGGGATGACTTGCGGATTTCGCGTTTGATTTTGTTGGCTGATTGACTGAGTTTTTTGATTTGATTATGGTGGCTGGGCTTATTCGTTGGATTTGCATTTCGTTGGATTGTGCTTTTTCGGGAAATTTTTGTTAAGGCCACGTTTGGCAAACCAATTTTCTAAAAAAAACACTTTTTCAAATAAGTGATTTTCCAATAAGTGCTTTTTCAAACCACCTTTTTTCAAAAGTACTTCTTTATCTCTCTTTCTCGGTTGCCTCGGAAAATAAGAACAGAAATTGCTTGATTTTACACTCGGTCGGAAATAAAGTCGGGAGCCAGTTTCGGATCAATCTGTTACCCTCTCGACGCACCCGATTATGATAATATTCTGAGGTTGTCAGGATGAAAACTAACTGATTAAATTTATCTGTTTTTGTTCATTTTACAGGTTCGAAGAAATAATCGGAAGCTCAGAATTGGAACGAAGAAAAATTGGCCAGTTTTAGGAAATTAGGAATTTTTCTTAAGAAAAATGTAATTTTATATTTTTGTTATTTTATTCATTTATTTTTTTTTTGTGTAAAGAATAATTATTATTAATAACAATTTTTTATTATTTATTTATTTATTATTTTTGTTTTTCCTTAAAATGACATGAAAACCGTGAAGAAATAAATAAAAAGAATGAAATAATAGTCAATTCGAAATAAAATAAAAATATTTTAAAAATGCAAATAAGAACAAATATTTAAAATTATATAAAAAATGAAGTGTAAATAAATATTTAAAGTAAAACAAAATTATTTAAAAAATGCAATGATAATAAAATTGAGATGAGCTAAAATTAAGTTTAAGTGAAATGTAAATGACATAGAATAAAGTCGATTTAACATAAAAGTGAAAAATAAAATGAAATGAAATTCTGCATTTTTAATTAATTCCTAATTTCCCCAAATTAACCGATTAATCTCATTTCCGACAAAATCTCTGAATAATCTTCCGGAAATTCAAAATGAGCAGCTTTATCCAGATAAATCCAACTGTCTGATTAAACTCAAATGATCATATTCTTCGGCTAATTGCCATCCAACAACTTGAATCGATTTTATTTGGAACAACTCAAATCCTTCACAATTAAACGCTTCCAACTACACCTCGGCCCCGACTCATATCAACAATATCCAACGACTCAAATTTCCTGACTACAACTCAAAATTTGTAAACGGACAGCCAACTGTAAACAAATGACCATTTTACCCTTCATGAACTAAAGAGTGCACCACATGATATTTTCCTGCAAAATCAAACCAGCTACTGTAGCACCCCAAAATTTGCCTTTTCGTTTTTGTACCTGGCTTTTGTTTCTTTGCATTTTGCATTTTTTGCATTGCATAGCATTCGTTCTCGAGGCATGGGGTCAAGGTATTCCTGTGACTCAAGTTCATTTCAGTTCAAAAGAGAGAACCACGAACAGCGAGCATCAGAGGATCGGGCATTTATTTTGTCCAGCGGTCAGGCGGCCGATTATATTTTATTTTGCAGGTTAATAGCAGTTAAGATAACAGCACTCAGGCTCATGACAAGTATTTTCACAGTGATAACGTTCAAAAATGAGGTTCAGAAGCTAAACGAAGCTCCAAACAGTTGAAACCGGGTAAACGGGCAGGTTTCCCTCCAAAAGGCGCCAAAATTCAAAATTTGAAGGTGTTAATTGGTTAACCTATATGGTTAATCGATTCACCAAAGGAAAATTAGCCCAGATTTAAAATTTTAACAGTGTTAACCAGTTAACGCATATGGTTAACCAGTTAACCATAGCAGATTTTGCCTTGTACGTGATTTTGCAAGCCAATTGCACTTGGAGTCCAATTTTGATCACCTTGAAATTCAAATTTTCACTTGGGAAGGATCTAGAACATCTTTAAATTTCAGATTTCCCTCCAAAATCCCATGCCACTTTCCAAGCCAAGTTTTCCAACCCAATTTCCAAACCTTGCTTTGGGATCCAAACCTAGATGGTATTTAAGTGATTTACTCCAAACCAAACCATCCAATTTTCATTTCTCACATTCATTTTTCAGAATTGATCAGAATTCTCTCAAATTCTCTCAACTTCTCCATTTCTAAAACCACACTCAAAGCTCTTTTTTCATTGGAATTCTTGATTCTTCATTGGAATCAATGGATTCTTGAGCATAATCCTCCATTTACCATCACCCTTTAATCAATTTTCATAATTCATTTTCGTGCAAGCTTGGATCTGAATCTGGATTTGGATCTAGAAGTGATTATTTGAAGCTTTTTAACTTAAATTTGGTGGATCTTCATTCATACAACAACAATTATTATGGATCTTAAAGTTTTCTGGATTTCTAGCATTTGATCTGCTCAAATTCAGTTGATCAACACTTACCGAAGCAAATCTCCGCTTCGAAGGTTGGAATTCTCGATCCGATTTAATTTTTGAGCTTATCATGTTAATCTTCATATTCGATTGAATTTTGTTTGATTTCGATCCGTTCGATTTGTGATATTGCTGTGTAATTGTGCATCCATGATGTTGGATCTTTGTTTTCTATTGTTAATTTCGTGCTTAATTGATAAGTTGATCTGTTGGAACCATGGATAAGCTGTTTTGGTGCTAGAAGTGATTTTCTGCTTCTGTTTTTAGCTTTTGGTGCAGTGTTAATCGGTTAACCTATATGGATAACCGGTTAACCATTTCAAACTTTCAAAAAAATTTCAAACGTTAATAGTGTTAATCGGTTAACGCATATGGTTAACCGATTAACCTGTTTAAAACTTCATATTTTCCAAACTTTTTAAGGTGTTAACCGATTAACAGTATGTGTTAACCGATTAACATTGTGCCAGAATGTCATATTTGCTATTTTGCTTGCTTGTTTGCATACCGTTTCGATTCGAATCATCATGGATTAGTGTGATGCATTAGGATTGAAATGTTTTGGATATTTGTCACTGTTTGTGGTTGATTAATCATGATTTTGTTGACATGTGTGTTCATTCTCCAATTGTTTGCATGCTTGTGTATGTGGTTCGAAGTGAGCATTTGTTTGCATGTTTATTTGCTTTCATCTCTTATATTTTTCTCCACATGTTTGCATCATTCTTGCATCGCTGTTGAGGTCAAGATGCGCTTGTGGCGGCTGCTGCCCCACACATTTTTCCTCCCTCCCACCATTCTAAGTTTTGCATTTTCATGTTTTCATTTTGCTACTTGTGATTGATCCTTCCTTTGTTCTTCTTGTGCTTTTTGCCATGATCCCCATAGGGTTCCTAGTCCCTCCGTTTAGGATGGGAGTATGAGATACATTAGGTGCTCAATCCAAGTATGCTATCATTAGAGTAGATGTTTCCCCTTTTTCATCCAAACTTTAGGATCACTTTGCATGACAATGTTAGGGCCGAGTTTCCCTTAGACCTTTTATGCGTCTCTCTTCTCATCTCAAACAATTCTAACTCATCTAGTAAAGGCGATAAATGTTGCATGCTACGAGCCTTAAGCTACATGGGGAATGATGAGTGAGGGGTCTCCTCTCGCTTATCTAGAGTGTTTAGTATACGTCCCGTTTGGGGGCAATATATGACGCATTCGCCTCCATGTCATTGTCTTTAGTGCAACGTGAATCACAAACCGAATCAATTCACTTCACTAAAAAACACAAAACAAATTTCAAACCTTTTTCCTTCGGGATTAATCTAAAACTTTTTTTCAAAAAAGTGTGTTGTTAAGCTTCGGTTCTACCGCAAACAAGCTTAGTCCCTAACTGCTGGAACGGATGTTTAACTCTACTTGGTTAAAACACTTAATCAACCTGTGGTTTTGTGTCCATTCGAACTACATGTGCTCTGATCTTTCATACCAGATGAAAGTACGTAGGCACAAGACGCGATGTCTTGGCGAGCAACCTTCCCCCCTTTCTCCCGTAGTTAGCCGAACTACGTTAACTATGACTTTCCCATTGCACGAGGGAATACGTAGGCACAGAGCTGCGATGCTCTGCCGAGTCTCTTTTCTTTTCTTTTTGTCCTGAAGCCTGTAGCTAGATAGTTTAAACACACCCTTAGATAGACAAAAAGCGTGGATCCCTTCGAGTACGACGGACGTGAGGGGTGCTAATACCTTCCCCTTGCGTAACCGACTCCCGAATCCAGGACTTGGTTGCGATGACCTTGTCTTTCCCTTTTTTGTTAGGTTTTTCCGATCATTTCCTTTCCCTCTCTTTGGGATAAATAACGAAAGGTGGCGACTCTTCTGTTTTCTGTCGGGTGTTTTTCGCAGTTGCGACAGCTGGCGACTCTGCTGGGGAAATGCAATGGTTCCCTATGCGAGTCACTCCTAGCGCTTGTCTGTTTGCGTCTTTGGGTGTTTAATTTTGTGTAGTTTTTGCTCTATGTATATTATCTGTTGTATATTATTGCATTGCACTCTTGTTGCTGCTGTGATGTGGGTTGGGTTGTTCCATTGAGAGATAAGCCGGACCTGGGCTTGAGTATACACATAGGATTATAGTGGAGATTAGCGGGAGCTTATGTGGCGTTTGGCTGTGCAATAGCTCGCATGAAATTCACATTCATACGAGGTTTTTCTTTGGAAATATTCTATCCTACGCGTCTGTTGCAGTTGAGGGAATATTGACTTAGAGAGACTGTCGACTCTGGAGATCATTCATTTGGGAAGTCAGCTAAGTGAGGCCGCTTCGTTAGACTATGATGCCAAACCATAAATGATGAACGTATCATCGTTTCTCGAACGTCTGTGACGCTGACAGCCCGCATAGGATGACGTACCTGTCAAGACTAGAACCCACAGGTGAGAGGGATGGGTTTTTTGCAGGAAACTTGGCCTTCAACCAACCCTGGTTTTCTCGTCAATGTAGAATTTTGATCATGAGTGTTCTATTCAGTGTGTCATCTCAGTGTTCTGATTAGAGCGGAGCTCTGGTTGAATTCAATAAACGACACAACAACGAATTTGAGCATTGGATACCTTGATCTCATGTGTGCATCTTGTCGCTACCGCGAAAATAAGGTGCCGACAAAACAGAAGAGTCGCCACCTTTTGTTATTTATCCCTCAGAGCGGGAAAGGAAACGATCGGAAAAACCTGACGAAAAGGTATAAGACAAGGTCATCGCAACCATTGTCTGGGTTCGGGAGTCGGTTACGCAAGGGGAAGGTATTAGCACCCCTCATGTCCATCGTACTCGATGGGATCCACGCTTGTTGTGTTTATCTGACGGGTCGGTTTTAACTATCTACCTATCAAGGCTGGTCTATAAAGAAAAGAAAATGACTCGGCAAAGCGTCGCGCTTTATGCCTACGTATTCTCATCAGAGAATGAGAAATCAGAGTCAACGCAGTTCGGCTAACTACGGGTTACGGGGGAGGTGGCTCGCCAATACATCAGTATTGTGCCTACGTACTCTCAACGGATATGAGAGATCAGAGCTTACGTAGTTCGGGATAATACGGATTACGGGGATTCAGATTCGTCTGTTTTTCCGAGTAGGGTTAACAAACAGTTCCAGCAGTTGGATGTACGCAACTTGACCCTTGGAGACTTAGGCGTTACCGTTTGCGGTAGAACTGGGAGTTAACGACACTCTTTTCTTCAGAAAAGCTTTCCTTTGAATTACGGGCCCACGGGGCAAAAAGGTTTGAAGTTTGTTTTCTGTCTTTTACGGAAGAACTATTTTTTATGGATGTTTGCAACCAATATCGGACTAGAGACTATGACCTGAGAGTGAATGTGTCGCATGTCACCCAAAGGGTGCCATACTACACATCCAAACTGTTGAAAAGAACTCTCCAAAAACTCTTTCTCAGGTAGCTTAAGGCTCGTAACGTACGACATCAGTTAACCTTTATTACTGTATTTTAATTTGTTTTGAGATGAGAAGAGAGAACGAACATGTTCAACTAAAGGGGGGACTATCAAGTCCTAATGTTGTCATGCCAAGGATTCATCCTATGGTTGAGGTTTGAAACAGGGAACTCCTAGAAGTTATCATGCATAGGTTTCAACCTAAAGTTCTAATCATCACTTCCTTATCAAAGGAAGTGAGATTCCTAGGGGATCATGTCAATGAGATACAGAAACAGATAAAGCATCAGCTTAAACAGTAAACAGTAAACGACTGTAAAATGCATGCAATGCAAGTGAGGGAGGAAATGTGTGTGGGGCATCAGCCTCCACAAGCTCATCTCAACCTCAAGCCAAATATGAATAACTGCAATCATACAGAGGAAATAACATGCTATCAAGCAAACACAACAAATGCAATCATACAGAAGAAATGGAATAAAATGCCATCAAGCAAATACAAACCACATAGGCAAGGGAGCGGGGCTCTACCGAATACCCGCAAGCAAAGCCATACAGTAACAATACAAGCAGAGGGAGGAACTCAACCTCTAGTGCAATCATGCTCCTAGTTTACACAATCTAAACATGAACTTATTCTAATGCATCAAGCAAATCAAACAAGCCACACCAATATAGTTGCACAGCAAGCAAACAGACAATCAAGAAAGCAAATCAACAGCTTCCCCAGCTTCACAGCAAAGCAACTCTGACATCAGTTCAGTCCTCGGTCTGTAACTGCTCTTCAAGTCTTCCATCTTTAATAGCAAGTGTCAACTTGCTTCTTCAAGCTTTCAATATATCACATATTAGTATCAACTTATTCTTTCTTCTTCAAGCCTCAGCTCCAAAGTAGACTCCACCTTCAGGCTTCAATGCATTGAACTCACAAGTATCAACTTGCTTTCCAACCTCAAGCTTCAGCTTCTTCATTCAATCTCCAATGGATTCCCCTTATCAGCATCAACTTGTTTTTCATCTTCTTCAAGCTTCAGCTCTTTCTTCAATCTCAGCTTGATCTTCTTCCCACAAGTGTCAACTTGTTCCTCTTGATCTTCAAGCTTCAGCTCCAATGGCAGTCTCCAAGCACAAAGAAGTAGCAACTTCTATCCTCTTCACTCTTCTAACAAGGAATTCCATCCTCTAGAAAGGGAGAAAGATTCATCTGATAAGAGCAAGGTTTGGATAATAGACAGTAGAGTGAAGACCAAAGGTCACCACTAAGCATCCTATCATCAGAGAAAGGGACCCTCAAAGGTTCTACCAACTTGTAAAGAGCCACACATCCTACCAAAGGAGGGATGAGGCCTTCACAAGGGGACCTTACATCATAGGGAAGAATGAAAGTGATCAACACCTTCCATGTTTATGAAGCAAGAGAATCTATCTAGAAGCTCTGCCTACAAACCCTAATCTCAACACCTAATCAACACTACACCAAAAGAGGGGAGATCTTCACATTAAAGCTTCCTCATTCATTCCATGGTAGCCCAAGCTTGTCTTCAACACCATCCAATAGCAAGAGAGGCCAAAACCCTAATCTAAGGGAACTAAAGAAATCAATCTACTTGAATTAGCAAGTTAGGATCACCTAAAACCTAGTACTAAAGTTAATCCTAACTAAAATACTAAAACCAATTTTAAAATCCTACAAAAATAACTATGGGACCCTAATTCAATCAAGAATCTACCATACAAAATCCAGAGGTTGAATCATCCACCAAGTCTTAGAAATAAAACCTAAATCATAAGGTACTAAGGTTAAACCCTAAAACTAGAGCACCTAAAGTTTCAACTTAAAACTACCACCTACATTCATCACAAAAATGTGAGAAAAATCTAAGGGGAACATGCATATCTATTCTAGATACACACAAAAAATAAAGGCAAAAATCATCACCAAGTGCTCAAACCAAATTCATCAAAACAAGGTATCAACCATGGTTATTTTAATATCAATTAATATTCAAAAATGCAAATAAAAATAAAAAATGCATGAATTATTAATATTTTTTATCTACAAAATTCTAGATTCAATCATGAATCAGGGGAAAAAAGTTTGGAATTAATTGAGTTAATCTTCTATTTTTTATGAATTATTTACCAAGTCACATGAAATGATGAAATAAAGAAATTCAAGGAAATTAATTAAATCAGCGTGGCAAATAGCAAATAAAACCAGTTTAACATGTGGGTTGGGCCCAGAGTGGGGTGTTGATAGCAACTAATGTGAAGGCCCAGGCGCTTGGATTCCTTATGTTCAATTCAGTTTACAAAAATTAAAAGAAAAAGAGTACACACGAAGATTCGAACCTATGCACCCTTGGTATACGCAGCGAAGAAACAAAGCCTGGGGTTCTCATTAAACCAAAACGACGGTGCATTGGGGAGGGTTACATGGCGCATTGAGGGACCTTGGATGGAAGCCTGAGTCAAAGTCTTCTTCGCGAATGGACGGAGGAGATTACGTCTCCTACCTTTTGAATCCTTCTGCAAACACAAAACGCGCGTGCAACCAGCCATCGCCGGTGGCTTCTCCGGCTGGCCTTGTTCAACCCTAACTCTCTCCACACTCAACCATTTCACACGATTTCTGAATGAAAGTTGCTCTAAATTTCACCAGGATCTCAACTACACTACTTAATCATGCTAAAAACGCAAGGATCGCAAAATATCACTCTCAACCGAAAATGGGATCATCCCTAAATTGTCACTAAGGTTCAAATTAATTATCCAGAATCCATCTATATCCTAAGGGGAACTTAACCACATGCTTCTAATTCATTAAAAGTGCATAATCAGTGAGAAATTTCAAGAAGTTAGAACCTACCTTGGAGCTTGAATTGCACTGGATACACGCCTCAATTCCCTTCCAAACCTTGCAGAATTCTTCAAGGATCAATGGAGAATGTTTCTTGATGCTTCACTCTGGCTGAAACCCCTTGATTCTCCAAAATGAATTTTCACTTTCAAGCTTTTTTCTTCACTTTACTCCAATGGTTTCTCAACAGAATTCTACACTAGAAGCTTCCTAATCTGTTCTAGATCATATTTATATTCTGTTTCAATGGATTAGAAGCCCAAACTAGGCCCAATTATGGATTTTGGATCTTCACTTTTTCCTCCAAATTTCAATATGGATATGTGCCTTCAAGCCTTGGTCATGCTCCAAAATCATTCAAAACCATTCACTTAAGCATTATGGAGTGTAATGAAGTGGTTTTCTCCCTTTGGTTTCAACATATGGAGTGTATGGGATATGTTTCTTACTTGTGAAGTAATCATCCAAATGGCTATGTTAAGCAACTCAAATAAAAAATGTGACAATGCCAACCTTTCTAAAACATCAATTCCATTCAAAATGACCACAAATTTGACTTGAAAACAAGTTATTTCCAATTATTTTGAATTTTCACATTTTAATTCATTAAAATGGTCTTTATGTGAAGTTTCTTCAACCAATGCTTGATATAATCCATATCAATGAACACTTGATGTTTAGACAAGCTAAAAACATCATTTTGAACAACTTTCTAGTTGAACAAAATTTCATTTGAGACCTCTAAGTTGGTGAAAATGGCCTATGATCACAAATGACCTATAATCACCAAATGTCCAAAATACCCTTGACTTGTCAAAGCCATAACTTGAGTTCTACAAATCCTACCAAGGACTTCTAGTACTCTCTAGAAAGCTAAGAGGATAAGGAACAACATTCATGTTGACCAAGAGTTCATAGGAATCATCCTTCTAGGGCAAACGTTTCATGCAAGTTGGGTAACTTTCAAGCTCCAAATTCACATTCCTCAGATGACTTGTAACTTGTCAAAGCCATAACTTGAGTTCTACAAATCCTATCAAGGACTTATAGAACTCAAATTAAAGCTAAGATCATGCCCTACAACAATCATTTTGGGGGTAATATGAGATGACAATCACATCTTGAGCTAAATTGCCTTGAAGATAGGGGTCAAACTAGGGGATTTTACACTATCAAGTCTTAGAAACCCTAGCTTGAAACTTCTCAAACTCTTCAATCATGATGAGTTAACCTTGGAATCATCCTTATAACATCTTGATACATCAATCCCTGATCACATGGCTCCTGGATTAGGTCTCAACCTTCTTCAAATTATCAGTTGACTTAGGGTTGACCCAGTCAAACCCTAATTGCACCACTCATGGCTGAGGCTTCTAAATCTTGCACAATGACCTGTCTAGGCCTCAAAGTGATCTTTATACTTCTCATGAGCTCTCTCAAGACCTCAAGTCCATCTCCATGGCTTCAGAGTCATCTGATGGCTTCCCACAACTCTCAAGTTAGGAGACCTACACACTTGGCTTCAATCACTCTCTCTGAGGATCTTTTAACTTCTCTAACAAGGATATCAACCCTTGAGCACCTGAATAACCTTCTTATCTAGCTTCAAACTCTTGTGTAGCCCTTGATTGGTAATCATACCTCTTGATCTCCTGCAT
The DNA here is from genome assembly GCA_963859935.3 of Lathyrus sativus. Classification (NCBI taxonomy): domain Eukaryota; kingdom Viridiplantae; phylum Streptophyta; class Magnoliopsida; order Fabales; family Fabaceae; genus Lathyrus; species Lathyrus sativus. Next base: position 105,187,363 of record OZ012737.1, read on the forward strand.
ACATGTCAATGAAATGCAAATGATAATGCTAATGTGAATGAAATGAAACATAAGCTAGGTAAAGAAATGTTGGGAAAATTTTGGGGTGGAACAGTTGCCCCTATTCAAACGGCTTGGACCTGACTGGGTGAGAAGCGAACGACTCTCAAACAATCAAGGTGAAAGACGGTTGAATACCAACAAACCTGGAAATTTGCCAACTGCACAAGTACACGGTACTCTGACGGGGACAAATCTTCGGAAACTGAAATAATAGCTGCTTGGCAACTAGCTGGAGAATACTGATCTGAACCTCCGTCAGGATGATTCTCTGATTTATCTGATATCATTGCATCCTCAAATCATCAAGGGGTCACCAGTTACACGATAATTAGTGATTTGCTAACCGCACGGGTAAACAATACTTTGATTGGTAGGCACATCTTCGAAACTGAGCATGACAGTTGCACGCCAACTCTGCTGGGGAATTGGTCACACGGTAACCGGTGAAGAGTCTAATCTCAAATCTCCATCAGGACGATCATCTGACTTTGCTGTAGATCTTCGTCCTCAAGTCATCAAGGGGTCACCGGTTACGCGGTAACCGGTAATGAATGGTTGATCATGCCGTCAGGCATTCTGCGTCATAGCAGAAGAATTCCTCGGGAATCATCAAGTCATTAGGAACTTTTTAACAATCAAGTTAATCATGTCGTCAGGTATTCAAAGAAATTCTCGGGCGTCAACCGGACTTTGTCAGTAAGTCGGAAACAGAATCCTTAATCAATCATGAACCCAATAGGGATATACAATCTTTTGCCATCAGGCACTCCGCATCGGCTGAGAGGGCTGCTTCGACATCGCAGTTGGACTTCATCAGGAAGCCAGGCGATTCGGCACTACTGCCGGACTTCAATCATCAAGTCTTCACGGGAAACTTCAGCTTCTCTGCTCAACAACCTGCTGGGGATGACACATCTCCGCTGGGGATTCTGGAGAACTATCAAGTAACTCTGCTTCGGGGCTTCAAAAATCATTCTGGACGAATCAACTCTGCTGAGGAAATCAAGAATCATCTTGAACAATCAACTCCGTTGGGGACTTCAATAATCATCTTGAACCGATAGCTCTGCTGGAGATTGCAGGAATCATCCTGAACCGATAGCTCTGCTGGGAATCCTAAGCAGCAACCAACTATCGCGACCTCACCGGGGATTTTAAGAATCATCTTAAGCAAACAACTTCGCCGGGGAATTCAAGAATCATCTTGGGCAAACAACTTTTCTGAGACTTCAGGAATCATCCTGAGCAAACACCCTGCCGGGGGACACCTGCAAGACAAGAACGGTAACAACCTAGCTCATGTTTCATATGCATATGATCGACAATGGCGCGATGCTCCACACGGTGGAAATGCTACGCGTTTAGGGTAAATGCTATGCAATCATGCAAGATGCTATGACCCCATCAGCAAAATAAAGGCTGAAGGGAGAGTTCTCCTGTCAAGGAGAGAGAACCACTCTGGTGGAGAAAGGACTCATCCTGCCAAGGAGAGGAAATCACACCAATCTCAATTGGACTCCGCCTGGGGAAAGGAACTTCAGTCGACTGCTGCAGGGGCACAAAGTACTATGAGAACCTGAACCTGCTCAACTAGGCATACGAACCACCACTCCTGAGGAAAACGATGTCAATCGCAGAAATAAACTGCGCGGCCTTCTCGGCTTAAAACTTTCCTGGAGATAACGACTCCGATGAGGAAATACAGCATCATCTATTCGACATTCTACTGGGGAGCACCAATCGTGGTCTGAGCGCTTCCAAGGACTCGACTCTCTTGGGAAACTGCAAACTCGGCTGGGGAAGAAGGAATCATCCTGCTTACTAGGGAGAGTACGACTCTACGGGGAATTTCAATTCCGCTGAAGACTTCAGTCTGCACTATCGAGTGCTGCACACTTCAGTGTATGACTCCGCTGGGGAGACGCCGATCCTTCAGGATGCCTCTGATTGGAGGGAGAATCTTCTCTGCTTGGGGAGACATATCAATGCTTACAATCTCAAGTTCAAACTCCATGGGGAGGTGCCGCTGAACTCGCTGGAGAGGAAGGAATCATCCTGCTTGGGAACGTATACGGCGTACTGCCTAGAATATGCTATACCTGCAACGACACAAACAAACAGACAAGATACCCTTCTCAAAGGGACCTATCAAGGTTATCATCTTGTGACAATGTTCAAGTAATTCATTGTTTCAAAAATCAATGGCCTAGGCCAGTAAGTTTATGTATGCGCATTTTATCAAAAACATCAGCGTTCTTTTTCGCAAACAAAACAGATAAATGCTAAACAAGCAAACATAATTGCTGAATAGTATACATTTTATTGATAACGAACCCATGAATGGTTAAAAATGTTTTACAACAGATGCAAGCTCCTGGAATGAGGAAGCTGCGCAAATATAAAACGTAAATATACATCAGTATATACACAAATGTCGGCAATGAGGCGTAGACGAACACCATGAGTTGATCCCTCTATGACCCACTCGACTTCGATACTTCTCCGACGCTTCAGCTTCAGAAGAGATTGATTCAGATAAACGGCCCTCAGGTCTTCCAAACCATTAAACAATGAAAGTCCATACGCGGAATGCAGTCATTTGCTTTTTCAAATCCCTAACTTTTGCCTGAATCGCCCTTTCGGGTTTTCGATTCACCGGGATACCCTTTTTTGCCAAAGTCGCCCTTCCAGGTTTTCGACTTTGCGGGTGTACATTCTTTTCTTTATATCCCTAATTTTTGCCCGAACCTTTTTTCCTTTTTTATGGTTCGCCGGGATGCCCCATTTTTGCCTGGATACTCTTTTTCTTTCCAGCGGGTCATTTTTTAAGCAAAGTATTTTTTAACTGCGTCCGCGTTCACCGGGGATGCAAAATCTTCGCCATCCATCGTGGATAGCAATAAGGCTCCTCCCGAGAAGACCTTGCTGACGACGTACGGACCTTCGTAATTGGGAGTCCACTTGCCCCGGTGATCGGAGTGTGGAGGAAGAATCTTCTTCAGGACGAGATCACCCGTCTGAAAGCTTCTAGGACGCACCTTCTTATCATAAGCTTTCTTCATTCGACTTTGGTACAGACGACATATGCAATCGATGCTAACCTCTTCTCGTCCATCAGGCTGAGTTGGTTTAGTCGGTTCTTAATCCATTCTGCCTCATCGAGTTTCACGTCAACCAAAACTCGTAAAGAAGGAATCTCAACTTCTAGCGGTAGGACAACTTCCGTACCATACACCAGTGAGAAAGGAGTTGCCCCGGTTGATGTACGCACCGTTGTACGATAACGGTGCAGTGCAAATGGCAACATCTCGTGCCAATCCTTATAGGTCACAACCATCTTCTGTACAATCTTCTTGATGTTCTTATTGGCCGCTTCAACGACGCCATTCATCTTCGTCCGGTAAGGAGATGAGTTGTGGTGTTCAATCTTGAAACTCTAACACAGCTCCTTCATCATCTTGTTATTCAGATTCGAACCATTATCAGTAATGATCCGTTCGGGAACTCCGTATCGACAGATGATGTCCCTCTTTATGAATCTAGCCACCACCTGCTTGGTCACATTAGCATATGAGGCTGCCTCCACCCACTTGGTGAAGTAGTCGATAGCTACTAGAATGAAGTGATGACCGTTAGATGTAGTAGGCTCGATCTTGCCTATCATGTCAATGCCCCACATTGAGAACGGCCACGGGGAGGACATGACATTTAACGGGCACGGTGGCACATGAATCTTATCAGCATAAATCTGGCATTTGTGACATCTCTTCGCGAATTTAAAGCAATCCGATTCCATCGTCAGCCAATAGTATCCTGCTCTCAGGATCTTTCTCGTCATAGCATGCCCGCCGGCGTGCGTACCAAATGTGCCTTCATGGACTTCTTCCATGAGCATACTCGCTTCTTTCTCATCTACGCATCTGAGTAGCACGAGATCGTGGTTTCTTTTATACAGAACTCCATCAGGATTGAGATAAAAATTTCCAGACAGCCTCCTCAGAGTCTTCTTATTCTGGGTTGACGCTTCCGCAGGTGTCATACCCTAAATTTGTCCTACCCATTTTCAAATGGTTTTGCTTTTTTTGATTTTATTTTCACTTGTGCATTTCCCGCTTACTTTCTCGTTATTTAGACACGTGTCCGCCCACAATTGGTTAATTTTTTAGAATTTACCTTTTTGAACAATTAAAGTGTGACACGTGGCTTAATATCTTTTTGTGAATATTAATTTTTCTTAATTTCTTAAGCTTTTCCTTTTATAAAAAAAAATATTACTAAAAAATAATAAATTTTTGTACATATATTTTTGTTTTGTTAATATTGCCTTTTTATTGAATACAAATTTTAATTTGTTTGCATATATTGTTACTATTAAATTATTATGGTTAAGTTAATTAGTATTATAGTTATTAGATTGTGTTAATAGTTTATTAATTGTAATATTTATGATGATTAACAAAAGAGAAGGGCCAGACTTGGGCCCAAGGGGATTGAATGCCCACAATCGGACACTATAAGGGAGAGGGAGGAAAATCATTGGAAAAAACCCTAAGTACTGTTCATCACGAAAACGGCGCCCCAATTCGCTCTGAAACCCTAATTGCAGAATCCACCCTCTCACCATCATCATCATCGACATCTTTTTTTTCCATCAAACCTCAAAACGGAACCCATTTTCAGCAAGCCCCTTTTCGTCACCGACAATCTTCATTGCCTCTCTCATTCCCCATTTTTACCACTGTGAAATGCACCACCACCTTCAAACCTCAAACCCTCATCCAAAAGTACTTTCTCCTTACTCTAAATCTGACACCATCGTCATCTTCAACTCACCTTTAACCACACTCCGCCACCATAACCTTCATCGCCATTATTTTAAGCAAGCACCTTCTGTTTGCTCCACCAGCCTTCATCGGAGATAGGTACTCTTTCAAGAACAAATTACGGTGGCCTTCCGTAACTCAAAATCACAAAGAAGTCGCATCTCGCGATGAACTCAAGTAACAACGACGTCTACGGTGATGGCTCACAGCTCCAGTAACAACAAACCCTTGTATCTATGAATCCAGCAAACACCAGAATGATACACTAGTTTGGAAAAGTTTCGGCATCGCAGAGTCAACACGGAGATTCGAGGCTAAAGGGTATATCGTTCATTATTAAGCCAGATTTTTTTTAGAATCGAAAGCACAACGGAAGGTATTAGGTTCTGCTATTATCCTTGACTGTACATTTCCTCGCGGGTTCCATTTTGTCTCTATTTGAAAATTTATCACGAACATAACGCAAGTTGTTGGTTGGATTTGTTTCTGGATAGAACTGATTTTGTATTGCTAGTTCTGATAGATGATTTGTCAAGAATCATATGTGTAGTGCTTGAGTTAAAAAAACAGGTTTTTGTGGTATTGGTTCAAGCAATTTTTTTTTGGTTTTGTCATGCTAGTTATGTTTCCAATTTCATTTCGATCCTGATGCTCCTTGTATAGTGTAGCTAATATTGAACTAGTTGTTTACAGTGGTGATGAATTGTCCTTGTGAAACATATGGTATCATCTATTTTTTTTTTTGGGTTCGCTTCTCTGTTTTGCTTCGAATATTAGGATTGCTCTGGTTACGTATATGATCCGTGGTTTAGCTCGATTGTGTTTAATGTTTGGTTTACCAATTATTGAGATGTTTGTTGTTTATCGACACGTGTTGAGTTTCAATGTGTTTGCTTATGCTACTACGTGCATTTGATATCCTTGTGGAGTTTCTGTGTGTGCTTACTGTGTAAACATAACATGTTGTGTTACTGTGGTATTTAAGGCACATTTCGGTTTTACGGCGTTAAGTTAAATAAGCGTAGGTTGATGTATTAACTGCCAAGTTTTGTGTGCGAACAATTCAGGGTGTTATTAATGTTGATTATCCGGGTTCAAGCTTCGGTCTGTATGCATGCATTTTTTTTTACAGCACCATGAGGTTATTTGTTTAATGAACCATGCTCCCTGTAGTAATCCTGTTGTTTTTAGTTTGTTAAAGTTTAAAATGTTCTGAGTTGATGCATTGGTATAACCGTGTGCCTAAGTCATGCATATTAACTTTATATAACTTTCTGTCATGAATATTGTGATATTATCCTTGTGAGCAGAGCATTTGGACAACATGTTATTATTGTTATGATACTCCACAGAAACATGGTTGTTGTTTGAGTTTTGTTTCCTTAGCTGTGTATTCGTTTCACTACTGGTATTCAATCGATAGTGCGTTGTTGGCTCGCCGAATGGAATATTTTGGTTTCGATTATTGATATATTGTCAGTTTGTAGCATTAATTCAATTATGATCTACCGCTTTATACGTGAGAAATGTTATCTTTCTGCATTATTTTTCTTTCCATTCTCATCAATAAAGACACCATTTTTCAGTTTAGTCGGTAATGTCGTAACTTTGTTTTACTTACGCACCTTGTACATGCATAGTGTGGTGCCTCATCGCTTTAACTCGATTTTGGAATGATCTCGCTTGATTGGCCGTTTGTGTGGGACTGTAACTTTATTCTTGTGGATCATCAATTGTGTGTTGTTTTCTTATTTGCAGTGTGGTTACTTTATGTTGGCATTGTTGATTGAGTGCTCATCAGTTTGCACTTGTTTATCATTTCCATTAGTTTGTGTTTAGGTGTGAATCATTGTAATAACTTGAGCAACATGAGCATTCTTGCATCTTCCATTGATTAGTTCACTTGTATAATATTCTGTCTCGAATTTCCATTGGTTTGTGTTTTTTTTTTTTAACTTTACCGAATATCCGACGTGACGTCGTTAATATTCGGTCTTTTCTAATGAATTTAATCATATTCATATCTTGGATTTTTCTTGCATGGTTTTAATTCTGTCAGATTGTGTTAAAATTTCGAGATTTAAGCTCGTTCAAAGTGGCGATTATAAGATTGTATCACTGCTGCTATATCCTTTTGTTCCTCTATTTTGAATTATGGTGACTCTTAGAGATAGTTCGCAGCTCATTTCGTTTTAAGCTCACTTCGCGTTTGGGTCTCTGGTGGTCTGTGTTTTCAATATCATTGGTTCTTGTTTGCGGGTGAAGGGGTAATGTCGTTTGCCGGTGGGGTGAGGTGATGGCACTGAAGCAAAATGATTGAAATATCTCCTTTAAATTCATATGCTGCTATAATGCAGAACCAATTTTTGGTTCATTTGATTTGTTAATTCTTTTTTAAAAAAAAAAGTCATAATTTAGATGAAATAAATTTAGAATTAATAAAGATTTCTTGTCTCACTTCATATTGCAATGTTAACTTAATTAAGGAAAAGTAAAGTAGAATCCTAGCATTTGGATTACATTCTTTTCTTTCTTTCTCGTCAATTTCATGAGATTGCAATTTTAGTACCCTTTTCTTTCTCTTCAATTTGGATTAGGTTTCTCCCATGTGGTTTTCGTTTTGTCAATATATACCGTGGATAGTATAGCACGATACGTATGTATTGCAATTCTAATCATTTTACTTAAAGAAAACTAATTAATTTATGTTAATATGGATTCTCAAATTATTTTCATATCGCATTTCACTTCAAACCATTTTAAAACCATTTTTCTCGATTAAAACTCCAAAAGAAGGAGGTTCTTGGAATCTAGCATTCCTTGGATCTTCGAGTGAATAATTCTCGAGACACGCTCTTGAGTTATTATTCACTCAATCTTTCGACTTTTTCAAATATTTTCTCAACATTTTTTTCGATTCAAACTCCAAAAGAAGGAGGTTCTTGGAATCTAGCATTCCTTGGATCTTCAAGTGAATAATTCTCGAGGCATGCTCTTGAGTTATTATTCACTCAATCTTTCGACTTTTTCAAATATTTTCTCAACATTTTTTTTATTCAAACTCCGAAAGAAGAAGCCTCTTGGAATCTAGCATTCTTTGAATCTTCGAGTGAATAATTATCGAGGCACGCCCTTGAGTTATTATTTATTCAATCTTTCGGCTTTTTCAAACATTTTCCAACGTTCTCTTAAGTCGAGCGCTCGTACGCCTTCGCAACCATCGACATTTTGCACACACATTCACAACTCCTCGTGGTCTCGATATTAGGGGCACCCTTAGAGTCTAATATTGTTTTATCATAATCTAACCCTTGACACGTCGTCAAGTCGGTCCTATTTTCGAACAAATCCTCGACACGTCGTCGAGCCATTTCCAAACCAACTTCCTTTGGCCTCGTATGCCATTTTTCGATTCAATCTTTTCACAGACATTTTTTTAAATTTACGAAAGAGGGATATTCTTAGAATCTAGCATTCTTTGGATACTCGAATGAGTAACTCTCAAGGCGCGCTCTTGAGTTGTTATTAGTTCATTCTTTCGATTTCAAAACATCCAACTCTTTATCTTCAACTTATTCAGTCAATTCCCGAAAGAACTGAGTTCTTGGAATCTCGCATTCCTTGAATTCTTGAGTGACAAGCTCTTGAGACGCGCTCTTGGGTTGCTTATCAGTCACTCTTTCGCCTTTTTCTCAAACTTAACTTTAATCCATTCAACCTCTTCTTTTCGTGGTTGTATCCACGAACTACGATTGCTCTGATTCTTCATTCTCGTCCGAATGTAAGATACGTAGGCACAAGATTGCGATGATCTTGGCGAGCTACCTTCTATCCATCTTCCGTTTTCCCCCATCCTTTCCTGTAGTCGAACTACGACGCTCTGATTTCTCATTCTCGTCCGAATGAGCATACGTAGGCACAAGGGCCCCAATCCTTGGAGAGCACCCTATCCTCTAACCACCCATCTCTCCTTTGTGTTTTTAACCTTTTACCCTACCAATTCGCCTTAGCAACAAGAAGAAAGCAAGTAAACCTAAACAACACTCCCCACATTTACCTTAAGAGGTTCCCGTCGAGTACGAAGGACGTGAGGGGTGCTAATACCTTCCCCTCACGTAACCGACTCCCGAACCCGGAACATGGTTGCGACAACCCTGTTCCTATCCTTTCTCTTTAAGAGGGTTTCTCGATATTTTCCTCTCCCGTTTATTCCGGGGAAAATAAAGTTCGGTGGCGACTCTGTCGAACCGCATTTCCGCGCCTTTCGCGCGAGGGTCGCGTTCTCCGAAATGTCTCCGTGATTTTTTGAGGTGCGACAGCTGGCGACTCTGCTGGGGACATTTGCTCCATGCAAAGAGAGAGTCGAGCCTATCTTTTGGTTTGTGAGGAGTGTTTGTTTTTATTTGTTTCCTTCTTGTTTATGTATTTGTTCTCTTGTGGATTTTTATTTGTGCTTGTTATCTTGGTTGCCTGTTGGTTCTTGGGATGACATCATGAGTAAGGCTCTACGCCCGAGCTTTGGTAAAAGCAGAGAGAACACTTAGTTTAGAATTGGTAGTCGAGTAGTGTTAGTCACCAAGGATTCGCTCCTTGCGTGCCTAGCATGAAAGCTCCTCCAGAGGAGACCTATTCGTAGATCTCGTTGTAACACAGCTAGCCTGTTGCACGACTTGATTAATGAAGGGTCCGTGATTCTGGGAACCTTTTGTTAGCACCAGTTCTGATATTGGTGGTCATGTAGTGTTAGTCTCCAAGGACTCGCTCCTTGTGCGCCTAGCATGAGGACCCCACTCAGGAGAGACCTTATCGTCATTATCGTCGTAATACAGCCCGTCTGTTGCGTGACGCTAATACGATTAGTGTCAGTGATTCTGGGAACCAAACGTAGAAACCATCCCGTAAGTGGGTTTATGGGTAGAATGTTTAGACCTTCCCGCATAGGTCGTACCTGTCAGTTTCTTTGATCGGAAATTGTGGTTACTTCTCTGTTACAGTTATCAGCTCCAAATTTTTTTGATTGTGATCCTGTGATCCTGGATCTTGTAGCTTGCATTGCATCTTGCATATCATTTGCATTGCATTTCATATGTTGTGCATTTTGCATTTCCAGTCCTTCAACAGAATCTTATGTCTCCGTTCCTTCCTCTCTAGTAAATCAAGCTGATTCCCCGACACCATTACGCAACTAGAGCCAATACAAGACGAATGATGGAGCAGATTCAGCAGGAGCAAGCTTCCTTCAGGGAAGAGTTGGATTCTATGAAAGGAAAGATCGACCAGATCCTCGAAGCCATCCTCGCGGCCAGAAGAGAGGAAGAACAGCGTGAAGCCGCTGCTGTCGTCAACAACAATGGTCAAGGACAAGGGTCTACTGCCATCCCTTTGGTTCCAATTCCAAACCCTCATGGAATGTCATTGAACTTCAATAACGCAGCCGAAGGAAACACTTCTCAGCCAATCCCAATGCCTGGAGTTACTGTTGGAGCTATCCCGCAGGCTCAGCCTACTATCGTGCAGATCCCAGCTCCCCATATCGAAGATACTCTGATGGATCAGTATGACGACGTTCATAACTACCATGCTGCTATCCCCATTGCTAGTCCTGTTGCTGTTCAGGATTCAGAAGCCATGAAGATGTGCCGAGATCTAGTCGAGAAACTCCGAGCCATGGAGGGGCACAATTCAAATTCTTTCAGTGCTTTGGAATTGTGCTTGGTACCTGATGTTGTCATTCCTCCCAAGTTCAAGGTGCCCGAATTTTCGAAGTACAAAGGTCTCAGTTACCCGAATATTCATCTGAAGATGTACTGTCGCAAGATGGCTGCCTATGCCAGAGATGAAAAGCTCATGATTCATTGCTTCCAAGACAGTTTGTTTGGGGCATCGCTCGAATGGTATATGCAGCTGGAACATAACAGTGTGCGCACTTGGGCCGAGCTAGCCGATGCATTTGTCAAGCAGTATAAGTACAACACCGATGTTGCTCCAAATCATACTCAACTCCAGAGTATGACTCAGAAGGATAGCGAATCCTTCAAGGAGTACACGCAACGATGGAGAGAGCTAGCCGCAAGGGTGCATCCACCTCTTGTTGACTGTGAACTGATTAACATCTTCATGGGTACTTTACAAGGCCAGTACTACGAAAAGCTGATCGGTAGTGTCTCCGCTGGATTCTCTGACTTGGTGATCGTTGGTGAGAGAATTGAAGAAGGGTTGAAGAGTGGAAATATCCCGGGAGGTTCTAATAGCCAGGCCAATGCCAAGAAGCCTTTCAATGGATACAAGAAGAAGGAGGGCGAAACAAATGCCATCTTTTTACAGAAAGGGCAAGCTTCTCAACAAGCTCCCTCTCCTATGCCTTATCAAGTTCCCTATTATCAGTATCCGTATGTTGCTGCCGCGCAATATGCTCCAATGCCTTATCAGCCAGCTGTTCAAGCAGTGCAAGCTCAGATGCCACGGCAACAGGCTCCTCAGCAACAAGCCTACAATAAGCAAGGATATCAGTATCCTCCTCAGCAACAGCAGTTGCAAGCTCCTCAACAACAACAAGGTGCTCGCCAGCAGCGTCAGCAGAGAATACGGAGGCCAGATAGAGATTTTGATCGCCTGCCAATGACGTATGCTAGTATCTTTGCTCAGCTGATGGAGAAAAAGGCCATTATTCCAAGAGATTTGGCTCCCCCAAATGTCATTCATGCTGACTACAATGCAAATGCTCATTGTGAGTTTCATAAGGGCGCTCCAGGTCACACCATTGAGGACTGCAGAGCTTTCAAGCACATAATTCAAGACATGATCGACAGGGATGCTATCAACTTCAATGGGAAGTCTCCAAATGTCATCAACAATCCGATGCCACCAGCCAACTAATGCTAACATCAGATCAAGTCCAGTCAAGTCCATTCTCTAAAGAAGGTCGTCATGCTGCCATTTAATCTTTCGCATTTCTTATATTTTGTCTTTGCGTGTTTAAGTACTGTATGCTTTGAACAATTGCCTTTCATATCTGGTTTCATTAATGTATCGTTTATGCATGTTTTGAATTAGTTATGTCGTATTCACTCATTTTTTCACTTATCACTGACACATTTATCCACTTCACTCTATCCGCTGTTGTTTAACATGATTTGAGGGAGGATGATGAAAACGAGATACCCATAATTGCAAACCGTATGCTTTCAGATAGAATCTCGTCAATGATGTACAGGCATTGGTTCAATTCCCTTAAACACTGGAGGTATAAGGAGTTAATCCCTAGTAAACCACTTCGAGCCTAGAAGTAGCAGTTTCCTTCGGATATTCAAACCTTTTACACTCAACCTGGGGCAGGGTAGTGTTCAGTTAATCCAATCTCGAATCAACAAAGCAAAATCCAGAAGACGGTTGTTCATCAATGACCCATGCTATGGCAGTCACAATCCTCCAACAAAATCCAAAAAACATCAAAAGCCTGCTAAGTCAAACACATTAGAGGGGACTTAGGCAAAATCAAGGCAATCCCGATGGATCTGACAAGCAAGATCAATCCATGCAAAAGTTAGGGATCAAAAACAAAAGCAAAAGAGGACCCCGAAACCCTCAACAAAAACAAAATAATATTTAGTGGCCACCCAAATCAAAGGGGCACTGGCATCCATCAAAATAAAGTGACTACCACGTTGAGAAAACCTTGAACCTTCAAGCTTGCACCGTCAAGATAGGTGCAGAATTAACTGAGCGTAGGACTGAAGATCATTAAGAAGAAGGGGTGGGTATAAATCATACTTTGAGCCTAACATCCTTTGTTTCACAACCGTGAACCGGACCACGTTACAACCCTTGAAAGACCTAATTGAGGCAAGGTTTATTCTGAATGTATACTATCGCATGGTTGCGTAACCTGACTCCTCACATGATTGTTAATCATCAACGTTGGTGTCATTATTCCTGCAATATCTTCTACACCAATCAAACAACACAACATTTGGGCTGATGATCCATTCGTCTCACTGTCACGACACATCAATAAACGACACTTTTTCAAAATTTGCATCGAATTTTTCATTAATATTACCATTTGCGAATGTACAATTTTAAATTGCAAATCAGTGCTAGGTATTCAAAGACACTTCAACAAGGGGCAATTGAGGAGGAATTTGACTTTCAGTGGTTGGCACAAAGCAAGACTACCTCAAAACCCACAGGCTGGGGCAAATTATTCAAGAGCTCGAGCAGGGGCAAACCATTAACAAGTTCCGACTGGGGTAAAACCAGGTCGTCCTGACCATCAAGCAGAGTTGCAACCTTCTCTGAAGGAAATTCACAATAAATCACCAAGTACCCAGACTTGGGGCATCCAGAGCATCATCTTCTGCTTCAATCATGGCGTCTTCAACAAACTACGTGTCGAGGAAGTCAATCCCTCCCGCCACCCAAAATCCAATCTGCATTGGCAACTACCAGAGGCCACCACGCTGGCGTCTGCACCTGCATTCCCAATTACCCGTCTGCAATCATATGCATCATACACATAGCATTCGTCATCATAAGCATCTTGCATCATATGCATACCAATCATATCATACTTCCCCAGCTCTTGCATCTCCGCTCGTCAGCGTTTGCATTTGCACTCTCATTCGTTGTAGAACATCATTTTACATCAAGCATTAGCATATGCAAGTCAAGGTCCAGGATCAATCTTGAAGATTTCCAAGACCATCATCAGCCCGGTCAGGGGCATCCTCCGCAAGATTGTGGGTTTGTCCCACGATTTTCAAGAGCTTCAAAGCATTCATCAGCCCAGTCATGGGCAATCTTCTGCGATCGTGGGTGTTCTCCCACAAATTTTCAAAATATTCAAAGCAAGATCCAGCCTAGTCAGGGGCATTATTTTCAAGACTATGGGTGTTTCCCATGACGTATTTCAACCTCGTGGTTGATCAGATCTTCAAGTTAACATACATCCCAGCCAGGGGCAAATCCAAAGACCTTAAGTGCAAGATTCATCCCGGTCAGGGGCATCTTCGGCAAAACCGTGAGCGTTCCTCACGAAGTGGTTCAACCTTTTATTGACCAAAACAAGACATCAAGACAAACTCAGCCCAGTCAGGGGCATCCTCTTCAAAATTCATGGGCGTAACCATGAAATCATTTCAACAAACTTATGATCTCTAAGCAAGTCAGTGGTCGTCCCCGCTGATTTATTTCAACCCAATCTTCCTCTTGGGTGCTCCCCAATGAGTTGTACCCAGCAAGCGTGACCGTTGTCAATTGCCTTACTATCATCCTTTTGGTGATAGCCGAACTTCATCGGTTCAACCTAGCCTGCATCCTTTTGGTGTTGGTAGCCTTTAATTAGTGTTTGCCCTATCATCCTTTTGGTGGTAGTGGCTGGTGTGAGTTTCGCTCTGTCATCCTTTTGGTGGTGGGTCTGGCATTTCGTCGATGTCAGATTGTGCGATTGTGTTTGCCCTATCGTCCTTTTGGTGGTAGTGGCTGGTGTGAGTTTCGCTCCGTCATCCTTTTGGTGGTGGGTCTGGCATTTCGTCGATGTCAGATTGTGCGATTGTGTTTGCCCTATCATCCTTTTGGTGGTAAGTGCTGGTGTGAGTTTCGCTCCGTCATCCTTTTGGTGGTGGGTCTGGTATTTCGTCGATGTCAGATTGTGCGATTGTGTTTGCCCTATCGTCCTTTTGGTGGTAGTGGCTGGTGTGAGTTTCGCTCCGTCATCCTTTTGGTGGTGGGTATGGCATTTCGTCGATGTCAGATTGTGCGATTGTGTTTGTCCTATCATCCTTTTGGTGGTAGTGACTGGTGTGTGTTTCGCTCTGTCATCCTTTTGGTGGTAGTGACTGGTGTGTGTTTCGCTCTGTCATCCTTTTGGTGGTGGGTCTGGCATTTCGTCGATGTCAGATTGTGCGATTGTGTTTGTCCTATCATCCTTTTGGTGGTAGTGACTGGTGTGTGTTTCGCTCCGTGATCCTTTTGGTGGTGGGTCTGGCATTTCGTCGATGTCAGATTATGCGATTGTGTTTGCCCTATCATCCTTTTGGTGGTAGTGGCTGGTGTGAGTTTCACTCCGTCATCCTTTTGGTGGGGGGTCTATCATAATTATTTATGATAGATTGTGCGATAGTTTGTTGTGTTTCGCTTCGTCATCCTTTTAGTGGGGGGTCTGTCATAGTCATTAATGTCAGATTGTGCGTTTGTGCTTTGCTCCACCATCCTTTTGATGATGGTAGCCGTGTGTGTTTCATTCCATCATCCTTTTGATGATGATGACTTTTTGCCTATTATTCACAATTTACTCTTAGTTGGTTTTCATTTTCCAGCATTTTATTTCTCTGGCATTTCTCTTTCTTTCGGACAAATTCAGGGTCTTCTTTATATCTAATTGACTTCTACCTCAGGAAAACGAACGATGTAGCAGTTCATTTCCCTAAGTTTAAGCCAATTAGATAGGGGCATCTGTCATACCCTAAATTTGTCCTACCCATTTTCAAATGGTTTTGCTTTTTTTGATTTTATTTTCACTTGTGCATTGCCCGCTTACTTTCTCGTTATTTAGACACGTGTCCGCCCACAATTGGTTAATTTTTTAGAATTTACCTTTTTGAACAATTAAAGTGTGACACGTGGCTTAATATCTTTTTGTGAATATTAATTTTTCTTAATTTCTTAAGCTTTTCCTTTTAAAAAAAAAATATTACTAAAAAATAATAAATTTTTGTACATATATTTTTGTTTTGTTAATATTGCCTTTTTATTAAATACAAATTTTAATTTGTTTGCATATATTGTTACTATTAAATTATTATGGTTAAGTTAATTAGTATTATAGTTATTAGATTGTGTTAATAGTTTATTAATTGTAATATTTATGATGATTAACAAAAGAGAAGGGCCAGACTTGGGCCCAAGGGGATTGAATGCCCACAATCGGACACTATAAGGGAGAGGGAGGAAAATCATTGGAAAAAACCCTAAGTACTGTTCATCACGAAAACGGCGCCCCAATTCGCTCTGAAACCCTAATTGCAGAATCCACCCTCTCACCATCATCATCATCGACATCTTTTTTTTCCATCAAACCTCAAAACGGCACCCATTTTCAGCAAGCCCCTTTTCGTCACCGACAATCTTCATTGCCTCTCTCATTCCCCATTTTTACCACTGTGAAATGCACCACCACCTTCAAACCTCAAACCCTCATCCAAAAGTACTTTCTCCTTACTCTAAATTCGACACCATCGTCATCTTCAACTCACCTTTAACCACACTCCGCCACCATAACCTTCATCGCCATTATTTTAAGCAAGCACCTTCTGTTTGCTCCACCAGCCTTCATCGGAGATAGGTACTCTTTCAAGAACAAATTACGGTGGCCTTCCGTAACTCAAAATCACAAAGAAGTCGCATCTCGCGATGAACTCAAGTAACAACGACGTCTACGATGATGGCTCACAGCTCCAGTAACAATAAACCCTTGTATCTATGAATCCAGCAAACACCAGAATGATACACTAGTTTGGAAAAGTTTCGGCATCGCAGAGTCAACACGGAGATTCGAGGCTAAAGGGTATATCGTTCATTATTAAGCCAGTTTTTTTTAGAAGCGAAAGCACAACAGAAGGTATTAGGTTCTGCTATTATCCTTGACTGTACATTTCCTCGCGGGTTCCATTTTGTCTCTATTTGAAAATTTATCACGAACATAACGCAAGTTGTTGGTTGGATTTGTTTCTGGATAGAACTGATTTTGTATTGCTAGTTCTGATAGATGATTTGTCAAGAATCATATGTGTAGTGCTTGAGTTAAAAAAACAGGTTTTTGTGGTATTGGTTCAAGCAATTTTTTTTGGTTTTGTCATGCTAGTTATGTTTCCAATTTCATTTCGATCCTGATGCTCCTTGTATAGTGTAGCTAATATTGAACTAGTTGTTTACAGTGGTGATGAATTTGCCTTGTGAAACATATGGTATCATCTATTTATTTTTTTGGGTTCGGTTCTCTGTTTTGCTTCGAATATTAGGATTGCTCTGGTTACGTATATGATCCGTGGTTTAGCTCGATTGTGTTTAATGTTTGGTTTACCAATTATTGAGCTGTTTGTTGTTTATCGACGCGTGTTGAGTTTCAATGTGTTTGCTTATGCTACTACGTGCATTTGATATCCTTGTGGAGTTTCTGTGTGTGCTTACTGTGTAAACATAACATGTTGTGTTACTGTGGTATTTAAGGCACATTTCGGTTTTACGGCGTTAAGTTAAATAAGCGCAGGTTGATGTATTAACTGCCAAGTTTTGTGTGCGAACAATTCAGGTGTTATTAATTTTGATTATCCGGGTTCAAGCTTCGGTCTGTATGCATGCATTTTTTTTACAGCACCATGAGCTTATTTGTTTAATGAACCATGCTCCCTGTAGTAATCCTATTGTTTTTAGTTTGTTAAAGTTTAAAATGTTCTGAGTTGATGCATTGGTATAACCGTGTGCCTAAGTCATGCATATTAACTTTATATAACTTTCTGTCATGAATATTGTGATATTATCCTTGTGAGCAGAGCATTTGGACAACATGTTATTATTGTTATGATACTCCACAGAAACATGGTTGTTGTTTGAGTTTTGTTTCCTTAGCTGTGTATTCGTTTCACTACTGGTATTCAATCGATATTGCGTTGTTGGCTCGCCGAATGGAATATTTTGGTTTCGATTAATGATATATTGTCAGTTTGTAGCATTAATTCAATTATGATCTACCGCTTTATACGTGAGAAATGTTATCTTTCTGCATTATTTTTCTTTCCATTCTCATCAATAAAGACACCATTTTTCAGTTTAGTCGGTAATGTCGTAACTTTGTTTTACTTTCGCACCTTGTACATGCCAAGTGTGGTGCCTCATCGCTTTAACTCGATTTTGGAATGATCTCGCTTGATTGGCCGTTTGTGTGGGACTGTAACTTTATTCTTGTGGATCATCAATTGTGTGTTGTTTTCTTATTTGGAGTGTGGTTACTTTATGTTGGCATTGTTGATTGAGTGCTCATCAGTTTGCACTTGTTTATCATTTCCATTAGTTTGTGTTTAGGTGTGAATCATTGTAATAACTTGAGCAACATGAGCATGCTTGCATCTTCCATTGATTAATTCACTTGTATAATATTCTGTCTCGAATTTCCATTGGTTTGTGTTTTGTTTTTGTTTTAACTTTACCGAATATCCGACGTGACATCGTTAATATTCGGGCTTTTCTAATGAATTTAATCATATTCATATCTTGGATTTTTCTTGCATGGTTTTAATTCTTTCAGATTGTGTTAAAATTTCGAGATTTAAGCTCGTTCAAAGTGGCGATTATAAGATTGTATCACTGCTGCTATATCCTTTTGTTCCTCTATTTTGAATTATGGTGACTCTTAGAGAAAGTTCGCAGCTCATTTCGTTTTAAGCTCACTCCGCGTTTGGGTCTCTGGTGGTCTGTGTTTTCAATATCATTGGTTCTTGTTTGCGGGTGAAGGGGTAATGTTGTTTGCCGGTGGGGTGAGGTGATCGCACTGAAGCAAAATGATTGAAATATCTCCTTTAAATTCATATGCTGCTATAATGCAGAACCAATTTTTGGTTCATTTGATTTGTTAATTCTTTTTTTTTTTAAAACATGTCATAATTTAGATGAAATAAATTTAGAATTAATAAAGATTTCTTGTCTCACTTCATATTGCAATGTTAACTTAATTAAGGAAAAGTAAAGTAGAATCCTAGCATTTGGATTACATTCTTTCTTTCTTTCTCGTCAATTTCATGAGATTGCAATTTTAGTACCCTTTTCTGCCTCTTCAATTTGGATTAGGTTTCTCCCATGTGGTTTTCATTTTGTCAATATATACCATGGATAGTATAGCATGATACGTTTGTATTGCAATTCTAATCATTTTACTTAAAGAAAACTAATTAATTTACGTTAATATGGATTCTCAAATTATTTTCATACCGCATTTCACTTCAAACCATTTTAAAACCATTTTTCTCGATTAAAACTTCAAAAGAAGGAGGTTCTTGGAATCTAGCATTCCTTGGATCTTCGAGTGAATAATTCTCGAGACACGCTCTTGAGTTATATTCACTCAATCTTTCGACTTTTTCAAATATTTTCTCAACATTTTTTTCGATTCAAACTCCAAAAGAAGGAGGTTCTTGGAATCTAGCATTCCTTGGATCTTCGAGTGAATAATTCTCGAGGCACGCTCTTGAGTTATTATTCACTCAATCTTTCGAATTTTTCAAATATTTTCTCAACATTTTTTTTTGATTCAAACTCCGAAAGAAGAAGCCTCTTGGAATCTAGCATTCTTTGAATCTTCGAGTGAATAATTATCGAGGCACGCCCTTGAGTTATTATTTATTCAATCTTTCGGCTTTTTCAAACATTTTCCAACGTTCTCTTAAGTCGAGCGCTCGTACGCCTTCGCAACCATCGACATTTTGCACACACATTCACAACTCCTCGTGGTCTCGATATTAGGGGCACCCTTAGGGTCTAATATCGTTTTCTCACAATCTAACCCTTGACACGTCGTCATGTCGGTCCCATTTTCGAACAAATCCTCGACACATCGTCGAGCCATTTCCAAACCAACTTCCTTTGGCCTCTTATGCCATTTTTCGATTCAATCTTTTCACAGACATTTTTTTAAACTTACGAAAGAGGGATATTCTTAGAATCTAGCATTCTTTGGATACTCGAATGAGTAACTCTCAAGGCGCGCTCTTGAGTTGTTATTAGTTCATTCTTTCGATTTCAAAACATCCAACTCTTTATCTTCAACTTATTCAGTAAATTCCCGAAAGAACTGAGTTCTTGGAATCTCGCATTCCTTGAATTCTTGAGTGACAAGCTCTTGAGACGCGCTCTTGGGTTGCTTGTCAGTCACTCTTTCGCCTCTTTCTCAAACTTAACTTTAATCCACTCAACCTCTTCTTTTCGCATTCTCCGAAATGTCTCCGTGATTTTTCGAGGTGCGACAGCAGGATACTCCTTAGTCATAAGGAAGGTCTGGATGTCATGGAACCATGGCTTGCCATCGGAGGCTTCGTCGATCGCAAAGACGAATGCAGGTCTATCAACACGATAAAAGACAATTCTTGGAGCTTCATTCCAAAAATTTACTTTATAAATCGAAGCCAACGTGGCTAAGCCATCAGCCATCTGATTTTCTGCTCTGGGCACGTGATGGAGTTCCATTCGATCAAAGAACGGAAGCAGTCTTCTGGCATAGTTCATGTACGGCACCAAATTCGATTGACGAGTCTCCCACTCCCCTTTAATCTGGTTAATCACAAGTGCCGAGTCACCATATACATCTATGTTTTTGATTCTCAAATCAATTGCTTCTTCTAGACCTATGATGCATGCTTCGTACTCCGCTTCATTATTGGTGACCGGAAACGTCAGTCTCTCAGTAAACGGGATGTGGGATCCGCGGGGAGTTGTGATGATTGCCCCAATGCCACTTCCATAAGAATTAACCGCCCCGTCAAATATCAATTTCCATTGGGATTTCCTATCTGGCCCCTCGTCGGGCAACGGTTCATCACAATCCTTTGCTTTGAGAAACATGATATCCTCATCAGGGAATTCAAATTTCATTGGCTGATAATCTTCGATCGGCTGTTCAGCCAGGTATTCAGACAATACGCTACCCTTGATGTCCTTCTGGGAAACGTACTGAATGTCATATTCCGTCAACACCATTTTCCATCTAGCAATCCTGCCCGAAAGCACTTGCTTCTTGAAGACGTACTTGATCGGATCCATCTTAGAAATTAGCATGGTTGTGTGATTGAGCATGTACTGTCGTAAACGTTTGGCAGCCCAGGTTAGTGAACAACATGTTTTCTCCAGCATCGAGTAACGAGATTCACATTCTGTGAACTTTTTACTCAAATAGTAAATGGCATGCTCCTTTCTGCCCGTCTCGTCGCGCTGACCGAGATCACACCCCATACTATTCTCAAGAACTGTCAAGTACATGATTAAGGGTCTTCCGGCCACTGGGGGGTATCAAGATTGGAGGTTCCTGTAGATACTGTTTTATCTTATCAAATGCCTTCTGGCAATCCTCGTTCCAGACAATCGCCTGATTTTTCTTTAGCAGTTTGAACATCGGTTCACACGTGGCCGTGAGCTGAGAGATAAACCTTGCAATGTAGTTTATTCTGCCCAGGAAACCACGAACT
This sequence comes from Lathyrus sativus, assembly GCA_963859935.3. Lineage (NCBI taxonomy): Eukaryota > Viridiplantae > Streptophyta > Magnoliopsida > Fabales > Fabaceae > Lathyrus > Lathyrus sativus. The sequence goes on from OZ012737.1 coordinate 105,208,454, forward strand.
TCTTTCTCGGTTTTTGGCGCGGGCATTTCTTGTATCGCTTTTATCTTCGCAGGATCAACCTCGATGCCTCTTTCACTCACGATAAACCCCAGTAGTTTTCCAGACCGTACTCCGAAAGTACACTTGTTAACATTCAGCCTCAACCTGAACTTCCTAAGCCTCTCAAAAAGCTTCAGCAAATTGACCAGATGTCCCTCCTCCGTTTGGGACTTCGCAATCATGTCATCAACATAGACCTCAATCTCATGATGAATCATATCATGAAACAAAGTAACCATTGCTAATTGGTAAGTGGCCCCTGCGTTCTTCAGACCGAAAGGCATTACCTTGTAGCAAAATGTTCCCCGAGGTGTAATAAACGTAGTTTTCTCCATGTCCTCCGGCGCCATATTGATCTGCTTGTAGCCGGAGAAGCCATCCATGAATGAAAATACGGAGAACTGAGTTGTATTGTCGACCAACACATCAATATGAGGGAGCGGGAAATCATATTTAGGGCTCGCCCTATTCAGATACGGATAATCGACGCACATTCGCACCTTACCGTCCTTCTTCGGTACAGGCACTATGTTGGCGATCCACGGAGGGTAAGTAGTGACCGCTAAGAAGCCAGCATCGAGTTGTTTCTGCACTTCTTCTTTGATCTTAACGGCCATATCTGGTCGCGTCCTCCTAAGCTTCTGCTTAACGGGAGGGCAATCTTCTCGCAGCAGCAAGTGGTGGACCACAATGTCAGTGTCAAGTCCGTGCATATCTTCGTATGACCAAGCAAAGATGTCACTATACTCTCTTAGCATCTCGACCAATCTCTGCTTGACATCACTCTGCAATGCAGCTCCTATCCTGATATTCCTGACCAGTTCTTCAGAACCCAGAAATCTCGATCTCTTCTTCGTGAGGCAGAATGACTTTCTCTTCTTGTTTCAACAAGCGGGCCAACTCTTCGGGAAGGTCTTCGTCTTCATCAATCTCTTCTTCGGCTTGATAGATCGGGCAATCGAAGTCGAAGTGAGTCGTAGAAGGTCCAGAGTCGATGTCATCTTCTATGTGGATCTCTTTGCCTATCACTTGGATGATATCCCTGATGGACCAGTTGTTGAGGCTCTCGCCTGGCTTGCTTGGCTGGATCCAAGAGTCTAGGTTGCAATCGCTGTCTTCGCCGTCTTCAGACACCGTGTTGATACTTTCGAATATTACTCCGCCGCTTGTAAACTGGATCGGCCCTTTACCTCGCGACGCACTGCGAGAAGAGGAGGCTTCAGCCGCAGGAGAGTATCCTAACTCGAACTTGTCCTGCTTGTTAGGTATTTCTAGAACCTGCCCCCAGCCTGGGGTAGATCCGGCTTGAACAACGGCCCGGGCTTCCCTGAAGGAAGAGAGAGTCATCTCTGGTTTCTCAGTGATTACAGGAGCTACGTCCTTGACTTTAACAGCTTTGAACGCCTGACATAGGGTTTCGTGGATTTCCCCATCCATCTCAACATATTTGAAGGACGACAAATGGCTCACCATTATATCTTCCTCGCCACATACGATTACGATGCTTCCTCCTACAGCATACTTGAGCTTCTGGTGCAACGTGGAGGTCACGGCACCAGTAGAATGGATCCATGGTCGGCCTAAGAGACAGCTGTAGGCAGGCATGATGTCCATAATGTAGAAAACTGCGTCGAAAGTTTCCGGCCCAACTTAGATTGGCAGCGTCACCTCCCCGAAAACATGACGTTTGGTTCCATCGAACGCTTTCACAACCAGATCACTGGGTGTGCAAATCAGTCCTCGAGTATCTAACTTCATCAATGCTTTCTTCGGAAGAACATTGAGTGACGACCCTGTGTCCACCAACACATGAGACATAATCGTTCCCTTACACTCTATCGAGATGTGCAGAGAGCTGTTGTGGTTTCTTCCCTTCGGCGTCAGCTCCAGGTCAGTGAACCCTAACCCGTTCCCAGCATTTACGTGGGCTACTACCCCTTGCAACTGGTTGACCGATATTTCCTGCGGTACATATGTGGCATTCAAAACCTTTAACAGCGCGTTGCGATGTGACTCCGAACACAACAACAAATTCAGGATGGAAATTTTCGAGGGTGTTTGATGGAGATGATCCACGATCTTGTAATCACTCTTCTTAATCAACCTCATAAACTCTTTAGGATCCTTAACGAGTAAGTCCTTCTCTACCCCATGAGGGGTTTCTTCAACAACTTTACTCTTTCCCTTATCGGTTACTTCAACTTTGTCCACTTTGTCCGCCACAATCTCAGGTGGAGCGAATACTCTTCCGCTGCGCGTGATTTCGCCAATGCCCACTAGGTTATCCATACACTGCCCCGAGGGTTCCAATTCTAACTTCTGCCCGTTGCAGTAGACGTCCGCCCCATAATGCCACGGGACAACATTTATGCTTTCAAAAGGTATCGGCCCGGCCTTGGTGATGGTAATCGTGGGCGGTCTGGGTGCAGAAATGGTTATCGTCCGGCGAGGGATGGTGATGGTGGCAACCTCATCATCTTGCTTCAGCATTACCTCTCCAGATCCACATTCGGCCCTTCGGCTAAACCGCAAGATTCCTTTGGTCATCAGACTCTGAATCCCCTCTATCAACTGCTCACATCCATCAGGACGAGTCGCACAGCCCATACACAGTTCTCCACAGCCTAGAAAGAAACCTCTCTTCATCAACTTGGCTTTAACGAAGCTGAGTGGTATCTTCAAATCTCCGACGTCAGTCAACACATCCAAATTCTCGTCTTCAATAATGGCATTCACCCCACCTCCCCTATGATTTGGCATAGGGTTCTTCGTGACATTTGGCACATTATCTGAGAAATTGATGATCTTAGCATCCACCATATCCTGCACCTTGTGCTTGAAGGCTTTGCAATTTTCAAACGTGTGGCCTGGTGCCCCCGAGTGAAACTCACATGTTGCATTCGCATCATAACCTGGTAGAGGTGCCCCTGTCAAGGGAGCCAGGGTTCTCTTCTAGATTAGCTGTAACTGAAGCAGAGTTTTTAACAACTGAGCATAAGACATGGGCGATGTTTCAAGGTGACGACTTGATAGAGGTGCCCTGTTCTGATACTTTCTGTACCTTTGCTGATTCGGCTGCTGCTGCTGCTGTGGCTTGGGTTGTTGGACAGCGGGGATGGTTATACTGGCCACCTGCTGGTGAGGGCCTTTACTTTTCCTTCGAGCGTTGGACACGGCGCTCGTCTCTCCTTCCCGCCTTTTGCCACCATACGGTTTCTTTCCTCCTCCAGCTGAGGCTAGATCAACACCTTGAATTTTCCCTAGTTTGATCCCATTTTCAACGTGCTCGCCCGTGATGATGAGATCTGAGAAGCTTCTAGACATACCGCTGACCAATTTCTCGTAATAAACCCCTGGGAGAGTGGCTACAAACATTTCAACAAGCTCACGTTCAACCATCGGCGGCTGAACCCTAGCTGCCAATTCACGCCACCGCTGGGTGTATTCTTTGAACCCCTCGTTGTTCCTCTGTGACAAATTCTGCAGTTGGACTCAGTTTGGAGCCATATCACTGTTATACTGATAATGATGCACGAATGCTTCAGCAAGTTCCTTCCACGTGCGCACACTGGTAGGCTCCAGACTCATGTACCATTCCAAGGATGGCCCGGACAAGCTATCTTGAAAGAAGTGCATCAGCAGCTTCTCGTCTTCAGAGTGAGCGGACATTTTCCGGTAGTATGATCTCAGGTGAACGCGAGGGCAAGTGGTGTCCTTGTACTTCTCAAAGTCGGGTACCTTGAACTTGGGAGGCACCTTGAAATCAGCAATCAACCCCAACTTGGACATGTCGACACCCATAGTGTTCAGGTTCTCGAAATTCCTCATCTTGTCCTCGAGTGCTTTAAACCTCAGATGTGCTTCAGCGGTCAGCTCTCCTTCAACACCTTTCTGGGAGAACAAATCTTCTTGACGGTCTTCTAACCATGGCTGAGGCCCATACAGATTTCCAACACCTGTGTTGCCGTTGCCCAGCCCAACGTTGAGCTTCAAGATTTCCATTACCGACGCCAGTCGTATTACCATTGAGCCCCATGTTAGCGATCACATTGTCGTTGGCACTACCATTCCCTCCGGTCACGGGGATTCCATTCTGAGGAGTTTCAACAGGTGGAGGGGTTGGAACATTCCCACCATGGAGTACACCATTGCTATCTACCCTTGAGATCAGAGGCTGGACCAATGTTCTGAGCTGGTCTTGGCCGTTGGCAACCACTTGCATGAGCTCCATGAAGTGGTCCATCCTCTCCCGGAGTTCTTGAACGTCAGTCTGCACTTGCTCCATTGCTCTGGCTTGATTTGCTCTAGTCTGGTAATGGTAGATTGGTCTTTGATCAATCCTGGAACAACCTGAAACAACCTTTATACACAAGAGGGTTAGAAAAAAAACGACAAAGTGCTCGTTATGCAAATGCAAACGTGTGTCTGTGTGTTAGGGAGGTATCCCCCGATCCTAGTGCCTGAGTGCCAGTGCTGATAATAAGAAGTCCGAGTCCAGTCATGGAAATAACATATCATATATATAAAGAAATCCCATCGAGGTGGTACACAACATCACTGAGTACAAGCAGAATCAATAGCATGACCTCATCCAACAAGCCTGGTGATGGTCAGCATACAACAATGATCAACACAAAAGGATTACAAATATAGTCAAATACGGCCACGGGCTCGGAACTCTTCTAACAGATTCCTCATTTCTGTATGATCAGGCCGAGTGAGCAACCCTTCGACGAGTAACTCCCTCTGCATAATAGTGTATTGAAGACCTTCAACTGAGTCTTCCCACGCTCCTTCGCCGAAACAATCTTCTAGCTTCCGCTTCTTGGATTCAAACGTCAGTTTGCGCTCCTTCAGGTTAGCAAGAGCCTTGTTTAGCAGGCCTTCAGCGGCATATCGGCGAGCGATTTCTTCATCAAACCTCTTCTCACTAGCCTTCACCTGGGCTTTCAACTTGGAGATCTGTTGTTTCAGTTTATCCTCCCGTTCCTTGCCGTTGGCCAGGGCGGCCTTCTAATGCTGATTGAACTTGGATATTCTCCGGTACGCTTCATCCAAGTGCTGCTTCTTAGTGGCCAATACGTCATTGACAGCTTTGAAGTCTCGACCCAACCGCTCACGCTCAGCCATCTGCTTAGTCAAATCCGTCCCTAACTGGTTCACCAGCTCTGTTTGCCTCTTGAAGGAATGGACGGCTTCGCTTCTCTCGCTTCTGAGTTGAGCCAATTCTTTCTCCAGTTCTTCATTTGCCTTCTTCAGTTCATCTCTCTCAGCTAACACCTGCTTATGCTGCTGAATGGGCACGGTGGTAGGCTCTTCAATCACTGGAGGGCTTTCCGGCTTGGCAGGAGGAAACGACATCCCTATAATATCTGCTCTGGCTCTGATCCAGGTCACATACGGAGCGTAGGCTTGGCTATTACTTTTCCCCAGCAACGGCTTTCCCCGCTTACAGATACCATTCCAAGCGTGCTGAAGCTTAGATAACATATCCCCCTCTAGAAGACCAGTGAGGTACAGAGATTCCTGCACCTCTTCATCCTTCGACGGAGCTCTCAAAGCATAAGCAAACTGTCGGACCAGCAGAGACGGATTATAATTGATACAGCCCTTCCTGCCTATCAAAGGCACATTCGGAAACCCGCTGCAGCTGAAGATAATCTCAGTACCCAACCTATCTCTATCGAACCAGGCAATATCCTCCGCTGACAAACTCATCAGGCGCTCAGACCACTCAGCTGTGGCTGCAGACGAAGTAAAGCGACCCTTCTTGGGTAGGTGACTATCAAGCCATCTATAGAGCAGGGGTACACAACATGAGATATTCTTACCCCTTCTGTTCTTGTTTTTGTAGTGGACGGAATGATAGACATCTCCTATCAAGGTAGGGACTGGATTCCCTTATGCAAAGATGTGAAGTGCGTCGAAGTCCACAAAGTCAAGCATATTGGGGAACAGAATGATGCCATATATGCACAGAGCAAGGATGGCGTTGAACACGATCCAACATCCGTCTTTGGCACACTGCTGGGCCTTTCCCACTAAGAACTGCAAGGAGAAACCGGGAACCCTGTTCCAACTAGACAAGACCAACTCGGAGGCATCCAGATGAAGTGAAGGAGCTAGACTAGCCAGATTAGGCTCAGCATCCATATGAACAAAAGGCATCTAACTCTTGATAGGCACACCTAACAAATCAGCATACTCCTCCAGTGTAGGTGCGAGAACAAAATCCGGGAAAGTAAAGCATCTCAAAGGAGGATCATAGAACTGCAGCAAGGCGTGCAACCCGTTCAACTCAAACACAGAAGGTTTACGAACCAAACTGAGCAGTTTCCCATAAGACTTTCTGAATTCACCTCTCACAGAATCATCTGCCAAAGCAATCAAACCAGTCAGCTGAACAACATCAGGAGTGGGGAGCTTGTAGGCCACAGTCTTCCTCAGAGAACCCATAGTAGCACAATAGAAGGCAAGAAAACCTGAATCGGGGGAAACGGTACCTGCAACACGGACACACGTTAATGAAATGCAAATGAGTATGCAAAACAATGCAAAATGCAATCATGCGGCAGGAGATCAAGACGACTGTGCTGTTGAGGAGATGAAGGTGAAGATTTTGTATCAACAAGACCATAATACTGCTCTATCAAGAACAACCCTGGACCATAAATCTGCTCTGTCAAGAACAAACACACATCTGATAATAAGGACCTCTGATACAGGACCATAAATCTGCTCTATCAAGAACAATCATACATCTGATGATGAGAACCCCTGATACTAACAAAACTGATTCACTATCAAGAAAACCAGGTAGTCTGAAGGTTAAGGCTTTCTGCAATAAACCCAACCCTGCTCACAGGTATGGACCTATACTGACACAAGTTCGGCATCCTATGCGTTCATCAGCGTCACAAACTTTCAAGAATGATGATACGATACCCAGAAGGTGTGGCATCATCATCTCCTGAAGCGGCCTCACTCAGCTGAATCCCAAATGATCTGTCCTCAGAGTCGACAATCCTCCAAACCAACAACCCCTCAGGCCCAAAGGGCCGGAAAAGAAGTCAACCGGGAGAACCTCGTCTGAGCGTGGATTTCATGAGACACTAGTGCCTCCAAAGCAAGCACGTGCCCACTAATTTCTACAACTAATGCTAGGTACACTCAAGCCTGGGTCTGGCTTCTCACTCATCAGAATGCCCCTCCCACAACAGCACAGATAATCATATCATACTGAAAATAAAGTGCGGGAAATAAAATGCGATAAACAAACACAACCCAACAAGTAATCATACAAGCGCTAGGATTGACTCTCGCAGGGGACGTTGGATCCCCAAACTGACTCGCATAAGGGACGTTGGATCCCAGGAAACTATCAAGTCCCCAGCAGAGTCGCCAGCTGTCGCTACCGCGAAAATAAGGTGCCAGCAAAACAGAAGAGTCGCCACCTTTCGTTATTTATCCCTCAGAGCGGGAAAGGAAACGATCGGAAAAACGTGACGAAAAGGTATAAGACAAGGTCATCGCAACCATTGTCTGGGTTCGGGAGTCGGTTATGCAAGGGGAAGATATTAGCACCCTTCACGTCCATCGTACTCGATGGGATCCACGCTTGTTGTGTTTATCTGACGGGTCGATTTTAACTATCTACCTATCAAGGCTGGTCTAAAAAGAAAAGAAAATGACTCGGCAAAGCGTCGCGCTTTATGCCTACGTATTCTCATCAGAGAATGAGAAATCAAAGTCAACGTAGTTTGGCTAACTATGGGTTACGGGGGAGGTGGCTCGCCAATACATCAGTATTGTGCCTACGTACTCTCAACGGATATGAGAGATCAGAGCTTACGTAGTTCGGGATAATACGGATTACAGGGATTCAGATTCGTCTGTTTTTCCGAGTAGGGTTAACAAACAGTTCCAGCAGTTGGATGTACGCAGCTCGACCCTTGGAGACTTAGGCGTTACTGTTTGCGGTAGAACTGGGAGTTAACGACACTCTTTTCTTCAGAAAAGCTTTCCTTTGAATAACGGGCCCACGGGGCAAAAAGGTTTGAAGTTTGTTTTCTGTCTTTTACGGAAGAACTGTTTTTTATGGATGTTTGCAACCAATATCGCACTAGAGACTATGACCTGAGAGTGAATGTGTCGCATGTTATAATACCCTAATTTTTTACCCCTAAGATCCCACATTTCATTTGCATATCATTCCACAAACAAGATCATACTTTTTGATTCTCTTAGGTCCCTTGTTGTTTCTTACTTTCTTTATGTTTGTTTCTGTTTACTAACATCTAACCAAAATACCAAAAATATATTTCAATTTGTTTGTTTCTTTTTCACTGTGTGTTTAAGGTTTTGCAAGGAGATTGATGTCAAGGACATTCATTCAAGTCTAAATCAAATGGAAGTTTGACCTCATCTTGGTCAAACTATCAAGAGATTGCTTCAAGTGCAAATTGGTTGTGTCAGTGGGCTATTTTCTCAGGAAATGAGATTATTCAAGGTCAATTTGTCTTGTATTGAAATCCAATGGTTTATCAAGCAGTGTTCTATGAGAAGTTTGGTCCATGACTATTATGATCAAGGTTCATCAGTCCAGGTTGTGTTCATCTATGGATTTATTTTCCCAGAGATTAATTCAGATAAATTCAAAGAGATTCAGTTTTAACCGAAGATTCAGAGTTTTGTCTGTACAAGTCAAGTGTGGTGGATGTTCGATCAAGATGTTGGTTTTGGGATGCAAGTACAAAGTGTTCATTCAAGTGTGCCATTTCCAAGTGATTCTAAAGCATGATTGAAGGCATTGATATTTGGGTTCATCATGACATCAATTCCTTAAAGATTTATTTCATCCAAGAATTTGATTCAAATTAAATTTGGAAGAGACATGCATATGGCTTACTTGGAATGCAAGTTACTTGAAAATGTAAGGCATTCATCATCACTAATATTTCCCAAATTCAAAGTTGTCAAGGTTTCATTAAGACAAGACAATTGTCAAATTTCAAAGTCCAAATACAAATGCCCAAATGCACCGAGTGAAGAACAGATTGTTGAAGTCTTACAGTTCATTGACAAGAATGAAGGGCTGCAACTTCCTCCTAGTTTTGCTGCTCGCATAGCAGAAAAATCTAACCGGAATTTAAGAAGGGACCAACTGCTTGATTATATTTTAACTTTAATGGGCCGAGATGATAATGATGGTTTTGCTGATTACAATGAACTCTTGCGTACTCAGGCTCTTGCATTAAGTGCTTGCACTACATTGGTCTCTGTGGAGCCAAAGCTAACGGTTGCAACCAAAAACTATGTGATGAAGGCCACATTGGGATTCTTTGCGATACAAAATGATCCAGTTGAAGTTGTCAGCCCCCTTATTGACAATTTGATCTCTCTTTTATGTGCAATTCTTCTCACTGGTGGCGAGGATGGAAGAAGTCGAACAGAGCTGCTAATGCTTATCCTGAAGCAAATTGATCAATTTGTCTTTTCACCTGTTGAATATCAGAGGAGAAGAGGATGTCTTGCAGTCCATGAAATGCTTCTCAAATTTCGGATGGTTTGTGTTAGTGGCTATTGCGCACTGGGATGCCATGGGAATTGTGCACATACCAAGCAAGTTGACCGTACTCTTTATGGAATTTTTTCTAATCTACCATCTGCATTTGTATTGCCAAGTCGCGAAGCTTTGTGCCTGGGAGATAGGGTAGTAATTTATCTTCCACATTGTGCAGACACAAATTCCGAAGTCCGAAAAATATCAGCACAAATTTTCGATCAACTCTTCAGTATTTCTCTTTCTCTTTCAAAGCCTCCTGGTTTGTCTATATCTGCTGAAGACATAGAATTGTCATACCGTGCTTTGTCTTCTCTTGAAGATGTGATAGCCATGCTGAGAAATGATACCTCTATTGATCCATCAGAAGTTTTCAACAGGATCATTTCCTCCCTCTGCATTCTTTTAACAAAGGATGAGCTGGTTGCTATGCTTCATGGTTTCTCAGTAGCTATATGTGATAAGATCAAGCAGTCTGCCGAAGGAGCCATTCAAGCTGTTGTTGAGTTTGTTACAAAGAGTTGGGAAGTGTGACAAAACAGGCTAGCAAGCATCAAGCAGTTGTTGGTCGTAAACATGTCCGTGTAATTCTTTCCGATGATGATGATGATGATGATGAGATGGAATGCTCAAGCAGAAAGGATCATGACTGCCTTTTAGAGAACTTGGCCAATAATGATGCCATTGAGAGTAAAATCAATCCTAGTAAAATTCAGGTTGTCTCAGAGAATAGATCCAAATGTGCAATTAATGTTGAAGAAAGTAGTAGTTCTTTCAAAAGCTGGAGTACAAATGCAGCCACTAAATCATGCAGACATTCCAGATCATTGAGCGATGATTTAGCTGTTGAACCTGAGTTTCACAGCGGTTCAGATGCGACAATCATTGATGCTGGAATTGGAACCTTCTCAATTACTCTTTTTGATGACTACAGTGGTTTGATGGTTCCTTTGTTCAATATATCTTTGAGTGGAATAACATTTAGTTTGCATGGTCGAACTGGATATCAGAATTGCACTGTCGGTTTCTCCTTGGCTGCCAGATCATACAATGATAAGTATGAAGCTTGGGAGCCTCTGGTTGAGCCTGTAGATGGCTTCTTAAGGTACCAATATGATCTCAACGTCCCAGGTGCCGCTTCTCAATTACGTCTGACATCAACTCGAGATCTGAATTTAAATGTTTAAGTTTCCAATGTTAATATGATCATTCAAGCTTATGCAAGCTGAAACAACCTTAGCCATGTTCATGAAGGTTATCAAAATTGAGATGCATTTTCTCCAACATATGGTGGTAACCCTACAATTGACGCATCACACATTCCAAAATAGTTGGTTCATCGACAGAAAATGAAACCTCGTCCGCAGGAAGTTAATGATGAACAGAGCTGTGGTTATAAGTCTAAAATTGGTAATATAGTTGGGTCACGGATTGATGATCTAGGTGTGAGTTTCATATCAACCTTGCCATTGGAAATGATGTTCCAGAAGAATCGAAAGAAGAGATAGAGCCTCACTTTGTTAATTATGTTTCTGTTCTGAATGAAGATAACAAAAAGCTAACGAAACTTAATGATACCGCTGAATATATTCGTACTGGTTTAAGTCCAAGATGGAATGACTTAGATGTTAATCAGCATGTTAACAATGTGAAGTACATTGGATGATGACTCTACAGCAGAGGGTTCTGACAGGGAGAGTGATGAAGATTTCACAAGCTTGAAGAAGAGACGTGTGCATGTACGCACGAATAACGTCCGATCATCTGCTTTTACAAGTTCTTACAGGCACAGCTTCAGAGGCTCAAGAGAATAATCAATCGATGGAGCTTGTTTTAATGAGTCACTTATTTGATTCTGAACCTGATTGGAACAATGTGGAAGTTTTGATAAAATGGAAAGGCCAGTCACATTTGCACTGTCAGTGGAAGTCATTTATTGAGCTGCAAAAACCTCAGTGGTTTTAAAAAAAAAGTATTGAATTATACCAAAAGAGAGAACTACTGCAGTATCTCAGCACGGCAGAGTTTGCAATGCATGAAGAATTATCATTTGAAGTGGCTATTCTAGCTGAGAGGTTCGCACCAGATCTTTGACGCGTTATGCAAGCTTTCTGCATATTCAAATGCCAACGTACACGTGTTGCAGCAACTATCACTCGCCTCTTACATTCTCAGAAAGTTGATAATGCTGTTGCAGATTGTGTGAATCGTGCCGGCAGCTGCTTTTGCTTGGTGCTATGTTTGATTTTTCTGACACTTCATATAGAAAAGCTGCTAGTGCATTTCTGCAGGAACTGATGAGCAAGCCTCCTGAGCATGAGGTTGATAATGAAGGGAATATTATTGACATTGGGGATGGCTTAAGTTTTGGTGGAGATACTCATTGGGCAGAGGCCATAACCAAACTTGCAAGGTAAGTCCATGCTGCTCCTGGTGAATTTGAAGAAGTCGTTCTTGCAATCATAGAAAAGCTAGCTCGACCTTGCAGAGATTTTGCTGTTGGGAATTGCAGAAGAGGCAGCTGAACTACTTACTTCCAAATGCATGACAGGCGACAGTGTTTCTGATCCATCTTCTTTAGAAATATTAAAGGAGCTTTTTTTTCTCAGCAAAGCTCGTACGCCTCATTGGGATACTGACTAGTTTTAGGTTGCAACAGAACAGGAAATGTATAATTTTTGTGAATAGAATTGTGATGGCAAGGTCCTTGTCATACATACTACAGCAGCTCAAGCTTCTAAGACAATGGAAAAATGATTTTCTTGTAGGAGTCCATGCGGGAGTGAAGAGTATGTCACGGAAGACCATGAACACAATTGTTGAGAAGTTTCGCTCAGGAGAGTTGAATCTGTTGGTTGCCACCAAAGTAGGTGAAGAAGGGCTTGATATTCAGACATGTTGCCTTGTCATACGGTTTGATCTACCCGAAACTGTTGCCAGTTTTATACAGTCAAGAGGCCGTGCCCGAATGCCTCGTTCAGAATATGCATTTTTGGTTGACAGCGGCAAATGACTTAAGGTGTGATGTCAGTTCTTCCAAATCCCAAGGTTCGACAGGAAAACTTGACACTGAGATGAAGGATACCCACTGTGCTATGTCTGAGGAAAAAAAGGCTGTTATTGCTGCTGCAGAAGCTGCTTGTGCCAAAGCACTTGCTGCGGCTGAGGCATATACTTCTGCTGAAGTTAGGAGCAATACGCAACTCCAGCTTCCGAAGATACCCTCATTCCACAGATTTAAGAGTCGGGAGCAATATTCACAAAATGGTGAGAGTGATATTAGGAAAAAACGGTCTGGTGGTATCTGTCGCTACTCGAAAAATGCATCGTGCAACGACGGGGAGGCGAAAAGAAAAGGACAGAAGAGTCGCCACCGAATTTTATTTATCCCATGAGGGGAAAGGAAAATATCGAGAAAACCTTAAGAAAAGAATGGATAAGATGGTCTCGCAACCATGAACGGGTTCGGAAGCCGGTTATGCGAAGGGAAGGTATTAGCACCCCTCGCATCCATCGTACTCGATGAGAACCTTTTGTTTGTCGATGTGTGAATTTATTTGCTTAAATATTATGCTAAAAAGTTGTTCCAAAAGATAGAGAGAAGGGTTTAGAAACGGGGAAAGAGAGGTAACGGAGGAAAGAAAAGAGAAAGAACAGACTCGGTAGGACTTCGCGGTCCTAGGCCTACGTATTCTCAACAAATATGAGAAAGTCAGAGTCGACGTAGTTCGGGGAACTACAGATATGGAGGGAATATGCTCGGCAAGGATTGTGGCCCTTGTGCCTACGTATCTTTACTTAAAAGAAGTAAAGAATCAGAGCAGCCGTAGTTCGGACAACTACGGGTGAAAGGTGAAAAAGGGAGCTCGTCAAGACATCGTCGTCTTGTGCCTACGTATTCTCATCTGGCATGAGAAATCAGAGCAAACGTAGTTCGTACAACTACGAGTGAAAGGTGAAAAAGGGAGCTCGCCAAGACATCGCCGTCTTGTGCCTACGTATTCTCATCTGGCATGAGAAATCAGAGCAAATGTAGTTCGTACTAACGGTGTGTTGATGTTTTTTTATGGATGATGCTATCATGCACGTTCTAGCATCTTAGGTGTTTTGCTGCTCGCATGTGAGGAGACTTATGCGTACCTGTTTGCGGTAGAACGGACGTAACATATCCTTTTTGAAAGATTGATTAGGTTTTTGCCATGCGAGGCAAGAAGTCACGTTTGATTGATAAGATTGTTTTTGGGGCGAGATAGGTCCTTGGATAGTAACCCCTACGGGTAGTACCCAATTCATTGTCTCAAAGTTTTTGTTATAAAAAAGGTGTGGCGAACGAGGCGTCTTCGTATTAAAAGACGAGCGTCGAAACCACCCTCACTACAGTGGGCATCCCAACACTCGAAGAAGAAGAGGTCTACACCCAACCCTCTCTTTTTAATTCAATACAAAGGGAACTTCGTTCTCTTATTAAAGATGTTTTTGGTTTTGAATGGTAAGTGCTTTTTGCGACAGAGAACCCTACGGTAAACGTCAGCCCTCGGGATAGGAGAAGGCCTACGCCTAACCACTCCACGACCATTCAAGTTTTGTTATGAAAAGAATTTGAAAAATACACTCGGTACAGAACCGAGGTTTTAGGCGTGGAAGGTTTTGGAAGGAAGTTGTGAAAGTGGAGAGGTGGTGGAAGAAGTCGCGTCTTTGTATTGAAAGACGAGTATCGAAACCACCCACACTACAGTGAATATCTTGATACTCGGAGAGGAAGAAAGTCTACACTTAATCCCCTCTTTTATTTCAATACAAAGATGATTTGATTTCTTATTGAAAGGGATTTGAAAATGGAGAGAAATGGAAAGAAAGACGTCTTCGTATTGAAATACGAGTGTCTAAACCACCCACACTACAGTGAGCATCTCGACACTCGGAGAGGAAGAAAGTCTACACTTAATCCCCTCTTTTTAGTTCAATACAACGAATTGATTTTAAGGAGATGAGATTTGAAAATGGATGGGAAGCGTCTTCGTATTGAAATACGAGTGTCGAAACCACCCTAACTACAGTGGGCATCCCAACACTCGGAGAGGAAGAAAGTCTACACTTAATCCCCTCTTTTTAATTCAATACAAAGATAATTGGATTTTGAAGATGGTTTGTCAATGTTTTTGAAGATACACTCGGTACGGGACCGAGGTCTTAGGAGAAAAAGCGTTGAAAAGAAATGGTCTCAGATCCAACGTCATTTATCAATGGTTTGACTTAATAACGGTTTACGGAGGTCTCGTCATCAACCAAAACGGTGAAAAATGGGACAAAATGTCCAATAACAAATGCGAAATAAAAAAATCAACTCTATAAAAATAAAATACTAAACGAAATTATAAGCTAAAAGAAAAATAATAAACTTCTATAGGAAAATAACTAAAAAAAATATATTAAAAAGGTTCCAAATCAAATAAGTATAATATAATATAAAATAATAACATATTTACAAAAATGAAAATCAACATAACTATATAATAAAAACTCTAAAGAGATATAATAGAACTTCTAAAAATATATAAATATATAATATATATACAGTATTTACCAACTGTTAAAAAACACTAAGTAAATATATTTACAAAAAAACTAATATATAAAAGTATTTAAAAAGTAATTTTCAATTTATAAAAACAAGACAGGGGTTGGGTATAACCGGCGGGCTTTGAGCCCAAACCAGCAACAATAAAAAAAAACAGCCAAAAATTAAAATAATAAAAAGCAAAAAGAAAAATAAAATAAGTAAAAACAACAGGTCTTCTTCCCACTCGCTCTCATTCTCACTTGCGTTCGCCTCTCTCCTTTTTCACGCTCTTTCTGCTTCTGTTTTGGATGACTTTAAAAAAGGTTTGGTTTGAAGGATGGGTGGAGATCAAAAAACAGGTTTCGATTAACGGTGATTTTCGGTTGTTGTTGGGATATGGAGGGGGTTTGTGATGGATGTTCGGACGTAATTGTTTTCTGGGTTTTGAAGTTGTTTGAAGAACGGCGGTCGGAGATTGATAGCGTTTTGGATTGATGGTGGTTTTAGGGAAGAGATTAGGGAAGGTTTGAAAATGGAAGGTAGGTTGTGTGTTGAGCGGATCTGGGAATGGAGTGATGGACGGAAGTTCAAAGCAGTTGGAAGTTTGGGTGATTCGCGAGTTTGCAGATGGCGGTGGTTTAACGGTCGGGGGTGAAGGTTAGCAAGTTTGGTTTCTGGGTCGGCGGGTTGTTTCGGAAAAATACGGTTGAGTTGATGAATGTGAAAGTTGAGTTTATGAGTTCGGTGGTTCGTAAGTAATACGGTGACAGATGTTCGAAGTGTGAGGTCGGGCGATGGAATTCTGTTTGTGTTGTGTTGAAGGATTTGCGGTTATGTGAAAATGGCGTTACGGAGGTGTTGATGGTATGGGTTTCACGATGGATTGAGGGTGATGTTGGTGTTTCTGTAAGAAATTTTTGTGGATTGGGAAGAAGAGGCACAGGGGCGGCTCAGAGTTTTGGGTTAGGGTTACTGGTCCTAAGTTTTAGGGTTTGGAGGCTGCTGAGTTTAGGGTTGTGTCCTTCTGAAGGGATGATGAATAGGGACCTCCCTATATAGTGCTGCCACGTGGCACAAAACATTAAAAATAAACTTTTTAATAAAAATTGAAAAAAATAAATAATAAAATTAAAAAAACAAACAAAAAGGCGCGGGGGGTAGGATTCAAACCCCCATCCTTCAAGGAAATATAAGCAAGGTTATCCGTTGGAGCAAGTATGCGTTTGTAAATAAATCTGCATAAAAAAGTATATGTACACAAATAAAATAATAAAACGGAAAAGACAAACAAAAAGGCTGGGACAAATTTGCTTTTATTAACAAAACACACAAACAAAATATATATTACATAATATAATAAAACGGAAAAAAAACAACAAAACGCTGAAGCTAGGATTCAAACCCCTATCCTCTAAGTATATCAAAGACAAGTCCATCCGCTGGGACAAGTACATTTCCATTAATAAACTTAAACAAATAAATATATCTTACATGACAAGCTGATTTGAATAAAAACTAATTTAAACTAATTAATAATTAAACAATAATAAAAGCTAATAAATATTCTATGCTAAAATTAATTCTAATATAATAAATAATAGAATGATAATAACTTTTTAAAAAAGAAAAAATCTAACAAAAACTATTAAATAAAATTGAATACAAATAAATCCTAATATTAATAAAAACATATTTAATACATAACTCTAAACAACTTATAAGCAAAACTATTAAAACAAAATAAAATAATTTCTATATAAAAATAAAAATCTATTCAAAACTATTTAATATTCTAAAACCTATTTTCTAAACAAAAAATCTATATTCTAAAAATAAACTATTTCTAAAAAATTAAAACTGTTAAAACTCTAGAATAAAAAATCTAAATCTAAAAAATATTTAAATCCTAAAATATCTCTAACAATACTAATTTAATTCTAAAATCCTAAAATGTCTCTAAAATTAAATCAAATCTAATTAATTCTAAAACTAAAATGACTCTAAAAACAAATTAATTCTATGCTTATAAAAATAATCTATTTCTATTCTAAATAAGAAAAAAACTATTTCTAATAAAAATTCAAATAAATTAAACTTCTATATAAAAACTATTAAAATAAAATCTATTCTAAAGAAAGAAATAAATAACTATTCTAAATAATTAAATAAAGCAAAAATAATAAATAAATGCAAAATGCAATGGAAAAAAGGGCGAGCACCGAAATGCGCCTATATTATCGACATGGATTGAATTATCACGAGAAAAACGACTTTCGCTCGATTTTGACACTGAACTTCTCGTTTGAATTATTTGAATTGCCTGAAACGCGAGCAAAACGGCTAAAATCCTGATAAATTCAATCCGGCCGATAACACGGGCAAAATGAAACCCAAATGATATGCAGATAAAAATGAAACAAAAGCCAGTCAAAGCTAGAAAATGGGTGGGCAAATTTTAGGGTGCAACAGTTGCCCCTATTCAATCAACTTGGACCAGAAGGGATGAAAAACGATTGCTTTCAGACATTCAAGGTAGAAGGTGATTGAATACAAAAAAGAACCCGGAAATTTGCCAACCGTAAAAAGAAACCTCTGACATCGTCGTCGATCATCAATATCTAGTAAAAGCACCTGACTTCGCCGTCAAAACTCAACATCAAATTCGTAAAACATCTGACTTCGTTGTCAAAATTCCATATAAAATTGGTGAAACACCTGACCTCGCCGTCAGTCCTCAAAATCATCGGGCTTCGCCGTCAATTCCCTACATGATCTGACTTCGCCGTCAACTCTCTAAAAATAATCTGACTTCGCCGTCAACTCTCAACATCGTCTGATGATAGACACAATATCCAAAATCACATCGTCTACTGATAGACGGGAGGAAAACGTTATATCCAAAATAACTCACATCGTCCAATGATAGACGGAGAGAAACATCATGTCCAAATCTCACATCGTCTAATGATAGACGAGAGGAAAATATATCCAAATCTCGCATCGTCTAATGATAGACGAGAGGAAAATCATATCCAAACCTCGCATCGTCTAATAATAGACGAGAGGAATCACCACGCTCACATCATCTGAGGGTGAACAGGAACAAATCCAATACTCACATCGTCTAATGATAGACGGAAAGACACCATCCCGAAGGTTCACATTGTCTAAAGATAGACAGAAAGAAAAAATATCCACGTCAACGAACTTCAAAACCACCCATCAAATTTCAGAATCCTTTCGTTCATAGGAGTTGATGGAAAGATATCTTCAAAGGGGCCACATCATTAATAAGAACTGACAGGAAGAAAACCACCTTCTAAGAGTCATGTCGTCAATAAGAATCGACAACTAGGAAAACCAAACATTCTTCAAAGAGCCTCGACGTCAATAAGAATCGACAGTTGGGAAAAACCCCCCTTGAAATGTCACCTCAACCAATAAACAGAAAGAAAGCCAATATCTGAAAGATCGCCTTGAAACCTCGCATCGTCTAAAGATAGACGGAGAGAAAAACATATCCAAACTCACGACGTCTAAAGATAGACGGAGAAGACCATACCGAAGGCCAGATCAACATGCACTTGATCTTATCACATTGTCTAAAGATAGACAGGAAGAAAACTTGTCCGAAGAACCACATCGTCTGAAGATAGACGGAAAGAAAACCATACTCGCGACGTCTAATGATAGACGGAGAAAATACTTGTTGGGGAAACACATCGTCAATAGGAACTAACGGAAAGAAAAACTGCTCGGGAATGTCATCATCAGAAGATTGATGGACAAAATCATAACCGTCATATGATCTGAAATCCGAGTAAACCGGCAAGTTGTCTGAACAAAGCTGCTGGATAAATGCCCCTGAACTGATTATAAAGTGATTCACGTTGCCACATAAGGCTAGCAAAAACTGGCTTATGCTTCGCATGCACATGCACATGTTTGAGAATGGCGCAATGCTCCATATGAAATGGAAATGCTACGCGTTTGAGGATGAAATGCAAAGATGATGCAAATAAGATAACCATATGCAAAAATGCAGATGCAGGCTCGGGCTGCCGGGGAAAGCTAGATGTGAAAGAACCAATCCAATAAAATAAATGCTGAAGTGGTAAAGTCAATTCCGCTGGGAATAACCGGGTGCGCCAAGTATGATTGGACTTTTGCTGGGGAAGACAGGTGAAGGGTTACGACCTCCCGACATTCATCTTGAACCTGAAGATTGACTGCACCTGCTTGAATAGCTCTGAGTAGCTTTGAAGATGTGGAGAGGAAAAGTTCCTTTATTTCCAAACTTGCCCCAGCCTGTGGGTTCTCTATATAAATCTTCCTTGAAAGGAGATCTAAAAGTTTTGTACCCTGCTGGTCTGATATGAACTGCCTCAGCATCATGAACTTCGGAGAGGTGCTTCAGATTAACTGCCTTCTGGATAAAGATAGCCTATGTGCTCTTAGGGTGATCTGCCCCAGCCTTGAAGTGATTTGCCCCTGATTGGATGATTTGCAGAGAAATCCCCCTGGCTGACTTCGAGAGATTTATCGAATCTCGACCTGATTGCCCCAGATTAACTGATCTACGGATGGATGACTCCCTTGATGATCATTTGATATACCTTTCCCCTGCTCAACGAAGTATTCAGGAACTCTGTATCTTATCTCGATCAAACTTTCCATTGTAGGAACTCTCCTGATGTCAAGTGCTTACTCACAAGTAAAACAAATCATTTTGCAAAAGATAATATTAATGCAATGTATATGACAGTTTTTAAATCCAAGTCTGTTCACTAGAAAAAGTTGTGATGTATAGTGAATGAATCATTTATCGGAATGTCAATATCAATACCCATAGGGTAAGAAAAATCCTTTTAGGAGTCAGTTTCGACGCGATCTTTACCGAAGTATGCTTTCGAAACAAACTTGCTTCAATTAGGACTTTTGAAGGTTGTAACTTGGTTAGGTTCATGGTTTGAAAGAAAGTGTAATACCCCAAATTTTACCCTTTCTTTTTTATTTTTATTTTAAATTCTTATTAACCTAATAAATTAACCTTTTTTTTTAGATCTTGTTTTTTTAACTAATAATAATTTAATTAATTTTTTTTTATAACTTTACTAATATTTTTTATTAACTTTTTTTTTTTCTATTTAGTTTATTTATTTAAAGCTCTTCTTACTAACTTTTAGGATTTAGATCAAAATTTAACTTTTTTTTTTTTCTTTTCTTCAAGAGTAAATTTTTTATAACCTTTTTTTAAATTAATTTCTAACACATTTTTTAATCAAATTCTAATATTTTTTTTAAAAATAAAAATCTAACTTCTTTTTAAAATTAAATCTTTTTTCTAATTTTTTTTAAATCTTTTTCTAACTCCTCTTTAAAGTTAAATCTTTTTCTATCTTTTTTAAAATTAAATCTTTTTTTCTAACTATTTTTAAAGCTAAATCTTGTTTTCTAACTTTAAATCTTTTTTTTCTAACTTTTTAAAATTAAATATTTTTTTCTAACCTTTTTAAAACTAAATTTTTTTTTTCTAACTTTTTTAAAATTAAATCTTTTTTTCTCTAACTTCTTTTTAAAATTAAATCTTTTTTTTCCTCTAAATTCTTTTTTAAAATTAAATCTTTTTTTTTTCTAACTATTTTAAAAATTAAATCTCACCTTTGTCACTTTTTTTGTTCTTTATTATTTTTACTCTAAATTTTTCTATCTTTCATTAAAAAAATAACAAAAATAGTTTTTTATTATTATTTAATTATTATTTTCGTATTTTAATTAAATCATTTTTTAAAATATTATTTTTTTCACTTTTTTCTAAATTATTCATAAAAATATCCAAAAAATCATAAAATAAAAAAATATATTGAAAAATTTTGTTCCTTTTATAATATTTTTTATTTTAGGAATCAATAGGATTATTAGTTTTTATTTTAAGTCTATTTTAATTATTTTAAATTATTTAAATTTTATTTTTTCTTAACTAATTATTTAGTTTGGGCTTTAAAATGGGCTTTAGGGACATTATTGACAATTTGGTGTTAACCCTAATTTGTTCCCTATATATACATGTGTTGCCTTGTTGGAAAGGGGGAGAGAATGAAAAAAACCTAAGAGGGGTCAGAAGGTTTTCTTCAGAAAAGAGGGGAGAGAGGGAGAAACAAAGGAGATCCCCAGAGAAGAAAGGCGGTCGTTCCCACAACTCGTTAGAAGGATTGGAGCTCTCCAGTGTTCCCTTATTCAAACCTTTTTCACATTTACCGAAGCAAACCTCCGCTTCGTAGGTTAAATTACTAAACCTTTTGCCTTTTCATGTTTATGTGCATATTTTGCCATGTTAATGTGTTTAGGTCCGTTAAATTACTAAATCCTTTGCATTTTTCATATTTATTTGCATCCTTGCCATGTTAACCTTCATTGTTGTTTAGATCCGTAGATTTTGATATGTATGAACCATGATTGTGTCGTATAGGATTGTTTGCATGTCCATCAATTGTCTGTTTGCATTTGCAATTCTATTGTTATTTTTTTTTTTATCAAAACATTTTTTCCCAAAAAAAACCTTTTTTGTTCCCGTAAACATTTTTTTCCCAAAAAAAAACCTTTTTTGTTCCCGTAAACATTTTTTTCCCAAAAAAAACCTTTTTTTGTTCCCGTAAACATTTTTTTCCAAAAAAAAACCTTTTTTTGTTCCCGTAAACATTTTTTTTCCAAAAAAAGCCTTTTTTTTTGTTCCCGTAAACATTTTTTTCCAAAAAAACCTTTTTGTTCCCAAAAACATTTTTTTTTATATATAATTTAAACTTAACATTTTTTTTAAACTTAAATTTTTTTAACTAAGTAATTCCATTTTAAAATTAAAACCTTTTTATATATATAATTAAAATATTAAAAAAATTAAAACATTTTTTTACATAATTAAAATATTAAAAAATTAAAACCTTTTCGTAAGGAACTCCTTATGTTTGCCGTGTCATTTTGTGTACCTTTTATTTTCTTTATTCCTGCATTTCATTTGCATGCTTGAGGTTGAGATGTGCTTGTGGTGGCCACAGCCCCACACTATTTTCCTCCATCACTTCATTCTAAGTGTCATTACATATTTTCATATTCTTCATGTTTTCAGAAATGTTTCTTTGTTTCTTTATACCCTCTGCCTTTATTACTTTTCTTATTTTTGTACCTTAATTATTCCTCCATATAATAATTTGTCATATTTTCACTTTTTTTTTTTTTTTACAGTTTTATCCTCCGAAGGAATTAGGTCTAGCCGTTTGACCGCCGTGTCAGTAGTCCTCAACTTCAAACCCTTGCGACCTCACAAACCCTAATTTTCACAAATGCCTCGCCGCAGGCAAGATTACAATTTTACCCCTAGCATTAGGTCAAAGAGCCGCCGCGCTCATTTTAGGGTTTCCCGCCGCGGAATCCCTAACCTAACCTAATTTAACCCTAATTACAACTTAACAATTCAACGTAGAGATTTGGAGTTTCTACACTCCACGTAAGCGTGTCCTTAAGATGCGTTTATTCCCCTTGAGACCTTGACCACAGTCAAGAAGTTTCTAACCTCCCTATTGAGGGGAACTACGATTACTCTGATTCCACTCCCGTAAGGATACGTAGGCACAAGATGCGATGTCTTGCCGAGTAAACTTAGAATTAACCCCTTAGGTCTTCTTTCTCACTTTTAATCTTTGTACATATACCTTAAGCAAATAAATAAAGCAGATAGTAAACATTTGAACGAAAGGTTCCTGTAGAGTACTACAGAAGTTTAGGGTGCTAATACCTTCCCTAATCTTAACCAACCCCCGAACCCTAGATCTTTCCCCGCATTGTGTTTACGATGCAAAATAGGTTTTCCCTCTTTTGACCTTTTCCTTCGGATAAATCAAAGAGCGGTTGTGAATTGAATTGCGATTCAAACTCATTAATAGTTTGATATCCTATTTCCACCGCAACAGAAAATGGCGACTTCACTGGGGAATAACTTTAACTTTTGAGGGTTATCCCTAACTTGTTCATATTTATTACTATCTGTGACATTATTCATTTGCATGTATATATTTGTGCTTTGATTGTGGGACTGTTCCTTGTGCTGTGAGATAGGTCCTACACCCGGATCTAGTGTACCTTAGGTAAATGGCAATAGACCAAGGAAATTGTACGACGTATATCGATACGGTTGATCTGGTGGCCATGGTTAGTGCGACTTCTTGGTTGGTGCTTATATTCCTTAAGTCAAGTTGAGGATAATATTGAGGCTGCCATATGTTGTCAACGCACTAACTGACTTTTAGAACCCTAGTTAACTCATCTTGGCCTTTAGAAAGTAGTGAGGTAACCGGCTTTGGTGCAGACTGAAGTTGGTTGACACTCGATACTACGCTCATTGAGATCTTAAACTTGGAGGGTTTTGGTTGGCAAGTAAGTTGCCTTCTGAACAACCATCCTTGTGAAAGATCAATGATATTGAGATCCCTTAGAACCTGGTTACTTTTGTAGGACAGGATGAACCATCTAACTTCAGGGGAGGGTATTTGCCTTTGAACCTCATGCAAGCTTTTAACCTAGGACTTTGTGTGTTTTCATGCATTGCATCCATAAAGCATCTCATTGCATTGTATTTCATGGAGCTCAAACATCATTTATGGATATCGCGGGATACCATAAATAAAAAAAAAATATAAAATGAAAAAACAAGGAAAAGATTTCCTTGGTACCCCACGGCATTAGTAAATGTTTTGAATTCCATGTAATCTTCATTTACATTCACATTTTAGCATCATACTTTTGCATTACATGTGTCTCCCGATTTCTCACACTCGGTTCTCTCACCTTCCAGTTTCGTCACCCTGAGTTCTCGGCACCAATACAACACCAGAGCTCAAACTCGGAAAAGAATGGAGGATCAGGCAAAAGAGATTGATCGCCTTAGCAATGAACTTGAAGACCTTCGAGGGGGTATGGGGCGTATGATGGAATTGTTACATGTCATGAATGCTAAGATGGATACCCAGCCCACTGTTGTTTCTGAGATTACCGGCGTTACTGTGGACCCTCCACCAAGTGTGACCGTAGCAGGGGACCCACCTTATGGTCTTGCTCCCGGTTTTGTGCCTCCTCAAGCCACTGTTCCGATTAATCAACCTGTTCAGCAAGCCGTGCCCTTGTTTTCTGAAGTTTCTAGGGGGGCTCCTATCTTTGCACCACCTGTTGTACACACTCGTGCGCAACCGTAATTCAATGAGACAGTTTTTGATAATCTTGATGAGAATGTTGAGGGTTATGAGAAACATGATAAGCTTCGTGAGGAAGTAAACACTATCGTCCAGAGATTGAAGAAGGTAGAGGGTGATCAAATTTTTGGGACTGCTGCAAGGGATGTTTGTTTGGTCTCAGGTTTGGTTATTCCCCCGAAGTTCAAAACTCCGAACTTCGATCGTTATGAAGGTGCCACCTGTCCTAAGAGTCATTTGATCATGTATTATCGCAAAATGGCTGCCCATGTTGAGAATGATAAACTGATGATTCATTGCTTCCAAGACAGTTTGAAGGGTGCTTCTTCCAAGTGGTATTTAACTTTGGACCAATCCCGCGTTAAGAGCTTTCAAGATTTATCTGACGCTTTCATCAAACACTACAAGTACAATATGGATCTGGCTCCTGACAGAAGACAATTGCTGAGTATGTCACAAAAGAATTCTGAGTCATTCAAAGAGTATGCTCAAAGGTGGAGAGAGACTGCTTCGCAGGTAGAACCTCCTTTGACCGAGAAAGAGTTAGCTGATTGGTTTGTCGACACAGTCCGTCCAGAATTTTACAGAAAATGGCGACTTCACTGGGGAATAACTTTAACTTTTGAGGGTTATCCCTAACTTGTTCATATTTATTACTATCTGTGACATTATTCATTTGCATGTATATATTTGTGCTTTGATTGTGGGACTGTTCCTTGTGCTGTGAGATAGGTCCTACACCCGGATCTAGTGTACCTTAGGTAAATGGCAATAGACCAAGGAAACTGTACGACGTATATCAATACGGTTGATCTGGTGGCCATGGTTAGTGTGACTTCTTGGTTGGCGCTTATATTCCTTAAGTCAAGTTGAGGATAATATTGAGGCTGCCATATGTTGTCAACGCACTAACTGACTTTTAGAACCCTAGTTAACTCATCTTGGCCTTTAGAAAGTAGTGAGGTAACCGACTTTGGTGCAGACTGAAGTTGGTTGACACTCGATACTACGCTCATTGAGATCTTAAACTTGGAGGGTTTTGGTTGGCAAGTAAGTTGCCTTCTGAACAACCATCCTTATGAAAGATCAATGATATTGAGATCCCTTAGAACCTGGTTACTTTTGTAGGACAGGATGAACCATCTAACTTCAGGGGAGGGTATTTGCCTTTGAACCTCATGCAAGCTTTTAACCTAGGACTTTGTGTGTTTTCATGCATTGCATCCATAAAGCATCTCATTGCATTGTATTTCATGGAGCTCAAACATCATTTATCGATATCGCGGGATACCATAAATAAAAAAAAAATATAAAATGAAAAAACAAGGAAAAGATTTCCTTGGTACCCCACGGCATTAGTAAATGTTTTGAATTCCATGAAATCTTCATTTACATTCACATTTTAGCATCATACTTTTGCATTACATGTGTCTCCCGATTTCTCACACTCGGTTCTCTCACCTTCCAGTTTCGTCACCCTGAGTTCTCGGCACCAATACAACACCAGAGCTCAAACTCGGAAAAGAATGGAGGATCAGGCAAAAGAGATTGATCGCCTTAGCAATGAACTTGAAGACCTTCGAGGGGGTATGGGGCGTATGATGGAATTGTTACATGTCATGAATGCTAAGATGGATACCCAGCCCACTGTTGTTTCTGAGATTACCGGCGTTACTGTGGACCCTCCACCAAGTGTGACCGTAGCAGGGGACCCACCTTATGGTCTTGCTCCCGGTTTTGTGCCTCCTCAAGCCACTGTTCCGATTAATCAACCTGTTCAGCAAGCCGTGCCCTTGTTTTCTGAAGTTTCTAGGGGGGCTCCTATCTTTGCACCACCTGTTGTACACACTCGTGCGCAACCGTAATTCAATGAGACAGTTTTTGATAATCTTGATGAGAATGTTGAGGGTTATGAGAAACATGATAAGCTTCGTGAGGAAGTAAACACTATCGTCCAGAGATTGAAGAAGGTAGAGGGTGATCAAATTTTTGGGACTGCTGCAAGGGATGTTTGTTTGGTCTCAGGTTTGGTTATTCCCCCGAAGTTCAAAACTCCGAACTTCGATCGTTATGAAGGTGCCACCTGTCCTAAGAGTCATTTGATCATGTATTATCGCAAAATGGCTGCCCATGTTGAGAATGATAAACTGATGATTCATTGCTTCCAAGACAGTTTGAAGGGTGCTTCTTCCAAGTGGTATTTAACTTTGGACCAATCCCGCGTTAAGAGCTTTCAAGATTTATCTGACGCTTTCATCAAACACTACAAGTACAATATGGATCTGGCTCCTGACAGAAGACAATTGCTGAGTATGTCACAAAAGAATTCTGAGTCATTCAAAGAGTATGCTCAAAGGTGGAGAGAGACTGCTTCGCAGGTAGAACCTCCTTTGACCGAGAAAGAGTTAGCTGATTGGTTTGTCGACACAGTCCGTCCAGAATTTTACGAGAGAATGGTGGGTAGCGTGACTTCAAATTTCTCCGACATCGTTGCTGTGGGTGTCAAGATTGAATTGGGTATGAAGAGTGGTAAAATGACAAATAATCATGGCGCTTCTAAGGATCAGCCGAAGAAACCTCCTTATAGCTCCCAGAAAAAGAAGGAGAGTGAGACTAATGCTATATCCTCTGATAAACCAAGGGAACGCTTTTATCGGCATCTGCAAGGTTATGCTCAACCTCAAGGGTACCCGGTCCAATATGCTCAACAACCCTATGTGGCAGCTATTACACCTTCTTTCAATCAACAGGTTCCCATGTATCAACCTATGCAACAACCTCCTGTTTAGCCGCCTCCTGTCAACTACCTACAGGCACCCAATACTCCTGCTCCTCAACAGCCAAAGAGTCCGGCTCCTCGCCAGAATATGCCAAACAGAAGAACGTATAAACCTTGTCCGCCGATCCCGATGACTTTTACCGAGTTGTGTCCCTCTTTGGTCAAGCAAGGTCTCGTCACTACTCGGGCTTTGGGTCCGCCTCCTAATCCTCCACCTAATCCATTACCTGCAAGTTACAACGCTACCGCTCATTGTTTATTTCATGAGGGTGCGCCCGGCCATGATCTAGAGAATTGCTATGCTCTTAAGAAAGTTGTCAGAAATTTGCTAGAAACGAAGAAGGTGTCTTTTGGCGATGCTCAGCTGAAGATCGAGACTCCTTTCGGGGTTCCTCACTCGTCAAGTGCAAATTCTGCAAAGCATGCTACGCCTATCAGCCGAATCCAGTCATTATTCAAAGGCCTAGCCCGCTTCATTTCAGTAACCCTCAAGGTGATATGACCGGGATCAACAAAGGATCTGGGAAATTTATTTTGAAGCAACGACTGAAAACTGTTGAAGATGTGACCAGCATAACTGGGGTAAGCCATGACGACTCACAGTGATCATGAACCAGACGTCCTTTCCATTGAGGCTCCGCCAAAGGAAACTGTTACTCTTGAATGCAAGATTTCATAAACATTTAGAAGGATTTTTCCGACAGTTCATTTGTTTATTTATATGCATTTCTCTTTGATTAAGCATATTTAGCATGCACGAACTTGTTTATCTTTGATGCAACACATATGTTTGTCTTGAATAAATCCATTCGTTTCACTCATTCAAAAAACGTTTTCATAAATCATAATGCCAACTTTACCCGATCTCTTGTTCTGATGGAGAATTTGGGGGGAGGATGACGAACCCAAAACGTCAGATTTCTTGTCGTATGCTTTCGATTGAAACCCGCTGATGATGTAAGGCATTGTTTCAAATCCCAAACACTGGAGATATAAGGATGTTAATCCCTAGTCAACCCTTTGAACCTTGAAGTAGGAGTTTTTCTTTCTTTTTAAGAACCTTCATCCTAACCTGGGGCAGGGTAGGTTTCAGTTAAACCGATCGAGCGCTTAGATCCTCAAAAAGGAAGAGCAAACCTTCGAGAATTTATCCTTAGCATCTTAAGAAGTCCAATACAATGACTATCCCTCGGTTACCTAAGGAGTGGGGCAGTCACGAGCCTTTCAAAAGATTTACACAACTTGTGCATAAAGGAATATTCAAAAAAATAAGAGCCCGCTAAGTCAAAAACCTATGAAGGAGACTTAGGCAAAACTGGGGCATCCCGCTGGACTCCAAAGTCAGATCAAAAGACGTTGTCCAGGCAAAAGTTACGGAATAAAAGCAAAACAAGAGGGTACAATAAATAGTCCCTAG
The DNA here is from genome assembly GCA_963859935.3 of Lathyrus sativus. Lineage (NCBI taxonomy): Eukaryota > Viridiplantae > Streptophyta > Magnoliopsida > Fabales > Fabaceae > Lathyrus > Lathyrus sativus. The sequence continues at coordinate 105,237,050 of OZ012737.1, forward strand.
TAAAGAACAAGATCGTGTAATAGGTGAGCGACTGCCATGTCCAAAGCCTTGATAAGTTCTCGACCATAGCAAATCCGCTTGAGATATGAGCGTTCGTATCCGGTTAACTGAATTAGGATTGGAGAACATCACGAAGAATGGGTGGGTACAAATATAACTTTGAGCCTTTATCCTTTTGTTTCTTAAACCGTGAACTGAGCCACGATACAACCTTTAAAAGACCTAATTGAAGTAGGACTTCGGTTGAAAGCATACTTGACAAGATCACGTTTCCTGACTCCTACGAGCTATGCTCAGAAAAAATTCATGATGGCATTATAATTAAAACTTATATCCTGACTAGTGATTTCGGTCACAAGTTGTTGCGATATCTTTTTTTCAAAACAAAAATTCAAGACAAATATATGTGTACATTGACAAGCTCAGGATAGGCATTTCAGGCATGACGACTTTGCTTGATATCTTAGAGATTTACATATGGACATAACCCGTGGAACTTGATGATCCTGCTAAACAGGGGCAGGCAGTTTCCCAGTTCGCTTACCAACGCGAGTCTGACATTCTTAAAGAGCTATTTCCCAAAGATTTCGTCGTAACACGATTAATTTGTGCCAGTTACGTCGAGACCTGACGAATCTCTCAAAGAGTTTGAGAACAATGGGGCAACCGGACTCGGTGTTCTCTATAAAATCCTCTTGAGATGACCCTACCTCGCAACGCAAGTAGTCTGGGGCACCGTGTTTTTTAAAAAAAAGGGGAAACAAATGGCGACTACTATAAGATCCTTCGAGATCAAAACTATGTGGTTTCACAACTTTTCTTCGTGCACCCGAGGGATTTTACTCACAGCGGCCTTCATTCCCCAGTAAATCTCAGTGTTGCAACAGGCTCCCAAGCTATTGCCTCATCACAGTCCCCAGCGAGACTATAAGCTGACAACTTTTTCTTGGGTAACTCAAAAGTGTCCCCCAGGTTTTCTTCTCCCCATGTGAAGACGTGATACTGTACACCCAAGCAGATTACCTTCTCCTCAGAGAATTCAGAACTTTAAAACCAGACTTGGTTCTACTATTGATCTTTTGCACCCATGATTGACGTATTGGTTGCAGAGAACGCAGGGTATCTCCGTCGAGATGTTTATTTCATCTCTCATCCCATCTCTAGTCTGTTTCGTCAGTATACGCAAGGGCATAAGCATCACATGCCTATTTCATTACATATTCATTACATATTCATTACATATTCATTACATATTCATTACATATTCATTACATATTCATTACATATTCATTACATACTCAACATACTCATTTTATAACATCTTGCATACATAAACATTAACATACATAGACATTAACATACATTCACATTAACATATGCATCAACATATGCGTTAGCATTCACAGGTTCATTATGTTTCACCATCATTGGTTGTTACCGCCGAGTAACTGGGTCCGTCCATTCTCTCCAAATAGATTGTCAGCCCTAAGCATAAAATACTTACTTGTTTCCAGTTTCCCCACAGAGCTCGATCCTCGTGGATGACGGTTACTTCAGCTATCTTCCCGCCAAGATAAGATGTTTACCCTTCGAGTTCATTCCCTCGATGGAGTCTTGATTACCAGTCTTCTTTCTAGCTCGATCCTAGATTGAATCTCAGTCTTGTCGGTCGTCAAGCCCAACCGGACGTGCATTTATTTTGCACCATCTAAAGATTTTCACCATACCATGACAGATACGCGACTACCTCGCTTGAGAAGTTTATCACCGTACCCGGACGTGCATTTATTTTGCACTATCTTTCAAGAAAATCAACTACAATCCTTTACAGATACACGCCAGTTCACGCCTGGAAAATATATCAGTACAACACTTTACGATCCTACATGTTATAACCCTTTACACTTTACATCTTACAGCATCAGCATACGACATTTCTCACCTAAGAAGTCGATCATATCCTCGTTACGACTCGCAGCAAATGGCCATCTCCATGGAGCAGTTGGGCTTCCATTTATCTGCCGTCTTGAGGTACGAACCAATTCGTATTCAGGAGAGCACGATCTTGAGTTACGGGAAGGTTTGAGCGAAATCATATTCAGGAGAGCACGATTCTGAGTTATGAAGAAGTTCATTTATCCTTTAGTAAAAGAAGGAACGGAATCATATTCAGAAGAGCACGATTCTGGGTTATGAGGAAGTTCAGTTGGCCGTTTTTCAGGAGAGCACGATTCTGAAGAATGAAGAAATTCAGTCATCCAGTTTCATATTCAGGAGAGCACGATTCTGAAATATGAAGAAATTCAGTCATCCAGTTTCATATTCAGGAGAGCACGATTCTGAAATATGAGTATCTTCAGTCATTCAGTTTCATATTCAGGAGAGCACGATTCTGAAATATGAAGAAATTCAGTCATCCAGTATCATATTCAGGAGAGCACGATTCTGAAGTATGAGGAAGTTCATTTTACCCTTTTCATGTTCAGGAGAACATAATCTTGAAGCATGACGAAGTTTATTTATCAGTAAGAGAAGAATCAGAATCGTATTCCAGGCGCCGACCTTAAATGCGAGAAGATTTATTTATCAGATAAGCAGCAGCCTCTTTATTTGAGTGCTTATCCATTTTTTGCACATAAGTCCCTTCCAACGATAAGTGACAGTTCTCCCTCGAGAAGCTTATCAGGGCAATTCCCATCAAAGTCCATTTATTTTGGCATACAGTCGGTCTTTACCCTGTATATTTGCTACGGAGTTCCGAAAAGTCCGTTTGATCCTGTCACGAGGGGTAGTTTACAGAAGATTGGATGTTATTCCTTGCTCAATGCTCCAGCATTCTGTAATCGATCTTGCAATCGTACATGATCCAGTTTTATTTTTAGATTCCCCAGTGGAGGCCGTCTCACAGGTGTCATCTCCATTTGAGAATCTCATTCCCAAAATAACAATTGGTCGTGTTCGCACCAGTTGACCATCATTTTTAGAATTCCCCAGTGTTGTACTGTGTCTCAGCGCGTCGTTTTCCCCAGTGTGTTCTTCTCGTAGCATCTGTGTCGTCGTATTCGTCAGCATTTTCGCATTCATCATTCCAGCATACGCATCACATCATATTCACGGCATCATCTGCATTAATCTGTTCTCGCTTTGTCCATAGCATTGCATATCGCCGCATATAAGGGCAAAATTTTCGGTTATCTATATTTAAATCCCTCCACCATGATTCCTTGAGTCTCCGTCACTCAAATCATCTGGTGTAGCTATTTAAATAGGGGCAACTGTAATACCCCAAATTTTACCCTTTCTTTTTTATTTTTATTTTAAATTCTTATTAACCTAATAAATTAACCTTTTTTTTTAGATCTTGTTTTTTTAACTAATAATAATTTAATTAATTTTTTTTTATAACTTTACTAATATTTTTTATTAACTTTTTTTTTTTCTATTTAGTTTATTTATTTAAAGCTCTTCTTACTAACTTTTAGGATTTAGATCAAAATTTAACTTTTTTTTTTTTTCTTTTCTTCAAGAGTAAATTTTTTATAACCTTTTTTTAAATTAATTTCTAACACATTTTTTAATCAAATTCTAATATTTTTTTTAAAAATAAAAATCTAACTTCTTTTTAAAATTAAATCTTTTTTCTAATTTTTTTTAAATCTTTTTCTAACTCCTCTTTAAAGTTAAATCTTTTTCTATCTTTTTTAAAATTAAATCTTTTTTTCTAACTATTTTTAAAGCTAAATCTTGTTTTCTAACTTTAAATCTTTTTTTTCTAACTTTTTAAAATTAAATATTTTTTCTAACCTTTTTAAAACTAAATTTTTTTTTTCTAACTTTTTTAAAATTAAATCTTTTTTTCTCTAACTTCTTTTTAAAATTAAATCTTTTTTTTCCTCTAAATTCTTTTTTAAAATTAAATCTTTTTTTTTTTCTAACTATTTTAAAAATTAAATCTCACCTTTGTCACTTTTTTTGTTCTTTATTATTTTTACTCTAAATTTTTCTATCTTTCATTAAAAAAATAACAAAAATAGTTTTTTATTATTATTTAATTATTATTTTCGTATTTTAATTAAATCATTTTTTAAAATATTATTTTTTTCACTTTTTTCTAAATTATTCATAAAAATATCCAAAAAATCATAAAATAAAAAAATATATTGAAAAATTTTGTTCCTTTTATAATATTTTTTATTTTAGGAATCAATAGGATTATTAGTTTTTATTTTAAGTCTATTTTAATTATTTTAAATTATTTAAATTTTATTTTTTCTTAACTAATTATTTAGTTTGGGCTTTAAAATGGGCTTTAGGGACATTATTGACAATTTGGTGTTAACCCTAATTTGTTCCCTATATATACATGTGTTGCCTTGTTGGAAAGGGGGAGAGAATGAAAAAAACCTAAGAGGGGTCAGAAGGTTTTCTTCAGAAAAGAGGGGAGAGAGGGAGAAACAAAGGAGATCCCTAGAGAAGAAAGGCGGTCGTTCCCACAACTCGTTAGAAGGATTGGAGCTCTCCAGTGTTCCCTTATTCAAACCTTTTTCACATTTACCGAAGCAAACCTCCGCTTCGTAGGTTAAATTACTAAACATTTTGCCTTTTCATGTTTATGTGCATATTTTGCCATGTTAATGTGTTTAGGTCCGTTAAATTACTAAATCCTTTGCATTTTTCATATTTATTTGCATCCTTGCCATGTTAACCTTCATTGTTGTTTAGATCCGTAGATTTTGATATGTATGAACCATGATTGTGTCGTATAGGATTGTTTGCATGTCCATCAATTGTCTGTTTGCATTTGCAATTCTATTGTTATTTTTTTTTTTATCAAAACATTTTTTCCCAAAAAAAACCTTTTTTGTTCCCGTAAACATTTTTTTCCCAAAAAAAAACCTTTTTTGTTCCCGTAAACATTTTTTTCCCAAAAAAAACCTTTTTTTGTTCCCGTAAACATTTTTTTCCAAAAAAAACCTTTTTTTGTTCCCGTAAACATTTTTTTTCCAAAAAAAGCCTTTTTTTTTTTGTTCCCGTAAACATTTTTTTCCAAAAAAACCTTTTTGTTCCCAAAAACATTTTTTTTTATATATAATTTAAACTTAACATTTTTTTTAAACTTAAATTTTTTTAACTAAGTAATTCCATTTTAAAATTAAAACCTTTTTATATATATAATTAAAATATTAAAAAAATTAAAACATTTTTTTACATAATTAAAATATTAAAAAATTAAAACCTTTTCGTAAGGAACTCCTTATGTTTGCCGTGTCATTTTGTGTACCTTTTATTTTCTTTATTCCTGCATTTCATTTGCATGCTTGAGGTTGAGATGTGCTTGTGGTGGCCACAGCCCCACACTATTTTCCTCCCTCACTTCATTCTAAGTGTCATTACATATTTTCATATTCTTCATGTTTTCAGAAATGTTTCTTTGTTTCTTTATACCCTCTGCCTTTATTACTTTTCTTATTTTTGTACCTTAATTATTCCTCCATATAATGATTTGTCATATTTTCACATTTTTTTTTTTTTTTTTTACAGTTTTATCCTCCGAAGGAATTAGGTCTAGCCGTTTGACCGCCGTGTCAGTAGTCCTCAACTTCAAACCCTTGCGACCTCACAAACCCTAATTTTCACAAATGCCTCGCCGCAGGCAAGATTACAATTTTACCCCTAGCATTAGGTCAAAGAGCCGCCGCGCTCATTTTAGGGTTTCCCGCCGCGGAATCCCTAACCTAACCTAATTTAACCCTAATTACAACTTAACAATTCAACGTAGAGATTTGGAGTTTCTACACTCCACGTAAGCGTGTCCTTAAGATGCGTTTATTCCCCTTGAGACCTTGACCACAGTCAAGAAGTTTCTAACCTCCCTATTGAGGGGAACTACGATTACTCTGATTCCACTCCCGTAAGGATACGTAGGCACAAGATGCGATGTCTTGCCGAGTAAACTTAGAATTAACCCCTTAGGTCTTCTTTCTCACTTTTAATCTTTGTACATATACCTTAAGCAAATAAATAAAGCAGATAGTAAACATTTGAACGAAAGGTTCCTGTAGAGTACTACAGAAGTTTAGGGTGCTAATACCTTCCCTAATCTTAACCAACCCCCGAACCCTAGATCTTTCCCCGCATTGTGTTTACGATGCAAAATAGGTTTTCCCTCTTTTGACCTTTTCCTTCGGATAAATCAAAGAGCGGTTGTGAATTGAATTGCGATTCAAACTCATTAATAGTTTGATATCCTATTTCCACCGCAACAGAAAGGATGTAAGGCTCAAAGTTCTGTTTAACCCACCCACTCTCCTTGATGTTCTCCAATCCTACGTTCAACTAATTCGACACTCGCTTGCCTCTCAGAGGTTGACTGACAGGAGTGATGGTTCAAGAAACCATAAGTTTTCGGAGTGACAGTCACTCGCTTTTCGTCTTTGGTGTCTGGCTCACACGACTTGTTCTTCGTCATTTTTTTATTCCCCTATTTTTTTGCCTAGACTGACTCTTTTGAGTACATCTTCTGATTTCGAAGTCCAGCGGGATGCCCCAATTTTTGCCTAAGCCACTTGTTTTCAAGTTGTCGACTTAGCGGGCTTCTGTTTTTTTTCTTTTCTTTTTTTGGAACAAATCAATGTGACACCAGCTGGTCTGACTTGTTGAAGGGATTGTGACTGTCTCACTCATTGGCTGGTGAAGGAAACCACTGTGGTTCTTTAGGTACGACCTATACATGTGTGATTGATCCTCGAACAGGAACACTCCTCTTGCAATTTGGATGTTTAGTCGAATTAACTGACACCTACCCTGCCCCAGGTTAAGATTGAAGGTTTTTTCGCTTTCAGAAAGAAACTCCTACTACTAGGTTCAAAGGGGTTGACAAGGGATTAACATCCTTATATCTCTGGTGTTTAGGGATTTGAAACAATGCCTGTACATCATCAGCAGAGGTTTTAATTCAAAAAGCATACATTCGGAAGTTTGCGTCTTTAAATTTCGTCATCCTCCCTCAGATTCCGCTTAAACAAACGTTTGACATTAATGAAAAAGCAATATTGAGTGAACACGAATGGATTTAATCAAAACATGCATATTCATTTCATTATCATTGTCAATCGAAAACAAACACGTCTTACAAATGAAATTTGCAAATAAGTTCACACTTAAACAGAAAAGAAACTACAAATGCAAAGGAATAACATGATAGAAAGATTGCCAGCTTCGGGGAACTGGGCTTTCATTCTTGACTTGCTGCTGAACCAACCATCTTTAGAATTGCTCATCGAAATCCGTCTGATACTCTTCTGAACATATGCTCTCGGTGAATCCCTCCATGACATTAGCTGCCGAACCCATATGACTTGACGAAGGAAGATCGTTGATCTGAATACCCTGAGGCGTGATTGAAAACCTGTTGGAGTCCAGCAGAGTCTGAACCTGGCTTCTAAGCACCTTACAGTCTTCAGTTGAATGCCCCTGTGCCCCAACATGGTACTCACAACGAGCGTTGACATCAAAATCTAACGGATGTGGAGAAGTCTCTGGATCAGTTTTCTTCGGCACTATCAAACCACCTCTGATCAAGTCTGGCAATATCTGACTGTACGACAACGGCAACTGAGTGAAATGTCTCTCTGGCTTCCTCGGTCTTCGTCGGGCGTGCTGACGCTGCTGATGATGGTATGAATGTTGACTCTGTAGGGAAGCAGATATCTGATACGCAGACCTAACAGGTTGCTGACTCTGAATACTTGAAACGTCTGAAAACTGAATCTGAGATAATGGAGATTCTGGGATAGCATTACTTTCTTTCTCCCATTCCTCTTTAGAGCTGACAACTGATTCACTTTCATAAACTGAGGTATCTGAGATGTCTCGGATCTTTCCACTCTTGATTCCGCTCTCAATACGTTCTCCTGCTTTTACCAAGTCAGAAAAGTTCACTACCTTACTACCAATCATTTTATCAAAGTACGGACCTTGCAAGGTACCCACAAATAGGTCAACCAATTCTCTTTCCAGAAGTGGTGGTTGAACACGAGCAGCTAATTCTCTCCATCTCTGCACATATCCTCTAAAAGATTCATTGTCCGCCTGAGATAATTCTTGCAACTGCATGCGGCTGGGATTCATGTCGAGATTGTAGTTGTACTGCTTCACAAAGGCATTGGCTAAATCTGACCATGATTTGATGCAACTACTTTCCAACTGCATGTACCAACTCAGAGATGCCCCACTCAGACTGTCTTGGAAACAGTGAATCATAAGCTTGTCATTGTGGACATACGAAGTCATTCTTCTGCAAAACATCACCAAATGCTGCTTCGAACAACTATCCCCTTTGAACTTCTCAAAATGTGGCGTCTTAAACTTCGGAGGCATTACAAGACCTGGCACCAAACACATGCTCAAAGCATTCAGATTAAGAGTATCTTGACTCATCAGGGCGTCAAGCTTTTCATCCAACAGACGATATCTTCTCATAAACTCAACAGTTTGTGGGTCCTTAGGAGTGATCTTCGGAACAACCCTTTGGGGATTTGGCACAGAGAAGGTGAAGTTCTGATAGTCCGAGTCATGGAGAGAAGATGAATCTCTATCTCTGACAATAGTATGCTCTTGATCTTCGACAGGAATCTGCACATGCTGAGCTTGAGCAACATTGTTCACTGGAGTCCTCTGAACATTGGTGTCTCCTCTTGTCATAGCTGACATGGCCTCCATGAGTTGATCCAACTGATTCTTCTGGCATGAGAAATCAGAGCAAACGTAGTTCGTACAACTACGGGTGAAAGGTGAAAAAGGGAGCTCGCCAAGACATCGCCGTCTTGTGCCTACGTATTCTCATCTGGCATGAGAAATCAGAGCAAACGTAGTTCGTACTAACGGTGTGTTGATGTTTTTTTATGTACGATGCTATCATGCGCGTTCTAGCATCTTAGGTGTTTTGCTGCTCGCATGTGAGGAGACTTATGCGTACCTGTTTGCGGTAGAACGGACGTAACATATCCTTTTTGAAAGATTGATTAGGTTTTCGCCATGCGAGGGAAGAAGTCACGTTTGATTGATGAGATTGTTTTTGGGGCGAGATAGGTCCTCGGATAGTAACCCCTACGGGTAGTACCCAATTCATTGTCTCAAAGTTTTTGTTATAAAAAAGGTGTGGCGAACGAGGCGTCTTCGTATTGAAAGACGAGCGTCGAAACCACCCTCACTACAGTGGGCATCCCAACACTCGAAGAAGAAGAGGTCTACACCCAATCCTCTCTTTTTAATTCAATACAAAGGGAACTTCGTTCTCTTATTAAAGATGTTTTTGGTTTTGAATGGTAAGTGCTTTTTGCGACAGAGAACCCTACGGTAAACGTCAGCCCTCGGGATAGGAGAAGGCCTACGCCTAACCACTCCACGACCATTCAAGTTTTGTTATGAAAAGAATTTGAAAAATGCACTCGGTATGGAACCGAGGTTTTAGGCGTGGAAGGTTTTGGAAGGAAGTTGTGAAAGTGGAGAGGTGGTGGAAGAAGTCGCGTCTTTGTATTGAAAGACGAGTATCGAAACCACCCACACTACAGTGAATATCTTGATACTCGGAGAGGAAGAAAGTCTACACTTAATCCCCTCTTTTAGTTCAATACAAAGATGATTTGATTTCTTATTGAAAGGGATTTGAAAATGGAGAGAAATGGAAAGAAAGACGTCTTCGTATTGAAATACGAGTGTCTAAACCACCCACACTACAGTGAGCATCTCGACACTCGGAGAGGAAGAAAGTCTACACTTAATCCCCTCTTTTTAGTTCAATACAACGAATTGATTTTAAAGAGATGAGATTTGAAAATGGATGGGAAGCGTCTTCGTATTGAAAGACGAGTGTCGAAACCACCCTCACTACAGTGGGCATCCCAACACTCGGAGAGGAAGAAAGTCTACACTTAATCCCCTCTTTTTAATTCAATACAAAGATAATTGGATTTTGAAGATGGTTTGTCAATGTTTTTGAAGATACACTCGGTACGGGACCGAGGTCTTAGGAGAAAAAGCGTTGAAAAGAAATGGTCTCAGATCCAACGTCATTTATCAATGGTTTGACTTAATAACGATTTACGGAGGTCTCGTCATCGACCAAAACGGTGAAAAATGGGACAAAATGTCCAATAACAAATGCGAAATAAAAAAATCAACTCTATAAAAATAAAATACTAAACGAAATTATAAGCTAAAAGAAAAATAATAAACTTCTATAGGAAAATAACTAAAAAAAAATATATTAAAAAGGTTCTAAATCAAATAAGTATAATATAATATAAAATAATAACATATTTACAAAAATGAAAATCAACATAACTATATGATAAAAACTCTAAAGAGATATAATAGAACTTCTAAGAATATATAAATATATAATATATATACAGTATTTACCAACTGTTAAAAAACACTAAGTAAATATATTTACAAAAAAACTAATATATAAAAGTATTTAAAAAGTAATTTACAATTTATAAAAACAAGACAGGGGTTGGGTATAACCGGCGGGCTTTGAGCCCAAACCAGCAACAATAAAAAAAATAGCCAAAAATTAAAATAATAAAAAGCAAAAAGTAAAATAAAATAAGTAAAAACAACAGGTCTTCTTCCCACTCGCTCTCATTCTCACTTGCGTTCGCCTCTCTCCTTTTTCACGCTCTTTCTGCTTCTTTTTTGGATGACTTTAAAAAAGGTTTGGTTTGAAGGATGGGTGGAGATCAAAAAACAGGTTTCGATTAACGGTGATTTTCGGTTGTTGTTGGGATATGGAGGGGGTTTGTGATGGATGTTCGGACGTAATTGTTTTCTGGGTTTTGAAGTTGTTTGAAGAACGGCGGTCGGAGATTGATAGCGTTTTGGATTGATGGTGGTTTTAGGGAAGAGATTAGGGAAGGTTTGAAAATGGAAGGTAGGTTGTGTGTTGAGCGGATCTGGGAATGGAGTGATGGACGGAAGTTCAAAGCAGTTGGAAGTTTGGGTGATTCGCGAGTTTGCAGATGGCGGTGGTTTAACGGTCGGGGGTGAAGGTTAGCAAGTTTGGTTTCTGGGTCGGCGGGTTGTTTCGGAAAAATACGGTTGAGTTGATGAATGTGAAAGTTGAGTTTATGAGTTTCGGTGGTTCATAAGTAATACGGTGAGTGATGTTCGAAGTGTGAGGTCGGGCGATGGAATTCTGTTTGTGTTGTGTTGAAGGATTTGCGGTTATGTGAAAATGGCGTTACGGAGGTGTTGATGGTATGGGTTTCACGATGGATTGAGGGTGATGTTGGTGTTTCTGTAAGAAATTTTTGTGGATTGGGAAGAAGAGGCACAGGGGCGGCTCAGAGTTTTGGGTTAGGGTTACTGGTCCTAAGTTTTAGGGTTTGGAGGCTGCTGAGTTTAGGGTTGTGTCCTTCTGAAGGGATGATGAATAGGGACCTCCCTATATAGTGCTGTCACGTGGCACAAAACATTAAAAATAAACTTTTTAATAAAAATTGAAAAAAAAAAAATTAAAAAAACAAACAAAAAGGTGCTGGGGGTAGAATTCGAACCCCCATCCTTCAAGGAAATACAAGCAAGGTTATCCGCTGGAGCAAGTATGCGTTTGTAAATAAATCTGCATAAAAAAGTATATGTACACAAATAAAATAATAAAACGGAAAAGACAAACAAAAAGGCTAGGGAAAACGCTGAAGCTGGGATTCAAACCCCTATCCTCTAAGTATATCAGAGACAAGTCCATCCGCTGGGACAAGTACATTTCCATTAATAAACTTAAACAAATAAATATATCTTACATGACAAGCTGATTTGAATAAAAACTAATTTAAACTAATTAATAATTAAACAATAATAAAAGCTAATAAATATTCTATGCTAAAATTAATTCTAATATAATAAATAATAGAATGATAATAACTTTTTAAAAAAGAAAAAATCTAACAAAAACTATTAAATAAAATTGAATACAAATAAATCCTAATATTAATAAAAACCTATTTAATACATAACTCTAAACAACTTATAAGCAAAACTATTAAAACAAAATAAAATAATTTCTATATAAAAATAAAAATCTATTCAAAACTATTTAATATTCTAAAACCTATTTTCTAAACAAAAAATCTATATTCTAAAAATAAACTATTTCTAAAAAATTAAAACTGTTAAAACTCTAGAATAAAAAATCTAAATCTAAAAAATATTTAAATCCTAAAATATCTCTAACAATACTAATTTAATTCTAAAATCCTAAAATGTCTCTAAAATTAAATCAAATCTAATTAATTCTAAAACTAAAATGACTCTAAAAACAAATTAATTCTATGCTTATAAAAATAATCTATTTCTATTCTAAATAAGAAAAAAACTATTTCTAATAAAAATTCAAATAAATTAAACTTCTATATAAAAACTATTAAAATAAAATCTATTCTAAAGAAAGAAATAAATAACTATTCTAAATAATTAAATAAAGCAAAAATAATAAATAAATGCAAAATGCAATGGAAAAACGGGCGAGCACCGAAATGCGCCTATATTATCGACATGGATTGAATTATCACGAGGAAAACAACTTTCGCTCGATTTTGACACTGAACTTCTCGTTTGAATTATTTGAATTGCCTGAAACGCGAGCAAAACGGCTAAAATCCTGATAAATTCAATCCGGCCGATAACACGGGCAAAATGAAACCCAAATGATATGCAGATAAAAACGAAGCAAAAGCCAGTCAAAGCTAGAAAATGGGTGGGCAAATTTTAGGGTGCAACAGTATCTTGTCGGGAAAGCAAGATTGTATTTCCGAGATTGGTTCTAGAAATTGCAGAGTTAGGGACTGGTCTGTTGATTTCTCTGCTGCTTGTGTTAACCTTGATAATTCCAGAATGTCAGCTGATAACCTGTCACAACGGAGTCATTCAAATGAGATTGCAAGCCATTTGAATTTCAGAGTACACTCGGGAGAAAGTGTTGATGTGGACAGCAGTTTATACACCAAAGCTTGGATTGACTCAGTTGATGGCGAGGGAATAAAAGATTACCATGCCATAGAGAGGTGGCAATCTCAAGCAGCGGCAGCTAGTTTTGATTTTTCTAATCCAGCTATACATTTGAAACACGAAGAGGATTCAAATGCCTGTTCAAGGTTACCCAGCTGGAAGCATGATGGAGTGGCAAATGACAGCTCTATTTCACAGATTACTGTGAATAAGGAGAATTCAAAAAGCCATTATCATAATTCAAAAAGTCATTCTCGAGGAGCAGATCGTATCAAACAAGCGGTATCATGAAGCGGCGGGAAATAGAATTCTGTGGTAGCAGAAGCTTTGTTTTTATCCAGACTATTTTCACGTATCAAAGACATCAACTAAGCCATATTCACAAGCTGCAGCAAGAATGAGTAACATGTGAGCCAGCTAAAAATAATCCACGTCACGTAATAAGTTGAAGTCAAAAAGAAAAAGTAACACGTCATAAAGAAGCTGAAGGAAAATTGCAAAAACTACATGAAAAAGTTTCAGCACAAGTCACGCACAACATGCAACAACCAAAACGCACAGAAAATTGCAAAACGGCAAATCACTCTCCCTCACTCTCAATCTATAAATAACACACATACCTCATTCATTTCTGAAAGCTTGAAGAGCCAATTACTCCCTGCAGAATTTTCATCATAACTCCTCAATTTTCTTCAAATTTCACCTTCAAAAAAAATCACCCTCAACCATTCTTCAAGTTTCATCCGATTCAACTCTCTTTTCATTCACAACCTTTCCACATAAAATCTCACCATACTTCAACTTCTTCAACACAACAATCAGAATTTCGCAGTTCAGAAGAAGAAGAGGAATAGGAATTGAAGTGTTACTCGTGATTGGAAGGTAGTTTGAGCTTCACCGATCCGTTACCTCTTGTTGTGATTCTTTGAACTGTTGGTACTGTTGTGAAGAGCTTTTGATTTTAATCTGATCGGTGTAATTTTCGCATCTCGTCGCTTTGATTTGATGGAGTTTTGAACTTATCAGCTTCGGCGTGAATGATTCTCGTGACTCTCCGAGGAAGAAGAGGATGAAACATTTTTGTTTCTGATGCACATTTTGTTTTTTGTTTTTTTTATGTTAATTTGGGCTTAGCCCGTTCCAAACATCACCACCATTTGTTTTTCTTTTAAAACCTCCCTCTCTTTTTTTTAAAAGATTTTCTTTCAATTTTCTTTTAATAATTTTTCTAATATTTGTTTTTCTTTTAAAATAATTTCTTAAAATAGATTTTATTTTGGACCTTGAATTTTGATAAGATCTCATCAATATCAATGGACTTTGGGTGTCGATTTTTATCCACCAAGAGAGGTGATTGATATTGATGATGATTTAATCGATTTAAGATTCAAATTGAAGTTTCTTTTCATTTTAATTCTCTTTCTTCTTCTTTTTTTATTTTGATCGATGAAATCTATGGATCATAGATTGTTGATTATCAAGGTTGTTTAATCTTCATTATTTCAAATCTATGGACGAATAATCATTGAGATAATTCTTCGTACTTTGGAATAGTGATAGATTACATTTGATTAATTGATGAAAAATCTTGATTATGATGAGATCACTACCTCTTTTCTTTTTTGTGTGGCATGTTTTAGGAGAGTGATTTACATATCACTTCTCTAACATGTGTTAACACTAACATTATTATTGACCGGCCTCAGATAGTCGTGGTTTCTACATAAACCCGATTACGATTGCTTAACATAGCGCTAAAGTGTCCCTTAATCGGAAAATGATCATTCGTGGCTCAAACTTATGTTTGAAAGTCCAAGTATGATTAGTTGCTTGTCTTAAGTCCACTACCTATGAAAGTCATTGTTAGGAGGCTTTGATTCTATCAATCCTCTAATGAGTTTTCATTAACCTTGGTCTAAGTGAAAGAATTAATCATCATTGATCATATGTTCTAACCACTAACTACTAATTCACTAACAATATCCTTGTTTAATTTTGTTTATATTCTCTTCTTACTCCTAATTTCTTTATTTTTATGCTTCCATGTTATCATTTTCATATCATATCTTTGTTTATGTTTATGTCATTTCTCTTTTGTCCACTTGGACCATACATTGTTCAAAACACTAATAAAGGATAAAATATCTCTAAAAAACTTGGTTTTGTTAACTTTGTGGTTATGCTCTTGGACTACTCTTAGACCTTGGACTTCATGGACCTTTGGACTTAGAATTAGGACTCTCATTCCTATGCTTGGAGTATTGTGGATTTTAGCCTTTATTTGGCTCGCTCATTAGCTTATGCTTTAAATCGGATGGAATTCTTTTTGCTTGCTATGGAGTGTGCTACAAGTCGGTTAGATTTTTTCTTACCTCTAGCTCTTATTTTGGTTTCTAGGATAGTCACTTCATCTCCTCCCCTTCTTAAATTTTCAAAACTTTCTCCCTCTTTCAAAACCTTCTTGGTTTCAAACTTCAAAACCGCTTTCGCAATAAAACCTTGACTTTTGTCAAGTGATTTTTAAACTTTTGTTCTTCTTAATAAAAGTCAATCAATGTTAATCATGCTTTGACCAATTTCAAAAGACATAAAAAATACAAAAACTCATCAACTCTTTTTGTGCCTTTATGCACTTTTTCACTTTAAAACTTTTCATAAAAGTTTAGACATGATTCATTTCTATAGTTGAGATGTAAGTCTCCTATTCCCCATATTATTAAGACTTTGACATTTTCCACGTTGATGTTGAGTGATAGTCTTGTTGATAATCCAAGCAAATCCTCCATCTTTATGTGACGCAGATGTTGTCTTAATACTCGTTGGTGAATAGTCGCAATTTTCTCCTTAAAATGATGACTTGTCTTTACATCTAAAATCAATCAAAACCAACAAATTTTTGTCATTTGTACCACGAACTACGGGGTTTTGATCCTATATTGCACTTTGTGGGTACGTAGGCATGAGACGATAATTCTCTCCAAACACAAAAATCTAAAAAAATAATTCTCTTCTCATCTCCCCAATCTCTTTTCAAACAAACCATTTTCAAACCAAAAAACGTAAATATTTCAAAGGGCTCCTATAGAGTACTATAGACGTTTTGGGTGCTAACATCTTCCCATTGCGTAACCAACCCCCTTACCCCGATCTCTGTTTCTTGTTCTTGTTTTAGAACTCTTTGGTTTTGTTCGCTCTTTTTCCTTTCCTTTATTTGGATAAAATAAAAGTGCGGTGGCCACTCTTGTTTTTTTTTGAGTTAAGTTAATTAATAACTTACGCTCACGATTTTTACCGCTACACATGTCACCCAAAGTGTGCCATACTAAACATCCAAACTGTTGAAAAGAACTCTCCAACAACTCTTTCTCAGGTAGCTTAAGGCTCGTAACGTACGACATCAGTTAACCTTTATTACTGTATTTTAATTTGTTTTGAGATGAGAAGAGAGAACGAACATGTTCAACTAAAGGGGGGACTATCAAGTCCTAATGTTGTCATGCCAAGGATTCATCCTATGGTAGAGGTTTGAAACAGGGAACTCCTAGAAGTTATCATGCATAGGTTTCAACCTAAAGTTCTAATCATCACTTCCTTATCAAAGGAAGTGAGATTCCTAGGGGATCATGTCAATGAGATACAGAAACAGATAAAGCATCAGCTTAAACAGTAAACAGTAAACGACTGTAAAATGCATGCAATGCAAGTGAGGGAGGAAATGTGTGTGGGGCATCAGCCTCCACAAGCTCATCTCAACCTCAAGCCAAATATGAATAACTGCAATCATATAGAGGAAATAACATGCTATCAAGCAAACACAACAACTGCAATCATACAGAAGAAATGGAATAAAATGCCATCAAGCAAATACAAACCACAAAGGCAAGGGAGCGGGGCTCTACCGAATACCCGCAAGCAAAGCCATACAGTAACAATACAAGCAGAGGGAGCAACTCAACCTCTAGTGCAATCATGCTCCTAGTTTACACAATCTAAACATGAACTTATTCTAATGCATCAAGCAAATCAAACAAGCCACACCAATACAGTTGCACAGCAAGCAAACAGACAATCAAGAAAGCAAATCAACAGCTTCCCCAGCTTCACAGCAAAGCAACTCTGACATCAGTTCAGTCCTCGGTCTGTAACTGCTCTTCAAGTCTTCCATCTTTAATAGCAAGTGTCAACTTGCTTCTTCAAGCTTTCAATACATCACATATAAGTATCAACTTATTTTTTCTTCTTCAAGCCTCAGCTCCAAAGTAGACTCCACCTTCAGGCTTCAATGCATTGAACTCACAAGTATCAATTTGCTTTCCAACCTCAAGCTTCAGCTTCTTCATTCAATCTCCAATGGATTCCCCTTATCAGCATCAACTTGTTTTTCATCTTCTTCAAGCTTCATCTCTTTCTTCAATCTCAGCTTGATCTTCTTCCCACAAGTGTCAACTTCTTCCTCTTGATCTTCAAGCTTCAGCTCCAATGGCAGTCACCAAGAACAAAGAAGTAGCAACTTCTAGCCTCTTCACTCTTCTAACAAGGAATTCCATCCTCTTGCAAGGGAGAAAGATTCATCTGATAAGAGCAAGGTTTGGATAATAGACAGCAGAGTGAAGACCAAAGGTCACCACTAAGCATCCTATCATCAGAGAAAGGGACCCTCAAAGGTTCTACCAACTTGTAAAGAGCCACACATCCTACCAAAGGAGGGATGAGGCATTCACAAGGGGACCTTACATCATAGGGAATAATGGAAGTGATCAACACCTTCCATGTTTATGAAGGAAGAGAATCTATCTAGAAGCTCTGCCTACAAACCCTAATCTCAACACCTAATCAACACTACACGAAAAGAGGGGAGATCTTCACATTCAAGCTTCCTCATTCATTCCATGGTAGCCCAAGCTTGCCTTCAACACCATCCAAGAGCAAGAGAGGCCAAAACCCTAATCTAAGGTGTTGCACCCCAAAAATTGACCAACATTTATTTACCAAGCTTGTGTTTACCTAGCATGATCATCTGCTTCTCATTGATATGTGTGCAGTAGATCAAGAGGTATGAGTACAAATCAAGACTTTGAAGCTAGCCAAGAAGGTTATTCAAGTGTTCAAAGGTTGATATCTTTGTCATAAAACTCAAGAGATCCTCAGAGAGATTGGTTGAAACCAAGGTTGTGTGTCTCATAACTTGAGAGTTGTGGGAGCTCCTCAGATGATTCTGAGACTATGAGGATGGACTTGAAGCTTTGAGAAGGCTTATGAGGTGTCTTGAAAGCCATCATGAGGCCTAGAGAGGTCATTGTACAAGAATTCAGAAAACTCAGCCATGAGTGGTGGAATTAGGGTTTGACTGGGTCAACCCTAGGTCAACTGATGATTTGGAGAGGGTTGAGACCTAATCCAAGGGCCATGTGGTCATGAATTGATGCATTGAGATGCTATAAGGATGATTCCTCGACCAACTCATCATGACTGAGGAGTTTGAGAAGTTTCAAGCTAGGGTTTCTAAGGCTTGACAGTGTAAAATCCCCTAGTTTGATCCCTATCTTCAAGGCAGTGTATCTCAAGATGTGATTGTCATATCATCTTCCCCACAACATGAATGTTGTAGGTCTTGCTCTTAGCTTTAATTTGAGTACTAGAAGTCCTTGATAGGATTTGTAGAGCCCAAGTTATGACTTTGACAAGTTACAGGTCATCTGAGGTATGTGAATATGGGTCCTTGAAAGTCACCCAACTTGCATCCAACTTTTGCCCAAGTAGGATGATTCCTATGAACTCTTGGTCAACATGAATGTTGTAGATTATCTTATTAGATTTCTAGAGATTACTAGAAGTCCTTGATAGGATTTGTAGAACTCAACTTATGGCTTTGACAAGTCAAGGGCATTTTGGTCACTTGGAGGTTATAGGTCATTCAAGCATAAGGCCATATCTCCTATTTCCAAGCTTCAAATGGAGACATCTTCAACATCAAACTTGCTTAGAATGATGTTTTAAGGCTATTAGGGAGGTCATGAGATGTTGAAAAGGCTTGTATCAAAAAGTGATAAAAATGACCTAAAATGGAGGCATAAGTTAAATAAGTTGAAATTGGAAATTGGAAATCCCAAGTTACACATCCAAACCATGTCATATAATAGGTCATTTTGAATCTAAAAGACATTCTAAAAACAATGGTTCAGCCACAATTTTGATTTGAGGCCTAGATCATGGGGCTGCTTTGGAAATGGCTTGCTTGCATCTTAAGGCACAAATGCAAAACATGAAGAAACTCAATGAACAAGTTAGTTATGCATCTCAACATATCATATATCTCATATAAGGATAACTTCAAGTCAGAATTGGTAGTTACAAGGGCTATGGCATGAGATAGAACATAAGGAGAAGTGAATTCATAATACCATGACATGAGATTTCCAATTTCTCATTGGAAGGTGCTAGATGGTTCTAGATGATTCTAAACCACTCTATATAACATGTAGAACTTGCTCAGATGCAAGGTTGGTGTAAGATTTGAGAGAAGACAGAGTTGGCCATTTCACTTGCCTTCATTGCAAGTTGAAAGGGAATTCCTTATTCTGAACCATTTCCATTCATTCTTTCCATTCATACACACTCCATTGATGATAGTGAAGCTGTGTAGAACAATTGGAGAGCAAAACCAGGGTGATTTGAAGAGATAGCATTTGGATTTTCAAGGTTGTGAGTCAGAATCGAATTCTGAGATTCAAGCACTCTCCCTCAAATCTTTTGCAAACCGTAGCAAGATCATCATCCAAGGAAGCTTTCTGAGGAATTTCAAGGCTTGAAGTGAAGGTTTTCACCATCTGTTGATCAAGAAATACCAGGTTTGCAAAATTCACTCTACACCATAATTTATGCATCTTTAGGTAGAATTGTTAGTGTAGAAAGGTTAGAGACACATAGGTGATCATTTCTGGAGAGTTAGGGATCAATTGATGATGATTGAGTTATGGACACCATTTCTTTGATGATCAAGAACTCGTGGTATAGTGAGATATAATGCATGTGTGATAGCTTATTTCAACCAGTGAAGTGTGGTGATCATTTTAGTACCAAGAAATCCAAGAATTGTTGAAGTTGAGGATTGACCATAATTTCAATCTTGAATCGTGTTTCATGTTGGAGGAGGTTTTAGTGTAATCTAGGGTTATGATTGTACTCAGCATGAAAAATGGAGCATGTTAGTGTTTTGAATTGTTAAATTTGATGATGATTTGAGGGCATACGATGGGAGGGAAATCTGAAGTTTGAAACTCTGTTCATGGTGGTTTTCCCTCCAAACCCTAGCTGAAGGTTGAAGACGACCCCTCATCCGTCAGATCGTGCTTGACTCATTGACCTCACCCAGATCCAAGGGCCACGACATAACCTCACGTTTTGAAAGGGAATTCTGAAGACATGATGAAACGTAGCGTTTCATTAAAAGAAGTTCTTGGGCTTTAGTAAAGAAACAACTATCCACACCCCCAATCACGGCCCATGGTTGAAATTAACTGGAAATGTTTACTATCCACACCGTTTCATTTTCTTTTTCTCTTCATTTTATTAATTGTTTTTCTAAATTAATATGGGCCCAGTACGCATGACTAAATGCACCCCCCCACTCTGAGCCCATTCATGAAATGAACTGTCCATAGTTGCTATCTACACCACATCATTTCATATTTTCATTTCTTTTTCTCCATTTTATGATAAACTTGGAAAAATCATAATAAATAGTAAATTAATGATTTTTAAGTGGGAACTTTTGCTCCCTTTTCATGTTCATGTCTAGAAAATTATCAAATAAAAATATTTTCATTTCATGCATTTTTATTATTTTGTGTATTTTCTATTTTAATAGCTTTTTAATTCTTTTATGTTGATACATGAATTTGTAGAATTTTGTTTAGCTAGTTCCCTTCATATTTTTAGGCCATTCTTTTTAGGATAGTTAGATTAGGACTTTAGCTTCCCCCTGGATTTATTCTATAATTTTGTGATTAATTTTAGGTTAGTTTTGCTTAGATGACATTACGTTGTGTAGAATTAGGTTAATCCTTAACATAGGTCCACAATAACATTAGAATCTTGGGTTTCTAGGTCAAGATAGACATTGGGGCATATAAGGGAATTAAGGGTAGATGTATAGGATCCCCTAGAAATTACATTAGGTTTTAATATAGTGTTATACTATTTTTAGATGATTTTTGTAGTTGATGATTGTTTGTGTTGCCCTTGTGGGCTTGTATTTTTGTTTGCTTTGCTTTGTGGGCTTGGAGAGCTTGGTTTTGCTTTGAGGAGCATGGAGGAGCATAGTAGGAGCATTGAGGAGCATTGAGGAGCTTGAGAGCTTGATCTTGTTTGTTTTCTTGTTTGTTTTAGGGTTAGGGATTAGGAAGAGTTTAGACCTCGTTAACTTCTTTCTTAAACATGGATGGTATCTTTCACCTCCATTCCTCCCTATGATTCAAAGTCCTTCCATGGTATACACCTCTCTCCTTTGGAGGGAGAAGTGATGATACCTAGGAAGTAGAACTTTTGAGGGAACCATTCCTTTGATGTTGAACCCTTATAGGTCACCTTTGGTGGTCAATAAGCAGTTTAACATCCCAGCTTATCCAGTTAAGTGAGTTCCTCTGGTTTGATTATCTTGAGAGATGCTGAGCTTGAGTGTGAAGATGAAGACTTCATTGAAGAGGATGAACCCTTGGGCATTGCCATTCCAGCTGAAGCTTGAAGAGCAACCAGAGCAAGTTGATACTTGAAGACCCCTGAAGATGAAATAAAGACTGAAGGATGAATTTAATACTTCTAAGTGATTGAAGAATACTCTAAGCAGCTGAAGCTTGCAAGGAGAAGACCAAGTTGAGACTGGGAGAGCTTGGAAGCTTGAAGAACAAAGGAAGTTGATACTTACTTTGATACCTGGAGATCCTGAAGGAGCCAAGTTGATACTTGTGATTAATAGTGAAGCCTGAAGGTGGAACTGATCAAGGAGCTGAAGCTCAGAGAAGATAAGTTGAAACTTATGTTGAAGGGTTGAAACCTGGAAAAGCAAATTGATATTTGTCAAGAGTGATGGAAGTCTGAAGACTGAGTTGCTGTTGGAAGAGCTGAAGCTTGAAGTTGAGAGAGGAGTTGAGCTGCTTCTCTGTTTTCTTTTCTGTATTGACATGTTTTGTTTGACTTGCTTGATGCATTAGAATAGGTCCATATCTAGACTAGGTAGAATCTAGGAGCATGATTGCACTAGAGGTGGAGTTGCTCCCTCTGCTTGTACTGTTACTGTGTGGCTTTGCTTGCGGGTATTCGGTAGAGCCTAGCTCCCTTGCCCATGTGGTTTTTGCTTGCCTGATGGCATTTTATTTCATTTCTTCTGTATGATTGCAGTTTACTGTATTGCTTGATAGCATGTTGTTTATATTTCAGTATGATTACTATTATCCATTCTGGCTTGAGGTTGAGATGAGCTTGTGGAGGCTGAAGCCCCACACACATTTCCTCCCCCACTTGCATTGCATGCATTTTACTGTTAAGTTGATGCTTTGTCTGTTTTGGTGTATCATTGACATGATCCCTTAGGACTCTCATTTCCTTTGATAAGGAATTGATGATAGAATTTTAGGTTGAAACCTATGCATGACAACTTCTAGGAGTTCCCTGTTCAAACCTCAACCATAGGATGAATCCATGGCATGACAACAGTAGGACTTGATAGTCTCCCTCCTAGTTGGGCCTGTTCTCTTCTCATCTCAAAACAGTTTAAGATACAGTAATCGTGAATGATTTCTTTCGTACGTTACGAGCCTTAAGCTATCTGAGAAAGGATTGTGGGAGAGTTTCTTTTCCACTGTCTGGATGTTTAGTATGGTACCCTTTGGGTGACATGCGACGCATTCACTCTCAGGTCATAGTCTCTAGTGCGATTGAAATTGCAAACACAATAAAAAAGACTTCTTTCGTAAAAGACAGGAAATAAACCGTAGTTTCTCGAACTACGTAAGCTCTGATCTCTCATACCTGTTGAGAGTACGTAGGCACAATACTGATGTATTGGCGAGCTACCTCCTCCCATAACCCGTCGTAGGTCGAACTACGTTGACTCTGATTTCTCGTTCTCTGATGAGAATACGTAGGCATAAAGCGCGACGCTTTGCCGAGTCATTTTTATTTTCTGTTTAAGCCAGCCTTGATAGGTAGATAGATAAAACCAACTCGTCCAAGTAAACACAACAAGCGTGGATCCCGTCGAGTACGACGGACGTGAGGGGTGCTAATACCTTCCCCTTGCGTAACCGACCCCCGAACCCAGACAATGGTTGCGACGACCTTGTCTTACCCTTTTTCGTTAGGTTTTTTCGATCGTTTCCTTTCCCGCTCTGAGGGATAAATAACGAAAGGTGGCGACTCTTATGTTGTGCCGACACCTTATTTTCGCGCAAGCGACAGCTGGCGACTCTGCTGGGGACTTCAACGGTTCCCTGCGAGAGTCAATCCTAGCGCTTGTATGTTTACTTGTTGGGTTGCGTTTATTTATCGCATTTTACTTCTTGCACTTTATTTCCCGCATTTTATTTTCAGTATAATATGATTATATGTGTTGTTATGGGAAGGGGCATTCTGATGAGTGAGAAGCCAGACCCAGGCTTGAGTACACCATAGAATTAGTTGTGGAAATTAGTGGGCGCATGCTTGCTTTGTAGGCACTAGTGTCTCATGAAATCCACGCTCAGACGAGGTTCTCCCGGTTGGCTTCTCTTTCAACTCTTTGGGTTGAGACGGTTGCTGGTTTGGTGGATTGTCGACTCTGGGGACCAATCATTTGTGATTCAGCCGAGTGAGGCCGCTTCATGAGCTGGTGATGCCACATCTTCTGGGTATCGTATCACCCCTCTTGAATCTCTGTGACGCTGATGAACGCATAGGATGCCGAACTTGAGTCAGTTTAGGTCCATACCTATGAGCAGGGTTGGGTTTATTGCAGGAAACTTTGACCTTCAGACCACCTGGTTTTCTTAACAGTGAATCAGTTTTGTTGGTACCGGAGTTTCTCAGTTGCAGATTTGTCTGTTCTTGATAGAGCAGGTTTTGATCAGAGGATCTTATCATCAGATGTATGTCTGTTCTTGATAGAGCAGGCTTTGATCAGAGGATCTTATCATCAGATGTGTATTTGTTCTTGATAGAGCAGAGTTTTTGTCATCAGTTGGTTGTTCTTGATAGAGCAGATTTGGGGTCTGAAGATCTCATCAGCAGATGTTGGCTGTTCTTGATAGAGCAGATTTGGGGTCTGAAGATCTCATCAGCAGATGTTGGTTGTTCTTGATATAGCAGATTTAGGGTCTGAAGATCTCATCAGCAGATGTTGTTTGTTCTTGATAAAGCAGATTTTTGAGTGGGGTCTGAAGATCTCATCAGCAGATGTATGTTTGTTCTTGACAGATCGGATTTCTTGGTCCTACATCAGAGGTCCTTATTATCAGACACTCGTTCTTGAGCAGAATTATGATCCTATGTATACGGCCCTATCAGATGGTTGTTCTTGACAGAACAGATTTGTGGTCCTACACCAGGGTTTCTTCTTAGTGGTTGTTCTCGATAGAGCAGCATCATGGTTTTGTTGATACAGAATCTCCACAGCACCAGTTGCCCTGATCTCTTATTGCATGATTGCATTTTGCATTAGTTTGCATATTCATTTGCATTTCATTAACGTGTGTCTGTGTTGCAGGTACCGTTTTCCCCGATCCAGGATTTCTTGCCTCCTATTGTATTGTTATGGGTTCTCTGAGGAAGACCGTGGCTTACAAGTTCCCTGCCCCTGATGTGGTTAAGTTGATTGGTTTGATAGCTCTAGCAGATGATTCTGTGAGGGATGAGTTCAGAAAATCTTACGGCAGGTTGCTCAGTTTAGTTCATAAACCTTCTGTGTTTGAGTTGAATGGGTTGCACGCTCTGCTGCAGTTCTACGACCCTCCGCTGAGATGTTTCACTTTCCAGGATTTTGTTCTCGCACCCACGCTAGAAGAATATGCTGATTTGCTAGGTGTGCCTATCAAGAGGCAGATGCCTTTTGTTCACATGGATGCTGAGCCTGATCTGGCTGGTTTAACTCCTTCACTTCACTTGGACGCCTCCGAGTTAGTATTGACTAGTTGGAACAAGGTTCCTGGGTTCTCCTTGCAGTTCCTAGTGGGTAAGGCTCAGCAGTGTGCCAAAGACGGATGTTGGCTCGCGTTCAATGCCATCCTCGCTCTATGCATATACGGCATCATTTTGTTCCCCAATATGCCCAATTTTTTAGACTTCTATGCATTTCATATCTTTGCTTCAGGGAATCCAGTCCCTACCTTGATAGGAGATGTCTATCATTCAGTCCACTACAAAAACGAGAACAGGAGGGGGAAGAACGTCTCATGATGTGTACCCTTGCTTTACAAATGGCTTGATAGCCATCTGCCCAAGAGGGGTCCTTTTGTCTTGTCTGCAGCCACAGCTGAATGGTCCGAGCGTCTGATGAGTTTATCTGCAGAGGATATCGATTGGTTCGACAGAGATAGGTTGGGTACTGAGGTGATCTTCAGTTGCAGCAGGTTTCCAAACGTGCCTTTGATAGGCAGGAAGGGCTGTATAAACTACAATCCATCGTTGCTGGTTCGACAGTTCGCATATGCTTTGAGAACTCCGCCGAAGGATGAAGAGGTGCAGGAATCTTTGTACCTCACTGGTCTTCTAGAGGGGGATCTGTTGTCCAAGCTTCAGCGCGCGTGGAATGGTATCAGTAAGCGAGGAAAACCTTTGTTGGGAAAAAGCAACAATCAAGCCTACCCTCCGTATGTAACTTGGATCAGAGCCAGAGCCGACGCTATAGGGATGTCGTTTCCTCATGCCAAGCCAGAAAGCCCTCCAATGATCAAAGAGCCTACTACTGTGCCCATTCAGCAGCATAATCAGGTGTTAGCTGAGCGGGATGAATTGAAGCGGGTGAACGAAGAACTGGAGAAGGAATTAGCTCAGCTCCGAAGCGAGAGGAACGAAACCGTTCATTCTTTCAAAAGGAAGACAGAGTTGGTGAACCAGCTGGGTACAGACCTGACAAAGCAGATAGCCGAGCGTGAACGCATGGGTCGAGACTTCAAAGCTGTCAACGACGTACTGGCTATGAAGAAGCAGCATTTGGACGAGGCATATCAGAGGATATCTAAGTTCAACCAGCACTGGAAGGCTTCCCTGGCCACCAGGAAAGAGCGGGAGGATAAGCTGATGCTACAGATCTCCAAGCTGGAAGCCCAGGTGAAGGACAGTGAGAAGAGGTTTGATGAAGAAACCGCCCGCAGATACGCCGCCGAAGGCTAGCTCAACAAAGCTCTCGCTAACCTGAAGGAGCGCAAGCTGACGTTTGAGTCCAAAAAGCGGAAATTAGAAGATTGCTTCGGTGAAGGAGCATGGGAAGGTTCGATCGAAGGACTTCAGTACACCATTGTGCAGAGGGAATTACTCGTCGAGGGGTTACTCACTCTGCCAGATCATCCAGAGACGAAGGAGTTGTTAGAAGAGTATCGCGCCCGTTGCCGTACTTGACTATTTGTTGTCCTTTTGTTTTGATCATTGTTGTATGCTGACCATCACCAGGCTTGTTGGCTGAGGTCACGCTGTTGATTCATCTTGTACTCGCTGACGCTATGTACTGCCTTGATAGGCCTTCTTTATATATGAAATTGTTGTTTCCATGATTGGACCCAGACTTCTTTTTATTATCAGCACTGGCACTCAGGCACTAGGATCGGGGGAGATCTCCCAAACACACAGACACACACATGCATTTGCATGACGAGCATTTTGTTGTTTTTCCTAACCCTTTAGTGTTTACAGGTTTTTCAGGTTTACAGGTTGTCCCAAGTTGATTCAGGTGGTTCCAGGATTGATCAGAGACTAATTCACCGTTATCCGACTAGAGCTAATTAGACTAGAATCATGGATCAAGTGCAAACTGATGTTCAGGAGCTCCGCGAAAGGATGGATCGCTTCATGGAGCTCATGCAAGTGGTCGCCAACGGCCAAGATCAGCTCAGAACTTTGTTTCAGCCTTTGATCTCCAGGGTTGATAGCAACGGCGTGCTCCACAGTGGGACCATGCCTACTCCTCCACCAGTTGAAACTCTGCAGAATGGTGTCCCCGTGGCCGGGGCAACGGAAGTGCTCATGGCAATGTGATGGCCAACATCGGACTCAATACGGCGGGCGTCGGTAATGGGAGTCTGGGAGCTAATGTCAATGTCGGGCCAGGAAACGGCAATGCAGGCGTCGGGAATTTCTTTATGCCTCAGCCATGGCTTGAGGATCATCAGGATGATGTGTTCTCTCAGAAAGGTGCTGAAGGAGAGCTGAATGCTGAAACGCGGCTTAGATTCAAAGCACTTGAAGATAAAATGAGAGACATTGAGAATCAGAATACTTTGGGCGTTGATATGTCCAAGCTGGGATTAATTGCTGATTTCAAGGTGCCTCCTAAGTTCAGGGTACCTGACTTTGAGAAATATAAGGGCACCACTTGCCCTCGTGTCCACCTGAGATCGTATTACAGGAAGATGTCTGCTCATTCAAAAGACGAGAAGTTGCTGATGCACTTCTTCCAAGACAGTCTTTCTGGACCATCCCTCGAGTGGTACATGGGCCTGGAGCCCACTAGCGTGCGCACATGGAAGGATCTTGCTGAAGCATTTGTGCACCACTACCAATACAATAGCGACTTGGCCCCAAACCAAGTTCAGCTGCAGAACCTGTCGTAGAGGAACAATGAAGGGTTTAAGGAGTACGCCCAGCAGTGGCGTGAGTTGGCAGCCAGGGTTCAGCCGCCGATGGTTGAACGAGAGCTCGTACAGATGTTTGTAGCCACCCTCCCAGGGGTTTACTATGAAAAATTGGTCAGCGGTATGTCTGGGACGTTCTCAGCTCTCATTATCATGGGCGAGCACGTCGAGAATGGAATCAAGATCGGGAAAATTCAAGGTGAGTCATCCTCAGCTGAAGGAGGCGGAAAGAAACCTTATGATGGCAAAAGGCGAGAAGGAGAAGCGAGCGCTGTGACCAACGCTCGAAGGAAGGGCAAAGGCCCTCAGCAGCAGATAGCCAGTATAAATATCCCAGCGGCTTCGCAGCAGCAGCAGCAGCAACCGAATCAACAGGGATATAGAAAGTACCAGAATCGGGCATCTTTGACAAACCGTCACTTCGAGGCACCGCCCATGTCGTACGCGCAACTCTTGCAGACTTTGCTTCAGTTACAGTTGGTCCAGAAGAGGACGATGGCTCCCTTGACAGGGGCACCTCCACCAGGGTACGACGCAAACGCCACTTGCGATTTCCACTCAGGGGCACCAGGCCACACAACCGAGAACTGCAAAGCCTTCAAGCACAAGGTGCAGGACTTGGTGGATGCCAAGATCATTAACTTCTCCGATAATGTGCCCAATGTCACGAAGAATCCTATGCCGAATCATAGGGGAGGCGGAGTGAACACCATTATCGAAGAAGAGAGTGCAGATATGTTGACTGATGTCAGAGATCTGAAGACGCCGCTTAGCTTCGTTAAAGCTAAGTTGCTGAAAAGAGGGTTCTTTCCAGGTTGCAGAGAGCTATGCATGGACTGTGCCACACATTCTGACGGATGTGAGCAGTTGGTAGAAGGAATTCAAAGTCTGATGACTGAGGGGATTCTGCAGTTTAGGCAGAGGGCTGAAAGTGGACCACGAGAGGTAGTGCTAAAGCAGGCCGATGAAGTCGCCACCATCACCATCCCTCGCCGGCCAATAACTATCTCTGCGCCCAGACCGCCTACGATCACTATCACTAAAGCTGGGCTGATACCCTTCGAGAGCACTAACGCCGTTCCGTGGCATTATGGGGCTGAAGTCTACTGCAACGGACAAAGGTTGGAGCTAGAGCTGTATGGGTCGACTGTAGAGAACCTTGCAGGAATCAGTGGTATTACTCGCAGCGGAAGAGTATTTGCACCGCCAGAGGTCGTGACGGATAAAGCGGTCAAAGCTGATGCGGCCGATAAAGGGAAAAGCAAAGTTGTCGAAGAGGTCCCGCGTGGGGCAGAAACAGACTTGCTTGTTAAAGATGCCGAGGAGTTTATGCGGTTGATTAAAAAGAGTGACTACAAGATTGTGGATCATCTCCATCAGACGCCATCGAAGATTTCCATTCTCAACTTGTTGCTGTGTTCTGAAGCACACCGCAATGCGCTACTGAAGGTGTTGAACGCCGCATATGTACCACAAGAAATATCGGTGAATCAGCTAGAGCAGGTTGTAGCCCACGTTAATGTTCGGAATGGACTAGGGTTCACAGACTTAGAGCTAACGCCAAAAGGGAGGAATCACAATAGCGCCCTGCACATCTCGATAGAGTGTAGGGGCACAATCATGTCGCACGTGCTGGTGGACACAGGTTCGTCACTTAATGTTCTTCCGAAGAAGGCGTTAATAAAGTTGGATACTCGTGGAGTGATCTGCACACCCAGTGATCTGGTTGTGAAGGCGTTTGACGGAACTAAATGCCACGTTTTCGGGGAGGTGACCCTGCCGATCCAAGTCGGTCCGGAAACGTCCAACGCGGTCTTTTATATTATGGACATCATGCCTGCCTACAGTTGTCTCTTGGGCCGGCCATGGATCCATGCTGCTGGTTCCGTGACCTCCATGTTGCACCAAAAGCTCAAGTATGCTGTCGGGGGAAGCATCGTAACCGTGTGTGGTGAGGAGGACATAATGGTGAGCCATTTGTCATCATTTAAGTATGTTGAAATGGATGGCGAGATCCATGAAACTCTATGCCAAGCGTTCGAAGCCGTCAAAGTGAAGGGCGTAGCTCCTGTGGTCGCCAAAAAATCAAGAGATGAATCTCTCCTCATTCAAGGAGGCTCGGGCCGTTATCCAAGCCGGATCTACCACAGGTTGGGGGCGAGTTTTGGAGATACCCAACAAGCAGGATAAGTTTGGGTTGGGATATTCTCCTGGAGCTGAAGCTTCTTCTTCTTCATCTAGCAGTGCGTCTCGAGGTAAAGGGCCGATCCAATTTACCAGTGGCGGAGTGATTTTCGAAAGCATCAACGCGATGTCTGAAGACAGCGGGGATAGCGATTATGACCTCGACTCTTGGATTCAGCCAAGCAAGCCGGGCGAGGGCCTCAGCAATTGGACCATCAAGGATATCATCCAGATGACAAGTGAAGAGTAATGATTTACTTTTTCCAATCATTGTACAACCCTATGCCCTACCCGGGGCATAGCGGTTTTATTGTCAGGGCCTTGTTGGATTATGTATATGCATTTTGTTAATAAATCAAAGGCGTTTTCTTCGTATTCAAATATTGTGATCTCTGTTATTCCTGTTTTATATTTGTTTTGAAAAACAATTAAATGGCAATGGGGTCTGTGCTAACCTGCACATCCTTGTTTTAAAACTTAACCCTTGTTATTGCAGGATCCACATAACAGATGACATCGACTCTGGACCTTCTACGGCTCACTTCGACTTCGATTGCCCGATCTATCAAGCCGATGAAGAGATTGATGAAGACGAAGACCTTCCTGAAGAGTTGGCCCGCTTGTTGAAATAAGAGGAAAAAGTTATTTTGCCTCATGAAGAGGAGATTGAAATCGTGAACCTGGGTTCTGAAGAGCTCGTCAGAAACATCAGGATAGGGGCTGCATTGCAGAGTGATGTCAAGCAAAGATTGGTCGAGATACTTCGAGAGTATAGTGACGTCTTTGCTTGGTCATACGAAGATATGCCCGGACTTGACACGGACATCGTGGTCCACCACTTGCCGCTGCGAGAAGATTGCCCTCCCGTTAAGCAGAAGCTTAGGAGGACGAGACTAGATATGGCCGTTAAGATCAAAGAAGAAGTGCAAAAACAGCTTGATGCTGGCTTCTTAGCGGTCACCACTTACCCTCCGTGGGTCGCCAACATAGTGCCTGTACCGAAGAAGGACGGTAAGGTACGCATGTGCGTCGATTATCGGTATTTAAATAGGGCGAGCCCTAAAGATGATTTCCCGTTGCCTCATATCGATGTGTTAGTCGACAATACAGCCCAGTTCTCCGTGTTTTCGTTCATGGATGGCTTCTCCGGTTACAACCAGATCAAGATGGCGCCGGAGGACATGGAGAAAACGACGTTTATCACTCCCTAGGGAACGTTTTGCTACAAGGTAATGCCTTTCGGTCTGAAGAACGCAGGGGCCACTTACCAACGAGCAATGGTAACTTTGTTTCATGATATGATTCATCATGAGATCGAGGTCTATGTTGATGACATGATTGCGAAGTCCCAAACGGAGGAGGGACATCTGGTCAATTTGGTGAAGCTTTTTGAGAGGCTTAGGAAGTTCAGGTTGAGGCTGAATCCTAACAAATGTACTTTCGGAGTATGGTCCGGAAAGTTACTGGGGTTTATCGTGAGTGAGCGAGGCATCGAGGTTGATCCTGCGAAGATAAAAGCAATACAAGAAATGCCAGCGCCGAAAATAGAAAAAGAAGTTCGTGGTTTCTTGGGCAGAATAAACTACATTGCAAGGTTTATCTCTCAGCTCACGGCCACGTGTGAACCGATGTTTAAGCTTTTAAAGAAAGATCAGGCAATTATCTGGAATGAGGATTTCCAGAAGGCATTTGACAAGATAAAGCAGTATCTCCAAGAACCTCCAATCTTGATACCCCCAGTGGCTGGACAGCCTCTAATCATGTACTTGACAGTTCTTGAGAATAGTATGGGGTGTGTTCTCGATCAACACGACGAGACGGGCAGAAAGGAGCATGCCATTTACTACTTGAGTAAAAAGTTCACTGACTGTGAATCTCGCTACTCGATGCTAGAGAAGACGTGTTGTGCACTAGCCTGGGTTGCCAAGCGTCTACGACAGTACATGCTCAATCACACCAATATGCTAATTTTGAAGATGGATCCGATCAAGTATGTCTTCGAGAAGC
Source organism: Lathyrus sativus (assembly GCA_963859935.3). Taxonomy (NCBI): domain Eukaryota; kingdom Viridiplantae; phylum Streptophyta; class Magnoliopsida; order Fabales; family Fabaceae; genus Lathyrus; species Lathyrus sativus. The sequence continues at coordinate 105,269,068 of OZ012737.1, forward strand.
AGGCTCTTTCGGGCAGGATTACCAGATGGCAAATGGTGTTAACGGAATATGATATTCAGTACGTGTCCCAGAAGGCCATCAAGGGAAGTGTACTGTCTAATTACCTCGCCGAACAGCCGATCGAGGATTACCAGCCGATGAAATTTGAATTCCCCGATGAGGATATCATGTTTCTCAAAGCGAAGGATTGCGATGAACCGTTGCCCGACGAGGGGCCAGATAGAAAATCCCAGTGGAAATTGATATTCGATGGGGCGGTTAATTCCTATGGAAGTGGCATCGGGGCAATCATCACGACTCCCCACGGATCCCACATCCCGTTCACTGCGAGACTGACGTTTCCAGTCACTAATAACGAGGCGGAGTACGAAGCATGCATCATGGGTCTAGAAGAGGCAATTGATTTGAGAATCAAGAACCTAGACGTATATGGTGACTCGGCGCTTGTGATCAACCAAATTAAAGGGGAGTGGGAGACTCTTCAATCAAATTTGGTGTCGTTCATGAACTATGCCAGAAGGCTACTTCCGTTCTTTGATCGAGTGGAACTCCATCATGTGCCCAGAGCAGAAAATCAGATGGCTGATGCCTTAGCCACGTTGGCTTCAATGTATAAAGTCAATTTTTTGGAATGAGGCTCCAAGAATTGTCCTTTCCCGTCTTGATAGACCGACATTCGTCTTTGCAATCGAGGAAGCCGCCGACGACAATCCATGGTTCCATGACATCCAGACTTTCCTTATGACTAAGGAGTATCCTGCGGGTGCGTCAACCCAGGATAAGAAGACTCTGAGGAGGCTGTCTGGAAATTTTTATCTCAATCCTGATGGAGTGTTGTATAAGAGAAACCACGATCTCGTGCTACTCAGATGTGTAGATGAGAAGGAGGCGAGTATGCTCATGGAAGAAGTCCATGAAGGCACATTTGGTACGCACGCCGGCGGGCATGCTATGACAAGAAAGATCCTGAGAGTAGGATACTACTGGCTGACGATGGAATCAGATTGCTTTAAATTCGTGAAGAGATGTCATAAATGCCAGATTTATGCTGATAAAGTTCATGTGCCACCGTGCCCGTTGAATATCATGTCCTCCCCGTGGCCGTTCTCCATGTGGGGCATCGACATGATAGGCAAGATCGAGCTCACTGCATCTAACGGTCATCACTTCATTCTAGTAGCCATCGACTACTTCACCAAGTGGGTGGAGGCAGCCTCGTACGCTAATGTGACCAAGCAGGTGGTGGCTAAATTCATAAAAAGAGACATCATCTGTCGTTACGGAGTTCCCGAGCGGATCATTACTGATAATGGTTCGAATCTGAATAACAAGATGATGAAGGAGCTGTGCCAGAGTTTCAAGAATGAACATCACAACTCATCTACTTACCGGCCGAAGATGAATGGCGCTGTTGAAGCAGCCAATAAGAACATAAAGAAGATTGTTCAGAAGATGGTTGTGACCTACAAAGATTGGCACGAGATGCTGCCGTTTGCACTGCACGGTTATCGTACGAGGGTACGTACTTCAACCGGGGCAACTCCTTTCTCCTTGGTGTACGGTATGGAAGCTGTCCTACCGTTAGAAGTGGAGATCCCTTCTTTGCGAGTTTTGGTTGATGTGAAACTCGACGAGGCAGAATGGATTACGAACCGACTGAACCAACTCAGCCTGATGGACGAGAAGAGGTTAGCATCGATTGCATTTGGTCGTCTGTACCAAAGCCGAATGAAGAAAGCTTATGATAAGAAGGTGCGTCCTAGAAGCTTTCAGACGGGTGATCTCGTCCTGAAGAAGATTCTTCCTCCACACTCCAATCACCGGGGCAAGTGGACTCCGAATTACGAAGGTCCGTACGTCGTCAGCAAGGTCTTCTCGGGAGGAGCTTTGTCGTTATCCACGATGGATGGTGAGGATTTTGCATCCCTGGTGAACGCGGACGCGGTTAAAAAATACTTTGCTTGAAAGTGACCCGCTGGACAAAAAAAGAGAGTCCAGGCAAAAATGGGGCATCCTGGCGAACCAAAAACAGAATAAAAAGTTCAGGCAAAAATTAGGGATATAAAGAAAAAATGTACACCCGCGAAGTCGAAAACCTACAATGGGCGGCTTTGGCAAAAAAGGGTATCCCGATGAACTGAAAACCCGCAAAGGGGGGTTCACGCAAAAGTTAGGGATTTGAAAAAGCAAATGACTGCGTTCCGCGTGTGGACTTTCTTTGTTTAGTGGTTTGGAAGACCTGAAGGCCGTTTATCGGAATCAATCTCTTCCGAAGCTGATGCGTCGGAGAAGTATCGAAGTCGAGTGGGTCATAGAGGGATCAACTCATGGTGTTCGTCTACGCCTCGTTGCCGACATTTGTATATACTGATGTATATTTATGTTTTATTTTTGAGCGGCTTCCTCATTCCAGGAGCTTGCCTCTGTTGTAAAACATTTTTACCCATTCAGGGGTTCGTTATCAATAAAATGCATACTATTCAGCAATTCTGTTTGTCTGTTTAGCATTTATCTGTTTTGTTTGCGAAAAGGAACGCCGATGTTTTGATAAAATGCGCATGCATAAACTTACTGGCCTAGGCCACTGATTGTTGAAACAATGAATTACTTGAACATTGTCACGAGATAATAACCTTGATAGGTCCCTTTGAGAAGGGTATCTTGTTTGTTTGTTTGTGTTGTTACAGGTGTAGCATATTCCAGACAGTGCGCCGTGCACATCCCGAAGAAGGATGATTCCTCCTTCTCCAGCAGAGTTCAGTAGCCTCTCCCCGCAGAGTCTGAACGCGAGATCATGAGCATTGATATGTCTCCCCAGGCAGAGATGATTCTCTCCCCAATCAGACGCGTCCTGAAGGACCGTCATCTCATCAGCTGAGCCAGGCGCCGAAGCGCGTGTTCATCCCCCAGCACCGGGTCACAAGTGCAGGTTTCGTAGGAAACTATTCGCTCACTGAAGTGTGCAGCAACTGATGGTGCAAGACTGAAGTCTCCAGCGGAATTGAAATTCCCCACCAGAGTCGTACTCCCCAGCAAGCAGAATGATTTCTCCTTCCTCAGCCGAGTTTGCAGATCCCCAAGAGAGCTGAATCCTTAGAAGCTGCACAGACCATGATTGGTTCTCCCCAGTGGAGTGTTGAACACCTGATGCTGTTTCCCCACAGAGTCGTTATCTCCAGAGAAGTAGCCATGAAGGCCATGCAGGTTATTCCCGCGATTGACATCGCTTTCCCTCAGCAGGTCCAAGTTCTCGTAGAGCTTCATTCCCTCGCAGCAGTCAACTGAAGTTGTGTCCCCTGCGGAGTCCAGTTGAGATTGGCGTGACCTTGTTCTCCTCAGCAGGATGATTCCTCTATCTGAGTAGTTCTTTCTCCTTGACAGGAGGATTCTCCCATCGGCATTTATGTTGTTGACGGTATCGCATCATTGTGCATGACTGCATAGCATTTATCATAAACGCATAGCATTTCCACCATGTGGAGCATTGCGCCATTGCCGAAGCATATGCATAATAAACATGATCTAGGTTGTTACCATTCTTGTTTTGCAGGTGTTCCGCCGCAGAATCGATTGCTCAAGATGATTCCTGACATTCTCCCCAACGAAGCTGCTTGCCCAAGATGATTCTTGAGGTCCCCAGTGAAGTCTTCGGTTCAAGATGATTCTTGAATTCCCCAGCAGGGCCGTTTGCTTAAGATGATTCTTAAGACCCCAGCGCAGTCACCAGAGTTGGTTGCTCAAGTTAACACTTAGAGTCCCCAGTAAAGGTTGCCCAGGATGATTCCTGAAATCCCCCAACAGAGTGTTCGCTCAGGATGATTCCTGAAATCTCCAGAATGGTCGACGATTCAAGATGATTCTTGAAGTCCCCGGTGGAGTTATTTGTCCAAGATGATTCTTGAAGTCCTCAGCAGAGTTGATTCATCCAGAATGATTTCTGGACCCCCGGAGCGGAGTTACTTGATAGTTCTCCAGAATCCCCAGCGGAGATGCGTTATCCCCAGCAGGTTTTTTGAACTGCGAAGTTGAAACCTCCCCTGAAGACTCCATGATTGAAGTCTGACCGTGTTAACGAAGCAGTTCTCTCAGCTGATGCGGAGTGCCTGATGGCAGAGGTTTAGATATTCCCAGTTGGCTCATGATTGACCAAAGATTCTATTCCCGACTTGCTGATGAAGTCCGGCTGATGCCCAACAAGGTATTTGAATGCCTGATGGCATGATCAACCTGATGGTTGAAGTCCGGCTGATGCCCGACAGTGTTCTTTGAATGCCTGATGGCATGATCAACCTGATGGTTGAAGTCCGGCTGATGCCCGACAGTTTCTTTGAATGCCTGATGGCATGATCAACCTGATGGTTGAAGTCCGGCTGATGCCCGACAGTGTTCTTTGAATGCCTGATGGCATGATCGACTATGTATTACCAGTTACCGTGTGACCAATTATCCAGCTAGTTGCCGTGCAGCTATTATTTCAGTGTTCGAAGATTTGTTCCCACCAGAGTACCGTGTACTTGTGCAGTTGGCAAATTTCCGGGTTTATCGGTATTCAACCATCTCTCACCTTGATTGGATGAGAGCCGTTCGCTCCTCACCCAGTCAGGTTCAAGCCGTTTGAATAGGGGCAGCTGTTGCACCCCAAAATTTGACCAACATTTATTTACCAAGCTTGTGTTTACCTAGCATGATCATCTGCTTCTCATTGATATGTGTGCAGTAGATCAAGAGGTATGAGTACCAATCAAGACTTTGAAGCTAGCAAAGAAGGTTATTCAAGTGTTCAAAGGTTGATATCTTTGTCAGAAAACTCAAGCGATCCTCAGAGAGATTGGTTGAAACCAAGGTTGTGTGTCTCATAACTTGAGAGTTGTGGGAGCCCCTCAGACGATTCTGAGACTATGAGGATGGACTTGAAGCTTTGAGAAGGCTTATGAGGTGTTTTGAAAGCCATCATGAGGCCTAGAGAGGTCATTGTACAAGAATTCAGAAGACTCAGCCATGAGTGGTGGAATTAGGGTTTGACTGGGTCAACCCTAGGTCAACTGATGATTTGGAGAGGGTTGAGACCTAATCCAAGGGCCATGTGGTCATGAATTGATGCATTGAGATGCTATAAGGATGATTCCTAGACCAACTCATCATGATTGAGGAGTTTGAGAAGTTTCAAGCTAGGGTTTCTAAGGCTTGATAGTGTAAAATCCCCTAGTTTGATCCCTATCGTCAAGGCAGTGTAGCTCAAGATGTGATTGTCATCTCATCTTCCCCACAACATGAATGTTGTAGGGCTTGCTATTAGATTTAATTTGAGTACTAGAAGTCCTTGATAGGATTTGTAGAGCCCAAGTTATGACTTTGACAAGTTACAGGTCATCTGAGGTATGTGAATCTGGGTCCTTGAAAGTCACCCAACTTGCATCCAACTTTTGCCCAAGTAGGATGATTCCTATGAACTATTGCTCAACATGAATGTTGTAGAGTATCTTCTTAGCTTTCTATAGAGTACTAGAAGTCCTTGATAGGATTTGTAGAACTCAACTTATGGCGTTGACAAGTCAAGGGCATTTTGGTCATTTGGAGGTTATATGTCATTCCAAGCATAAGGCCATATCTCCTATTTCCAAGCTTCAAATGGAAAAATCTTCAACATCAAACTTGCTTATAATGATGTTTTAAGGCAAGTAGGGAGGTCATGAGATGTTGAAAAGGCTTGTATCAAAAAGTGATAAAACTGAACTAAAATGGATGCATAAGTTAAATAAGTTGAAATTGAAAATTGGAAATCCCAAGTTACACATCCAAACCATGTCATACAATAGGTCATTTTGACTCTAAAAGACATTCTAAAAACAATGGTTCAGCCACAATTTTGATTTGAGGCCTAGATCATGGGGCTGCTTGGAAATGACTTGCTTGCATCTTAAGGCACAAATGCAAAACATGAAGAAACTCAATGAACAAGTTAGTTATGCATCTCAACATATCATATATCTCATATAAGGATAACTTCAAGTCAGAATTGGTGGTTACAAGGGCTATGGCATGAGATAGCACATAAGGAGAAGTGAATTCATAATACCATGACATGAGATTTCCAATTTCTCATTGGAAGGTGCTAGATGGTTCTAGATGATTCTAAACCACTCTATATAACATGTAGAACTTGCTCAGATGCAAGGTTGGTGTAAGATTTGAGAGAAGACAGAGTTGGCCATTTCACTTGCCTCCATTGCAAGTTGAAAGGGAATTCCCTATTCTGAACCATTTCCATTCATTCTTTCCATTCATACACACTCCATTGATGATAGTGAAGCTGTGCAGAACAATTGGAGAGCAAAACCAGGGTGATTTGAAGAGATAGCATTTGGATTTTCAAGGTTGTGAGTCAAAATCGAATTTTGAGATTCAAGCACTCTCCCTCAAATCTTTTGCAAACAGTAGCAAGATCATCATCCAAGGAAGCTTTCTGAAGAATTTCAAGGCTTGAAGTGAAGGTTTTCACCATCTGTTGATCAAGAAATACCAGGTTTGCAAAATTCACTCTACACCATAATTTATGCATCTTTAGGTAGAATTGTTAGTGTAGAAAGGTTAGAGACACATAGGTGATCATTTCTGGAGAGTTAGGGATCAATTGATGAAGATTGAGTTATGGACACCATTTCTTTGATGATCAAGAACTCGTGGTATAGTGAGATATAATGCATGTGTGATAGCTTATTTTAACCAGTGAAGTGTGGTGATCATTTTAGTACCAAGAAATCCAAGAATTGTTGAAGTTGAGGATTGACCATAATTTCAATCTTGAATCGTGTTTCATGTTGGAGGAGGTTTCAGTGTAATCTAGGGTTATGATTGTACTCAGCATGAAAAATGGAGCATGTTAGTGTTTTGAATTGTTAAATTTGATGATGATTTGAGGGCATACGATGGGAGGGAAATCTGAAGTTTGAAACTCTGTTAATGGTGGTTTTCCCTCCAAACCCTAGCTGAAGGTTGAAGACGACCCCTCATCCATCAGATCGTGCTTGACTCATTGACCTCACCCAGATCCAAGGGCCACGACATAACCTCACGTTTTGAAAGGGAATTCTGAAGACATGATGAAACGTAGCGTTTCATTAAAAGAAGTTCTTGGGCTTTAGTAAAGAAACAACTATCCACACCCCCAATCACGGCCCATGGTTGAAATTAACTGGAAATGTTTACTATCCACACCATTTAATTTTCTTTTTCTCTTCATTTTATTAATTGTTTTTCTAAATTAATATGGGCCCAGTACGCATGACTAACTGCACCCCCCACTCTGAGCCCATTCATGAAATGAACTGTCCATAGTTGTTATCTACACCACATCATTTCATATTTTCATTTCTTTTTCTCCATTTTATGTTAAACTTGGAAAAATCATAATAAATAGGAAATTAATGATTTTTAAGTGGGAATTTTTGCTCCCATTTCATGTTCATGTCTAGAAAATTATCAAATAAAAATATTTTCATTTCATGCATTTTTAATAGCTTTTTAATTCTTTTATGTTGATACATAAATTTGTAGAATTTTGTTTAGCTAGTTCCCTTCATATTTTTAGGCCATTCTTTTTAGGATAGTTAGATTAGGACTTTAGCTTCCCCCTGGATTTATTCCATAATTTTGTGATTAATTTTAGGTTGGTTTTGCTTAGATGACATTAGGTTGTGTAGAATTAGGTTAATCCTTAACATAGGTCCACAATAACATTAGAATCTTGGGTTTCTAGGTCAAGATAGACATTGGGGCATATAAGGGCATTAAGGGTAGATGTATAGGATCCCCTAGAAATTAGATTAGGTTTTAATATAGTGGTATACTATTTTTAGATGATTTTTGTAGTTGATGATTGTTTGTGTTGCCCTTGTGGGCTTGTATATTTGTTTGCTTTGCTTTGTGGGCTTGGAGAGCTTGGTTTTGCTTTGAGGAGCATGGAGGAGTATAATAGGAGCATTGAGGAGCATTGAGGAGCTTGAGAGCTTGATCTTGTTTGTTTTCTTGTTTGTTTTAGGGTTAGGGATTAGGAAGAGTTTAGACCTAGTTAACTTCTTTCTTAAACATGGATGGTATCTTTCACCTCCATTCCTCCCTATGATTCAAAGTCCTTCCATGGTATACACCTCTCTCCTTTAGAGGGATAAGTGATGATACCTAGGAAGTAGAACTTTTGAGGGAACCATTCCTTTGATGTTGAACCTTTATAGGTCACCTTTGGTGGTCAATAAGCAGTTTAACATCCCAGCTTATCCAGTTAAGTGAGTTCCTCTGGTTTGATTATCTTGAGAGATGCTGAGCTTGAGTGTGAAGATGAAGACTTCATTGAAGAGGATGAACCCTTGAGCATTGCCATTCCAGCTGAAGCTTGAAGAGCAACCAGAGCAAGTTGATACTTGAAGACCCCTGAAGATGAAGTAAAGACCGAAGGATGAAGTTGATACTTCTAAGTGATTGAAGAATACTCTAAGCAGCTGAAGCTTGCAAGGAGACGACCAAGTTGAGACTGGGAGAGCTTGGAAGCTTGAAGAACAAAGGAATTTGATACTTACTTTGATACCTGGAGATCCTGAAGGAGCCAAGTTGATACTTGTGATTAATAGTGAAGCCTGAAGGTGGAACTGATCAAGGAGCTGAAGCTCAGAGAAGATAAGTTGAAACTTATGTTGAAGGGTTGAAACCTGGAAAAGCAAATTGATATTTGTCAAGAGTGATGGAAGTTTGAAGACTGAGTTGCTGTTGGAAGAGCTGAAGCTTGAAGTTGAGAGAGGAGTTGAGCTGCTTCTCTGTTTTCTTTTCTGTATTGACATGTTTTGTTTGACTTGCTTGATGCATTAGAATAGGTCCATATCTAGACTAGGTAGAATCTAGGAGCATGATTGCACTAGAGGTGGAGTTGCTCCCTCTGCTTGTACTGTTACTGTGTGGCTTTGCTTGCGGGTATTCGGTAGAGCCTAGCTTCCTTGCCCATGTGGTTTTTGCTTGCCTGATGGAATTTTATTTCATTTCTTCTGTATGATTGCAGTTTACTGTATTGCTTGATAGCATGTTGTTTATATTTCAATATGATTACTGTTATCCATTCTGGCTTGAGGTTGAGATGAGCTTGTGGAGGCTGAAGCCCCACACACATTTCCTCCCCCACATGCATTGCATGCATTTTACTGTTAAGTTGATGCTTTGTCTGTTTTGGTGTATCATTGACATGATCCCTTAGGACTCTCATTTCCTTTGATAAGGAATTGATGATAGAATTTTAGGTTGAAACCTATGCATGACAACTTCTAGGAGTTCCCTGTTCAAACCTCAACCATAGAATGAATCCATGGCATGACAACAGTAGGACTTGATAGTCTCCCTCCTAGTTGGGCCTGTTCTCTTCTCATCTCAAAACAGTTTAAGATACAGTAATCATGAATGATTTCTTTCGTACGTTACGAGCCTTAAGCTATCTGAGAAAGGATTGTGGGAGAGTTTCTTTTCCACAGTCTGGATGTTTAGTATGGTACCCTTTGGGTGACATGCGACGCATTCACTCTCAGGTCATAGTCTCTAGTGCGATTGAAATTGCAAACACAATAAAAAACACTTCTTTCGTAAAAGACAGGAAATAAACTGTAGTTTCCCGAACTACGTAAGCTCTGATCTCTCATACCTGTTGAGAGTACGTAGGCACAATACTGATGTATTGGCGAGCTACGTCCCCCCATAACCCGTCGTAGGTCGAACTACGTTGACTCTGATTTCTCGTTCTCTGATGAGAATACGTAGGCATAAAGCGCGACGCTTTGCCGAGTCATTTTTCTTTTCTGTTTAAGCCAGCCTTGATAGGTAGATAGATAAAACCAACTCGTCCAAGTAAACACAACAAGCATGGATCCCGTCGAGTACGACGGACGTGAGGGGTGCTAATACCTTCCCTTTGCGTAACCGACTCCCGAACCCAGACAATGGTTGCGACGACCTTGTCTTACCCTTTTTCGTTAGGTTTTTCCGATCATTTCCTTTCCTGCTCTGAGGGATAAATAACGAAAGGTGGCGACTCTTCTGTTGTGCCGGCACCTTATTTTCGCGCAAGCGACATAAGGGAACTAAAGAAATCAATCTAATTGAATTAGCAAGTTAGGATCACCTAAAAGCTAGTACTAAAGTTAATCCTAACTAAAATACTAAAACCAATTGTAAAATCCTACAAAAATAACTATGGGACCCTAATTCAATCAAGAATCTACCATACAAAATCCAGAGGTTGAATCATCCACCAAGTCTTAGAAATAAAACCTAAATCATAAGGTACTAAGGTTAAACCCTAAAACTAGAGCACCTAAAGTTTCAACTTAAAACTACCACCTACATTCATCACAAAAATGTGAGAAACATCTAAGGGGAACATGCATATCTATGCTAGCTACACACAAAAAATCAAGGCAAGAATCATCACCAAGTGCTCAAACCAAATTCATCAAAACAAGGTATCAACCATGGTTATTTTAATATCAATTAATATTCAAAAATGCAAATAAAAATAAAAAGTGCATGAATTATTAATATTTTTTATCTACAAAATTCTAGATTCAATCATGAGTCAGGGGAAAAAAGTTTGGAATTAATTGAGTTAATCTTCTATTTTTTATGAATTATTTACCAAGTCACATGAAATGATGAAATAAAGAAATTCAAGGAAATTAATTAAATCAGCGTGGCAAATAGCAAATAAAACCAGTTTAACATGTGGGTTGGGCCCAGAGTGGGGTGTTGATAGCAACTAATGTGAAGGCCCAGGCTCTTGGATTCCTCATGTTCAATTCAGTTTACAAAAATTAAAAGAAAAAGAGTACACACGAAGATTCGAACCTATGCACCCTTGGTATACGCAGCGAAGAAACAAAGCCTGGGGTTCTCATTAAACCAAAACGACGGTGCATTGGGGAGGGTTACGTGGCACATTGAGGGACCTTGGATGGAAGCCTGAGTCAAAGTCTTCTTCGCGAATGGACGGAGGAGATTACGTCTCCTACCTTTTGAATCCTTCTGCAAACACAAAACGCGCGCGCAACCAGCCATCGCCGGTGGCTTCTCCGGCCGTCCTTGTTCAACCCTGACTCTCTCCACACTCAACCGTTTCACACGATTTCTGAATGAAAGTTGCTCTAAATTTCACCAGGATCTCAACTACACTACTTAATCATGCTAAAAACGCAAGGATCGCAAAATATCACTCTCAACCGAAAATGGGATCATCCCTAAATTGTCACTAAGGTTCAAATTAATTATCCAAAATCCCTCTATATCCTAAGGGGAACTTAACCACATGCTTCTAATTCATTAAAAGTGCATAATCAGTGAGAAATTTCAAGAAGTTAAAACCTACCTTGGAGCTTGAATTGCACTGGATACACGTCTCAATTCCCTTCCAAACCTTGCAGAATTCTTCAAGGATCAATGGAGAATGTTTCTTGATGCTTCACTCTGGCTGAAACCCCTTGATTCTCCAAAATGAATTTTCACTTTCAAGCTTTTTTCTTCACTTTACTCCAATGGTTTCTCAACAGAATTCTGCACTAGAAGCTTCCTAATCTGTTCTAGATCATATTTATATTCTGTTTCAATGGATTAGAAGCCCAAACTAGGCCCAATTATGGATTTTGGATCTTCACTTTTTCCTCCAAATTTCAATATGGATATGTGCCTTCAAGCCTTGGTCATGCTCCAAAATCATTCAAAACCATTCACTTAAGCATTATGGAGTGTAATGAAGTGGTTTTCTCCCTTTGGTTTCAACATATGGAGTGTATGGGATATGTTTCTTACTTGTGAAGTAATCATCCAAATGGCTATGTTAAGTAACTCAAATAAAAAATGTGACAATGCCAACCTTTCTAAAACATCAATTCCATTCAAAATGACCACAAAATTGACTTGAAAACAAGTTATTTCCAATTATTTTGAATTTTCACATTTTAATTCATTAAAATGGTCTTTATGTGAAGTTTCTTCAACCAATGCTTGATATAATCCATATCAATGAACACTTGATGTTTAGACAAGCTAAAAACATCATTTTGAACAACTTTCTAGTTGAACAAAATTTCATTTGAGACCTCTAAGTTGGTGAAAATGGCCTATGATCACAAATGACCTATAATCACCAAATGTCCAAAATACCCTTGACTTGTCAAAGCCATAACTTGAGTTCTACAAATCCTATCAAGGACTTCTAGTACTATCTAGAAAGCTAAGAGGATAAGGAACAACATTCATGTTGACCAAGAGTTCATAGGAATCATCCTTCTAGGGCAAAAGTTTCATGCAAGTTGGGTAACTTTCAAGCTCCAAATTCACATTCCTCAGATGACTTGTAACTTTTCATAGCCATAACTTGAGTTCTACAAATCCTATCAAGGACTTCTAGCACTCAAATTAAATATAAGATCATGCCTTACAACAATCATGTTGGGGGTAAGATGAGATGACAATCACATCTTGAGCTAAATTGCCTTGAAGATAGGGGTCAAACTAGGGGATTTTACACTATCAAGTCTTAGAAACCCTAGCTTGAAACTTCTCAAACTCTTCAATCATGATGAGTTAACCTTGGAATCATCCTTATAACATCTTGATACATCAATCCCTGATCACATGGATCTTGGATTAGGTCTCAACCTTCTTCAAATCATCAGTTGACTTAGGGTTGACCCAGTCAAACCCTAATTGCACCACTCATGGCTGAGGCTTCTCAATCTTGCACAATGACCTGTCTAGGCCTCAAAGTGATCTTCATACTTCTCATGAGCTCTCTCAAGACCTCAAGTCCATCTCCATGGCTTTAGAGTCATCTGATGGCTTCCCACAACTCTCAAGTTAGGAGACCTACACACTTGGCTTCAATCACTCTCTCTGAGGATCTTTTAACTTCTTTGACAAGGATATCAACCCTTGAGCACCTGAATAACCTTCTTATCTAGCTTCAAACTCTTGTGTAGCCCTTTATTGGTAATCATACCTCTTGATCTCCTGCATACATGTCAATGAAATGCAAATGATAATGCTAATGTGAATGAAATGAAACATAAGCTAGGTAAAGAAATGTTGGGCAAATTTTGGGGTGCAACACATCTGCATAATCATCTTGCATTTAACATTGCATGTTTATGTGTGTTACAGGTTCTCGTCTTTCCCTTGATTCTGGTATTGGTCTTCTTCAGAGATGGAAGCAAGCAGAAAGAGGATTGTTGTGTACAAGTTTCCGGCACCTGAGTTGGGACCTTTATTTGGTCTGATTTCCCTAGCCGATCCTGGTGTTCTTGCAGCTTTCAGAGAACAGTATGGTGGAATTCTGATGTTTGTCCGTAAGCTTACAACTTATGAACATAGAGCTATTCATACCCTGTTGCAGTTCTATGATCCTCCGCTGAGATGCTTCACATTTCCGGACTATGTGTTGGTTCCGACTTTGGAGGAATTTGCTTACATCTTAGGTGTTCCAATTCGGAACAAAGTGCCTTTCTTCAGCTCTGAGGAAGAACCTAATCTTGAGAAGTTGTCCGCCGCTCTTTATTTGAGCGCCTCTGACTTGATCAGTCATGTTATTAGCAGAAACGGAGTCTCCGGATTTACTTTACCCTTCCTGGTCGACAAAGCCCGAGAGTATGCTGAAAAGGGTTGTTGGGTGGTTTTCAGTGCTATCTTGGCTCTGTGTGTTTATGGCATTGTGTTGTTTCCCAATGTACCGGACTTTATGGATTTTGATGCTTTTCATATCTTCGCTTCCAAGAACCCCATACCTACTTTTCTAGGAGACTTGTATCATTTGGTGCATTATAAGAACGAGAAAAGAAGAGGAAATATGGTTTCTTGTTGTGCATCGTTGTTGCATAAGTGGTTAGTCGATCACCTTCCTCGTTCTGGAGCTTTTGTGGATTCCGCGAACTCATCTGAATGGTCGAAGAGGCTTATGGGTTTAACGGAGAAGAATATTGTCTGGTTCAATCGAGACTTGCTGGGTCGTGAGCTTATCTTTAGTTGTGGTAGCTTTCCTAATGTGCCCTTGATATGGAGGAAAGGCGGCATCAACTATAATCCTTCTCTGGTTGTGAGACAATTCAGTTACGCTTTGAAAGGACCTCCAAAAGAAGGGGAAGTGCAGGAGTCTCTGTACTTCACAGGTATAGCTGATCCTTGTATCTCGGCCTGATTCGTGGACGCTTGTTGCAAGATTCACAAGAAGGGAAAGCTTTCTTTGGGCAAAGGAGATTGTAGAGCCTATGATCCATATTCGGATTGGATTCAGAAGAGGGTTGAAGAGGTATTGTTGTCGTTTCCTATTGAAGCACCATTGTATCGCTTAGTCATTGAGCCGCCAACAACCGTCAGTATCTCGAGATATATCAAGCTTTGGGCAGAGAAGGAAGGGATGCGCAAATAGAACGAAGAGTTGAAGCAGGAAATCAGTCAGCTGAAACATGATAAAGGTGAGTTGTGTATTTGGCCAAGACATATGCAGAACTGTTGACTAAGTTGAAGGAAGAATTTGTTGATCAGGTACAAGTACGGAAGCAAGTTGGTATTGATCTGAAAAGCGCTTGTAATGTTCTAAGGAGTAAGAAGGAGGATTTAGATAGAGCATATCTGAAGATATCCAAATTCAATGAGCAGTGGAATGCTACCTTGACTGCCAACAAGAGTAGAGAAGACCAGCTTCGTGTTCAGATCGATAAGCTGAAAGCGCAATTCAAGGCCAAGAAGAGGGAGGTACTGCTGGAAACGTTCCGCAGAAGTACGATCGAGCAGAAGTACCAAGAGACTTTGTCAGCACTTGAAGAGTTCAAGATTCGGGGAGAGGTGAAGAAACTCAGGCTTGAGGTTGCCTTCAGCGAGGATGCTTGGGAAGATCATTGTCATTATCTTTGGGATGTGATACGCAAGAGGGATGTCCTTATCCAAGAGTTGATAGAGAGGCCAGACCATCCCGACACGAAGGAGATGCTTGAAGAGTCTCAAGAGTGGCGTAGAGATCATGGCTACTAGGAGTTTTATCTTTTGTAGTTTCATTTGCTGTTATATCTTGATCATCACCAGAGATGTTGGATGAGATCAATACCTCTTTGTATACAGATATTTCTCATTTGGTTGTATTGTTTCAGATTTACTTGATATATGAGAAGATTTATTATGGTGTTTTTATCCCTCTCTGCTGTTCTTGTTTGTGAAACCGGAATCAAGGGGGAAGATCTCCCTGTGCATACATAGACATGTTTGCATTTTGAATCTTACATTCTCATTTGCATCGCAGGTTGTTCTTGGTGGCCTTGTGTTCTTATCTCTGTTTGGTTTTCTCAAGTTCAGGATTGAGGAATTCAGTTTCCATAGGTATTCTACTCGAGGGAATCAGCAGAAGGTGAAGGATCAGGTTCAGGCAGAATTGCAGGAGGTCATGGCTCGTATGGCCCAATTCATGGAACTGATGCAGATTGTTTCCAGTGGACAGAAACAGTTGAGAACGCTAGTCCAGCCGTTGATAGCACAGGATGATGAAGACGGTGTTTTGCACAGAGGTGCTGGTGTTGTTCATCCTCCAGTTGGTGGATCTATTCCTCATGGTATTCCTACTGTTGTTGTACCTCCAGGCGGAGGAGCTTCTGGTGAGAACGGTAATATTGCTGGTAATGGCAGTGTGTGTCGCTACCGCAAAAATAAGGTGCCGGCAAAACAGAAGAGTCGCCACCTTTCGTTATTCATCCCTCAGAAAGGGAAAGAAAACAATCGGAAAAACCTGACAAAAAGGTATAAGACAAGGTCATCGTAACAATGTCTGGATTCAGGAGTCGGTTACGCAAGAGGAAGGTATTAGCACCCCTCACGTCCATCGTACTCGATGGGATCCACGCTTGTTGTGTTTATCTGACGGGTTGGTTTATCTATCTACGCTAAAAGTCTGGCTCAAAAGAAAAGAAAATGACTCGGCATAACACAACAGTTCTATGCCTACGTATTCCCGTCTGGAACGAGAAATCAGAGTCAACGTAGTTCGCCTAACTATGGGTGAAAAAGGGGGGGAAGGTTGCTCGCCGAGATATCGCATCTCGTGCTACGTACTTTCACACGGCGTGAAAGATCAGAGTAAATGTATTTCGGGTTAACAAGACCACAGGTTTGGTTCAAAATGTTTTACCTGAATAGGGTTAACAAACAGTTCCAGCAGTTGGTGTATGCAGCTCGCTCGTCGGAGACTTAGGCGTTTACCGTTTGCGGTAGAACCATGAGTTAACAAAACTCTCCTTATGAAAAGGGTTTCCCAGGATTAAAGGTCCCAGGGGACAAAAAGAAGTTTGATCTTTGTTTTTGAAGTCTTTTACGGAAGAAGTGTTTTGAGTTTTGTTTGTAACCCATGTTGCACTAAAGACTTGGACTTAAGAGTGAATGCGTCGCATGTCACCCAAAGGGTACCATACTAAAAACCCAAGCTGTTGAAAAGAAACTCTCCAATAACCCTTTCTCAAGTGCTTAAGGCTCGTAGCGTACAACACGCGTTAATCTTTATTAAGTGTTTTAAAGATGTTTGAAGATGAGACGAGAAGAGACGCACTAAAGGGGAACTGATCCAATCCTAAAGTTGTCATGCAAAGTTGATCATATGATTGAGGTTAGGAGGGAGCTACCTAATGTTATCATGCACGATTAGAACCCTAATGTCTGTCATAACTTCTCTTGAGCAAGGGAAGTTAGAGTCCCTAAGGGAACATGGCAAAGAAAAGCAACATCAAAAGAAATAGTGAGCTGTAAAGAAATAACTGTAAGTAAAATGCATGCAATGCAGCAATACAAGCAGAAGGAGACAAACTCAACTTCTATATCAATCAAGCAAAAGCAACACAACACACAGGCAAGGGAGACAAACTTAACCTTCAGCCAACAAGCAAAGCCAAACAGTAACAGACAAGCAGAGGGAGACAGACTCAACCTCTAATGCAAGCAAGAAAAGGGAGCCAAGCTCAAACTTTCAATGCACTTAGGCCTAAACCAACTACATGGAAGCCTATTCTAATGCAACACACCAAACAAACAGTCACACAAATACAGTCAATCAACAAGAACAGCAAACAAAACAGCAAGCCAGCAGCTCAACAACAAAGTAGTCTTCTAGCAGTAAAGCAGCCCAACAGTCTGTAGTTGTCTTCATGTTCAAGCTATCCCTTAAGAGAAGAGAGAATTAAGGCCTTCACCTTCCAGCTTCAACTTGCTCCATCAAGAGATGAGAATCAACACAAGGATCATTGCATGATGAGGGGAAGCATGATGGAAACCAAAGGAATCCATCATGGCACTCAACCACTCATCTAAGATTGGTATCCTCAAAAGTTTTACCTTTTATGGTAGGCCTTGAGTCCTTGCAAAGGAGGGACTAGGCTCCCACAGAGGAACCTTGCATCATTGGATAGGAAATGGAATGCAAACCAAGGCAAACCATACTTTTGAAAGGAGAAGAAACTCCTAAAGGCTCTAAAAAAACCTAATTCTACAAGCTCTAAAAGCAACCTCTAAAAGGGAACTAAAGCACCAAATTAAGCCTTACAATTAAGTCTACAGAAGCATCAATATGTCTACTAAACCATTAAAAAAGATTTGGAAACCTATCATGAGCTAATGGCCACTTTTAAAGTTCAACTAGGGTAAGTACTATGTTAGGAGCACCCTAAAAGCTACCTAAGTATTAAATCTAATTAAAATACTAAATCAACTTCTAAAAACCTATGAATTTTTCTAAGGGATCCTAAAGGTATTGGGAACCTAGGGTAAAAGAATCAGAACCTAAATCTATGCTTAAGGTTACTTAAGAAATTCTAAACCAAGAGGTAGCAAATGAAGGGCCAAAATGGGAGGCCTCTAAAAACCTACTCCAAAACAGAACTTAGAGTTGTCTAAAAATTAGGATAAAAACCTACAAGCTCATCAATGACTCTACAACCAGCCAGCAAAATATCAAGTTCAAATTTTATACCAAAAAGGAGTACAAAAATCATCAAATAACAAGCATAAAATGCCAAATTAAAAGAATTAAAGAAAATGAAAAAATAGCAAGTAAATTGGAAATTGCATAAAAATGAAATCCAAGGGCATCAAAAAAACAGAAATTAAATCAGGAGCATTCTCATATTTTTGTCACATTTTTATGATCATTATTCTATTTATTATGAATTAAAGAAGATAAAAGTAATTAAAGAAAATGAAAAAAATGAATTAACAAAATAAAAAGCCAGGAAATAACCACAGCTGTTAGATCTGTTGACTAGTAAGCGCATCTGATGGCTCAGCGCATGACACCTCATTAAATGAAACTACAACATTTTAGGAATGGCCTGGTATGGTTTCATTGACTGGAGCACACGGTGGGGAATAATCACAAGCATCCACTGCAAAAGTATAAGGATCTGAGGGATCTTATGCTGACACGTCATGAGTCAAGGTCAGCCCTAGCTAGGATTGAATCTGGCACGCAAGATATGGTGACCTAGTCAACTAATTCCAAACGATCTAACGGTCATGCTTCATCGTCTTCATTTGAATCCTGCAACTGGGAGGGAACTAGACGGTGGCCGGAGAAGACCTCCGGTCGTCTTCTCCGGCGAGGTTCTATAGTGATAAACCTCAAATCCTCACCAAAACGAATAAAAATGGTACGGTTCTCCTCAGAATTTCACGAGGATCACAAATCTCTCATCACATCTCACTAGTTCGCCGTGAATCTTGAAACACGAAGATGAACATAAAAGTCACCAAAACATTAATCATCATCAAACTCCAAATTAAAGCCACATATCTCCTCCTCATCTTCCAGGGATCATCCTAAGCTATTCAGTTTCCATTAACTCTCCAAGAACAGCCAGATATCAATCCAAACAGAAATGGCACCATAACCTAAATCATCACTAAACTCCAAAATTATGAACCTAAATCCATCTATGTTCCATCCTAAGCCTTAACCACAGTCTAACTCATGCTACAACAACCTAAATCAAGAGCAATTTTGAAATCTACCAACCTGAATTGAAGCTCGAAATTGGATGTGTTGGAGTGTGATTCTTTGTGCCAAACTATGCAGAAACCTTCAAGGATGAATTATGAAGCTATTGGAAAGCTTAATTCTTCTTGAGAAGCTCTTGAATCCAAAACACGATTTCCACTTTTAGTGCTTGAAGCTCTAACTGCTGTAACTGATTTCTTCACCAAAAGCCACCAAAAAATGATCTGGAATGGACCAGAAACTTATATAGGATTTGTTTTGACAATTCTCAGGCCCATTGGAGGCCCAAATTGAGATATCTAAAATCCACTTTTCTCTTCTAAACTCTCACATGGCAGCCACAAGTTTCCTCTGTTTCTAGCTTCAACAAGCTTCAAATGCATTGCAAAACACTCCTTGGATGTGAATGGCTCAAATTGAGTGCTTGAATTGATCTTATGGTCAAGATTGATTATGTTACTTCCATTCTAAGTAATCCACACAATGTCCATGAATTTGGCCTCAAATCAAAAATGTAAAATTTCCAATCTCTTTAAAATGTCATTTCCAATCAGAAAATGCATAAACTTGTGAAGTTTTGAACCATTGTGATTTATTTTGGATTTTTCCTTCATTAATCCTTTAAAAATGCCCTTTTGTCAAATTCCTTCAAACCAACTCTTGTTCTAAGCCAAACCAATGCCTCATGGATACATGGTTGACCTTAAAACCCCATTTTGAGCAAGTTTTGTGTTGGAAAAAACTTCATTTGAGGCTCACAAGATAGTGAAAATTACCCATTATCCAAAATGGCCTGTAATCTCACTTTCTCAAAATACCCCTGACTTGTAAACCTCATAACTTGAGTTCTACAAATCAGATGAAAGACTTCTAGTACATTTTGGAAAGCTAATACCAAGACCTACAACTTTCATGTTGGCAAAAAGTTGAGGAGAAACATCCTTCTAGGTCAAAAGTTTCCTGGAAGTTGGTTGACTTTCATGGATAAAATTCACATCCATCTGATGACCTATAACTTGTCTGAGCCATAACTTGAGTTCCACAAATCCAATCAAGGACTTCTAGTACTAAAATTGAAGCTAAGAACATGTTCTACAAGTTCCATGTTGGTCAAAGGTTGAGATGAAACTTGTATCTTGCGATAAGTGGTCTTGAAGCCAGGCACTAAATAGGGGATTTTACCCTGAGAACCCTAATTTAGCAACTCCTCACACTTTGAATTCTTCTTGGGTTGATCTTGGAATATCACCTCATGTATCTCAAAACAACATCCCATGACCTAAAATACTTAGAATTGAGTCTTAATCTCCTTCAATTATACAGTTGACTCAAGGTTGACCAGATGAAAACCCTAATTGCAACACCTTCAACTGTGACCTTCCACACTTGGCACAAACACTTGACTGAGCTCCACCATGACCCTCAAGGCACTCCATGAGCTCCATCCATATGTCCTATCCATGATCAAGGCTTCACAACCCACTGATGGTCTTCAATGGGCCCCCAAGTTAGGAGATGAACCACATACCAACATCTAACTTCTCAAGAACACAACCCACTTTCTGATGACTTTGGTGACCTTTCAAGCTTGAATAAGACCTCTAGATAGGATCCTCTTGATATAAACCACACTTGATCCCCTGCTAAATGAATAATGCTATGATATGCAAATGCTAGACCAATGATATGCTAATGCAATGAAACAAAAGCCAAGTAAGAAAAAGGTTAGGCAAATTTTGGGGTGCAACAGCTGCCCCTATTCAAGCGGCTTGAACCTGACTGGGTGAGAAGCGAACGGCTTTCGAACAATCGAGGTAAAAGACGGTTGAATACCAAAGAACCCGGAAATTTGCCCACCAAAGAAAATAAACTGCACAAACTGCTTGGGGAACAAAATCCAACAAATTGAATCCGGTTGTCACGACAACAACTGACCAATCATCTGATAAAGAACAACTGATTTCAACATCAACCACCTGTGTGACACCACAGGCATTGAATCCACATATAAGATCAACAACAATCAATCTTCAAATATACGCGTCATCCATATACTATCCTTGACCTTCAATTTCCGCAGAAACGGGCATGCACTACGTAAATCGCGAATCGTCAATATACTATCCTTGACCTTCCATTTCCGCAGAAACGGGCATGCACTATGTAAAGTGCGAATCGTCAATATACTATCCTTGACCTTCCATTTCCGAAGAAACGGGCATGCACTATGTAAAGCGCGAACAGTCAATATACTATCCCTGACCTTCCATTTCCGGAGAAACGGACATGCACTAAATCAAACCGCGAATCGTCAATATACTATCCTTGACCTTCCATTTCCGCAGAAACGGGCATGCACTAAATAAAAGCGCGAATCATCAATATACTATCCTTGACCTTCCATTTCCGCATAAACGAGCATGCACTACGTAAAGCGCGAATCGTCAATATACTATCCTTGACCTTCCATTTCTGTAGAAACGGGCATGCACTAAATAAAAGCGCGAATCGTCAATATACTATCCTTGACCTTCCATTTCCGCAGAAACGGGCATGCATTAAATAAAAGCGCGAATCATCAATATACTATCCTTGACCTTCCATTTCCGCAGAAACGAGCATGCACTACGTAAAGCGCGAATCATCAATATACTATCCTTGACCTTCCATTTCTGTAGAAACGAGCATGCATTAAATAAAAGCGCGAACCGTCAATATACTATCCTTGACCTTCCATTTCCGCAGAAACGGGCATGCACTAAATAAAAGCATGAATCGTCAATATACTATCCTTGACCTTCCATTTCCGCAGAAACGGGCATTCACTACGTAAAGCGCGAATCGTCAATATACTATCCTTCACCTTCCATTTCCGCAGAAACGGGTGTTGCTACTGCGAAAAAAGGAGGTCGGCAATGACTAACAGAGTTTCCACCTATCGTTATTTATCCCAAAGAAGGGAAAGGAAACGATCGGAAAAAACTTGACGAAAACGGGAAAAGACAAGGTCATCGCAACCAAGTCCTAGGTTCGGGAGTCGATTACGCAAGGGGAAGGTATGAGCACCCCTCACGTCCGTCGTACTCGACGGGATCCACGCATGTGTTGTCTAGCTAAAAAGGGTGTGTAAGCTATCTACACTAAAGGCTTATGGACAAAAGAGAAAGAAAAAGAACTGACTCGGCAGAGCATCGCCGCTCTGTGCCTATGTACTCGCTCGTGCAATGGAAAAGTCAGAGTCAATGTAGTTCGCCTAACTACGGCTAAAGAAGGGGAAAGGTTGCTCGCAAAGACATCGCGTCTTGTGCCTACGTACTTTCGTCTGGTACGAAAGATCAGAGCAAATGTAGTTCGGGCTTACGAGAACACAGGTTGTTCAAAAGTTTTACCCGAGTAGGGTTAATAGACAGTTCTAGCAGTTGGTGTATGCAGCTCGACCTTTGGAGACTTATGTCGCTACTCGAAAAATACGCGCAACGACGGGGAAGGAGAAAGGAAACGGACAGAAGAGTCGCCACCGAACTTTATTTATCCCATGAGGGGAAAGGAAAATATCGAGAAAACCTTAAGAAAAGAACGGATAAGATGGTCTCGCAACCAAGAACGGGTTCGGAAGCCGGTTATGCGAGGGGAAGGTATTAGCACCCCTCACATCCATCGTACTCGATGGGAACCATTTGTTTTTCGACGTGTGAATTTATTTGCTTAAATGTTATGCTATAAAAGTGTTTTCCAAAGGGTAAAGAAAGTGGGTTTAGAAACTAAGAAAGGAGGTAACTGGTGGAAGAAGGGAAAGAACGGACTCGGTAGGACTTTGCGGTCCCAGACCTACGTATTCTCAACGGATATGAGAAAGTCAGAGTCGACGTAGTTCGGGAAACTACTTATATGAGGGTTTGTGCTCGCCAAGAATTGTGGCCCTTGTGCCTATGTATCTTTACTTGAAGAAGTAAAGAATCAGAGCAGCCGTAGTTCGGCCTACGATTTGTTGATGTTTTTATGGATGATGATATCGTACGCATTCTAGCAGTTAGGTGTATTGCTGCTCGCTTGTTGGAGACTTAGGCATTACCTGTTTGCGGTAGAACGGACGTATCATATCCTTTTCGAAAGATAGGTTTTCGCCATGCGAGGCAAGATGTCACATTTGATTTGTTGAATTGTGTTTTTAGGGGCGAGATAGGTCCTCGGATAGTAACCCATACAGGTAGTACCCAATTCTTTATCTCAAAGTTTTTGTTATGAAAGAGTGTGGCGAACATAGCGTCTTCGTATTGAAAGACGAGTATCAAAACCACACACACTACAGTGAGCATCTCGACACTCGGTGAGGAAGAAGTCTACACTTAATCCTCTCTCTTTAGTTCAATACAAAGAGAACTTCAGTCTCTTATTAAAGTGTTTTTGGTTTTGAATGGTAAGTGCTTTTGTGACAGAGAACCCTACGGTAAACGTCAGCACTCGGGATAGGAGAAGGCCTACGCCTAACCACTCCATGACCATTCAAGTTTTTGTTATGAAAAGAGTTTAAAAATGCGCTCTGTACGGGACCAAGGTTTTTAGGTGACAAAGGTTGCGGAAAGAAGTTGTAGAGGGAGATAGGTGGCAGATATAGTCACGTCTTCGTATTGAAAGACAAGTATCGAGACCACCCACACTACAGTGAATATCCCAACACTCGGAGAGGAAGAAGTCTACACTCAATCCTCTCTCTTTAGTTCAATACAAAGAGAATCGATTTATTTATTGTAAGTGTTTTGAAAATGCACTCGGTACGGGGCCGAGGTTTTTTAGGAGAAAAAGGTGTGGATGAAAACATCTTCGTATTGAAAGACGAGTGTCAAAACCACCCACACTACAGTGAGCATCTCGACACTCGGAGAGGAAGAAGTCTACACTCAATCCCATCTCTTTAGTTCAATACAAAGTGAACTTTATCGTTTTGTTAAATATGGTGAGTTGGCTTAACAATCGTTTGAGAAAATCCGCTTGACGTTGGGTCAAGGGTTTAATTGCTTAAAAAGGTTTGAGGTGAAGCGAGCAAGGTCAATGGCGACGCACAAGGCAATCGACTTACAAGGTCAAAAATGGCTCGATGAGAATCGAGAGTTTGTTTTCTTGAAAATAGTTTTTAGAACCAAAGGTAAAAACAATGACCAACAATAAATATGCATAAAAACCATACCAAACACAACGGGTTAATCGGCTAAAAAAAACGAAACACAAAAAAAACGGCACGAAGTCCTTGAGAAAATTTTTTTTGAGGTAAAAAAAAGTCGAAAAAACGTGAAAAACAGGGGCCTGACACGGGCGGCCGTGTCGTGTGACACGGGCGGCTGTGTCGTGTGACACGGGCGGCTGTGTCGTGTGACACAGCCCATGTCACAGTTCCAGAGAAATCAGGTTTTTGAGGCAAACAGCGGCGTGACACGGCCGCCCGTGTTGCATGACACGGCCCGTGTCACAAGGTCTGGGGGAAAAATGCAGAAAAACTTAAACAGCGGTGTGACACGGCCGCCCGTGTTGCATGACACGACCCGTGTCACAAGGTCTGGGCCAAAAAAGTTAAACAGAGGTGTGACACGGGTGGCCGTGTTGTGTGACACGGCCCGTGTCACAAGGTCTGGGCCAAAAAAGTTAAACAGAGGTGTGACACGGGTGGCCGTGTTGTGTGACACGGCCCGTGTCAGGGGACTCAGGTAAAATATGCCATGAAAACTCAAGCAGAGATGTGACACGGGTGGCCGTGTCGTGTGACACAACCCGTGTCAGGCTACCAGGGTGAAAAACCAAACTTTTCTCTTATTTTTTGCTTCTTTTTGTGGTTCTTAAAAATGGTTTCTTGGTCCCTTTGGAATCTTACATGTTATACTCAATACAACAACACTCAAACCAAGAGAACAAATGATAAATGCACAATATAAAAGAAGATAAGAGTTTGAAGAAATGGATACCCAAGAGTTGTCACCCTCCTTGCAAAGCCTCCACTGATTTTGGCTAGGTGTTCACTTCTCTTCACTCTATGCTTTAATGACTCTCCTCAATGGCTCCCTTGTGTTTCTCTTTTACTCTCTTCACTTTTTGCTGGTTTTTTGCCCTCTCTATTTTTCTGGTTTTCTCTCTTACTCTTTGCTCTCAATATCTCTATCTCAATGTGTTGTGAATGATAGTGAATAATCTTTTGTTTGCAGCTCCTTCCATGCTTATCTCACTTTTTCTGCTGTACCAAAACCACAGCTCTTGCACACTTCTCCATTTTCAGAATTTCCATTCTTAGCAATATCTTTTACCACCTTTTGGTACAGCCCCACTTTCCTTTCATTTCTAGTATGTTTTTTTTTGCTGTATTTTCTTTTGCAGCACTCTACCTTTCTATTCATCCTTGTACCCATTGGTTGGTTGATTTGTTTGGACATACTCATGTAGTCAATACACTACCTTTTGGATATCATTTTCAAATTCTGATTTTTGATGTGTAGATGTATCAACATAAGCTTATAGCCTTGGTTTTGTGCCATAAAATGATTTTGTAATATGATACACATTGCCACTTCTTGCATGGGGCTGTTTTGGACCATATTCAAATTGCTAATGGTTGAATATGCATGGTATTGATCTTGAAATATTCCAACATTGAATTAGCTCTTAAATATTTTCCTTGCATGTTTGTAAGTACAAAGAGGGTCATGTGGACTTGATGGAGCATGGGGGATACCATGACATGAAGTTATTTTTAGAAACTTGAATTAAGACTAGAAATAGCTTAATTTCCTAAGCATTACCAAGAGTTTGGATTTTGTAACAAATGTGACATTCTTACAAATGTCATGAAATTTCTCTTTGTAATATTCTTGAATCTAGCCTTGAATTCATGAACCTTGAATTTGGAATGATGGGCCTCCCTTATGTCATTGAATTTGAAAGAAATGAAGAAATGAGTCAAGCCATGAAAGAGGGCAAATTTTGGGGTGCAACAGTTGCCCCTATTCAAGCGACTTGGACCTGAAGGGATGAAAAGCAAACGCTTTCAAACATTCGAGGTAAAAGGTGATTGAATACAAAAGAACCCAAAAATTTGTCAACCGCAGAATGCAACCTCTGACATCGCCGTCAGGCGCCTATATAAGGTAGAACATCTGACTTCGCCATCAGTCGTTGATCAAATACAAACATCTGACCTTGCTGTCAGCTCTTAATAGCATCTAACTTCTCTGTCGAAACTCAACATCAAATATGTGAGATCTGACCTCACCGTCAATATTCAACATAATCTGTAAAAACATCTGATTGGTAGAACATCTGATCTCGCCATTAGTCCTCCATATCCTCTGACTTTGCCATCAACTTACAACATAATCTGACTTCGTCGTCAATTAAAATCATCTGACTTCGCTGTTATTTCTCAAACCATTCTGACGTCGCCGTCAACCCTCTACATGATCTGACTTCGCCATCAATTCTCCACATAAAATTTGGAAAAACACCTGACTTCGCTGTCAGTCCTTAACATCAAATTGGTAGGACACCTGACTTCGCTGTCACCCCTCCACAATCTGACTTCGTCGTCAACTCCTCTCATAATCTGATTTCGCCGTCAATTCTTTACATAATCCGATCTCGCCGTCAACTCTCAACATAACCTGACTTCGCCATCAACTCTCTTCATGATCTAACTTCGCCGTCGATTCCCAACATGGACTGACTTCACCGTCAACTCTCTTCATACTCTGACTTTGCTGTCAATTCTCTTTATAATATGACTTTGTCGTCAATTCTCTTCATAATCTGACCTCGTCGTGAATTCTCTTCATAATCTGACTTCGTCGTCAATTTTAATAGCATCTAATTTCGCCGCTAGCTATCAAAATCATTTGACTTCACCGTCACTTCATTTTGCTAAAAAGCGAGCATTGAACCCAAAGGTCGGCTCAACCCTAAGTTCAGAAGAACATTCGTCGATTCACCATCTGGGTGAAGAAATCCGTTGGGGAAACATGAACTTGAATAAATAGACTCCGCTAGGGAGACCGATAAGATGAACACATTTTTCAATGACTTGGCTAGAGGTCTGGATACCACGCAGGATTGAGAAATATACTGATAACTGCTAGAGATACGCTTGAAAACAAAGGGGTGGCAACCCGACTTATGCTTTACATGCATATGTTTGAATATGGCGTAATGCTCCATACGAAATGAAAATGCTACGCGTTTGGGAGGATGTTATGTATGATGCAAATGCAAAGGAAACACTTTAGCAAAATAAATGCCAAAGAGAAGGATTAATTCCGCCGGGGAAAAGACTAGACACGTCTAGTACAAATGTTGGGGAAAACAAATCCTGGATGGTCTTCTGAGCAAACTTCTGGGTAAAATTGTTCCGCTAAGAGCAAATCCACCCTGTTGGGGATTAGACAATGAGGGAATCAACATCAACCTTTGCTTGGGGAAATGAGCAATAAACTCAACAAATACAACTTCCGCTTGAAGAATGAGTCAATGACCTAGACTCTAAGGGGAAAAGGAGCCAGTTGTTCAAACTCTATGGGGAAAACAAATTTCTGAATTCGTTCCACTGCTGAGGGATAAACCCACACTCGCTCACTGGAAATGCTCCTGCTCTGCTGGAGATGTCAATCTTGACCTGCTGAGAATATCCTTTGATTGTCAAGGTTTCAAACTGCTGGGGGGTGAGAACCCACTTAAACTGCACACTTCCTTTAGATGAGGAACTTCTGGAGAAGCCTCGAGGAAAGTTCTCTTGCAAATAACAAATAAACAAATATGTTTTATGCAGCAGGTACCATCTCAATTATCACTTAAGACGTTATTCAAGAAAATGCAATGTTTCAATTATAGATAGCAAAGCCCACAAATTTATGTATGCAAAGTTTTATCAAAAACATCAGGCGTCTTTTGCAAACAAAACGGTAAAAACAAAACAAAAGGTTTTCTGGATAGTATGTTTTATTGATAAATGGCCTGTAAATAGGCAAATTTACAAGGGACACCACTCCTGAAATGAGAAAGCTGCATAAGAAATATACAGAAATGCACAAGAATATCAGAATGTCGGCAATGTGGTACAGACAACCACCATAGAATGACTCAACTATGACTCGCATGACTTTGACGCCTTTCCGATGCTTCGTCTTCTGAAGAGATTGATTTGAACGACTGCTTCTCGAGTTCTCCCATAATCCACTATGCTTTAAAGATCAATACGCAGGCCGCAGTCATTTGCTTTTCAAATCCCTAATTTTTGCCTGAACCGCCCTTGCGGGTTTTCGATTCACCGGGATACCCGTTTTTGCCAAAGTCTCCCTTTCAGGTTTCAACTTTGCGGGTTTACATTTTTTATTTTTATCTCTAATTTTTGCCCGAACCTATCCTTTTATGGTTCGCCGAGATGCCCCATTCTTGCCTGGATTTTCTTTTTCTTTCCAGCGGGTCTATTTTAAGCAAAGTATCTTTTGACTGCGTCCGCGTTCATAGGGGACGTAAAATCTTCACCATCCATAGTTGAAAGTAGCAAGGCTCCTCCAGAGAAGACCTTCCTTACAACATACGGACCTTCATAATTCGGAGTCCATTTGCCCCTATGATCGTTCTGTGGTGGGAGAATCCGCTTCAACACCAGATCGCCTGTCTGAAAGCTTCGAGGACGCATCTTCTTATCGTAGGCTTTCTTCATCCTACTCTGATACAGACGACCGTACACAACAGACGCCAACCTCTTCTCATCCATCAAACTGAGTTGATTCAACCTGTTCTTCACCCATTCTGCTTCATCCAACTTGACGTCAGCCATAACTCTCAAAGATGGGATCTCGACCTCCAATGGCAGAACAACCTCCATGCCATATACCAGCGAGAAAGGAGTTGCCCCAGTCGAAGTATGCACCGAGGTGCGATATCCATGCAAAGCAAAAGGCAACATCTCGTGCCAATCCTTATAAGTCACAACCATCTTCTGTATTATCTTCTTAATGTTCTTGTTAGTCGCTTCTACAACGCCATTCATTTTCGGACGATAGGAAGAAGAATTGTGATGCTCGATTTTGAAATTCTGGCACAGTTCCTCCATCATCTTGTTATTCAGGTTAGAACCATTATCAGTAATGATCCTCTCGGGTATTCCATATCGACAGATGATGTCCCTTTTGATAAATCAGGCTACGACTTGCTTCGTGACATTGGCGTAAGAAGCTGCTTCGACCCATTTCGTGAAATAGTCAATGGCTACTAAGATGAAACGATGTCCATTGGATGCGGTTGGCTCGATCTTTCCAATCATATCAATGCCCCACATGGAGAAAGGCCATGGGGATGACATGACATTCAAAGGACAAGGCGGCACATGAATCTTGTCGGCATAAATATGGAATTTATGGCACTTCTTGGCATATTTGAAGGAATCCGACTCCATAGTTAACCAATAATAGCCCGCCCTTAATAATTTTCGAGACATGGCATGTCCACTTGCATGTGTTCCAAAGGCACCTTCGTGGACTTCTTCCATAAGCAAACCTGCTTCTTTTTCGCCCACACATCTTAGCAGCACCAAGTCAAAGTTTCTCCGATAGAGTACACCGTCTGGATTCAGATAGAAGTTACCAGATAATCTTCTCAAGGTCTTCTTATCCCGGGCCGATGCCCCAGGCGGATATTCTTGGTTCTTGAGAAAGTTCTGGATGTCATAAAACCACGGTTTACCATCTGAAGCTTCTTCTATTGCGAAAACAAAAGTCGGCCTGTCGAGGCGTGAGATGACAATTCTCGGTGCATCATTCCAGAAGTTTACTTTGTACATTGAGGACAATGTAGCCAAGGCATCAGCCATCTGATTTTCTGCCCTCGGTACATGGTGAAACTCTACTCGGTCAAAGAAAGGTAGCAACCTTCTGGCGTAATTCATGTAAGGGATCAGATTAGGCTGGCGGGTCTCCCACTCTCCCTTGATCTGGTTTACCACCAAAGCTGAATCTCCATAGATATCAAGGTTCTTGATCCTCAAGTCGATTGCTTCTTCGATACCCATGATACACGCTTCATATTCAGCCTCATTGTTGGTGCATGGGAATGTTAGTCTTGCAGTGAATGGTATATGGGAGCCATGGGGAGTAGTAATGATTGCCCCAATCCCGCTACCGTAGGAGTTAACAGCACCGTCAACGATTAATTTCCACTGAGAACCCAACTCTGGACCTTCGTCTGGCAACGGCTCATCACAATCCTTCATCTTTAAATACATAATGTCCTCATCAGGAAATCAAACTTCATTGGCTGGTAGTCATCGACTGGTTTCTCTGCGAGATATTCTGACAGGACACTACCTTTAATAGCTTTCTGAGGCACGTACTGGATGTCGTATTCTGTCAAAACCATCTGCCATCTAGCAATCCTTCCTGATAGTGCTTGCTTTTCGAATACGTACTTAATAGGATCCATCTTTGAAATTAACATGGTTGTGTGGTTTAGCATATACTGTCTTAGGCGTTTGGCGGCCCAAGCGAGTGCGCAACAAGTTTTCTCCAACATTGAGTATCTGGATTCACAGTCTGTGAACTTCTTACTCAAGTAGTAAATTGCATGCTCTTTTCCTCCAGTCTCGTCGTGCTGACCGAGAACACAACCCATGGAATTCTCAATAACTATTAAGTACATTATCAACGGTCTTCCAGCCACCGGAGGTATCAGTATTGAAGGTTCTTGTAGATACTCTTTTATCTTCTCAAACGCTCTCTGGCAATTCTCATTCCAAATAATCGTCTGATCCTTTTTCAATAGCTTAAACAATGGCTCACAAGTGGCTGTGAGGTGAGATATGAACCTTGCGATGTAGTTCAATCTACCTAAGAAACCACAAACCTCCTTCTCGGTCTTTGGCGCTGGCATTTCTTAAATTGCCTTGATCTTCACAGGATCGACCTCAATACCTTTCTCACTGACAATGAACCCCAACAACTTTCCTGACCGTACGCCGAAAGTACACTTATTCGGGTTCAACCTCAATTTGAACTTTCTCAACCTCTCAAACAACTTTAGAAGATTCACCAGGTGCTCCTCCTCTGTTTGGGATTTCGCAATCATATCATCGACATAGATCTCAATCTCATGATGAATCATATCGTGAAAGAGAGTGACCATTGCTCGCTGATAAGTTGCCCCTACATTCTTCAACCCAAAAGGCATTACTTTATAACAAAACGTCCCCCAAGGCGTGATAAAAGTCGTTTTCTCCATGTCCTCCGGTGCCATCTTGATTTGGTTATATCCGGAGAAATCGTCCATGAAGGAAAACACTGAGTATTGTGCGGTGTTATCAACGAGAACATCAATATGGGGGAGCGGGAAATCATCTTTTGGGCTCGCTCTATTCAGGTCCCTATAGTCAACACACATCCTGACTTTGCCGTCCTTCTTAGGCACGGGCACGATGTTACCGACCCAAGGAGGGTAGTTGGTCATAGCAAGAAATCCAGCATCTAGTTGCTTCTGGACTTCTTCCTTGATCTTCACTGCCATATCTGGCCTGGTTCTTCTCAGTTTCTGTTTGACAGGAGGACACTCTTCACGCAAAGGCAGGCGATGAACTACAATATCTGTGTCGAGTCCGGGCATATCTTCGTATGACCAAGCAAAGACATCCTTATACTCTTGGAGTAACTCAATCAATCTTTGCTTGATATCATTCTGTAGCGCAACCCCTACTCTGACCTCCTTTTTATCCTCTTCTGTTCCCAGGTTGACGACTTCAAATTTCTCCTGATGAGGCAGGATGACCTTCTCCTCTTGTTTTAACAATCTGGCAAGCTCTTCAGGCAGGTCTTCATTTTCGTCAATCTCTCCTTCCGCTTGAAAGATCGGATTGTCAAAGTCACATCGAGTCATAGACGAGTCTGAATCGGTGGTATCTGAAATGTGCAACCTGCAATGATGATGATTTTATGCTTAAATGATATGCAAACAAACAAACACAAACCACATTGCCATTTTATTGTTGGAAATAAAAATAAGAAAAACAAGGATCACAAAGTCTTGAATGAAAAGACGCTTTTTGATTGATAACGATAAAAGGGTTGTTCACACACATAAAAGATAAGGCCTAACAAATAAAGACCATTATGCCCAGGGCAGAGCACATGGCAATACATTAATCAAAACAAAACAATTACTCTTCATAAGTCGCAGTGATAACTTCTTCCATGGTCCAATTCTTCAAGCCTTGGTCGGGGACGCATGGCTGGATCCATGCATACATGTCACAGTCACTATCTCCTTCCTCGTCAGATACGGCGTTGATCTCCTTGAACACCACCCCACCACTGGTGAATTAAATAGGTCCTTTGTAGCGAGGAGCGCTTGAAGAAGATGCGTATGGGCTGTACCCTAATCCGAACTTATCTTGTTTGTTGGGGACGCTTATCACCTCCCCCCATCCTTTCGCTGATCCAGACTTCACCACAGCTTGGGCTTCCTTGTAGGATGACATAGCAACTTCTGGCGCCTTGGCTTCAACTATTGCTTTCTATTTGATTTGGACGGTCTCAAAGGCTTGGCACAGGGTTTCGTGAATTTCACCATCGACCTCCACATACTTGAATGAGGACAGATGGCTTACCATGATGTCTTCCTCTCCACAAACAGTCACAATGTTATCACCCACCATATACTTCAGCTATTGGGGTGCAACAGCTGCCCCTATTCAAACGACTTGGACCTGAATGAGTGAAAAGCGAATAGCTTTCACGCAATCAAGGTGAAATACGGTTGAATACCAAAGAACCCGGAAATTTGCCAACCACGGAAAATTCGAATATAGCATAATTGATCTCAAAGCCACCCTGTTGGGGAAAGAGAATACAAACGTCAAAAAACGGCGCCATGGTCTGGATACCATACTGGCAAAAGGTAGCAATCCAAGTTACCGGAGTCTGGATACTCCAAAGAAATCAAAGCCTGAATGCTCAAAACATAACTCTGAGTCTGGATACTCAAAAAACGGAGCCTGACTGCTCAAAGAAACAAAACTGAGTCTGGATACTCAAAAATTGGAGCCTGGATGCTCGATAAACACAAAACTAGAGCTTGGATGCTTAGTAAACGGCGAACTAGAGCCTGGATGCTCGGTAATAAATCTGAGTCTGGATACTCAATATTTGGAGCCTGGATGCTCAAAGAACACATCTGAGTCTGGATACTCAATAGCCTGAGTCTGGATGCTCAATGCAATATGAGCCTGGGTGCTCTATGCAAATAACCTGAGTCTGGATACTCGGTTAACCTGAGCCTGGATGCTCGATAATAATTCCGAGTCAGGATACTCAAAAACCTGAGCCTGGATGCTCAATAACAATTCTGAGTCTGGATACTCAAAAACCTGAGCCTGGATGCTCAATAATAATTCTGAGCCTGAATGCTCTATGCAAATAACCTGAGTCTGGATACTCGGTTAATAAATATGAGTCTGGATACTCAATGAATAAACTTGAGTCTGAATACTAAAAAACTGGAGCCTGGATGCTCGATGCAATGTGAGTCTGGATGCTCTATGCAAATAGAAATATATTCATCAGGATCTGGATATCCTACGAGTTTAAGTTAAACGACGTTGCAGGAAAACAAAATTAGTCGTGATCTGGATACCACATAGGTTGAGAAAACATTGCGTGCCAAGGTCTGGATACCACACGATGATAGGAGATAACCACAACTAATGTGACCTGGATATCACGAAGCATCAGATAAACTATCATGGTCTGGATACCATAACTGCCATCACCGGAGTCTAGATACTCAACGGAGAAAGTATAAACAAGATTCATCAGGGTCTGGACACCCAATTGACTTTTCCGGAGTTTGGGTACTCAACGGAGAAAACATAATAAAACGAGCATACGCCATGGTCTGGATACCATAAGGCACAAACACTTGCTGTGACCTGGATATCACAAAGGAATTTGACCGGAGTCTGGATACTCAACGGATCAAGAAAATACCTGTTGGAAAAATACCGGAGTCTGGATACTCAATGGAAAAAACAAAACAATATCGGTCACCGTGGTCTGGACATCATAACCATCTTTACCGGAGTCTGGATACTCGACGAAAAAAGGAAAACTTCATTAACTGGGTATGGGCCGGAGTCTGGATACTCAACGGGGAGAGGTGATCATCACCATACTTATCATGACCCATTCAAATCCGAAGATACTGCTGGGGAATAACATGCGCCAGGGTCTGGATACCACGCGGGCTAAGAGAGATCACATGGTCTGGATACCAAGGGAAAATCAAACCTCCGAAGAAACACCTGAAACAAAGAGATAACAACCTGGTCTATGTTTCACATGCAAATGTTTGAAGATGGCGTAATGCTCCATACGAAATGGAAATGCTACGCGTTTGGGTAGATGCTATGCACGCATACAGATGCAACGGAACTGAAACAACAAAGTAGATGCCAGAGAAATAGAAACCATCCTGTCAGGAGCAACAAACAACCCTGCAGGGAAAAGCTTACCCACGCCAATAACAATTGGACTTACACCACAAAGGCCTCGGAAGGCTTCCCTACCGGGGATAAAGTTCATACAAGAGCAGCAAATCCAAAACTTAACTGAGGATGCTGATCAACACTTGCTGAGGTAAATGTTCGGGCTGACTCTCTGGAATACAAAACCTTTCTGAAGAACCGATAACTAACCGAGTACTTAAAACAAACATGCTAAACAGCCTAACTCACCTGAGGAGAAACAAAAAAAATGCATATCGGATGTCTCAGTCTGTACCGCTGAAAACTGAGTTCCCTCAATCAGACTGAGTGAGAGGGAGAAATACCAGGCCACTGCTGGGGGAAAATCTGGCGCCTACTCGTGGGGATATGCCTGAATCTCGACTCGCTGGGGAGTGAACACAATCTCGTACTCTGCAGGGAATTAAAACGCACTGGCGAACTGCCAGGGACATGCTAATCACTGCATGTAACTTTACTGGGATAGAGATGCAACCTCGACTGCTGGAGAACAACACTATTTAGGGGAAAAGATGAATCCATCCATATTCATAAAACCTTTCCCCAAGGGTAACAAATCTGCAAAAGACAAACAGACAAGACAACCTATACAACAAGACTATCGTGGTCATCGTCCGTGACATTGTTCAATTAATATCAAAGTTTTAACAATTATCAGCCGAGGCCTGCAAGTTTATGTATGCAAGTTCATCAAAAACATCGGGCGTCTTTCACAAACAAAACAGTAAAAGCATAAAAACAAAGCACACAAACAAAGTACTGAATAGTATATGTTTATTGATAATGGCCTGTGAATAGGCAAAGTTTTTACAACAGATGCAACTCCTGAAAAGAGGAAGTTGCGCAAAAACTACAAGTATGCATAAAAGAAAATACCAAAGTGTACATGTTAAACAAAAAGTACAACAATGTCGGCAATGTGGTGCAGACAAACACCATGAGCTGATTCCTCTATGACTCGCCTAACCCTGACGCTTTCCTGACGCTTCGTCTTCAGAAGAGATTGATTCGGATTAAACGGCCCTAAAGTTCTCCCAATCCACTAAGCAATGAAGTCCATACGCAGACCGCAGTCATTTCCTTTTCAATCCCTAACTTTTGCCTGAACCTCCCTTTCGGGTTTTCGATTCACCGGGATACCCATTTTTGCCAAAGTCGCCTTTTCAGGTTTTCAACTTTGCGGGTTTACATCTTTTTTCAATTTTTATCCCTAATTTTTGCCCGAACCTTTTTCTTTTTTATGGTTCGCCGGGATGCCCCATTTTTGCCTGGACTTTTCTTTTTGTGTCCAACGGGTCTCTTTTAAGCAAAGTATTTTTTAACTGCGTCTGCGATCACATGGGATGCAAAGTCCTCACCGTCCATGGTGGATAATACTAAGGCTCCTCCAGAGAAAACCTTTCGTACAACAAATGGAGCTTCGTAGTGGGGAGTCCACTTGCCCCTGTGATCTGATTGTGGTGGGAGAATCTTTTTCAGCACAAGATCGGCCGTCTGAAAGCTTCGAGGGCGCACCTTCTTATCATAAGCTTTCTTCATTCGGCTCTGGTACAAACGACCATATGCGATGGACGCCAACCTATTTTCATCCATCATACTAAGTTGATTCAATCTATTCTTGATCCATTCTGCCTCATCAAGTTTTACGTCAACCAAAACCCTTAAAGAAGGAATCTCAACCTCTAGCGGTAGGACAACATCCATACCGTACACTAGTGAGAAAGGAGTTGCCCCGGTTGATGTGCGTACCGTCGTACGATAACCGTGTAGGGCGAAAGGTAACATTTCATGCCAATCTTTGTATGTAACAACCATCTTTTGTACTATCTTTTTAATATTCTTGTTGGCCGCTTCAACAACGCCATTCATCTTCGACCGATAGGGCGATGAGTTGTGATGTTCAATCTTGAAGTTCTGGCATAACTCCTTCATCATCTTATTCTTCAGATTTGAACCATTGTTAGTAATGATTCGCTCGGGGATTCCATATCTGCAGATGATGTCCTTCTTTATAAATCTTGCTACCACTTGCTTGGTCACATTAGCATACGATGCTGCTTCCACCCACTTGGTGAAGTAATCGATGGCTACCAGAATAAAACGGTGTCCGTTGGAAGCAGTGGGCTCGATCTTTCCAATCATATTGATGCCCCACATGGAAAACAGCCAAGGGGATGTCATTACATTCAACGGGCACGGCGGCACATGAATCTTATCAGCATAAATATGGCATTTATGGTATCTCTTCGTGAATTTGAAACAATCTGACTCCATTGTTAGCCAAAAATAACTAGCTCGTAGGACCTTTCGAGTCATGGCATGTCCGCCGGCATGCATACCAAAAATACCCTCGTGGACTTCTTCCATAAGCAAGCTTGCTTCTTTTTCGTCCACACACCTGAGTAATACCAGATCATGATTCCTCCTATACAGCATACCATTTGGGTTGAGGTAGAAGTTTCCAGACAATCTCCTAAGAGTTTTCTTATCCTTGGTCGATGCCCCTGGTGGATACTCTTGGTTCTTAAGGAAATTCTGGATGTCATGGAACCATGGTTTACCATCGGAAGCTCTTTCAATAGCAAATATGAAAGCGGGTCTGTCGAGGCGTGAGATAACAATCCTTGGTGCTTCTTTCCAAAAATTGACCTTGTACATTGAAGACGGTGTAGCCAAATCGTTTGCCATTTGATTCTCCGCTCTTGGCACATGGTGGAAGTCTATACGATCGAAAAATGGTAACAGTCTTCTTGCATAATCCTTGTAAGGGATCAGATTAGGCTGTCGAGTTTCCCATTCTCCTTCAATCTGATTAACAACTAGCGTTGAATCGCCATATACATCAAGATTCTTGATCCTCAGATCAATAGCTTCTTCCAAACCCATGATACATGCTTCGTACTCGGCCTCATTGTTAGTACAAGGGAAATTTAATTTGGCAGTGAAAGGGATATGAGTTCCATGGGGAGTTGTGATAATTGCCCCAATTCCGCTACCATACGAATTAACTGCACCATCGAATATCATCTGCCATTGAGATCCCCTCTTTGGTCCTTCAGTGGGTAATGGCTCGTCACAATCTTTTGCTTTCAAATACATAATGTCCTCATCCAAAAATTCAAATCTCATCGGTTGGTAATCATCAATTGGTTGTTCAGCAAGGTATTCTGACAGAACACTCCCTTTAATGGCTTTATGGGAAACGTACTGGATGTCGTATTCTGTCAATACCATTTGCCATCTGGAAATCCTTCCAGAAAGTGCCTGCTTTTCAAAGATATATTTAATCGGATCCATCTTCAAAATTAGCATGGTTGTATGATTGAGCATGTACTGTCTTAAACGTTTGGCCGCCCAAGCGAGTGCACAACATGTTTTTTCAAGCATGGAGTAGCGGGACTCACAATCTGTGAACTTTTTACTCAGGTAATAAATCGCATGCTCTTTCCTCCCTGTCTCATCGTGTTGACCGAGAACACAACCCATACTATTCTCCAGAACCGTTAAATACATGATTAATGGTCTTCCAGCCACTGGGGTATCAGTATCGGAGGCTCCTGCAAATACTGTTTTATTTTGTCGAATGCTCTTTGACAATTTTCGTTCCAGACCACCACTTGATCTTTCTTTAACAGCTTAAACATTGGTTCACACGTGGCCGTTAGATGAGATATGAACTGAGCGATGTAGTTCAACCTCCCTAAGAAACCACATACCTCTTTTTCAGTCTTCGGTGCTGGCATTTCTTGAATAGCTCTTATTTTTGCAGGATCTACCTCGATTCCTTTTCTGCTGACAATAAACCCCAATAGCTTTCCGGAATGAACTTCGAAAGTGCATTTATTTGGATTCAACCTCAATTTGAACTTCCTCAACCTCTCAAACAACTTCAATAGATTGACCAGATGTTCTTCCTCCGTCTAGGACTTCGCGATCATGTCATCAACATAAACCTCAATCTCATGATGAATCATATCATGAAACAAAGTCACCATTGCCCGC
This sequence comes from Lathyrus sativus, assembly GCA_963859935.3. Classification (NCBI taxonomy): domain Eukaryota; kingdom Viridiplantae; phylum Streptophyta; class Magnoliopsida; order Fabales; family Fabaceae; genus Lathyrus; species Lathyrus sativus. Next base: position 105,307,650 of record OZ012737.1, read on the forward strand.
TGATAGGTTTCCCCTGCGTTCTTCAACCCGAACGGCATCACCTTATAGCAAAATGTTCCCCACGGTGTAATGAATGTTGTCTTCTCCATGTCTTCTGGTGCCATTTTTATCTGATTATAACCGGAGAAGCCATCCATGAAGGAAAACACCGAGAATTGAGCCGTATTGTCAACCAATACGTCAATGTGGGGGAGCGGGAAATCATCTTTTGGGCTCGCCCTATTCAAGTCTCTATAATCAACGCACATTCGTACCTTACCATCCTTCTTAGGTACGGGTACAATGTTGGCGACCCATGGAGGGTAAGTTGTCACGGCTAAAAATCCAGCGTCCAACTGCTTTTGAACTTCTTCTTTGATTTTTACCTCCACGTCTGGTCTCGTCCTCCTAAGCTTCTGCTTGACGGGTGGACATTCCTCCCGAAGTGGCAATCGATGAACCACAATGTCAGTATCAAGCCCGGGCATATCTTCGTAAGACCAAGCAAAGATGTCACTGTACTCTCGAAGCATCTCTATCAACCTTTGCTTGATGTCTTCTTGCAATGCGGCCCCTATCCTGACATTTCTAACAACCTCTTCAGAACCCAAGTTGACGATCTCAATCTCTTTTTCATGAGGCAGAATGACCTTTTCTTTTTTTCTTAAGAGTCTAGCCAATTCCTCAGGCAATTCTTCATCCTCATCAATCTCTTCTTCAGCTTGGAATACCGGGTTATCAAAGTCGAAGCGAGTCATAGAAGATTCTTGGTCGGTGTCATCTGCAATGATATGAGACCTGCAATGAAAATGGTTAAGTTCTTCAAATGATATACAAACAAATATATTGCCATTTTATTGTTAAAGATAAAATAATAAAAACAGAGATCTCGAAATTTGAATGGAAAAACGCCCTTTGATTAATAGATGAAACAATATTCAAACATAAACAAGACAAGCCCTGAAATAACAAACCACTATGCTCCGGGTATAACATAGGGTCGTATAATAATTGAAAAACAAAGTATTATTGTTCATTGGTCACTTGGACAAATTCCTCGATGGACCAGTTGCATAAGCGCTATCCTGGAATGCATGGCTTGATCCAAGCATCCATGTCGCAGTCACTGTCTCCAGCTTCGTCATCTGAAATGGCATTGAGCTGCTCGAAGAAGACACCCCCGCTGGTAAACCTGATCAGCCCCTTGAACTTCGGTTTACTCTGTGAAGAGGATAGGTGGTACCCCAGACCGAATTTGTCTTGTTTTTGAGGGATATCAATCACCTGCCCCCATCCTTGGGCTGAGCCAGCTTGTACCACAGCCTGTGCTTCTTTGAAAGAAGACATAGCCACCTCAGGCTCTTTTCTCACCACTGGCGCCTTATCCTTCAACTGAACAGTTTCAAACGCCTGACACAGGGTCTCATGAATTTCCCCATCTACCTCAACATACTTGAAAGAAGACAGGTGACTAACCATGATGTCTTCTTCTCCACATACTGTCACAACACTGCCACCGACCATATATTTCAACTTCTGATGCAGAGTCGATGTGACAGCCCCAGCTGAGTGGATCCATGGTCTGCCTAACAAACAACTATAAGCGGGCTGAATGTCCATGATATAAAATACAGCGTCGAAAACTTCTGGGCCCACTTGGATAGGCAAAGTCAGCTCACCGAAGACAGACCTCCGAGTACCATTGAAAGCACGTACAACCAAATCACTCTGTGTACAGGTGATGCCCCTAGTATCCAGTTTCATAAGTGCCTTCTTCGGCAGCACATTCAAAGATGACCATGTGTCAACAAGGACATGAGACATAACCACTCCTCTACATTCAACAGAAATGTACAGCGCACAATTGTGGTTTCTGCCCCTTGGCGTTAAGTCTAGATCTGTAAATCCAAGGCCATTTCCCGCGCTTACATGCCCAACAACCCCTTCAAGCTGATTCACTGATATTTCCTGAGGCATAAAAGCGGTACTCAACACTTTCATCAATGCATTTCTGTGAGCTTCAGAACTCAACAACAATGATAATATTGAAATTTTGGAAGGTGTCTGTTGTAAGTGCTCGACTATCTTGTAGTTGCTTTTGCGTATCAGCCTCATGACTTCCTCCATATCATTCTCCAAAGATCCTTTTTCACCAGACTGGGAGGTTTCTTCAATTACCATCTTACCCTTCCCTCTATCTGCTTTTTCAGCTACCACTTTGGGCGATGCAAAGACTCTGCCGCTTCGGGTAATTTCCCCTGCTCCCACAATATTCTCTGTAGACTCCACAGGAAAACTTTTCAAATCTATCTTCTGACCATTACAGTACACCTCAGCCCCGTAGTTCCACGGGATGGCTTTGGTGCTTTCATAAGGCACAGGTCCTGCTTTGGTAATAGTGATTGTTGGTGGCCTAGGTGGCGCTGAAATAGTTATAGTCTTATATGGGATCGAGATCTTAGCGACCTCATCCCTCTCCTTGCTTACCTCCTCAACAGGTTTCTTTTCTACAGTCCGCTCAAACTGCAACGTCCCCTCGTCTATCATTCCTTGGATACACCTTCTCAGATCAACGCATCCCTCAGGATGACTCAAGCAATCAACACAATCCTCATCGCAGCTTGGGAATACACCTCCTCCCAGCAATTTGTCCTTCACAAACTTCAATGGAGTTTTCAATTCATTCACATCCATTATCAAGTCTAAATCCTCCTCCACCAGAATAGCACCAACCCTAGCCTTCCCATGGTTTGGCATAGGGTTTTGCACGACGTTAGGTGCATCATGAGAAAAATTTATCGCTTTACTGTCAATGAGATCTTGCAGCTTGTGTTTAAAAGCTTTGCAATCGTCAATAGAGTGGTCAGGCGCCCTAGAGTGAAATTCGCAACGTGCATTTGCGTCATAGCCGGGTGGGGGATCACCTGTCAAAGGAGCAAAAGTCCTTTTCTGAATTAATTGTAGCTGCAATAAAGTCTGAAGCACCTGAGAGTAGGGCATTGGTGGAGTGTCAAATACTCTATTCGGCCGGGCCCTATCAGGATACCTCCTATAACCCTGTTGGTTTTGCTGTTGTGGCTGATATTGTCTTTGTTGTTGTTGTTGTTGTGGTCGTTGCTGTTGTGGCACAGGAATAGTGACACTGGCCACCTGCTGTTGGCGATATTGGTTCTGGGGCTGACCCCTTCCTCTTCATCTAGAACTTGTTATTGAACTGACGTCACCTTCACGCTTCTTGTTTCCAAATATCTTTTTTCCTCCTCCTCTAGCTGAGGGTACCTCTCCCACCTGAATCTTTCCAAGCTTGATGCCGTTCTCCATTCTTTCACTAGTGATTATCAAATCTGAGAAACTTCCGGACATATTGCTTATGAGCTTCTCATAGTACACCCCTGGTAGAGTAGCAACAAACATGTTTACTAGCTCCTTTTCTACCATGGCTGGCTGCACTCTAGCAGCAAGCTCTCGCCACCTCTGGGCGTATTCTTTAAAGCACTCGTTACTTCTTTGGGAAAGGTTTTGCAACTGGACTCTATTCGGTGCAAGGTCACTATTGTATTGATAGTGCCTTACGAAAGCCTCGGCTAGCTCTTTCCAGCTGCAGACGTTGGCGGGCTCCAGTCCCATGTACCACTCCAAAGAGGGGTCGGATAAGCTATCCTGAAAAAAGTGCATCAGGAGTTTTTCATCGTCCGAGTACGCAGACATCTTTCTATAGTACGAGCACAAGTGAACCCTCGGGCAAGTAGTGCCTTTGTACTTATCGAAGTCGGGCACTTTGAACTTGTGAGGCACTCTCAATCCTAGGATCAGCCCTAGGTTGGACATATCTAGCCCCATGGGATTCTGGAACTCAAGAGATCGCATCTTGTCTTCAATCATTTGATTCCTTCTATCAGCCTCAGAAGGTCCTGCAGCATTTACAAACCTTGGAGTGAATATATCTTCTTGCCGATCCTCGCTTCATGTATGGTCCAAACTACCATGAATGCCACCGCTAGTATCAAAACCGAAGCCATGGCCATTCCCATTACCACCAGCATTAAAACCTGTCTCATTCCCAGCACCAGCTCCGTGGCCACTCCCTCCAGCAGTAGGGATGACTAAAGTTGGTATTGAATTTCCCACCTGAGGGGTTTCACGGTTAGGAGGATTAGAACCAATCCCCTCGTGCAGCACACCATCACTATCCATTCGCGTCAACAAGGGTTGCACCATAGTCTGAAGTTGAGCCTTCCCAGTAGCAACTCCTTGCATCAAATCCATCAGTTGTGTAATGCGATCCCTCATTTCTTGCATTTCCACTTGCATTTGATCCATCAGCCTTCTCTGGTTACCTCTAGTACCGTAGCGGTGAGTTATCCGTTCTGCAATCCTGAAATACTAGTGGCACAAGAAACAAGATAAGGTTAACAATTCCGATGCACCTGCAAATGCGAGAAACATGCTAAAATGCAGACATGTATTTATGCAAATAGGGACATTTCCCCCTCGATTCTAGTTTCGTGACAACAACCAAGACGATGGAGAGCCCCACAGGCAAGCACAGAAAAGAAACTCCTCATATATAAACATAAGCCCATAGGCAAAGTATAAACAGCAAATGAGTACAAACAGAGAGGGACCTCAACCAACAGGTTTGGTGATGGTCCATACAAAAGTCTACGCTACAGAATACAAAGAAACAAATCAAACTGGGTGGCGAGACTGGAAATCCTTCAACAATGCCTGTGTATCTGGATGGTCTGGCCTAGTGAGCAAACCACGTATGAGAAACTCCTGCTGGCTGATAGTAGACTGAAGATCCTTGACCGAGTCCTCCTTCCCAACAGCTTCCTCGAGCCTATGCCTCTTAGCACTAGCTTCCTCTCTATGCTCCTCCAAGGTTGCAAGCGCTTCATATAATTTGCAATCACTATGTCTTCTGAGTGCGGCTTCCTTTGAGATCTGCTCATCTTTAGCTTGGAGCTGGGCCTTCTGTTTGATGATATGCGCCTTCAACTTGTCTTCACGCTGCTTGCTAGTAGACATGGCAGCGTTCCACTGAGCCTCAAACTTGGAAATCTGCAAATAGGCTTTACTTAACTCTTCCTTCTTCGTGGCTAGAATACGATAAGAAGAATTCAAATCATGGCTTGTGCGCTCTCTATCCTTAGTCTCCTGAGTTAAGTCTGTTCCCAACTTATTCACCAATTCAGCTTGTTTTTTCAAAGAATACCTTGCTTCGCTCCTTTCACTTCTGAGCTGAGTCATCTCTTCCTATAACTCCTCGTTTATCTTTTGCAACTCTTCTTTCTCACGACATACCTGTTCATACCTTTGGATATCTACTATAATGGGTTCTGCAATCTCAGGTGGATGCACAGGCTGAATGGACGGATATGGCATCATCAATTCTTTGGCTCTACTCTGAATCCAAGCCAAATATGGAGCATATACCTGACTATTGCTTCTTCCCAAGGCAACCTTTCCTCTCCTATGGACATTTCTCCATGCATGCTCAACCCTAGACAAAGTATCTCCCTCCAACAAACCAGTGAGATACAGAGATTCCTGTATCTCTTCCTCCTTCGGAGGCCCTCTAAGTGCGTACCCAAACTGTCTGATAGTAATAGCCGAATTATAGTTTATGCAACCTTTCCTTCCGACCAGCGGGACGTTAGGAAAACTTCCACAACTATAGATAATCTCAATACCCAATACATCCCTATCAAACCAAACAATGTCTTCGGCAGACAATCTCATCAATCGCTCAGACCATTCCAAAGTGCCATCAGTAGCAGAGGATGGACCAGTCTTGGGAAGATGGCTCTTGAACCATGTATAGAATAAAGGTGCACAACAAGACACGCTCTTCCCTCTCCTGTTCTCGTTCTTGTAATGCACGGAATGATAAACATCGCCTAACAGAGTGAGTATAGGGTTCTTTGAAACAAAGATATTGAATGCATCGACATCTACAAAATCTGGGATGTTCGGGAATAACATAATGCCATAAATACACAAAGCCAAGATAGCATTGAATACCACCCAACAACCTTTCTTAACAAACTCTCGAGCCTTGTCCGCAAGAAAAGGCAATGGAAACCCAAACATTCCATTCCTACTGGCTAACTTCCCTTTCAACTCAGAGACATCCAAATGTAAAGCCTTAGCAAGGCTCTCCCTCAACATGATGGAACGATATCTAGTTCAGAATAGGTATACCTAAATATATCAGAAAACTCCTCCAATGTAGGTGCTAAAACAAAACTCTGAAAGGTGAAACCTCGCAACTGAGGATCATAGAATTGTAACAATGTCTGAAGGCCGTTCAATTCATCCAGAGAAGGTTTGCAAACAATATTCAAAAGTCTTCCATAAGTTTCTCTGAAATCCTCCATAACCTTCTTGTCTGCTAGAGAAATCAGGCTTCGCAGAATTCTAATGTCAAGCGTAGGAAACTTGTAGGCCAGGGTCCTCCTCAAGGGCTCCATGTCAACAAAGAGAGAACAAAATCACCAGAATCGAAGAGGAAATGTACACCTGCAACATAAACATGCGTCAATGAAATGCAAATGAAAATGCACATGAAAATGCAAACAGGGGATCAGGACTGATGTGTTGTCGGTTGAGAAGAACCAACGCTTCGCCTTAGTACCGACAAAATCACTGACATAAGACTCCTTTGTATCATGAACACAGGTTTACACTGTCAAGAACTGGGTAATCTGGAAGTCAAGGTTTCCTGCATAACCCACCCACTTACAGGTATGGACCTATCCACTGACAAGGTTCGGCATCCTATGTGTTCATCAGCGTCACAGACTTTCAAGAAACGATGATACGATACCCAGAAGGTGTGGCATCATCATCTCTTGAAGCGGCCTCACTTAGCTGAATCAAAAATGATCGGTCCCCAGAGTCGACAACCCTCAAAACTGAAATTCTCTCAACAGCCCACTGGGCTGGAAAGAAAGACATCAAAGAGAATCTCGTCTGAGTGCAAATTTCATGGGAACTGGTGCATGCCTAACATACAGGTTCACCACTACGTTTCGCTGCTAATACTAAGTTTGTACTCAAGCCCAGGTCCGGCTTCTCACTCAATGGAACTTCCCTCCCCACAACACAGCAGTAATGATATATGATGCGGAAAATAAAATGCGGAAGTAAATAAAGATAAAGCACATATATACACACACCCAAAAAGAAAACACACAAGCCCTAGGATTGACTCGCATAGGGGATATTCCTGTCCCCAGCAGAGTCGCCAGCTGTCGCTACTGCGAAAAAAGGAGGCCGGCAATGACTAACAGAGTTGCCACCTATCGTTATTTATCCCAAATAAGGGAAAGGAAATGATCGGAAAAAACCTGACAAAAACGGGAAAAGACGAGGTCATCGCAACCAAGTCCTAGGTTCGGGAGTCGGTTACGCAAGGGGAAGGTATGAGCACCCCTCACGTCCGTCGTACCCAACGGGATCCACGCATGTGTTGTCTAGCTAAAAAGGGTGTTTAAAATATCTACGCTAAAGGCTTATGGACAAAAGAGAAAGACAAAGAACTGACTCGACAGAGCATCGCCGCTCTGTGCCTACGTACTCCTTCGTGCAATGGGAAAGTCAGAGTCAACGTAGTTCGCCTAACTACAGCTAAAGAAGGGGGAAGGTTGCTCTCCAAGACATCGCGTCTTGTGCCTATGTACTTTCGTCTGGTATGAAAGATCAGAGCAAACGTAGTTCAGGCTTACGAGAACACAGGTTGTTCAAAAGTTTTACCCTAGTAGGGTTAATAGACAGTTCTAGCAGTTGGTGTATGCAGCTCGACCTTTGGAGACTTAGGCGTTACCGTTTGCGAGAGGACTGAAAGTTAAAAACACTTTTGTTTATGAAAAGAGTTTTCCTAATTAAGACCCCAAGGGGTGAAAAACTTTTGAATTGTTTTTGTGTTTTTTAAGGAAGAAGTGTTTTGAACTTGGTTTGTAACTCATGTTACACTAGAGACTATGATCTAGGAGTGAATGCTTCGTATATCGTCCGAAGGATATACACTAACATTCTAGATAATTGAGAGGCAACCACCCAATCATCATTTCCCAAATGGCTTAAGGCTCGTAGCGTGCAACAATTGTCAAGCTTTATTAAGTGGATTGAAGTTGTTTGAAGATGAGAAGAGAAAGAGGACAACTAAGGGGGACTAGACCAAACCCTAAAAGTTATCATGCAAGATGCACCTAAAGTTGAGCTTGAAAGGGGACTACCTAAAGTTATCATGCATGGTTAGAACCCTAATGTCTATCATAACCTCTCTTGAACAAGAGAGGTTAGAAATCCTAAGGGAAGGAAGACAAAAAGAAAAAGAAACAATAAGAAGAAACAATGAAAATGAAGAATGCAAACACAAATGCCACAAGGAAGACAAAGATGCAATGCAAGTGAGGGAGGAAATATGTGTGGGGCTGTAACCTCCACAAGCTTATTTCAACCTCAAGCCATGGTATGAATATATTCAAGAGAAATGGAGAAGAAGATGCATCACAAACAAGTAACAAAAACAATGAGAAAAAGTCCTCACGGATTCAATACTTTAGGCAAGCTTCAGGTTCCTCCTCAGGAGGAACTAAGCAACCTTAAGTAGTATTCCAAAGTCATAGGAAAGAATGGGCATGAGGAAAATAGATCTCAAAAGCTAAAACAAAACATCATAAGCAAATGCAAACAACAACATCAAAGAATGCAAGCAAACACCACTTATGAAAACACAATGTGCAAACATGAAAGTATGAGATCAAATGAACAACTTATGCATAAGGTAAAGACCTATGAATTGGCACACAAGGCCTATAAAAAGCCCCTGACATGAAGCAATCAAGATAAGGTTCATCAATAATGCACAACCAAGCTTTGGAAGCAAAACAAAACAAGTACACAAGTAGAGATGCACAAACATGAAGCAACTTGCAAAATACATGAAAATAAGAAAATGCATCTAAAAATGCCAAATAAAATCTCAAAGGACCCCCAAGGTATTAGGAACCAGGGGTAAAAAGGGGAGATTGAAAATCAAAAAGGGAAGTGCCTCAACAGAAGCAAAACACCAAGAGTGTCCCAAACTAAGGCAGAAATGGAGAGGGAACAAAAAGAAATTCAAACCACATGGAAACAGCACTTAAAAATCATGAAATAAATATCCAAAGATCAATCAACATGCTAAAACAATGCTAAAAAAATTCATGCAAAAATGAGAAGTTTAAACATGGAAATAAAATCAAGAAAGAACAAAACCATAATTTAAATCAAATAAAACAACCCCAATATTTAATTCGTTTTTTAATTGAAAATAAAGTCAAAAAATAAAATAAAAATTTCCAGAAAAAATTAGACATCTTAAAGTGTGTGAAAATTATTTTTGGTGAATTTTTAAACTATTAGACTTATTTTATTTGAATTAAAATGAAAACTGCACAAAACAGAAAATAAAAGAAACAAATAAATAAATGAAAAGGGATGTGGTGCAAACAGCAAATAAAATGAGTGTAAAAGGAGAATGGGCCCAGGCTGGGGGGGGGGCGAGTAGCAACTCGTGGTAGGCCCAGTAAGAGAAAAAAAAGAAAATAAAATCAGAATGAACATTGTAAGGTTGGTTTGACTAGGTGTATGGTGGAAATCACTACAGACCGCATGATCAAGATTAAAGTAAACCAATCTGGTGGCTCACAAAGAGCCACCTCAATTAATGAATTAGAGTATTAATATGGTGTGCACAAATTAAAAGAGGAACACATAGGTCTTGTTATAATCCGCATGATCAAAAAAACCAAATCGGACGAATAGAATTCCGCCACGTCAGCTCGTCTTCAAGCTTGGAACACCAGCTCATCGAAAAATCGCGTCGGTCATCCCTTCCATCACTCCGGCCGCCGCGAGTTCCCACCCCCACCGTGGCTTCATCAAAACTCCACGGTTTTCCACAAACTCTAGATGAAAATTCATCTACTCGCCGTGAGGATCATGAATCCAACCTCCATTTCCATTAATTCTCAACAACAACTCCAGAAATCAAACAACAAGCAAAGTGCACAAAAATAAAATTTCACCAAAACTCAAATTAAATGGTCTAGACTTCATCTACATGTTGCAAGGAGTAAGAATCCATGAAAATTAAAGCAAAACAACACGAAAATTCATCAAAACGAATCAACACAACTTGGTGCTCATAAAATCAAACATCATAAACTCAAGCAAAAAGAATCCAGAAATGATCTATGCAAGTCAAGGGTTAAAATGCAACTAAAATGGTGGAAAACCATGGAGTATTAAGAGTGTAAGGTTGAAAAAAAGTTTACCTAGTGGAGAGCCTCCACTGGGCCCTGAAATTGTGATGAAACTTAACGAAAAATGTCCAGAATCACTCCATGAACTTCAATTGAGGTGTTTGAAAGCTTGATTTGGTCTCAAAGTGGTTGAATCTGAGAATTCTTTTTTGAGTTTTTCACCACTTTTTCAAAATGTGATATGGTTGTTCATGCACGAAAATGACCTACTTCTGCCTCAATTTTCATCTAGAATACTTATATGATGGGTTTATGATCAAATGGGGCTTTAATTCAAGCTAAACAGCCCATTTCAAAATTTCACATTTCACCACTTTTTCAAAATGCCATACACGTTTTTACCACTACACTAGCTTGTTTTTTGATCCAAATCCACTACAAATCAGTTGTGTTGATCAAAGGAATGAGATTGGAGGCTTAATTTTGATCCTATGGTTGATTTCCACTTTGTTACTTCAAGAGGAAGAAACCATGAAAATGGCGCATTTTGAGACTTCAAATTTCCAATGTGAAGATGGAAATGTCTTTGAATTGTTACTTCCAATAAAAAAATGCACAAACTTGCCTTGAAAAAGTTTAAAATCCATTAATTCTCAATTTCTCAATTTAAGCCTCCCTTATGAAAAATTCAAGCCCCAAATTCTCAATCCAAGCCCCCACCATGACAAGAGATGATTTGGTAGAGAAAATGGCCCAATTTGAAGCAAGTTTCATGTTGAAAAGATTTCCATTTGAAGTGTGCAAGTTGGTGAAATGGACCTATAATTTTATGACCTGCAATCTTACTTTCCCAAAATACCCCAGACTTGTAAACCTCATAACTTGAGTTATACAAATAAGATGAAAGAGTTCTAGTACAATTTGGAAAGCTAAGATCAAGACCTACAACTTTCATGTTGACCAAAAGTTTAGGAGAAACATCCTTCTAGGTAAAAACTGGCTTGGAAGTTGGTTGACTTTTGTTGACCAAAATCACATCCCTCAGATGACCTGTAACTTGTCCGGATCATAACCTGAGTTCTATAAATCCAATCGAGGACATCTAGTACTCAAATTAAAGCTAAGAACATGCTATACAAGTTCCATGTTGGCCAAAAATTTAGATGAGACTTGTATCTTAAGGTAGGTGGTCTTGAAGTCAGGCACTAAATAGGGGATTTTACCCTGAGAACCCTAATTTAGTAACTTCTCACACACTTAACCCTTGATGAATTGAACTTGAAATAATGTCTCATATGTCTTAAAACAACATCCCATGACCATATAGACTTTGAATTGAGTTTCTATCTTCTTCAATTGCACAGTTGACTGAGGATTTACCAGATGAAAACCCTAACTGCAATACTTTCAACCGTGGCTTGTTCCACTTCACACAACAACTTGAATAAACTCCACTATGATCCTCAAGGACTTCAATGAGCTCTCTTTACATCTCATACCCAAAATCAATGCATTCACAATCTCCTGGTGCTCTTCAGTTGGCCTCTCAGTTAGGGGCTATCCCACACACATCCATCTGTTCTTTAACAAGACACTGACCACTTCAAGATGTCCTGATGACCACTCAAACCTGAGTAACAACCCCTGCTTAGGCTCCTCTTGAGGTGCACAAACTCTTTGATCCCCTGTTCAATGCAACATCCTATGCAATGCAAATGCTAGAACAAAATAAAATGAAATGAAATATAAACCAAGCTAAGAAAAGGTTGAGCAAATTTTGGGGTGCAACAAAGGGCATGCACTAAATAAAAGCGCGAACCGTCAATGTACTATCCTTGACCTCCCATTTCCGTAGAAACGGGCATGCACTACTTAAAAGCTCGAATCACCAATGTACTATCCTTGACCTTCCATTTCCGCAGAAACAGGCATGCACTACGTAAGGCGCGAATCTGACATCTTTTTCAGAAGAAACAGGCGAAGCACTAAATAAAAGTGCTAATCTGGCATCCGAAGACTTGAACGAACAACTCCACGGGACCAACTCCGTCAACACGAGTAAAAACCCCGTCAACACGGGTAACAACCCCGTCAAAACGGGTAACAACTCCGTCAACACGGGTAACAACTCCGTCAACACGGGTAACAACTCCGTCAACACGGGTAACATCTCCGTCAACACGGGTAACATCTCCGTCAACACGGGTAACATCTCCGTCAAAACGGGTAACATCTCCATCAACACGGGTAACATCTCCATCAACACGGGTAACATCCTCGTCAACACGGGTAACATCTCCGTCAACACGGGTAACATCTCCGTCAACACGGGTAACATCTCCGTCAACACGAGTAACATCTCCGTCAACACGGGTAACATCTCCGTCAACACGGGTAATAACTCTGAAGGTTTAATCCATGAGATTTTTTAACACTGACGTAACAGCAATCCGAGGAAAACTCTATTGGGGAAATTCTGACGTCAATCGCTAGACATCCATCTTGAACAAAAATGGGCAACAACTTCAAAGGTCTAATCATGAAGTCTTTTAATGCTGACGTAACAGCAATCTGAGGAAAACTTTGATGGGGAAGAAGAGAAACTCTATCAAGCAGCTCTGATGAGGGATACAAGATAGGAAGAACATTATCATCACTTATCTCACGCCGCGCATTTGAAGATATGAAAACCATCTTGAACAAGAATTCCAATCCCCTGCAGGGAAAACACCTGAAAACAAAAAGGTAACCAACCTGGCTTATGTTTCAAAATGCATGTTTGAAAATGGCGTAATGCTCCATACGGCATGGAAATGCTACGCGTTTGGGTAGATGCTATGCGCGATGCAAATGAAAAGAGGCGTTCCCGCAAAATAAATGTTGGAGGAACGAAACTAAACTTCCTATGGGGGAAGAAACAATCTGCTGGGGATAGCCCAAAATACCTGGCGTTACGAACTCTGCAAAGGATGATCAACCTATTGGAGGAAAGACAACCTGCTGGAGAACAGAAAGAACAGTCTTGTGCGTGGATGATCCTTTCAAAACACCGGCAACCTGGTTGTACTCTGTGAGGACTTCACTGGGGATTAAATATGCACATGACCAACTGCTGGGAATGCACATACCTGCCTGACTGCTTACTCGCCTGCATCTAACTCTTCCGGGGATAAAATGCAAACTCCGCCTGCTGGGGAAGAATAAGTTTCACATAGAACCTGCTCCAACGTTAAGGGACTCGGGCTGGGGAAACATGATCCCTTGGCTGCTTCACTAGGGAAGAAGGAGTCATCCTGCTTGGAAAAACATGCCATGACACGAACTCGAAATGGCTTGCCCCAGAATCTATAACAACTTTTGACCAACTCTGCAGATATGGAGAGGAACGGCTCCTTCGCTTTCAGCTTTTGCCCTAGCCTGCGGGATTTCCGTCATATCCTTTCAAAAGGAAACTTGAGATCTCGGTACTCTGGTGGTTTGATACGAACAGCTTCAGCAATTCGAACCTCACGGAGGTGCTTCAAGTTAATCGCCTTCAGGATAAGGATAGCTTTGGCGCTCTCGGGGTGACCTGCCCCAGCCTCGTCATGACTTTTCCCCTCATGGGCTGATCTGTGGGGAGTAGCCCCTTGGCTGCGAGAGATTCATCAAATATCGACCTGATTGCCCCGGATTACCTGATTTCTAGATGGCTGTCTCACATGCCGCGATCATTTGACATAGCTTGCCCCGGTTCGCCGGGATATTCTGGCGTCCTGAATTCTGTCCTGATCAAATCTTTCCATCGTGGAAACTTTCCTGCTGTCAAGCACTTACTCGCTAGTAAAACAAATTGTTCTGCATAAAAGACATATCAAATGCAATGCATATGGCAGTTTTCAAAATCCATTCCTGTTCATTGGAAAAAATTGTATGACATGAAATGTATAAAATCATTCATTAATATGTCAAAATCAATACAACGTTGTAAGAAGAATCCTTTCAGGAGTCAGTTCCGATGCGATCTTTACCGAAGTATGCTTTCGAAATAAACCTAATTCAATTAGGACTTTTAAAGGTTGTAATGTGGTCAGGTTCACGGTTTATGAAAGAAAAGATAAAGGCTCAAAATTCATTTTAACCCACCCATTCTCCGTGATGTTCTCCGATCCTACGTTCAGCTAATTCGATCTTTGTGTTCTCCTTTCAAAGGTTGAGTGACAGTTCAATACATTACACATTTTGAAGTGACAGTTGCCCCCTTTTCGTCTTTTGGCGTCCGGAGCCACACGATTTTGTTCTTGTTTGAGGATTTTTCTTTCGCAATCCCTTTCCGCTTTTCGTTTTTCGTTTTTCTGTTTTCCCCCTAACTTTTTCCTGGACTAACTCTTTAGAGTTTCTTCAATTTTGAAGTCCAATGGGGTACCCTAATTTTTTTCCTAAGTCGCTTGCTTTCAAGATTTGACTTAGCGGGCTTTTCTTTTTTATTCTTTTCTTTCCTTTTTGAGCAAATGGTATGACATCGGCTCGTATGACTTGTTAAAGAGATTGTGACTGTTTCACTCCTGATCAACCAGGCTTAACCATTGTGGTTTTTTATTTTTTTAGGCACGACCTATATAGGTGTGATCCATTCTCGAACAGACACTCCTTTTGTAATTTGAACGCTTGGTCAAATTAACTGACACCTACCCTGCCACGGGTTAAGATTGAGGGTTTTTTGTTTTCAGAAAGAAACTCCTACTACTCGGCTCAAAGGGGTTAACAAGGGATTATCTTCCTTATATCTCCGGTGTTTATGGATTAAAACAATGCCTATACATCATCAACAAGCTTTTATTCAAAAGCATAGCATCGGAAGCTTACGCATCATTGGGTTTCGTCATCCTCCCCGGATTCCACTTAAACAAGCGTTTTGAACTAAAAGAAAGCAATAGAGTGAACACTGATGGATTAGTTCAAAACATGCATATTTATTTCATTATCAATATCAGTTGAAAACAACAAGATTCACAAACGAAATTTGCAATTAAATAGGAAAGAAACTACAAATGTAAAGAAATGACATGATAAATGCAGATTTCCAGCTTCTAGGAACTGGCCTTTCGAACTTGATTCGCCGTTGAGGAAGCCATCTTCGGAGTTTACTCATCAAGGTCAGTCTGAAAGGCTTATGAACCTTCGTTCTCGGGGGACTCTTCCACAACATGAACTGATGTGCCTACCTGGCTGGATGAAGGAAGGTCGTTAATCTGAATACCCTGGGGCGTAATCGAGAACCTGTTGGCATCCAATAGAGTCTGAACCTCGCTCTTAAGCACCTTACAGTTTTCAGTTGAGTGCCCTTGTGCCCCCGCATGGTAATCACAATGGGAGTTTGCAATAAAAACTGGCGGATATGGCGGAACCATCGGGTTAATCTCCTCTGGCATTATCAGACCACCCTTGATCAGATATGGCAATACCTGACTATATGACATGGGCAACCGAGAGAACTGCCTTTCTGGCTTCTTTGGTCTTTGCTTGGCGTGCCGTCCCTATTGATGGCGATATGACCGTCGACTCCGGAAGGGAGATGATGTCTGATGCATGGACCCTAGGGGTTGTTGACTCTGAACGGTCAAGACATCTGGAGTTTGAGCCTGAGATACCAAGGACTCCTTTTGCTCTGATGCACTCATCCTCAGGTGTAGCCCCGGAATTGGCAACAGCTGCGGGCACGGAGATTTAAAAGTCATAAATTGCAAGGCATCCTTTGGGTCCAATGCAGTTTTGGGGATGAAAGCAAGAGTGTCCATCTTTTCCGTAACGCCTGGAATGAGACCCTCTGTTATACTCGTGTCGCCCGACGCGAACTTAACGGCCTTTGAATCGATCAAATCTTGAACTACATGCTTAAAAGCTTTGTAGTTCTCAATGTGGTGTCCGGGTGCCCCATCATGGAAATCACAATGGGAGTTTGCATTATAGCCAGGTGGTGGGGTCCTAGTTAGTGGATGTAACTTCCGTAGTTCGACCAACCGAAGCTGAAGCAAGACTTGCAGCAACTGAGTGTAAGTCATGGGGATTTTATCAAAAATTCTGTCGGGCTGCTTCAGCCTCAGCGCACACTTTCTGGCCTTAGGAGTATCCTGGGGCGTGAGAGATAGTTGCTGACGTGGAAAATCTGGGACCTCAGTTCGTGCCACAGGTCTTCGAGGCACATCATGCCTTAGGTCAGGCTCCAGGGACAAAAGCGGAGCGAGCATATCTACTGCAGCTTTAGGCACCTAGTCACCTTCTTCTCTGAGCACCTTTCTTACCACCTCCATGATCAAACCCATATGAGTTTTCAACTGCTGGTTCTCCTCTCTGAGTACCTGCTGGTTCGAACGCAACTCTTGCATGTTCCCCATAACCTGCCTCATCTGGCCTCAGATCTCACTCAGCTCTGCTCGTACCTGTTCCATAGCCTTGTGGGGATTTCTGTAATCTTCCTGATCGGATATCCTGCAACAAACTGGTTAGCACAGGGAATAAGATCAATGGTTCTGCGGTACCTATTATGCAAAATGATATGCAGATGCAAATGCAAACATGTAGCAAGGGATCAAGAGTGTGGCTGTTGAGGAGACCAAGGCTTTGTTTCAACATAATCACAGCACTGCCCTGATAATAAAACCCTGATGAGGACCATAATTATGCACTGTCGAGAACGAACGCATCTCTGATGATAAGAACCCTCTGATACCAACAATACTGATTCACTATCAAGAAACCAGGTTATTTGAAGGTTAAGGTTTCCTACAATAGCCCGACTCCGCTCACCGGTATGGACCTAATCATAGACAAGGTATGGCATCCTACGCGTTTCCCAATATCACAGACTTTCAAGACACGATGATACGATACCCAGGAAGGTGTGGTATCATCATCTCTTGAAGCAGCCTCACTTAGCTGAGTCACAAATGATCGGTCCCCAGAGTCGACAATCCTCCAAACCAACAACCCCTCAAACCCAAAGGGACGGAAAAGAAGTCAACCGGGAGAATCTCGTCTGAGCGTGGATTTCGTGAGACACTAGTACATGCAAAGCATGCACGCGCCCACTACTTTTCACAATTAATGCTAGGTATACACTCAAGCCTGGGTCTGGCTTACCACTCATCAGAGCCCCTCCCACAACAGCACAATAATGATATCATACTGAAAATAAAATGCGGAAAGTAAAGTGCGATAAATAAACCCAACAGATAAACACGCAAGCACTAGGATTGACTCGCATAGGGAACCAGAGTCCCTAGTAGAGTCGCCAGTTGTCGTTACTGCGAAAATAAGGTGCTGGAAAAACAGAAGAGTCGCCACCTTTCATTATTTATCCCTCAGAAAGGGAAAGGAAACGGTCGGAAAAACCTGAGGAAAACGTATAAGACAAGGTCATCGCAACCATGTCTGGATTCAGGAGTTGGTTACGCAAGGGGAAGGTATTAGAACCCCTCGCGTCCATCGTACTCGATGGGATCCATGCTTGTTGTGTTTATCTGACAGGTTGGTTTATCTATCTACGCTAAAAGTCTGGCTCAAAAGAAAAGAAAGTGACTCGACAGAACACATCAGTTCTATGCCTACAAATTCCCGTCTGGAACGAGAAATCAGAGTCAATGTAGTTCGCCTAACTACGGGTGAAAAAGGGGGGAAGGTTGCTCGCCGAGATATCGCATCTCGTGCCTACGTACTTTCACATGGCGTGAAAGATCAGAGCAAACGTAGTTCGGGCTAACAAGACCACAGGTTTGGTTCAAAATGTTTTACCCGAGTAGGGTTAACAAACGGTTCCTGCAGTTGGTGTATGCAGCTCGCTCGTCGGAGACTTAGGCGTTTACCGTTTGCGGTAGAACCGAGAGTTAACAAAACTCTCCTTATGAAAAGGGTTTCCTAGGATTAAAGGTCCCAGGGGACAAAAAGAAGTTTGATCTTTGTTTTTGAAGTCTTTTACGGAAGAAGTGTTTTGAGTTTTGTTTGTAACCCATGTTGCACTAAAGACTTAGACTTAACAGTGAATGTGTCGCATGTCACCCAAAGGGTACCATACTAAACACCCAAGCTGTTGAAAATAAACTCTCCAATAACCCTTTCTCAAGTGCTTAAGACTCGTAGCGTACAACACACGTTAATCTTTATTAAGTGTTTTAAAGATGTTTGAAGATGAGACGAGAAGAGACGCACTAAAGGGGAACTGATCCAATCCTAAAGTTGTCATGCAAAGTTGATCCTATGATTGAGGTTAGGAGGGAGCTACCTAATGTTATCATGCATGGTTAGAACCCTAATGTCTCTCATAACTTCTCTTGAACAAGGGAAGTTAGAGTCCCTAAGGGAACACGACAAAGGAAAGCAACATCAAAACAAATAGTGAGCTGTAAAGAAATAACTGTCAGTAAAATGCATGCAATGCAGCAATACAAGCAAAAGGAGACAAACTCAACTTCTAGAGCAATCAAGAAAAAGAAACACAACACACAGGAAAGGGAGACAAACTCAACCTTCAGCCAACAAGCAAGCCAAACAGTAGCAGACAAGCAGAGGGAGACAGACTCAACCTCTAATGCAAGCAAGCAAAGGCAGCAAAACTCAACCTTTCAATGCACTTAGGCCTAAACCAACTACATGGAAGCCTATTCTAATGAAACACACCAAATGAACAGTCATACAAATGCAGTCAATCAACAAGAACAGCAAAGAAAACAGCAAGCCAGCAGCTCAACAACAAAGCAGTCTTCTAGCAGTAAAGAAGCCCAACAGTCTGTAGTTGTCTTCATGTTCAAGCTATCCCTCAAGAGAAGAGAGAATTAAGGACTTCACTTTCCGGCTTCAACTTGCTCCATCAAGAGATGAGAATCAACACAAGGATCATTGCATGATAAGGGGAAGCATGATGGAAACCAAAGGAATCCATCATGGCACTCAACCACTCATCTAAGATTGGTATCCTCAAAGGTTTTACCTTTTGTGGTAGGCCTTGATTCCTTACAAAGGAGGGACTAGGCTCCCACAAAGGAACCATGCATCATTGGATAGGAAATGGAATGCAAACCAAGGCAAACCATACTTTTGAAAGGAGAAGAAACTCCTAAAGGCTCTAAAAAAACCTAATTCTACAAGCTCTAAAAGAAACCTCTAAAAGGGAACTAAAGCACCAAATTAAGCCTTACAATTAAGTCTACAGAAGCACCAACATGTCTACTAAACCATCAAAAAAGATTTGGAAACCTATCATGAGCTAATGGCCACTTTTGAAGTTCAACTAGGGTAAGTACTATGTTAGAAGCACCCTAAAAGCTACCTAAGTATTAAATCTAATTAAAATACTAAATCAACTTATAAAAACCTATGAATTTTTCTAAGGGATCCTAAAGATATTGGGAACCTAGGGTAAAAGAATCAGAACCTAAATCTATGCTTAAGGTTACTCAAGAAATTCTAAACCAAGAGGTAGAAAATGAAGGGCCAAAAGGGGAGGCCTCTAAAAACCTACTCCAAAACAGAACTTAGAGTTGTCTAAAAATTAGGATAAAAATCCTACAAGCTCATCAATGATTCTACAACCAGCCAGCAAAATATCAAGTTCAAATTCTATACCAAAAAGGAGTACAAAAATCAGCAAATAACAAGCATAAAATGCCAAATTAAAAGAATTAAAGAAAATGGAAAAATAGCAAGTAAATTGGAAATTGCACAAAAATGAAATCCAAGGGCATCAAAAAAACAGAAATTAAATCAGGAGCATTCTCATATTTTTGTCACATTTTTCTGATCATTATTCTATTTATTATGAATTAAAGAAGATAAAAGCAATTAAAGAAAATGAAAAAATGAATTAACAAAATAAAAAGCCAGGAAATAACCACAGCTGTTAGATCTGTGGACTAGTAAGCGCATCTGATGGCTCAGCACATCACACCTCAATAAATGAAACTACAGCGTTTTGGGAATGGCCTGGTATGGTTTCATTGACTAGAGCACACGGTGGGGAATAATCACAAGCGTCCACTGCAAAAGTATAAGGATCTGAAGGATCTTATGCTGACACGTCATGAGTCAAGGTCAGCCCTAGCTAGGATTGAATCTGGCACGCAAGATATGGTGACCTAGTCAACTAATTCCAAACGATCTAACGGTCATGCTTCATCGTCTTCATTTGAATCCTGCAACCGGGAGGGAACTGGCTGGACGGTGGCCGGAGAAGACCTCCGGTCGTCTTCTCCGGCAAGGTTCTACAGTGATAAACCTCAAATCCTCACCAAAACGAATAAAAATGGTACGGTTCTTCTCAGAATTTCACGAGGATCACGAATCTCTCATCACATCTCACTAATTCGCCATGAATCTTGAAACACGAAGATGAACAGAAAATTCACCAAAACATTGATCATCATCAAACTCCAAATTAAAGCCACAGATCTCCTCCTCATCTTCCCGGGATCATCCTAAGCTATTCAGTTTCCATTAACTCTCCAAGAACAGCCAGATATCAATCCAAACAGAAATGGCACCATAACCTAAATCATCACTAAACTCCAAAATTATGAACCTAAATCCATCTATGTTCCATCCTAAGCCTTAAACACAGTCTAACTCATGTGTCGCTGCCGCGAAAATAAGGTGCCGGCAAAACAGAAGAGTCGCCACCTTTCGTTATTTATCCCTCAGAGTGGGAAAGGAAATGATCGGAAAAAAACCTGACGAAAAGGTATAAGACAAGGTCATCACAACCAATGTCTGGATTCGGGAGTCAGTTACGCAAGGGGAAGGTATTAACACCCCTCACGTCCATCGTACTCGATGGGATCCACGCTTGTTGTGTTTATCTGGTGGGTTTATTTTATCTATCTACCTATCAAGGCTGGTCTGAAAAGAAAAGAAAATGACTCGGCAAAGCGTCGCGCTTTATGCCTACGTATTCCCATCAGAGAATGAGAAATCAGAGTCAACGTAGTTCGACTAACTACGGGTTACGGGGGAAGGTGGCTCGCCAATACATCAGTATTGTGCCTACGTACTCTCAACATGTATGAGAGATCAGAGCTTACGTAGTTCGGGATAATACGGATTACGGGGATTCAGATTCATCTGTTTTATCGAGTAGGGTTAACAAACAGTTCCAGCAGTTTGGTGTATGCAGCTCGACCCTTGGAGACTTAGGCGTTACCGTTTGCGGTAGAACTGGGAGTTAACAACACTCTTTTCTTCAGAAAAGCTTCCTTTGAATTATGGGCCCACGGGGCAAAAAGGTTTGAAGTTTGTTTTCTATTTTTTACGGAAGAACTGTTTTTTAGTTGTCTGTAGTTTGTACAGCACTAGAGACTATGACCTGGGAACGAATGTGTCGCATATCGTCCAAGGGGCGTATACTAAACATTCTAGACGATTGAGACGAGGCCGCTCAATTATCATTACCCAAGTAGCTTAAGGCTCGTATCGCGCTTATACTAACTTGCCTTTATTACGTTTTTTACTGTTGTTTGAGATGAGAAGAGAGAACAGGCTCAACTAAGGGGAGACTATCAAGTCCTAATGTTGTCATGCCAAGGATTCATCCTATGGTTGAAGTTTGAAACAGGGAACTCCTAAAAGTTATCAAGCATAGGTTTCAACCTAAAGTTCTAATCATCACTTCCTTATCAAAGGAAGTGAGATTCCTAGGGGATCATGTCAATGATAAACAGAAACAGATAAAGCATCAGCTTAAACAGTAAACAGTAAACGACTGTAAAATGCATGTAATGCAAGTGAGGGAGGAAATGTGTGTGGGGCATCAGCCTCCACAAGCTCGTCTCAACCTCAGGCCAGATATGAATAACTGCAATCATGAAGGAAAATCAAATGCCATCAAGCAAATCTCAAACCATACAGGCAAGGGAGCGAAGCTCTACCGAATACCAGCAAGCAAAGCCATACAATAAAAATACAAGCAGAGGGAGAAACTCAACCTCTAATGCAATACAAGCAAGGGGAGAAACTCAACCCTTAGGATGCTCTTAGGGTTATTCAACTACATGACCTAATCTAAATGCATCACACTAATCAAGTCACATCAATACATTTGCACAAGAAGAAAGCAGACAAACAGGAAAGTAATCCAACTTCACAGCAAAGCAATCTTCTGACAACAATTCGGTCCACAGTCTGTAACTGTTCTTCAAGTCCACCATCTTCAAGAGAAGGAAATGGGTACTCCATCTTCAAGCTTTAACAATGCACTCCACCAAGAAAAGGAATTAACAAGATGAGTATTTGATGATGGGAAGCAGAAAAGGAAACCAAAGGAATCCCATCTGACACTCAACCAGTCATCAGAGAAAGGCATCCTCAAAAGTTCTACTCATTGTAAAATGTCACACATCCCTCCTAAGGAGAGATGAGACTTTTAACATGAGGACTTTTAATCATAGGATGGGATGGAAGGTGAATGAAACCAACCATGATTTGAAGAAAAACTATTTCTAAAGCTCTCTCCTAAAGCCCTAATCTTACAAGCTACAAAAAGCTAACAAAAAGAAAAGCAAAGCTCCAATCCAAGCTCCACCAGCCACTCCAAACAAGCTTCCTCATGTCCATGATATCCTCCAATAAGAACCAGAAGCCCATTATGCAAGGAAATCCCACTTTGAGTCCATTCCAAATCAATCATCAACATTGAAACACCAAATGAACAATCAACTTGAAAATTCTATCTAAAATATCAAAACACATTCTAAAAATATAATTATTTTTCTATGGCAACATGTATTTGCTAATGATCTACAGTTAAAAAACCAGGACCTAATTCAATCTCTAAGTCCTCCAATAAAATCCTAAGTTGAAAGGTATCACTAAAAAAATCCACTAAAAATCACTCCTAAACAACTATACTAAAAGCATTTTTAAAATCATTTAAAAACCATGATAAAAATCATAAGGCAACATCAATATGCATATAACAACAATCAAAAGGAATTAAAAGTTTATCTCATGCTAAAAGTCATCAATGAAATCAATCAAAAGGAAAGACTATGTTATGAACATGTTAAGACTAGCCTAAGTATTAATTCAATCTAAAATACCAAAACTAATTCTAAAATCCTAGAAAAATTTCTAGGGGAACCTAAGCATGTTAAGTATCTATAGTAGAAAAACCAGAGCCTAAAACTATGCTTAAAGGCACTAAAGAAATCACACACCAAAAGTGGTCAAAAGGGAAATCAAGTGGGGGAAGCCTCTAAAGATCTTGTTCAAAATAGAACCTAAAGCTACCTAAAAATTACCCTAAAAATTTCTGGGATTTCCTTAATATGTCTATAACAAACTAGAAAAGAATTAAGTCCAAATTCTATACCAAACTCCAGAACAAAAATCGGCAAGAAACTATGCAGTTTTTGACATTTTATTATCCAACTAAAGGAGAAAAACGAAATCAAATTGAAAATTAAATGAAACTAAAATCCAATTGCGCAAAAAGATCATAGACATGATAAGGATCATCCACGAATTTTTTCATATTTTTCTAAGCATTCTTGCTATTTTATATCAATTAAAATCAAACAGCACACAAAACAGAATTTTAATGCCATTAAAAAACAACAATCAAATGGTTAAATTAAATTGGAAAACCAACCTACGGATCGGAGATTTGATCCGGTGATTGTTGATCGAGTGAATTTGAAAAGACCCGAACAAGATTATATGGAAAACTTCAAGATCCACAATAATTCTTGCAAGAAGATGAAGATCGAACACTTCGAATCCGAATTGTTCCGAATAAGTGCTTCCAACTTATACTCCAATATCCAACTTCAATTTGCACGAAAATTGATTACGAAAATTGATCCGATATTGATGATGAGTGGAGGTTTATGCTCAAGATTCCATTGATTTCAATGAAAAACCAATGGATCTGATGACAAGGAGTTATGGGTGAGGGTTTGGAGAATGAAGAAAATTGAGAGAATTGAGAGAATGAGAGAATTCTTGAAAATGAAAAATGAAAATTGTGAGGAGTTTTTCTTTTTGGTTTGGAGTAGATCCCTTAAGTACTCCTTAGGCTTAGATCCCAAGGTAAGGTTTGGACTTTGGCTTGTGAAAATTGGTTTGGAGCTTAATGGTATGATTTTGGAATATGTAGCTTATTCATGAAGTCACAAATTGGAACACCATGAACCAAACCCCAAATGAAAATTATAATAATGCCAAAGTATTTAGAATATCATTTCCAATCAAAATGAGTACAAATTTGGCTTGAAATCATTCAATTACCAATTGTTTTGAATTTTCACCTTTTAATTCATTAAAATGGTCTTTTTGTGAAATTTCTTCAACCAATGCTTGTACTAATCCATATCAATGGATTCTAGATACTTGGCTAAGCTAAAAACATCATTTAGAGAAACTTTCATGTTGAACAAAAATCCATTTGAAGCTTGCAAGATGATGAAATTGACCTATGATTCAAAATGACCTGTAATGTCCAAATACCCGAAATACCCTTGACTTGTGAAAGCCATAACTTGAGTTCTACACATCCAATCATGGACTTCAAGTACTCTATGGAAAGCTAAGAGGATAAGGAACAACTTTAATGTGGACCAAAAGTTCATAGAAATCATCCTTCTAGGGCAAAAGTGTCATGCAAGTAGGTTGACTTTCAAGCTCCAAATTTACATGCCTCAAATGACTTGTAACTTGTCTGGCTCATAACTTGAGTTCTATAAACCCTATCAAGGACTTATAGTACTCAAATTAAAGCTAATACCATGCCCTACAACAATCATGTTAGGGACAAGATGAGATGAAGATCATATATTGAGTTAAATGGCCTAGCAGTCAGGGGTCAAGCTAGGGGATTTTACACTGTCAAGTCTTAGAAACCCTAGCCTGAAACTTCTCAAACTCTTCAATCATGATGAGTCAACCTTGGAATCATCCTTAGAACATCTCAATGTATCAATCCATGATCACATGGCTCTTGAATTAGGTCTCAACCTTCTTCAAATCATCAGTTGACTTAGGGTTGACCCAGTCAAACCCTAGCTGCACCACTCATGGTGAGCCTTCTTAATCTTTCACAATGACCTGTCTAGGCCTCAAAGTGATCTTTAACACTTCTCATGAGCTCTCTCAAGACCTCAAGTCCATCTCCATGACCTCAGAATCATCTGATGGCTTCCCACAACTCTCAAGTTAGGAGACCTACACACTTGGCTTCAACCACTCTTTCTGAGGCTCTTTCAACTTCTCTGACAAGAATATCAACCCTTGAACACTTGAATAACCTTTTTAGCTAGCTTCATACTCTTGTATAGCTCTTAATTGGTAATCATACCTCTTGATCTCCTGCACACATGTCAATGAAATGCAAATGATAATGCTAATGTGAATGAAATGAAACATAAGCTAGGTGAAGAAATGTTGGGCAAATTTTTGGGGTGCAACAGCTGCCCCTATTCAAACGGCTTGGACCTAACTGGGTGAGAAGTGAATGACTCTCAAACAATCAAGGTAAAAGGCGTTTGAATACCAACAAACCCGGAAATTTGCCAACTACACAAGTACACGGTACTCTGATGGGGACAAATCTTCAGAAAGTGAAATAATAGCTGCACGGTAACTAGCTGGAGAATACTGATCTGAACCTCTGTCAGAATGATTCTCTGATTTACCTGATATCATTGCATCCTCAAATTATCGAGGGATCACCGGTTTCATGGTAACTGGTGATTTGCCGACCGTACAGGTAAACGGTACTCCGATTGGTAGAAACATCTTCGACACTGAGCATGATAGTTGCACGACAAATCTGCTGGGGAATTGGTCACATGGTAGTTGGTGAAGGGTCTAATCTCAAATCTTCGTCAGGATGATCATCTAATTTTGCTATAGATCTTTGCCCTCGAGTCATCAAGGGATCACTGGTTACACGGTAATTGGTAATGGATGGTTGATCATGCCGTCAGGCATTCTGCGCCATTGCAGAAGAATTCCTTATCGTCGCCTATGGACTCATCATGTCGCTAGGCACGTCGACAATATCTTTGTCGGACTTCATCAGTAAGTCAATAAGGGATCACCGGTTGCTCGGTAACTGGTGAATGATGGTTGATTTTGCCGTCGGGCGTTCTGCGCCACTGCAGAAGAATTCCTCATCGTCACCTATGGACTCATCATGTCGCTAGGCACATCGACAATATCTTTGTCGGACTTCATCAGTAAGTCTTCAAATGGAATCCTTAATCAATCAAGGACCAATAAGGATATACATTCTTTTTTCGTCAGACACCCTGCGTCAGCTAGGTAAACTGCTTCGACATTGCAGGTGGACTTCATCAGTAAGTCAGGGGTTTTGGCACCGCTGCCGGACTTCAATCATCAAGTCTTCAAGGAAATTTCAACTTCTATTTTTAAAACCTGCTGGGGATGACACATCTCCGCTGGGGATTCTTGAGAACTATCAAATAACTCTGCTTCGGGGATCCAGAAATCATTCTGGATGAATCAACTCTGCTGAGGACTATAAGAATCATCTTGGACAAATAATTCCGCCAGGGACTTCAAGAATCATCCTGAACCAATAACTCTACTAGAGATTTCAGGAATCATCCTGAGCAAACACTCTGCCGGGGACTCTACGCATCAACTTGAGCAACCCTCTTTGGCGACTTCACTGGGGATTTTAAGAATCATCTTAAGCAAACACCTTCGCTGGAGAATTCAAGAATCACCTTGAGCGAAGGAACACCTGCAAAACAAGAACGGTAACGACCTAACTCATGTTTCATATGCATATGTTTGACAATGGCGCAATGCTCCACATGATGGAAATGCTACGCATTTAGGGTAAATGCTATGCAATCATGCAAACTGCTATGACCCCATCAGCAAAATAAATGCTGAAGGGAGAATCCTCCTGTCGAGGAGAAAAAATCCACTCTGGTGGAGGAAGGAATCGCCCTGCCGAGGAGAAAAAGTCACGCCAATATCAATTGGACTTAACCTGGGGAAACGAACTCCAGACGATTGCTGCAAGGGAATAAAGTTCTACGAGAACTTAGACCTGCTCAGCTAGGTATACGAACCACGAACTGCTGAGGAAAACGATGTCAGTTGCAGAAATAAACGGCATGGCCTTTGCGGCAAAACTTTCCTGGAGATAACGACTCCGGTGGTGAAATACAGCATCAGCTATTCAACACTCTACTAGGGAAAACCAATCATGGCCTGAATGGCTTCCAAGGACTCGGCTCTCTTGGGGAACTGCAAACTCGGCTGGGGAGGGTAACCAGACGCCGGAATAAATCCTACTTGCCGGGGAAAATACAACTCTGTGGGGAATTTCAATTCCGCTGGAGACTTCGGTCTAAACTATCAACAGCTGAACTCTTGCACATAGCCTTCTACGAGAAAACTGTTCATTGACCCAGTGCTGGGGAAATAAACCCAAATCAGCTTGTCAGGGAGAACTTCGATCCTAAACCATTGGGAATGCACAATCAATCTGCCGGGGATGGCTACACTCTGCCGGGGATATCAATCTCGCCCTGTGGAGGATAATCTTGACCCTACTATGATAAAGGACAAGTGCCATCTCAACTTGCTGCAATCTCAAACAGCTGAGGAGAGTCAATCTTAACTGCACATCTCTGCTGAAGAAAATTTCCTGATTTAACAACATCACCCCCTAAGGGCATACAGAACACCAATCATGGAGAACCGAGATCATTCGAGCCTCGTGTCAGGGAACGTGATAGCACATGTCACTGGGAATATCGGGCCAGGTACACTTAGTATTTTTCTAGTTTAGGGATAGGTTTATGGTGATAGGGATTTATTTGTGGTTACCAACAAAAGTGGATTTGAAGGGGACATACTAGACGAGAACTAGCATTCGAGGGTAGACTACCAGACGAGAACTGGTGGCAAAAGGGTTTAAGTTGTCAGACGAGAACTAGCTTCTAGGTTTTGGATATCAGACGGGAACTGATTTCTTGTTTGCCAGACGAGAACTGGGCTTTAACACTGCGTTAGCCAGACGAGAACTGGTTAAACAGTGGGTCGAGGAAAAGGTGACCAGACGGGAACTGGTTTAAAAGCTGACATGCACCAGACAAGAACTAGTATTCTGAAAAAGGTGGACCAGGCGAGAACTGGTTACCTGTTTTCCAGACGAGGACTGGGCTTTGGAGGTTTTCCAGGCGGGAACTAGGCTTTGGAAATGACTTTGGTTACAAGGTAAGTAACAAGTTTAGGCTGCAGGACAACAGTCCAATGGCAGCAAGGCCTTTTCAGAAGGTTCGGGTTATCTGGTAGGGTAATGACACGATTCCTCGACACTCAACTCTTGTTGGGGTGAACAAACTCGCTTGAACAACTTGCCCCAGCGCAATTCAACTTGCTCCAATCTGACTCTTGGGAAAATTCGTTCTGAACAGAAAGCAGCTTGCCACGAGGCGACCTTAAGATGGCTTGCCCCGGTATCTGTACAACGGAAGGATTCATCCTCAATTAACCAACTCTCAGCATGGTTGGTTTTAATACACTTCTGAAGTAGCTTGCCCTTGAACGAGCGTTGAGCGACTTAACCTGCTCTGATTGAACACTGGAGGGATCCGCCTTCAAATCACAAGAGTTCTGGATAACTGCCCCTGATTGGGTCTCGAGAAGATTCACTTTTGATCAACTGCTTCTCGAATAAACTGTCCCATAATCAACCGATCCTTCGGGACTTGTCCTCAGACTGACTGATTCCAAACTCACTGGAAGTTAATGCCCCAGATTCACAGGGCTTCGCAGTATACCATTCCGATCCAGACTGCTAACAATTCAGTCCTGACTGACTATTCCCTGTTGGAATTCCTTCATATCAACTGCTGACCTGCAATTAAAATTTTCTATTCACGAATGGTAATTTTAATGCAGTGTTCATGCAGATTTTGAAAAAAAATGTTGTCACTCATTTACATGTCATGATAGTGAATGACGAATGAACCAACAGTTCAAACGTAGTGCTGATTTGATCAGTGAAAAACACAACAAGGATATGATTAGCAAATCATGTAGGAGTCAGGTTACCTAACCTCATCGTAATGCGCTTTCAGAATAAACCCTGCCTCAATTAGGTCTTTTAAGGGTTGTATCATGGTCGGGTTCACGGTTCGTGAAACAAGGGATATTAGGCTCAAGTCATGATTCGTGCCCACCCCTTCTACGTGATGATCTCCGATCCTAATGTTCAGTTAACCTTGCACCAGCGCTCGCCTCTTCGAGGAATGTTAGGAACAATGGTTAAGGAACTCGCAAGGTTTTCGGAGTGACAGTTACTCCTCTTTCGTTTTCGGTGTCTGTATCCACACGACTTGGTCCTTGTTTGAGGATTTTTCTGTGGAGATCCTTTCACTTTATTCTTTTGATTCCCTAATTTTTGCCTGGACTGACTCTTTTGAGTTCTTTTCGATTTCTTTTGAAGTCCAGTGGGATGCCCTGGTTTTTGCCTAAGTATTTGCTTTCCAGCTTTTCTTTTCTTTTTACTTAGCGGGCGCTCTCTTTTTTCTTTTTCTTTTGCTTGGAACAAGTCGTGTGACACTGGTTGTCTTGCTTGCTCCGAAAGGGTTATAACCGTCTCACTCCTGATTGGTGAGGTTTGACCACTGCGGTTGACGAGGTACAACCTCTTGAGAGGAATAAACTGTGATCGGTCCTTGAATGAAGACACTCCTCTATAAGGCTTGAACGCTCGGTCAAGCTAACTGACGACTACCCTGCCCCGGGTTAAGATGAGAGGGTTTAAAAGTCCGAAAGAAACTCCTACTTCTCGGCTCGAAGTGGCTAACGAGGGACTAACTCCTTATATCTCCAGTGTTTAGGGGATTTGAAACAATGCATGTACATCATAGGCAGGGTTTTATCCGAAAGCATACGATCATTAGTTATGAGTATTCAGTTTCGTCATCCTCCCTCCAATCTTTACTAATCATAGTGATAAAGTGGAGTAAAAAATGCAAGTGTCAGTGCAATGCAATAAATGAGTGACAGCGACATGATTAATTCAGAAAAATGCATAGTCACTTTATCAATATTACCATTCAAAACAAACAATGTTTAACAGTAAGTAGTAACTAACAGAAAGGAAACTACAAATGTAAACGATAAAAAGTATGAGGACTGCCAACGCTGAGGACGTCTGCCTGTCTGGACCACTGGCCTCCGGAAATAACCCTCTGAATCTGCAAGCTCAGACAGTTGAGAGGTTGTCATGCACAACCAAAACTCTTTCTGGAAAGGAAATGCACCCTTTGTCGATCAACTGTTGCACTTTTGCCTGAAAAGCTTTGCAATCTTCAGTTGAATGCCCCGGGGATCCACCATGGTATCCACACTGAGCATGGGGATTGTACCACGGAGGGTAAGCCTCTGGCACGGGCTTAAGAGCTTTAGGTTCCACCAAAGAATTTTGAAGCAAATGTGGCAGAATCTGGCTATACGGCACAGGCACCGGATGAGAAGGAGCATTCCTTCGTTCCAGGTTGTTACGAGGTCGGTTCTGATTCTGATGATGATTCTGATAACCTCGGCCACAGGCTCGTGAATTTGCAAAAGGAGCGACATAATGTTCCCGATGTGGTGCCCTAGGCACAATCGTCCGTCCAGAATAACGAGACACAGAGGATACCGACCGCTGAGAAGATGAAGAACCAACAGATTTCACCAATTCGTCTTGAGAATACCCATCATCAGTCATGATTACATTGACCACAGTTTCATCTTCAGTTTGAAAGCTACAGAGAGATTCGGTTTCACCAGCCTGACTGCTCGAAACATTCTGAATTCTTCCAGTCTTTACACCATACTCGATGCGCTCTCCTGGCCTTACCAATTCAGTGAAATTTGGTGCAATCCAAGCATTCTTTCGAAGTACGGGCTCTGCAAGGAGTTTATGAACATGCCTTTTAACTCTTGGTCTAGAAGCGGTGGTTGCACTCTAGCAGCAAATTCTCTCTATCTCTGAACTTACTTCCTGAAAGGTTCATTGTTCTCTTGAGACAATTCTTGCAGCTGCATGCGACTAGGAGCCATGTCTAGGTTATAGTCGTACTGTTTCAGAAATGCATTGGCTAAATCCACCCATGATCGGATCTGATTACCCTCTAACTGCATATACCAACTCAGAGATGCACGAATTAGACTATCTTGAAAGCAGTGAATCATCAAC
This sequence comes from Lathyrus sativus, assembly GCA_963859935.3. Classification (NCBI taxonomy): domain Eukaryota; kingdom Viridiplantae; phylum Streptophyta; class Magnoliopsida; order Fabales; family Fabaceae; genus Lathyrus; species Lathyrus sativus. The sequence goes on from OZ012737.1 coordinate 105,339,081, forward strand.
TTGTCGTTATGCACAAACGAAGTCATTCTTCGGCAGAACATCACCAGATGTTGCCTCGGGAAACTATCTCATTTGTACTTTTCAAACCTCGGCGCTCTGAACTTCGGAGGTAACACTAGGCCAGAAACCAGACACATGTCTGCAGCATTGAGGTTAACAGCATCTTTAACTTCCAAGGCTTTGAATCTTTCATCCAACGCTCAGAACCTTTTAGCATACACGAGAGCTAATGGGTCTTCAGTCTTTGCTATCGGGACCTCTCTTCGGGAATTTGGCACAGGGAAAATAACACCCTGATAGTCTGAGGTATCAATAGGAGGAGAGCGTTCACTTCGGACAACAAACTGCTCATGTAGATCTCGGTCTTCAATAGAAGGTTGTGCAAGTCGAGTTGCTGTAAGGTTATTCACTTGCGGGAAGTCATCATCAGGCATAGAACCATACAGAGGATTGGACGTCATAGTGAAACCTGACAAGGTATCAACAAACCGGAAGCTGCTCTCTGACATAGCTACCAACAACTTTTAACTGACTTCACTGCTTGATTCTGCTCAAATCTGCTTCAACCCCTTGGTCGTCTTCTAACAATCAACACTTGTTCAGACCAAATACTGGGGAATCACCCTCTAAAGCAAAACAAAGGCTGGATAAGAGCTCTGGCTATCTGGAGAATGATATGCAATATGATGCAAAGATGCTTATGCAAATGCAATGCAAGATGCAATAAACACGGGATCACAGCCCCCACAAAGCTCTGATTACTGCTGCGCTGCTAACGAGATAAGTCTGCTCTGACGAGAGAAAACCAAAATACCGGGTAGGCTGGAAGTCAAGTTTCCTGCAAAAACCCTCCCACTCACGGGTATGGACCTAAACTGACACAAGTTCGGCATCCTATGCGGTCATAAGCGTCACAGACTTTCAAGGACGATGATACGATACCCAGAAGGTGTGGCATCATCATCTCTTGAAGCGGCCTCACTTAGCTGAATCCCAAATGATCGGTCCCCATAGTCGACAACCCTCAGATCCAACCTCACGTCGAGCCCTAAGGGCCAGAAGATAAGTCATCAAAGAGGATCTCGTCTGAGTGTGGATTTCATGGGGACTGGTGCATGCTAAGCATACAGGTCCGTCGCTAATCTCCACTCTAATGCTAGGTATATGCTCTCAAGCCTGGGTTTTGGCTCATCACTCATCAGAATGCCCCTCCCCACAACAGCACAGATAATCATATCATACTGAAAATAAAATGCGGGAAGTAAAATGCGATAAATAAACACAACCCAACAGGTAAACACGCAAGAGCTAGGATTGACTCTCGCACATGGGACGTTGGATCCCCATATTGACTCGCATCAGCGACGTTGGATCTCCAGGAAACTATCAAGTCCCCAGCAGAGTCGCCAGCTGCTGGGGATGACCCAGACAGCTAGGAAGAGAATCCAAGACAAGACTCGCTTAGAGAACCATCGCAGTCCCCAGCAGAGTCGCCAGCTGCTGGGGATTGCCCAGGCAGCTAGGAAGAGAATCCAAGACAATACTCGCTTAGAGAACCAGAAAGTCCCCAGCAGAGTCGCCAGCTATCGCAACCGCGAAAATAAGGTGCCAGAAAAACAGAAGAGTCGCCACCTTTCGTTATTTATCCCTCAGAGCGGGAAAGGAAATGATCGGAAAAAAACCTGACGAAAAGGTATAAGACAAGGTCATCGCAACCAATGTCTGGATTCGGGAGTCGGTTATGCAAGGGGAAGGTATTAGCACCCCTCACGTCCATCGTACTCGATGGGATCCATGCTTGTTGTGTTTATCTGACGGGTTTATTTTATCTATCTACCTATCAAGGCTGGTCTGAAAAGAAAAGAAAATGACTCGGCAAAGCGTCGCGCTTTATGCCTACGTATTCCCATCAGAGAATGAGAAATCAGAGTCAACGTAGTTCGACTAACTACGGGTTACGGGGGAAGATGGCTCGCCAATACATCAGTATTATGCCTACGTACTCTCAACAGGTATGAGAGATCAGAGCTTACGTAGTTCGAGATAATACGGATTACGGGGATTCAGATTCATTTGTTTTATCGAGTAGGGTTAACAAACAGTTCCAGCAGTTTGGTGTATGCAGCTCGACCCTTGGAGACTTAGGCGTTACCGTTTGCGGTAGAACTGGGAGTTAACAACACTCTTTTCTTCAGAAAAGCTTCCTTTGAATTATGGGCCCACGGGGCAAAAAGGTTTGAAGTTTGTTTTCTGTTTTTTACGGAAGAACTGTTTTTTAGTTGTCTGTAGTTCGTACAACACTAGAGACTATGACCTGGGAACGAATGCGTCGCATATCGTCCAAGGGACGTATACTAAACATTTTAGACGATTGAGAGGAGGCCTCTCAATTATCATTACCCAAGTAGCTTAAGGCTCGTATCGCGCTTATACTATCTTGCCTTTATTACGTTTTTTACTGTTGTTTGAGATGAGAAGAGAGAACAGGCTCAACTAAGGGGAGACTATCAAGTCCTAATGTTGTCATGCCAAGGATTCATCCTATGGTTGAAGTTTGAAACAGGGAACTCCTAGAAGTTATCATGCATAGGTTTCAACCTAAAGTTCTAATCATCACTTCCTTATCAAAGGAAGTGAGATTCCTAGGGGATCATGTCAATGATAAACAGAAATAGATAAAGCATCAGCTTAAACAGTAAACAGTAAACGACTGTAAAATGCATGCAATGCAAGTGAGGGAGGAAATGTGTGTGGGGCATCAGCCTCCACAAGCTCGTCTCAACCTCAAGCCAGATATGAATAACTGCAATCATGAAGGAAAATAAAATGCCATCAAGCAAATCACAAACCATACAGGCAAGGGAGCGAAGCTCTACCGAATACCAACAAGCAAAGCCATACAGTAAAAATACAAGCAGAGGGAGAAACTCAACCTCTAATGCAATACAAGCAAGGGGAGAAACTCAACCCTTGGGATGCTCTTAGGCTTATTCAACTACATGACCTAATCTAAATGCATCACACCAATCAAGTCACATCAATACAGTTGCACAAGAAGAAAGCAGACAAACAGGAAAGCAATCCAACTTCACAACAAAGCAATCTTCTGACAACAATTCGGTCCACAGTCTGTAATTGTTCTTCAAGTCCACCATCTTCAAGAGAAGGAAAGGGGTACTCCATCTTCAAGCTTTAACAATGCACTCCACCAAGAAAAGGAATTAACAAGATGAGTATTTGATGATGGGAAGCAGAAAAGGAAACCAAAGGAATCCCATCTGACACTCAACCAGTCATCAGAGAAAGGCATCCTCAAAAGTTCTACTCATTAAAATGTCACACATCCCTCCTAAGGAGAGATGAGACTTTTAACATGAGGACTTTGAATCATAGGATGGGATGGAAGGTGAATGAAACCAACCATGATTTGAAGAAACACTATTTCTAAAGCTCTCTCCTAAAGCCCTAATCTTACAAGCTACAAAAAGCTAACAAAAAGAAAATCAAAGCTCCAATCCAAGCTCCACCAGCCACTCCACACAAGCTTTATCATGTCCATGATATCCTCCAATAAGAACCAAAAGCCCATTATGCAAGGAAATCCCACTTTGAGTCCATTCCAAATCAATCACCAACATTGAAACACCAAATTAACAATCAACTTGAAAATTCTATCTAAAATATCAAAACACATTCTAAAAATCTAATTATTTTTCTATGGTAACATGCGTTTGCTAATGATCTACAGTTAAAAAATCAGGACCTAATTCAATCTCTAACTCCTCCAATAAAATCCTAAGTTGAAAGGTATCACTAAAGAGATCCACTAAAAATCACTCCTAAACAACTATACTAAAAGCATTTTTAAAATCATTTAAAAATCATGATAAAAATTATAAGGCAACATCAATATGCATATAACAACAATCAAAATGAATTAAAAGTTTATCTCATGCTAAAAGTCATCAATGAAATCTATCAAACGGAAAGACTATGTTATGAACATGTTACGACTAGCCTAAGTATTAATTCAATCTAAAATACCAAAACTAATTCTAAAATCCTAGGAAAATTTCTAGGGAAACCTAAGCATGTTAGGTATCTATAATAGAAAAACCAGAGCCTAAAACTATGCTTAAAGGCACTAAAGAAATCACACACCAAAAGTGGTCAATAGGGAAATCAAGTGGGGGAAGCCTCTAAAGATCTAGTTTAAAACAGAACCTAAAGCTACCTAAAAATTACCCTAAACATTTTTGGGAGTTCCTTAATATGTCTATAACAAACCAGCAAAGAATTAAGTCCAAATTCTATACCAAACACCAGAACAAAAATCGGCAAGAAACTATGCAGTTTTTGACATTTTATTATCCAACTAAAGGAGAAAAACGAAATCAAATTGAAAATTAAACGAAACTAAAATCCAATTGCGCACAAAGATCATAGACATGATAAGGATCATCCAAGAATTTTTTCATATTTTTCTAAGCAGTCTTTCTATTTTATATCAATTAAAATCAAATAGCACATAAAACAGAATTTTAATGCCATTAAAAACAACAATCAAATGGTTAAATTAAATCGGAAAACCAACCTACGGATCAGAGATTTGATCCGGTGATCGTTGATCAAGTGAATTTCCAAATATCCAAACAATATTATACGGAAAACTTCAAGATCCACAATAATTCTTGCAAGAAGATGAAGATCGAACACTTCGAATCTGAATTGCTCCGAATAAGTGCTTCCAACTTATACTCCAATATCCAACTTCAATTTGCACGAAAATTGATTACGAAACTTGATCCGATAATGATGATGAGTGGAGGTTTATGCTCAAGATTCCATTGATTTCAATGAAAAATCAATGGATCCGATGACAAGGAGCTATGGGTGAGGGTTTCCAGAATGAAGAAAATTGAGAGAATTGAGAGAGTGAGAGAATTCTTGAAAATGAAACATGAAAATTGTGAGGAGTTTTTCTTTTTGGTTTGGAGTAGATCCCTTAAGTACTCCTTAGACTTGGATCCCAAGGTAAGGTTAGGACTTTGGCTTGTGAAAATTGGTTTGGAGCTTAATGGTATGATTTTGGGATATGTAGCTTATTCACGAAGTCACAAATTGGAACACCATGAACAAAGTCCCAAATGAAAATTATAATAATGCCAAAGTGTTTATAATATCATTTCCAATCAAAATGAGTACAAATTTGGCTTGAAATCATTCAATTACCAATTGTTTTGAATTTTCACCTTTTAATTCATTAAAATGGTCTTTTTGTGAAATTTCTTCAACCAATGCTTGTTTTAATCCATATCAATGGACTCTTGATACTTGGATAAACTAAAAACATCATTTTGAGAAACTTTCATGTTGAACAAAAATCCATTTGATGCTTGCAAGATGATGAAATTGACCTATGATTCAGAATGACCTGTAATGTCCAAATACCCGAAATACCCTTGACTTGTGAAAGCCATAACTTGAGTTCTACACATACAATCATGGACTCTAGTACTCTATGGAAAGCTAAGAGGATAAGGAACAACATTCATGTTGACCAAAAGTTCATAGGAATCATCCTTCTAGGCAAACGTGTCATGCAAGTTGGGTAACTTTCAAGCTCCAAATTCACATGCCTCAGATGACTTGTAACTTGTCTGACTCATAACTTGAGTTCTATAAATCCTATCAAGGACTTATAGTACTCAAATTAAAGCTAAGACCATGCCCTACAACAACCATGTTAGGGTCAAGATGAGATGAAGATCATATCTTAAGTTAAATGGCCTAGTAGTCAGGGGTCAAGCTAGGGGATTTTACACTGTCAAGTCTTAGAAACCCTAGCCTGAAACTTCTCAAACTCTTCAATCATGATGAGTCAACCTGGTAATCATACTTAGAACATCTCAATGTATCAATCCATGATCACATGGCTCTTGAATTAGATCTCTACCTTCTTCAAATCATCAGTTGACTTAGGGTTGACCCAGTCAAACCCTAGCTGCACCACTCATGGCTGAGCCTTCTTAATCTTGCACAATGACCTGTCTAGGCCTCAAAGTGATCTTTAACAATTCTCATGAGCTCTCTCAAGACTTCAAGTCCATCTCTATGACCTCAGAATCATCTGATGACTTCCCACAACTCTCAAGTTAGGAGACCTACACACTTGGCTTCAACCACTCTTTCTGAGGCTCTTTCAACTTCTCTGACAAGGATATCAACCCTTGAACACTTGAATAACCTTCTTAGCTGGCTTCATAGTCTTGTATAGCTCTTAATTGGTAATCATACCTCTTGATCTCCTGCACACATGGCAATAAAATGCAAATGATAATGCTAATGTGAATGAAATGAAACACAAGCTAGGTGGAGAAATGTTGGGCAAATTTTTGGGGTGCAACATCATGCTACAACAGCCTAAATCAAGAGAAATTTTGAAATCTACCAACCTGAACTGACGCTCGAAATTGGATGTGTTGGAGTGTGATTCTTTGTGCCAAACTATGCAGAAACCTTCAAGGATGAATGATGAAGCTATTGGAAAGCTTAATTCTTCTTGAGAAGCTCTTGAATCCAAAACACGATTTCCACTTTTGGTGCTTGAAGCTCTAACTGTTGTAACTGATTTCTTCACCAAATGCCACCAAAAAATGATCTGGGATCGACCAGAAACTTATATTGGATTTGTTTTGACAATTCTCAGGCCCATTGGAGGCCCAAATTGAGATATCCAAAATCCACTTTTGTCTTCTAAACTCTCATATGGCAGCCACGAGTTTCCTATGTTTCTAGCTTCAACAAGCTTCAAATGCATTGCAAAACACTCCTTGGATGTGAATGGCTCAAATTGAGTGCTTGAATTGATCTTATGGTCAAGATTGATTATGTTACTTCCATTCTAAGTAATCCACACAATGTCCATGAATTAGGCCTCAAATCAAAAATGTAAAATTTCCAATCTCTTTAAAATGTCATTTCTAATCAGAAAATGCATAAACTTGTGAAGTTTTGAACCATTGTGATTTATTTTGGATTTTTCCTTCATTAATCCTTTAAAAAGTCCCTTTTGTCAAATTCCTTCAAACCAACTCTTGTTCTAAGCCAAATCAATGCCTCATGGATACATGGTTGACCTCAAAATCCCATTTTGAGCAAGTTTTGTGTTGGACAAAACTTCATTTTAGGCTCACAAGATAGTGAAAATGACCCATAATCCAAAATGGCCTGTAATCTCACTTTCCCAAAATACCCCTGACTTGTAAACCTCATAACTTGAGTTCTACAAATCAGATGAAAGACTTCTAGTACATTTTGGAAAGCTAAGACCAAGACTTACACCTTTCATGTTGGAAACAAGTTGAGGAGAAACATCCTTCAAGGTCAAAAGTGTCCTGGAATTTGGTTGACTTTCACGGATAAAATTCACATCCATCTGATGACCTGTAACTTGTCTGAGCCATAACTTGAGTTCCAAAAATCCAATCAAGGACTTCTAGTACTCAAATTGAATCTAAGAACATGCTCTACAAGTTCCATTTTGGTCAAAAGTTGAGATGAAACTTGTATCTTGCAATAAGTGGTCTTGAAGCCAGGCACTAAATAGGGGATTTTACCCTGAGAACCCTAATTTAGAAACTCCTTACACTTTGAATTCTTCTTGGGTTGATATTGGAATATCACCTCATGTATCTCAAAACAACATCCCATGACCTAAAATACTTAGAATTGAGTCTTAATCTCCTTCAATTGTACAGTTGACTCAAGGTTGACCAGATGAAAACCCTAAATGTAACACCTTCAACTGTGACCTTCCACACTTGGCACAAACACTTGACTGAGCTCCACCATGACCCTCAAGGCACTCAATGAGCTCCATCCACATGTCCTATCCATGATCAAGGCTTCACAACCCAATGGTCTTCAATGGGCCCCCAAGTTAGGAGATGAACCACATACCAGCATCCAACTTCTCAAGAACACAACCCACTTTATGATGACTTTGGTGACCTCTCAAGCTTGAATAAGACCTCTAGATAGGCTCCTCTTGATATAAACCACACTTGATCCCCTGCTAAATGAATAATTCTATGCTATGCAAATGCTAGACCAATGATATGCTAATGCAATGAAACAAAAGCCAAGTAAGAAAAAGGTTAGGCAAATTTTGGGGTGCAACAGTGTGCGCTGTGCATGGGGTTGCTAGTCCTCATTGGGAGGATAACCAGGATGATGTATTTTCTGTGAAAGATCTGGAGGGTTGTTTGCCGATCGAAGTTGACCGAAGGTTCAATATGATTGAGGAGAAAATGAAATCATTGGAGAATCAGAACTCTTTGGGCTTGGATATGTCTGATCTTGGTTTGGTTCCTAGGGTCAGGACTCCCCCCAAAGTTAAGGTGCCCGATTTTGATAAGTACAAAGGGATGACTTGTTCCAGAGTACACATCCGGGCGTACTTCAGAAAAATGTCCGCTTATTCTAGTGACGAAAAGCTGCTGATGCATTTCTTCCAGGATAGTCTGGCAGAGGCTTCTTTGGAATGGTATATGGGGCTTGAGAGAACCCATATTCGTAGCTGGAAAGAATTGGCTGAGGATTTTGTGCGTCACTATCAATATAATAGTGATCTGGCACCCAATCGGGTACAATTGCAGAGTCTGTCGCAGAAAAATTCTGAGAGTTTCAAAGAATATGCCTAGAGATGGCGGGATTTAGCTGCAAGGGTACAACCCCCTATGGTTGAAAGGGAGTTGATTGACCTGTTCATGGCTTCGCTATCGGGTGTGTACTTTGAGAAGATGATAGGCTGCATGTCTGCAGGGTTTTTTAATTTGGTAATTGCCAGTGAGCAAATTGAAAGTGGGATCAAGTCTGGGAAGATTTCAAACGGTGGTGGATCCTCTTCGGAAGGATTGAAGAAGCCGTATTCTGAAAATCCCCGAGAGAAGGGAGGGGGATGCAAACGCTATTTCTCATAAGGTTAAGGGTAGAGCTTAGGCTCTTCAGCATCAACAAGTTGCTACCGTAAATATCCCGGCCACAGCTCCACAACAAGGTAATGCTCCACGACCTTATCCTGCTAGGTGCATGATGCCTAATAGACAGTTCACGAATCCTCCGATACCATATTCTCAGTTGTTACAACGGTTGCTGCAGTTACAATTGGTTCAGAAGAGGACCTTGGCTCCTCTCACAGGTATATTGTCTCCTGGATACGATGCAAATGCTTATTGCGAGTTTCACTCTGGCGCCTCGGGCCATGATATTGACCATTGTAAAGCTTTCAAGCATAAGGTCCAAGATTTGCTTGATTCCGAAGCTATTAATTTCACCAATGAGGGGCCTAATGTGACTCAGAACCCGATGCCGGATCATGGGGTGGCAGGAGCCAATGCCATTATTGAGGGTGAAAAGTTAAATCTGATAACTGATGTTGAAGGTTTGAAGACTCCACTGGGTTTCGTGAAGGCTTATTTGTTGAAGAAGGGAGTATTTTCTGGTTGTTCTGCTGACTGCTCAGAATGTGAAGCACAACCTGAGGGTTGTAATCTTTTGAAGAAGGGTATTCAGAGAATGATTGATGAGGGTTGTTTCCAGTTTGATAGAGTTGTGAAAGAAGATGTCGAGCACAAAGTGAGTGATGACGAAAATAAAGTTGCCACTATTTCCATTCCATACCGGACTATCAATATTTTAGCGCCTGCTAGGCTAGCTCCGGTGACCATTACTGTACCAGGACCCATGCCGTACGAGAGCACTAGAGCTGTCCCATGGAATTATGGGGGAGAGGTGTTCTATAACGGGCATAAACAAGAATGGACAGAATTGGCAAGCAGAAGTTTGTCGGTTGAGGACATAGCGGGGGCCGGAGTTATTACCAGAAGTGGTAGGGTCTTTTCTCCACCAAAGATTAATGCTGATAAGAATGACAGGGGTAAGCGTAACATTGTGATTGAAGAGAATTCCCAACCCCAGGTTGTTACTGATGATCTTTCAAGGGATACGGAGGAATTTATGAGGCTAATTCGGAAGAATGACTACAAATTTGTGGATCACTTGAATCAAACTCCTTCGAAGATTTTTATCCTATCATTGTTGATGAGTTCGGAGGCGCATCACAATGCTCTGTTGAAATTATTGAATGCAACGTACGTACCCCAGGAGATTTCTGTTAATCAGTTGGAAGGGGTAGTAGCTCATGTGAACGCTGGCAATGGTCTCAACTTTACTGATTTGGATCTAACTCCCACTCGGAGGAACCATAGTCGTGCTCTACATATATCTTTGGAGTGTAGAGGATCTCTGATGTCGCATGTCTTGGTTGATACAGGATCATCCCTCAATGTGCTTCCGAAGAAGGCATTGATGAAGTTGGACATTCAAGGTTTTATGTGCACGCCCAGTGATCTGGTCGTGAGGGCTTTTGATGGATCTAAGAGATCAGTGTTTGGAGAGATCAATTGCCTATTCAGATAGGGCCAGATATATTTGATGCAGCTTTCTATATTATGGATATCCAACCAGCATACATTTGTTTGCTTGGCCGACCTTGGATACATGCTGTTGGGGCAGTTACCTCAATGTTGCATCAAAAGCTGAAATACATGGTGGAGGGGAAGATAGTCACGGTGTGCGATGAAGAGGATATTATGGTTAGCCATTTGTCATCTTTCATGTATGTAGAAATGGATGGTGAGATCCACGAAACCCTCTTCCAGGCATTTGAAACAGTCCAGATTCAGGGAAAGACTTCTATAGAAGCCAAAGGCCCAGAGGTTTCGATGTCGTCGCTCAAGGAGGCCTGTGCTATCGTAGAATCCGGCGCGTCTTAGAATTGGGGTCAAGTTTTCGATGTTCCTGTCAAGAAGGACAAGTTCGGCCTGGAATACAAACCCTCCAGTTCTTCTCAGATTCCGAAATACAGGGGACCTGTGCAGTTCACCAGCAGTGGTGTGATATTTGACAGGATTAATGTCGTTGAAGACGATGAAGGTGACAGTGACTGCGACATGGATGCGTGGATTCGTCCATGTACTCCCGGCCAGAAGCTGTGCAACTGGACTACCGAAGAAGTCATTCATGTTACTGCTGCAGAGTAATGTTCATTGTTTTGATTATGTTCAGTCCTGCGTTCTGCCTAAGACATAGTGACCCATTTGTGGGGCCTTCTTGTTATTTACAGTTTATCATTAATAAAAGATGTTTCACATTCAAATATTGTGATCCCTGTTTTTCTTGTTTTTGTTTTGCATTTATACTTAACAGAAAAATGGCAGTGTGCTTTGTTTGTTGCATCGCATAATAAACATAACATCCTCATGCAGGTCTTTTCTATCAGATGCCATCGATTCAGGTTCAGCTATGACTTCGTATGACTTTGTTATCCCATTTATCAAGCTGAAGATGAGACTGACGAAGACTGTGAACTACCCAAAGAGTTAGCCAGACTTCTCAAGCAGGAGGAAAGGGTCATTGTGCCACATCAGGAGGATATTGATATTATTAATTTGAGCACCGAGGATGACAAGAAAGAGGTTAAAGTGGGGGCTGCATTGGAAGACAATGTTAAGAGAAGATTGGTTGAAATGCTCCGAGTGTATAAGGATATCTTCGCTTGGTCTTACCAAGACATGCCTGGGCTGGATACAAATATTGTTGTACACCAGTTACCTCTCAGAGAAGATTGGTCGCCAATCAAGCAGAAGTTGAGACGGACAAGGCTTGACATGGCAGTCAAGATCAAAGAAGAAGTTCAAAAGCAGTTGAATGTTGGGTTTCTTGCTGTCACGAATTACCCTCCTTGGGTCGCTAATATTGTTCACGTGCCTAAGAAGGATGGAAAGGTCAGGATGTGCGTTGATTATTGAGATCTGAATAAAGCGAGCCCAAAAGACGATTTCCCGCTCCCTCATATTGATGTGTTGGTTGATAACACCGCTCAGTATTCTGTGTTTTCGTTCATGGATGGCTTCTTTGGGTATAACCAAATCAAGATTGCCCCAGATGACATGGATAAAACTACTTTCATCACACCGTGGGGGACTTTTCGCTATAAGGTGACGCCCTTTGGATTGAAAAATGCAGGGGCAACTTATCAGCGGGCAATGGTCACTTTGTTTCATGATATGATTCATCATGAGGCGGAAGTCTATGTTGATGACATGATAGCAAAGTCACATACGGAGGAGAGATATCTGGTCAATCTTCTGAAATTTTTCGAAAGGTTGAGGAAGTTCAAGCTGAGGCTGAATCCTAACAACTGCACCTTCGGGGTGAGATCTAGAAAGTTACTAGGTTTCATTGTCAGTGAAAAGGGTATTGAGGTAGATCCTGCCAAAATAAAAGCTATACAAGAAATGCCTGAGCCGAGAACAGAAAAAGAGGTTCGTGGTTTTCTGGGGAGATTAAACTACATTGCAAGGTTAATATCTCATCTCACAGCCACTTGTGAACCAATATTCAAATTGCTGAGAAAAGATCAAACGGACAGGTGGAATGAAAATTGCCAAAAAGCATTCGAAAGAATAAAAGAATATCTACAGGAACCTCCAATACTCATGCCTTCAGTTGCAGGGAGACCACTGATCATATACCTCACGGTTCTTGAGAATTCACTGAGATGTGTGCTCGGTCAACAGGACGAGTCAGGTAGAAAAGAGCATGCCATCTACTACCTGAGTAAGAAATTCACTGATTGTGAGTCGAGGTACTCAATGCTGGAAAAAACATGTTGTACACTCGCTTGGGCCGCAAAGCGTTTGAGACAGTACATGTTAAACCATACAACCCTATTAATTTCAAAGATGGATCCAATTAAGTACGTCTTTGAAAAACAAGCACTCTCCGGAAGGATTGCCCGTTGGCAAATGGTTTTAATAGAGTATGATATTCAGTACGTTTCCCAGAAAGCCATTAAGGGAAGCGTCCTGTCAGAATATCTTGCGGAACAGCCGATTGAGGATTATCAGCCGATGAAGTTTGAGTTTCCAGATGAAGACGTCATGTTTTTGAGAATGAAAGACTGTGATGAGCCTTTACCTGACGAGGGTCCTGAGAGGGGATCTCAGTGGAAACTGGTTTTCGACGGAGCGGTTAATTCATATGGTAATGGAATCGGCGCGATCATTACTACTCCTCACGGCTCTCATATACCGTTCACCGCCTGATTGACATTCGCTTGCACCAATAATGAAGCCGAGTATGAAGCTTGCATTATGGGTTTAGAAGAGGCCGTTGATATGAGGGTTAAGAATCTGGATGTATACGGTGACTTAGCGTTAGTCGTTAACCAAATCAAAGGAGAATGGGAAACTCGTCAGGCCAACCTGGTGCCTTATAGAGATTATGCAAGGAGATTGCTGCCTTTCTTCTATAGAGTTGATTTCCATCATATGCCGAGGGCTGAGAATCAAATGGCGGATGCCTTGGCTACGCTCGCTTTGATGTACAAAGTGAATTTCTGGAATGAAACTCTTGCTATCACCATCATGCGTCTTGATAGACCCACGTTTATGTTTGCCGTTGAAAAAGCATCCGATGGAAAGCCTTGGTATTTCGATATCAAGCATTTTCTTAAGACTCAGGAGGTTAGCCGGTAATTTTTATCTGAATAAGGACAATGTGCTCTACAAGAGAAATTTCGAAATGGTCTTGATGTGATGTGTTGATGAACTTGAGGCAAACCAGTTGATGGAGGAAGTCCACGAGGGTTCTTTTGGTACTCATGCCAATGGACATGCAATGGCTAGAAAACTGTTGAAAGTTGGGTATTATTGGATGACTATGGAATCCAATTGCTTCAAATACGCCAGAAAATACCATAAATCCCATATTTATACGGATAAGGTGCATGTGCCACCGGCTCCTTTGAATGTGTTGACCTCTCCTTGGCCTTTTGCCATGTGGGGAATCGATGTGATTGGAAAGATTGAGCTGACTAATGGGCATCGCTTCTAATGGGCATCGCTTCATTATGGTCGCGATTGATTACTTTACGAAGTGGGTAGAAGCAGCGTCCTTCGCTAATGTTACAAAGTAGGTGGTAGCCCGATTCATAAAGAAGGACATCATTTGTCGTTATGGTATTCCGGAGAGAATCATTACTGATAATGGTTCAAATTTGAATAACAAAATGATGAAGGAACTGTGTCAGAGTTTCAAGATCGAACATCACAATTCTTCTCCATATCGTCCGAAGTTGAATGGTGTTGTTGAGGCAGCTAATAAGAATATCAAGAAGATTGTGCAGGAGATGGTTGTAACCTACAAAGACTGGCACGAGATGTTGCCTTTTGCTCTTCACGATTATCGTACTTCGGTGCGTACATCAACCGGGGAAACTCCTTTCTCACTGGTGTATGGTACGGAAGCAGTCCTGCAATTAGAAGTTGAGATTCCTTTTTTAATAGTATTGTCGAATGTAAAGCTTGACGAAGCTGAGTGGGTGCAAACCAGGTTGAGTCAACTGAGTTTGATTGACCAAAAGAGATTGGCGTCTATTGCTCATGGCTGGTTGTACCAGAGTAGGATGAAGAAAGCTTTTGATCAGAAAGTGCGTCCTCGGTGCTTCCAGACAGGTGATTTAGTGTTGAAAAGGATCCTTCCTCCTTAGACAGATCACATGGGAAAATGGACTCATAACTATGAAGGTCCGTATGTGGTAAGAAAGGTTTTCTATGGCGGAGCCTTATTGCTATCTACTATGGATGGTGAAGATTTTACGTCCCCTGTGAACGCGGACGTGGTTAAAAAATACTTTGCTTAAAAGAGACTCGCTGGACACAAAAAGAAAAGTCCAGGCAAAAATGGGGCATCCCGACGAACCATAAAAAGAAAAGGTTCGGGCAAAAATTAGGGATAAAAGGAAAAAAGAATGAACCCGCAAAGTTGAAAACCTAAAAAGGCAACTTTGGCAAAAATGGGTATCCCGGTGGATTGAAAACCCGAAAGGGAGATCCAGGCAAAAGTTACAGATTTAAAAAGAAAATGATCACGGTCTACGTTCGATCTGTAAGCTTGTGAGCAATTATCTTGAAGGAAAGGAATCGGTCCAGTCCGTCTTGTCAGAAGACGGAACACGGGGAACATCAAGGACATACAGGTCATAGCCGAATCGACACATGGTGGTTGTCTGTTTCCACATTGCCGAAATTTGTATATTGTATTTATTTTCTTGGTTTTGAGTAATTACCTCTTTTCAGGAATTGAATCTGAAATGTAATTTGCCTATTTACAGGCCTTTCATCAATAAAGTATTCACTTCAGTCAGAGAGCTTTCTTTTTCTTGTCCATTTTATTGTTTTGTTTGCGAAATGTCTGTTATTTTGGTAAACATTGCAGGTAAAAGCAAGAGGTTGTACAGAGCATAACGAAAGCGCTGACTTTGCTTGAGCGGAAAGTATCATGGATGGTAACTAAGGTAACCATGTCACATATAGAACATTTCTGGTGTTTTTTCTTTGTTGCAGGTCAATAGGGTTATCACAGCCGAGTGAGATTCCCTTACCCTCAACAGTTCAAAGTCGCAACGAGTGGCAGTTATTGTCAGTCGGGTATTCTCAGTAGGTTGTGATACTTCTAGCAGAATGGACGTGTCCCCGCAGGTTAAATGTAGTCAGGCATGAGCAACGAAGAGGTTTGCTTCCCATAGCAGAGTTTTTGCTTCCCCAGTGAAGTGGTCACCTTCTCCCCGGCAGAGTCGGATTATCCAGTTTGAAAGGTTGTATCTTCAGCAGAACAAAGCTTTGTCTCCATGAGAAAGTGAGTCCCCAGCAGGGTGGAGTTTGTTCTCAGCAGAGCAGGATAGAAGTGATTCCCTCAGCGGCAGGGTGGTTTGTAAACTAGTTTTCTTCTCCAACGAAGGTAACGTCGGTGACGCCCTTCCCCAACGGAATCGGTATGCAGGATTTTCTCCAGAAGAGTGCAATGCTGATTCCCTCGATAGAGTAAGTGGTAGAACAGGAGTGTGGGATTTCCCCAGTAGATTCAAGTTCCCCATAGAGTAGGAGTATCTGATATTCCTCGGCAAGACAGGTTGATATTTGATGTAATCCCAAGCAGAGTGGATTTTCTCCCCAGGCAGGGTGGAGTTTTTGGAAATGCCAGTCAGGGCTAATTCCCCGAGCAGAGTGAAGTTCATCTCGGCAGATGGTCATATCTCTACCGCAGGGTGTTTTCCTCTATAGAATATGATTTGATCCCCGACGGTGTGGATTTCTCTCCCCGGCAGGGTTGTTCTCTCTCCCCGGCAGAGTGGGTATCTTTTCTCCCTAGCATTTATTTTGCTGGGTTGGTTCTTTTGCATTTGCATTTTGCATTAGCATCCTCCCAAATGCGTAGCATTTCCATTTCGTATGGAGCATTACGCCATTTTTAAACATAGGCATCTGAAGCATAAGCCATGTTTGGTGTTTTGGGACCGGATAACTTCTCACCATAGATTGTGTGAATCAAGGGGCTTTCGTGTTATCCGCGTCAGGATGGATTTGTGGGTTGGTTATCTTATCACATTCTTCCCAGCTGAGTCGTTTGGGTAAATGTCTTCGCTTTCCTCAAGTGAGTCGCTTGCGAGTGTTGTCTTCCCTGGTCAAGCTTTTGGTTCTTTCCCCAACAGATTTGTTCCAACTTTTGGTTGGTCGTCGTTGTTTTATTTCAACTTTTGGTTGATGACCCAATGGCATTTGGATGTTATTCCAACTTTTGGTGGTTATTCTTCATTTCTCTCAGCAGAGTCGAGGATTCCAACTCTTGGTTGGCACCCTCTAGTGTAGTTCGAATTATTGGATTTGGTGTTCCAACTTTTGGATGGCCTAGAGGGTGATCCCAACAGTTTGTTGGTAATCTTTGGTTTCCCCGCGCGGAGTCTCTATTCCAACTTTTGGTTGGCAATCTTTGTTATTCTAACTCTTGGTTAGTAGCTGTTGTTCTAACTCTTGGTTAGTAGCTGTTATCCTAACTATTGGTTAGTAGCCTTTTATTTTAACTCTTGGTTGATGATTTGGGATGATCATCTCAACTTTTGGTTGGCAGTCTTCTATGGTGGAGTCAGCTTTGTTTAGCGTCCCCCGGCTATCCTAACTCTTGGTTAGTAGCTTTTGGTTCCGATTGGTGGTCGATGAGGATTTTTCCCCAGCCATCATAACTCTTGGTTAGCAGCTTGTGTTCTGACCTTTGATCGATGGTGTTTCATGGTGATTCTAACTATTGGTTAGTACCTTTGTTTCCCAACTTTTGGTTGGATGTTATCCCTTGTTGGGTGTCCCAACTTTTGGTTGGTAGTCCTCCCTTATTCCTCCGCAGAGTCGTTATCTCAACTTTTGGTTGATGAGGAGATATGGTGTTTTCCAACTTTTGGTTGGTGGATATAGTTTCCCCGGTATGGTCAGTCGGAGATGTCGATTCGTTTTCCAACTCTTAGTTGGTAGTCTTTGATTCCCGGTGAGGTCTCCATATCCGGTGAGGTCGATTTGTTGACGCTATTCAAACTCTTGGTTGGTAACCTGTGTTCTCTGATTGTAGATTCCGACTCTTGGTTGGTAGGGGTGGTTTTATCCCCAGAGAGTAACCCTCATTCCATCTCTTGGATGGTGCTGCTAGATTGTCATCTCGTGATGGATGTTGGTCCCATGTGGAGTCGTCTGGTTAGTCTACTCTTTTCCCAGGAAAGTCGTCGGAATGTTTTCTCGCACAATGCGGTTTGCTTTATTGGTTTTCCCTTTTGTTCCCTAGCAGGGTTTGTTCCAACTCTTGGTTGGTATTCTAAGTTCGTTATCCCGACTTTTGGTTGGTATTTTGTGGGAGAGTTTGTTCCAACTCTTGGTTGGTATCTATTGTCGGTTTCATCCCGAATCTTGGTTGGTATCTTTGGTTGCTTCCTAACTCTTGGTTGGTATCCGTTGGTCTTTGTTCCAACTCTTGGTTGGTATCCTCCAGGCGTTTTCCTGACTTTTGGTTGGTATCTTTTGGATGAATTTCAGATTATATTGGATTGTTATCCCCAGCACATTATTTTCCAACTCTTGGTTGGTAGTCGCCATTTTCCATTCCCGTAGGGTGCAAATTTCTGGGTTCTTTTGTATTCAATCACCTTATACCTTGAATGTTTGAAATCGGATGCTTTTCACCCCTTCAGGTCCAAGTTGTTTGAATAGGGGCAGATGTACACCCCAAAACTTGCCTTTTCGTTTTTGTACATGGCTTTTGTTTCTTTGCATTTTGCATTTTTTGCATTGTATAGCATTCATTCTTGAGGCATGGGATCAAGGTGTTCTTGTGACTCAAGTTCATTTCAATGCAAAAGACAGAACCACGAACAATGAGCATCAGATGATCGGGCATTTATTTTGTCCAGCGGTCAGGCGAACGATTTTATTTTATTTTGCAGGTTAAAAGCAGTTCAGAAAACAGCACTCTGGCTCATGACATGTATTTTCACAGTGATAACGTTCAAAAATGAGGTTCAGAAGCTAAACGAAGCTCGAAACAGTTGAAACCGGGTAAACCGGCAGGTTTCCCTCCAAAAGGCGCCAAAATTCAAAATTTAAAGGTGTTAATCGGTTAACCTATATGGTTAATCAATTAACCTAAGGAAAATTAACCCAGATTTGAATTTTTAACAGTGTTAACCGGTTAACGCATATGGTTAACCGATTAACCATAGCAGATTTTTCCCTGTACGTGATTTTGCAAGCCAATTGTACTTGGGGTCCAATTTTGATCACCTTGAAATTCAAATTTTCACTTGGGAAGGATCTAGAACATCTTTAAATTTCAGATTTCCCTCCAAAATCCCATGCCACTTTCCAAGCCAAGTTTTCCAACCCAATTTCCAAACCTTGCTTTGGGATCCAAACCTAGATGGTATTTAAGTGATTTTTTCCAAACCAAACCATCCAATTTTCATTTCTCACATTCATTTTTCATAATTGATCAGAATTCTCTCAAATTCTCTCAACTTTTCCATTTCTAAAACCACACTCAAAGCTCTTTTTTTATTGGAATTCTTGATTCTTCATTGGAATCAATGGATTCTTGAGCATAATCCTCCATTTACCATCATCCTTGAATCAATTTTCATAATCCATTTTCGTGCAAACTTGTATCTGAATCTGGATTTGGATCTAGAAGTGATTATTTGAAGCTTTTGGACTCAAATTTGGTGGATCTTCATTCATACAACAATAATTATTGTGGATCTTGAAGTTTTCTAGATTTCTAGCATTTGATCTGCTCAAATTCAGTTGATCAACACTTACCGAAGCAAATCTCCGCTTCGAAGGTTGGAATTCTCGATCCGATTTAAGTTTTTGAGCTTATCATGTTAATCTTCATATTCGATTGAATTTTGTTTGATTTCCATCTGTTCGATTTGTGATATTGTTGTGTAATTGTGCATCCATGCTGTTGGATCTCTGTTTTATGTTGTTAATTTCGTGCTTAATTGATAAGTTGATCTGTTGGAACCATGGATAAGCTGTTTTGGTGCTAGAAGTGATTTTCTGCTGCTGTTTTTAGCTTCTGGTGCAGTGTTAATCGGCTAACCTATATGGTTAACCGGTTAACCATTTCAAACTTTCAAAAATTTTTCAAACGTTAACAGTGTTAATCGGTTAACGCATATGGTTAACCGATTAACCTGTTCAAAACTTCAGATTTTCCAAACTTTTTAAGGTGTTAACCGATTAACAGTATGTGTTAACCGATTAACATTGTGCCAGAATGTCATATTTGCTGTTTTGCTTGCTTGTTTGCATACCGTTTCGATTTGAATCATCATGGATCAGTGTGATGCATTAGGATTGAAATGTTTTGGATATTTGTCACTGTTTGTGGTTGATTAATCATAATTTTGTTGACATGTGTGTTCATTCTCCAATTGTTTGCCTGCTTGTGTATGTGGTTCTAAGTGAGAATTTGTTTGCATGTTTATTTGCTTTCATCTCTTGTTTTTCTCCACATGTTTGCATCATTCTTGCATCGCTGTTGAGGTCGAGACACGCCTGTGGCGGCTGCTGCCCCACACATCTTTCCTCCCTCCCACCATTCTAAGTGTTGCATTTTCATGTTTGCATTTTTCTACTTTTGATTGATCCTTCCTTTGTTTTTCTTGTGCTTTTTGCCATGATCCCCATAGGGTTCCTAGTCCCTCCGTTTAGGATGGGAGTAGGAGAGACATTAGGTGCTCAATCCAAGTACGCTAACATTAGGGTAGATGTTTCCCCTTTTTCATCCAAACTTTATGATCACTTTGCACGACAATGTTAGGGCCGAGTTTCCCTTAGACCTTCTGTGTGTCTCTCTTCTCATCTCAAACAATTATAACTCATCTAATAAAGGCGATAAACATTGCGCGCTACGAGCCTTAAGTTACATGGGGAATGATGAGTGAGGGGTCTCCTCTCGCTTATCTAGAGTGTTTAGTATACGTCCTGTTTGGGGGCGATATACGACGCATTCGCCTCCATGTCATAGTCTTTAGTGCAACGTGAATCACAAACCGAATTAATTCACTTCACTAAAAAACACAAAACAAATTTCAAACCTTTTTCCTTCGGGATTAATCAGAAACTTTTTTTCAGAAAAAAGTTTTGTTAAGCTTCGGTTCTACCGCAAACAGGCGTCCCTAACTTCTGGAACAGATGTTTAACTCTACTCGGTTAAAACACTTAATCAACCTGTGGTTTCGTGTCCGCCCAAACTCCGTGTGCTCTGATCTTTCATACCAGATGAAAGTACGTAGGTACAAGATGTGATGTCTTGGCGAGCAACCTTTCCCCCTTTCTCCCGTAGTTAGCCGAACTACGTTGACTCTGACTTTCCCATTGCACGAGGGAATACGTAGGCACAGAGCGACGATGCTCTACCGAGTCTCTTTTCTTTTCTTTTTGTCTTGAAGCCTGTAGCTAGATAGTTTAAATACACCCTTAGATAGACAACAAGCGTGGATCCCGTCGAGTACGACGGACGTGAGGGGTGCTAATACCTTCCCCTTGCGTAACCGACTCCCGAATCCAGGACTTGGTTGCGATGACCTTGTCTTTCCATTTTTTTGTTAGGTCTTTCCGATCGTTTTCTTTCCCTCTCTTTGGGATAAATAACGAAAGGTGGCGACTCTTTTGTTTTTCGCCGGGTGTTTTTCGCAGTTGCGACAGCTACACAAACCTGTTAGTGGTTAGTTACAATGTTATGGGAATGAGATGACGTGCGAAATGAACCTAATAATCTCGGGGCAAAATTTGGGGTATTACAGTATGGAATACCTTGAGAGGAGTCTTGATCTGAGAAACATCAAGGATAAGGCTTTCATTAGATGAATCATCAATAGCATTAACAGTCCCATGGTTAGGCAAAGGGTTGCTTTTGACATTCGGTTGAGGATCATCAAAAGACGAAATCTTCTTTTCCAACAGATCTCTGACAAGGTTCTTAAGAGCATAATAGTTTTCTAAATTGTGGTCGGGCGCACCCTCATGAAATAAACAATGATTGGCAGCGTTGTAATTGGCAGGAAAAGAATTAGGAGGTGGACCCAAAGCTCGAGTAGTAATCTAACCTTGTTGCACTAATGATGGGTACAACTCGGTAAAAGTCATCGGAATCGGAGGACATGGCTTGTACTGTCTCCTATTCGGATCATTCTGGCGAGGAGCCTGATTCTTAGGTTGTTGATAAGCAGGAGCGTTGGGCGCTTGTTGATAGTTGGCAGGAGGTTCTTGATAGACCGGAGCTTGATAAACAGGAGCCGGTTGCACAGGCTGATAAGTAGGAACTTGCTGATTAAAAACGGGTGTAACAGCGACCATATATGGTTGTTAAGCATATTGAACCGGATAACCTTGTTGTTGAACATAATTCTGCGGATGTTGATATAGTTTATTTCTTCGTCTACCTGCAGATACAACATTGTTGCACCCCAAAATTTGCTCAACCTTTTTCTTAACTTGGATTATGTTTCATTTCATTTCATTTTGTCCTAGCATTTGCATTGCATAGCATATTTCATTTTACAGGGGATCAAGAGGTTGTGCATAGCAAGAGAGGTCTTCTCAGAGCATTGAGCCTAAGCAAGGGTTGTTACTCAAGCTTGATTGGTCATCAGGGGATTTTGAAGTGGTCAAGGCCTTGTGAAAGAATAGATGGATGTGTGTGGGTCAACTCCTAACTTGGATACCAACTGAAGAGCATCACGAGATTGTGAATGCATGATTATGGGTATGAGATGTTGAGAGAGCTCATTTAGTGCCTTGAGATCCATTTGGAGCTTATTCAAGTTGTTGTGTAAGGTGGAACAAGCCCCAGTCAAAAGTGTGGCATTTAGGGTTTTCATTTGGTAAATCCTCAGGCAATTGTGCAATTGAAGGAGGTTGAAACTCAATTAAAAGTCTCTATGGTCATGGGATGTTGTGTTGAGATGTATAATATATTATTTCAAGATCAATTCGTCAAGGATCAAGAATGTGAGCAGTTACTAAATTAGGGTTCTCAAGGTAAAATCCCCTATTTAGTGCCTGACTTCAAGACCACCTACCTCAAGATGCAAGTCTCATCTCAACTTTTTGCTAACATGGAACTTGTAGAGCATGTTCTTAGCTTTAATTTTAGTACTAGAAGTCCTTGATTGGATTTATAGAACTCAAGTTATGATCCAGACAAGTTACAGGTGACCAGAGGGATGTGATTTTGGTCCAAAAACGTCAACCAACTTCCAAGCCATATCTGACCTAGAAGGATGTTTCTGCTCAACTTTTGGCCAACATGTAAGTTGCAGGTCTTGGTCTTAGCTTTCCAAATTGTACTAGAAGTCATTCATCTGATTTGTAGAACTCAAGTTATGAGTGTTACAAGTCAGGGGTATTTTGGGAAAGTAAGATTACAAGTCATAAAATTATAGGTCCATTTCACCAACTTAAGTACTTCAAATGGAAATCTTTTCAACATGAAACTTTCTCCAAATAAGGCCATTTGCATAACCAAATCATCTCTTGTCATGGTGGGGGCTTGGATTGAAGATTTGGGTTTTGAATTTTTCTTAAAGAAGGCTTGAAATGAGAAATTGAGATCTTAAGGACTTTGAACTTTTTCAAGGAAAATTTGTGCATTTTCTAATTGCAAATAATGGTTCAAAGACATTGCCATGTTCACATTGGAAATTTGGGGTCTCTAAATCGGCTATTTTCATGGTTTCTTCCTCTTGAAGTAACAGATTGGAAATCAACCATAAGATCAAAAGCAAGCCTTAAATCTTAGCCCTTTGATCAGCTCAAGTGATTTGGAGTGAATTTGAATTAAAATCCAAGCTGGTGTAGTGGAAAAACATGCGCGTAGCAACTTGAAAAAGTGGAAAAAAATGAATTTGTGAATTGGGCTGTAGGACTTGAATTGGAGCTCCATTTTCATCCAAACCCAACATATATAACACAAGGAAACTTTCTAGACCTAGGAGACTCGTTTTGGTGGTGGTTGTGTAGAAATAGAAAGTTGAAAAAGAAAGGAAAAATTGAAATTCGTTTTTGGATCTACACCCAATTTCAAGCCAAATTAAGTTGATTTAAAGCTTCCTCAAGGCATTTGGAAGGATTCTGGTTGGTTTGCTCAGAGTTTTAACTCAAGACAAGACCCAGTGGAGGTGCTCCACTAGGTAAATTCAAAATCACTATATCTCTCATTTTAAGCCTTTATTTTGAACCATTTTTGCATTTTTGAGACATAGAAACAATGTAGATTGATAATGGATAAAACGAACTGGCATTGGTTGTGATTGTTGGGTGAAGCTCATTTATGTTTGGATCTGGTTTGGCTTATTTGTGCATGATTTTGCTTGTTTGACACTTGATCTATGGTCTACGTGAGCTCTAGATAATGTTTGGGTCAATTTGATTGAGTTTCCATGAACTTTGAATTTTGATGCTCTTCCTTGTTGCTTTCGATTTTGGAGATTTACGCGTGTTAAGTTAGTTTTGAGGCCAGAAATGAGATCCTTGTGATCTCTAGACGAATTTTGATATAAAATTTGTCAAAAACGGTGAAGTTTTGGGAGAGGCCGTTTGGTTGCTATAGCTCGCAGTGGTCGAAGCATTGGTAGGGATGACCGAAAAATTTTCCGACGACTGAGTCTTGGGGAAGAAGACGACGACGTGTCGTTATGTAGCGCGTCCGATTGGTTTTTTTTCACGTGGACAGATGAGATTAGGGAGTACCGTGCTCCATCTTTGACTTGTGTGCTTGGAATTCCTTTTAAAATCTCATTAATGTGCTGTCATGTTTTGAGCCACCTGATGATATTACCATTTGATCTCACGTCCTAGATTGAGTCCCTATGATAGACGTTGTTTGACTCATTGCATTGGATCTGCCAAAATTGTTTTGTCTTTCTGAATTTTAGATTGGGCCTAGTGCGCCCTTACTCTTTGCACCCCCAGTTGGGCCCAGTTCTGTTTCTGAGTTGATTTTAATTGTTATTTACCACACATCCTTTTCTATTTTCATTTTAGTTTCTTTTGTTTTATTTTATTTTCTGTTTTGAATTTTAATTAATTAAAATAGTTCCAGTACTCTAAAAATTCACCAAAAATATTTTGTCAACTTTGATATGTCTACATTTTTGTGGATATTTCATTTTATTTTTTCCATTTTATTTTCAATTTAAAAATGAATTAAGTATTGGAATAGTTTTAATTCATTTGAATTGTGACATGTTTGATGTTTGCATTTATTTCTCTCATTCCTTTTTGATCCAATGACTAAAAATTGATCCTCATCTCAATGATGAGTTGATCAATTTTTGAGGACCATTTTGCCCCTGGTTGTTGACTTTTGGGTTGACTTTTTGGGCCTTTCTTGTTGCACTTGTTTCTTCCATTTCAAAGTGGTACATCCAAATGATTCATTTCTTTTGATGGTGCTTTGAAAGGACATTTGTCTTGATTTGTTGGCCTCTGGTTGCCAACTTGTGTAGCTTCTTTGTGCATTTTATTTGGTATTTTTTGAGCCCTTTTCCTATTTTTGAAGTGACTTACAAGTTAGGTCATCTCATAGGATAGCTCACACATGTGCTTGACCTAGTTTGGATTGGAAATGACTTTTATGTATCCAATAAGCTCTCAACTCTTCTTGTTTCACATTCTAGACATGTTGAGGTTGCTGTAGGTTCATTTTTAGGTTAAAATTATATTCATAGCTTGGTGTTTGATGCCTTTCTTTTTGTGCTTTCAACTTGAATTCCTATGTGATACATGCTTGCTTCCTTCATGCTTTTGGCTTGCATTTCTTTTTATCTTGCTTTGGTATTGATTGTGAGCTCTCTTTTCTTCATCTACCTTCTGTCCAATGACCTTGGAGTGTCATTTAAGGTGGCTTGGTCTCTCCTTTGGAGGTATTTGAAGCATACCTAGAATGATGAATCCTTGAGGACACTTTTGGTGCTTCTTCTTATTTGATAAGTGATGCTTATTGTTGCGGTGAGAATCAGATATCAAGCTATTGATTAACTTGAATCTTTAATTCATTTAATTCACAACCGGAATTTAATTTATCCAAAGGAAAGGTCTAAAGAGAGAAAGAACCTTTTGCGCGATGTAACAACAACGCTAAGAGATTCGGGGGTCGGGGGTTGGTTCTGCATAGGGTAGGTATTTCACATCCTAAACATCTGTAGTACTCTACAGGAACCTTTTGTTTGTTTGTATGCTAAGTTTGCTAAGTGTTTGCCATGGATTGAGATTGGGTGAAAGGTGTAGATTAAGACCTAAAGATATACACACTAAGTTTGCTCGCAAAGACATCGCGTCTTCTGCCTACGTATCCTAACTAGGATAGAATCAGAGCAATCGTAGTTCACCTCACTAGGTTTGAAGAACACTTGATTATGATCAAGGTTCAAAGGGGAACAAACATGGCAATGCTTGTGTAGAGTTTTAAGAAAACTCTCTAGATCTAAGTTGAACACTCAAGAAGGGGAAGTAAGTAATCATGACGATGATTCTTACATAGAGTTAACAAACTCTATCCTAAGTTCTAGTTGAAAGAGCACTCCTAACAAGGGATGGCTTTGTAGACTTAAGCAGAGTCTAAAGGACAGGTTCTAACTTAACTAAGTGAGTAGATGACTTGACAAAGTCGAGGGAGAGTGATGAGCTATCTATGACCCAAAGGTCAATAGAGAGACTTTCCTTTGGAAGGATAGAAAGGGAGGCAACTTGGATGAGAACTAAAGAGTTCCATCACTTGGGGAAACTAAACTTAACAAAGCATAAATATCAAACAGGGATAAATGCAAGAAACATGGTTACAGCCAAGGCATGCAAGCGTATTACGATAGGCAAGCAAAGATGAATAAAGCAAAAACATGCAAGCGTATTACGATAGGCAAGCACAGAAGAGTAAAGTATAAACATGCAAGCGTATTACGATAGGCAAGCACAGATGAGTAAAGTATATGGTTACGACCACAAGGGAATCAATCACAAACAAATCTTACAAGATAATTCGAGCATGGCTTAAGAGAATTTTCAACAATAAGAAAAGTAAACAACTTTAAGGATAAGCAACTTTCAAGTAAGCAAAAAGGCATTGTGAACATGAAAACTTGAAATCCGTTTCATCACATGAAACTAGACAACATTAAGAGCATTTTGCAAAAAGAATGGATTAAAAATAATGAGGCATTAGAAAGTTATGAATTTTTGATTTTGTGAAGGAAATAGAAATAAATGAGCAAATAAAAAGAAAGAAATGGCCATGGGAGGAGTTGAACTCACACCCTCATGCCTACCAACACAAAGCCTTACCACTCATCCACCAAACGTGCGTGTTAAATAATGGGCAAAGGAGAAGAAAATGATAAAACAAAGAGAATCATAAAAATGCCAAAAAAAAGGGTCATCACTGAGGATCGAACCCAGGCAATATGGCATGATAGGAAACTTATGGCGCATGTGACAACCACTGGGGTGGCGATACATCCGTGTATTTAGCCACCCCAAATAACATACGAGGCTTCCTTTTGCAATATTTCTGGGCCAGGCTTCAAGTAAATACAAGGGGGCGGATTGGATTCAAAATCCCTCAAAAAGACATCATTTTTTACAAACTTAAAGTCCAAATCACTTGAAATTAAACAAGGAGTGTGATGGTATCTTTGGATTTTCAAAATCAAGCATATACAAGGAGATTCGATAGAAAATGCAACATGGTAGTTTGAGGTGCATAAAGAACATCAAGGCATGAATTGAGTGGATTTGGCTCAAACAATTATTACACACAATATCCAAACAATGTGACTGATGATTTCACAATCCAAGATTAATCATAAATCCAACAAAACAGAAATTGGTTCATTAGTGCAAATATGACATGAAGGGATGTAGGCTGTCCAAATGAAAATGGGGTAGGTTCATATCACACACACATCACCTACCAGTTATAAACATGTCAACAAATAATCTCATGCTAAGAGATCAATCAAAAAATTGTTTCAAACAACAAAGTGGCATGGTATGTGCAGCTGTGATATGCAATGCAAAAGTTGTCTTCTTGAAAGCAAATTGATGATGCATCATGGGAATGAAAGATCAAACTAGGTAGAATCATGTCATGTAATCAACACACACACATATTTCAAATAAGCTACTCATGATCATGCTCAAAGAAATAATCTCTAATCCAAACTGAATCATGAAAGGACCAATCAAATGCAACTTTGTGGAAATAGCTAGAACAAGCTTGTGCCTAACCAACAACAGTTCATAACAACAATGCTTCTCAAGCCATATTTTGACAGTCAATGAATACATATAAAGGGTGAAAGCTTTTAAGTTTTGAAAATGAGACTTGATAATCAGAGGCTAACAAACTTCAAAGTAGCTTGGCAGCCAACAAATCATGAATAAACACATATCATCAGAAAAACAAAGAGGCTCAACAGCTTTGAATCATATTAACAGAAGCAAAGCAAATGAACATGTGAAATGCTAAAGTACTACCTATTTACATGATGATACAAAGCACTCAAGAATGAACTGCTGGCAGAATTCTAACAGATTCTCAAGCACAACCCAATTAAACACCCCCAACAAATTTGCCATTAAACCAAAACATACTCCTAATGAGAATCACAGCAAGAACAATACTAAGGAATCAATAGCAATAGGGCAATCAGCTCTTGGTATTCCAATCAAGGTTTTTGATGGATTCCAATCATAGCTTCACAAATGACCTCCTCCAAGATCAACCACATACACAAACATTAAAACAATGTTGATCCTCAAAGGCTTAGGTATATCTCAACCTCACCTTGCATGATTCATTTCAACCTTATTAACCAAACAACCTAGCACAATGCCTTAAGGGCAGTCATGGTATTTTAAGACAGGTAAGATGCATCAGAGCATGGAACATTGGCAGTCAAGTGTAAATCAAATAGGCACATATTAAAAACATGGCATATGCACAAAAACACATAGAGATATAAAAACCAAGGCATTAGTGTTGAAAATGGCATATCAGTTGCAAATTTGAAGGCATAAACAGAAAGTTTCAGTCCCAATCAGACATGGTTTCAAGGACTCAAACACAACATGAGTAGAACATAAGGGATCCTAATTGTCAACAAAGGTCAAAGTTAAGTGAGGCTGTATTGATTACCTCTCAAGTTGTTTACAACAGAACCAACATGAAACCAATGAACTTGTGATAACAACCAACAACAACTCATGACAGAAAATAACTCAACAACCACAAAACATAATCATCAAGGCAATGGCAATCCAAGGCAATTTACATGCTCAAAATCAGTTGGCATAAAACTGGCAGATTTTCATATGAACTTCATTTTTCATTTAAACACAAATACACACTAAGCACATTAATCATGTTCATGACAGAAATGGAAGGATAGTAACCACTAACCTTTTGGTAGACCTCCACACAAACTTGTTGTTGTTTGGAATACCTTGAAAATACTTCAGCTGCTGTCCAACCAGAATTTTGATGAAAACTACTTTCTTGCACTTGAAGGAAATAAGAAGAACTTGTGAAAAATCTCAAAATAAATGAGGATGAGGTTGCTTTTATGTTATGGACAGTTGAGGCATCATATTTTGAAGGTGTATGGATGGTTAGAATGAGGAAAACAGCTCTGGTCAGTGGTTTGGCAGATTTTGAGCATATGGTCAAACTTGCTTGGTTTGAGGGTTGACTTTCGGGAGAATGGTGTTTTTTAGTGGTTTAAGAGTATGGACACCTTCTACACAACATTTATGGATTGTGCAGATGGTTTTTGGTGGTTTGGGATGTGCGGAAATGAGTTTGGAATGCCAACTGTCCAAGACAGATTTTGGTGAAACATGAGATTTTTGAAAATGAAGTAAACAAGAAAGGAGTGAGAGCTGTGATTTTCTCTTGGTTCTAAGAGTGCTCTGGTGTCTAAATGACATAGGGGGAGCCTCTATTTATAGGAAAATGAAGGATGAGGACAGATTTGTAATCTTGGCTTTTTTGGAGGGATTTTGAAAAGGTAACCCTTGGCTTGGGGTTTGGTACAGCTGCATACATCAGATTCTTGGCTCAATGTGAGGAGAAGATCAAGTGGAATGAGATACATGAGATGATTAGAGTGGCTAGGCAGATAGGGGGTTGTTTGCTGCTGTAACACCCCCTTCTATACCCCAAATAAATGCATATAAAACAATTAAGCACATACAAATTATCAGAGTAAAAAAGTTTTATAATAAGGTATAAAAGAAGAATGCCACAATTTCACCAATAAAACACTTTCACATTTTTCTCCATAAGATATGTAACATTTTCAAAATTAAGCGGAAGATCAAATCATTTAATCATTTTCAAAATATTAATCCACGTACACACAAGTTAATCCAAATTAATACATCATATCAGTTAGATTACACAATCACATCAACTGATACATCGCAATGTATCACAAAAGAATGACTATACTAGTCTAACTACCCGGTGTTACATATCAGAGCAGCAGACTCAAAAGAATGAAGAATACTTCACAAAAGGGACTCCAGCATCCTAATCTGCAATGCCTCGTAGAGCATTATAAAACAGCAGAAGGGTGAGAAATATAACCATAATAATCAAAGCATAAGATTATATATATATATATATATATATATATATATATATATATATATATATATATATATATATATATATATATATATATATATATATATATATATATATATATATATATATATATATATATATATATATATATATATATATATATATATATATATATATATATATATATATATATATATATATATATATATATATATATATATATATATATATATATATATATATATATATATATATATATATATATATATATATATATATATATATATATATATATATATATATATATATATATATATATATATATATATATATATATATATATATATATATATATATATATATATATATATATATATATATATATATATATATATATATATATATAGGCAGTCATATAACACATATTCACATTTCTCACCACACTTCATTCTCTTAGTCATATATATTTACCACACATATATAGACAAACATGGATATTCACAAAGCATTCCCACATTATGCATACACTTACAATTTCCACAATCTCATCACTCACACATAAGCATCTCTTCATGCATATGTCATATATCAATGTGACTCAACAACTCAATGCAACTCATGCAATGCGGTACCGACTCTCGTTATCTTTTTTCGGTTTTTTCATTAAACCGGGTCCACACTTCTAGACCGATAACCCGTTATCTTTTTTCGGTTTTTACATTAAACCGGGTCCACACTTCTAGACCGATAACCACAAAGGCCCGTCCTCTAAGCCTTCAAACCCACACTTCTAGGTTTGGGACAAGCCACTAGTTTCCACGAAACTAACAGACATTGCCTCTTGACTAAATGATGCATGTACAATCTACCACAACAAATGCACTTAAGACCGACATCTTAATCTCATGCATTCAAATAATTCATCTCTTCAAGAATTACATTATGATTGCACACACAACATATTCACATAACATTCATCGATGTATTCATAATTCAACACTATCACCACATTAACACACAATGCACACATATCCACGATATGTTCTCATGCATTATCCACATATATTCACAATTCAATACAACATCATATTTAGCAAGAAATGCACGCATATCCATCATTATGCTCTCATGCATTCTTCATGTATTTTAACATACAATCGCATATAAACAATATGCATCCACAACACATTTTTCATAGTATGTTTATTCTTTATCTCATGCCATCTCATACAAGGTATACACATCACAATACCAATCATACAATTATAAGTTATGCACACATATCCACCATGTTCTCATGCATACTCATCACATAATTGTATACACATCAAGCATTCGCAAGTTCATTAGACAATACACATACATTCATCATTGTATTCACATGTATTTTTATTTATCACAATTAATACGTATCGCACATCAACTAGGATTCACGCCCGTAGGCTACCCACAGCATACATCATCACAATAGATCATATCTATATCATATCATAGAGGCATTCCCCTATGAGAAGCAACCAAACCATCTCCACATGAACAACACAGCAAAAGAAAAATGCTGTCACATTCGCCTTCATTCGCCTGGCGAACCCTCGCAGCGAACCTTCGCCTGGCCTTCGCCTGGCGAACTCTCTCAGCGAACACTCGCTAGGCTTCGCCTGGCGAGACTTCCCAGGGAGCCCAAGTCAGTAGCTACTGACTTCATTCGCCACCATTCGCCAGCACCTTCGCTGGGCGAACCTTCGCTATCCAACTTCGCTTGGCGAACTCGCCAGCGAAGTCCACTGGGACTTAATCATGATTACTCGCCAGCATTCGCTAGGCTTCGCCTGGCGAAGCTTCGCCTTCGCTCGCCTGGCGAGAGCCAGCGAACCTGCGCAGAACAGAACCCTATTCTGCCTCTCCTTCATCAATCCATCATCAACCAAACCTCAAACATCCAAATCAGTACAAATAGCATCAATACATGTTACCCGACTATTCTACGGCATTATTGCTCAGTTTCAACCGATTAAATCATCAATCTACCGATTTATCCAACATTTTCCCTAAATGGAAAGTGATGAAAACTCTACCAAAACCCCAACCCAACATACATAACATCATGCAATGATCAAATAGAAACATTTTTCACCCTTACCTCGATTAATCGGAGCTTTGATGTTGGTTCTTGATGATTTCCACTTTCCTCTTCTTCTCCTCTCTTTCTCTTCTTTCTTCTTCCTTTCCTCTTTCTTTCTAAATGCTTCTAACTTTCTTTTCTTTTCTTCCTCACTTATATATTCCTTTTATTTTCTTTCCTCCCAATTTCCTTTCAATTCTCTATTAATTCCAATTAATAAAAATTAATTCCAATATTAACATAAAATCCCACTAAATCATTTAATTACTACAATTAATTATTTAATGAAATTTGGGTTGTTACAACCCTCCCCCACTTAGGAATTTTCGTCCTCGAAAATGTTACCTGATTCAAACAGCTCTGGATAAGACTCTTTCATCCGACTCTCAATCTCCCAAGTAACATTTCCACCAGCCGGTCCTCCCCAAGCGACCTTCACTAAGGCAATCTCTTTACCTCGAAGCTGTTTCAATTTCTGATCCTCAATCCGCATAGGTGATGTCTCAACAGTCAGGTTATCTCTCACCTGCACATCATCTATTTGGACTACATGAGACGGATCCGCAATGTATTTCCTCAACTGAGATACATGGAATACGTCGTGAAGATTAGCAAGCGACGGTGGTAAAGCCACATGATAGGCCACTTCTCCTATCCTTTGCAAAATCTGATAAGGACCAATGAAACGCGGCGACAACTTTCGCGACTTCAGTGCCCTACCAACACCCGTCGTCGGAGTGACTCGAAGAAACACATGATCTCCCTCTTGAAATTCAAGTGCCTTCCTCCTCTTGTCATAATAACTCTTTTGACGACTCTGAGTAATTCTCATCTTCTCTTGAATCATCTTGATCTTATCAGTAGTCTGTTGAACTAACTCGGGTCCAACAACAGAACTCTCTCCGGACTCGAACCAACACAATGGTGTCCTACACCGCCTACCATACAACGCCTCAAATGGTGCCATACCAATACTCGAATGGAAACTGTTGTTGTAGGTAAACTCAATCAAAGGCAAGTAGCTATCCCAAGCTCCTCCTTTTTCCAATACACAAGCTCTCAAAAGATCTTCAAGCGACTGAATCGTCCTCTCCGTCTGACCATCAGTCTGAGGATGATACGCTGAACTCAAACGCAACTTAGTACCCAAAACACTCTGCAGGCTCTCCCAGAATCTCGAAGTAAACCGCGGATCTCTATCCGAAACAATACTTAACGGAATACCATGCAGACACACAATCCTCTCAATATACAACTTAGCCAACTTCTCCAAAGGGTAATCCATACGCATAGGGATAAAGTGAGCAGATTTAGTCAACCTATCCACGATAACCCAAATAGCCTCAAAATTACTCGGCGTCCTCGGTAAACCCGATACAAAATCCATGGAGATACTATCCCATTTCCACTCAGGAATAAACAACGGCTTCATCAAACCCGATGGCTTCTGATGCTCAATCTTTGACTTCTGGCAAGTCAAACAAGAATATACAAATTCCGCGATATCCTTCTTCATACTAGGCCACCAAAATACTTTCCTCAAATCCTGATACATCTTAGTAGCACCCGGATGAATACTCAATCCGCTACGATGTCCTTCCTCAAGGATGCTCTTCTTAAGCTCAACCATGTTCGGAACACAAACTCGATCCCGACATCTCATAATACCATTCTCATCAATCCGAAAATCACCACCTTGGCCTTGGTTGATTAAAGTCAACCGATCAGCTAAGCTCAAATCCGATTTCTGTCCTTCTCGAATTTCATCCAAAATACCACTTGTAAGCTTTAACATACCCAACTTAAATACAAAAGAAGTTCTCTCACATACCAAACTCAAATCTCGAAATTGCTCGACTAATTCTAACTCTTTCACCATCAACGCCGACATATGCAATGATTTCCGACTCAATGCATTCGCTACTACATTCGCTTTACCCGGATGGTAGTTCAAGCCAAAATCAAAATCCTTCAAAAGTTAAAGCCATCTTCTTTGTCTCGCATTCAATTCCTTTTGATCAAAAAGATATCTCAAACTCTTGTGGTCACTAAACACTTCAAATCTTGCGCCAAATAAATAATGCCTCCAGAGTTTCAACACGAACACAACGGCGGCCAACTCTAAGTCATGCGTCGGATAATTCTTCTCATGCACTTTGAGTTGCCTCGAAGCATAAGCTACAACTTGGTTATTCTGCATCAACACACCTCCTAAACCCATCAAAGAAGCATCACAATACACAACGAATGGTTCCTCTGGATTTGGCAGAATCAAAACAGGAGCTGTCGTCAACCTTCGCTTAAGCTCTTGAAAACTCGCTTCACACTTGGCGTCCCAAACAAAGGCTTGACCCTTCCTAGTCAACTGCGTCAACGACAACGATAACTTAGCAAATCCTTCAATAAACTTCCGATAATAACCGACTAAACCAAGAAAACTTCTGATCTCAAAAACTGACTTCGGAGTCTCCCATTGCGACACCGCTTCAACCTTCGACGGATCGACCGCAATACCACTACTAGAAATCACATGACCAAGGAAACTAACTTCCTTCAACCAAAATTCACATTTAGAAAGCTTCGCGAACAACTGCTTCTCTCTCAGCACAGATAGCACAATCTTCAGATGCTCGGCATGCTCTCCTTCGCTCTTCGAATAAACCAAGATGTCGTCGATAAACACCACGACAAACTTATCCAAATAAGGATGGAAAATCCTATTCATGTACTCCATAAATACACCTGGTGCATTAGTCACACCAAATGGCATCACGGAATACTCATAGTGTCCATACCTCGTCCGAAAGGCCGTCTTCTGAATATCCTCAGCTTTCACACGGACCTGATGATACCCAGATCTCAAATCAATCTTGCTGAACACGCTTGCACCAACCAACTGATCCATCAGATCATCAATCCTTGGAAGTGGATACTTATTCTTAATAGTCACCTTGTTCAACTGTCTGTAATCCACACAGAGCCTCATATAACCCTCTTTCTTCTTAACCAACAACACCGGTGCACCCCACGGTGACACGCTCGGGCGAATAAACCTCTTTTCAAGCAAATCCTCAAGTTGACTCTTCAACTCTTTTAACTCCGAGGCCGACATACGATATGGAGCCATCGATATCGGACTAGTTCCAGGAATCAAATCTATCGAAAACTCCACTTCTCGCTCCGGCGGTAAATCCTTTATCTCTTCAGGGAATACTTCCGGAAAATCTCTAACAATGGGCAAAGCATCAATCTCTTCACTTTCACTAGTCCTCAAAGTTGCCATAAGCATAAATACCTTAGCCCCATCTTGCACCGATTCCTTCACTTGTTTCCTCGTCATAAACAAATCCCTTTCAACATCCGAATCGGGAAAAATAACCGTTTTGTCAAAACAGTTAATATAAACACGATTGAATTTTAACCAATTCATTCCAAGAATGACATCCAGTGATCCAAATGAAGACACACTAGATCAATCCCGAAGTCTCTACCGAAAACACTCAACGGACAATTCAAACAAACATACGGTGTAGTTACCGAACCCATAGCAGGAGTATCAATAACCATACCGCCACCAATCACAGACAACTCAAGATTCAACCTCCTAACACAATCCAAAGAAATAAAAGAATGCGTAGCTCCGGTATCAATTATAGCGATCAAAGGTGTACCATTAATGAAGCACGTACCTCGGATCAATCGATCGTCGCTAGCAGTCTCAGATCCAGATAGAGCGAACACTTTCCCGCTCCCTTGATTCTTCTTCGGCTTATCGCACTTGGTACTGATGTGCCCTCGCTCACCACAGTTATAGCAAGTAACACCCGCACCGCTTCTACACTCTAGAGCCTTGTGGCCTGGCTTGCCACACTTAAAACACCTCGGTTCAACACTTTTGCACTCCGGAGCATGATGCCCCGCTTCACCACAAGTGTAATACCTAACCGGGGTAGAAACTCCCCCACTTGGCTTCTTGCCAAAACCAACCTTTTGTTTCCCCTTATCGGCAGGAGTTACGTAAGGTTTTCCTCTGAATTGTCCTTTTCCTTTCTTATCACTTAGGCTCTTGTAGTGGCTAGACCTAGCCCTACTGTCTTCGTCATAAATTCTGCTCTTGTTAACCAACTCAGAAAACCGTCTGATTTCCTGGTACCCAATAGCTTGTCTAATCTCGGGTCTCAAACCGTTCACAAACTTGAGGCACTTAGACCTCTCAGCATTACCAGTATTATAGTGAGGACAAAATTTGATCAACTCCTCAAATTTCGCCGCATACTCAGCAACCGTCGAATTACCTTGCTTCAACTCAAGAAATTCGATCTCTTTCTTCCCCCGCACATCCTCTGGAAAATACTTCTCCAGAAAGGTTTCTCTAAACAAATCCCACGTAATCACAATATCATCTTCCTCAAATCTTTGGCGAGTATTACCCCACCAATCTTCAGCTTCTTCTTCGAGCATATGAGTCCCAAACTGCACCTTTTGTGCATCCGAGCAATTCATAACTCGAAAAATCTTTTCCACAGCTTTCAACCAAATTTGTGCCTTGTCCGGTTCATGAGTTCCCTTGAAGACCGGAGGGTTATTCTTTTGGAATTTCCCCAAAGCACGGAATCCATCATCAGCATGATTCCTCACATTCACATTGGCCGGAGGATTCTGCCCAATTGCCCCCGCCAATCTCGTCAATGCCTCCGCAATCGCTTCGTCGTTCCTTCCTGCAACCATCTTACTAATTCCAGCAACAGAACCACGTAAGAACAACCAATATTGATAATGCAACACACGCATATCAATAACACACAGGAAAAAAAAACACTCAAACAACTTGGCAAGACGGACCGACCTGCTCTGATACCACTATTGTAACACCCCCTTCTATACCCCAAATAAATGCATATAAAACAATTAAGCACATACAAATTATCAGAGTAAAAAAGT
Organism: Lathyrus sativus; assembly: GCA_963859935.3. Classification (NCBI taxonomy): domain Eukaryota; kingdom Viridiplantae; phylum Streptophyta; class Magnoliopsida; order Fabales; family Fabaceae; genus Lathyrus; species Lathyrus sativus. The sequence goes on from OZ012737.1 coordinate 105,376,240, forward strand.
TTTATAATAAGGTATAAAAGAAGAATGCCACAATTTCACCAATAAAACACTTTCACATTTTTCTCCATAAGATATGTAACATTTTCAAAATTAAGCGGAAGATCAAATCATTTAATCGTTTTCAAAATATTAATCCACGTACACACAAGTTAATCCAAATTAATACATCATATCAGTTAGATTACACAATCACATCAACTGATACATCACAATGTATCACAAAAGAATGACTATACTAGTCTAACTACCCGGTGTTACATATCAGAGCAGCAGACTCAAAAGAATGAAGAATACTTCACAAAAGGGACTCCAGCATCCTAATCTGCAATGCCTCGTAGAGCATTATAAAACAGCAGAAGGGTGAGAAATATAACCATAATAATCAAAGCATAAGATTATATATATATATATATATATATATATATATATATATATATATATATATATATATATATATATATATATATATATATATATATATATATATATATATATATATATATATATATATATATATATATATATATATATATATATATATATATATATATATATATATATATATATATATATATATATATATATATATATATATATATATATATATATATATATATATATATATATATATATATATATATATATATATATATATATATATATATATATATATATATATATATATATATATATATATATATAGGATGTCATATAACACATATTCACATTTCTCACCACACTTCATTCTCTTAGTCATATATATTTACCACACATATATAGACAAACATGGATATTCACAAAGCATTCCCACATTATGCATACACTTACAATTTCCACAATCTCATCACTCACACATAAGCATCTCTTCATGCATATATCATATATCAATGTGACTCAACAACTCAATGCAACTCATGCAATGCGGTACCGACTCTCGTTATCTTTTTTCGGTTTTTTCATTAAACCGGGTCCACACTTCTAGACCGATAACCCGTTATCTTTTTTCGGTTTTTACATTAAACCGGGTCCACACTTCTAGACCGATAACCACAAAGGCCCGTCCTCTAAGCCTTCAAACCCACACTTCTAGGTTTGGGACAAGCCACTAGTTTCCACGAAACTAACAGACATTGCCTCTTGACTAAATGATGCATGTACAATCAACCACAACAAATGCACTTAAGACCGACATCTTAATCTCATGCATTCAAATAATTCATCTCTTCAAGAATTATATTATGATTGCACACACAACATATTCACATAACATTCATCGATGTATTCATAATTCAACACTATCACCACATTAACACACAATGCACACATATCCACGATATGTTCTCATGCATTATCCACATATATTCACAATTCAATACAACATCATATTTAGCAAGAAATGCACGCATATCCATCATTATGCTCTCATGCATTCTTCATGTATTTTAACATACAATCGCATATAAACAATATGCATCCACAACACATTTTTCATAGTATGTTTATTCTTTATCTCATGCTATCTCATACAAGGTATACACATCACAATACCAATCATACAATTATAAGTTATGCACACATATCCACCATGTTCTCATGCATACTCATCACATAATTGTATACACATCAAGCATTCGCAAGTTCATTAGACAATACACATACATTCATCATTGTATTCACATGCATTTCTATTTATCACAATTAATACGTATCGCACATCAACTAGGATTCACGCCCGTAGGCTACCCACAGCACACATCATCATAATAGATCATATCTATATCATATCATAGAGGCATTCCCCTATGAGAAGCAACCAAACCATCTCCACATGAACAACACAGCAAAAGAAAAATGCTGTCACATTCGCCTTCATTCGCCTGGCGAACCCTCGCAGCGAACCTTTGCCTGGCCTTCGCCTGGCGAACTCTCTCAGCGAACACTCGCTAGGCTTCGCCTGGCGAGACTTCCCAGCGAGCCCAAGTCAGTAGCTACTGACTTCATTCGCCACCATTCGCCAGCACCTTCGCTGGGCGAACCTTCGCTATCCAACTTCGCTTGGAGAACTTGCCAGCGAAGTCCACTGGGACTTAATCATGATTACTCGGCAGCATTCACTAGGCTTCGCCTTCTCTCGCCTGGCGAGAGCCAGCGAACCTGCGCAGAACAGAACCCTATTCTGCCTCTCCTTCATCAATCCATCATCAACCAAACCTCAAACATCCAAATCAGTACAAATAGCATCAATACATGTTACCCGACTATTCTACGGCATTATTGCTCAGTTTCAACCGATTAAATCATCAATCTACCGATTTATCCAACATTTTCCCTAAATGGAAAGTGATGAAAACTCTACCAAAACCCCAACCCAACATACATAACATCATGCAATGATCAAATAGAAAAATTTCTCACCCTTACCTCGATTAATCGGAGCTTTGATGTTGGTTCTTGATGATTTCCACTTTCCTCTTCTTCTCCTCTCTTTCTCTTCTTTCTTCTTCCTTTCCTCTTTCTTTCCAAATGTTTCTAACTTTCTTTTCTTTTCTTCCTCACTTATATATTCCTTTTATTTTCTTTCCTCCCAATTTCCTTTCAATTCTCTATTAATTCCAATTAATAAAAATTAATTCCAATATTAACATAAAATCCCACTAAATCATTTAATTACTACAATTAATTATTTAATGAAATTTGGGCTGTTACAGCTGCAAGTGGTAAAAGTTTCTCTTTCCTTCCTTTATGATTAAAATATTCCCACTTGCTTGCAACTTGCCATTCCTTCAAATTCTTCATTTCTTCTGCATTTTCCTTCACTATACTCTCTAAGTATTAGATACAAACATGATCCAAGGGCTGAGAATAGCCCAAGTGGTCAAAGGATGAGTTTGTGAAAAATTGTCAATGTGGGACTCAAGTGTTAAAAGCTCATCTTGCCAAATTCATAACTCTCAGCTCATAACGGCTATGGAGGAGTTCTACCACATTTTAGAAATCCCTCATATAGCTCTACAACTTTCATGTTTTCATGACTTTCAGATTCCCAAAGGAACTTGGCCAAAAAGCCTCTCAAAGTTGCTGAAAAACAAGTCTAAAAGTGAAATTTTTCTAAGTTATTTTCCCTTCTTGTAATGAATTTGATCATAAATCCAAATCTATGCATTTTATGATCATGGACCACTTTGGGACTTCTGTAGGACTTGCCAAGAGCTTTCCGATGAGCTTTGAACCAACTCAATTGGATGTGTGGTTAAGGAGTTATGGTCTTGCCCCTTTCAAAACCCTAATTCCCGACTTTTGCAATTACTTCTCAACCCTTGATCCAATGGTCATGAAATTTTATGGCTAGATGCAATATGTCATTAGGAACATTTTTTATTCATATCTTAAGGTCAAATTCCTTATGAGTGAAGAGTTGACTTTTCGGTCAACCGAACGATCGATCGGTGACTACCGAGTCGACTGTTGATGCTTCGGGTCTTTTGAAGCCTTGAAACTCTTTGGATAGACTTTACTAAGCCATATGAACTTTATGGATCATGATCCCACCATTGTAACACCTTTTAAATCAAAAGTCAAACCACGGTTGACTTTTCCTGATCGAAAACCCTAATCGAGTATCCTGAACTGCCCTGTTTTTGATTCTTGGGTGACACCCTCAAATTGAACTCATACTTGATCCCATTTAGTATCCTTGATCTTGTTTCATGGAGAACCAATCCACGACATTGACTGATCAAACCTTTGAAACCTCAATTCTTGACCGCACGAAACCCTAGTTCCTGTATCTTAACAAAGATAAACTTGAAACAGGTTAAGGTTAGATAATGAAATGAACATGACCCTAAAATGATGATGAAGATCTAAGAGGTCAAAATTTGGGGTATGACAGTTGCCCCTATTTAAATATCTTCACTAGATGACAATGAGAGATGACAATCCTCATAGAATCGTAGTGAAGGTATTTAAATATAGCAAACCAAAAATTTTGTCCCTTAGATCGGATGGTATGCAAAAGGACAAATGCGAATATGCCATGAAACCTAACATGATGAAAATGATGAGATGCTAAATGCAAAGAAATAAAGACAACCACAAAAGCAAACAGGGAAAGAAGCGACACAATGAGTAACCACTCATTGGGGGAAAGACAACAACACTGGGGAAATCTAAAGCGGTTTAGCAGAATCATGAGATGGTTTCCACTAGGGAATGAACAGCTTCATAAATGGATCATATCGTCAAAAGGTTGACTGGAGGACCAAATCATCAAAAGATATCTGAAGGTACACAACCTGAACTCGGATCACATCGTCAAAAGAATGACAGGAAGAAAGATATTCGAAGGTACGCAATCTAAACTCGGATCACATTGTCACAAGATTGACACGAAGAACAAAATCACCAAAATATATCTGAAGGTACGCAACCTAAACTCGGAGCACATCGTCAAAATATTGACAGGAAGAACAAATCACCAAAAGATATCTGAAGGTACACAACCTGAACATGGATCACATCGTCAAAAGATTGACAGGAATAACAAAATCACCAAAAGATATCCGAAGGTACGCAACCTGAACACGGGTCACATCGTCAAAAGATTGACGGGAATAACAAAATCATTAAGAGAGAAATATATTTGAAAGTCATCATCAAAAAGGTTAATGACAAGTGACCGATAGAGGGTAACACCAATTGTAACCACAAAAGGTTGAATAACTCCAAGGACGGATAAGCTTCTCAAGAGAGATTGCCACCTATAGTCTGGGTATAAGTTTCAAGGAAACATTGTTACCACAACACTGTTGAAGAAAGATTATGTCTTCGATGAGGATCTGTAAAAGATTCTTCCTGGGAATATAGTGCACCATAAATGCACGCCCAACATAGATTTGGAAACCACTTTCCAGGGATCAAAGTTTAATCTAGAAAAGAGCTAGAAAGAAACGGTCAAACAAGACTCCAACCATTGAGGATTGAACTCAAATGGGAATTTATCTTATCCAGGCGTGGAAAAGATAACTGAAATAAACATCATCCACGAGGATTGAACTCTGTGGAGAAATTAGAATTGGCGAGCACTTTATGCCTAAGAGCTGACAACTCTAATGGAGAGAAGAGACAAACCCAAACACTCGGTGAAAAACACCAAAATGAAACAGGAACAGGTAATAACCGGAGATAGCAAAAATGCACCGATGCTATGAAAATACTGAAATGCTATGCTTATGGTTATGCTGACAAAACAGACAAAACAAAACAGGAGATGAAATAAACATTTCGACACAGATACCCTGCCAACTTTACCAGATGGACTATCACTGGGGATGATCATAAAGATCAACAGTTCCACTTTAAAGTTACAACCTTCTCTGGGAGAGAGTAATCCACAACATCATGACTTCACTCGGATTGCCATCATGAGCTCGAATTCTTTGTCGAAGGAAAAATCACCTAAGGAAATTCCAAGATCAACTGAAGTAACAACTTATTGGGGACCTGACAGAAGACGCCACAAGAACCAAATAGCTTTGTACTCTATCTTGCATAATGATCATCACAACGAGTAACGACCCTTGTAACTAATGATCTCCAAACTTCTCTGCCCTAGAATACATGATTTATAGGAAGGAATCATCAAGAGGATTTTACAGAAGAATTGACGTACAAGATGCCTCAATATCTTCAATCTCTTGGAGAGATTCACGAATCTCGACGTAACTGCTCTAGTTTAACTGTCTAATCTTGACTTGATCGCTTCTGATGGCGAATCTAGAGTGGTTGGCCTTGAAAGGAGCTAGGAAACAACTTATTTATAAGACCTCAAACGATATGCCCCAGAACACAAGGTCTGCAAGAAGAAATCATCAAGAGGATTTTACAGAAGAATTGACATACAAGATGCCTCAATATCTTCAAACTCTTGGAGAGACTCACGAACCTCGACGTAACTGCCCTAATTTAACTGTCTTTGAGAGATTAATCTAATCTCGACTTGGTCGGCTCTGATTAGCTAAACGTTGTGAAAAATGATTAACCAATCCTTCAAATTAGTTGCCCCAAGCTGAGCTTCCTTTATCAAATCAAATTCCTTAGCTGACAGTGCTTGTTGGGATTCCCTTGACATTGGATCGTCTTGCATGCAATTTTGTTCATTAGAAATTGGCAATTTTCAATGTAAAATTCATGCAATCTTTTGAAAACAATTTTGATGAAACACACGCGACGGAGTGATCAAATGATCAAAATGAAAGCGATCCAACCATCTTGCAGATGATGGATAAAGTGATGAACACACACAAACATCAAAGATTATTAGGAGTCAGGTTATCCAACCTTGCTGTAATATGCTTTCAAAACAATCTTACCTCAATTAGGTCTTTTAAGGGTTGTAATGTGGTTTGGTTCATGGCTCATGAAACAAAGGAGAAAGGCTCAAAGTTATTTGTCCCACCCATTCTCCATGATGAACTCCAATCCTACGCTCAGTTAACTCAAGCTATATATTCAGGTTCTCACAGGCTTTAAGGATTGAACCGATGATAGTTGGTGATGACTCACAAATCTAGGGTAGTCATAACTCCCTTACAGTGTTTGATAGCTTTTTGCTAATTGAGGATTTTTGAGTGAAAGTTTTAAGGATTTCCTCTTTTTATTATCTCTTACTTTTGCCTGAACTATTTTCTTTCGGATATACAGTCAGCGGGATGCCCCTATTTGCCTAAGTCTCCTTCATAGGTTTTGACTTAGCAGGCTTTTTAATTTTTCTTTTTTCTTCTTCTCTCCTTTTTGTTTTTTTTAGGAAGGAGGTGACTACCTAGTTTAATGGCCATGGCGGACCATCATCATCTTTTGAACTTCGACACTTGCTTTTTGTGCACGAAGGAAAATCTGAATGCATTACTTTTAAAGTGTCTTGTATGCATATATCTCCGAGTTAACTGAGAACTACCCGCCCCAGGTTTGAGATTAAGGTTTCTGTTTTTGTAAAGAAAGAAAACTCCTACTTCTAGGCTCGAAGGTGTTAACGAGGGATTATCTTCCTTATTTCTCCAGTGTTTAGGGATTGAAACAATGCCTTACATCATTGGCAAAGTTAAATTGAAAGCATATCAACAGCAGTTATGGATATAGTTCTCATCATCCTCCCCAATCTTTGCTTTAAACAACAGTTTAGTAAAGAAAAGAAATTTTTCGTTTTTTGTCAACTCATAACAAAGAAAGGAAAAAGAAAAAGTGAAACGAATGGACTTAATCAAAAGATGCACAAACATTTCATTAAATATTGCCAATTCAAAATGAACAACAGCTTACAAGCAAAACATAAAATCAAAATGGAAGGAAAATACAACAACAAATGCTGAAATAGCCAAAAATTGCCAGCTTCGGGGAATTGAACTTTCTTTCCTTAATTTTCCAACTGAGATAACTATCTTCAGGGTTGATTGTCGAGATCAGTCAGAGAAGGATCTTCACATCCAATCTCAATGACTTCTTCCATAACATAGACTCTGGTGAATCCTCTTGGACCAATGAAGGATTGTTGATTTGAACGCCTTGAGGAGTGAATGAGATCATCTCGGAGTCAAGCAAATTCTGAACCTGGATCCTGAGCACCTTACAATCTTCAGTTGAATGCCCTGTGCCCCAGCATGGTAGTCACATCGGGTGTTGGCGTCAAAGCCTGGCTGGTATGGAGGGATCACTGGATCTATTTCCTTGGGCACAACCAATCCACTTTTGATCAAATCTGGAAAAATCTAACTATATGCCATTGGCAATGGAGTGAAATGTCTCTTTGGCTTCCTTGGTCTTTGCCTGGCGTGCTGACACGGCTGATGGCGATATGACTGTTGATACTGAGGAAGTCTTTGATTTGGAGGAAAATATTGCCTTTGGTGAAATGATGGTGTTTGGTGAGGAGATCCAAAAGATTGTTGACTCCGAATAGTTGAGACAAATGAGTGCTGAGACTGAGATATCAGAGATTCCTGAATGGACTGGCTTTCCTCTTCCAATTCTTCCCGAGAACTGACAACGAACTCACTCTCATTAGATGAGGTGTTCGAAATGTCTCGTATTTTTCCATTCTTGAGACCGCTCTCGATGCGCTCTCCAGCTATTACCAAGTCTGAGAAGTTTGACGTCACAATGCTAAACAGTTTTTCTCGGTATGGGCCCTGTAAAGTATCCACGAACCAGTCAGCCAATTCCTTATCCAAGATTGGTGGTTGAACACGGGCAGCTATTTCTCTCCATCTCTGAGCATACTTTTTAAAGGATTCATTGTATTCTTGAGATAAATCTAGCAAATGCAAACGACTAGGAGCCAAGTCAAGATTGTAGTTGTATTGCTTCACAAAGGCACTAGCTAGATCTGACCATGATTGAATGTTGTTGCTCTCTAGCTGCATATACCAATAAAGTGATGCCCCACTCAGACTGTCTTGGAAACAGTGGATCATGAGCTTGTCATTGCGGACGTGTGAAGTCATTCTTCTGCAATACATCACTAAATGTTGCTTCAGACAGCTATCTCCTTTGTACTTTTCAAACTTTGGTGTCTTAAACTTAGGCGGCATCACAAGGTCGGGTACCAAACACATGTTCAAAGCATTCAGATCGGCAGAGTCACGACCCTTAATGATATCAAGTTTCTTTTCCAACGCACGACACTTGTCCATAATCTCAACGTATCGTGGGTCCTTGGACTCCGCCTCAGGGATTGCCTCTCGAGAATCTGGAACCGGAAATGCAAAAGTATGATAGTCTGTATCATCAAGAGAAGAGGAATTCCCATCTCGAACAATGGTATGTTCTTATATAAACTGGTTCCCAACAGGGGTCTGCACAGGTTGATCTTGAGCAGCATTATTCACAGAAGTCCGCTGGACATGGTCATCTCTCTTTACCAAGGTTGTCATGGCTTCCACAATCTGATCCAACTGACTTTTCAATAATTCAAAATCTGCTCTAGTTACACACTGGTTCTGCTCTTCTGAATTCATGATCCTTCAAAGTCTACTTCAAATCCAATGCTGGCTTCGAGAAGTCAACTGTTGTGGACAAAGGATGAATGAGACTCAAGGATGAGAAATGCAAATGAACATGCAAATGATGACATGCGCATGCAAATGCAAGCCGAATGGTTTTAGGGAACTCGCAAGGGAGTTGCAAACATTTTGGGAAAAAGTTTCGCTTCAAAATCCACGATCTCAATTGATTTTGCAAAAGGAATAATTCTTTGAATTCCTTGAAACCAAAGGGCTACTTATGAATTCGGTAATGCACAGATGGATGCACAAACACAGGTATACACATATTTACACATATACATATATGTACAAGCAAAAAGACAAGGGCCTAGGTTTAAAAATCACGAGCGTGGAGCCATGGTCTACCCATCCCAAAAGGTGTGTAATATGGATTTTAAAAACCTATAGAGCAGGGTTCTAAACGGTTCTCAGAGTCATCAACCCATCTTTCGGATATTATCAACTTCCTAAATTACTCGGTAATCGATAATATTCTCGAGAGTCTCGTTTAAGTGTAGCATCGTGTATCAACTATTTCGAAAATACTTCCTTATAGCCATCTCACTACATCCTAGTAAGGCCAAAGTGGGGTAGATTGTAATCTAAAAGTACACAGTGTCATGGGCTCCTCCATCGAAAGTAGCATTGTTTTCACGAATACTCGATCAACAATACTAAACTCTCACGAGGGCCTACACTGAGCGGTGGTTTCTCAAGTTAGCTTGGTCGGGAATCAACACCCTATAAGCCTCCTTGAATATACCACCATCCTATTATAATTTCACTCAAGTCCGGGTATAGGACCATCTCACCACTCAAAAGGTCCCAATATCCAACAATTGACAAATATACACGTTAAGCAAATATTCACAAATATAGCACACAAACAAACAAATAGGCTAAACCCTCAAGTTTAAGTCATCCCCAGTGAAGTCGCCATTTCTGTTGCGGTGAGAATCGGATATCAAGTTATTAATTAACTTGAATCTTTAATTCATTGAATTCACAACCGGACTTTAATTTATCCAAAGGAAAGGTCTAAAGAGAGAAAGAACCTTTTGCGCGATGTAACAACAACGCTAAGAGATTCGGGGATCGGGGGTTGGTTATGCATAGGGTGGGTATTTCACATCCTAAACATCTGTATTACTCTACAAGAACCTTTTGTTTGTTTGTATGCTAAGTTTGCTAAGTCTTTGCCATAGATTGAGATTGGGTAAAAGGTGTAGATTAAGACCTAAAGATATACACACTAAGTTTGCTCGCAAAGACATCGCGTCTTCTGCCTACGTATCTTAACTAGGATAGAATCAGAGCAATCGTAGTTCACCTCACTAGGTTTGAAGAAAGCTTGATTATGATCAAGGTTCAAAGGGGAACAAACATGACAATGCTTGTGTAGAGTTTTAAGAAAACTCTCTAGATCTAAGTTGAACACTCAAGAAGGGGAAGTAAGTAATCTTGACGATGATTCTTACATAGAGTTAACAAACTCTATCCTATGTTCTAGTTGAAAGAGCACTCCTAACAAGGGGTGGCTTTGTAGACTTAAGTAAAGTCTAAAGGATAGGTTCTAACTTAACTAAGTGAGTAGATGATTTGACAAAGTCGAGGGAGAGTGATGAGCTATCTATGACCCAAAGGTCAATAGAGAGACTTTCCTTTGGAAGGATAGAAAGGGAGGCAACTTGGATGAGAACTAAAGAGGTCCATCACTTGGGGAAACTAAATTTAACAAAGCATAAATATCAAACAGGGATAAATACAAGAAACATGGTTACAGCCAAGGCATGCAAGCGTATTACGATAGGCAAGCAAAGATGAATAAAGCAAAAACATGCAAGCGTATTACGATAGGCAAGCACAGATGAGTAAAGTATAAACATGCAAGCGTATTACGTTAGGCAAGCACAGATGAGTAAAGTATATGGTTACGACCACAAGGGAATCAATCACAAACAAATCTTACAAGATAATTTGAGTATGGCTTAAGAGAATTTTCAACAATAAGCAAAGTAAACAACTTTAAGGATAAGCAACTTTCAAGTAAGAAAAAAGGCATTGTGAACATGAAAAACTTGAAATCTTTTTCGTCACATGAACCTAGACAACATTAAGAGCATTTTGCAAAAAGAATGGATTAAAAATAATGAGGCATGAGAAAGTTATGAATTTTTGATTTTGTGAAGGAAATAGAAATAAATGAGCAAATAAAAAGAAAGAAATGGACATGGGAGGAGTTGAACTCACACCCTCATGCCTACCAACACAAAGCCTTACCACTCATCCACCAAACGTGCGTGTTAAATAATGGGCAAAGGAGAAGAAAATGATAAAACAAAGAGAATCATAAAAATGCCAAAAAAAAAGGGTCATCACTGAGGATCGAACCCAGGCAATATGGCATGATAGGAAACTTAAGGCACATGTGACAACCACTGGGGTGGCGATACATCCGTGAATTTAGCCACCCCAAATAACATATGAGGCTTTCTTTTGCAATATTTCTGGGCCAGGCTTCAAGCAAATACAAGGGGGCGGATTGGATTCAAAATCCCTCAAAAAGACATCATTTTTTACAAACTTAAAGTCCAAATCACTTGAAATTAGACAAGGAGTGTGATGGTATCTTTGGATTTTCAAAATCAAGCATATACAAGGAGATTCGATAGAAAATGAAACATGGTAGTTTGAGGTGCATAAAGAACATCAGGGCATGAATTGAGTGGATTTGGCTCAAACAATTATGACACACAATATCCAAACATGGTGACTGATGATTTCAGAATCCAAGATTAATCATAAATCCAAAAAAACAGAAATTGGTTCATTAGTGCAAATATGACATGAATGGATGCAGGCTGTCCAAATGCAAATGGGGTAGGTTCAGATCACACACACATCACCTACCAGTTATAAACATGTCAACAAATAATCTCATGCTCAGAGATCAATCAAAAAATTGTTTCAAACAACAAAATGGCATGGTATGTGCAGCTGTGATATGCAATGCAAAAGTTGTCTTCTTGAAAGCAAATTGATGATGCATCATAGGAGTGAAAGATCAAACTAGGTAGAATCATGTCATGTAATCAACACACACACATATTTCAAATAAGCTACTCATGATCATGCTCAAAGAAATAATCTCTAATCCAAACTGAATCATGAAAGGACCAATCAAATGCAACTTTGTGGAAATAGCTAGAACAAGCTTGTGCCTAACCAACAACAGTTCATAACAGCAATGCTTCTCAAGCCACATTTTGACAGTCAATGAATACATACAAAGGGTGAAAGCTTTTAAGTTTTGAAAATGAGACTTGATAATGAGAGGCTAACAGACTTCAAAGTAGCTTGGCAGCCAACAAATATGAATAAACACATATCATCAGAAAAACAAAGAGGCTCAACAGCTTTGAATCATATTAACAGAAGCAAACCAAATGAACATGTTGACAGTTACCATGAAATGAATATGTGAAATGTTAAAGTACTACCTATTTACATGATGATGCAAAGCACTCAAGAATGAACATGCTGGCAGAATTCTAACAGATTCTCAAGCACAACCCAATTAAACACCCCCAACAAATTTGCCATAAAACCAAAACATACTCCTAATGAGAATCACAGCAAGAACAATACTAAGTGTCATACCCCAAATTTGTCCTATTTCGGTATTTAACAGATGTTTTACTACTTCACGACTTCGGGCCATGATTCTCTAAGACTCCGTTTATAAAGACCATGTGTGTGTTCATCATAGTTATAATCCCTAGCAATTTATGTTGAATTCTTGTGGGAAAAGCGTGCCTCCACCCCTTATACTCAAACTCATGTGTGTCCTCGTTCTCACGATTAGACAGATATGATATGGTTAATTGCATCAAATACATCGTTTGAGCCTCACTACAAGTTACTTGTTACGATAAGTGTTGCACCCTAAAATTTGCCCAACCTTTCTTCACTTGGTTTATGTTTCAATATCATTAGCATTTGCATATAGAGTCACGTACATAGTCTAACCATCTGCATAGCATAGCATGGCAAGTCATCCAATAGGGGACCAATCATTATTCTCATCTCTAGAGGCCTATCAAGAGGTTATTATCCTGATTCAATCTCATTCAAGTCATCAGAAAAGAATTTGGAAGATATCAAGTCAATGGATCAAGCAGTTCATCTATCTCCTAACTGAGGGTATCTGGGGATCAATAAGTAAGTTGTGAGCTGTGAATGGAGCATGGAGAGTATCTGGGCATCATGGGAGACTTAGAAAGTCATTTGGAGAAGGAGACAAGTCATTGGTGTAGTCATAAGAGTTGTGGATGAAGACAGTCAACTAGGGTTTCATCTGGGTCAACCCTGGGTCAACTCTAGGTCAATTGACTGATTGAAAGGCATTAAGGGCTATTGGAGAGATGTGGGGTTCCTCATTTGACATGTAGAAGAGGATATGGTGATATGCCAAGAAGAATTCAAGAGAAATCAAGGAGAAGAGGAGTTTCTAAATTAGGGTTTCTGTGTAAAATCCCCTAGTTTAGGTCAAATTTCCAAGCAAGATAAGTCAAAATGAAAACTTCAAATGGATCCTTGGCCAACATGAAACTTGTAGAGGATCTCAAGTCCTTTAATTTGAGTGGTGGAAGACATTAAGGAGATTTATGGAACTCAAGTTATGGTCCTTGCAAGTTACAGGTCATCTGAGGTATCTGAAATTTTGTCTGTGAAAGTGACTTGACTTCCAAGCAATGTTTACCCCTCAAGGAGATTTCAAATGAATTTCTGGTAAACATAAGAGTTGTTCCTCATTGTCTTAGCTTTCTAGAATGGTATAGTATTCCTTCATATGATTTGTGGAACTCTACTTATGGTCTTGGCAAGCAAAGGGTATTTTGGTCATTTGAGAATTACAGGTCATTTCAAGCCTATGCCCAAAACTCATACAAGGAAGCTTCAAATGGAAACCTTTACAACATCAAACTTGTTCCAAATGACATTTTGAGTCTAGAAAAGTGACCATGAGAGATTGTAAAGATTCATAGCACAAGGTTTCAAAATTGTTGGATTTAATGAATAAAAATGACCTAAAAAATGAGATTTTTCATATTTTGGCCAAATGAGGTGAAATTATAGGTCATTTTGAATGGAAAGATCATTTTGAGAACATTGGCTAAATTAGAATTTTGAGCTTGGTTCACATTTTGGGAGTTATTCATGGTTACTTGTAATGGAAGATACATAAGCCAAATCCAAGGGAAATCCTACATGGGAAGCTTCTCCAAGCTTCTAGGAGTTTCTAACCTCACCTATATATTGATATGAGTAACTCCATGCCATGGTTGGAGATCTCATTTTACTCATAAACACAAGTTTCATACATTTTCTCCCACTTGCAAAATCAATTCAAACTCTTCCAAATTCTCATCAATTTTCCCCATTCTTGATCTGATATTCATCATCATCATCCCTAGATCAGAATTCATACGATCATTTGGTAGAATTGAGGTGGATTTGAGCTGTGCAAGTTCACCATTCAAGAAGCACAAATTTTGGAATTGAGAGATTCAAAGCTTTGGAGTCATATTTGTTGCATACAGAAGTCATCATCAAGTTCATTGATCAATTTTCAATCATTTCAAGCATTGGATCAAGAGGTTTTAGCAGCTGTTTTCATCAATTGCACCAGGTATGTTTCTCATTCGAATTGGCTGTTTAGGTTAGGATCACAAGGTTTTGTTAGCATAGAATTGGTAAGATAGGATAGATGACTTAGTTTGGTGAGTTTGGAGAGCTTTCATGAAGTTTGGTCATGGAGTGCAAGATCTGGTAGGGCTGGTAACTCATGATTTAATGCACGAAAATCTTGATGGAATAGCATGTTGAGATCAGCATAAGGTGTAGATGAGTTTAGGACAAGAATTAGTGAGGTTTGGAGCAATTGATGATAGGTGAAAATGGTGGATCAGTTTTGTTATGCTTATCGGGTTTGCTTATTGTTTGAGTTTTAGAGGAAGTTGTTGTCATGGCCGTGTAGAGGGAGGAATTTAGAGCAACTTTGCTCTTGGAGTCGAGGGAATTCATGGTGAAATGAGAGAGAACAGAGCTCTTGAATGTGCATGCATGGCTAGGGTTTTCAGGCATTAGGGTTGGCTGGAGGTTGAAGAAAGGTTGGGAGCCACACGATCTGATCCTTGACTTTGACCGGGAGACTCAATCAATGGCCACGATTGGAGAAGAAAAAACGGAGGGAATTTCAAATGATCAAACGCATCGTTTCACTTATGGTGGCAAACTGGGCTCAGATTGCATTGCTTTTCACACCCCCAAGTGCGTGGCCCAATTGGAAATGAACTAAAAAAATCTGCTATTCGCACTGTTTCCGTTTTTTTTAATTCTTGCTATTTTCTGATGTTTTTGGGCCTCGCGCGTATGTGATACTAGCACCCCCCTGCCTGGCCCGTTCCCATATTTTAACTGCAATTCATCACTTTCTGCACCCCTTTCTCATTAATTCATTTCATTTTATTTCAAAAAAAACATTAAATCTTTTAAAATTCATAACAAATCATAAAATGCATATTTTCCATTGGTTGCTTTAATATTTTTCACCCATTCTTTTTAGGTTGATTAGTAGATAAGATTAGCTTGTATATACAATTTAGTTCCCATTTTTAGGACTTAATTTTAGGTGTTTAGTTTAGGTGTGAACAACATGAACAAAATTAGGGTTTAAGTGATGACTTAGGAGAATTGAATCATTTCCCTTAGGACTTAGAGATTGAATATGTTAGATATGGGACTATAGGGACTATGGGTAGTTATTAGATCCCTTAGAAATCACTAGGATTCCCCTACTGCTATTGGTATATTACTGTCTATATTTGATTGATTGGTGTGGTGTGCCCTCTGGGGATTATTGTTTGTCTGTATGGGTATTGGGATTGTTTGGGGATTGGGAGAGCTGAAGACTTGTGATGATGAAGCCATGGGATATCCAGAGCTTGAAGACCAACTTCCAGAGTTGATGAGGAGATTCCTTCTAGCAGCTGTTGAGGAGATTAGGGTTTAAGAGCTAGGCAGAGCTCTAGATTAGAAAGCTTGATTCTCAAACATGGAAGGCCTTGACTGCCCCCATTCTTCTCTGTGATGCAGAGTCTCTCTAAGACACTCACCCCCTTCCTTTGGAAGGCTTGGTGCTACTGCCTAAGGGATAGAACTCTTGAGAGAAAATATCTTATGTGTTAGTAGCAGTTGGTTTGCCACCCTTGGTGGTCAGCTAAGTGCTTAACACCCAATTCATTCTTGTGATTGATCCCTCAACTTGGAGGTTAGGACTTGAAGAAAAGCCCTTGTAGACTGAAGATTGATGACAAAGACCTTGCTTGAAGGCTGTGGAGATGGAGGTTGATGCTTGTAGCTGATTGGAGATTACTTGAAGTCAGATGTTGATGCAGAGCTGCTGTGGCTGTTTATTTTTTGCTGTATTTTCATTTCTGATGTATTGATTGGTTTTCCCTGACTGTATTGTTTGCTGTTTACCCTGTTGGGTTGAAAGTGAACCCTGTTCACTTTTGCCCATTGTTTTCCAGGTTCGAGGTTGAGTGGGACTCCCTTGCCTCACTTATATTGCTGCATTCATGCATTTTATTGCTTTCCTGTATATATCTGTTATTGTTTCTGTTTCTGTCTATTCCCTTAGGATCTCTGTTTCTCTCTGTGCAAGAGAGGAGCATGATAGACACTAGGTCTTAACCCATGCATGATAACAGTAGGTTAGTTCGATTCCCTTCGCAACCGTAGGTTAGAGTTCTGTCTCTTTCTTTCTCAAAATAAACAGAAAAACACAATAAAGATCTCAAACACAATAAAAGACACTTCTTCCGTAAAAGAATGTGAACTCATCAAAACGTCATTTTTTGTCCGCTTGGACTGCTAATCAGAAAAAACCTTTTTCAGAAGGAATAAAATCAACCAAGACAGACTTGTGTCGTACGTGGCCCGAACTACGTTTGCTCTGATCTTTCATGCTGTATGAAAGTACGTAGGCATAGGATGCGATATCCTAGCGAGCAACCTTCCCCTCCTTTCCCGTAGGTAGGCGAACTACGTTGACTCTGATTTCTCGTTCCAGACGAGAATACGTAGGCATAAAGTGCGATACTTTGCCGAGTCATTTTATTTTCATTTTTATTTTTCTTTTAACCCCTGACCTATAGAGTAGATAGAATAACAATCCATACCCGAAAACAAGCGTGGATCCCGTCGAGTACGACGGACGTGAGGGGTGCTAATACCTTCCCCTTGCGTAACCGACTCCTGAATCCAGGTTTTGGTTGCGACGACCATACGTTTTCCCGTGTTGTGCGAGGTTTACTCTGAGCGTTTCCTTTCCCTCCCGTGGGATAAATAACGCACGGTGGCGACTCTTCTGTTCAGCCGGCGCCGATTTTCGCAGTAGCGACAGCTGGCGACTCTGTTGGGGATCCAACGTCCCCTGGCTGCTAAGGACTGCGATAGTTCTTATGCATTTGGGATCCAACATCCCTTAAGAGAGTCAATCCTAACGCTTGTTTTCCCGTTGAGGATTTTGTATGGATTTATATTTCTGACCTTTATTTTCAGCATTATATATATTGATTATTATTGCTGTATTTTGGGGTGTGACGGGTGTTCTGATATTGAGAGATAAGCCGGACCTGGGCTTGAGTGCACCTAGAATTAGAGTAGAGATTAGTTGGCGCCCGTTTGCTTTGCTTGCCTTGGTGTCCCACGAAATCTACACTCAGACGAGGTTCCTCTGGTTGGCCTCCTGCCCCTTCCTTTGGTTGGCGTGGGTTGCTGGTTAGTTGAATTGTCGACTCTGGGGACCGATCATTTGGAAGTTGGCTAAGTGAGGCCTCTTCAGGATTTGATGATGCCACTCCTTCTAGGAATCGTATCATCAACCCTGAAAGTCTGTGACGCCGACGACCGCATAGGATGCCATACCTTTGTCAGTTACTAGGACATCCACCTGTGAGAGGGTTTGGGGATATGCAGGTAACTAGACCTTCAGACTACCGGTTATTTCTTGATCAGAGATCCTGGGTATTCAAGGAGAGTTATGAGGTCTGTCAGAGACCATTTGGAGATGTGTTATGAGGTCTGTCAGAGACCAGTTGGAGATGTGTTATGAGGTCTGTCAGAGACCAGTTGGAGATGTGTTCTGAGGTCTGTCAGAGACCAGTTGGAGATGTGATTTGAGGTCTACCAGAGACCAGTTGGAGTTATGGTTTGAGGTCTATCAGAGACCGTTGTTGGAGCTTTGTTTTAGGTCTATCTGAGACCAGGGTTGAGGACTTCTAAAAGAGTCTATTTGAGACCTCTTGATATGGTTCAGGCTATTCAGCTACGACATTTGGTCCCTGTTGCATGTTACTTGCATTGCATTGTTTGCATACCCATTATCATTGCACTCCATTAACGTGTGTCTGTGCTGCAAGTGCATTTGCATATCCCCCGGTTCTAGTGCCCAGACTTTTGAGTATTGATTATGGCTGGTTTGAGGAAAACAGTTGCGTATAAGCTGCCCACACCTGATATTACTCCTTTGCTCGGTCTGATGTCTCTTGCTGATGAGGAGGTTAGGAGAAGCTTCAGAATGAGTCATGGGAGATTGCTGAGATTAGTCTACAAGCCCACCGCTGATGAGATGAATGGGCTGTACACCCTGATGCAGTTCTATGACCCCGCATTGAGATGTTTTACGTTTGCTGATTTTATTCTGGGGCCTACCATTGAAGAGTATGTGGAGTTTACTGAGCTACCCGTGCAGAACCAGGTTCCATTCATTCATTCTGGCGCTAAGCCCAAGCTAGAGGACTTGGCCAAAGCTTTGCACATGGATGCTTCTGAATTGTTGACTACTGTTTCCCGTGGAGTTCCAGGCTTCTCACTCCAGTTCTTGATTGGTAAATCCCAGGAGTACGCTAAGAGCGGGTGCTGGATTGCCTTCAATGCTGTGCTGGCTCTGTGCATTTATGGCATAGTTTTGTTTCCCAATGTACCGGATTTTGTGGATTTCGACGCCTTCTACTTGTTTGCCGCTGGTAATCCTGTACCTACCTTGCTCGGAGATTTCTACCACTTACTGCATTACAAGAATGAGAAGGGAAGAGGGAAGAATGTTCACTGCTGTGTACCATTGTTGGGTATGTGGTTTAAGAGCCACCTTCCCATGAAGGGATCTTTTGTGGAGAGTGCGACCACAGCTAGTTGGTCAGAGCGCCTGATGAGGCTATCTTCCGAAGACGTTGAATGGTTTGATAGAGACCTGCTGGGATCTGAGCTCATCTTCAGTTGTTCTGGGTACCCTAATGTCCCGCTGATAGGAAGAAAAGGGTGTATCAACTACAACCCATCATTGTTGGTCCGTCAGTTCGGATATGCGCTGAAGAACCCGCCAAGGGAGGAAGAAGTACAGGAATCTCTGTACTTCACCGGAGACGTGAAGGGGGAGTTACTAGCCAAGCTGCAGCATGCCTGGACGCGTATTAACCGAAGAGGGAAGCCGTTGTTAGGGAAGAACGACTGTCAGGCCTATGCACCATACAGAGTTTGGATCCAGGATAGAGCAAGTCAGTTACGGATGCCATTTCCAGATGCACCAGTCCTTGTTCCTATTCCGGTAGCAGAGCCAACTACTGTTTCTAGGGAGGCCTACGAGCAAGTTGTGAAAGAAAAAGAAGCCTTGATGAAGATCAACGAAGGGTTAGAGCAGGAGCTAGCCCAGATACGCAGTGAGAAAAACAAGGTCGTGCATGCTTTCCAACAGCAGATTGAGCTAATGAACAGACTAGGGGCTGAGTTGACTGAGGAGAGGAAGAAGCGCGAACGTCTGGGGCAAGAGTTCAGAAGCTCCCATGACATGTTGGAATCTAAAAAGAAGGCGCTCGACGCAGCACACTGAGAGATCTCTTCTTGCAATAAGACTTGGAATGCTACGCTCACCAACAATAAGAAGAGGGAGGATAAGTTGAAGCAGCAAATTTCCGACCTCGAAGAGCAGTTGAAGTCCAGCATCAAGAAGTGTGAAGAAGAAGTGATGACCCGGTATAGTCTCCAGAATGCACTAAACAAGGCCATCAAAGGCAGAGATGAAGCTGTGTCTCAGAAGCGTAAGCTAGAGGATCGCTTCGGAGAGGGGGCATGGGAAGAAACTGCTGAAGACGTGCGACGTGTTCTCAAGAGAAGAAACCAACTTGTTGAAGGGCTGCTTGCTCGACCAAGTCATACGGAGACCAAGAAGTTGCTAGAAGAATACCAGACTTATGGGAGTGTTTGATCATTTCATGTAGTAACTTGTATGCTTTATTTGCATAGTGCTGACCATCACCAGGATTGTTGGTTGAGGTCATGCCTTCTTATTGTACTCTCAGTGATATTGTATTCCGGGCTTATTGGTTTCTCTGCAATATATGAGGCTTTCTGTGATTCAACTCCGATCTTTGTATTGTTAGCACTGTCATTGCACCGGCACCTTCACACTAAAATCGGGGAATGAATTTCCCTAATGCACAGACACACATTGCATTGCATTCATATTCATATTGCATTACAGGTAATCTTTGGATGGTGTCTTATTTCCTGTCTTGAACCAGGTACTTTCCAGGATTGCAGACCAGCACCCGCACCGCTATTCCACTCGCACCAACTGTCGAAGAATCATGGATCAAATGCAGAACGAGATGCAAGATATGCGCGAGAAGCTAGCTCTCTTTATGCAGACCATGGAAGCTATTGCAAAAGGTCAGGAGAATTTGCAAGCCATGGTGCAGCCTCTGTTGGTCAGAAACGCCGGTCACGGTAACGAGGATCATCAGTCTGTACGAGTCAATACTGTTCATGGAGATGGCACTCCCACGCCAGTGGCTCCACCTGTAGTCAATATACCTGCTGCTAATGTCAACAACGCTACCGCTGCTGGGAACGGTAACGTCGGAGTTGGGAACGAGACTGTTGTCCATTACGTTGGGCTTGGTGATGTCAACTTGGGTGATAATATGGGAGGCAACGGCTTCGGTAATGCTGGATTCGGGTTCAACGATCAGGGATTCGATAACGCTGGGAAGTATGGTTTCAATGCTCAAGGCTTTGGGCAAGATGGCTATGGTGTGGCCAATCAGGGTTACGGAGGTTTCGGAAATGGAAACGGCGCTGGGTTAATGGCTTTTGGGCCTGCTGGAGGTGTTCAGGGATACGGCAACAGAGGCCGAGGCCCGGCGATGAATTAGATTAGAGTTGGCCGCAATAATGAATATGATGGGTATGGAGCTGGGAATGGTATGTGGCAAGAGGATCAGCAGGAGGACGCTTTCTCCGGCGGAGGCTTCGAAGGGCCGATGGATAACTGCCAGAAGATTAGAATGCTAGAAGAGCAGATGAGGGGGGTCCTGAACCAAAGTGCTGTGGGCTTGGACATGGCAACAATGGGTCTGGTACCTGGCTTGAGGGTGCCAATCAAATTCAAAGCTCCCACGTTTGATAGGTATAAAGGGGACACCTGTCCGAAAGTGCACGTGCGAGCTTATTACAGAAAGATGTCTGCATACTCAACTGATGAGAGAATGTTAATGCATTTCTTTCAAGATAGTTTGTCAGGCCCTTCCCTAGAATGGTACATGGGGTTGGAGCCAACTAATATCAAGACATGGAAGCAATTGGCAGAGGCATTTGTAGCTCACTACAAGTATAACAGCGACTTGGCGCCCAATCGGGTCCAATTGACAGGGCTGTCTCAGAAGAAGGGTGAGAGCTTTAAAGAGTACGCGCAAAGGTGGCGCGATATGGCTGCCAGGGTCCGTCCTCCTTTAGAAGACAAGGAAATGAACGACATGTTCATCGGCACGTTCACAGGCATGTTTTATGACAAGTTGTTTCACACATCCTTGGCTAGTTTCTCAGACTTAATTCTGATGGGAGAAAAGATTGAAAACAACATTAAGCAAGGCAGGTTCCAGGCTGAGGAGTCAACTGCATCTGGCAGTAATAGGAAGGCTTTTGGTGGGCGCCGTCAGGGCGAGGCAAGCGCAGTATTTAGAGGCCGAGGCCGAGGCCGAGGCAGGGGTCGAAACCAATATCATCAGCCGCAGCAGGTGGCGAGTGTTACTATTCCATATCAACAACAACCGTTTCAGCAGCAGCCAATGCAGCAACAACAGCAGCAGCAGCAGCAGCAGCAGCCTCAGCAGGGGGCACAACAGGCTCGGCGAAGATTCCAGGGTGGTAAACCAAGAAGAGTGTTTGAGAAGCCTCCCTCAACGTATGCTGATTTGTTGCAGACATTGTTGGGTTTGAACCTGGTAGAGAAGAGAACTCTGGCACCTATAACGGGAACTCCTCCGTATGGTTATGATGCAAGCAGGCATTGCGAGTTCCACTCTGGGGCTCCGGGCCATGATATAGAGGGTTGCCATGCTTTTAAGCATGTTGTGCAGGACCTATTGGACAATAAGGCTATCAATTTCGGAACGGCGGGTCCGAATATAGTGCAGAAGCCCATGCCTAATCATGGGGCTAACACCATTCTGACTGAGGAGGGTGTGAATCTGATTATGCATGTTGATGATCTGAAGACGCCGCTAAGCGAGGTAAAGAGCAGATTGCTACAAGGGGGTGTCTACCCAGGTTGTGACGAGTATTGCTTGGAATGTTGGACCCTAGCTGGGGGGTGTGATGACTTAAAGAAAGGTGTTCAGGCTTTAATAGATGGCGGCACACTGCAGTTTGACCGAGCAGCAACTGAAGAACCTGCAGGGGCAGTAGCAGATAATCAAAGTGATGTGGCCACTGTAACGATTCCTCGAAAGACAATCACTATCACGGCACCGGCTCAGCGACCGCCGATCACCATTACTAAGGCCGGACCGATCCCGTACGAGAGCACGAAAGCAGTCCCCTGGTCATATGGGTTGGAAGTGTATTGTGACGGAGTAAAAATTGATGTTAATAAGCAGCCAGCTGAGACTGTCGATAACGTTGTTGGTTCCGGAGGCATGACAAGGAGTGGTAGAATCTTCACCTCGCCTGAGGTAGAGGCCAAAAGACTAGCAAAAGGGAAAGGGAAGATGGTCGAGAATGTCCCTGTGCAGGCAAATGAAAAAGAAACGGCATCGAAGGATGTAGAAGAGTTCATGCGCTTGATTCGAAAAAGTGATTATAAGATTGTGGAGCATCTGCAGCAGACGCCGTCAAAGATATCTATACTGTCATTGTTGTTGTGTTCTGAAGCTCACAGAAACGCTTTGTTGAAAGTCCTGGATACTTCCTTTGTACCCCAAGACGTTTCCGTGAATCAGCTGGAAGGAGTGTTGGCGCATGTGAATGCGGGCCACAGCCTGGGCTTTACAGACTTCGATCTAACCCCGAAGGGGAGAGATCATAATATGGCGCTGCACGTGTCTGTCGAGTGCAGAGGATCAGTCATGTCGCATGTACTAGTAGACACCGGATCGTCTTTGAATGTGCTACCCAAGAAGGCGATGATGAAGCTAGATGTCAGAGGAATCCTGTGCACGCCCAGTGACTTGGTGGTTAGGGCGTTTGATGGGACGCGGAGAACAGTTTTTGGGTCGATAACATTGCCTTTACAGGTGGGGCCGGAGGTATTTGCAACTGAATTTTATATCATGGACATCCAACCTGCATACAGCTGCTTGCTTGGAAGACCTTGGATCCATGGGGCTGGGGCAGTTACGTCCACCCTGCATCAAAAATTGAAATATATGGTCGGAGATAGCGTGGTCACTGTATGCGGAGAAGAAGACATCCTGGTCAGCCATCTGTCGTCATTTAAATATGTGGAGGTCGACGGAGAGATTCACGAAACACCCTGCCAGGCATTTGAAGGGTTGCGCATCAAGGGTAAAGGTCCCGGGCCGAGCAAAGTGTCGGAGATAGCCGTTTCGTCATATAAAGAAGCTCAAGCTCTGGTAGAGACGGGTGAGACCAAGGGCTGGGGCAAAGTGCTGGATATTCCTGTAAAGATGGACCGGTTCGGGCTGGGATACCAACCGTCGTCGTCAACACCTGCTGTGGGGCCACCCCGTTTCAGAGGGCCAATAACCATCTCTGCCAGTGGAGTATATCATGAAACCATCAACGCTGCTTCGGAGTCTGACGAAGGAGACAGCGACTGTGATATGGATGCTTGGATTCAGCCAAGCACGCCAGGACAAGGACTGTGCAACTGGTCTATTCAGGAGCTTGTTCCTGTGACTCTTAAACAATAATGCTTTGCTTTATTAATTGTTGAATAATCTGATGTCTTGCCCGGGGCATCGTGATTTGCTTAGGGCTGTGTTGTTATGAACATTGCGTGTTAATCATTAAATAAATGGCGTTTTTTCATGTGCAAATACTGTAATCTCTATCTTTCTTGTTTTGTATTTTTCAATAAAATGGCAACGTGATTATCCGCTTTATACGCATTTTGAAGCACTTAACCATTCCTTTTGCAGGATGACATTTTCAGATGACATCCTTGAACCACCTATGACTCGTCCCGACTTTGAGCACCCGGTATTTCAGGCCGAGGAAGAGGTTGTCGAAGATAGTGACGTTCCTGAAGAACTGTCTTGGTTGGTGAAGCAAGAGGAAAGAGCCATTCTGCCTCACGAAGAGGTCATCAAAATCATCAACTTGGGATCGGAAGGGGTTGAGAAGAATATTCGTATCGGGGCCACACTGCAGGGCGATATCAAGCGAAGACTGGTTGAAATGCTCTGAGAGTATAGTGATGTATTCGCTTGGTCGTATGAAGATATGCCAGGGCTCGATACAGATATGGTGGTGCACCGTCTGCCACTGAAAGAAGAATGCCCGTCGGTCAAACAAAAGCTTCGCAGAACTCGACCAGATATGGCAGTGAAGATCAAAGAGGAAGTTCAAAAACAGTGGGATGCTGGTTTCCTGGCTGTGACAAAATATCCCTCATGGGTTGCTAACACCGTACCAGTGCCAAAGAAAGATGGCAAGGTTCGGATGTGCGTGGATTATAGGGATTTGAATAAAGCAAGCCCAAAAGACGATTTTCCACTTCCTCATATCGATGTGCTAGTTGATAATACTGCTCAATACTTCGTATTCTCCTTCATGGATGGCTTTTCAGGATATAATCAAATTAAAATGGCGCCAGAGGATATGGAGAAGACCACTTTCATAACGCCTTGGGGAACATTTTGCTACAAAGTGATGCCCTTTGGATTGAAAAATGCTGGGGCAACATATCAGCGTGCTATGACGACTCTTTTTCATGATATGATGCATGAAGAGATCGAAGTTTATGTTGACGATATGATTGCCAAATCCCAGACGGAAGAGGAGCATCTGGTGAATCTGCTGAAGTTATTTAAAAGGCTTAGGAAGTTCAGGCTGAGACTGAACCCTAACAAATGCACCTTCGGGGTGAGATCGGGTAAGCTGCTGGGGTTTATCGTAAGCGAAAGAGGAATAGAGGTCGATCCTGCTAAAATAAAAGCGATCCAAGAAATGCCGACGCCTAAAACAGAGAAAGAGGTGCGCGGGTTTTTAGGGAGGTTGAACTACATCGCCCGGTTCATATCTCACCTAACTGCTACGTGTGAACCATTATTCAAGCTGTTGAAGAAAGATCAAGCTGTAACGTGGAACGAAAATTGTCAAAAGGCGTTCGATAAAATAAAGCAGTATTTGCAGGAGCCTCCAATTTTGATACCCCCAGTGGCAGGTAGACCCTTGATTATGTATTTGACGGTTCTTGAGGGAAGCATGGGTTGTGTTCTCGGTCAACACGACGAGACAGGAAGAAAAGAGCATGTGATCTATTACTTGAGTAAGAAATTTACCGATTGTGAATCTCGATACTCAATGTTGGAGAAAACTTGTTGCGCGCTAGCCTGGGCCGCCAAGCGTCTGAGGCAATACATGCTGAATCATACAACCATGCTCATCTCGAAGATGGATCCTATCAAATATGTGTTCGAAAAGCAGGCATTGTCAGGGAGAATTGCCCGCTGGCAGATGGTCTTGACTGAATATGACATCCAATACGTCTCGCAAAAGGCTATAAAGGGGAGTGTGCTGTCTGAGTATCTGGCGGAGCAGCCTATTGAAGATTACCAATCGATGAGGTTTGATTTTCCTGACGAGGATATCATGTACCTAAAGATGAAAGATTGTGAAGAGCCGTTGCCAGACGAAGGACCGGAGTTGGGTTCCAAATGGAAGATGATATTTGACGGAGTTGTGAATGCCTACGGTAGCGGAATAGGGGCAATCATCACTACGCCACACGGGTCGCACATCCCGTTTACTGCCCGATTGACCTTTGCCGTTACCAATAATGAGGCCGAATACGAAGCTTGTATAATGGGGCTTGAAGAAGCCATTGATTTGCGAATCAAACATCTGGACGTATACGGAGACTCAGCTCTGGTGGTGAATCAGATAAAAGGGGAATGGGAGACACGTCAGCCCAATTTGATACATTACATGAATTATGCGAGGAGATTGTTGCCTTTCTTCGACAAAGTTGAGTTGCATCACGTACCGCGGGCGGAGAATCAAATGGCTGACGCTCTCGCCACTTTGTCTTCCATGTACAAAGTCAACTTCTGGAACGAGGCTCCCCGAATCATTATCTCTCGGCTTGACAAACCAGCTTTCGTATTTGCTATTGATGAAGCATCTGACGACAAACCGTGGTATTTTGACATCCTTAATTTCCTGAAGAATAAAGAGTATCCGGCTGGGGCATCCAGTCAAGATCAGAAGACTCTCAGGAGATTAGCGGGCAATTTCTATTTGAATCCGGATGGCGTCTTATACAGAAGAAACCACGACTTGGTGCTGTTGCGTTGTGTAGATGAAAGAGAGGCGAAGCTGCTCATGGAGGAAATACACGAAGGTACCTTTGGTACGTATGCTGGTGGGCATGCTATGACGAGAAAGCTGCTGAGGGCAGGTTATTTTTGGCTGACTATGGAAACTGATTGTTTCAAGTTTGCGAGGAAGTGCCACAAGTGCCAAATCTATGCTGATAAGATCCATGTGCCGCCGATTCCTCTAAATGTGATGTCATCGCCATGGCCATTCTCGATGTGGGGAATCGATATGATTGGAAAGATCGAGCCGACAGCTTCTAACGGGCACAGGTTCATTCTAGTAGCGATCGATTATTTCACCAAGTGGGTGGAAGCGGCGTCGTACGCAAATGTAACTAAGCAAGTGGTGGCCAGATTCATCAAGAGAGATATCATTTGCCGATATGGGATCCCCAAGCGGATAATCACGGACAACGGTTCAAACCTGAACAACAAAATGATGAAGGAGCTCTGTCAGAATTTCAAGATCGAACATCACAACTCCTCCCCTTACCGACCCAAAATGAATGGCGCTGTCGAGGCGGCCAATAAGAATATCAAGAAGATCGTTCAGAAAATGGTGGTGACCTATAAGGATTGGCACGAGATGCTACCTTTCGCTTTGCACGGTTATCGTACGACGGTATGCACATCAACCGGGGCAACCCCGTTCTCGTTAGTATACGGAATGGAAGTGGTATTACCATTGGAAGTTGAGATCCCTTCTCTGAGGGTATTGCGAGACGTTCAGCTAGACAAGGCAGAATGGGTGAAAGACAGGTTGAACCAATTGAGTTTGATGGACGAGAAGAGGCTAGCTTCTCTAGCATACGGTCGTTTGTATCAGAGCCGAATGAAGAAAGCATATGATAAGAAGATACATCCGCGAAGCTTTCATACGGGCGACCTTGTGCTGAAAAGGATTCTCCCGCCGCAGGCAGATCACAGGGGCAAGTGGACACCCAACTACGAAGGGCCATACGTTGTCAGGAAAGTCTTTTCAGGAGGAGCGTTGTTGTTGTCCACTATGGACGGTGAAGACTTCACGTCGCCTGTGAATTCGGACGCAGTTAAAAAATACTTTGCTTAAAATTGACCCGCTGGACAAAAAGAAAAAAGAGAGTCCAGGCAAAAATGGGGCATCCTGGCGAACCAAAAACAGAATGAAAGGTTCGGGCAAAAGTTAGGGATAAAATTGAAAAAATGTACACCCGCGAAGTTGAAAACCTACACTGGGCGGCTTCGGCAAAAAGGGGTATCCCGGTGAACTGAAAACCCGTAAAGGGTGGTTCACGCAAAAGTTAGGGATTTGAAAAGCAAATGACTGCGGTCCGAATTTGATACTGCAGTGAGCATCAATGCGGGAGAATACCTGAGGGGTCGATTATCAGATACAACCTCTTCGGAAGTGTGAATACCGGGAAAGCATTAGAGTCGGGCGAGTCATAGGAGGATCAGTTTGTGGTGTTCGTCTGCATCCCGTTGCCGACATGTGTACAAAATTTAATTTGTCAAAATATTTATGCTTCTTGTGCATACTTGTGTATTTGCCTTGCGTAGCTTCCTCTTTTCAGGAGTTACATCCCGTGTACAAAAACTCCGCCCATTCAGGGGCCCAATCAATAAAATATGTTATTCAGTACTTGATGCTGGTTCTTTATTGTTTTGTGCATGATAAAGCGCCTAAGTTTACTGAAACTAGCAGGTGTATAACATCACCGGCCCTTGCCAACAATTGCTAAAGCTTTGAATTAACTGAAAATAACGTCACTAACCTGAATCGATTTGGTTGTATAGGCTTGTCTTGTCTTGTTTGTGTTGTTGCAGGTTTCATAGCCGTACGAGGAAGACGATCAAAAGATTGCAATACCGAAGGACTCGATCCCCACGCAGGTCATGCATGTTCTTCCTGAAGAAGGATAGAATTCCCCAGCTAGTCGTAGCTTATCCAAAGGACATGCCCCAGCAAAGTCATTTATTCTCAGCAGAATTGACGATTCCAAGATCGTAAGGCTGTATTCAGACAGTATGGTGTCCCCCAGAAGGATTCCCTTATCTCGAGCAGAGTTGGTTCAGCCGCAGAAGATTAATATTTGTGAGCTGTATTCAGGCAGTTTACCTTTCCCCGCAGGGTCATTTACTCTCTCCCAGCGGAGTCAGTTGATTTTCCCCAAGAGAATCGTCCCCATTGGAATTCTCTTTTCCTCAAGTATTTTCATTCCTCCCAGTGGAATTCGAAGATTAAGACTCTCCCCGGCAGAGTTGGTTGTGTGCCCAGGCATTTATTTCGTCAAGATACCGCGTGATATTCGTTCACTTTCCAGCAGAAGCGCATCTGCTATTCTCCAGCAGAGTTATATTCCCCAGCAGGGTGTTACTTCAACGAGGTGTTTGGTTTAAGTTCCTAATTTCCCAGCTGAGTCGACTTCCCTCTTCCGGCATTTATTTTGCCGGAATAATTCTATAGCATCTGGCTATCCCCAGCGGAGTTGGCATTATCTTCAGCATTTATTTTGCTGAAGCCAGTTCCTGTATCACGACAGTTCAAGTCCGCATTTGCATTGGCATATAGTGTCATACTGGCATCCACCAAATGAAAAAGCGTAGCATTTCCATGTCAAATGGAACATGGCATCATTGACAAACGCATGCATTGTGAAACATAAACCAGGTTGGCTAACCTTTTGCTTCAAGTACTGTTTCTCTTGCAGGTAGAGAGAGCCCTCGCTCAGGTGAATCAATAAACATTCGAGGTCTCGGCATGAGACATTCGACGAAGTGTCAGCTTTGGCACTACTCCCCACAGAGTCAGCAGGATAAGTTTCTCTTTGTCCCCAAGCAGAGTTACTTATTTCCCCGCCAGGGTTTCTTGTTGAAGTTTCTCTAGTCCGACCAGCGGATTGTTTCCTTCAAGGTTGTTGTTACGTCAGCATTAAAAGGTTTCATGAACCAGAATTTCAGAGGCTACCGCCGGTTATCAGAACAGGCGCCCGGAAGTTTGGTTTCCAAATATCCCCAGTAGAGTCAGCCTCAAAGCTGCTGTAACATCAGTGATAAAAAGTTTGCGGACCAATGGAAGGATGAGTCCTAACGTGGACGGGTTTATTGACAGGTTTTTTGTGCTAAGGAATGTGGGGGGTCCTGACGTGGACATTTCCTCAAGTTGACGATATGTGTTAGTCCTAACATGGACAGGTTCGATTTCTCAGAACAGAGAGAGAAGTGGGAGTCCTGACGTGGACATTTCCTCAAGTTGACGATATGTGTTAGTCCTAACATGGACAAGTTCGATTTCTCAGAACAGAGAGAGAAGTGGGAGTCCTGACGTGGACATTTCCTCATTTTGACGATATGTGTTAGTCCTAACGTGGACGGATTTGATTTCTTGGTATTGATCGAAGGTGGAGTCCTGACGTGGACAAAGTTGGTTACTCTTTGTGTTAGTGTCCTGACGTGGACAATTTATTTCCAGCAAGTGTCTTTCTTCTTAATGGTGAACTGTGTGTCCTGACGTGGGCAAAGTTATAGTTTTTCGCGATGGCAAGATACGAGAGTCCTGACGTGGACAAATTTATCCGTCTTCGTGTTGTTGGCAGAGTGTGTGTCCTGACGTGGACAAAGTCTTATTTCCCCAGCAAGTCGAAGACGCGCAAGTCCTGACGTGGACAGGTTCTATTACTTCAGCAGGTTGAGATGTGAGTCCTGACGTGGACAAATCAAGACGAAACGTGAGTCCTGACGTGGACAGATTTATTCCATACGTGGAAAGAGAAGTTTTAGTTCCTTACGTGGAAAAGCAAGTTTAGTCCTGACGTGGACAGATTCAGAAAAGAAGTTGATTCCTTACGTGGAAAAGAAAGTTTCCTAACGTGGAAAGTTTGATTCCTAACGTGGAAAGATTGTATTCCTTACGTGGAAAGAGTGGAGTCCTCACGTGGACAAACCAAGACAATAGATGGTTTCCTTACGTGGAAAGATAGTATTCCTTACGTGGAAAGAGGCTTGTATTCCTGACGTGGAAAGAAAGAGTGTGTTCCTGACGTGGAAGGGGTTTAGTCCTGACGTGGACAGATTCAAAAGAAGACGTATTCCTTACGTGGAAGAGTTTTACGAAGAAGAAGTTATTCCTTACGTGGAAAGGTGAGTCCTAATGTGGACGGTGTTATTCCTAACGTGGAACGGTTATTCCTCACGTGGAAAGGTGGTTATTCCTAACATGGAAAGATTGATTCCTAATGTGGACAATGTTATTCCTAACGTGGACAAGTTTGGTTGAGATTTCTTTGTGTTGACGACACAGGCATCCTAACGTGGATAAAATACTATCTCTGCGATGACAAAATCTTTTTCAGGATGATGAAAATAATCCCCAGCACGAGATCAGTGGGCTGCCGTAACAGTCAGATTCAGCCGATGAATGTCGTTCCCCAAGCAGGGGCGCAGTTTATTTCTGCGGTTGGCAAATTTCCGGGTTCTTAGTATTCAACCGTCTCGTACCACGAATGTCTGAAGGCTCCGGGCTCTTCACCCAATCGGGTCCAAGTCGCTTGAATAGGGGCAGCTGTTGCACCCTAAAATTTGCCCAACCTTTCTTCACTTGGTTTATGTTTCAATATCATTAGCATTTGCATATAGAGTCACGTACATAGTCTGACCATCTGCATAGCATAGCATGGCAAGTCATCCAACAGGGGACCAATCATTATTCTCATCTCTAGAGGCCTATCAAGAGGTTATTATCCTGATTCAATCTCATTCAAGTCATCAGAAAAGAATTTGGAAGATATCAAGTCAATGGATCAAGCAGTTCATATATCTCCTAACTGAGGGTATCTGGGGATCAATAAGTAAGTTGTGAGCTGTGAATGGAGCATGGAGAGTATCTGGGCATCATGGGAGACTTAGAAATTCATTTGAAGAAGGAGACAAGTCATTGGTGTAGTCATAAGAGTTGTGGATGAAGACAGTCAACTAGGGTTTCATCTGGGTCAACCCTGGGTCAACTCTAGGTCAATTGACTGATTGAAAGGCATTAAGGGCTATTGGAGAGATGTGGGGTTCCTCATTTGACATGTAGAAGAGGATATGGTGATATGCCAAGAAGAATTCAAGAGAAATCAAGGAGAAGAGGAGTTTCTAAATTAGGGTTTCTGTGTAAAATCCCCTAGTTTAGGTTAAATTTCCAAGCAAGATAAGTCAAAATTCAAACTTCAAATGGATCCTTGGCCAACATGAAACTTGTAGAAGATCTCAAGACCTTTAATTTGAGTGGTGGAAGATATTAAGGAGATTTATGGAACTCAAGTTATGGTCCTTGCAAGTTACAGGTCATCTGAGGTATCTGAAATTTTGTCTGTGAAAGTGACTTGACTTCCAAGCAATTTTTACCCCTCAAGGAGATTTCAAATGAATTTATGGTCAACATAATAGTTTTTCCTCATTGTCTTAGCTTTCTAGAATGGTATAGTATGCCTTCATATGATTTGTGGAACTCTACTTATGGTCTTGGCAAGAAAAGGGTATTTTGGTCATTTGAGAATTACAGGTCATTTCAAGCCTATGCCCAAAACTCATACAAGGAAGCTTCAAATGGAAAACTTTACAACATCAAACTTGTTCCAAATGACATTTTGAGTCTAGAAAAGTGACCATGAGAGATTAGAAAGATTCATAGCACAAGGTTTCAAAATTGTTGGATTTAATGAATAAAAATGACCTAAAAAATGAGATTTTTCATATTTTGGCCAAATGAGGTGAAATTATAGGTCATTTTGAATGGAAAGATCATTTTGAGAACATTGGCTAAAGTATAATTTTGAGCTTGGTTCACATTTTGGGAGTTATTCATGGTTACTTATAATGGAAGATACATAAGCCAAATCCAAGGGAAATCCTACATGGGAAGCTTCTCCAAGCTTCTAGGAGTTTCTAACCTCACCTATATATTGATATGAGTAACTCCATGCCATGGTTGGTGATCTCATTTTACTCATAAACACAAGTTTCATACATTTTCTCCCACTTGCAAAATCAATTCAAACTCTTCCAAATTCTCATCAATTTTCCCCATTCTTGATCTGATATTCATCATCATCATCCCTAGATCAGAATTCATACGATCATTTGGTAGAATTGAGGTGGATTCGAGCTGTGCAAGTTCACCATTCAAGAAGCACAAATTTTGGAATTGAGAGATTCAAAGCTTTGGAGTCATATTTGTTGCATACAGAAGTCATCATCAAGTTCATTGATCAGTTTTCAATCATTTCAAGCATTGGATCAAGAGGTTTTAGCAGCTGTTTTCATCAATTGCACCAGGTATGTTTCTCATTCGAATTGGCTGTTTAGGTTAGGATCACAAGGTTTTGTTAGCATATAATTGGTAAGATAGGATAGATGACTTAGTTTGGTGAGTTTGGAGAGCTTTCATGAAGTTTGGTCATGGAGTGCAAGATCTGGTAGGGCTGGTAACTCATGATTTAATGCACGAAAATCTTGATGGAATAGCATGTTGAGATCAGCATAAGGTGTAGATGAGTTTAGGACAAGAATTAGTGAGGTTTGGAGCAATTGATGACAGGTGAAAATGGTGGATCAGTTTTGTTATGCTTATCGGGTTTGCTTACTGTTTGAGTTTTAGAGGAAGTTGTTGTCATGGCCGTGTAGAGGGAGGAATTTAGAGCAACTTTGCTCTTGGAGTCGAGGGAATTCATGGTGAAATGAGAGAGAACAGAGCTCTTGAATGTGCATGCATGGCTAGGGTTTTCAGGCATTAGGGTTGGCTGGAGGTTGAAGAAAGGTTGGGAGCCACACGATCTGATCCTTGACTTTGACCGGGAGACTCAATCAATGGCCACGATTGGAGAAGAAAAAACGGAGGGAATTTCAAATGATCAAACGCACCGTTTCACTTATGGTGGCAAACTGGGCTCAGATTGCATTGCTTTTCACACCCCCAAGTGCGTGGCCCAATTGGAAATGAACTAAAAAAATCTGCTATTCGCACCGTTTCCGTTTTTTTTAATTCTTGCTATTTTCTGATGTTTTTGGGCCTCGCGCGTATGTGATACTAGCACCCCCCTGCCTGGCCCGTTCCCATATTTTAACTGCAATTCATCACTTTCTGCACCCCTTTCTCATTAATTCATTTCATTTTATTTCAAAAAAAACATTAAATCTTTTAAAATTCATAACAAATCATAAAATGCATATTTTCCATTGGTTCTTTTTGCATTATTTTCTTAATTTTGTCAAGAAAATTCTCATACAAAAAAATTAATAATTCATTTCATTTTCTTATTTTTGGCATATTTTCCTTTTAATTAGGTGTAAATAATATTTTGTTTAGTACATGAATTTGTTAAATTTTGTTCTAATAGTTGCTTTAATATTTTTCACCCATTCTTTTTAGGTTGATTAGTAGATAAGATTAGCTTGTATATACAATTTAGTTCCCATTTTTAGGACTTAATTTTAGGTGTTTAGTTTAGGTGTGAACAACATGAACAAAATTAGGGTTTAAGTGATGACTTAGGAGAATTGAATCATTTCCCTTAGGACTTAGAGATTGAATATGTTAGATATGGGACTATAGGGACTATGGGTAGTTATTAGATCCCTTAGAAATCACTAGGATTCCCCTACTGCTATTGGTATATTACTGTCTATATTTGATTGGTTGGTGTGGTGTGCCCTCTGGGGATTATTGTTTGTCTGTATGGGTATTGGGATTGCTTGGGGATTGGGAGAGCTGAAGACTTGTGATGATGAAGCCATGGGATATCCAGAGCTTGAAGACCAACTTCCAGAGTTGATGAGGAGATTCCTGCTAGCAGCTGTTGAGGAGATTAGGGTTTAGGAGCTAGGCAGAGCTCTAGATTAGAAAGCTTGATTCTCAAACATGGAAGGCCTTGACTGCCCCCATTCTTCTCTGTGATGCAGAGTCTCTCTAAGACATTCACCCCCTTCCTTTGGAAGGCTTGGTGCTACTGCCTAAGGGATAGAACTCTTGAGAGAAAATATCTTATGTGTTAGTAGCAGTTGGTTTGCCACCCTTGGTGGTCAGCTAAGTGCTTAACACCCAATTCACTCTTGTAGTTGATCCCTCAGCTTGGAGGTTAGGACTTGAAGAAAAGCCCTTGTAGACTGAAGATTGATGACAAAGACCTTGCTTGAAGGCTGTGGAGATGGAGGTTGATGCTTGTAGCTGATTGGAGATTACTTGAAGTCAGATGTTGATGCAGAGCTGCTGTGGCTGTTTATTTTTTGCTGTATTTTCATTTCTGATGTATTGATTGGTTTTCCCTGACTGTATTGTTTGCTGTTTACCCTGTTGGGTTGAAAGTGAACCCTGTTCACTTTTGCCCATTGTTTTCCAGGTTCGAGGTTGAGTGGGACTCCCTTGCCTCGCTTGTATTGCTGCATTCATGCATTTTATTGCTTTCCTGTATATATCTGTTATTGTTTCTGTTTCCGTCTATTCCCTTAGGATCTCTGTTTCTCTCTGTGCAAGAGAGGAGCATGATAGACACTAGGTTTTAACCCATGCATGATAACAGTAGGTTAGTTCGATTCCCTTCGCAACCGTAAGTTAGAGTTCTGTCTCTTTCTTTCTCAAAATAAATAGAAAAACACAATAAAGATTTCAAACACAATAAAAGACACTTCTTCCGTAAAAGAATGTGAACTCATCAAAACGTCATTTTTTGTCCGCTTGGACTGCTAATCAGAAAAAACCTTTTTCAGAAGGAATAAAATCAACCAAGACAGACTTGTGTCGTATGTGGCCCGAACTACGTTTGCTCTGATCTTTCATGCTGTATGAAAGTACGTAGGCATAGGATGCGATATCCTAGCGAGCAACCTTCCCCTCCTTTCCCGTAGGTAGGCGAACTACGTTGACTCTGATTTCTCGTTCCAGACGAGAATACGTAGGCATAAAGTGCGATACTTTGCCGAGTCATTTTATTTTCATTTTATTTTTCTTTTAACCCCTGACCTATAGAGTAGATAGAATAACAATCCATACCCGAAAACAAGCGTGGATCCCGTCGAGTACGACGGACGTGAGGGGTGCTAATACCTTCCCCTTGAGTAACCGACTCCCGAATCCAGGTTTTGGTTGCGACGACCATACCTTTTCCCGTGTTGTGCGAGGTTTACTCTGAGCGTTTTCTTTCCCTCCCGTGGGATAAATAACGCACGGTGGCAACTCTTCTGTTCAGCCGGCGCCGATTTTCGCAGTAGCGACAATAAGCACTTAATTCAAGATACTTCACATGATGCTTCTAGACATGGCCGATTTCGTCTCAAGCTTGGTTCAATGGCAAGCGTCAGGCTATATTTGGATTCTAAATCAGTTTGTGACAAAATTTAGATTTAGCTTGCCAATTTCAAAACATAATTAAGTTAGAAAATCAGTTTGTGACAAACTTAGATTTAGCTAGCAAAATTCAAGTCATCAGTTTGTGACAAACTTAGATTTAACTTGCAAATTTCGGGCCATAATTAAACTGGAATTTGGATGCAAATAGTCTAGAAGATATTTCGATTCAATTCAAAGGCTTATGGTATAATGCGTTGGAGGAATGAGTCGCCCATATTATACAGATCAATTAGCTTGCTTTAAGGCCAATCTCGTTGGTATAGAAAAGATTAAAAGAATGTTTGTCTAAAAGGGCCAAGACATAATCAGGACGTGATCGTAATCGAAACATGTGCTGAATTTGAGTCATGCATAATTAAAGTTAAGATCGTTTTTCAAGTCACAAGAAAGATTACAATGTTCATATACTGTGAAACACTTGGGTTTGATGCAAAACTGGTCCCGTACGTATAGACATATTTCTTTTCGAAATACAATTAACAAGCTATAAAGATCAAATTAATAAGTCGCCAATGGAGTTGTTTCTGTAAAGCATTAAACCTGTACTATTTAAAAAGAGAAGCCTCAGAAAGTATATTGAAATAAGAATGTAATTAAATGCTTGATGTCACTCTGACTTTCAGAGAAAAGGAATTTGAGATAAAGCAAGAAAGTAGAAACAAACAGAAATGGCAGCAGCTGAAGACTACACTACCAATGGATCCTCAAGATGGTCCCTTAAAGGAATGATCGCTCTCGTCACCGGTGGATCTCGTGGAATTGGACATGCCATAGTTAAGGATTTATGTGGGTTTGGTGCCACCGTCCACACTTGTTCTAGAAATCAAGGAGAGCTCAATAACTGTTTGAGTCAATGGCGAAGTAAAGGTTTTTTAGTTTCTGGATCTGTGTGTGATGTGTCATCTCGAGACCAAAGGGAGAAGCTTATTCAAGAAGTCACCTCAATCTTCAATGGAAAACTTCACATTTATGTGAACAATGTTGGGGCAAACTTTAGGAAACCAACCATTGAGTACACTGTTGAAGTATATTCAGAAATTATGGCGATTAATTTAGATTCTGCATATCATTTGCGCCAACTTACGCATCCTCTTCTAAAGGCATCTGCTGCAATCAATCAGCTTACAAAAAATTTGACTTGTGAATGGGCAAAAGATGGGATAAGGAGCAATTATGTTGTTCCTGCTACCACCAGCACACCACTTGTAGAACATCTGTTTCGCAACAAGCAATATGTAGATGAAATGTTGTCTCAAACTCCTTTTGGACGCCTCGCAGAAGCTTAAGAAGTTCCATCCTTGGTAGCGTTCCTTTGTCTTCCGGCTACATCTTACATAACAGGGCAGGTTATTTGTGTTGATGGAGGACTAACTGTGAATGGATTTCAGCCCAGTATGAGAATAACATGACATTCAGGTGCCTCATGGCTCTAGCTTAATTATCCTTGGAACAAAGAATTCTTATTCCTCCATTTCACAATTTTAATTCAGTTTCAACTTTGGTGGTTTTGTTGATTCTGTAAAATGGTTGTTGTGAATCACGATCATGTTTCCTGCAAGTCATAGAGATCATAAGTCCAAAGCTGAGAGGTTATAATTACAATAGCAATAATGAAACACGGTTCAATTGTTACCAAGGGTGAGCTTAACCGAGGAAATCATTTATGCAGCCAGCCAATGAAAATATACATACAAGTGGTGTTTATGCTGGTAACAGATTGCAGAAGCTATCTCATTAAACGGTTATGCCAATCCAAAACTTACATTGCCATATACATTACAAACTTTAAAATAAGCAATAATTTTCAAGGTTCTATTTCCGGAAAGTATGGAGGTCGTTTTTTCGCACGAGGAACATACCTGTCGCCACTCATGTTGGTCATGGAGAATCAAACTTGATGGTTTCTCCTTGTCGTTGCTGCTGGAATTTGCTGATGCGCTTCGTACCACCGATGGAGCACTACCGTTGGTGGATTGTGTTGAAGGAGTTTGTATTCAAATGGAAACTGTGTTACGACAGGCTCATGGTTAAGGGGTCAGGTCTGTTCTTGAGCTTCAAGGTGATGAAAAGAAAGCATATCAAGCCTTTCAAGAGTTGTTGAAAAGGCTCGTGTTATTATGGTGATGTCCAGGTGTATCCGGAGAAGGAACTGTTGTTTTTTTTCTGCTGACCTGCACGACTAAGTCTCACATTACAAACAACTTTCGGTATTTTCATCCTTCAAGCCTTCGTGCCAAATACATACGAAATAAAGAGAGGCAATGGATTAGTTTAAACTCAATAAGTCGCATACCAAGTCACAGTACAACAAGCTTACCAACCTTTTTCTTATGAACTATGCAAGTCATTTCTCCAAACGATATTGTGTTATGTCTATCCTATGGCCAAATACCCTGCATCACTTTAACATGAAACAAAAGGCAGCACAGGTTAGAATTTTCGGTTATGACGGCAGCAAAACAAGTCACAATCAGTTTATAATGCAAAAAAAACAATGAGACAACCATCACAATCAGGCCCTGGTAGACTGCTAAGGACATTAAGGGAGCAGGAAACGGGGCTGTCTTCGCCGGTAACGCATCTAGTGTTAAGTAAATCATCATAAGCATGTGTTCACAACAAAGACCCCCTACTGTTACATCAGACCGTACGAGGGATTTTCTGCATACCTGTTAAATATTTTTATGGGCACAAATCATTACCTTCTAAGTGCATGAAACATCCAAAAGGCCACAAGAGAATTCTGCCGTTTCTAGAGATGCTAATTCGCAGTCGGCGGGACGCTTTGATGTGCAATAGCATGAAGACCATCTCACAAACAATTCTCCAGACTCCCTCATCAAACACCTGAAACAATAAAAAGCTGATTAGAAATTACAAAGAAGTCCCGGTCAGTTTGACGTGAGCATCATTATTGATACGGACAACAATTAATTTAACTACCGTTGCAAAAGCAGCAACAACATTACCTCTCCGTATCCACGCCAATACATTTCAGACAGTAAAGGTTGATCGCGTCTAGGATGATCCCTACGCAAACTTTACAATTGCACAGTTTATTACGACAATGCACAAATCTTTC
Organism: Lathyrus sativus; assembly: GCA_963859935.3. Lineage (NCBI taxonomy): Eukaryota > Viridiplantae > Streptophyta > Magnoliopsida > Fabales > Fabaceae > Lathyrus > Lathyrus sativus. The sequence continues at coordinate 105,415,630 of OZ012737.1, forward strand.
TATCACGCCAAACTAGCCATGAGCACCATATCTGCAAAAAGTGTCAACACAGGATTATGAAACCTTAAGCGCAACACCAAGTTTCATAATAAAAAGAACCAAGTCCCTACAACGAAGTGCCGAGTTCTAAAGCTAAATCTCAAGCTTCTTCATTCACCCGTGAGCAGAGTGCGCGTATGTGGTTGTAACTCCCAAGATGTCGTTCCCGCACCAAATGCATACATGAAAAAAATAAGAGTTGGATCAGTATAAACGAATAAAAGGAAAATCGCAAGAAGAAATGCGGAATGGACAAATAGAATTGGAAAAATATGTCATCACAAAGACATTGACCAAACCACCTGAGGCCTATCCTGATGCCAAAAACCAGCGACATGTTCTTGTGACACGAAGATTGAAATAACAAGGTCACACCTCTGGTTGCTCTGTTGGTGATACAATCCCTTATATAATTTGCTGTGAGCAGGGTGGTAGTTCAGTCAGTGGAACGGGAATTGCTCAACGTGCCAGACATCCCGACGAACTAAAACAAGAACAGGAGACATGGCTAATTGACATTGATTACTATTTGTCACAACAGATTCATCCCGTGGTATCACGCCTTTGTGCATCAATTCAGGGCACAAGCCCTAAAAGACTAGCTGATTGTTTAGGGCTTGACACATCAAAGTTTCAACAGAAATCAAGTAAAACTTTAAAGGATGATCCTACAAGCTCACTCTTGTTTGCTGGTGATGATGAGGAGAGGTATCGAGGATGTGAGTCGTTAGCCTTGTCATGCCCCAGCTGCTCTACTACATTTGACTGCCCACCCATGTTTAAAACAATGTGTATGTTGGGAAATGAAAAGCCAGACAGCTTAGGCGCGGATGAAGCTGACTATAATTTCTGGCACAAGCTGGGCTGTCCGAAATGCTTTGAAAATGGTGTTGGTAGAATATCTCCTGCAATGACAGCCAATCAGGTTAAGCGGCAAGCAGAGAAGTTTGTTTTAATGTATTATAGAGGTTTACTAATGTGTGATGATGAAACATGTAAACATACGACGCGAAGTGTCAGCTTTCGTTTGGTTGGTGATTCTGAGCGAAGAACTGTCTGTCCAAATTATCCTTGCTGCAACGGGCATCTCAACAGAAAGTACACTGAAGCCGACTTGTACAAGCAGCTCTTATATTTTTGTCACGTATTTGATACCTTTAGCTCTATAGAAAAGATGAAGAGATCCCAAGAATTCCACCCACCGAAGAAATTGCTGACAGAATCAACAAGACGCTTGCAATCCTTGAAAGCAACATCCTCTGGGTCAACCCTGATTGTGACCTTAAAATGCGAAAATACACCGAGGTTAAGCCCGCCCTCACCAACCTGGTTGATGCTGTCAAGCTCATCCGCAAACAACTAACTAGTACCAAATGAGTTGGTGATGAGACAACAGAGTCATCTATCTATGTGAGAGAACTGCTCCCAGTTATCCATCTGTACAACTGCGAAGTAGAGGGCAAATGGGAAAAGTCATAAACTGGGGCTGGGAATTTCACGGCATCGGGGAAAGAAACAGGAGAACAATGTTCAAGAAATAAAAATGTACCATCCAAGATCAAGTATCATAAAGAGATTTAAAATCATTGGAAGTCATGCATACCGTTTATGGGCAGTTTGGATTGACGGTCCACTAGGATTTGGATTGCTGTTAAGCTGTCGTATAACGCAAGCATCCCAGTTATATTTGTCGAGAGGCATCTACCACAGATCAGCTTATTCTTTTAATTCCGCGTATTCTATTTTCCAGGATTGTTGGTGCGGCGGTTATCCCTAAAAAAAAGCCTCTTAACAATCGTTGCCGCATGTCAGTTCAGTAGGCCATACCAGTGTCTATCTTTGTTTATTGTATGTTGCGACTTTGGTTGGTGTTACGGCTGCTATTCATCAGAAAGAGTTCAGGTTTGATAAACTCGGGGACCTCAGGTGAAGAATGCTTGTGTCAAGCCCATGCTATGCCAAGCCTCCCATAAACATACATGAATAAGAAATGAAAGTGGTTAGTACGACAAAAAGATCATATACGATTTCAAACGAAAGTTGAAACTATGCTCGAATCTTAATCCAGTTCTAAGAATCATTCCGCAATATGAACAAATCTGGGATTGCAAAAAGCTTGTAAGAAAACCAACAGCTACCTTCAAAACTCAGGAAGTTTCTCTCCGTTCATTAAATGGAGCCTGCATTGCTGGGAAGCACATCAAGCTTGAACCTGGCCATCCGAAGATTGCAACGTGTATGATGCAGCCGTCTCAAAAGGGACCAGATGGGCCTGATCTCGGTCATAATCTCAATGACATCCTATTCTTAAGACAAAAGGGAGTGTTTTCTGGAGTTATTGCATCTGGTGGGAGCTTGGAAAATGGATATAATCAAAGATTCCATTCTGCACCACAGCTGCCTTTGAATACTTTCATTGATGACACAATTTTTCACAGTATTTCCAACAACACAAGAGGGGCATCTGCTGTTCCGAGATTCCACCCTCATTCCTTGCCCGAGTATTGTGATGACTTGGCTAATGGTATTCCTTACAATTTGTCAAACACCATTAAAATGGCTCAAACCAATGCACCTGAAAACAAGTTGAAACAAGGAATATTATAAGCATTCAAATCATTCATTCTTTCACAAAGAATACCAACTCAATCGTAAAAAAAAAGGGGGTTGTAAAAGAACATGATAGTTATAACAAAATGTGGCAGCAAGAACAAAAAGCATTAAGTCGGAAAAAAGAGAGTCCCACATCAGCAATTGGTAAGTAGTAAAAGAACAGAATTTACACAGTAAAAAAATAGGGTAAAAAGCATTTTTTTCTAATTCACTACAGACAAACACAGAAGTCACTATCAAGTCTCAGAAAAGCAGAAATCATGGTATTACCTCCTAACAGAATCGTACTACCCCAAATGCTCCTCATTGTCCTACCTCACACGGATCAAGCCCCCCCTTCAGCAAAAATTCAAATTCTCACACGTATCAAAAACCCTAAAAAACCTCCTATAAATATGGTCCTATTCATTGGCAAAAAACACACAAGAAAAACCTAAAGAAACTCTGTAAAAATAGACCCCCAACCCCCATTAATCACTAGAGCTCAAAGATTTCAAGAGTCACTCAGGTTCAACATTAGAACCTGAGCTTACTCTGAGCTAGACCAAATCACGCAAGTTTCGAAAGGAAGAAAAGAGGAGCAGAGTCTTAAAGCAGCTAGGAAATCACTCACCGTTATCGCTGAAGCACCCAAATCGGTAATTTCTTCATCGCCTTTAGCCTCCTTTTTTTTTTACTTTTCGATGTCAGTTTCGTCGTCTCGTTGCTTTATTGTTGCTCTTCCATTCTCGGTGCGTGCGACGTGAACTCTAAATTGATTTGTTCTGGGTAGTTAAGGTCACCGATTCCAAAGTGTTAGTATGTTTATTGGATTTTAGAGGTAGTATTATGGGGGTGGTGTTTCGATTTAGGGAAAGGTGAGAGGGTTTGACCCGTTTTCACTATTTCTGTTTGGAGGCGGAAGAGGTTTGAGAGATTTGGTGGAGTTTGTGAAAAAACTCGGTGGAGTTTGAGATAGAGTAGCTGATATTTGAAAAGGCTCAGTATTAATGATGGAATGTGTTTCCAATGTCATTATCTTCTTTTTTACTATTTCCATCAAAACATTTTTTATAAAAAAAAAGAAGGTAATCTTTGACAGCAAACCAATCGTTGTACATGAGACATGAAGGGCCTTTGGGCCTGTGCTGTTTAGTTTTGATTAGGGTCACTTAATTTAATTAAGATTTAGTGAACTTAATAAGATCTTATTTTAGAACTAATTGCATATAATATGTCACTAATGATATCATAAGTAATATTAGTAGCGTACATTATTAGTAATATTAAGTAATATCATGTTTTTTTTAGATTTTATTATGGTAATTGATATTTTCTTTACAGTTTGATTTTATTTAAATTCTATTAAAAGTTTATCAAATTTATTTCTTTTTTATTAAATCTAAAATATTTGTCTTAAATTAGAATAAGTGAAAATCTTTTCCTAATTAAATAATGAAGGTGGTGGATCCTTAGAGTCTAGCACTCTTTGGATCCATAATCGACCGCTCTCGAGGTGCACACCTTGAGTTGTGGTCGATTCGTCTTTCATCGTTAAAACTATCCAACCTTTGTTTAAATATTTCAAAGTAGTTGAACCCTAATTCGAGCAGTGGGCCTACCTTAGTTCAACCTACCTACGTTGATATTATTTAAATTATTTGCTTAATTGCATCACGAAAGAATCGAGTTCTTGGAGTCGCGCATTCCTCGAATTCGGGAATGATTACTATCGAGGTGTACACCTTAAATAGTATATCATTCAAACTTTCGTTCCTAAAATACTTCCCATAATTATTTGGATAAGTACTTTCACTATCCAACAAACATATTTCATAATTATGGAATGAAAAAGACGTCGTTGGGATCTAACGTTCCAACGATATCCCGATTAATCGATTGCGAGACTGACGTCTCGCTTATCGAGTAGTCGTCATTCTCCCTTAAAATATTTAACCCAACTCTCTTCTCTCGCCCCGCGCGATTGAACTTTCTCAAACATATTTCGTAATTATTCGAATGAAAATGTGTTATTGGGATCCAGCATTCCAATAATATCTCGATTAATTGATTGCGAGGCCGACGTCTCGTTTATCGAATAATCGTCATTCTCCGTCAAATTGCCTAACTAAACTTCAATTCCTCGCCCTCGTGCGATTTCCAACCCAAACACCTTTTCTCAAGAAACATTGTTTAGTCCCTTCTTCCGCGCATAACAAACTCGTGCTTCAGCCTCCCCTAGCGAGCAGACAAGCCAACGTTTAGCAGTTAGAATGCGACCTAAACACTCGTTCATTTACCAGCCCTTTACCGTAGTTAGCCGAACTACGGCTGCTCTGATTTCTCATTTATCGATGAGAATACGTAGGCACAAGATTGCGATAATCTTGGCGAGCACAATCCCCCCTCTTTTCCCGTAGTCCCACGAACTACGAATGCTCTGATTTTCCACTTCTTACAAGTGAAGATACGTAGGCACAAGGGCCCCAATCCTTGGCGAGCACCCTATCCTATAACCACCCATTCCCCCCTATAGGAGAAACCTTAGAAGAAAACAAATAAGCATAGTTAAATTTACTCTCGAATCGATCAAGAGGTTCCCGTTGAGTACAATGGACGTAGAGGGTGCTAATACCTTCCCTCTGCGTAATCGACTCCCGAACCTAGAATATTGGTTGCGATGACCATGTTCTTATCTCCCTTTAAGGTTTTATCGATATTTTCCTATTCCATCCTTGGAATGAATAAAGTTCGGTGGCGACTCTGTTTCGAACAGTATTTTCCGCGTCCATCGCGAGGATCGTATTTTTCGAGGTACGACAGATGGCGACTCTGCTGGGGAATACGCATTGCCCTATGCAAGAGAGAGTCAAGCCTAACTTGACTCGATTTGAGAGTACTAACCTTTTGTTTAACTGTTTTCTTTATGTTTATTTTCTCTTGTTCTTTATTTATTGCTTTCTCTTTCTATTATATGCTTTGTAGTATATTTGCTTGTTGGATTCTGGGAAAATATCACAAGTAAAGCTCTACACCCGAGCTTTGGAAAAAGAAGAGGGAAAACATAGTTTAGAATTGGTAGTAATTAGTGTTAGTCCCCAAGGACTCGCTCCTTGTGTGCCTAGCATGAAAGCTCCTCCAGAATAGACCTTTTCGTAGATCATATCGTAACGCAACTAGCCTGTTGCACGATTTGATTCATAAAGGGTCCATGACTCTGGGAACCACTCGTAGAACCCGTTTTTATATTGGTAGTCGTGTAATGTTAATCTCCGAGGACCCGCTCCTCGTGTGCCTAGCATGAGGACTCCGCTCAGGAGAGACCCTATCGTACTCTCGTTATAATACAGCTAGCCTATTGCGTAATGTTGATGCGATCGGTGTCCGTGACCTTGAGAACCCCATCCGTCAACGTAGAAACTATCCCGTGAGTGGACTATTTTGGGTAGAGAATCTAGAACTATCCTTATACCTGTTAGGAGGGTGGGAGATACTTGTGATAACCTGGATCCTGCACTGTTGCATTCATAAACATTTACATATGCATCATAACTTACACTAGTTTTTATTTTCAGGGAAGCATTTATATTGACAGGTTGACATACATTCGCAATGGCCACGAGTTCAGAAAAAAGAAAGACTATTCAACTTAAGGCACTCAGACCTGATGTTAGTGTGGTCATGAACTGTTTGAAAGAAATGCCTACCATCTTCAAAAAGACTCTGATAGGAAGGTTTGGCCAGGTGACTGATCTGCTAATGATTAAAGTACAGGTCCCTGCTATTACGGCGTTAGCACAATTCTATGATCCGCAAATGATAAGCTTCTTATTTCAAGATTTCTACTTAACACCTGCTATCGAAGAGTTCGAGGGGTTCCTAGGTTTCCCGGTCAAGGGTAGGGCACCTTATACTATGATAGGGCAGACTCCAGAAGTGGAAGAATTGGCCAATGCTCTCAAAATATCGACCTCAATAGCCAAGGCTGGTTGGAAGAAAAGAGAAGATTTCTTCGGTTTTAGAAGCATTGTATTAGAGAAAGAAGAAATCAAGATGTTAAAGAACAAACAATGGGATGCTTTGGTGAATGTATTGCCTCTCCTCATCTATGGGCTAGTATTATTTCCCACTTTCGAAGATTTCGTTGATCCTGCAGCTGTCAGCGTATTTTAGGCCGTTTGGAAGAAGAATCAAAGCCCGGCACACCCTCTCCTGGCTGATGTTTTTTACACTTTACACCTTCGCCATGAAAAAAAGGGTTCAATATTGACATTTTGTCTCCCTATTCTCTACAAATGGCTCACTTCCCACGTACTCAAACGTCACGCCAGTGTCCCAACTTTAAACAGTGGGGAATGGGCTCAATTTCTAGCATCTATCTCTGAAAAGAACATCACCTGGTACCCGAACAAGTTAGAAGTAAGTGAAATCATCATGAGCTGTGGTAGTTTTGGCAACGTACCGTTGATCGGGTCAAAAGGTTGTATAAGCTATAACCCTATACTAGCTATACGACAATTTGAGTACCCAATGTTAGGGAAGCCTGAAGACAAAGAATTAGAAGAAATGATCCTTCATGAGAGAGGTGTTAAAGATCCCTCACTTCTCTGCCAGATTGTACGATCTTGGCAGAAAGTTCATACTAAAGGATCTGAGTTGAGAAGAAGGGATGGGGTGGCGAGAATGCCTTATCGGCAATGGGTTCTGGAAAGGGTCAAAATGGTTAAGCTACCCTTTTCTGTTGAGGCACCTCCTAGACCCACCACTCCACAGCCTGTGCCCATATCAGTTGAAGAAGTGGATGAGATGAGGCTCAGAATAGCCCAGCTAGGGAAAGAAAATGAAGACTTGCAAGTAAGACTTCAGGATGTGGTTAATGAAAAGAATCATATGAAGTATGAGATCGCAAGAAGGGATAAGCAAATTGAAGAAATGGGAAGCAGGATTGATGAAAAGGAGGGAAAGAGGAAAAGGACTAAAGTATGTATCAATCAAGCTGACAGTTGTTTAGATTCTCTCAAGGAGCAGCTAGAGTACGCTCATGCAAAATGGCGAGAAAATGAGCAATGGTACATTTTAGCCACTAAGAAGAGCAAGGAGCTCAGAGATACGTTAGGAGTTGAAGTTAAGACATTAAGTGTTGCGCTACGCCTTTCAAGAGCTGGCGAGGATAGAGAACGTCAACTCAAGGAAGAGGCCTTAAATGCATCTTGGATAACACCGGAGAATTGGCATAAGACTTGTGCTAAAATAGATGAGCTCGAAAGGTTCATAAAATATCAAGAGAACAAGATGGGAGCTGTTATGGAAGACAAAGCCATTTGGTCTGCTGCAAGGGACCAACTAGCTCAAGATGTTGCCGCATATGAGCAATCCATTCACATCATGAGGAACAACCGAGACGTATACCGCAACAAGCTAAATGGATTGATAGAATTTTGCAATTGGTTGACCAAGGATCTAGTTTGGAAACATAGAGATGCTATGGAGGCCATTGATGACTCCACCGCTCCGGCCATTTGCGAGTTCATATATGTGTGCCAGGAAATGTTGGCAAGGTTCAAAGAAGAGCTCAAGGAGCGAGAAGCAAAAAGAAACGAAGTTTGAAGTTTTCTTAGTCTTCTTTTCCTGTTGTTTGTTTGGAATGCGAATTTGTTTTCCTTGTTAACTTCTACTCTTGTTATGTTGGAACAATTTGAATGAATGAAGAGTAGTTATTTTGTTTTATTTGTTCTCGTGTTGTTTGAATGTCTGATAAATAACTAATCATTATAAATGCTTCCCTAAAAAGAATAAAAACAAAATCATAATCATAAGCATAAACATGAGCATCTTTGCATCTTCACCCGACAGTACAACTCATTGGACTTTTCCCTTTCCCTCAGAATTTGAAAGCTGACTATTCGACATCGCTACGAGACCAGGAGCAACTTCCAAATGACGCTCGAGCAAATGGAAGAGACTCAGAACACCATGAGGGGTGACATCGACGCTCTCAAGATGAAGATGGATCAGCTGTTGGAGACAATGCTGACGCTAGCCCAGAAAGAAAACAATGCTGAGACTTTTGCTGATGCCAGGAAGGCGGCTGACAACGTAGGAACTTCGGGGATTGTTAAAACCCCTCACGTTGACCTTGTTGACCGTTCCATATCCGCGCGTCAGGGTTCTGAAGCAGACATGGACGAACAATACGATGCTTTCTACCAACCTCCACAACCTCCTCCTCAACACAATGTGGGGGCTACTAATGACTTTGCTGCAGATAGATTACGAACTGTTGAAGAGAGGATTAGATCCTTGGAGGTTCAGAAGACTCCAGGCTTAGATGTTGTTGATATGTGCTTAGTTCCCGGGCTGGTAATACCAAAGAAGTTCAAAGTCCCAGACTTTGAAAAGTATAAGGGGGTCAGCTGTCCAAAAACCCATCTGAGAGCATATTGTCGCAAGATGGCTGCTCACATCGACAATGATCTGCTATTAATACATTACTTCCAAGATAGTCTCAGTGGGGCATCGTTGGAATGGTATATGCAGTTAGAGAAGGGGCAAATCAGTACGTGGAGAGATCTGGCGGACGCGTTTTCACAGCATTATCAGTATAATACTGACTTGGCACCGAATCGCACACAGCTGCAAGATATGACTCAACGTAGCAATGAGTCGTTTAAAGAATATGCCCAAAGGTGGAGGGAGTTGGCTGCCCGTGTTCAACCACCATTGCTGACTAAGGAGTTAACTGACATGTTTATGGGAACTCTACAACCCCAATACTTGGACCGCATGCTCGGATCCAGTTTCCCTAACTTTGCTGAGGTGGTGTCAGTAGGTGAGAGAATCGAGAGTACTTTAAAGAAAAACAAGGCTGCGGTCCCGATGAATGGGGGGAGGAAGCCTTTTGTGAAGAAAAGGGAAGATGAAACTAACGTCGTGATGAGAGGACGAGGAGATAGAGCTCTAGTGAACATCCAATATCCACAGGTAGCTGCAGTAGCTCATGCTCCTTATCAACAATCAGCTCAACAACAGAATCAGCAGCAGAATTATCAGAGAGTTCCCCCACCGCAATATCAGAATGCCCCGGCTCAAAGGCAACAAAGGCCGAGGCAGCCAAGAAGACAACTTGACCCACTGCCTATGTCATATGGGCATATCTTTGCTCAGTTAAATCAGAGTGGACACTTAACGTTGCGAGATTTACGTCCAGCAACCTTTCCATACCCCCCCCCCCCCGGGTACGATGCGAACGCCCATTGTGAGTTTCATAAGGGAGCCCCTGGACACTCCATAGACAACTGCTATGCGTTTCTAAACAGGGTGCAGGACTTAATAGAATCCAAAGATCTCACTTTTACACCTAGAGGGGCCAACATTACGAAGGATCCGTTGCATAAACATGGAGGTCCTTCCGTCAATGCTGTGGAAGAAAACATTGGTTTGAGGCTAATTACGAATGTTGGAGATGTCCGTACTCCGATGGCCGTTATCGGAGAACAATTGAAGAAAAGTGGGATGATTCCCCAAGAGGAAGGGGAGAATTTGGCTGACGAAGTGGTAAAGAAACATCTACAAAGGTTCTTAGAGCAGGGGATAATACAAATAGAACAAAGAGATTCGAACGTGTCTGCTATTGATATTCAGTATGATGAAACAAGTGCTTATCCGACAAGGCGACTTCGACCAGCGCCAGTAGTCTTACAGTATGATCCTTCGGAAGCCTTTCAACAGAGGCCCGCCCGACCAGCACCCGTAGTTATGCAGTATGATGAAGATGACGTCAATAGACAAAGAGCAGCGCGACCAGCTCCGGTGGTAATAGAATATTCTGTTAATGAATCTGAGCCCAAAGTTTTTAAACAGGGGCCAGAGAGATTAGTGATTGAGTATGACGCTGCCAAATGCGATGCAGTAGTGGGGCCTAGTGGAATGACCCGTAGCGGTCGTTTATTTGCCGCCAAACTAGTGGAAGTGCCAGCTAGAAATAAAGAAGAAGCTACAATTGAACCACCAATTGTTGAGCCACCTGTTGAGGTGTCATCACCAACAGCAGTAGTGACACCAAAAGAAGTCGAGGAGTTTTTGAAGATCATCAGAAAAAGTGATTACAAAGTGATTGATCAACTAAACCAGACTCCTGCCAGAATTTCCATGCTCTCGTTGTTACTCAATTCAGAGGCCCACCGATTATCTTTGATGAAGGTGTTGAGCGATGCGCATATTGCTAAAGACATCACCGTAGCCCAGTTCGATGATGTGATAGCTAGCGTAACAACCGGAAACTTTCTTGGGTTTAATGATGAAGACTTGACTGCAGAGAAGAGAAACCACAACAAAGCTCTCCATATTTCTATCAAGTGCCAAGACACTTTGATATCCCGAGTCTTAGTGGATACGGGTTCTTCTTTGAATGTGCTTCCCAAGGTCACCCTGGAGAGAATGCCAGTAAAAGGAGTTAGCATGAAGCCAAGTGCTCTGGTGGTCAAAGCTTTTGATGGGTTCAGGCGTGCTGTGATTGGCGATGTAGAATTGCCAATAAAAATCGGGCCAACTGTCTTCACTATCACTTTTCAAGTAATGGATATTTATCCAGGGTACAGTTGTCTATTAGGAAGACCTTGGATACATTATGCAGGAGCTGTTACCTCTACCCTTCACCAGAAGCTAAAATTTGTCAGTAATGACAAAGTAGTTCAGATTGGAGGAGAGGAGGATATCTTGGTTAGCCACTTAACATCCTTCAGGTACATTGAAGTTGAAGGGGAAATGGTGGAAACGCCTTTTCAATCTTTCGAAATGGTGAATACATTAGCGGTGCAACGAATTTCAGAGGGTCAGAGTTCAAGATCAGCAATGGCCTCTTATGAAGAAGCTAAGAGGGTTGTAGACAAAGGAAACACCCAAGGCTGGGGCAGAATGGTGGAAGTGGCTGAAAAGTTCGACAAATTTGGGCTAGGATACCATCCTTCATCCAACACTGTGACGATTACATATGGCAAGAAGCAGATTCCTCCTGTGGCAGAAGTCTTCAAAAGCGTTGGGCATATCTTGATCATACCTCCGCCATGGTAATTGAAGATGGGATTGGTGACAAAGAAGCCTCCGCGAGCTGGATCCGACAGGCTGAACCTGGTGAAGAATTGAAGAATTGGAAGACCATCGAAATACCCCAGTTTTTCCCTCTTCAAAAGTAATGTTTTAATTGATTTTCAAAAACCCTACGCTCTGCCCAAGGCGTAGTGGAGCTTTGTATCGGGCCCCCTGATGTTTCGAAACATGTTTGACATGAATAAAATTTTGATTTGCATTCGATTTTTGCTCATTTTCTTTTCTACTCTTTCATAATTAATGGCATTTCTTTCGCACACTCACTTTCCTAAATAAGCTGCATAAATCATAAACATGCAGAGACACTACCGAGGTCCTTGATATCGACACTGCTTTAGGTCTTTATGATTTTGATTGTCCAATATACCGAGCGGATGAGGAAGACGAGAATGAGCTCCCCAACGAATTGGCTAGGTTGCTGCAGCAAGAAGAGAAGGTCATTATGCCGCATAAAGAGGATGTCGAGGTTATCAACCTAGGTTCAGAAGAAAATAAAAAGGAGATAAAGGTTGGAGCGTCTCTTCAAGATGTTGTCAAGGTAAAGCTGGTAGGGCTCCTCCGAGAGTATGCTGATGTATTCGCATGGTCGTACCAGGACATGCCTGGTCTAGATACGAACATTGTTGTACACAAACTACCACTCAAAGAAGGGTGTCATGCCGTCAAGCAGAAGTTGAGAAGAACTCGCCCTGATATGGCTCTGAAAATCCGTGATGAGGTCCAAAAACAATTCGATGCAGGGTTCCTAGCAGTGGCCAAATACCCACGATGGGTTGCAAATATTGTTCCCGTACCGAAAAAAGATGGAAAGGTCCGTATGTGTGTGGATTACCGCGACTTAAACAGAGCAAGTCCTAAAGACGATTTTCCATTGCCTCACATTGATGTGTTAGTAGATAATACGACACAGTTCTCTGCCTTTTCCTTCATGGATGGATTCTCTGGTTACAATCAAATTAAGATGGATCCAGATGACATGGAAAAAACCACGTTCATTACACCATGGGGCACATTCTGTTACAAGGTAATGCCATTTGGGTTAAAGAACGTTGGGGCAACATACCAACGTGCAATGGTAACACTCTTTCACGATATGATTCACAAAGAGATCGAAGTGTACGTTGATGACATGATTGCTAAGTCCCAGACTGAAGAGGAGCATGTGGGTAATTTGGAAAAGTTGTTCGCCAGACTAAGGAAGTTCAAGTTGAGACTTAATCCCAACAAATGTACATTTGGGGTGCGGTCTGGAAAGTTGTTGGGCTTTATCATAAGCCAGAAAGGGATTGAGGTGGATCCTGATAAAGTGAGGGTGATTCAAGACATGCCTGCACCAAAGACTGAAAAGGAGGTCCGTGGATTTCTAGGGAGGTTGAATTATATCGCAAGATTTATTTCACATCTCACGGCCACTTGCAAGCCAATTTTTAAATTACTCAGGAAAGACCAGCCAGTCGTGTGGAATGATGAATGCCAAGGGGCATTTGATGCAATCAAAGAATATTTGCAAGAACCACCGATCTTGATACCACCAGTTCCTGGAAGGCCGCTCATTATGTACTTAACTGTGCTAGAAGAGTCCATGGGTTGCGTATTAGGACAACAAGATGATTCGTGCAAGAAAGAGCATGCTATATATTATCTCAGCAAAAAGTTTAATAACTGTGAGACTAGATACTCTTTGCTTGAGAAGACTTGTTGTGCACTTGCATGGGCTGCTAGACGACTCAGACAATATATGCTGACGCACACCACATACTTAATCTCCAAGATGGATCCAATCAAATACATCTTCGAGAAACCTGCTCTTACCGGTAGGATAGCCCGATGGCAAATGCTTCTATCTGAATACGACATCCAATACACCACTCAGAAAGCTATAAAGGGCAGTGTGTTAGCAGACCATTTGGCCCATCAGCCAGTGGAAGAGTACCAACCTTTAAGATTTGACTTTCCGGATGAGGATATCATGATGGCAATAGATTGCGAAGAGCCAGGGCCAGATGAAGGGCCAGAACCAGGGGAGCGATGGACTCTTATGTTCGACGGTGCTTCTAACTCTTATGGACATGGAATGGGGCAGTGATTACATCTCCCAAAAATTTTCACTTACCGTTTACGGCCAAGCTCTGTTTCTCGTGCACTAACAATATAGTAGAGTACGAGGCATGTATACTGGGGCTAGAAGAAGCCATTGACTTGAGAATCAAAACTCTCGATGTGTTTGGGGATTCTGCTCTAGTAATTTACCAGATAAGAGGCGATTGGGATACCAAGCATGAAAACTTAATTCCATACCGGGATTATGTGGCAAAATTGCTTCCTCGATTCGATGATATCACTTTTTCTCACATACCTCGAGAAGAGAATCAAATGGCTGACGCTTTGGCAACTCTGGCATCCATGTACAAGTTGATATGGCCAAATCATAGACCATCTATAGATTTGCGACGCTTTGAAGAGCCCGCACATTGTCTGACTGCTGATAAAGACGCAGAGGAAAAGCCGTGGTTTTACGATATAAAGCGATATCTTGAAAAGCACGAATATCCTGAAGGAGCCCTGGGTATCGACAAAAGAACTTTGCGAAGATTGGCATCCAACTTCTTCCTCAACGGAAATGTATTGTACAAGCGCAACCATGACACTGTTTTGCTTAGATGTGTGGAGAAACGTGAAGCTGAACAGATTCTAAAGGACATTCATGAGGGCTGCTTTGGAACTCATGCGAATGGACACACCATGGCAAAGAAAATATTAAGGGCGGGCTATTATTGGCTTACCATGGAAGCAGATTGTTACCATCATGCCCGAACATGTCACAAGTGCCAAATATACTCTGATAAGATTCATGTACCCACCACTCCATTGAACGTCTTAACCTCACCATGGCCCTTCTCCATGTGGGGAATATACATGATTGGGATGATTGAACCAAAAGCTTCAAACGGTCATCGCTTCATACTTGTGGCTATAGACTATTTCACCAAGTGGGTTGAAGCTGCTTCGTATACCAACGTTACTAAGCAAGTAGTCGCCCGCTTCTTGAAATACAACATCATATGCAGATATGGAGTGCCCAGCCGCATCATCACTGACAATGGGTCGAATCTCAACAACAAAATGATGGACGAGTTGTGTGCCAGCTTTAAAATAGAACACCATAACTCGACACCATATAGACCCAAAATGAATGGAGCCGTAGAAGCAGCCAATAAAAATATCAAGAAAATCATCCAGAAGATGGTGGTCACATACAAAGATTGGCACGAGATGTTACCCTTTGCATTACACGGCTACCGTACTTCCGTACGAACTTCAACAGGGGCAACTCCTTACTCGTTGGTTTATGGCATGGAGGTAGTTCTCCCAATAGAGGTCGAAATCCCTTCTCTGAGGGTTTTAATGGAAGCTCAACTTGACGAAGCCGAATGGGTAAAAACGAGGTTTGAAGAACTTAATCTCATTGAGGAAAAACGCTTGACGGCCATATGCCACGGCCAGCTTTACCAGAGAAGAATGAAGAGAGCCTTCGACAAAAAAGTACATCCCAGGACATTCGCGCAAGGAGACTTAGTACTCAAGAGGATCATGGCTATGTATAATGAATCTAGGGGCAAATGGACGCCGAATTATGAAGGCCCATATGTGGTAACAGAGGCATTCTCTGGTGGTGCCCTAAAGCTCGCAACCATGGATGGGGAGGAATTACCTTATCCAGTGAATGCAGATTTGGTCAAACGATACTTTGCCTAAAAAGGTGGAATAATAAAGCCGCTAAGTCGAAAACCCGAAAAGGTGACTTAGGCAAAATTGGCTATCCCGGTGAACCGAAAACCCGAAAGGACGGTTCAGGCAAAAATTAGGGATAAAATAAGAATAGGCCCGCTGAGTTGAAAACCTGAAAGGGCGGCTCAGGCAAAAAAGGGCGTCCCGGTGGATTAAAAACCCGAAAGGGCGATCCAGGCAAAAGTTAGGGGCAAAATTCCAAGGCAAAGTATCCATTATGCATGATCGTTCGACCCTAGTACATAATCAAGAGACATAATTGATCCGGCCATCTTTCTACGAAGCAAGGTGTTGAAGACTTTCAAAGTTATAGGGACTATAGCAGTGTCAAGACTCAAAAGGGGCTCTAATTTTTTGCCATTATGTTTTTTTCACACTGTGATCACCTCATTAAGGGATTACATCTTTGTATATCTACCCATTCAAGGGTCAAATCAATATAAAGAGAGATTTCTCATTAAATTGTGCTCACTCTTTTACTTTATCTGATTGTTTGCAAATTAATTTTATTTTTGATAATTTGTGTTCGAAACTTCAGCTAAAAAAAAAAAAAATATAACTTTTTGACAAGGTATAGAACTTTTTTTGACGTTTGAGGATATTGGGGAAGATAGATGGTCTCCAAGAAACATATCAACAGGTAGAAGCTTTGAATTAGTTGTCAGCTGCCCCGGCTTGTCATCATAAAAAAGACTTGTCGTTCTAAAGGGTTTGTATGAGATGGTTCCCTCCAGCATCGAGATCAAGAGCTAAACTGGGGCAATCAATTCCCCCGGTCATCATGGAGTATCTAAATTTGGGATGTCGAGTAGTCTAATTCACTCACTACCCCGTAGAAAGTCTAATCTTTTATTGGCCCACTACAAAAAGCCACTTCAATTGGCACCTTCAATTTACCCTGAAAGTCCAATCTTTTATTGGCTAACCACTAAAAGTCCACCCTCGTTGGCGTCCTCAATAACCAAAGTCCAAACCATTTGGCAACTACCGAATTCAGTCCCTGGTGATGTCCCCCAACAGGATGTCATCCCCAGCATACCTGGTCGCTGCATCATCATAAACACGACATACAATATCGCATCATATTATCGTCATATCGAGCATTAACATATTATTGGCATTCGCATCGTGCACTTCCTAGCATTTGCATCTTAGTTGCATGTTTGGGCATTACGAAACATTGCATTGCATGACAACATAGCAGGATCCAGGATCAGTTCACAAGCATCTTGGTCAGTCCTCCAGTGAAGTTGGCAGTATGACTCTGAAAGAATTTAATACCTCACGAGTTCAGGGAATTCTACTCCCCAGCAAGTCAGTCTTCAACCATGCAGTTGATGATGATGATCCCCAGCAACTATTGCTCTAGTGGCTCCCCAAGCAGAGGTTATCCTCAAAAGAGTTTCTTGAAGGCTTTCTCCCCTGCAGAGATTGGACAACGTTGTTCCTTTAAATAGGAATTTTAGCTCAACTATTCCTCAGCAAAATTTTCACTAGAGATACTGCTTTGGTATCATCGGAGAGCCTTAATGGATAAGGTACTGCTTCGATCGTCCGAAGAATCTCAAGTTTTGTTCGAGATACTGCTTTGGTATCATCGAAGAGCCTTAATGGATAAGGTACTGCTTCGATCGTCCGAAGAATCTCAAGTTTTGTTCGAGATACTGCTTTGGTATCATCGAAGAGCCTTAATGGATAAGGCACTGCTTCGACCACCCGAATAATCTCAAGTTTTGTTCGAGATACTGCTTTGGTATCATCGAAGAACCTTATGGGATAAGGAACTGCTTCGACCACCCGAAGCATCTCATATTTTGTTCAGAGATACTGCTTTGGTATCATCGAAGAACCTTATGGGATAAGGGACTGCTTCGGCCACCCAAAGGAGATCGTTTATACTGCTCTGGTACCGCGAAGGACCTTAACAAATGAGGGACTGCTTCGACCACCCAGAGAATGTCAAATTATTTTGTTCATCTTTCGCATCCTGTCACCCCGTTCTAGTATATCTCACTGCAGTCTACTTGCTTATCAGACAAATTTCGGGGTCTTCCTGTATCTAATTGACTTCCACCTTAAAATGAACGCCATGCCGCAGTTCATTCTCTCAGGTTTAAGGTAATTAGATAGGGGCATCTGTCATACCCCAAATTTGTCCTATTTCGGTATTTAACAGATGTTTTACTGCTTCACGACTTCGGGCCATGATTCTCTAAGACTCCGTTTATAAAGACCATGTGTGTGTTCATCATAGTTATAATCCCTAGCAATTTATGTTGAATTCTTGTGGGAAAAGCGTGCCTCCACCCCTTATACTCAAACTCATGTGTGTCCTCGTTCTCACGATTAGACAGATATGATATGGTTAATTGCATCAAATACATCGTTTGAGCCTCACTACAAGTTACTTGTTACGATAAGCACTTAATTCAAGATACTTCACATGACGCTTCTAGACATGGCCGATTTCGTCTCAAGATTGGTTCAATGGCAAGCGTCAGGCTATATTTGGATTCTAAATCAGTTTGTGACAAAATTTAGATTTAGCTTGCCAATTTCAAAACATAATTAAGTTAGAAAATCAGTTTGTGACAAACTTAGATTTAGCTAGCAAAATTCAAGTCATCAGTTTGTGACAAACTTAGATTTAACTTGCAAATTTCGGGCCATAATTAAACTGGAATTTGGATGCAAACAGTCTAGAAGATATTTCGATTCAATTCAAAGGCTTATGGTATAACTCATTGGAGGAATGAGTCGCCCATATTATACAGATCAATTAGCTTGCTTTAAGGCCAATCTCGTTGGTATAGAAAAGATTAAAAGAATGTTTGTCTAAAAGGGCCAAGACATAATCAGGACGTGATCGTGATCGAAACATGTGTTGAATTTGAGTCATGCATAATTAAAGTTAAGATCATTTTTCAAGTCACAAGAAAGATTACAATGTTCATATACTGTGAAACACTTGGGTTTGATGCAAAACTGGTCCCATACGTATAGACATATTTCTTTTCGAAATACAATTAACAAGCTATAAAGATCAAATTAATAAGTCGCCAATGGAGTTGTTTCTGTAAAGCATTAAACTTGTACTATTTA
Organism: Lathyrus sativus; assembly: GCA_963859935.3. Taxonomy (NCBI): domain Eukaryota; kingdom Viridiplantae; phylum Streptophyta; class Magnoliopsida; order Fabales; family Fabaceae; genus Lathyrus; species Lathyrus sativus. The sequence continues at coordinate 105,434,257 of OZ012737.1, forward strand.
AAAAGAGAAGCCTCAGAAAGTATATTGAAATAAGAATGTAATTAAATGCTTGATGTCACTCTGACTTTCAGAGAAAAGGAATTTGAGATAAAGCAAGAAAGTAGAAACAAACAGAAATGGCAGCAGCTGAAGACTACACTACCAATGGATCCTCAAGATGGTCCCTCAAAGGAATGATCGCTCTCGTCACCGGTGGATCTCGTGGAATTGGACATGCCATAGTTAAGGATTTATGTGGGTTTGGTGCCACCGTCCACACTTGTTCTAGAAATCAAGGAGAGCTCGATAACTGTTTGAGTCAATGGCGAAGTAAAGGTTTTTTAGTTTCTGGATCTGTGTGTGATGTGTCATCTCGAGACCAAAGGGAGAAGCTTATTCAAGAAGTCACCTCAATCTTCAATGGAAAACTTCACATTTATGTGAACAATGTTGGGGCAAACTTTAGGAAACCAACCATTGAGTACATTGCTGAAGTATATTCAGAAATTATGGCGATTAATTTAGATTCTGCATATCATCTGCGCCAACTTACGCATCCTCTTCTAAAGGCATCTGCTGCAATCAATCAGCTTACAAAAAATTTGACTTGTGAATGGGCAAAAGATGGGATAAGGAGCAATTATGTTGTTCCTGCTACCACCAGCACACCACTTGTAGAACATCTGCTTCGCAACAAGCAATATGTAGATGAAATGTTGTCTCAAACTCCTTTTGGACGCCTCGCAGAAGCTCAAGAAGTTCCATCCTTGGTAGCGTTCCTTTGTCTTCCGGCTACATCTTACATAACAGGGCAGGTTATTTGTGTTGATGGAGGACTAACTGTGAATGGATTTCAGCCCAGTATGAGAATAACATGACATTCAGGTGCCTCATGGCTCTAGCTTAATTATCCTTGGAACAAAGAATTCTTATTCCTCCATTTCACAATTTTAATTCAGTTTCAACTTTGGTGGTTTTGTTGATTCTGTAAAATGGTTGTTGTGAATCACGATCATGTTTCCTGCAAGTCATAGAGATCATAAGTCCAAAGCTGAGAGGTTATAATTACAATAGCAATAATGAAACACGGTTCAATTGTTACCAAGGGTGAGCTTAACCGAGGAAATCATTTACGCAGCCAGCCAATGAAAATATACATACAAGTGGTGTTTATGCTGGTAATAGATTGCAGAAGCTATCTCATTAAACGATTATGCCAATCCAAAACTTACATTGCCATATACATTACAAACTTTAAAATAAGCAATAATTTTCAAGGTTCTATTTCCGGAAAGTATGGAGGTCGTTTTTTCGCACGAGGAACATACCTGTCCTCACTCATGTTGGTCATGGAGAATCAAACTTAATGGTTTCTCCTTGTCGTTGCTGCTGGAATTTGTTGCTGCGCTTCGTACCACCGATGGAGCACTACCGTTGGTGGATTGTGTTGAAGGAGTTTGTATTCAAATGGAAACTGTGTTACGACAGGCTCATGGATAAGGGGTCAGGTCTGTTCTTGAGCTTCAAGGTGATGAAAAGAAAGCATATCAAGCCTTTCAAGAGTTGTTGAAAAGGCCCGTGTTATTATGGTGATGTCCAGGTGTATCCGGAGAAGGAACTGTTTTTTTTTTTTGCTGACCTGCACGACTAAGTCTCACATTACAAGCAACTTTCGGTATTTTCATCCTTCAAGCCTCCGTGCCAAATACATACGAAATAAAGAGAGGCAATGGATTAGTTTAAACTCAATAAGTCGCATACCAAGTCACAGTACAACAAGCTTACCAACCTTTTTCTTATGAACTATGCAAGTCATTCATCCAAACGGTATTGCGTTATGTCTATCCTATGGCCAAATAGCCTGCATCACTTTAACATGAAACAAAAGGCAGCACAGGTCAGAATTTTCGGTTATGACGGCAGCAAAACAAGTCACAATCAGTTTATAATGCAAAAAAAACAATGAGACAACCATCACAATCAGGCCCTGGTAGACTGCTAAGGACATTAAGGGAGCAGGAAACGGGGTTGTCTTCGCCGGTAACGCGTCTAGTGTTCGGTAAATCATCATAAGCATGTGTTCACAACAAAGACCCCCTACTGTTACATCAGACCGTACGAGGGATTTTCTGCATACCTGTTAAATATTTTTATGGGCACAAATCATTACCTTCTAAGTGCATGAAACATCCAAAAGGCCACAAGAGAATTCTGTCGTTTCTAGAGATGCTAATTCGCAGTCGGCGGGACGCTTTGATGTGCAATAGCATGAAGACCATCTCACAAACAATTCTCCAGACTCCCTCATCAAACACTGAAACAAGAAAAAGCTGATTAGAAATTACAAAGAAGTCCCAGTCAGTTTGACGTGAGCATCATTATTGATACGGACAACAATTAATTTAACTACCGTTGCAAAAGCAGCAACAACATTACCTCTCCGTATCCACGCTAATACATTTCAGACAGTAAAGGCTGATCGCGTCTAGGATGATCCCTACGCAAACTTTACAATTGCACAGTTTATTACGACAATGCACAAATCTTTCTATCACGCCAAACTAGCCATGAGCACCATATCTGCAAAAAGTGTCAACATAGGATTATGAAACCTTAAGCACAACACCAAGTTTCATAATAAAAAGAACCAAGTCCCTACAACGAAGTGCCGAGTTCTAAAGCTAAATCTCAAGCTTCTTCATTCACCCGTGAGCAGAGTGCGCGTATGTGGTTGTAACTCCCAAGATGTCGTTCCCGCACCAAATGCATACATGAAAAAAATAAGAGTTGGATCAGTATAAACGAATAAAAGGAAAACCGCAAGAAGAAATGTGGAATGGACAAATAGAATTGGAAAAATATGTCATCACAAAGACATTGACCAAACCACCTGAGGCTTATCCTGATGCCAAAAACCAGCCACATGTTCTTGTGACACGAAGATTGAAATAACAAGGTCACACCTCTAGTTGCTCTGTTGGTGATACAATCCCTTATATAATTTGCTGTGAGCAGGGTGGTAGTTCAGTCAGTGGAACGGGAATTGCTCAACGTGCCAGACATCCCGACGAACTAAAACAAGAACAGGAGACATGGCTAATTGACATTGATTACTATTTGTCACAACAGATTCATCCCGTGGTATCACGCCTTTGTGCATCAATTCAGGGCACAAGCCCTGAAAGACTAGCTGATTGTTTAGGGCTTGACACATCAAAGTTTCAACAGAAATCAAGTAAAACTTTAAAGGATGATCCTACAAGCTCACTCTTGTTTGCTGGTGATGATGAGGAGAGGTATCGAGGATGTGAGTCGTTATCCTTGTCATGCCCCAGCTGCTCTACTACATTTGACTGCCCACCCATGTTTAAAACAATGTGTATGTTGGGAAATGAAAAGCCAGACAGCTTAGGCGCGGATGAATCTGACTATAATTTCTGGCACAAGCTGGGCTGTCCGAAATGCTTTGAAAATGGTGTTGGTAGAATATCTCCTGCAATGACAGCTAATCAGGTCAAGCGGCAAGCAGAGAAGTTTGTTTTAATGTATTATAGAGGTTTACTAATGTGTGATGATGAAACATGTAAACATACGACGCGAAGTGTCAGCTTTCGTTTGGTTGGTGATTCTGAGCGAAGAACTGTCTGTCCAAATTATCCTCGCTGCAACGGGCATCTCAACAGAAAGTACACTGAAGCCGACTTGTACAAGCAGCTCTCATATTTTTGTCACGTATTTGATACCTTTAGCTCTATAGAAAAGATGAAGGGATCCCAAGAATTCCACCCACCGAAGAAATTGCTGACAGAATCAACAAGACGCTTGCAATCCTTGAAAGCAACATCCTCTGGGTCAACCCTGATTGTGGCCTTAAAATGCGAAAATACACCGAGGTTAAGCCCGCCCTCACCAACCTGGTTGATGCTGTCAAGCTCATCCGCAAACAAATAACTAGTACCAAATGAGTTGGTGATGAGACAACAGAGTCATCTATCTATGTGAGAGAACTGCTCCCAGTTATCCATCTGTACAACTGCAAAGTAGAGGGAAAATGGGAAAAGTCATAAACTGGGGCTGGGAATTTCACGGCATCGGGGAAAGAAACAGGAGAACAATGTTCAAGAAATAAAAATGTACCATCCAAGATCATGTATCACAAAGAGATTTAAAATCATTGGAAGTCATGCATACCGTTTATGGGCAGTTTGGATTGACGGTCCACTAGGATTTAGATTGCTGTTAAGCTGTCGTTTAACGCAAGCATCCCAGTTATATTTGTCGAGAGGCATCTACCACAGATCAGCTCATTCTTTTAATTCCGCGTATTCTATTTTCCAGGATTGTTGGTGCGGCAGTTATCCCTAAAAAAAAGCCTCTTAACAATCGTTGCCGCATGTCAGTTCAGTAGGCCATACCAGTGTCTATCTCTGTTTATTGTATGTTGCGGCTTTGGTTGGTGTTACGGCTGCTATTCATCAGAAAGAGTTCAGGTTTGATAAACTCAGGGACCTCAGGTGAAGAATGCTTGTGTCAAGCCCATGCTATGCCAAGCCTCCCATAAACATACATGAATAAGAAATGAAAGTGGTTAGTACGACAAAAAGATCATATACGATTTCAAACGAAAGTTGAAACTATGCTCGAATCTTAATCCAGTTCTAAGAATCATTCCGCAATATGAACAAATCTGGGATTGCAAAAAGCTTTTAAGAAAACCAACAGCTACCTTCAAAACTCAGGAAGTTTCTCTCCGTTCATTAAATGGAGCCTGCATTGCTGGGAAGCACATCAAGCTTGAACCTGGCCATCCGAAGATTGCAACGTGTATGATGCAGCCGTCTCAAAAGGGACCAGATGGGCCTGATCTCGGTCATAATCTCAATGACATCCTATTCTTAAGACAAAAGGGAGTGTTTTCTGGAGTTATTGCATCTGGCGGGAGCTTAGAAAATGGATATAATCAAAGATTCCATTCTGCACCACAGCTGCCTTTGAATACTTTCATTGATGACACAATTTTTCACAGTATTTCCAACAACACAAGAGGGGCATCTGCTGTTCCGAGATTCCACCCTCATTCCTTGCCCGAGTATTGTGATGACTTGGCTAATGGTAGTCCTTACAATTTGTCAAACACCATTAAAATGGCTCAAACCAATGCACCTGAAAACAAGTTGAAACAAGGAATATTATAAGCATTCAAATCATTCATTCTTTCACAAAGAACACCAACTCAATCGTAAAAAAAAGGGGGGGTTGTAAAAGAACATGATAGTTATAACAGAATGTGGCAGCAAGAACAAAAAGCATTAAGTCAGAAAAAAGAGAGTCCCACATCAGCAATTGGTAAGTAGTAAAAGAACAGAATTTACACAGTAAAAAAATAGGGTAAAAAGCATTTTTTTTCTAATTCACTACAGACAAACACAGAAGTCACTATCAAGTCTCAGAAAAGCAGAAATCATGGTATTACCTCCTAACAGAATCGTACTACCCCAAATGCTCCTCATTGTCCTACCTCACACGGATCAAGCCCTCCCTTCAGCAAAAATTCAAATTCTCACACGTATCAAAAACCCTAAAAAACCTCCTATAAATATGGTCCTATTCATTGGCAAAAAACACACAAGAAAAACCTAAAGAAACTCTGTCAAAATAGACCCCCAACCCCCATTAATCACTAGAGCTCAAAGATTTCAAGAGTCACTCAGGTTCAACATTAGAACCTGAGCTTACTCTGAGCTAGACCAAATCACGCAAGTTTCGAAAGGAAGAAAAGAGGAGCAGAGTCTTAAAGCAGCTAGGAAATCACTCACCGTTATCGCTGAAGCACCCAAATCGGTAATTTCTTCATCGCCTTTAGCCTCCTTTTTTTTTTACTTTTCGATGTCAGTTTCGTCGTCTCGTTGCTTTATTGTTGCTCTTCCATTCTCGGTGCGTGCGACGTGAACTCTAAATTGATTTGTTCTGGGTAGTTAAGGTCACCGATTCCAAAGTGTTAGTATGTTTATTGGATTTTGGAGGTAGTATTATGGGGGTGGTGTTTCGATTTAGGGAAAGGTGAGAGGGTTTGACCTGTTTTCACTATTTCTGTTTGGAGGCGGAAGAGGTTTGAGAGATTTGGTGGAGTTTGTGAAAAAACTCGGTGGAGTTTGAGATAGAGTAGCTGATATTTGAAAAGGCTCAGTATTAATGATGGAATGTGTTTCCAATGTCATTATCTTCTTTTTTACTATTTCCATCAAAACATTTTTTATAAAAAAAAAGAAGGTAATCTTTGACAGCAAACCAATCGTTGTACATGAGACATGAAGGGCCTTTGGGCCTGTGCTGTTTAGTTTTGATTAGGGTCACTTAATTTAATTAAGATTTAGTGAACTTAATAAGATCTTATTTTAGAACTAATTGCATATAATATGTCACTAATGATATCATAAGTAATATTAGTAGCGTACATTATTAGTAATATTAAGTAATATCATGTTTTTTTTAGATTTTATTATGGTAATTGATATTTTCTTTACAGTTTGATTTTATTTAAATTCTATTAAAAGTTTATCAAATTTATTTCTTTTTTATTAAATCTAAAATATTTGTCTTAAATTAGAATAAGTGAAAATCTTTTCCTAATTAAATAATGAAGGTGGTGGATCCTTAGAGTCTAGCACTCTTTGGATCCATAATCGACCGCTCTCGAGGTGCACACCTTGAGTTGTGGTCGATTCGTCTTTCATCGTTAAAACTACCCAACCTTTGTTTAAATATTTCAAAGTAGTTGAACCCTAATTCGAGCAGTGGGCCTACCCTAGTTCAACCTACCTACGTTGATATTATTTAAATTATTTGCTTAATTGAATCATGAAAGAATCGAGTTCTTGGAGTCGCGCATTCCTCGAATTCGAGAATGATTACTATCGAGGTGTACACCTTAAATAGTATATCATTCAAACTTTCGTTCCTAAAATACTTCCCATAATTATTTGGATAAGTACTTTCACTATCCAACAAACATATTTCCTGGAATGAAAAAGATGTCGTTGGGATCTAACGTTCCAACGATATCCCGATTAATCGATTGCGAGACTGACGTCTCGCTTATCGAGTAGTCGTCATTCTCCCTTAAAATATTTAACCCAACTCTCTTCTCTCGCCCCACGCGATTGAACTTTCTCAAACATATTTCGTAATTATTCGAATGAAAATGTGTTATTGGGATCCAGCATTCCAATAATATCTCGATTAATTGATTGCGAGGCCAACGTCTCGTTTATCGAATAGTTGTCATTCTCCGTCAAATTGCCTAACTAAACTTCAATTCCTCGCCCTCGTGCGATTTCCAACCCAAACACCTTTTCTCAAGAAACATTGTTTAGTCCCTTCTTCCGCGCATAACAAACTCGTGCTTCAGCCTCCCCTAGCGAGCAGACAAGCCAACGTTTAGCAGTTAGAATGCGACCTAAACACTCGTTCATTTACCATCCCTTTACCGTAGTTAGCCGAACTACGGCTGCTCTGATTTCTCATTTATCGATGAGAATACGTAGGCACAAGATTGCGATAATCTTGGCGAGCACAATCCCCCCTCTTTTCCCGTAGTCCCACGAACTACGAATGCTCTGATTTTCCACTTCTTACAAGTGAAGATACGTAGGCACAAGGGCCCCAATCCTTGGCGAGCACCCTATCCTATAACCACCCATTCCCCCCTATAGGAGAAACCTTAGAAGAAAACAAATAAGCATAGTTAACTTTACTCTCGAATCGATCAAGAGGTTCCCGTTGAGTACAATGGACGTAGAGGGTGCTAATACCTTCCCTCTGCGTAATCGACCCACGGTTGACTTTGCCTGATCGAAAACCCTAATCGGGTATCCTGAACTACCCTGTTTTTGATTCCTTGGTGACAACCTCAAATTGAACTCATACTTGATCCCATTTAGTATCCTTGATCTTGTTTCATGGAGAAATAATCCACGACATTGACTGATCAAACCTTTGAAACCTCGATTCTTGACCGCACGAAACCCTAATTCCTGTATCTTAACAAAGATAAACTTGAAACAAGTTAAGGTTAGATAATCAAATGAACATGACCCTAAAATGATGATGAAGATCTAAGAGGTCAAAATTTAGGGTATGACACTTATGGTTGAGTACCTATTATGGGGTCCTTGCTGCCCTCATTTGGTCTCCCATCCTCACTTGGCTTTGATGTTTGATTTACCTTGCATTTGGTTTGATTGACTTAGGTCATTTCATCCCACTTTTTGGTGCATCTTTGTGTAGTTTGCTTGTGTTTGTTTAATGTTCTTCTTGTGTACTTCTTCTTTTTCTCTTCTATTGCATTTCCATATGCATGCTTGGTTGAGATGAGCTTGTGGTGGCTACTGCCCCACACAATTTTCCTCCCACTATCATTCTATGTGTTGCATTTTGTTTTCATTCTCATTTGCATATGCATTTCTTATTCTTCTTCTTCTTCTTCTTCTTTTGATTTTCTTTGCCATGTTTCCCATAAGTCCTCTAACCTCTTGAGGTTATGATAAACATTAGGTGCCTAACTATGCATGATAACTGTAATAACCCAAATTTTGCCCTAAGATTAGTCGTTTCATCTTGCATCCCATTTCATTTTGCATTGTGTTTAAACTAACCACTAACGGGTTGTGCAGTTGGTTGATTGTTGCAAGAAAATATCATGTGGCGCGCTCTTTTAGTTTACAGGGTTTCTAGTGCCACTTTATTTTGAATGAATAAAATAACACAATTGGCAAGAGACCGTGTGTAAGGAGTTTTGAGCGTGAGAGGTCGAGAGTTCGAATCCCACCTTTTTCACTTTTTGTTTTGTTTCTTTTATTTTTATTCTAACTTTTCTATTTTCATAAAAAAATAACAAAAATAGTTTTTTTTATTATTTAATTATTATTTTCGTATTTTATTTTAATTATTTTTTAAAAAATATTATTTTTTCACTTTTTTCCATATTATTCATAAAAACATCCAAAAATCATAAAATTAAAAATATTAGAAAAAATTTTATTCTTTTTATAATATTTTTAATGTTCAGTATAAATAAATAGAATTTTAAGTTTATTTTAAATTGTTTAAATTTTATTTAGTTTTAACTAGTTATTTAAGTTGGGCTTTAAAGTGGGCATTAGGTTAAAATTAACCCTAATTTGTTACCTGTATAAACATAAATTGTATTTGAGAAATGGAGAAGGAGACAAAAAGAGAAAAACGGCGGTCGTTCTCACGACTTATCAAGAGAGGGAAGATTTATGAAAAAACCATCATCGTTCATCATCAACGAACTCCACCGTAGAAAAGCCACTTCAAACTCGTGAAGGGTGAGCAACTCTTGTTTCTAACAGATGTTTTCTTTTGATGTTTTTTTGCAGGAAAATAAGAAGGGATCGTGGCCATGTAAAAAAGAAGAAAAAAGCTTCAACAGGCAACAATGGCAGCAGCGCCGCATGCAAGAAGATGAAGAGGGAGGGTTAAAACAAAAACCTAGTAACACGATCAACAGTAACCGTAACACTCCCCCAATTTATCCCCTCTTATTGTGTTTTGTTGTTTTCTATTTTTTTTTCTTTTTCATTTATCATTTGTTTGTCTCATTTTTTAATTAACTTGAAATGATATTATAAGGTAGTAACTAGTTCTACAATTTTTCTTTTGATTAAAATTAAAAACTCTCTGTTTTTTATAATTAATATTAAAACTTCTCTTTTTGTTATAATTAAAAATTAAAACTCTTTTTGTTATAATTAATATTAAGATTTCTTTTATGTTACAATTAAAAAACTGAAGAAAAAAAATTTAATTAAAAAACTTAACTCTTTTTCAAATAAATAAATAAAACTTTATTTTCTAGTTAAAAATTCAATTCTAACTCTTTCTTTAAAAAATTAGTTTTTCATAAAATTAAAATCCACTCTTTTTTTCAAAAATTAAAATTAACTTCCTTCTTATTTAAAATAAAAATTTCAACACCTCATTTCTTTTTAAATTAAAATTTATCTTTCATGTAATTAAAATTCTAATTGTTTCTTTAAGTTAATATTTCTAACACTCTTTTTTAAATTAAGATCTTAGGACTTTAATTTCTTTTTCATATCATAAATTTCTAACTTTTTATTAAAACTCTAACTGTTTAACTCAAACTTATTCTTAATAAATTTCTAACATTTCTAACATTTCACACTTTCATTCCAATTTTCTAACTAAAAAATACTAAAATAAAAATGCTTAATATTCCCGTTTAAAAATTTTCATCTTTTGTCCTTGGGTATTAATCCAGTACTTTTCACATTTTATTTTCTTTGGGTTGTAATTATGCGAGGCCATCGTCGCAATTATTGTTCTTGTTTATTTTTTCGGTTGTAATTTATGCGAGGCTATCGTCAGGGTTATTTATTTTTTGCATTTTTTGGGATTTGTAATTTACGCGAGTGATCGTCGCAATGCTTATTGTTTTACAGCTTTCTTTATTTTCCGTACCGTTAACTCTGCCATGTAATAATTCATCAGTTGCATAATTTACCGTTAATTTCCCCCTCCGAAGGAATTAGGTCTAGCCGTTTGACCGCCGAGTCAATAACCCTAACCCTTGACTATTTCAAACCCTATTTAGCCTAGGCGTCCCGCCGTGGACGAAAACGCTCTTTACCCTAGCATTAGGTCAAAGAGTCATCGTACTCTGTTTTAGGGTTTCCCACTGTGGAATCCCTAATTTTAACCCTATTTTCAATTCAACATTCAACGTAGAATAGGAGTTCCAAGACTCCACGTAAGCGTGTACTTAAGATACGTTTACTCCTCTTGAAACCTTGACCACAGTCAAGACGTTTCTAACCTCCCTTTCGAGGGGAACTACGATTACTCTAATTCCATTCCCTATCCCGGATACGTAGGCACAAGATGCGACGTCTTGCCGAGTAAACTTAGGACTAACCCTTAGGTCTTTAGGTCACTGTATCCCTTAGCTCAATATATATTAAAGCAAATAATCAAATAAAAATAGTAAACAATAAACAAAAGGTTCCTGTAGAGTACTACAGAAGTTTAGGGTGCTAGTACCTTCCCTAAGCTTAACCAACCCCTTACCTAGGTCTCTCCCCGCATTGTGTTTACAATGCAAAAATAGGTTTTCCCTCTTTTCACCTTTTCCTTCGGATAAATGAAAGAGCGGTTGTGAATCCATAATTGTGATTCAAACTAATTAATAGATTGATATCCTAACTTTAGGTCCACTTTGTATGATAACTTTTAGGATTGATTAGTCTCCCATTAGTGTTCCTTTTTCTCTTCTCATCTTCAAACATTCATAAAACACTTAGTAAAGAATGACAAGTGTAGCACGCTACGAGCCTTAAGCTACTCGAGAAATGGTATTGAGGGGCCTCCTCTCAAGGACCTAAAGTGTTTAGTGTACACCCTTTGGGTGATATACGATGCATTCGCTCTTAGGTCATAGTCTCTAGTGCGACATGAGTTGCAAACCAAATTCAAAACACTTCTTCTTTAAAAAACACAAAAACAATTCAAACTCTTTTTCACCCTTTGGGGTTCTTAATCAGGAAAATCTTTTCAAAAAAAAGGGTCGTTAACTCTTAGTTCTACCGCAAATGGTAACGCCGAAGTCTCCAAAGGTCGAGCTGCATACACCAACTGCTAGAACTATTTGTTAACCCTACTCGGGCATAAAAAACTGTTGAACCAACCTGTGGTCCTTTTAGCCTGAACTACGTTTGCTCTGATCTTTCATACCAGATGAAAGTACGTAGGCAAAAGACGCGATGTCTTAGCGAGCAACCTTCCCCCCTTCTTTAGCCGTAGTTGGGCGAATTACGTTGACTCTGTCTTTCCCATTGCACGAGGGAGTACGTAGGCACAGAGCGGCGATGCTCTGCCGAGTCAGTCCTTTTCTTTTTCTTTTATCCATAAGCCTTTAGCGTAGATAGTTTACACACCCTTTTAGCTAGACAACACATGCGTGGATCCCGTCGAGTACGACGGACGTGAGGGGTGCTCATACCTTCCCCTTGCGTAATCGACTCCCGAACCTAGGACTTGGTTGTGATGACCTCGTCTTTTCCCGTTTTCGTCAGGTTTTTTCTGATCATTTCCTTTCCCTCTCTTTGGGATAAATAACGATAGGTGGCGACTCTGTTAGTCATTGTCGGCCTCCTTTTTCGCAGTAGCGACAAACATTAGTCTCACCCTCTTTCTTCTTTTGAGAATTGAATGAAGGTTTCTTCATCTGATCTTTTGAACTTGAGCTACCATAAGCACTTGTCATTTTATCGCTCTTTAGACCCAATTCAACTTTAACACCCACAACAACGGTGTCAGAAAAATTTGCAGTCACACTACTAACCATTCTCTCATAGAATTCTGGACGAACAATGTCGACAAACCAATCGACTAACTCTTTCTCAGTCAAAGGAGTTTCTACTTGCGAAGCAATCTCTCTCCACTTCTGAGCATACTCTTTGAACGATTCTGAACACTTCTGCGACATACTAAACAATTGTCTTCTATCAGGAGCCAAATCCATATTGTACTTGTAGTGTTTGATGAAAGCATCAGACAAATCTCGGAAACACTTAATACGAGACTGATCCAAAGTTAAATACCACTTTGAGGAAGCACCCTTCAAACTGTCTTGGAAACAATGTATCATCAATTTATCATTCTTAATATGGGAAGCCATCTTATGGTAGTACATAATCAAATGATTCTTAGGACAAGTAGCACCTTCATAGCGATCGAAGTTCGGAGTTTTGAACTTCGGAGGAATAACCAAACAGACATCTCTGGCAGCAGCACCAAAGATTTGATCCCCTTCTATCTTCCTCAATCTCTTATCAATAATCTCAACATTCTCACGAAGCTTTTCATGTCGCTCATTTCCCTCATCATTCTCATCAGGAATATCATAAACAGGCTCATTGAAATAAGGTTGCACACGAGTATGCACTGTGGCTGGTGCGAAAGTAGGAACCACTCGAGGAGCTTCCAAAACTAAAGGAACAGCTTGTTGAATCGGTTGGACGATAGGAACAGCAGCAGGGGGAGGCACAAAACTGTGTTGAAGACCATAAGGAGGTACACTTGCAACAGTAACAGCTGGTGAATGGTCCACAATAATACCGGCGATCTCGGAAACAATAGTGGGCTGAGTATCCATCTTCGCATTAATAACTTGTAGCATCTCCATAATCCGTCCCACACTTCCTCGAAGGTCTTCGAGTTCATTGCTGACACGATCAATCTCTTGAATTTGTTCTTCCATCTTTTTTCGAGCTTGGGCTCTAGTGTTGTACTGATGCAGAGGACTCAGGGTGACAGAACTGGAAGGCGAGAGTGCCAAGAATGAGAAACCGGGAGACAAATGCAATGCAAAAATATAATGCTACAATGCAGAATGCAGAGGAAAGAAAATCATGGAATTCAAGCATTTACGAATATCGCGGGATACCAAATAAATCTTATTTATTATTTTTGAAAATGGATTACAAGTAAATATTCTTAAAAGAAGTCTTAACATAACAGCTAAATAAAAGCTAATAAAGTCCTTGATGAAGCAATGTCCACAACCAACTTCAAAGGGTAACTTGGAAACTGGAGGAAAATAAATCCTCATAGACTTTTCTCTTCTTGTAAGAAAGTGATTATTTATTCTTCGCCTAAAGCTGCTTCTGAAGTTCGGCATTCTCACTGACGACCACCTGATATTTATTCTTCCAGGCTTCTGCCACATGTTGTGTTTTTCTCAAAGCGATCTTCAACTCTTCAGCTTCGGACATGAAAACTAAAACAGGTTCCCTTCTCGGAGGCAAAGGATCTTGACGAGGATAAGGCATCTTTAGCTTGATGGCTCTTTCTCAGACCCAATAAAGATATGGCTCCATGGACACACAATTAGGCTTTCCCATACTTTCCTTCCATTTCTTATGCAAATGACGTCAAACAGACACAATCTTATCTTGAAGTTCTGTATTGTCTTTGAAGAAGATTTTCTCCACATGAACACTCTTAGGTGGTTCCTTCAACGGATATTCTAACTGTCGGCGAGCTAGAACTGGATGGTAGCTGATTCCTCCATTAAAATCAAGTAAGGGTATGTTGGCAAAGTCTCCACAACCATCAATCATTAAATATTACTTTTTCTTTCATCTCACGAGTCTTTTTTTTTCTCCTTATATTTTAATACAATTGAATTTATATAATTGTTATTCATTTTAAAAATAATAGCCAATTTCAAATTTAAAATATATATACAAATACATTTATATCATATTAAATAAATTTATACGTGCTATTCCTCAAACATCTTACTACTTTATCATAAATAATTCATATCAAGTTAAACTACCTCACTCGTATTTATTAGATTTTTCTAATAATTCATATATATATATATATATATATATATATATATATATATATATATATATATATATATATATATATATATATATATATATATATATATATATATATATATATATATATATATATATATATATATATATATATTATATTTGGGTCAAATCTTTGGTATTGGTTAATTAATATAGTCGATGCAAATCAAATTGTTAAAGTAATATTTATTATTATATAGCTAAATCAGTTAGTCAATTATTCTAGAAGATTATGTCTTTGACAAATCAAATATACCATTTGGTAATATTTATTATTATAAAGTAAGATATATATAACATTAAATATTTAACTCAAATAAGATTTGTTCAATACAATAATAATTATATTACATATTTTGTTAATTGTAGTGTATTGGAAAATCTCATTTTAGTCAAATGTTTAAATACTTTATATATATATATATATATATATATATATATATATATATATATATATATATATATATATATATATATATATATATATATATATATATATATATATATATATATATATATATATATATATATATATATATATATATATATATATATATATATATATATATATTCATTGATAAGTATCTATTGTAGAGTCATAGAACCAGAAAGAAAAGAAAATACAGAAAAATGACTCGCAGTTACACTTTTTTTGTTGTAGCCTTGTTTGCATTTTTTCTATTATCAACAAGTATGCACAAAGTTGAATGTGCTCTAAGCTGCATCGGCAAGTGTCCATATTTTACAGGTTGTGATAACGAATGCAAACGACAAGGGTATACAAAAGGGGAATGTCAACCACCTTTCGGCCAATATTGTTGTTGTACCCTTCCAGGATAACTTCTAAATTATTAGGGCTTTTCTTGAAATTTGAATAAAACATTATATTTACTGGAGAGAAATGCTTATTTAAATATTAGTATGTATCTTTTTCCCGTCATTTTTAGATTATAATAACTGGTTGTTTAGATCAAAGTCATTGCTCCGTGATGGGTTGATAAAATTAAAAATCTTATTTGAAATGGTTAAGAATAAAGACTAAAGGCTTTGGTTTTAATTTGAATACTATTTGTTTAATTATGCAGCTTGCCTAACTTTTTATTTTTCTTAGGTGTAAATTTTCATGGGGTTTGTGTCTTGATTATGTTTTTTTTAAAGATATAATTAGTCTTTAAATTTTTAAATTTAATTTAATATTTTACTTTAGTCTCTTATTTTAAAACACTTCTGTTTATCGAATCGATCATTTTTGTTAAATTTAAAAAAAAATTAAATTAAATTCCGTCTCTGTAATATAACAACAAGGCAAATGTTAAATTAATGAATTAGTATATTTATTGAAAAAATAGTATTTTATTTAAATTAGAGTAGGTTTTATTTTTAGAGGTTAAAAATTTCTGCAAATATTTAATAATGCGTAAAAAAAAATATAACAATAGATTGTATATATCTCATTGTTGTACCGAATAATCCAATCGCAATAGGTTGTGCATTTATACTTAAAATTATCGAGTCTTAATTTTAGATTGATAAATCAGAATGTGCTAAACACAAACTAATATCAATATTATACAAACATGTTTAATAATAATTATTAAAACTATAATCTTACTTTAGTGTTGAAATCATATGAGTATATATATAAATTAGGATCTACAACATATTAATTGATTAAGGATTGATATTAGAAATACTTAGATAAATATGAATCATTAACACAATCACTTTATACTTTTTTGAAACACAAAATAAATAAAGAGAGGCGAATGATGAGCACCTGTTGCCTTATGATTTTTTCTCAACCGATACTTCGAATGCCTTGAACTTTTTTCGAATGGGGAGAAGAGGTATACTTTCTGTGTATAATATATTGGGGACCATAGCCTATATATAGGGTGATGGTCAATTAGGATTCTCATTATTCCGAAATGAGCCATACCGACATTCACTCATATTTAAACCCGTATCCAGTTAATTAATTAATTACAAAATAGAAATCTAATTAACCTTTTAAATTTATTGACCACCTAATCAATTAAGAATCTTAATTATGATAAATTGCTAATATAATTAAAATAAATATGTCTACATAATAATTATTGGAACATAATAATTAAATAATATTTAAATTATAAAATATTTCAACAATCTCCCACTTGGCCAATATATTTCTTATAATTATATCACAAAATTTTAGGTGCGCAATTGAATGTTATTATCTTTAGATTTCAACTTTACAAATGGGACCACTGCGGCTGTTGTCAGTGATGAATAACGTGACAGAACCCCAATGGCCACCAGAACTAAAATGTTTATTGAGATCAAACCGAAGTTTGCAAATTGAATATTTGCACAAACGAATCAGAAATGGTTATTACAATAATAATCTCATAAACTTTATTTATGCAGATTATATTAACATAAAGTCTGTATCGATATCAAAACTATATTATAAAACATATAGAAAGAGAGACTCCCACTAATCTAGGACATCCTTGGTGACAACAATCATATGAAATACCTTATATGTCAAGTCTTTGATAATTAGTAAGTCAGTTAGCATAAAACTTCTATCTATATGTTTTATCCTTCAACAACAACAACTTATAAGTCAATGAAAATTATAAAACAATTTTTGAAATATTATCCGACTGACTTATGTGACATTATAGCTGGAGGTGCCTTTTAAAACCTTTTACTATATGCAACCAAGTGACATGAATATTTATAGTCATTTCTTGAGTTAGGCTGTCCATTATATATAGACATCCAAAAGGATCAAAGTCGAACATCCTGATGATCTCCAAATTATTTGGTCTCTAATATGTGAGCACAAGTTCTTTTGTTCTCTATAATAATCTTTATGGTTTCCTCATTTCAACAATTCAAATTTTGAGTTTTTGTATTTGACAAATGATCTCATTATATATACGCTTATTCTGGATTTATATACATAAGATTCCCCAAAATCAAAAAAGTATATAAAAAACTTAATTTTCTTAATTTTTCATATTCTCTTATTTTGGACAATGATTGATAATGATTGATAATTAATAGTCTCCCTAAGAAATTGAGACATACTCTAGTTTATTGTCTTTCATATAAATTTTATTTTTGACTTTATATATATATATATATATATATATATGTGTGTGTGTGTGTGTGTGTGTGTGTGTGTGTGTGTGTGTGTGTGTGTGTGTGTGTGTGTGTGTGTGTGTGTGTGTGTGTGTGTGTGTGTGTGTGTGTGTGTGTGTGTGTGTGTGTGTGTGTGTGTGTGTGTGTGTGTGTGTGTGTGTGTGTGTGTGTGTGTGTGTGTGTGTGTGTGTGTGTGTGTGTGTGTGTGTGTGTGTGTGTGTGTGTGTGTGTGTGTGTGTGTGTGTGTGTGTGTGTGTGTGTGTGTGTGTGTGTGTGTGTGTGTGTGTGTGTGTGTGTGTGTGTGTGTGTGTGTGTGTGTGTGTGTGTGTGTGTGTGTGTGTGTGTGTGTGTGTGTGTGTGTGTGTGTGTGTGTGTGTGTGTGTGTGTGTGTGTGTGTGTGTGTGTGTGTGTGTGTGTGTGTGTGTGTGTGTGTGTGTGTGTGTGTGTGTGTGTGTGTGTGTGTGTGTGTGTGTGTGTGTGTGTGTGTGTGTGTGTGTGTGTGTGTGTGTGTGTGTGTGTGTGTGTGTGTGTGTGTGTGTGTGTGTGTGTGTGTGTGTGTGTGTAAAATCTTAAACTAAAAAAATGATTAAATGCACCCTAAGGTGCAGGTTGCTAAAACAAACATTCATAAAAATAAGTGGATGTATTATAGAAAATCCCACAGGAGTTTGCTATAATACACCCACTTGTTTTTATGAATGTGTGTTTTAGCAAGCTTTAACTAAAAAATAGTTAAATGCATTCTAAGGTGTATGTTGCTAAAATAGACTTTCACAAAAATAAGTTTGTCTATGTTAGCAAACTCTCTCTCTCTCTCTCTCTCTCTCTCTCTCTCTCTCTCTCTCTCTCTCTCTCTCTCTCTATATATATATATATATATATATATATATATATATATATATATATATATATATATATATATATATATATATATATATATATATATATATATATATATATATATATATATATATATATATATATATATATATATATTGTGATAACCAGATGATACATTGAGAATCATCTATGAGTATATAAATACCTGATCAAAAAAATAGCAAGAGTACTATTTTATCAATTGTAGTTAAAATAAGGGAGTTATCCCCAGTATCGATCTCGAGGACTAGGTTAGGCAATTAAGCGTAATTCATATTCAACCAAACAAAACTCAATTGAGAGTTTTTAGATTTGATTTGAAATTAATAAAAGACAATATTGAAAATAAGGCAAACTAATGAATAAGGTTTAACAAGATATGATGGCATACTAGGGGCAGTGTATGAATTGCCTTGCAAGAATATTAACCCTTATTTCATAACATAACCACAGTTTTTATCAAGTTCTTAACTGCTACTTGTGTTTACTCCTAAAGCCTTAGTGAGAAAACCTTTGAAATCATAATCAAGTTACTATGTCCATAGGCAATCAATTTGAAATCAAGCATTGAAAATAGTTTCAGCAGTATTCAAGTGCAACAGGGTAATCCTAGTCCTAAGAATTATCTACTGAGGCATTATCGATCAAATTGTATTAACAATGGTTTTTCCGACCTAAGGTTAACCGCAAAACTCAATCAATTTGTCCGATTGAAAAAGTGATAATATCATTGAACGATAAAACTTGATTAAAAAAATAAGTGCTTATATCATTAATAGGGAAATAATATCAATACAATAGTAATTCAGGGACACCCCCTAGCATTGGGGGGTTTAGCCTCTCATAGTAATAAAAGTAAATTGAACAATTAGATTTAACATTACAAGGGTACTTGGGGATTACTTTAATATTCAATTGCTTCCACCCTTGAAAATCTTCCGTTCTCCCTTTGCTCTTGATCTCTCAATCCTTCTTGTCGAAACATTTTCTTGTCTCTAAATGCCAAAGTCAAAAAGTGAATTTTTCTTTGTCCAAATGCATCTTAAATACTAACAGATCCAATACAGAAGTCAAGTAATTCCGAAAATAACCTCAGGGGTCAAAACAGACAAATAGCAGGAAATTGGGGAATGACACGCCCAGGCCAACACGAGCCATGTCAGCTGACACGGGCAGCAGTCTTGGTCCCCTGTTTCACAGATGAAATGAATATATGTGCCAGACTTGTTGACACGGGCCGTGTCAGTGCCCGTGTCATCCCCCTGCTTCTTCCTCCAACACGGCCACGATCATCCTCTCTTGACACGGCCCGTGTCAGGCCACTGCAGTGCTTGAAAAACTCCTCTGACTTTTCCCGAATCTTCTATTTCTTCGCCCGAGTCTTTTACCTTTCTCAGTATGGACCTGAAAATATCAAGACCACTACCAAACGCGTAAAATGCACCAAATATAACAAAATCACTAGAAAATCATACGACCCGAGAAAAACATAAACATAGTAAATATCACTCAAAAACAGTAAAAAAAAAACTAACATAAACATTACCGATTCATGGATTAGATGTCGAATAAGTGTGGGAAACAACATAGAAATGGTGACTGATCACAACCCCAAACTTAGCTCATTGCTTGTCCTCAAGCAATGCTTTGAGAGAGCATTCAAGTTCACCCCAATTTTTGAAACAATTTACCACAACACTGCCGATGTCTTTCACAACTCTTGTTTCACTTTTCTGTTATATTTTCGACTTCCCTATCTGAATTCTTTGCTGCACTTCCACATCAAAGCATTTCTTCACCTATCGGCTTTTTCACATCCTCACCAATGTCTCTCCTGGTTACAGTGTTTACACTCAGAGCAGATTATGCAAAATCAACTCATAAACTTGAATACCATCTATTTTAATAACACACACACACACACACATGCGCGTGCACACACACACACACACACACACACACACACACACACACACACACACACACACACACACACACACACACACACACACACACCTTTTGAGGACTTTTATGGTTGTAATGGGGATAAGGGTCATGGTGGGATAAAAAGAAAAAGGAAACACAAAAGGTTATGGTTCAGAGTCGGTGTCGTCAGTTCCTCTGTGTAATTTGCACTGCTTAGGGGCATTTGATACCTTTTTATTGGAATTGGTTAGTTTCTACTCAAATGTTTTTCTTGAGTATAATTCATGATTTTCAAACTAACTTTTTTCTTTCTTTTTCTAAGTAGGTGCTTCATCATTCTTATTAATTTTTTTTTCGTTCTTTTTTTTTTTTTCTTTTTCTTGTACCTACTTAATTCCTTTTTTGGTACTACTACCCCAAACTTAGAATGTTTTCACAGATTATGCTGCAACACCTATTTGAACAGGATGAGGAAAATATTTAGGCTACAGGTTCACATGACAGGGTTATAAACAAACAAAAGGGAAAAAGGCTCAAATTTGGTTAGCAAAGGATAAAATATAAGGGTGGCTAGAAAGACTCTGGGTTAACACAAAAAATTGCCTCGGTGCATATAGGTGTGTGGTGAAATTTAAACAGTCAGTATGAAAGCTCAGAGTGATAGATACATACCTGTATCTCTCTCATGATGATAAAAGTGTATGGATTTTTGTTTCTCACCATGTTTTGGTCTAACTCAACAGCTTCCAAAAATGCTTCTTACCATGGTGCAACTTCCTATCCATCTTGGGTGCATAATATACGAAACAGTCTGGTGTCACAGAGTTGCGTCTAACATAGTTCCAGCAGTGTCAACCTATTGGGGCTTCCTGGAGAACCAATTTGGGTTGCATCTCCTCATCCACTACTAACTGTCCCATTTCTCAAACAACATCCACTTACGAATCTGT
This sequence comes from Lathyrus sativus, assembly GCA_963859935.3. Taxonomy (NCBI): domain Eukaryota; kingdom Viridiplantae; phylum Streptophyta; class Magnoliopsida; order Fabales; family Fabaceae; genus Lathyrus; species Lathyrus sativus. The sequence goes on from OZ012737.1 coordinate 105,455,561, forward strand.
AACCAACACAACATAACTATACCAAAATCAAAGCAACTATGAATAATAATTAATGAAAATAACATAAATAAATAAAAATACTGAAAATCAACAAAAGAACCCCCCCCCCCACACACACACACTTGAACGAAACATACCTAAATATTGTAGTATAAGTGAGAGAGGGAAACTCACAGAGCCTCACTACGGAGGAAGAAAGCGCAACATTAGCTATTGCATCATGGCATGCATGTCATCCATGATCGCCCCTTGACGGGCTTGTTCTTCTCCATGTATGGCCTGCTCCGCCCTAAGACACCCGAGTTCACCATACGCCCACGACCAATTATCTTCGGTTGTGGATGAGGTTCCAGTACCTGCATAGGTGGGTCCCTCCTGAGACGAAACAAACTGCTCATGGTCTGGGTCATCCTCCTCTTCATGTTCACCTGCAGACATAGGGTCAACATGGTACTCGTCCTTATCTTGGACGGTACTATTATAAATCCAGTTATTAAGATCAGTTACACTTACTCTATCAGGATCAGGAAGGATAATAATAAACTTGTTGATACTCATCACATCATAATGAGTAGGGGCAACATAAATCATCCCCTGTTGGACAAGGGCAGACATATCTAGTCTAGTTTTACTTGTTACGGGTGCATCAACCAATGCGGCAGGATCATAGCTGAAATGCTCAGCTATCTACATTATTATTCCACCTACAGATATTCCACCCTGTGTTTTGGTTGACGGAATATGGAAAGATTGAAGCTTTTTAGAGGTGTGGTTATGGATTTTTTTGAGGGTTTGAGAGGAATGGAGGTAGAAGATGAATAATGATGGGATTAATGATAAAAATTTGAAATGATGAGGGAGATTGGGTAATGATGAGGTGGGATTCATATGGGCCCACCAAATCCAAAGAAAAAAATTTGAAAAATTTTGTTCAGCATGCCTAACACGAGCCGTGTTAGGATACTGTTTTGCCAAAACCATCGTGTTCCAAAAATATTTCCCCCAGTAGGCCTTACACGGGTCGTGTCATCTGACACGGGCGGCCGTGTCAGCCTACTGATATCCTTCATTTTTTCACCTTTTACTCCATCATATTTCATGGCCTGTTACGGGTCGTGTCCGGTGACACGGGCGGCTGTGTCAGGTCCCTGTTTTCACACAATTTTTCCCTTTTTTCGCCCGTTTTAAGTTTTTCTCAATACGCTTGATTTTTCATTTGTATGCTCAAACATCCCACTCTTTAAGACGACTTCCTCTATTGTGAGTGCTCTATAAAGACTTAATAAACCTACAAAAACAAAAACAAAAATAAAGCAGTAGACATAAACGCGTGGGTTGCCTCCCACAAAGCGCTTAGTTTAACGTCGCATGGCTCGAAGGTCGTTCATTTTATCAGGTAAGACGAACATCTTCGATCTTACCACCCTCTTGGCATTGGTAGTAAGTCTTAAGGCTCTGTTCGGTGACCTTGAAGTTGTCTCCATTAGCTTGATTTTTTAGTTCAATTGCTCCATTCGGAAACACCTTATGCACGATGAACGGTCCTGACCATCTCGACCGTAACTTTCTAGGGAACAACTTCTACCTGGAATTAAATAGCAAAACTAATTGTCCCTCCCAAATTTCCTTTTTTTGTATTGTTGCACCCTAAAATTTGCCTATCCTTTTTTTTTTTACCTAGCTTGTGTTTCATTGCATTCATTTTAGCATTATCATCTGCATTGCATTGACATGTGTGCAGGAGATCAAGTGGTATGACTACCAAAAAAAGGCTAACAAGGTTATAAAGCTATCTAAGAGTCTTCATTCAAGTATTCAAGGGTTGATATCCTCATCAAAGAAGTCAGAGATCTTCAGAGAAGTAGCTAGACAATTATGTGCACATCTCCTAACTTGAAGGTTATGGGAAGTCATTTGATGATGTTAAATCCATAGATATGGACCTAGAGCACTGAGAGAGATTATATGATGTCTTGAAAGTCATTATGGAGTTTGGATAAGTCATTATGCAAGGTATAAGAGGCTACAACCAAGATTGGTGCAATTAGGGTTTCATCTGGTCAACCCTAAGTCAACAGGTGAATTGAAAGGGGTTGAGACCTAATTTCAAGGCCATGTGATCATGGAGTGATGTGTTGAGACACACAAGGGATGATTCCAAGACTATCTCATCATGAATCAAGAGTGTGAGGAGTTCCTAAGCTAGGGTTGCTAAGCTTGACAATGTAAAATCCCCTGGTTTAGTGCCTAACTTCAAGACGACATAACTCAAGATGTGATTTTCATCTCACCTTGACCCAAACATGATTGTTGTAGAACATGATCATAGCTTTAATGTGAGTACTAGAAGTCCTTGATAGGGTTTATAGAACTCAAGTTATGAAGCAGACAAGTTACAGGTCATCAGATGAATGTGATTTTGGCACTTGAAAGTCAACCAACTTCCATGACATTTTTGACCTAGAAGGAAGCTTCTCCTCAACTTCAGGCCAACATGAATGTTGTTCCTTATCTTCTTAGCTTTCCAAAGAGTACTAGAAGTCCATGATTTAATATGTAGAACTCAATATAAATTGCTTTCAAGACAAGGGTATTTTGGGAAGTTGAGATTACAAGTCATTTTGGATTATAGGTCCATTTCACTAACTTGCATACCTCAAATGAAGATTTGTCCAACTTGAGAGTTGTTCAAAATGATGTTATTTACCCAACCAAGCACCAAGAATCCATTGACATGGATTGGAATGAGAAGTGTGTGAATAAAGTTTCAATAATGAATCATTTAAGGCTTAAAAAGATCAAAATTTCAAATTTATTCACAATGGCTCAAAATAATGCAAATTTGTGCATTTTTTGAGTGAATTTGACATTCTAAACCTAATGGAATTGTTGGATGTCACATTTGGAGCCATTTACATGGGCATTTCACAAATTCCTTATGCTTGAAGCAACCAAACCATTACACACCATTGATTGAAATCAAGGCATTAATCCAAGCCCTTCATGCTCACCATGCATTACATAAGTGAATTGGATCAAATTGGAGCTGGAAACAGAGAATTTTCGTGCATTGCCATTTTTGAAAAGTGGAGAAAAGTGAAATTTGGAAATGGACTTTATGGGCCATGATTGGGCTTGAAGTTGATCCAAACAGCTTCTATATAAGTTTTCTATCATGTTCAGATGAAAAAGTTGGAGAATTGGTTAGAGAATCAGTTGCAAGCAGTTGGAAAAGTTAGTTGGAGATTTGAAATCGTATTTCAAGATTCAACCATTGTTCAAGGGAATTGAGCATCAAGGGAGCTTTATCATCAATCATTGAAGGATTCTGAGGAGTTTTGAGCAAGCTTTCTCCACTAATCGTGCCTCTGTTCAGAGCTTTGTGCATGTTTCTTCTTTTCATCGATTCTCTTTAATTATGAGCAATTAAGGTAGATTTGGCATGTGGTTAGGATCAGTGAAACCTCTAGATGAATCTAGGATAGGTTAGAGGATCAATGGTGAGAGTTCTTGATGATGCACCATTTCTTTATGGCTTCGGTTTAGGTTATTTCTTGGATAAAAATGGAATTACAATGTAGATTCATGACCAGCATGAGGAGATGAAGAGATTGGTATAACTTTTGTTGAGTTTCGTGAGGTTTAATTTCGTGGTACTGTTCATCATCCAAAGGTAGGAGATGGCCGGAGGTGGCTGCCACCGGTGGCGCCTCAGTCTGGTTTTTCTTCCCTCCCAGCTTCCAGTTTAAACGTGAGCCCTTGGATGTGTTGAGTTCTATTGACTCGGTCTTGTAATCCAACGCGTGATATTGAGAGTCAGCCTGTTTGACTTGGACCTGCGTGCGTGGCGTAGTGGGAAGCATTGGATTTGCATACTTAGTGCTTGTGTGGTGAGGATTAGGACACATGATACACCTTAGTCAACTGCAAACCACCCTAACACTAGTGAAACATTGCGTTTCACTTAGTGGCCTGAAGCGCATGCGTGGCGCGCTGTAGGGCATTGGATGGTCTGACCGGTCCTTTCATCTGATGGTTGTTGTTTTTCCATTTCTTTAATTCATTTTCTTTTTATGGTTTATTACTTATTCATCTTTAATTCGTAAAAAACAGCAAAAATTGTCAAATAATTCTGAGAAAAATCATGAAGGAAATAAAAATTGTATTTTAATTTTGTGCATCTTTTATTTTCATTTTTGATGCATTTTGGATTTTCTGTGTATTTTTCATTTAAATTGTCATTTAAATAATGTCAAAAATACATGCTTGCTTGCTAATTTTAGTACTTGATCATAGTTATGATTTAAGACCTGAATTTTTGTACGATAGTTCTAGACTCATTGAATGACTTGTGTGATTTTCCCCTGATTTTTAGATGCCTTTAGATATAGGTTTGAACTAGTTCTTTAGGACTATTCCCTTTTGAACTTCCCCTAGCACACCTTTAGGTATAACATTTAGATAGTGCCCTTAAACTTAGGGTTTGGATCTGAAATTTTTACTATGACTTCATAACATCCTTAGGGACCTCTGGATTTTTTACTAGAAATTTTATGATAGATTTCCTATTTTTACTCTATTTTACATTCTGACTAGCATTAGTGTAGCCTTATGGGATCCTTCCACCTAGTTTTCCCACTTAGCGAACTTTGCAGCAAACTTTAGGTACCTAATCTCCACATTACACCTTAGTTCATAAGTTGATACTTATTTAGGTTGATTCTCAAACATTTAGCATGCCTTTAGCTCTTTTAGAATGGATTTTTTTAGGGCTTCATATTAAGGTTTCTTTAATAGCTTTAGGTGGATGATTCCCTTTCCTTAGAAGCTTTGTCTTCATTATTCCTTAGTCCAATTCCTTGGATCCTCCTTGGGTGAGAGCCTCATTCCTCAAAGAGTTTGAGCTTTGGATGGATATTCAAATGACTTGGTGGGTTCCTTAGGTTCACACCATATTTCTTTTCTTTCTAGTCCAATTCTTTGGATCCTTTTTGGGAGAACCCAATTCCTCCTTAGGAGGAATTTTGTGCATTCCTCAAAAAGTCTGAGCCTTAGTGGATTCTTGTGCTGATGCACACCAAGCTTAGTGAGTTGATTCTAACCTTGTACCCTTAGCTTGTTTGCTCATTGTTGCACCCTAAAATTTGCCCAACCTTATTCCTTGGTTTATGTTTCATCATCATTAGCATTTGCATATAGAGTCATGTACATAGACTAACCATCTGCATAGCATAAGCATAGCAAGTCATTCAACAGGGGACCAATCATTATTTTCATCTCTAGAGGCCTAGCAAGAGGTTATTATCCTAATTCCATCCTACTCAAGTCATCAGGAAAGAATTTGAAAGCAAAGAGTTCAGCAGATCAAGCCTTGAGTCTATCTCCTAGCTGAGGGTATCTGAGGATCAACAAGAGGGTTGTGTGCTGTGAAGTGGAGACATGGAGAGCATCTAGACATCTTGAGAGACTTATAAAGTCATTTGGAGAAGAAAACAAGTCATTGATGAAAGCACAAGAGCTACAGTTGAAGGCAGTCAACTAGGGTTTCATCTGGGTCAACCCTAGGTCAACCCTAGGTCAGTTGACTGGTTTAAAAGAGCATTCAAGGCTATTGGAGAGGTGTGGGGTTCATCATTTGACATATGAAGAATGATATGGAGATATGACAAGGAGAATTCAAGAGAAATCAAGGAGAAGAGGAGTTACTAAATTAGGGTTTCTCTGTAAAATCCCCTAGTTTAGGTCAAATTTCCAAGCAAGATAAGTCAAACTGCTAGCTTCAAATGGCTTCTTGGCCAACATGAAACTTGTAGAGGATCTCAAGACCTTTAATTTGAGTGGTGGAAGACCTCAAGGAGATTTATAGAACTCAAGTTATGGTCCTTGCAAGTTACAGGTCATCTGGGGTGTCTGAATTTTTGTCTGTGAAAGTGACTTGACTTCCAAGCAATTTTTTCCCCTCAAGGAGATTTCAAATGAATTCTTGGTCAACATAAGAATTGTTCCTCATTGTCTTAGCTTTCTAGAATGGTATGGTATGCCTTCATATGATGTGTATAACTCAACTTATGGTCTTGGCAAGCAAAGGGTATTTTGGGCATTTGTGAATTACAGGTCATTTTAACCTATACCCAAAACTCATACAAGGAGGCCTCAAATGGAAAAACTTACAACATCAAACTTGCTCCAAATGGGATTTTAAGTCTAGAAAGAAGGTCACAAGTTATTGGAGAAGCTCATAGCATGGAGTTGCATGATTGGTCAAAATATGAACTAAAAAGGCTTATAAAGTGAATGATTTCAAAGTGAAAAATGGTTTGAGAGATTTATAAGTCCAAATGGAGACTTCCAATATATGATTTTGAATGGAAAAACAATTCTAAGAACAATGGTTCACACACTTTTTTGAGTTTAGAAGGAAAAAATGAAGTTATCCATGGTTGCTTACCTTTTAAGAAACATAATCAAAATGAGCCAAAGTTTGAAAACAAGGGAATGTGCAAGATGGATCTAGAATGTACCATTGGGGTCTATATATTCATGAAAGATGAAGTTGGCAAGTGTTGGCCTCATTTGCACCAAGAATTCCACAAGATTTCTCATTCTTTCTTCAAAAGTTTCATTCCAAATCTCTCAAATTCTTCATCAATCTTCATCAAGATCAATTCAATTTTACTCCATCATCATCTTAGATCATAATTGAAGCAAGGTTTTGGTAGTTCTCATCCATTTTCGAGTGCTTCTTTCATCAACATCAAAATCACAAGTTCAAGTGAATTGCATGATTCAAGCAAGGAACCTCCAAAATTGTGCATACAGAATTGAGTATTGAATTGGTGAATCAAGATCCAAGTCTCAAAAGCTTCATATCTTCCATTTCCATAGCTGTTTTCAAGGTTTCTCATCAGGTAAGTTTTCCTTCGATTTGCTTAATTCAGTTAGTTTCACGTGATTTTATTAGCTTAGACTTAATCTAGGTGGTTAGGAGATTAAGCTAGATGAATTTGGAACGATTTGGTGATGGTTAGTGACAGGTGTAACAATCTGTTAGTGCTTATATCTCTTAGGTTACGCCATTAGAATCTTAGATCGATAGTGTAGGTTAATCACCTTTGTGCATAGATCAGATTATGGTAAGTTTGAGGGAGAATGGTGATGGTTCATATCAGTGCATTTCAATGGTGGCCAGTATGTGATTCAATCGGATTTGTTGTTGTGGTGAGTTTCAAGATAAGCTGATGCCCTAGGATTGTAGAGGGGGAGGTCCTGAGTAAATTTCATGTTTATGGCATGTTGATTCGTGGCTTGGAGATGGAGAACAGAGAGGTGGAATGTAGTTCGTGCATGAGCTCGCATGGCAGAAACCCTAGGTTCAGGTTGAATGGAGGAAGAAGAGATAATCATAGCCGTTCATTGTGGTTTGGACTCTTGACTTTTGGCGCGATCCAATGGCCAGCATTTAATCTGAGCGTTTGGAGGGAATTGAGCCTTGGCCAAAACGCACCGTTTCATTAATTGAAACGGGCGGGCCTGAGTTGAATTTTGTTATCCCCACCCCCGTGTTAAGCCCAACTCAGATATGAACGTGTTTCTGCTACTATTCTTACCCCCAGCGCGTTGTATTATTTCTTTGGAGTCTGAGTGTTTTCTGGGCCTTAGTAAAAGGCGCTATCTGCACCCCCATTATGTGGCCCATCCTGGATTCAACTGCGCGTAGTTACTATTCATACCCCCTCTTTCTCATTTAATTCAATTTTATTTTCTTATTTCATTTTAATATTTTAGCAATTTCATAAATTCATAAATAATTCATAAAAAATGCATTTTAATCCATTCTTTTTACAATATTTTCTTTAAAATGTCTAGAATATTATAGTAAAATAAAATTTCATTTTTAGTTTTATTTCATATTTTTTCCATATTTTCTAAATAAATGTCATATTAAATAGTTCATTTCATGCATCATTTTTATGATTTTTGTTCTCTCACATGCTTTAATCTTTTTTGATCATTCTTTTCATATTGTTTAGATGAGATATTCAACTTGTAGAAATATTTTAGTTCCCATTTTTAGAGGTTAATTTTAGGTGATTAATAAATGCTTGAATATCATGAGCAAAACTAGGGTTTTAGGTGACAACTTAGGAGTTTGATTTCATTCCCCTTAGGACTTAGGATTTAAATAGATTAGTTATGGGACTATATGGGTTATGGGTAGTTATTAGATCCCTTAGAGAACAGTTAGGATTCCCCTACTGCTATTATTACTGTCTGTATATCTGATGTCTGGTGTGGTGTGCCCTCTGGGGTTTATTGATTGTTTGTATGGGTATTGGGTTTGTTTGGGGCCCTGGGGAAGCTGAAGATTTGTGAAGATGAAGCTATTGGAGATTCAAAGATTGAAGATCAACTGTCAGAGTTGAGGAGGAGTTTCTTGCTAGCAGATGCTGAGGAACTAGGGCTTAGGAGCTAGGCAGAGCTCTAGATTAGAAAGCTTGTTTCTCAAACATGGATTGCCTTGTCTGCATCCATTCTTCTCTGTGATTCAGAGTCTCTCTAAGATACTCACCCCCTTCCCTTGGAAGGCTTGGTGATAGTATCTATGAGATAGAACTCTTGAGAGAAAATGTCTTTTGTGTTAGAAGCAGTTTGTTCACCACCTTTGGTAGTCAACTGATTGCTTAACACCCATTCACTCTTGTGACTAATCCCTCATCCTGGAGGTTTAAGCTTGAAGAAAAGCCATTGCAGATGGAAGACTGATGATCAAAGCCCTTGCCTGAAGGTCATGAAGATGGAGATTGATGCTTGTTGAAGCCTGTAGCTGATTGGAGATTACTTGAAGCCAGATGTTGATTCAGAGCTGCTGATGCTGTTTCTTTTGCTGTTGTATTTTATTGCTGATGTATTGATTGGTTTTCTGGACTGTATTGTTTGCCGTCTACCCTGCTGGGTTGAAAGTGAAGTCTGTTCACTTTCGCCTATTGTTTTCTAGGTTCGAGGTTGAGTGGTACTCCCTTGCCTCGCTTGTACTGTTGCATCCATGCATTTTACTGCTTTACTGTATATATCTGATATTGTTTCTGTTTCTGCCTATCCCGTAGGATCTCTGTTTCTCTCTGTGCAAGAGAGGAGCATGATAGACACTAGGTCTTAACCCATGCATGATAACATTAGGTTAGTTTGTTTCCCTTCGCAACCGTAGGTTAGAGTTCTGTCTCTTTCTTTCTCAAAACAAACAGAAAAACACATAAAGATTTCAAACCCAATAAAAGACACTTCTTCCGTAAAAGAATGTGAACTCATCAAGACGTCATTTTTGTCCTCTTGGACTGTTAATCAGAAAAACCTTTTTTCAGAAGGAATAAAATCAATCAAGGCAAGCCTGTGTCTTCCGTGGCCCGAACTACGTTTGCTCTGATCTTTCATGCTGTATGAAAGTACGTAGGCATAGGATACGATATCCTAGCGAGCAACCTTCCCCTCCTTTCCCGTAGGTAGGCGAACTACGTTGACTCTGATTTCTCGTTCCAGGCGGGAATACGTAGGCATAAAGTGCGATACTTTGCCGAGTCATTTTTATTTTCATTTTATTTTCTTTTTAACCCTTGACCTATAGTTTAGATAGAATAACAATCCATACCCGAAAACAAGCGTGGATCCCGTCGAGTACGACGGACGTGAGGGGTGCTAATACCTTCCCCTTGCGTAACCGACTCCCGAACCCAGGTTTTGGTTGCGACGACCATACCTTTCCCGTGTTGTGCGAGGTTTACTCTGAGCGTTTCCTTTCCCTCCCGTGGGATAAATAACGCACGGTGGCGACTCTTCTGTTCAGCCGGCGCCGATTTTCGCAGTAGCGACAGCTGGCGACTCTGCTGGGGATCCAACGTCCCCTGGCTGCTAAGGACTGCGATGGTTCTTATGCATTTGGGATCCAACGTCCCTTAAGAGAGTCAATCCTAACGCTTGTTTTCCCGTCGAGGATTTTGTATGGAGTTATTGTATATTTCTAACCCTGTATTTTTCAGCTTTGCATATTGATTATTATTGCTGTATCTGGGGTGTGACGGGTGTTCTGATATTGAGAGATAAGCCGGACCTGGGCTTGAGTGCACCTAGAATTAGAGTAGAAATTAGTGGGCGCCCGCTTGCTTTGCTTGCTTTGGTGTCCCATGAAATCTACACTCAGACGAGGTTCCTCTGGTTGGCCTCCTGCCCCTTCCTTTGGTTGGCGTGGGTTGCTGGTTAGTTGGATTGTCGACTCTGGGGACCGATCATTTGGAAGTTGGCTGAGTGAGGCCTCTTCAGGAATTGATGATGCCACTCCTTCTGGGAATCGTATCATCAACCCTGAAAGTCTGTGACGCCGACGACCGCATAGGATGCCGTACCTTGTGCCAGTTATAGGGCCACCCACCTGTGAGGGGATTCAGGGTTATGCAGGTAACTAGACCTTCAGATACCGGTTTGTTCTTGATCAGAGATCTTGGTTATTTATGGAGAGTTATGAGGTCTGTCAGAGACCATTTGGAGATGTGTTCTGAGGTCTGTCAAAGACCAGTTGGAGAGTCATGAGGTCTGTAAGAGACCAATTATGGATGTGATTTGAGGTCTGTCAGAGACCAGTGTTGGAGTTTTATTTTAGGTCTATCTGAGACCAGGGTTTGATGACTTCTGGATGGTCTATCTGAGACCTTTCTTGATTGGGTTTAGGCTATTCAGCTGCAGCTTTGGCCCCTGTTGAATGTTACTTGCATTGCATCCCTGCATATCCATTATCATTTGCATTTCACTAACGTGTGTCTGTGCTGCAGGTGCATTTGCATTTCCCTAGTTCTAGTGCCCGGACTTCTGAGTATTTGATCATGACTAGCCTAAGGAGAACAGTTGCTTACAAATTGCCTACGCCTGATATTGTTCCTTTACTGGGGTTGATCTCTCTTGCTGATGAGGGTGTTCGTAGGAGTTTCCGGATGAGTTATGGTAGATTACTGAGATTGGTGTGCAAACCTACAGAGGTAGAGTTAGATGGGCTGTATGCTTTGATGCAATTCTATGACCCTGCTTTGAGGTGTTTTACGTTCTCTGATTTTATTATGGGACCAACCTTGGAGGAATACGCTGAGTATGTTGAGCTGCCTGTGCAGAACCAGGTTCCATTCATTCATTATGATGCCAAGCCCAAGCCGGAGGAATTGGCAAAAGCCTTGCATGTTGATGCTTCTGAACTTGTGACTACTGTTTCCCGTGGAGTTCCAGGATTCTCATTTCAGTTCTTAGTGGGTAAAGCCCAAGAGTACGCCAAGAATGGGTGCTGGGTTGCTTTCAATGCTGTGTTGGCTTTGTGCATTTATGGCATAGTACTGTTCCCCAATATACCGGATTTTGTGGTCTTCGATGCTTTCTACTTGTTTGCCGCTGGTAATCCTGTACCTACCTTACTCGGAGACCTCTACCACTCACTGCATTACAAGAATGAGAAGGGAAGAGGGAAGAATGTTCATCTGTGTGTGCCCTTATTGAGTATGTGGTTTGAGAGTCATCTTCCTAAGAGAGGATCTGCTGCAGAGACTACAATTCCAGTTGGTTGGCCAGAGCGTCTGATGAGGCTATTGTCGGAAGATATGGAGTGGTTTGATAGAGACCTGTTGGGATCGGAGCTCATCTTCAGTTGTTCCGGTTACCCTAATGTGCCGCTGATAGGAAGAAAAGGGTGTATCAACTACAACCCTTCTCTATTCATTCGCCAGTTCGGATATGCGCTGAAGAATCCACCTCAAGAGGAAGAAGTACAGGAATCTCTGTACTTCACCGGTGATGTGAAGGGGGAGTTATTAGCCAAGTTGCGACATGCCTGGACGCGTATTAACCGCAAAGGGAAGCCGTTGTTAGGAAAGAATGACTGTCAGGCCTATGCACCTTATAGAGCTTGGGTTCAAGAGAGGGCTAGTCAGTTGAAGATGCCGTTTCCAGATGCACCAACTCTTGATCCTATTCCGGTAGAAGAGCCGACTACTGTTTCTAGAGAAGCATATGAACAGGTTGTGAAGGAGAAAGAAGCCCTGATGAAGATTAACGAAGGGTTAGAGCAAGAGTTAGCCCAGGCGCGCAGCGAGAAAAACAAGGCCGTATATGCTTTCCAGCAACAGATTGAGCTAGTAAACAGGTTAGGAGCTGAGTTGACCGAGGAAAAGAAGAAGCGCGAACGTCTGGGGCAAGAGTTCAGAAGTTCCCATGACATGCTGGAAGCCAAAAAGAAGGCGCTTGACGCAGCACACCGAGAGATATCTTCTTGCAATAAGACTTGGAATGCTACACTCACCAACAACAAGAAGAGGGAAGATAAGCTGAAGCAGCAAATTTCCGACCTCGAAGAGAAGTTGAAGTCTAGCATCAAGAAGTGTGAAGAAGAAGTGATGAACCGGTATATTGTCCAGCATGCACTGAACAAGGCAATCAAATCCAGAGATGAAGCGGTATCCCAGAAGCGAAAGTTAGAAGATTGCTTCGGAGAAGCAACATGGGAAGAAACTGCTGAAGACGTACGCCGTGTCCTTAAGAAGAGAAACCAGCTTGTTGAAGGGCTGCTTGATCGACCAAGCCATCCGGAGACCAAGAAGTTGATAGAGGAGTACCAGACTTTTGGGAGGATCTGATCATTCCATTATTTGTATGCTTTATTTGCATAGTGCTGACCATCACCAGGATTGTTGGTTGAGGTCATGCCATCTTTGTACTCTCAGTGATATTGTACCCTGGGCTTATTGATTCTCTCTGCTATATATGAGGCTTTCTATGATTCAGCTCCGATATTCCTATTGTCAACACTGTCACTGCACCGGCACCTTCGCACTAGAACTGGGGGAATGAACTTCCCTAATGCACAGGCACATTGCATTGCATTCATATTCATCTTGCATAACAGGTAATATATGAATGGTGTCTTATCTCTTGCTCTGCATCAGGTACTTAACAGGATTCCAGATCAACATCCGCACCGCTATTCTACACGATCCAACTGTCGGAAAGTCATGGACCAGATTCAGAACGAGATGCAGGATGTACGCGAGAAGCTCGCCCTCTTCATGCAGACCATGGAGGCTATAGCAAAAGGGCAAGAGAACTTGCAGGCCATGGTCCAGCCTCTGTTGGCTCGCAACGCTGGTCATGGTAACGAAGATCATCAGTCTGTCCGGGTTGATACAGCTCATGGAGACGGCACCCCCACGCCAGTGGCTCCGCCTGTCGTCAATGTGACTGCTGCTAACGTCAACAACGCTACCGCTGCTGTGAATGGTAACGTCGGAGTTGGAAATGAAACTGCTGTCCATAACGCTGGGCTGGGTGATGTCAATGTGGGAGATAATCTCGGAGGCAATGGCTTTGTCAACGCTGGGTTCGGATTCAACGATCAGGGATTCGACAATACTGGCAAGTATGGCTTTAATGCTCAAGGCTTTGGGCATGATGGTTATGGTATGGTCAATCAGGGCTACGGAGGTTTTGGAAACGGAAATGGTACTGGATTTATGGCTGGTGGTCCTGCTGGAGGTGTTCAAGGGTATGGCAACAGAGGCCGAGTTCCGGGGATGAATCAGGTCAGAGCTGGACGTAATAATGCATATGATGGATACGGGGCTGGAAACGGTATGTGGCAAGAGGATCAACAGGAGGACGCCTTCTCTGGAGGGGGTTTTGAAGGGTCGATGGATGATTCTCAAAAGATTAGAATGCTGGAAGAGCAAATGAAAGGAGTCCTAAACCAGAGTGCTGTGGGTCTGGACATGGCAACAATGGGCTTGGTACCTGGGCTGAGGGTGCCAATCAAGTTCAAAGCGCCTGCGTTCGATAAGTACAAAGGAGATACATGTCCGAAGGTTCATGTACGAGCTTATTACAGAAAGATGTCTGCATACTCCACTGACGAAAGAATGCTCATGCATTTCTTTCAGGATAGTCTATCGGGTCCTTCCTTAGAGTGGTACATGGGGTTGGAGCCCACTGATATCAAGACTTGGAAGCAATTAGCAGAGGCGTTCGTAGCCCATTACAAATATAACAGTGACCTGGCACCCAATCGGGTCCAGTTGGCCGGGCTTTCGCAGAAGAAGGGGGAGAGTTTTAAAGAGTACGCGCAAAGGTGGCGCGATATGGCTGCCAGGGTTCGTCCTCCTGTGGAAGATAAAGAAATGAACGACATGTTTGTTGGCACATTCACCGGGCTGTTTCATGATATGTTGTTTCATACGTCTCTGGCTAGTTTTTCAGACCTGATTCTGATGGGTGAAAAGATTGAGCGGAACATTAAGCAAGGAAAGTTCCAAGTTGACGAGTCAGCTGCATCCGGCAGTAATAGGAAAGCTTATGGTGGGCGCCGTCAGGGCGAAGCTAGCGCGGTATTTGGAGGCCGAGGCCGAGGCCGAGGCAGGGGAAGAAATCAATATCGTCAGCCGCAGCAAGTGTCGAGTGTCACCATCCCGTATCAACAACAACCAATCCAGCAACAACAACCGGTTCAGCAGCAACCAATGCCACAACAGCAGCAGCCTCAGCAGGGGGCACAGCAAGCTCAGAGAAAATTCCAGAGTGGTAAGCCGAGAAGGGTGTTCGAGAAGCCTCCCTCTAACTATGCTGATTTATTGCAGACCTTGTTGGGATTGAATCTGGTAGAGAAAAGAACCTTGGCACCGATAACGGGAACTCCCCCGTTCGGCTATGATGCAAATAGGCGCTGCGAGTTTCATTCTGGGGCCCCGGGCCATGATATTGAAGGTTGTCATGCTTTTAAGCACGTTGTGCAGGATCTCTTGGACAACAAGTCTATCAACTTCGGAACGACCGGTGCGAATATAGTCCAGAAACCCATGCCTAATCATGGGGCGAACGCCGTGCTGACTGAGGAAGGTCTGAATCTGATTATGAATGTTGAGGATTTAAAGACGCCGCTGAGCGAAATAAAAAGCCGACTGTTGCAAGGAGGTGTGTACCCGGGTTGTAATGAGTACTGCTTAGATTGTTGGGCCCTATCTGGGGGGTGTGAGGATTTGAAGAAAGGCATTCAGGCCTTGATTGATGAAGGTATATTGCAGTTTGATAGAACAGCAATTGATGAGCCGGCAGGGGCAGTAGTGGATAATCGGAGTGATGTTGCCACAGTGACAATTCCTAGGAAGACGATCACTATTTCAGCACCAGTTCAGCGACCACCGATTACTATAACTAAAGCCGGGCCAATCCCGTATGAGAACACGAGAGCAGTCCCATGGTCGTATGGGTTGGAGGTGTATTGTGACGGGATTAAAATCGATGTTAACAAGCAGTCAGCGGAGATTGTGGATAATGTTGTGGGCTCAGGAGGCATGACGAGGAGCGGCAGGATCTTTATATCTCCTGAAGTGGAGGCTGAAAGGCTAGCGAAAGGAAAGGGGAAAGCGGTGGAGAATGTTCCGGTACAAGCAAATGAAAAAGAAGCAGCGTCTAAAGATGTAGAGGAATTCATGCGCTTGATTCGGAAAAGCGATTATAAAATCGTGGAGCATCTGCAGCAAACGCCATCCAAAATATCTATTCTGTCATTGCTGTTGTGTTCGGAAGCCCACAGGAACGCTTTGCTGAAAGTCCTGGACACTTCTTTTGTACCACAGGATGTCTCCGTGAACCAGCTAGAAGGAGTATTGGCACATGTAAATGCGGGCCACAGTCTGGGCTTTACTGATTTCGACTTGACTCCGAAAGGAAGGGATCATAATATGGCATTACATGTATCTGTTGAGTGCAGAGGGTCGACAATGTCGCACGTATTGGTTGACACCGGGTCGTCTTTGAATGTGCTGCCTAAGAAGGCTATGATGAAGCTGGATGTTCGAGGAATTTTGTGCACACCAAGTGATTTGGTAGTCAGAGCGTTTGACGGCACGCGGAGAACAGTCTTCGGATCGATTACATTGCCTCTGCAAGTGGGGCCGGAAGTGTTTGCAACGGAGTTTTATATCATGGATATACAGCCTGCGTATAGCTGCTTGCTGGGAAGACCTTGGATTCACGGGGCAGGGGCAGTCACGTCAACCCTGCATCAGAAGTTAAAGTATATGGTCGGAGACAGTGTAGTCACCGTGTGCGGAGAAGAAGACATCCTGGTCAGCCATCTATCTTCGTTTAAATATGTGGAGGTCGACGGGGAGATCCACGAGACGCCATGCCAGGCATTCGAAGGTTTGCGCATAAAGGACAAGGGTCCCAGGCCAAGCAAAGTGCCAGAGATAGCTGTTTCTTCGTATAAAGAGGCTCAAGCGCTAGTGAAAGCAGGAGAAGCCAAAGGCTGGGGCAAAGTATTGGACATTCCTGTGAAAATGGACCGGTTCGGACTGGGGTACCGACCGTCGTCATCAACTCCTTCCGTGGGGGCCCCTCATTTCAGAAAGTCAATCACCATCTCTGCCAGTGGAGTATGCCATGAATCTGTCAATGCTGCTTCAGAGTCCGATGAAGGGGACAGCGACTGTGATATGGATGCCTGGATTCAGCCAAGCACGCCAGGACAAGGACTGTGCAACTGGTCTATTCAGGAGCTTGTTCCTGTGACTTTTAAACAGTAATGCTTTGCTTTATTAATTGTTGAATAATCTGATGTCTTGCCCGGGGCATCGGGATTTGCTTAGGGCTGTGTTGTTATAAACATTGCTTCGTTAATCATTAAATAAATGGCGTTTTTTTCATGTGTAAATACTGTAATCCCTGTCTTTCTTGTTTTGTATTTTTCAATAAAATGGCAATGTGATTATCCGCTTTATACGCATTTTGAAGCACTTAACCCGCTCTTTTGCAGGATAACATTTTCAGATGACATCTTTGAGCCGCCTATGACTCGTCCCGACTTCGAGCACCCGGTATTCCAGACCGAAGAAGAGGTTGTCGAAGATAGCGACGTTCCTGAAGAGCTGTCTTGGTTGGTGAAACAAGAGGAAAGAGCCATTCTGCCTCACGACGAGGTTATCGAAATTATCAATTTGGGGTCGGAAGGGGTTGAGAAAAATATTCGTATCGGAGCCGCACTGCAGAGTGATATCAAGCGAAAACTGGTTGAAATGCTCCGAGAGTATAATGATGTATTCGCTTGGTCGTATCAAGATATGCCAGGGCTCGATACAGATATGGTTGTGCATCGTCTGCCACTGAAAGAAGACTGCCCGCCTGTCAAACAAAAACTTCGCAGAACTCGCCCAGATATGGCAATGAAGATCAAAGAGGAGGTTCAGAAACAGTGGGACGCTGGGTTCCTGGCTGTGACGAAGTATCCCTCATGGGTTGCTAACATCGTGCCAGTGCCAAAGAAAGATGGCAAGGTTCGAATGTGCGTGGATTATAGAGATTTGAATAAAGCAAGCCCAAAAGACGATTTTCCACTTCCTCATATTGACGTATTAGTTGATAATACCGCTCAATACTCTGTATTCTCTTTCATGGATGGCTTTTCAGGCTATAATCAAATTAAAATGGCGCCAGAGGATATGGAGAAGACTACTTTCATAACGCCTTGGGGAACATTTTGCTATAAAGTGATGCCCTTTGGTTTGAAAAATGCTGGGGCAACGTATCAGCGTGCGATGACAACTCTCTTTCATGACATGATGCATAAAGAGATTGAAGTTTATGTTGACGATATGATTGCCAAATCCCAGACGGAGGAAGAGCATCTGGTGAATCTGTTGAAGTTGTTTAAAAGGCTTAGGAAGTTCAGGCTGAGGCTGAACCCTAACAAATGCACCTTCGGGGTGAGATCGGGTAAACTGCTGGGGTTTATAGTAAGCGAAAGAGGAATAGAGGTCGATCCTGCTAAAATAAAAGCGATTCAAGAAATGCCGACGCCTAAAACAGAGAAAGAGGTGCGCGGGTTTTTAGGGAGATTGAACTACATTGCCCGGTTCATATCTCACCTAACTGCCACGTGTGAACCATTATTCAAGTTGCTAAAGAAAGATCAAGCTATAACGTGGAACGATAATTGTCAAAAGGCGTTCGATAAAATAAAGAAGTATCTGCAGGAGCCTCCTATTTTGATACCCCCGGTGGCAGGGAGACCCTTGATAATGTATTTGACGGTTCTTGAGGGAAGCATGGGTTGCGTTCTCGGTCAACACGACGAGACGGGGAGAAAAGAGCATGCGATCTACTATCTGAGTAAGAAATTTACAGACTGTGAATCTCGATACTCAATGCTGGAGAAAACTTGTTGCGCGCTAGCCTGGGCCGCCAAGCGTCTGAGGCAGTACATGCTGAATCATACAACCATGCTCATCTCGAAGATGGATCCAATCAAATATATATTCGAAAAGCAGGCGTTGTCAGGTAGAATTGCCCGGTGGCAGATGATCTTGACTGAATACGATATTCAATACGTCTCGCAAAAAGCGATAAAGGGGAGTGTGCTGGCTGAGTATCTGGCGGAGCAGCCTATTGAAGAGTACCAATCAATGAGATTCGATTTTCCTGACGAGGATATCATGTATCTCAAGATGAAGGATTGTGAAGAGCCGTTACCAGACGAAGGACCAGAGCCGGGGTCCAAATGGCAGATGATATTTGATGGAGCTGTGAATGCTTACGGTAGCGGAATAGGGGCAATTATCACTACGCCGCACGGGTCGCACATCCCGTTTACTGCCCGATTGACCTTTGCTGTTACCAACAATGAGGCCGAATACGAAGCTTGTATAATGGGGCTTGAAGAAGCCATTGATTTGCGAATCAAACATTTAGACGTATACGGAGACTCAGCTCTGGTAGTGAATCAGATAAAAGGGGAATGGGAGACACGTCAGCCCAATTTGATACATTATATGAATTATGCAAGGAGGTTGTTGCCTTTCTTCGACAAAGTTGAATTGCATCATGTGCCGCGGGCAGAGAATCAAATGGCTGACGCCCTTGCCACTTTGTCTTCCATGTACAAGGTCAATTTCTGGAACGAAGCTCCCCAGATCACTATCTCTCGGTTAGACAGGCCAGCTTATGTATTTGCTATTGATGAAGCGTCTGATGGCAAACCGTGGTATTTTGATATCCTTAATTTCCTGAAGAATAAAGAGTATCCGGCTGGGGCATCCAGTCAAGATCAGAAGACTCTCAGGAGATTAGCGGGTAATTTCTATTTGAACCCGGATGGCGTCTTATACAGAAGAAACCACGACTTGGTGTTGTTGCGTTGTGTAGACGAGAAAGAGGCAAAGCTTCTTATGGAGGAAATTCACGAAGGTGCCTTTGGCACGCATGCTGGTGGGCATGCTATGACGAGAAAGCTGCTGCGGGCAGGTTATTTTTGGCTGACGATGGAAACTGATTGTTTCAAGTTTGCGAGAAAGTGCCACAAGTGCCAAATTTATGCTGACAAAATACATGTGCCTCCGAGTCCTCTGAATGTGATGTCATCTCCATGGCCATTCTCGATGTGGGGAATCGATATGATTGGAAAGATCGAGCCGACGGCTTCTAACGGGCATCGGTTCATCCTAGTAGCAATCGATTATTTCACCAAGTGGGTGGAAGCGGCGTCTTACGCAAACGTAACGAAGCAAGTGGTGGCTAGATTCATCAAGAGAGATATCATTTGCCGATATGGGATTCCCGAGCGGATAATCACGGATAATGGTTCTAATCTGAACAACAAAATGATGAAGGAGCTCTGTCAGAATTTCAAGATCGAACATCACAACTCCTCCCCTTACCGACCCAAGATGAATGGCGCTGTCGAAGCGGCCAATAAGAATATCAAGAAAATCGTCCAGAAAATGGTGGTGACTTATAAAGATTGGCATGAAATGCTACCTTTCGCTTTGCACGGTTATCGTACGACGGTACGCACATCAACCGGGGCAACTCCGTTCTCGTTGGTATACGGAATGGAAGCGGTATTACCATTGGAAGTTGAGATCCCTTCTCTGAGGGTATTGCGAGACGTTCAGCTGGACGAGGCAGAATGGGTAACGAACAGATTGAACCAACTGAGTTTGATGGATGAGAAGAGGCTAGCTTCTCTGGCATACGGTCGTTTGTATCAAAGACGAATGAAGAAAGCGTACGACAAGAAAATACTTCCGCGAAGCTTTCAGACGGGCGACCTTGTGCTGAAAAGGATTCTCCCGCCGCAGGCAGATCACAGGGGCAAGTGGACCCCCAATTACGAAGGGCCATACGTCGTCAGTAAGGTCTTTTCAGGAGGAGCTCTGTTGTTGTCCACCATGGACGGGGAAGACTTTGCGTCACCTGTGAATTCGGACGCAGTAAAAAAATACTTTGCTTAAAATAGACCCGCTGGACAGAAAAAAGAGAGTCCAGGCAAAAATGGGGCATCCTGGCGAACCAAAAACAGAATGAAAGGTTCGGGCAAAAGTTAGGGATAAAATTGAAAAAATGTACACCCGCGAAGTTGAAAACCTACACTGGGCGGCTTCGGCAAAAAGGGTATCCCGGTGAACTGAAAACCCGTAAAGGGCGGTTCACGCAAAAGTTAGGGATGAGAAAAGCAAATGACTGCGGTCCGAATTTGATATTCAATGAGCATCAGTGCGGGAGAATATGTTTGAGGAGTCAGTTATCGGATACAACCTCTTCAGAAGTAGGGATACCGGGAAAGTATAAGAGTCGGACGAGTCATGGGAGGATCAGTTCGTGGTGTTCATCTGCATCCAGTTGCCGACATGTGTACAAAATTTAATTTGTCCATATTTATGCTTCTTGTGAATACTTGCATACTTGTATATTTGCTTTGCGTAGCTTCCTCTTTTCAGGAGTTACATCCCGTGTACAAAAAACTCCGCCCATTCAGGGGCCCAATCAATGAAAATGTGTTATTCAGTACTTGATGATTGTTGTTTACTGTTTTGCGCATGATAAAACGCCTAAGTTTGATGAAACTAGCATGAGTACAACATCGCTGGCCCTTGCCAACAATTGTTAAAGCTTTGAATTAACTGAGTGTAACGTCACTAACCTGAATCGATTTGATTGCACAGGCTTGT
This sequence comes from Lathyrus sativus, assembly GCA_963859935.3. NCBI lineage: Eukaryota > Viridiplantae > Streptophyta > Magnoliopsida > Fabales > Fabaceae > Lathyrus > Lathyrus sativus. Next base: position 105,476,578 of record OZ012737.1, read on the forward strand.
CGTGTCTTGTTTGTGTTGTTGCAGGTTTCATAACCATACGAGGAAAATGATCAAGAGATGGTGATAACGAAAGACTCGATCTTCACGCAGGTCATGCATGTTCTTCCTGAAGAAGGATAGGATTCCCAGCTAGCCATAGCTTATCCAAAGGACGTGCTCCAGAGAAGTTAATCGACCTCAGCAGAGTTTAGTGATTCTGAGATCGTAAGGCTGTATTCAGACAGGTTCATCTCCCCCCGTAGGGTCAGGCATTCTCCCCCAGCGGAGTCAGTTAATGTTCCCTTAGAGAATTATCCTCTCTCCAGCGGAGTTCTCTTTTCAGTAAATGTTCTTTCCTTCCAGTGGAATTCGAAGATCAAGACTCTCCCCAGCAGAGTTGATGTTGGGTCCTGTCATTTATTTTGTCAGAGATACTGGTGATATCGGTTCACATTCCAGCAGAAAGTCCGATCGTGCTGTGCGCATCTGCTATTCCTCAGCAAAGTCATATTCCCCAGCAGGGGGTTACTTCAACAAGACGTGTGGTTTGAGTTCCCAACTTCCCAGCAGGGTCGACTTCACCCTACCAGCATTTATTTTGCCGGAATAATTTTGTAGCATCAGGCTATCCCCGGCGAGTCGGCGTTATCCTTCCAGCATTTATTTTGCTGAAGCAGTTCTTGTATTCTAGCAGTTCAGGTGGGGAGAGCTCTTGCTCAAATAAATTACCAAACAGTCAAGATCTCGGCAGGAGATATTCAATGATAATGTCAGTTTCGGCGGTATACCCCCACAGAGTTATAATGATAAAACTCTCTTTGTCTCCAGCAGAGTCATTTATGCAAAGGTCCCTTATTTTCCCCAGCCAGAGTGGCCAGGATAAGAATCTCCTTATTCCCAAGCAAAGTTCGTTTGTCATCAACGAGTCGCATGAATCAGAATTTCAGAGACCACCGCCGGTTATCAGAGCAGGCGTCCGATAGTTGGTTTTCAGACATCCCCAGTAGAGTTCATCTCGAAGTCGCTGTCACGTCAGTGCTGAGCAGTTTGTGGGTAAGGATCATTGAAGAATTAAGTCCTGACGTGGACCATTTACTCCTAGAATGACGGGATTTCTTCAGAAGGGGGCGTCCTAACGTGGACAGGTTTGTTTTACCGGATTGGTAAGGTGCGTTAATCCTGACGTGGATAGATTCGGTCTCTCGAAATTTGGAGAAAGGGAGGTCATGACGTCGACAAAAGATTGGTTACTCTTCGTGTTGGTATCCTGACGTGGATCATTTGTTTTCAGCAGATATCTTTATTCGTAATAGTGAAAGGTGTGTCCTGACGTGGACAAGTTTGTAGTTCTTTGTGATGACAAGATACAAGAATCCTGACGTGGACAAATTTATCCTTCTTCGTGTTGTTGGCGAAGTGTAAGTCCTAACGCGGATATTTCCCCAGTGAGTCGAAGGTGTGAGTCCTTACGTGGACAAGTCTTATTTCCTCAGTGAGTCGAAGACGCCTGAGTCCTTACGTGGATAAATCAAGACGAGATCAGTGTCCTAACGCGGACAGATCAAAGAGATTATTATTCCTAACGTGGAAAGATGTAGTCCTTACGCGGACCTATCAACAGAAGTGATTCCTAACGTGGAAAGACGGAGATTCCTAACGCGGAAAAGATGGAGTCCATACGCGGACGTGTCAGAAGATAGTTTCCTTACGTGGAAATGACAGTATTCCTGACGTGGAAAGAGATGATTCCTTACGTGGAAAAAGATAGTTTCCTTACGTGGAAAAATGAGTCCTGACGCGGACAAATCGAGAAAGAGTTGGTATTCCTTATGTGGAAAGATCAGAGTCCTTACGTGGGCGTATCAAGAGCTTTCCTTACGTGGAAGAAAAATGGTTTCCTTACGTGGAAAGACGAGTTTATTCCTTACGTGGAAAGATTGAGTCCTCACGCGGACATATCAAGATTGATTCCTGACGTGGAAAGAAATGGATTATTCCTGACGTGGAAAGAGAGTTTAGTCCTGACGCGGACAGATCGAAGAAGATATTCCTAACGTGGAAGAGGGAAGTTAGTCCTTACGTGGACAGATGCAAGAAAAGTAGAGTCCTGACGTGGACAAGTTCAGAAATAGTTGTATTCCTTACGTGGAAAGATCGGAGTCCTGACGCGGACATGTCAAATGGCATTGGAGTCCTTACGTGGACAGATTGATATAGTTTCCTAACGCGGAAAGAAGATTGCTTCCTAACGTGGAAAGATAAAAGCGTTACTCCTAACGTGGACGATGTGATTCCTAACGTGGACAGGTGTTACTCCTAACGTGGAAGAATGTTATTCCTAACGTGGATGATTCAGTTTATGGAAATACAGACGAGGTATCCCCAGCGGAGTTGCCGAGATTTTTCTGGGTTAACAGTAAGTGGAGTCCTAACGTGGACAAGTTTTAGTTGAGATTTCTTCGTATCGACGACAGACAGAGTCCTCACGTGGACAAGCAAGCAGTCTGGTATGACAAAATCCTCTTCAGAACGATGAAGACAATCCCCAGCACGGTCGTGCGAGATCAGTGGGTTACTCTAACAGTCAGATTCAGCTGATGAATGTCATTCCTCAAGCAGGAGCGCAGTTTATTTCTGCGGTTGGCAAATTTCTGGTTTCACTAGTATTCAACCGTCTCGTACCGCGAATGTCTGAAGGCTCCGGGCTCTTCATCCAATCGGGTCCAAGTCGCTTGAATAGGGGCAGCTGTTGCACCCTAAAATTTGCCCAACCTTATTCCTTGGTTTATGTTTCATCATCATTAGCATTTGCATATAGAGTCATGTACATAGACTAACCATCTGCATAGCATAAGCATAGCAAGTCATTCAACAGGGGACCAATCATTATTTTCATCTCTAGAGGCCTAGCAAGAGGTTATTATCCTAATTCCATCCTACTCAAGTCATCAGGAAAGAATTTGAAAGCAAAGAGTTCAGCAGATCAAGCCTTGAGTCTATCTCCTAGCTGAGGGTATCTGAGGATCAACAAGAGGGTTGTGTGCTGTGAAGTGGAGACATGGAGAGCATCTAGACATCTTGAGAGACTTATAAAGTCATTTGGAGAAGAAAACAAGTCATTGATGAAAGCACAAGAGCTACAGTTGAAGGCAGTCAACTAGGGTTTCATCTGGGTCAACCCTAGGTCAACCCTAGGTCAGTTGACTGGTTTAAAAGAGCATTCAAGGCTATTGGAGAGGTGTGGGGTTCATCATTTGACATATGAAGAATGATATGGAGATATGACAAGGAGAATTCAAGAGAAATCAAGGAGAAGAGGAGTTACTAAATTAGGGTTTCTCTGTAAAATCCCCTAGTTTAGGTCAAATTTCCAAGCAAGATAAGTCAAAATGCTAGCTTCAAATGGCTTCTTGGCCAACATGAAACTTGTAGAGGATCTCAAGACCTTTAATTTGAGTGGTGGAAGACCTCAAGGAGATTTATAGAACTCAAGTTATGGTCCTTGCAAGTTACAGGTCATCTGGGGTGTCTGAATTTTTGTCTGTGAAAGTGACTTGACTTCCAAGCAATTTTTGCCCCTCAAGGAGATTTCAAATGAATTCTTGGTCAACATAAGAATTGTTCCTCATTGTCTTAGCTTTCTAGAATGGTATGGTATGCCTTCATATGATGTGTATAACTCAACTTATGGTCTTGGCAAGCAAAGGGTATTTTGGGCATTTGTGAATTACAGGTCATTTTAACCTATACCCAAAACTCATACAAGGAGGCCTCAAATGGAAAAACTTACAACATCAAACTTGCTCCAAATGGGATTTTAAGTCTAGAAAGAAGGTCACAAGTTATTGTAGAAGCTCATAGCATGGAGTTGCATGATTGGTCAAAATATGAACTAAAAAGGCTTATAAAGTGAATGATTTCAAAGTGAAAAATGGTTTGAGAGATTTATAAGTCCAAATGGAGACTTCCAATATATGATTTTGAATGGAAAAACAATTCTAAGAACAATGGTTCACACACTTTTTTGAGTTTAGAAGGAAAAAATGAAGTTATCCATGGTTGCTTACCTTTTAAGAAACATAATCAAAATGAGCCAAAGTTTGAAAACAAGGGAATGTGCAAGATGGATCTAGAATGTACCATTGGGGTCTATATATTCATGAAAGATGAAGTTGGCAAGTGTTGGCCTCATTTGCACCAAGAATTCCACAAGATTTCTCATTCTTTCTTCAAAAGTTTCATTCCAAATCTCTCAAATTCTTCATCAATCTTCATCAAGATCAATTCAATTTTACTCCATCATCATCTTAGATCATAATTGAAGCAAGGTTTTGGTAGTTCTCATCCATTTTCGAGTGCTTCTTTCATCAACATCAAAATCACAAGTTCAAGTGAATTGCATGATTCAAGCAAGGAACCTCCAAAATTGTGCATACAGAATTGAGTATTGAATTGGTGAATCAAGATCCAAGTCTCAAAAGCTTCATATCTTCCATTTCCATAGCTGTTTTCAAGGTTTCTCATCAGGTAAGTTTTCCTTCGATTTGCTTAATTCAGTTAGTTTCACGTGATTTTATTAGCTTAGACTTAATCTAGGTGGTTAGGAGATTAAGCTAGATGAATTTGGAACGATTTGGTGATGGTTAGTGACAGGTGTAACAATCTGTTAGTGCTTATATCTCTTAGGTTACGCCATTAGAATCTTAGATCGATAGTGTAGGTTAATCACCTTTGTGCATAGATCAGATTATGGTAAGTTTGAGGGAGAATGGTGATGGTTCATATCAGTGCATTTCAATGGTGGCCAGTATGTGATTCAATCGGATTTGTTGTTGTGGTGAGTTTCAAGATAAGCTGATGCCCTAGGATTGTAGAGGGGGAGGTCCTGAGTAAATTTCATGTTTATGGCATGTTGATTCGTGGCTTGGAGATGGAGAACAGAGAGGTGGAATGTAGTTCGTGCATGAGCTCGCATGGCAGAAACCCTAGGTTCAGGTTGAATGGAGGAAGAAGAGATAATCATAGCCGTTCATTGTGGTTTGGACTCTTGACTTTTGGCGCGATCCAATGGCTAGCATTTAATCTGAGCGTTTGGAGGGAATTGAGCCTTGGCCAAAACGCACCGTTTCATTAATTGAAACGGGCGGGCCTGAGTTGAATTTTGTTATCCCCACCCCCGTGTTAAGCCCAACTCAGATATGAACGTGTTTCTGCTACTATTCTTACCCCCAGCGCGTTGTATTATTTCTTTGGAGTCTGAGTGTTTTCTGGGCCTTAGTAAAAGGCGCTATCTGCACCCCCATTATGTGGCCCATCCTGGATTCAACTGCGCGTAGTTACTATTCATACCCCCTCTTTCTCATTTAATTCAATTTTATTTTCTTATTTCATTTTAATATTTTAGCAATTTCATAAATTCATAAATAATTCATAAAAAATGCATTTTAATCCATTCTTTTTACAATATTTTCTTTAAAATGTCTAGAATATTATAGTAAAATAAAATTTCATTTTTAGTTTTATTTCATATTTTTTCCATATTTTCTAAATAAATGTCATATTAAATAGTTCATTTCATGCATCATTTTTATGATTTTTGTTCTCTCACATGCTTTAATCTTTTTTGATCATTCTTTTCATATTGTTTAGATGAGATATTCAACTTGTAGAAATATTTTAGTTCCCATTTTTAGAGGTTAATTTTAGGTGATTAATAAATGCTTGAATATCATGAGCAAAACTAGGGTTTTAGGTGACAACTTAGGAGTTTGATTTCATTCCCCTTAGGACTTAGGATTTAAATAGATTAGTTATGGGACTATATGGGTTATGGGTAGTTATTAGATCCCTTAGAGAACAGTTAGGATTCCCCTACTGCTATTATTACTGTCTGTATATCTGATGTCTGGTGTGGTGTGCCCTCTGGGGTTTATTGATTGTTTGTATGGGTATTGGGTTTGTTTGGGGCCCTGGGGAAGCTGAAGATTTGTGAAGATGAAGCTATTGGAGATTCAAAGATTGAAGATCAACTGTCAGAGTTGAGGAGGAGTTTCTTGCTAGCAGATGCTGAGGAACTAGGGCTTAGGAGCTAGGCAGAGCTCTAGATTAGAAAGCTTGTTTCTCAAACATGGATTGCCTTGTCTGCATCCATTCTTCTCTGTGATTCAGAGTCTCTCTAAGATACTCACCCCCTTCCCTTGGAAGGCTTGGTGATAGTATCTATGAGATAGAACTCTTGAGAGAAAATGTCTTTTGTGTTAGAAGCAGTTTGTTCACCACCTTTGGTAGTCAACTGATTGCTTAACACCCATTCACTCTTGTGACTAATCCCTCATCCTGGAGGTTTAAGCTTGAAGAAAAGCCATTGCAGATGGAAGACTGATGATCAAAGCCCTTGCCTGAAGGTCATGAAGATGGAGATTGATGCTTGTTGAAGCCTGTAGCTGATTGGAGATTACTTGAAGCCAGATGTTGATTCAGAGCTGCTGATGCTGTTTCTTTTGCTGTTGTATTTTATTGCTGATGTATTGATTGGTTTTCTGGACTGTATTGTTTGCCGTCTACCCTGCTGGGTTGAAAGTGAAGTCTGTTCACTTTCGCCTATTGTTTTCTAGGTTCGAGGTTGAGTGGTACTCCCTTGCCTCGCTTGTACTGTTGCATCCATGCATTTTACTGCTTTACTGTATATATCTGATATTGTTTCTGTTTCTGCCTATCCCGTAGGATCTCTGTTTCTCTCTGTGCAAGAGAGGAGCATGATAGACACTAGGTCTTAACCCATGCATGATAACATTAGGTTAGTTTGTTTCCCTTCGCAACCGTAGGTTAGAGTTCTGTCTCTTTCTTTCTCAAAACAAACAGAAAAACACATAAAGATTTCAAACCCAATAAAAGACACTTCTTCCGTAAAAGAATGTGAACTCATCAAGACGTCATTTTTGTCCTCTTGGACTGTTAATCAGAAAAACCTTTTTTCAGAAGGAATAAAATCAATCAAGGCAAGCCTGTGTCTTCCGTGGCCCGAACTACGTTTGCTCTGATCTTTCATGCTGTATGAAAGTACGTAGGCATAGGATACGATATCCTAGCGAGCAACCTTCCCCTCCTTTCCCGTAGGTAGGCGAACTACGTTGACTCTGATTTCTCGTTCCAGGCGGGAATACGTAGGCATAAAGTGCGATACTTTGCCGAGTCATTTTTATTTTCATTTTATTTTCTTTTTAACCCTTGACCTATAGTTTAGATAGAATAACAATCCATACCCGAAAACAAGCGTGGATCCCGTCGAGTACGACGGACGTGAGGGGTGCTAATACCTTCCCCTTGCGTAACCGACTCCCGAACCCAGGTTTTGGTTGCGACGACCATACCTTTCCCGTGTTGTGCGAGGTTTACTCTGAGCGTTTCCTTTCCCTCCCGTGGGATAAATAACGCACGGTGGCGACTCTTCTGTTCAGCCGGCGCCGATTTTCGCAGTAGCGACACTCATCTCCATGTTTGATTCCTTGCTGTGATGCATTTAGGATAGAGCTTCATGAATAGATACTCTTATTTAGGTGCATGATTGCATTAAAGGCCGAGACGCGTTTGTGGCGGCCGATGCCCCACACTATTTCCTCCCTTTGCTTGGTTGTTTAACTGCTTTCATACTTGCCTCTGATTGTTTGCATTGAAGGTTGAGGTGATCCTCCCTTGCTTGTGTGTTCTTTTTCTTTTATGTTTGCATTAGAAGTTGAGGTTTCCTCCTTCTGCTTATGCTGATGCATTGCATGTTTATCCATGTTCTTATTTCAATAGCTTGATAGTTGTATTCATCTGCTTAATGATTTTGCTTTGTTTCTGTTTCCCCTTTAACATGTCCCCTTAAGGCTCTCACTTCCTTTGATAAGGATACTGATGATAGAACTTTAGGATGAATCCATGTATGATAACAGTAGGGTAGATTCCCGTTTCAAACTCAACAATATGATGAATCCATTGCATCATAACAGTAGGATGCTTGATAGTTTCCCCTATAGAGTCCTCCCTTTTTCTCATCTCCAAACAACATTAAAACACATAATAAAGGCAAATTTATACCGTACGTTATGAGCCTTAAGCTATTTAGGAAGTGGTGATTGGGGGGCCTCTCCTTAATTACCTAGAGTGTTTAGTACATGCCCTTAGGGCGATGTGCAAGGCATTCGTTCCTAAGTTCTAGTCTCTAGTGCAGTATGAATTACAAACATTCATAAAAAACACTTCTTCTCGTAAAAGACAAAAACCAACATTCAAACCTCCTTTTGCCCCGTGGGCTCTTAATTCAAGGAAAACCTTTTCTGATGAAAATAGTGCTATTTAGCTTCAGTCCTACCGCAAACAGGCATTGTCCCTAACTGCTGGAACTGTTGTTTAACTTTACTCGGGTAAAAACAGATGAATTAAACCGGTGTTTTATTTTAGCCCGAACTACGTTCGCTCTGATTTCTCTGATGAGAATACATAGGCACAAGACACGGCGTCTTGGCGAGCAACCTTCCCCCATCACCCATAGTAGCCGAACTACGTTGACTCTGATTTCTCGTTCCATACGGGAATACGTAGGCACGAAGCCGCGATGCTTTGCCGAGTCACTTTTTTTTCCTTTTTTCTTTTGAGCCAGCCTTGATAGGTAGATAGATAAACAACCCGTCAGATAAACACAACAAGTGTGGATCCCGATGAGTACAACAGACGTGAGGGGTGCTAATACCTTCCCCTTGCGTAACCGACTCCTGAACCCAGACTTGGATGCGATGACCTTGTCTTTTCCTTTTCGCTAGGTTTGTTCCGATCGTTTCCTTTCCCTCCTTTGGGATAAATAACGATAGGTGGCGACTCTTCTGTCTTTGCTGGCACCTTTTTTCGCAGTAGCGACAACTGGCGACTCTGCTGGGGATCGAACCCCTATGCGAGTCAATCCTAGCGCTTGCGTGTTTATCTGTTGGGTTTGCATTTATTTATCGCACTTTACTTTCCTGCACTTTACTTTCAGTATAATATGATTATTTGATGTGCTGTTGTGGGAGGGAGATTCTGATGAGTGATAAGCCAGACCCAGGCTTGAGAGAAAACATAGCATTAGAGTGGAAATTAGTGGGGACCTGTTTGCTTAGCAAACACCAGTTTCCATGAAGTTCACACTCAGATGAGGTTCTCTTTGATGATTTCTTTTCTGGTCCTTAGGATTGGAATTGATTTTGGATCTGAGAATTGTCGATCCTGGGAACCGATCATTTGTGACTCAGCTAAGTGAGGCCTCTTCAGGGAGTGATGATGCCAAACCAGAAATGGTGAACGTATCATCATTTCTTGAAAGTCTGTGACGCTGAGAAACACATAGGATGCCATACCTGTGTCAGTGGATTAGGTCCATACCTGTGAGTGGGGCTGGGCTATGCAGGAAACCTTTACCTTCAGAAAACCTGGTTTTTCTTGACAGTGGATCAGTGTTATTGGTATCAGTTGGTTCTTATCAGAGCAGTGCAGGGTTTTGTTGAAGAAGAATCTTGATCCTTCTCACTCAACAGCACATCAATCTTGATCTCCTGCTTGCATCCTTAGCATTTGTATCCTTGCATTCTCATTTTGCATGTCATTAACGTGTGTCTGTGTTGCAGGTGCATATTTCCCATGGTTCTAGTGATCTTGTTCTGTACTGCTGACATGGAGACTCTGAATAAGACTATAACATACAAATTTCCCGCTCCAGACATTGGCCCTATACTAAAGTTGATTGCCTTGGCTGATAGTTCAGTGACTGAAGACTTCAGGAAGTCATATGGGAGATTGTTGAGATACGTTATCAAGCCCTCTGCACATGAGATCAGTGGCCTGTACACCCTGCTACAGTTTTATGATGCTCCTTTGAGATGCTTCGTGTTCCCGGACTACGTCCTAGCACCCACGCTGGAAGAGTACTCAGACTTTCTAGGCATTCCCATCAAGGATCAGATGCCTTATCATCATGTTGACACTGAGCCTAAGTTGGATGCATCTGAGTTGAACGGGGGATTGACTCAGAAAAATGGGATGTACGGTTTCCCTCTTTCTTTCCTGGTGGAGAAAGCTCAGAAATTCGCCAAGAATGGTTGTTGGATCGTGTTTAACGCCATTTTGGCCCTTTGCATTTATGGCACCATATTGTTTCCTAACTTGCCAGACTTTGTGGATGTTAATGCTTTTCACATTCTCGCCTCGGGAAACCCAGTACCCATTCTTCTTGGAGATGTGTATCACTCAGTCCATTATAAGAACAAGAACCGGAGGGGTAAGATCGTCTCTTGTTGTGTTCCTTTGCTCTACAAATGGTTTGCGGACCACATGCCAAAAGCAGGTCCTTTCATCTCTTCTGTAGGCACATCAGATTGGTCAGAACGCCTGATGTGTTTGACTGCTGAAAATATCACTTGGTTCGACAGGGATAGGCTGGGTACAGAGCTCATTTACAGCTGCAGTGGTTTTCCTAATATTCCCCTGATCGATAGAAAAGGGTGTATCAATTATAACCCGTCATTGTTGATTAGACAGTTCGGTTATGCATTGAAGGAGGCTCCTAGAGAAGATGAGATACGGGAATCTCTGTATCTCACCGGGATGTTAGATGTTGATACATTGGTTAAGCTTGATCATGCTTGGAGAAATCTTCATAGGAAAGGTAAATCTATGTTGGGGAAGAACAACAACAAAGCTTTTGATCCATACCTGGTTTGGGTTCGTGAGCGAGCCACAAAAGGTCTGATGCCTTTTCCTGCTGTGTGTCCTCCGGTGATCGAAGAGCCGACCATAGTGGACATCCAGAAATACAACCAGGTTCTGCGAGAGAAAGAAGAGTTAAGGAAAGCCAACGAAGAGCTAGAGAAAGAAATTTCCCAACTCCGAAGCGAGAGGAGCGAAACCGTGTATTCCTGCAAGAAGCAGACTGAATTGATAAACCACTTGGACGCCAGTTTGACCAAGGAGACTGATTCTAGAAAACGTCTTGGGTTATACCTAAAGGTTGTGCACAATGTGTTAACCACTAAAAAGAAAGACTTGAATAGAGCGTATCTGAAGATACCCAAATTCGAGACATTGTGGAACAATACTCTGACCAACCACAAAGAGCGAGAGGAGAAGCTGAAGCAGCAGATAGCCGAGTTGAAGATTCAGCTTGAGACCAAGGACAAGAAGATAGAGGCTGAAACATCACTTCGACGAGACATTCAATACAGATTGGTTGAAACCAAGGCAAATCTGAAGGATTGTCAACTCAGAGCTGACTCCAAGAGGTGCAAAATGGAAGATTGCTTTGGGGAGGGTGCTTGTGAGGACTTTTCCAGAAATCTCCAGGATACCATCAGGCAGAGGGATTTGCTGATTCGGGGTCTGCTCACCAAGCCTGACCATCCCACTACGAAGAAGTTATTGGAAGATTTGCGTGCCCGTAGCTGCACTTGATTTCTTTATATTTCTTTGTATCTTTTATGCATTGATATGCTGACCACCACCAGGCTTGTTGGATGGGGTCACACTTGTTGCTTCAATTGTATTCGATTACAGTTGTACGCTGCCTGCGAGAGCTTTTCAGATATATATGAGGTTTTCTTTCCATGATTGGATGTTAGACTTTATTTGTCTTGGAAACTAGAATCGGGGGAATTTCCCCAAGGCACAGACACACGTTTGCATTTGCATAATCATTTTGCATAGCATGTGCCTCTGGCTTATTTACCTAACCCTCTGTGTTTTACAGGTTTATTTCAGGATTGATCGCAAGCCGATTCATCGGAATTTTACCAGAGCTAACCAGGTCAGAGTGATGGAACAGGTACAAGCGGAACTGAAGGACGTTCAGAGCCAGCTTGGGCAATTCATGAAGGACATGCAAGCGTTGTGTTGGAATCAAGATGCGCTCAAAGAGGAGAACAACCAGCTGAAGAGTCAGGTGGGTTTGATGGAAGAAGTGTTAAGGAATGTACTCAAAAGAGAATGTGAGTAAATGCCCGAAGCTGCAGCCAGCATACTTGCTCCACAGGTGTCCGAAGAACCTGCACCAAGGCATGATAGGCCTAAGAGACCCTCTACACAGCTTGAAGCTCAGGATTATCCCCGTCAGTGACCATTTCCGGTTTCTCAGGACAACCTTAGAAGGTATGGTAAAAGGATGAAGCTACCTGACAGAATCTTCGATGAAATCCCGATGGATTATGCTCAATTGGTGCAACTCTTGCTCCAACTTTAATTGGTTGAACCTCGAACTTTGGCTCCATTGACTGGACAGCCTACCACCAGGCTATGATGCGGGCGCCCATTGTGAGTTCCACTCCGGGGCATAACATAGAAAACTGTAGAGCTTTTAAGCATCAGGTTCAAGACTTGCTAGACTCGAAAGCGATTGAATTTGTTCCAGGAGGCATGAATGTATCAGGAATCGATATTCCTATTCCCCCACCTGAAGCTGTAAAGGGTCCGGGGTATATCCTGGAATCGTTGGAGTCGGAATCCCCTTGTCCGCAGCAGTTGCTGGTTCCTGGGCCAAATCTGAGGATGACAGTGCCTGAGCATAAGGAATGTCTCGACCAATACCAGCAGTCTCATGTTTCTCAACAACAAGATTATTGTCAGCGCCATAATCAGAATAGGCCTCGCAGCAACAATCTGAAAAGAAGGAATGCTCTCCTTCATCCAGTGCCTATGACACCCAGTCAGCTGCTGCCGCATCTAATTCAATATTTATTGGTGGAGCCCAAGCTGCTCAAACCGGTGCTAGAGTCGTACCCTCCCGGGTATGATCCCAGTGCCCGATATGGATATCATGGGGGATCCATGGGGCATTCTTCTGAGGATTGCGAGGCTTTCCAAGCCAAGGTACAACAATTGATGGACATAAGGTGCATATCCTTTCTAGAGGGAAGGCTGATCATACACGTCAATTGACCATCTATTTGAGTCTGAAGACGTCAAGGGTCGCTCCCCTCAGCAGCAAATCAGTGTGAAAGCCCAGTTCCTAGAAGCTGGCAATCTGCATTTTATCATGACATTTCTTTACATTTGTAGTTTCTTTCCTGTTTAATTGCAAATTTCGTTTGTAAAGCTTGTTGTTTTCAATTGATATTGATAAATGAAATAAATATGCATGTTTTTGAATAAATCCATTCGTGTTTGCTCTATTGCTTTCTTTTATTTCAAACGCTTGTTTAAGTGAAATCTGGGGAGGATGACGAAAAATTGAAAGAAGTGAGCTTCCGATTGTATGCTTTTGAACAAAGAACCTGTTGATGATGTACATGCATTGTTTCAGATCCCAAACACCGGAGATATAAGGAAGATAATCCCTTGTTAACCCCTTTAAGCTGAGTAGTAGGAGTTTCTTTCTAAAGATGGAAAACCCTCAATCTTAACCTGGGGCAGAGTAGGTGTCAGTTAATTTGACCAAGCGTTCAAATTGCAAAAGGAGTGTCCGCTCGAGGATCAATCACACCGCTATAAGTCGTACCTAAAAAGCCATGATGGTTAAACCTGGTCGAGCAGGAGTGAAACAGTCACAATCTCTTTTCAAACAAGTCATATGAGCCGGCGTCACATGATTTGTTCACAAAAACAAAAAAAAAAAGAAGAAAGCCCGCTAAGTCGAATCTTGCGAACAAGCGACTTAGGCAAAAATTAGGGTATCCCGCTGGACTTCAAAATTGAAGAAACTCTGAAGAGTTAGTCCAGGAAAAAGTTAGGGGAAAACGAAAAAACGAAAAGGATTACAGAAGAAAAATCCTCAAGAAAGAACGAAATCGTGTGGCTCCAGACGCCAAAATGAGAAAAGCGAGTGATTGTCGCTCCGAAGATGTGTGGTTTCCCGAATTGTCACTCCCATCATGTAACCTTCGAAAGGTGAACGCTAAGGTTGAATTAGCTGAACGTAGGATTGGAGAACATCATGGAGAATGGGTGGGTTAAAACGAATTTTGAGCCTATATCCTTTCCTTCTTTAACTGTGAACCTGGCCACGTTACAACCTGGAAAAGTCCTAATTGAAGCAGGTTTGTTTCGAAAGCATACGTCGGTAAAGATCGCATCGAAACTGACTCCTAGAAAGGATTCCCCTTACAGCGTTGTATTAATGTTGACATATTGATGAATGATTCATACATTTTATGTCACAAAATTTTTCCAGTGAACAGGAATGGATTTTCAAAACTGCCATATGCATTGCATTTGATATGTATTTTATGCAGAGCAACTTGTTTTACTAGTGAGTAAGCGCTTGACAGCGGGAAAGTTTCCACGATGGAAAGATTTGGTCAGGACAGAATGCAGAACGCCTGAATATTCTAGTGAATCGGGGCAAGCTATATCAAATGATCACGGCATGGGAGTCAACCATCTAAAAGTCAGTTAATCCGGGGCAATCGGGTCGAGATTTAATGGATCTCTAACAGCCAAGGGTACTGCTCCCCACAGATCAACCCATGAGGGGCAAAGTCATGACAAGGCTGGGCAGGTCACCCCGAGAGCACCGAAGCTATCCTTTAACTTGAAGCACCTTTGCGAGGTTCAAAGTGATGAGACCGTTCATGTCAAACCATCAGCGTACAGAGATCTCAAGTTTCCTTTCGAGAGGATGTTACAAAGATCCCACAGGCTGGGGCAAAAGATGAAAGCGAAGGAATCATTCCTCTCCATATCTGCAGAGTTTGTCAGAAGTTGTTAAAATTATGGGGCAAGCCATCTCGAGTTCGTTTCATGGTAAGCTTTCTTTGTTCAGGATAAAAGTCCCAGAGGTCGTTGTTGCAGGGCCATTACCCTCCAGGAAGTATGCTAAGATGCATCCTAGGCAGGATCATCATATCCCCAACTGAGTCATGTGCAGAGGTGTATACTCGTTCCCAGCAGTGGGTCAACATGCCATTTTCTCATAGAAGACTATCCGCAAGTGTTCAGCTCTCGATGGTTCAGACTGAAGTCTCCAACAGAGTTGAATTCCCCACAGAGTTGTGTTCTCCCCGGCAGGTAGGATTTATGCCAGCGTCTGGTTGTCTATCCTCAGCCGAGTTTGCAGTCCCCCAAGTGAGCCAAATCCTCGAAGGCCGTTCAGGCCATTATTGGTTTTCTCCAGCAGGAGAGAGTGTTTGAATAGCTGTTACTATACTTCCCCATCGGAGTCCGTATCTCCATGAAGATTCTATCTGCGAAGGCTGTGCAATTTATTTCTGCGATTGGCCTCTTTTCCTCAGCAGTTTGTGGCTCGTATCCCCAGTTGAGCGAGTACAGGTTCTCGTAGAGCTTTGTTTCCCAATGGAAAGTCGTCTGAGGTTCGTTTCCCCAGGTTAAGTCCAATTGAGATTGGTGTGATTTATTCTCCTCGGCAGGATGATTCCTTCTCCCCATCAGGATGGTTCTTTCTCCTTGACATGAGGGTTTTCTCTTCAACATTTATTTTGCTGATTCGGCTCCGTAGCATTTTTGCATAACATCTACCCTAAACGTGTAGCATTTCCATCGTATGGAGCATTACGCCATTGTCAAACATATGCATGTGAAACATGAGCTAGGTGGGTACCGTTCTTGTGTGCAGGTGTTCCTGAGCAGAGTTGTTTGTTTAGGATGATTCTTGAAACCCTTAGCAGAGTCTATTCGTTCAGAATGATTCCTGAATCCCCAAAGCAGAGTTACTTGATAGTTCTCCAGAATCCCCAGCGGAGATGTGTCATCCTCAACAGGTTTCAAACAGAGAGGTTGAAATTTCCCTTGCAGACTTGATGATGAAGTCCGGCAGCAGTGCCAACTCCCCCTGACTTACTGATGAAGTACGACTGTGATGTCGAGGAGTTCTCCTAGATGACGCGGAGCGCCTGACGGCAAAAGAGTTAGATATCCTTATTGGTTCATGAGTGACTAAGAATTCTATTTCCTGACTTACTGATGAAGTACGACTGTGATGTCGAGGAGTTCCTCTAGCTGATGCGGAGTGCCTGACGACAAAAGATTAGATATTCTTATTGGTTCATGATTGACTAAGGATTCTATTTCCTGAATTACTGATGAAGTCCGACTGTGACGTCGAGAAGTTCTCCTAGCTGACGCGGAGCACCTGACGGAAAAAGAGTTAGATATCCTTATTGGTTCATGAGTGACTAAGGATTCTATTTCCTGACTTACTGATGATGTCCGACTGTGATGTCGAGGAGTTCTCCTAGCTGACGCGGAGTGCCTGACTGCAAGAGTTAGATATCCTTATTGGTTCATAAGTGACTAAGGATTCTATTTCCTGACTTACTGATGAAGTCTGACTGTGATGTCGAGGAGTTCCTCTAGCTGACGCGGAGTACCTGACGGAAAAAGATTAGATATCCTTATTGGTTCATGATTGACTAAGGATTCTATTTCCTGACTTACTGATGAAGTCCGACTGTGACGTCGAGAAGTTCTCCTAGCTGATGCGGAGTGCCCGATGGCAAAAGTTAGATACCCTTATTGGTTTATGAGTGATTGAAGATTCTATTCCCTGACTTACTGATGAAGTCCGATTGTGACATCGAGAAGTTCTCCTAGCTGACGCGGAGTGCCTGAAGGCAAAAGTTAGATATCCTTATTAGTTCATGATTGACTAAGGATTCTATTTCCGACTTGATGATCCAGTCTGATAGAGATTGTCAAACGTTCCTAATGACCCGATAAGTCCAAAGGAACTCTTCTGCTATGACGCAGAATGCCTGACGACAACAACAACTATCCTTCACCAGTTACCGTGTATCCAGTGATCCCTCGTTGGCTTGATAGCAAAGTCCTGCAGCGAAATCAGATGATCATCCTGACGGAGATTTGAGATTAATCATTCACCAGCGAGTTGTCGTGCGACTATAATTGGAGTTCCAGAGTTTTACCAATCAGAGTACCGTTTGCTTGCGCGGTCGGCAAATTTCCGGGTTCTTTGGTATTCAATCGTCTTTTACCTTGATTGTCTGATAGTTATTCGCTTCTCACCCAGTTAGGTCCAAGTCGTTTAAATAGGGGCAGCTGTTGCACCCCAAAATTTGCCTAACCTTTTTCTTTACCTAGCTTGTGTTTCATTGCATTCATTTTAGCATTATCATCTGCATTGCATTGACATGTGTGCAGGAGATCAAGAGTTATGACTACCAATAAAAGGCTACCAAGGTTATGAAGCTATCTAAGAGTCTTCATTCAAGTATTCAAGGGTTGATATCCTCATCAAAGAAGTCAGAGATCTTCAGAGAAGTGGCTAGACAGTTATGTGCACATCTCCTAACTTGAAGGTTATGGGAAGTCATCTGATGATGTTAAATCCATAGATATGGACCTAAAGCATTGAGAGAGCTTATATGATGTCTTTAAAGTCATTATGGAGTTTGGATAAGTCATTATGCAAGGTATAAGAGGCTACAACCAAGATTGGTGCAATTAGGGTTTCATCTGGTCAACCCTAAGTCAACAGGTGAATTGAAAGGGGTTGAGACCTAATTTCAAGGCCATGTGATCATGGAGTGATGTGTTGAGACACACAAGGGATGATTCCAAGACTATCTCATCATGAATCAAGAGTGTGAGGAGTTCCTAAGCTAGGGTTGCTAAGCTTGACAGTGTAAAATCCCCTAGTTTAATGCCTAATTTCAAGACTACATAACTCAAGATGTGATTTTCATCTCACATTTACCCTAACATGATTGTTGTAGAGCATGATCATAGCTTTAATGTGAGTACTAGAAGTCCTTGATACGGTTTATAGAACTCAAGTTATGAAGCAGACAAGTTACAAGTCATCAGATGAATGTGATTTTGGCACTTGAAAGTTGTCGTACCCCAAATTTTGAACCCTTAGATCTCCATCATCATTGTAGGATCATATTCACATGTTTATCTAACCTTAACCCTTTTCAAGTGGTCTTTGTCAAGTTACAGGAGAATCAGGGTTTTGTACAGCCGAAATCGAGGTTTCGAGGGTTGACTGGTCAATGGTTTGAATTGATATCTTTGAGATTGGATATCCATATCACCAAGAGTATTCCATTGGATCAAGCATGAATCCAATTTGAGGTTGTTACCGGGGATCAAAAGCAGTGAAGTTCAGGATACCCAATTAGGGTTTTTCGAGCAGGAAAAGTCAACTGTGGTTGACTTTTGATTTAAAGGGTGTTATAATGGTGGGATTATGGCCCATAATGTTCATATGGATTGGTAAAGTCCATTCAAGAAGTTTCAAAGCCTCAAGAGGTCCAGAGCATCAACAGTCGACTCGGTAGCCACCGATCCATCGTTTGGTTGACCGAAAAGTCAACTCTTCAACAATAAAGAATCTGACCTCAAGATGTGAATAAAAAATGTTCCTAATGACATATTGCATCTACCCATAAAATTTCATGGCAATTGGATCAAGGGTTGAGGAGTAATCGCAAAAGTCGGGAATTAGGGTTTCAAAAGGGGCAAGACCATAACTCTTTAACCACACATCCAAATGAAGTGGTTCAAAGCTCATTAGAAAGCTCTTGACAAATCCTACAAAAGACTTAAAGTGGTCGATGATCATAAAATGCATATATTGGGAGTTATGATCAAATTCATTTCAAGAAGGGAAAATGACTTAGAGAAATTTCACTTTTAAGCTTGTTTTTTAGCAACTTTGAGAGGATTTTTGGCCAAGTTCCTTTGAGAATTTGAAACTCATGAAAACATGAATGTTTTATAGCTATTTAAGGGCGTTCTAAAAAGTACTAGAACATCTCAATGGCCTTTGTGAGTTGAGAGTTATGGATTTGGCAAGATGGTGTTTTCATACTTGAGTCCCACATTGCTAATTTTTCATAAGTTCATTCTTTGGTCACTTGGACCATTTCTCAGCCTTTGAATCTTATTGTGTCTGATGTTTAGATGTTTTGAAGCATTGAATTGTGAGAGTTATGCAGAGGAAGTGGAAATTTGAAGTTTGGCAAGTTGGCTTGCAAGTTGTAAATGCAACTTGCATTAAACTAATGAAAAATAAAAAAGGTGGAAAAGGAAGCTCTGCAATCAGCCATGTTCCTACTCTCTCTAGCCTCACTTTAGCCACTCTAAATTCATCATTACACTTGACTTTCAGCTTACCTCCAAGCCAAGAAAACACTTTTGAGAGATTTGATCCAAAGTGCCAAACCTTTCCCTCTTAGGAAGGAAACCTCCAATCTGTCCTTTCCCTCTCATTTCCCTATAAATAGAGGACATCTCTACCTCATTCCACACATCATAAGCCTCTCAAAAACCATAGTAATCACAAGTTCTTACTCTTTCCCTCTTTACTTTAATTTCACAAAATCTCCAAAATCACAAAAACATAAAAAATCTGTCTTGACAGCCCAGCCCCTAAACTCATTCTCACACATTCAAACTCACCAAAAATCATCCACACAATCCATAAATATGATATAGAAGGTGTCCAAACCATTACATCACTCAAAAACCTCATTTTGCAAAAAGTCAACTTTCATACCAAGCTACTTTGATCACAATGAATAAAATCAGCCAAACTCTTATCTAGGCTTCTTCTTGATGTTCTAATCACTCATACACCTCATATGAATCCTATCTCAACTGTCCAAAGCATTGGAATCAAGTGGTGAAGCTTAATTATCAATCTGGCCTAAGGTTTGCATTTTGCTTCACAAGGAAGAAAGCTTCAAAGCTGAGTGGTATTTGAAGTATCTCTGGGTTTCTTGGTGTTCTAACTTGTTCAATACAGTCTACAAGAGGTATGTAGTCTATGAATCCTATACTTTGCATCATTTTCCATGTTTTGGCATTTTTAAGAAGTTTGTTAAAAAATATGAACAATGAGCATACCAACTTTTCATGACAGCTGATTTTGGATCAATGTTAATGCTTATAGTCATTTGGATACATGTTTGAGGTTCGTATGGATGAGAATATATGCATATCTTGTTGTCTTGGCTTTATGACAGTTGGTGCTCTTTTGATGTTATTTTGCAAATTGTTATCATCATGATGCTATATTTTGAATCAAAGTACATGTGCCCCAAATTTTGGTTTCTACATGACTATTAATGCATTTGTGGTGTGTATGTGCTCTCACTTTGGCTTAAAACAATTCCTACTTGAATCTCACCTACTGTCATAAAAAATGTTATGATTTTATTCCTACTTGTTTTAAGCGCTAGGCTCCTCCTACTTGTTTTAGTATATGAAATGCATGTGTATGTCTTGTTTGATGAAACCTCAATGTTTATCAATAAACAGCCCAGCTGCACCTTAAAACAACAAAAACTGTTTTGCATAGCATTCAGTATGTCCAACTTTGTGTTGATTGAAGTTCACTTGTTTTTGGGTTTGGACACACTTATTATCATGTTTGTGATGTGTGTGGTTGATTTGTATGAGTTGTTTCTACTTGTTGTGAGTTTTCACTTTCAAAATGCATTTTTCAAACAAAATGAGTCATCACCACCTCAGTTTTTGTTTTAAAAAGATTAAGCTTGAATCCTTGGCATAGAATTATCTTTCCACATGTGCATAGCTTGTATGCATACTTGCTTGACTCAATTGTGCATTAAAAACTAATTTGAACTTTTCATGCATCTTCAAGAATACCATGTTGCAGCCTGCTCATCATCTTGCACCACAGCCTGTTTCAAACCATATCTTTTGCTTAAATTCATTGGATAACATGTATGTGGAGTGTATATGTGATATATTTGGTATAATTATGCATTGAAGTTGATTTGAACATACTGTTGCATTGCAAATTACCAAAGAGCAATTTGAAAACCACTTTTCTACCACAACCTATTTTGAACTATTTTTGTGTGCTTAAACTCATTTGTCAACATGTGTATGATTTGTGTGTGTGATTTGTTTGGTCGAAATGTGCATAAAACATGAATTGGATTTCAACTTACATTTCAAAAATACCATGTTGCAGCAAAATTACCATTTTCAATACCAACCTATTTTGGACCAGCTCATGTGCTTAAACTCATTTGTCTATATGTATGTAGTATGTGTGTGTGATTCACTTGACCAAATTGTGCTTAGATCATGATTTGAACTTTCTCATGCACTTCACAAGCACCAAGTTGCAGCTGTTACATTACTTTCACCACAGGCTGTTTTGAGACCCTCCCTTGTGTCTAATTCCTCTCACTAGCATGCTTTCAATATGTGTATGTGCTTGCTTTGATCTGAACCTGTTTTGGATCTGACTTTCATCCCATTATGCATTTCACAAATGACCAATTGCAGCTTGATGGTCATTTCTCACCAGAACCTGTTTTAAGTTTATATTTTCTCTCACAATCATTCATCAATATGTTTCTAATGTGTGTATGTACTTGGCTTGGTCTGAGAATGCTTGGAAGTTGAACTTCCATCAATATGACCATCTGAATTTTGAAGGAGATATGTTTGAGTTCTGAGTATGGAACCAACTGTCACTGCATATGTTACATGTGTGAATCTTTGTTGTAGCATAAGCCTCATCATCATTAAGAAAAAAAAACAACTGCTGCATCACTTTACCATCAAAATTGTTTTTACATAGCATCATACATGCCAAAACTTGCTATGATTAAAGTGTGCCTGATTTTTAAGCTTGATCACTTCTACCTTCATGATTATAATATGTATGTGTAAATGGTATGGTTTATTTCTACATGAATTGATGCCTCACTTTCAAAATACCTTTTTCAAGCACAATGTGCCATCCATGTACCAGTTTCTGTTTTGGTAGGAATGTGTCGGATTTTCTTTTGTATAGAATATCATCTAGCATAACTGTGATATGTACACATCATAGGCATAACATAAAGTTGCTAATTTTTGAACTTTCCAATTTGTACCACCAAAACAGTTTGTATTTCATACATTCAGGCCATACCTGCAGCTGTGGAATCAATTCTTATTTTGTTCAGTTTGTGCTCATTGTTAGATTGTAGGATCATTGAAAAGCTTTGTTTAAAACTTGTGTGTAATGAGTGCTTGACAGGATTGTGCTCAAATCTGCCATCAACTTCTCCTTGCATTTCAAAAAATGTCAATTTGCCATTAGCAAGCCATTTTCACTTCAGTTTGTTTTAAAGCTAGTCCATGTGCATAGAATCTTTGGTTGACATATTTAAAGTTTGTGTGTGTGATTTGTTTGGTCTGAATATGAACAGAATCATGCCTTGAACTCACCTTGCATTCAAAATGACAAAAATGCATGTGCTATCGTGTTTTCATTTGCAAACATAATTTCATAATTTCAACACCACCACCGCATTCCTTGTTAAATTCCCCTCAATTTAGACTAAAATTTTGTTCAAATCCATTAAGTTTTGGTATAGTTTCAAATCTTCACGCATGTGCATTTGGGCATGTTTGTTTTTGCCCAAAAATTCTTGCAAGGTACCCTTATATATTTATGGGGTGGCATTCATACTTGGATGTATGGCCACCCCAGTGGTAGAAACCTTCACTCAATGCGCGCCTTTCACACACATGACATGGGTTCGATCCATTGTGGAGATCAACCCTTTTGCTTTTTTCCTATTTTTCTTGTTCAATATTTTCTTCCTTCTCTCTCTTCCCTTGTCACACGCGTGCTAAGTGGCTCAGTGGTTGTTTTTTGGAGTTGAAAATATGAAGGGTGTGGGTTCAATTCCCTCCTTTGCCCCTTTCTTTTATTTAATTGTTTTGTTTTGTTCATGATTTTCATCAATTTTCATTATGTCATAACTTGTTTTTTTAATATTTTTAAACCATTCTTTTGCATATTGTTCATATTAATATCTTTTTTTTTCATTTAATGAGAAAATATTTTATTTTGTTCATGACCTTGATACGTTATGCTTACTTGGAAGTTATTCACTTTTCAAAGTCGTTACCTTGCGTCTTGATGATCCTCTTTTTATACCATGTCTGTTTATCTTGTGAGATTTACATTTTTGTTTCCCAACATATTAGAACTTATTTTCTTTTGGTTGTTACCATGACTTGTATGTTTCCTCTGAGAAATTTTTTAAGCTGGAACTGTCGTCACATTTCTTGCTTGCTTGATTGTCATCAATACATATTTTGTGTTTACATTTGATACTTGCTTTAATGGTGGTCACCATGTTTATTTTCTTCATGATATTTTCTTTGTTAAGTAATTCCTTTTCCCCAAGTGATAGAACTTGTTAGTTCTCATCCAAGTTGCCTCCCCTTTCTCCTTCCAAAGGAAAAGTCTTTCCATTGACCCCTTGTGTCATGGATAGCTCATAACCATTCTCTTGACTTTGTCACCTTAAACCTTAGTTTAGAAGCCATTAGACTTTGCTTTAAGTCTAAGAAACCCACCTTTACTAGGAGTGTTCTTCAACTAGAACACTAGGATAGAGTTTTTCAACTCTATGTAAGAATCATTGTCATGAATTCTTACTTCCCCTCTTGAGTGTTCAACTTAGATTAGGGAGTTTTGTTAAACTCCACACAAACATTGTCATGTTTGTTCCCCCTTGAACCTTGATCATAATCAAGTGTTCTTCATCCCTTGTGAGGTGAACTACGGTTGCTCTGATTTTATCCTAGTTAGGATACGTAGGCAGAGGACGCGATGTCTTTGCGAGCAAACTTAGCGTATATATCTTTAGGTCTTTACCTATCCTATCCTTTTACCCAATCCCGATCCATAGCAAATACGTAACAAACTTAGCACAAACAAACAAAAGGTTCTTGTAGAGCACTACAGATGCTTAGGGTGCTAACACCTTCCCTAGGTATAACCAACCCCCGATCCCCGAATCTCTTAGCGTTGTTGTTACATCGCGAAAAGGGTTTTTCTTTCTTTAGACCTTTCCTTTGGATAAATTAAAGTTCGGTTGTAAAAGAATTAAGATTTAAGTTAATTTAATAGCTTGATATCCAATTTTCAGCGCAACAGAAATGGCGACTTCACTGGGGATAAATCGAGGGTTTAGCCTATTTTGTTTGTTTATGTGCCATATTTGTGAATATTTGCTTTACATGTATATTTGTGTATATTTGTTTGTCGGATCTTGGGACCTTTTTGAGTGGTGAGATGGTCCTATACTCGGACTTGAGCGTAATTATGATAGGATGGTGGTATATTCAAGGAGGCTTATAGGGAGTTGTTTCCCGACCAGGCTAACTTGAGAAACCATCGCTCAGTGTAGGCCCTTTTTGAGAGTTTAGTATTGTTGATCGAGTATTCATGAAAACAATGCTACTTTCAACGAAGGAGCCCATGACACTGTGGACTTTTAGATTACATTTTACCCCCACTTTGGCCTTACTAGGATGTAGTGCGATGGCTATAAGGAAGTATTTCCGAAATAGTTGATACGCGATACTACACTTAGACAAGACTCTCTTGAGAATATTATCGATTACCAAGTAATTTGGGAAGTTGATAATATCCGAAATATGGGTTGATGACTCTGAAAACCATTTAGAACCTTGTTCTACAGGTTTGAAACCCCTAGTACATACCTTTTTGGGATGGGTAGACCTTGGATCCACGCTTGACCTTTAAACCTAGACATGTGCTTGTGCATATATGTGACCTTTGCATTTACTTGTGTTTGTGCATTCTTGCATTCATAACTGTTGCACCCCAAAATTTGCCCTCTTTCAAAGCTTGACTCATTTCTTCATTTCTTTCAAATTCAATGACATAAGGGAGGCCCATCATTCCAAATTCAAGGTTCATGAATTTGAGGCTAGATTCAAGAATATTACAAAGAAAAATTTCATGACATTTGCAAGAATGTCACATTTGTTACAAAATCCAAACTCTTGGTAATGCTTAGGAAATTAAGCTATTTCTAGTCTTAATTCAAGTTTCTAAAAATAACTTCATGCCATGGTATCCCCCATGCCTCATCAAGTCCACATGGTTCTCTTTGTGCCTACAAACATGCAAGGAAAATATTTAAGAGCTAATTCAATGTTGGAATATCTCAAGATCAAGGCTATGCATACATTCATGGGCAATTTGAATATGGTCCAAAACAGCCCCATGCAAGAAGTGGCGATGTGTATCATATTACAAAATCATTTATGTCACAAAACCAAGGCTATAAGCTTATGTTGATACATCTACACATCAAAAATCAGAATTTGAAAATGATGTCCAAAAGGTAGTGTATTGACTACATGAGTATGTCCAAACAAATCAACCAACCAATGGGTACAAGGATGAATAGAAAGGTAGAGTGCTGCAGAAGAAAATACAACAAAAAACATACTAGAAATGGAAGGAAAGTGGGGTTGCACCAAAAGGTGGTAAAAGATATTGCCAAGAATGGAAATTCTGAAAATGGAGAAGTGTGCAAGAGCTGTGGTTTTGGTACAGCAGGAAAAGGCAGCAGAAAAAGTGAGATAAGAAGGGAAGGAGCTGCAAACAAAAGATCATTCATTAACATTCACTATCATTCACAACATTTTGAAGAGAGAAAACCAGAAAAAATAGAGAGAGCAAAAACCAGCAAAAAGGGAAGAGAGTAAAAGAGAAACACAAGGGAGCCATTGAGGAGAGCCATCAAAGCATAGAGTGAAGAGAAGTGAACACCTAGCCAAAATCAGTGGAGGCTTTGCAAGGAGGGTAACAACTCTTGGGTATCCATTTCTTCAAACTCTTTTCTTCTTTTATATTGTGCATTTATCATTTGTTCTCTTTGTTTGAGTGTTGTTGTATTGAGTATAACATGTAAGATCCCAAGGGGGACCAAGAAACCATTTTTAAGAACCACAAAAAGAAGCAAAAAACAAGAGAAAAGTTTGGTTTTTCACCCTGGTAGCCTGACACGGGCCGTGTCACACAACACGACCACCCGTGTCACATCTCTGCTTGAGTTTTCATGGCGTTTTTCACCCTGGTAGCCTGACACGGGCCGTGTCACACAACACGGCCACCCGTGTTGCACCTCTGTTTGAGGTTTTAACGTGTTTTTGGCCAAGACCTTGTGACATGGGCCGTGTCACACAACACGGGTGGCCGTGTCACACCGTTGTTTAAGTTTTTTTTTTGCATTTTTCCCCAGACCTTGTGACACGGGTCGTGTCATGCAACACGGGCGGCCGTGTCACACCGCTGTTTGACTCAAAACCCTGATTTTTCTCTGGAGCTGTGACACGGGCCATGTCACACATTCCGGCCGCCCGTGTCAAACCCCTGTTTTTTCACGTTTTTTCGACTTTTTTGTGTTTTGTTTTTTTTGAGCCGGTTAACCCGTTGTGATTGTTTGGTTCTTGTGCATGATTATTGTTGGTAATTTTTGACCTTTGGTTCTAAAAACTATTTTCAAGAAAACAAACTCTCGATTCTCATCGAGCCATTTTTGACCTTGTAAGCCGATTGCCTCGTGCTTCGCCATCAACCTTGCTCGCTTCACCTCAAACCTTTTTAAGCAATTAAACCCTTGACCCAACGTCAAGCGGATTTTCTCAAACGATGGTTAAGACAATTCACCATATTTAATAAAAGGGGAAAGTTCTCTTTGTATTGAACTAAATAGAGGGGATTGAGTGTAGACTTCTTCCTCTCCGAGTGTCGAGATGCTCACTGTAGTGTGGGTGGTTTTGATACTCGTCTTTCAATATGAAGACGTCTTCATCCACACCTTTTTCTCCTAAAAAAACCTCGGCCCCTGTACCGAGTGCATTTTCAAAACACTTACAATAAATAAATCGATTCTCTTTGTATTGAACTAAAGAGAGGGGATTGAGTGTAGACTTCTTCCTCTCCGAGTGTTGGGATACTCACTGTAGTGTGGGTGGTCTCGATACTTGTCTTTCAATACGAAGACGCGACTCTATCCGCCACCTATCTCATTCTACAACTTCCTTCCGCAACTTTCCCACCTAAAATCTCGGTCCCGCACCGAGCGCATTTTCAAACTTATTTTCGTAACAAAAACTTGAATGGTCGTGGAGTGGTTAGGCGTAGACCTTCTCCTATCCCGAGTGCTGACGTTTACCATAGGGTTTTCTGTCGCAAAAGCACTTACCATTCAAAACCAAAAAACACTTTAATAAGAGAATGAAGTTCTCTTTGTATTGAACTAAAGAGAGAGGATTAAGTGTAGACTTCTTCCTCTCCGAGTGTCGATATGCTCACTATAGTGTGTGTGGTTTTGATACTCGTCTTTCAATACGAAGACGCTATGTTCGCCACATCCTTTCATAACAAAAACTTTGAGATAAAGAATTGGGTACTACCCGTAGGGGTTACTATCCGAGGACCTATCTCGCCCCTAAAAAAACATTTCAACAAATCAAATGTGACATCTTGCCTCGCATGGCGAAAACTTATCTTTCGAAAAGGATATGATACGTCCGTTCTACCGCAAACAGGTAATGCCTAAGTCTCCAACGAGCGAGCAACAATACACCTAACTGCTAGAGTGTGTACGATAGCATCATCCATAAAAACATCAACAAATCGTAGGCCGAACTATGGTTGCTCTGATTCTTTACTTTTTCAAGTAAAGATACGTAGGCACAAGGGCCACAATCCTTGCCGAGCATATTCCCCTTTATATCTGTAGTTCCCCGAACTACGTCGACTCTGATTTTCTCATACCCGTTGAGAATACGTAGGCCTAGGACCGCGAAGTCCTACCGAGTCCAACCTTTCTCTCTTCTTCCCTGTTGCCTCATTTCTTAGTTTCTAAACCCTCTTTCTTTACCCTTTGGAAAACACTTTTATAACATAACATATAAGCAAATAAATTCACACGTCGACAAAAAAATGGTTCCCATCGAGTACGATGGATGCGAGGGGTGCTAATACCTTCCCCTCGCATAACCGGCTTCCGAACCTGTTCTTGGTTGCGAGACCATCTTATCCATTCTTTTCTTAAGGTTTTCTCAATATTTTCCTTTCCCCTCATGGGATAAATAAAGTTCGGTGGCGACTCTTCTGTCCTTTTTCTTTTCGCCTTCCCCGTCGTTGCGCGTATTTTTCGAGTAGAGACAATAACATCATCTCATAAAGTTTCATGGAACTCAGATTCTCTTTGTTTGTAAACATCAGGGAACACTATGGATGGTGAAAGAAAGAAAACATTAAAGTACACTTACGAAAGTTTTAAACTAGATGACCTAAGAAGGTTGGGTACCTTGGTGACAGATCCAGAGGGTTTCCAGAGTAGGTATGGGAAGCTGTTGTTGTTATTGAAGATAAAAGTGGATAGTGGACTTCTTTTTACGCTTCTTCAGTTTTATGATCTCCTCTATCACTGTTTCACTTTCCCTGATTATCAGTTAGTGCCTACACTAGAAGAATATTCTAAATTGGTTGGTTTGCCTATTCTTGAAGACTCTCCTTTTCCAATCATGAAGAAGGACCCTAAAGAACAAGATATTGGCAAAGCCACGTGTTTGGGATTAGTGGATATTCAAAAGAACATGATCACAAAAGGATGAGTTTTTGGGTTGAGTGCATAATTCTTGGTTGAAAAAGCTCAGTATTACGCCGATCATTTGAGTATGAATGCATTCGAAGCTATTCTTGCCTTACTCATTTATGGTATCTTTCTGTTTCCCAGCTTTGAGAACTTTGTAGACCTCAACGCCATTAAGATTTTCTTGAAGAAAAACCCTGCACCGACTCTGCTAGCAGACGCGTATCATTCTGTTCATCTCAGGAATTTTCACAAAGGAGGGATGATCACTTGTTGTGCTCCTTTATTGTACAAGTGGTTTATTTCACACTTTCCCAAAGCTCATGCCTTTTGGATCTGAAGAAGGGGTGGTGGTCACAGAAGATTATGGCTCTCACGCACTATGATATTGATTGGTATAATCGTGAATATGATGGGATAATGATCATTCACAGCTGTGGGAATTTTGGTAATGTACCTCTTTTTGGTGCCAATGGAGGAATCAGTTACAGCCCCGTCCTTGCCCGTCGACAGTTGGGATACCCTTTAAGAGATAGGCCTAACAGTGTTCATGTGAAAAATATTTTCTTTAAAGAAGAGGGTAATAATCAAGAGCAGAAAGAGAGGATTCTAAAAGCCTGGGGTCATTTGCACAAGAAAGGAAAGAAGGACTTGGGAAAACCTAATTGTGTCTCCTTGGAACCTTATCTCCAATGGGTTCGAAAGAAAGCCATTGAGTTGAAGATGCCCTATTCTCGATAAGAACCTATGGCTTTAAAAGAGGAGCCTACTTTGATCTTCATGTCTGAAGAGGAGAAGTTAAGGATTGCTTTGAGCAAGGCACGACAAACCGAAGACGCTTGGAAGCACAAGTACCAAGTGGTTGTTGAAGAGAACGTAGAGCTCCAGAAGCAATTAGAGTTGAAGAATGAAGAGGTGCTCTCCATCAAGAAGAGAAAAGCGCAAGAAGATTTATTTTCTTCTAGCCCTCAGACGACTCCATGGAAGTTAATCGTGGACAAGCTCGCTCTTGAGAAGGCGCAAATGGAGAAAGAGATCGAGAAGCTTAACTCAAAGCTGTTAGGAGAACCTTCTTAGGGCTTTTTTGTTAGCTTTTATTTAGCTTTCTGTTTAAGACTTTTGTAAGATGTACTGAAATTTTGTAATCCACTGAATTTTGAATCAACAATGTTTTGATGTTTACCGAATCTGAGTTCCATGATACTTTGCGCATTTGCATTCGCATTTATTAATCATTCAAGGAACTAAAGATTGTTTTGCAGATATTATAGGATGGATTCTGGAAAGAAAGCAGAGATTGTGTTCTGAAGCCCAAAATTGGAGAACTTGAGGAAACTGGGAAGTTTAGTAGAAGACCCTGAGGCATTCAGAGAGAAGTATGGGAATATATTGTCTTTGCTAGAAGTTCAAGTAGATGAAGAGATGTTGTCCGCGCTCGTGCAGTTTTATGATTCAACCTATCATTGTTTCATATTTCCAGATTATCAGTTGCTGCCAACCTTGGAAGAATATTCTGCCCTAATGGGAGTAGGGGTCACTCCTAGACCATTTTCTGGAAGAGAAGGGACTCCTAATGAAAGAGCAGTTGCAAAGGCCGCGTATTTAGAGGTGGATGAAGTACGATCTCATATGATTGCTAAGGGAGGGCTATATGGATTTCCAGCTATGTTCCTGTATGAAAAAGCTCAAATTTATGCTGTGTCGAAGAATTCTGAAGCATTTGAGGCCATTCTGGTTTTACTAATTTATGGACTGTTCCTGTTCCCGACTGCTAATGATTTTGTGGACGCAAGCGCAATCAACATCTTCTTAATCAAGAATCCTGTACCTACCTTGTTGGCTGATGTGTACTTTTCCATCCACCGTAGGAACCGTTATGGAGTTGGTCAGATTGAATGTTGCACCGTTCTCTTGCACAAGTGGTTTATTTCGCACTTGCCAAGACTTCCAGCCCTCTGGGATAGGAAGAATGGGCTCTCATGGGTAGAGAAGCTGTTGTTACTCAAACATTCAGATATTAAGTGGTATGACCCTATGTATGGGGGGATTTCCATGATTCAAAGCTGTGGGGATTTCCCGAATGTACCGCTCATCAGCATTAATGGTTGCATTAGCTATAATCCTATTTTAGCTCGTCGCCAGTTGGGGCACCCAATGGAGAATGAACCAGACCTAGACTTTTTGAGAAGCTTATACATTGAAGAGGGGAAGAATCCCGCTTACAAGGCATGGATTGTGTATGCTTGGCGTCACGTCCACACAAGAGGAGTAACTGCCCTAGGTTACCATGACACTACTGTTTCAGAATCTCACTTATCATGGGTGAAAGAAGCAGCATTAAAGATGTTCTATACTCGCTTTGAGCCTGACTCACCCAAACCGACTCTCGTAGAGGAATTGAAGGCTGCTTTGGCAAAAGCTGAAAAAGAAGGAAAGGCTTGGAGGGATAAGTATTTCAAGTTTATGCAAGAGAAGGAATAACTTCAAGAATTGGTCCATCAAGGTGGAAAGAAGAGTCAGCCAGAAGACGAAGGGCCCTCCAACTAGAAGATCTAAGATCCTTTTGTTTGCTGTTTTATTTCATCATGTATCTGTATTGAAGACTTGTATTTCAGTTTCAGAATTGTTATTGTAAAAGTCTCAGTTATTAATCTATGAAGACGTTGAATTTGCTTTATTTCCCCATTGTTATAATTTTTGTAAATATTTCTTTGGATTCCTTGAATGATTAATTGTTGCATTTTGCACCCATAGCATTTCATGTGCATATTCTTGTGTTGTGTCTCATCTCGCTGTCTTGTCTCCAGAGAGAGAATCACACTAAATCCTCAACACCGATACAATACCCGAGCCCAAGCTCGCCTAAGAATGGAAGGACAAAATTTGGATGTGGACAGGATTGATAATGAACTCGGAGAGCTACGAGGAGGCATGGGACAAATCATGGAAGCCCTACAAGTCATTAGTGCAAAACTGGACACTCAAGCCACTATTGTTTCTGAAATCACTGGCATAGCTGTGGAGCCAATCCCAATGGCAGTCACTATTGCAAATGTACCAACCTATGGGTTACCACCTGGCTTTGTACCTCCACCGGCAGTCAACCAACAAGCAGTTCCCCTAGGGGCAGAATTTCCTCAAGCTATTCCTACGTATACTCCAGCTTCTATTCAAGCCCAAGTACGCCCTGTTTTCCATAACCCTCCACAAGTGTATGAAGGTCTTGATGGGTCTGAAGAAGAGAGTGGACGACATGAAAAGTTGAAAGAGAGTGTAAAGACTATAGGAAGGAAGGTCAGAGCAATGGAAGGAAATGACATCTTTGGTACTGATGCTAGAGATATGTGCTTAGTGTCTGGATTGGTAATTCTGCCAAAATTCGAAGTTCCCAATTTTGATCAGTATTCTGGTGCTACTTGTCCTCGGACGCATCTGATTATGTATTACCGAAGAATGGCCGCACATGTAGAAGATGATAAGTTGATGATTCATTGTTTCCAAGATAGTTTGAAAGGAGCTCCTGCTAAATGGTATTTGGGTCTGGATCAGTCTCGTATTCACAGTTTCCAAGACTTAGCCAATGCTTTCATAAAACATTACAAGTACAACATGGATTTGGCCCCTGATAGAAGACAGTTACTGAGTATGTCACAAAAGAGTTCAGAATCCTTCAAAGAATATGCACAACAGTGGAGAGAGACTGCCTCTCAGGTAGAACCTCCTTTAAGTGAAAAAGAGTTGACAGATTGGTTCATCGATACGGTAAGACCAGAGTTTCATGAGAAAATGATCAATAGTGTAACCGCAAGTTTCTATGATATAGTAGCAGTGGGAGTGAGAGTGGAGTTAGGAATGAAGAATGGAAAGGTGGCTAGTAGTTCCAGTAGTTCTAGCAACAAAAATGTCAAGAAGTTCAGCAGTAGTTTTCATAAAAAGAAAGAAGGGGAGACAAATGCGATAGTAGTGGGAAGAAAGAATCGCACTTGGAGACAACCTTACCAACAATATCAGCAACCTCAGCAAGGCTTTGTTCAGCAGCCTCAACCAAGTTATGTTCAGCAATCTCAGCAACAACAACCAATGTATCCGTTGCAGTATGCCCAACAACCATATGTGGCAGCTGTAACCCCGGCTTTCAATCATCCTATTCCCAATTATCAGGCAGTGCCAGCACCCGTATATCAGCCAATTCAACAAGGGTATCAACGAGCGCCCAACGCTCCACCCTATCAGCAACATCATCAGCCTAGAGCTCAGGCACCCAGACAGAACTACCAGAATCGGAGACCAACTACAAAACCTCCACTTCCTCAGATACCGATGACTTACACAGAGTTGTACCCCTATTTGGTGCAGCAAGGGTTGGTAACGATGTGACCGTTAAATCCAGACACTACATCTCCTTACTATAATCCAAATGCTCATTGTGCCTTTCATGAAGGTGCTGCTGGTCATGATTTAAAAGGTTGTCTAGCCTTAAAACATCTTGTCAAGGAATTAATAGAAAAGAAGATCTTGTCTTTTAATGATGTACCCCCTAATGTTAAAAGTAATCCATTACCGAATCATGGAGGGGTTAATGCGGTAGAAGAAGTTTCAGATGAAAGGATAGTCCGAGGTGTGTCAGAGATCAAGACTCTGGTAAGGTTACTTCACAAGAAGCTGTTGAAAGCAGGATTGATAGAGGGTACCCATAATGATTGTGAAGAATGTTCTATTGATTCTAAAGGGTGTGATGTGGCACGAGGGGACATACAAAGATTGATTGACGATGGAGTTTTGCAAGTGTGTAGCAAGGTGAGGAAAGAAGAAGTTTCGGTAATTGAACCTTTTTTTAATTTACCAAAGAAAGGTGAGAAAGTTCCGGTGTTCAATATGACCAACAAAAATGTGAAGCCCATTTTCAGCAAATATGATATTGATCAACCTCGACCGGTTATTATTCAGAAACCAAGACTATTTCCTTTTAAAAGCACAAAAGTCGTTCCGTGGAAATATGACATGACTATGATAGACCGAGGATCTGGGAATGTTAGTCAGAAAGAGACAGTGAAAGATGACCAAGTGGACGTGACAAATATTGCAGGTACAAGAAAGATGACCCGTAGTGGTCGAATTTATCAGCCAAAGATAACAATAGTCACTCCAAAAGAGGTTACTCCCATCGCGACAAAAGAAAAGAGGTGTCAAGTACTGAAGGAGACGATGAGGAATTCTTAAGGATTATTCGGAAAAGTGATTACAGGGTTATTGATCAGCTTCATCAAACCCCATCGAAGATATCAATCTTGTCTCTCTTGATGAATTCTCCAGCTCATAGAGAGGCTCTGAAAAAAGTATTGAGGCAGGCACATGTGACAAAAGATATAACTCTCGGCCAATTTGATTCAGTGATAGCCAACATTACGGCATGTAACACACTGAGTTTTAGTGATGCAGAGTTGCCAAAGGAAGGACGTAATCACAACCGTGCGTTGCACATATCTGTCAGGTGCCAAGAAGACACAATGGCACGAGTTTTAGTCGACACTGGATCCTCATTAAATGTATTGCCCCAAGGTCGCTCGCAAGGTTAGCATATGCAGGGGCAGAAATGAAGCCGACGTCATTGATTGTAAGGGATTTTGACGGTTCAAGAAGAACGGTTGTTGGGGAGGTGGAATTGCCAATCATGATAGGACCTCATGTGTTCAATATTACATTCCAGGTCATGGATATTAACCCGGCTTATAGTTGTTTGTTGGGACGACCGTGGATTCACGCAGCTGGGGCAGTGACTTCCACTTTATATCAAAGAATGAAATTTGTTGTGAATGACAAACTAGTAATTGTGCATGGCGAGGAAGACCTAATGGTGAGCAATCTGTCATCATTCAGGTATATTGAGGCAGATGAAGGCGCATTGGAAACTTCATTTCTGGCCCTTGAGATAGCTAATGCAGTGATAGTAGAAGATACAGTGGCAAGGAGTGGTCCATCTTTTGCATCTGCTCAAAGCATCAAGTCTACATTAAAAGAAGGTACCCCTGCAGGGTGGGGAGAAGTCATTGAAGTGAAGGCAAAACTGGGTCGCCAGGGGATGGGTTACAAACCAACTCATATCGAAGCCTCAACACACACCGAAGGACGTCCGAAGACTATCCAAGAGGTGTTCATCAGTGGAGGATTCCAAGTCAACACCGTGGGAGAAGATTGTGAAGAAGAAGATATTAAGCATCTGATGTATCATTGTGAAGCTGCTTTAGGAAATTGGGAGGCTATTGATATTTCTGTGGTTTTTCCCATGTCAAAGTAATTTGTTTGTTTTTCTTTAACTTGTTGTTGCTTTTATCTTTAAACCTCCATAGCCGTGCCCAAGGCTATAGGATGCATTTTGTAAGGGCCCCGTGCTTTCATGAATATTATGGTTAATGAATCATTTTGTTAAATCCTTTTGTTGTTATTCCCTTATTTGCTTTTGTTTCCATATTAAAAAAGAAGATGGCAATTTTCTAAAAAATCATCAAAACAGTTTGCTTGATTGCTGCATCTGTCTTTGTGTGTTTTAATAAATTAAGCCATTCCAACATGCAGTGATACCCCAAAACCCGTTGAATCCATTGACTTTGCTTTCCCTCCTGACTTTGACTCGCCAATTTACCAAGCCGAAGATGAGGACGAAGATTTTGAGATCCCTGATGAACTGGCAAAAATGGCATGTTATGAGTACCCAGAGGTTCAACCTCACAAAGAGCAGGTGGATGTTATTAATCTTGGCACCGAAGAGGACAAGAAAGAGGTCAAGATTGGGGCAACACTTGGGGCAGAAGTCAAGCAGCAATTGGTAGAGCTTTTAAAAGAATATGTGGATGTATTTGCTTGGTCGTATCAGGATATGCCAGGTTTGGACACAGACATAGTGGTCCACAAGTTACCGCTCCGACCCGAATGCACGCCAGTCAAACAAAAACTTCGAAGAACTAGACCTGACATGGCTCTCAAGATTCGAGACGAAGTGAAAAAACAGATTGATGCAGGGTTCTTGGCAGTATCCAAATACGCTGAATGGGTAGCCAATATTGTACCTGTGCCGAAAAAAGATGGGAAGGTCAGAATGTGTGTGTATTATAGGGATTTGAACAAGGCCAGTCCGAAAGATGATTTCCTTTTGCTGCATATTGATACATTAGTGGTTAATACGGCTCGCTTTGCGATTTTCTCATTTATGGATGGTTTCTCCGGATACAACCAAATCAAGATGGACCCAGATGATATGGAAAAAACCACTTTCATTACTCCTTGGGGAACTTACTGTTACAAAGTCATGTCGTTCGGTTTTAAGAATGTCGGTGCCACTTATCAAAGAGTTATGGTGACCTTATTTCATGACATGATGCACAAAGAGATAGAAGTGTATGTTGATGATATGATCGCCAAATCTCAAAGTGAAGAGGACCATTTGAACAATTTGTTGAAATTGTTTGAGAGACTCAGAAAATATCAGTTGAGGCTGAACCCAGCCAAGTGTACTTTTGGGGTGAGATCTGGGAAATTACTCGGTTTCATCGTTAGCCACCGAGGAATTGAGGTAGATCCAGATAAAGTTCGGTCCATTCAAGATATGCCAGCTCCGCAAATTGAGAAGCAAGTCAGAGGTTTCCTTGGAAGATTGAACTACATATCCAGATTTATTTCCAATGTGACTCCTACTTGTGAGCCCATTTTAAAGTTGTTACGAAAGGATCAAACGGTTGTTTGGAATTCAGATTGCCAGCAAGCCTTTGATAAGATTAAGGACTATCTTCAAGAGCCTCCGATCTTAATACCTCCTGTTCTTGGAAGACCTCTCTTCATGTATTTAACAGTGCTCGAGAATTCAATGGGTTGTGTGTTAGGTCAGCAGAATAAGTCCGGACGAAAAGAGCATGCTATCTATTATTTGAGTAAGAAGTTTACTGATTGTGAAAGCCGGTATTCACTTCTGGAGAAAACTTGTTGTGCTTTAGCATGGGCTGCCAGACGTTTGAGGCAGTATATGATATGTCATACTACTTTATTAATTTCAAAAATGGACCTGATAAAGTATATCTTCGAGAAGCCCGCACAAATCGGAAGGCTCGCCCGATGGCATATGTTGTTATCAGAATATGACATCCAGTATGTGGCCCAGAAGTCGATCAAGGGCAGTGTGTTATCAGAATATCTTGCAGATCAACCAGTTGAAGAGTACGAGTCTCTAAAATTTGACTTTCCAGACGAAGACATTATGTTGGTAAAAGATTGTGAAGAACCAGGTCCTGATGAAAGTCCTGAGCCGGGTCTTTGGTGGAAAATGATGTTTGATGGTTCCTCAAATTACAGTGGGCATGGTGTAGGAGTCGTTCTGATGAATCCCGAAGATGGGTATACTCCATTTATAACAAGGTTAGACTTTGAATGTACAAACAACATCGCCGAATATGAAGCATGTATCCTTGGCCTTGAAGCAGCTATTCACCTCAGAATCAAACTTCTTGAAGTAAGTGGAGATTCAGCCTTGGTTATTTATCAAGTTACAGGTGAATGGGAGACCAGGCATGAGAATTTAATCCCTTACAGATCCTATATCATTGAAATGATTGAATATTTTGACGAGATCACCTTCAAACACGTTCCGAGATCTGAAAATCATGTTGCTGATGCTCTAGCCATGTTAGCCTCAATGTGGAAAGTCAAGTACCCCAATGATGCTAATATCATTCGAATTAAACGCAAGACTGAGCCAGCCTACTGTCAGATGGTTGAGGAAGAAGTTGATGATAAGCCATGGTTCCACAACATAAAGAGTTACCTGTTAAAGCAAGAGTATTTGGTCGATGCTATATCACTTGATAAGAAAACCTTGAGAAGACTGGCCTCTAAGTTCTTTCTCAGCAATGGGGTGCTCTATAAAAGAAATCATGACATGGTCCTGCTTAGATGTGTCGACAGACGAGAAGCAGAATTGTTAATGTAAGATATT
This sequence comes from Lathyrus sativus, assembly GCA_963859935.3. Classification (NCBI taxonomy): domain Eukaryota; kingdom Viridiplantae; phylum Streptophyta; class Magnoliopsida; order Fabales; family Fabaceae; genus Lathyrus; species Lathyrus sativus. Next base: position 105,513,922 of record OZ012737.1, read on the forward strand.
AATGAAGGAGCATTTGGCACTCACGCCAATGGATATGCCATGTCCAAGAAGATTTTGAGGGTTGGGTATTACTGGTTGACCTTGGAAGCTGACTGTATTCAATATGCCAGAAGATGTCACAACTGTCAGATTTATGCCGATAAGATGCATGTGCCTCCGACGTTGTTAAATGTGTTGTCATCACCTTGGCCTTTCTCTATGTGGGGCATTGATATGATTGGGGAAATCGAACCAAAGTCTTCTAATGGTCACCGATTTATTCTGGCCGCTATTGACTACTTTACAAAGTGGGTTGAAGCTGCATCCTACGCCAATGTTACTCGACAGGTGGTGGCCCGTTTTATCAAAAAGGAGATTATCTGTCGATACGGAATCCCAAGCCGAATCATAACAGATAACGGTACCTATCTGAATAACAAAACCATGAAAGAGTTGTGTGGTGAATTCAAAATTGAACATCACAATTCCTCTCCTTATCCTCCCAAGATGAATGGAGTTGTCGAAGCTGCAAACAAGAACATCAAAAGATCTTGCAAAAGATGGTGAAAACCTACAAAGATTGGCATGAGATGCTGCCATTTGCCTTGCATGGATATAGAACGTTCGTTCGCACTTCAACAGGGGCAACCCCTTTTTTCCTTGGTATACGGGATGGATGCAGTACTTCCTATTGAGGTTGAGATACCTTCCTTAAGAGTCATAATGGAAACCAAACTTGAAGAAGATGAATGGGTGCGAGAAAGATTTGACCAGTTGAACCTTATTGACGAGAAACGCATGTCTGCGATGTGTCATGGTCAGATATACCAAAAAAGGATCAAGAGAGCTTTTGACAAGAAGGTCCACGTCCGGGAATTCGAACTTGTACTCAAAAGGATCTTGCCAATTCACAAAGATGCACGGGGAAAATGGATGCCCAACTATGATGGTCCGTTTGTTGTAAAAACAGTCTTCTCAGGAGGATCGTTAATTCTCACAACAATGGATGGGGAGCAGGTTGCACACCCGGTGAATTCTGATGCAGTCCGAAAATATTACACTTAAAAGAACCCGATAAGTCGAAAACCCGCAAGGGCGGCTTATGTAATAATGGGTATCCCGCTGGGTCATAACCTATGAAGGAGGTCCAGGAAAAAGTTAGGGATGAAATAAAAAAGAGATGATGAGCTCGCTAAGTTGAAAACCCGAAAGGGCGGCTTAGGCAAAAAAGAGCGTCCCGATGGATTGAAAACCTGAAAGGGAAATCCAGGCGAAAGTTAGGGACAAAGGCGTTTCACTGCATCAGATGAGTCGTTACCTCTGCAGAAGATTTTACAAAGAAGTCCATTTCAACCGCTCTTGTCAGAAGCAAGGTTTTGGAAAGTTTTAGTCATTAGGGGTAGAATTGCCAGTGGATTCAATGTAACCTGTTTCTTTTTATGTTGCCATGTTCAATTGTAAAAAGTTCCGTGGAGTTCTGTCATTGACAAACTTCCATTCTTAAATGAAATCAGTTTTGGACCTTTCTTTTTGCAAAATTACTATTGTCTTTATTTCTTTGTTATGAAAAACATCGTTTATTGTCAAAGATAATTTTTGAAAGCACCAGGTTCGAATTTAAAATAAAAATAACTTTTGAAGACTAACAAAAGATAAAACACTTTGGCTTGCGGAAAGACTCGGTGGAGATCATACCTCTCGAAGTTTTAAACTGGCAGAAACTTTGACGTGCAGTCTCAATACATCTCCCAGTGAATGTCAGTTGAATTGACTTGATAGGTTGCTCATTCGGTCGTGTGTAGTCACCAAGATTGAAGACCCTCTCCCCAGGTTTCTCTATGAGACGAGTTCTTGTGATGGTAGCCTCATCCCCAGTAGAAGAATTCAGAGCGTCTATTCAGAGTTACGTTGTTAATCCTGGCCAGCATCCCTGAAGCTTTTTCTCCAAGCAGAGTGGGTTTATTTCCCAGAAACCTACAACACCTTTGTTTTGTGAATTCAGTGTGATTCATTGCGTCCCCAATGAGATAGATGTGTTCATCCATCTTTCCCCTTAGTCTCCAGGTTCTTCTGACCCTCGTCAGAGTCAACTCCTGCATACCATTAATCATTGGCATCATGGCATATCATGTGCATTTGTCCGGCCTCTATTTGGTCTTTGGTTGTTACCTCTTGTATTCTTTGTTACCTGGTTGTTACCAGTGGTCTTGTTTGTTATTCTTTGGGCATTCTCTGTCCTTTTGAGGTTTGGTTGTCACCAATTTCTCTACCTCGATTGTTACTAAGTTTGTGTGTGGTTATAGGTCGTTACCTGTATCCCGCCTGTTCCTGGTTGTAACCAGTACCTTTGGATGTCCTGTTACTGGTATCGTTTTCCTGGTCGTCACCAACGTTTCTCCTTGAAGTCTAGTCGTTACTAGCACCCCCCATATCTTTTGAAAAGTCCAGTGGTAACTGGCACGGTTTAAAATCCAATCGTTATTGGTATTGAGCTCTGGTCGTCACCATGTCTCTTGAAAGTCTAATGGTAATTGGCATCTCCGGAAAGTCCAGTGGTAACTGACATTGATTTAAAGTCCAAGGGTAATTGGCAGCTATTTGAAAAGTCCAGTGGTAACTGGCACTGTTTAAAATACAATCGTTATTGGTACCGTTGCTTTGGTCGTCACCATAATTTTGAAAAGTCCAGTGGTAACTGGCATTGTTTAAAATACAATCGTTATTGGTATCGTTTATTTGGTTGTCACCATAGTTTTGAAAAGTCCAGTGGTTGCTGGCTCTGCTTGAAAGTTAAACGTTATTGCTACTGAGAGTTGGTTGTTACCAATTTCCCCAGCCGAATTCCTATATTGTATCAATGCAATTCGGAGCTCCCATTTTATTTGGTCGTCACCATCACCCCTTTGTAAGTCTAGTAGAAACTAGCATCCTTTGATTGTTGATTGTTCTGGTCGCCACCAATATCCCCAGTAAAACATCGCTTTCCCATTCGAGTCTCGGAGATCTAGTCGTTACTAGCATCCCCGGGTGCGTCTGGTCCTGTTTCTGTTCTTTTCCTGAAGATCCCATTCGAACTCTTTGCTATAGGAGATTCCTCAGCTGTTTATCCCCAGTGAGGTTTGCGTCTCTTTTCTTTCATTTCCCCGGTGGAGAATTGCCTTCTTCCCCAGCGGAGTGTTGTTTCCTTCTTCCCAATGAAGTTTTGTTTCCCCTGTCGAAGTGGCGTCCCCTGTGTGAAAGATTCCCCTTGAGCAGCTTCTTTGGTCACGCGTGAACTATCTTTTTTCTCTTTTCCTTGGATCTTTCCCCAGTGTGTTGAGTCCCCATGAGTAGTTACTCGTTGTATTTCCGTTCTTTTATCTTTGCTTGCGTGTCTGCACCTGTCTTGCACTCAAACATCATAAAGCATCATCTAGATTCATAGCATATCCGCATTTGTCCTTTTTCATACCATGGGATCTAAGGGACAAAATTTTTGGTTTGCTATATTTAAATACCTTTCACTACGATTCCGCGAGGATTGTCATCTTTTGCAGCCATCCAGCGAAAGATATTTAAATAGGGGCAACTGTCGTACCCCAAATTTTGACCCCTTAGATCTCCGTCATCATTATAGGATCATATTCACATGTTTATCTAACCTTAACCCTTTTCAAGTGATCTTTGTCAAGTTACAAGAGAATCAGGGTTTTGTACAGCCGAAATCGAGGTTTCGAGGGTTGACCGGTCAATGTTTTGAATTGATTTCTTTGAGATTGGATCTCCACATCACCAAGAGTATTCCATTGGATCAAGCATGAATCCAATTTGAGGTTGTTACCCGGGGATCAAAAGCAGTGAAGTTCAGGATACCCGATAAGGGTTTTTCGAGCAGGAAAAGTCAACTGTGGTTGACTTTTGATTTAAAGGGTGTTATAATGGTTGGATTATGGCCCATAATGTTCATATGGCTTGGTAAAGTCTATTCAAGAAGTTTCAAAGCCTCAAGAGGTCCAGAGCATCAACAGTCGACTCGGTAGCCACAGATCGATCGTTCGGTTGACCGAAAAGTCAACTCTTTAACAATAAAGAATCTGACCTCAAGATGTGAATCAAAAATTTTCCTAATGACATATTGCATCTACCCATAAAATTTCATGGCAATTGGATCAAGGGTTGAGGAGTAATCGCAAAAGTCGGGAATTAGGGTTTCGAAAGGGGCAAGACCATAACTCTTTAACCACACATCCAAATGAAGTGGTTCAAAGCTCATTCGAAATCTCTTGACAAATCCTACAAAAGCCTCAAAGTGGTCCATGATCAGAAAATGCATATATTGGGAGTTATGATCAAATTCATTTCAAGAAGGGAAAATGACTTAGAGAAATTTCACTTTTAAGCTTGTTTTTTAGCAACTTTGAGAGGCTTTTTGGCCAAGTTCCTTTGAGAATTTGAAACTCATGAAAATATGAATGTTTTAGAGCTATTTAAGGGCTTTCTAAAAAGTACTAGAGCATCTCAATGGCATTTGTGAGTTGAGAGTTATGGATTTGGCAAGATGGTGTTTTCATACTTGAGTCCCACAATGGTAATTTTTCATAAGTTCATTCTTTGGTCACTTGGACCATTTCTCAGCCTTTGAATCTTATTGTGTCTGATATTTAGATGTTTTGAAGCATTGAATTGTGAGATTTATGCAGAGGAAGTGGAAATTTGAAGTTTGGCAAGTTGGCTTGCAAGTTGTAAATGCAACTTGCATTAAAATAATGAAAAATAAAAAAAGGTGGAAAAGGAAGCTCTGCAATCAGCCATGTTCCTACTCTCTCTAGCCTCACTTTAGCCACTCTAAATTCATCATTACACTTGACTTTCAGCTTACCTCCAAGCCAAGAAAACACTTTTGAGAGATTTGATCCAAAGTGCCAAACCTTTCCCTCTTAGGAAGGAAACCTCCAATCTGTCCTTTCCCTCTCATTTCCCTATAAATAGAGGACATCTCTACCTCATTCCACACATCATAAGCCTCTCAAAAACCAGAGTAATCACAAGTTCTTACTCTTTCCCTCTTTACTTTAATTTCACAAAATCTCCAAAATCACAAAAACATAAAAAATCTGTCTTGACAGCCCAACCCCTAAACTCATTCCCACACATTCAAACTCACCAAAAATCATCCACACAATCCATAAATATGATATAGAAGGTGTCCAAACCATTACATCACTCAAAAACCTCATTTTGCAAAAAGTCAACTTTCATACCAATCTACTTTGACCACAATGCATAAAATCAGCCAAACTCTTATCTAGGCTTCTTCTTGATGCTCTAATCACTCATACACCTCATATGCATCCTATCTCAACTGTCCAAAGCATTGGAATCAAGTGGTGAAGCTTAATTCTCAATCTGGCCTAAGGTTTGCATTTTGCTTCACAAGGAAGAAAGCTTCAAAGCTGAGTGGTATTTGAAGTATCTCTGGGTTTCTTGGTGTTCTAACTTGTTCAATACAGTCTACAAGAGGTATGTAGTCTATGAATCCTATACTTTGCATCATTTTCCATGTTTTGGCATTTTTGAGAAGTTTGTTAAAAAATATGAACCATGAGCATACCAACTTTTCATGACAGCTGATTTTGGATCAATGTTAATGCTTATAGTCATTTGGATACATGTTTAAGGTTTGTATGGATGATAATATGTGCATATCTTGCTGTCTTGGCTTTATGACAGTTGGTGCTCTTTTGATGTTATTTTGCAAATTGTTATCATCATGATGCTATATTTTGAATCAAAGTACATGTGCCCCAAATTTTGGTTTCTACATGACTATTAATGCATTTGTGGTGTGTATGTGCTCTCACTTTGGCTTAAAACAATTCCTACTTGAATCTCACCTACTGTCATAAAAAATGTTATGCTTTTCCCATGAGAAACTAAAAACCTGTCTTGGATACCATGTACCCCAAGCGCTAGGCTCCTCTTACTTGTTTTAGTATATGAAATGTGTGTGTGTGTCTTGTTTGATGAAACCTCAATGTTTATCAATAAACAGCCCAGCTGCACCTTAAAACAACAAAAACTGTTTTGCATAGCATTCAGTATGTCCAAATTTGTGTTGATTGAAGTTCACTTGTTTTTGGGTTTGGACACACTTATTATCATGTTTGTGATGTGTGTGGGTGATTTGTATGAGTTGTTTCTACCTGTTGTGAGTTTTCACTTTCAAAATGCATTTTTCAAACAAAATGAGTCATCACCACCTCAGTTTTTGTTTTAAAAAGATTAAGCTTGAATCCTTGGCATAGAATTATCTTTCCACATGTGCATAGCTTGTATGCATACTTGCTTGACTCAATCGTGCATTAAAAACTAATTTGAACTTTTCATGCATCTTCAAGAATACCATGTTACAGCCTGCTCATCATCTTGCACCACAACCTGTTTCAAACCATATCTTTTGCTTAAATTCATTGGATAACATGTATGTGGAGTGTATATGTGATACATTTGGTATAATTATGCATTGAAGTTGATTTGAACATACTGCTGCATTGCAAATTACCAAAGAGCAATTTGAAAACCACTTTTCTACCACAACCTATTTTGAACTGTTTTTTTGTGCTTAAACTCATTTGTCAACATGTGTATGACTTGTGTGTGTGATTTGTTTGGTCAAAATGTGCATAAAACATGAATTGGATTTCAACTTGCATTTCAAAAATACCATGTTGCAGCAAAATCACCATTTTCCATACCAGCCTGTTTTGGACCAGCTCATGTGCTTAAACGCATTTGTCTGTATGTATGTAGTATGTGTGTGTGATTCACTTGACCAAATTGTGCTTAGATCATGATTTGAACTTTCTCATGCACTTCACATGCACCAAGTTGGAGCTGTTACATTACTTTCACCACAGGCTGTTTTGAGACCCTCCCTTGTGTCTAATTCCTTTCACTAGCATGCTTTCAATATGTGTATGTGCTTGCTTTGATCTTAACCTGTTTTGGATCTGACTTTCATCCCATTATGCATTTCATAAATGAACAATTGCAACTTGATGGTCATTTCTCACCAGAACCTGTTTTGAGTTTATTTTTTCTCTCACAATCATTCATCAATATGTTTCTAATGTGTGTATGTACTTGGCTTGGTCTGAGAATGCTTGGAAGTTGAGCTGCCATCAATATGACAATCTGAATTTTGAAGGAGATATGTTTGAGTTCTGAGTATGGAACCAACTGTCACTGCATATGTTACATGTGTGAATCTTTGTTGTAGCATAAGCCTCATCATCATTAAGAAAAACAACAACTGCTGCATCACTTTACCATCAAAACTGTTTTTACATAGCATCCTACATGCCAAAACTTGCTATGATTGAAGTGTGCCTGATTTTTAAGCTTGATCACATCTACCTTCATGATTATAATATGTATGTGTAAATGGTATGGTTTGTTTCTACATGAATTGATGCCTCACTTTCAAAATACCTTTTTCAAGCTCAATGTGCCATCCATGTACCAGTTTCTGTTTTGGTAGGAATGTGTCGGATTTTCTTTTGTATAGAATCATCATCTAGCATAACTGTGATATGTACACATCATAGGCATAACATAAAGTTGCTCATTTTTGAACTTTCCAATTTGTACCACCAAAACAGTTTGTATTTCATACATTCAGGCCATACCTGCAGCTGTGGAATTAATTCTTATTTTGTTCAGTTTGTGCTCATTGTTAGATTGTAGGATCATTGAAAAGCTTTGTTTAAAACATGTGTGTAATGAGTGCTTGACAGGATTGTGCTCAAATCTGCCATGAACTTCTCCTTGCATTTCAAAAAATGTCAATTTGCCATTAGCAAGCCATTTTCACTTCAGTTTGTTTTGAAGCTAGTCCATGTGCATAGAATCTTTGGTTGACATATTTAAAGTTTGTGTGTGTGATTTGTTTGGTATGAATATGAACAAAATCATGCCTTGAACTCATCTTGTATTCAAAATGACAAAAATGCATGTGCTATCGTGTTTTCATTTGCAAACATAATTTCATAATTTCAACACCACCACCGCATTCCTTGTTAAATTCCCCTCAATTTAGACTAAAATTTTGTTCAAATCCATTAAGTTTTGGTATAGTTTCAAATCTTCACGCATGTGCATTTGGGCATGTTTGTTTTTGCCCAGAAATTCTTGCAAGGTACCCTTATATATTTATGGGGTGGCATTCATACTTGGATGTATGGCCACCCCAGTGGTAGAAACCTTCACTCAATGCGCGCCTTTCACACACATGACATGGGTTCGATCCATTGTGGAGATCAACCCTTTTGCTTTTTTCCTATTTTTCTTGTTCAATATTTTCTTCCTTCTCTCTCTTCCCTTGTCACACGCTTGCTAAGTGGCTCGGTGGTTGTTTGTTGGAGTTGTAAATCTGAGGGGCGTGGGTTCAATTCCCTCCTTTGCCCCTTTCTTTTATTTAATTGTTTTGTTTTGTTCATGATTTTCATCAATTTCCATTATGTCATAACTTGTTTTTTTAATATTTTTAAACCATTCTTTTGCATATTGTTTGAATCTTAATTCATTTAAAACCGGACTTTAATTTATCCAAAAAGGAGAGGTTTAAAGAAAGAAAAACCTATAAGAATGCAAAGCCAAAGGCAAGTTCTAAAGCTGGGCAAAGAGATCTAAAGGTTCGGGGGTTGGTTATACCTAGGGAAGGTGTTAGCATCCTAAGCATCTGTAGTACTCTACAGGAACCTCTTGTTAATATTTGTGTTTGCTAAAGTTGCTTTCTAAAAGGGAAAAGTGCTAAGGTAAAAACCTAAAGTATAAAGGTATGTACAAGTTTGCTCACGAATACATCGCATCTCGTGCCTACGTATCCTGACGGGAATGGAATCAGAGCAATCGTAGTTCCCCTATCTAGGGATGAGGAATTCTTGACTGTGGTCAAGATTCCAAAGGGAAGTAAGCATTCATAGTGAAGTACTTACATGGAGTGTGGCGACTCCTCTTTTAAGTTGAGATGATTAAGGTAAAGAATGTCCACGGCGGGACGCTAATCATGAGTACGGCGACTCAAATCCTAAGGCTAGGATAAAAGGGTAAAGGTTGTCCACGGCGGGACGCTAAAAGTGAGTACGGAGACTCAAGTCCTAAGGCTAGGATAGAAACAAAATTGTTCACGACGGGACGGGAAAAAGTGAGTACGGCGACTCAAATCCTAAGGATAGAATAACGGTTAAAGGATGTCCTCGGCGAGACGGTAAACATGAGCGCGACGGCTCAAATACTAAGGCTAGGATAAGGAGAAAATGTTGACAATAGTTAAAGGTAAAAATATACATTAACATGAGAAATTTGCAAAAAGAAACGTCAACAAATGATTAAAAATGAGAAAGTTATGAACATTTGAAAATGGGGAAGAAAATATGAAATAAATAAACAAGTGATTAAAATAAATGCACTAGGTGGGTGTTGAACCCACCACACTTGGTTCACAAGCAATACAAACTCACCACTAGGCTGTCGCTCGCGCGAAAATAAGGTGCCGGCATGACAGAAGAGTCGCCCCCTTTCGTTATTTATCCCTCAGAGCGGGAAAGGAAACGATCGGAAAAACCTAACGAAAAAGGGTAAGACAAGGTCATCGCAACCATTGTCTGGGTTCGGGAGTCGGTTACGCAAGGGGAAGGTATTAGCACCCCTCACGTCCGTCGTACTCGACGGGATCCTCGCTTGTTTGTTTACTTGGACGGGTTGGTTATAATCTATCTACCTATCAAGGCTGGCTGAAAAAGAAAAGAAAAATGACTCGGCAAAGCGTCGCACTTTATGCCTACGTATTCTCATCAGAGAATGAGAAATCAGAGTCAACGTAGTTCGGCCTAACTACGGGTGAAGGTGGGGAGAGGTTGCTCGCTAGGACGTCGCATCCTATGCCTACGTACTTCCACACTGTATGGAAGATCAGAGCGAACGTAGTTCGGGAAACTACGAGTTATCTCCTAAAAGAAGTGTTTTTTTTATTGTGTTTGCGATTTCAACCGCACTAGAGACTATGACCTAAGAGTGAATGCGTCGCATGTCACCCAAAGGGTACCATACTAAACATCCAGACTGTGGAAAAGAGACTCTCCCACAATCCTTTCTCAGATAGCTTAAGGCTCGTAACGTACGAAGGAAGTCATTCATGATTACTGTATCTTAAACTGTTTTGAGATGAGAAGAGAATAGGCCCAACTAGGAGGGAGACTATCAAGTCCTACTGTTATCATGCCATGGATTCATCCTATGGTTGAGGTTTGAACAGGGAACTCCTAGATGTTGTCATGCATAGGTTTCAACCTAAAGGTCTATCATCAAATCCTCATTAGAGGAAATGAGAGCCCTAAGGGATCATGTCAATGATACACCAAAACAGACAAAAGCATCAGCTTTAACAGTAAAGTGCATGCAATGCAAGTGAGGGAGGAAATGTGTGTGGGGCTTCAGCCTCCACAAGCTCATCTCAACCTCAAGCCAGTCATGAAATAACAGTAATCATACTGAAATAAACAACATGTTATCAAGCACTAAACAATAAACTGCAATCATACAGATAAAAGAAATGAAATGCTATCAAGCAGAATAAACACATGGGCAAGGGAGCTGGGCTCTACCGAATACCCTCAAGCAAAGCCAAGCAGTAACAATACAATCAGATGCACTCATGCTCTTATACTGAACTTATTCTAGATGTGCTTAGTCTAATGCAACAGACAAATCAAACAAAACACACAATACATTAAAGAAAAACAGGAGAAAGCCTCAGCTCCTCCAGCAGCTACTCAGTCCTCAGACTTCAGAGATCACTTGCTTTCCAGGTATCAACCTTACAACATGAGTATCAACTCATCCTCTCCCTTGAGCTTCAGCTCCTTTGATCAGCTCCACCTTCAGGCTTCACTATCTCCAGGGATCTTCAGGCATCCACTTGACCTTCACAAAGTCTTCAGACTTCAACAATCTCCAAGGAATCATCCTCTTCAAAGCTTCAGCTTCTATCTTCAATGGCTCAACTGCTCCAGCAAACAAGATTCAGTCAACAAGAGGAGGCGAGGATGTTACAGTACTCACTGACTTCCAAAGGATGCCATTGAGGACTTAACATCAAAGGAAAGGCTCTCTCAAAGTTCTACCTTATAGGGCAAGGTCACTAATCCCTCCAAAGGAGAGAGGTGAATACCCTTAAGGGACTCTGTGTCATAGAGAAGAAAGGAGGTGAACAAGACACTCCTTGTTTATTGAACAAAATATTCTATCTAGGGCTCTGCCTATGCACCTATAAACCTACAAACAAAACAACAAAAGCTATGCTAAACTCCTCTTCAAGGTCTTCAAAGCTTCAATGATGATCCACAAGGTCTTCAATTCAATCTTCCAAGCTCACACACTCAAAGGAGAAGAAAAACAAACACAACAATACAACTTATGCCTTTAAGCAACATACATACTATCCATACATTCAAAAATCAAGGAAAAATACTAAAACACCATACAATATCCTAGCAAAATTCTAGGGGATTCTATACATACTTACCCTTAACCCATGTATTCCCCATACACTAATTTGGCCTATAAACCCCAAAACAAATTTGTTCAAGTCTACCTATACAACTTAAAACCCTAATTAGAGCACCTAAATGTCTAACAATCAAACTACATCAAATTTTAATCTACAAATCAAGAGATAAATCCTACATGAAACTAGGGTTCAATACCTAACTATGCCAAAAAGAATGGCTCAAAAACCCTAAGGGAAAGTCCTAAAACAAATTGTACAAAATCAAGGGTTAACCAAAATCAATTAAATGTACTATTTACAAGAAAATATGCTAAAAAATATTAAACTAAAAATAAAATGGAGTTTTATTTTTTATTAATTTTCTAGACAAAATCATGATTATGTGAAAAAAAGAAGAAATGAAAAATATTGATTTTTGTATTTTTTATGAATTTTATAAAATGCAAAGAATTAAAAGAAATAAAAATAAAAAATAAAAGAATAAGAAATAAATGGGAGGGGGTGAGAATAGAAACACGCCACAGTTGATTCTGAACATTGGGCCAAGTCTGGGGGGTGGGAATAGAAGTAAGTTGTTGAGCCCAGGTTTGTCCACGAACCAAAACGGTGCGTTTGGCTAAATGATACGCAGCGTTTTGTGCCTCAGTCTTCCCTCCATTTTGAAATCAAATATGGGCCATTGGATCATGCGAAGAAGTCAAGGTCTTGAGATCATCCGACGGTGGACCTTCATCGTCCCCAACTGAACCCTAGGGTTTGCAGAAACCCTAACCTCATGCAGGGATCTTCAACCTGATCGTTCTCACTGATTTCTCCATGAATTCATGAGCTTCCAAAAGCAAAGTTGCCCTATCAAACACCCTGAACACGATGCTATCCATAGTTTTCCCTGAAACCTCTTGAATCATCCTAACAGAAAGCTTCATCATCAAGGTTCCATTTCTTTCCTCTGCGATCAAACTTAATGGAACTTCAAACTAATGATCCAGAATTACTCTACACGTTTCCCTAACCATTCTACACCATCTCACATCCATTGATGCACACAAAATTGCTTGTTATTCATTCTGCAAGAAATTGTACCCTGCCTCGAAACCTCATGATCCTTCCCCTAATTCTCAGAAAATGGTCCTCTATCCTAGCTTAGCCAGTCTAAACCTATAACTATGGTGGAATGAACATAAATTAGGAGATACGAGCAAGATTACCAACCTGTCACACTTTAATGGAGGCTATAGTTTCCTTGCAATTCAGTGCCTGAAACCTTCCTTGATTAATCTCCAATGCCCAATATGACTTCTGTATGCAGCAAGATGAATGATCAAGGCTTGAATCTTTTGTTTGATATCAAAATGCAATTCTTGCAATTTCCTCAAAACAGCTTCAAACTTCCATGGATCTTCTTCTACCTCAGCATGTAATCAATCACAATGATCAGAAGAATATGTTTGTGGTGGAGAAATGAATGGAGATTGAAGAGAATGAAGGTTTGATGTGAAATTGCAAATGGAAGAATCTTACTTTCCACACTCTAATCTCACCTCTCATCAACAATGATCACCAACCCTGGCCCTATGGTGATTCACCCTTCTTATAACAATCAAGAGAATGATCTAGATCCATCTAGAAACTTGTGGAAAGTGTTAGAAAGTTTGAGAACTTCTCATGGAATGATACATTGGATCTCCATTATCTCATGCCTTAGCCTTGCCAAATGGACTTTAAAATCTCATTACAAGAGAAATTGAGAAAGAATGAGTGAAAAACAAGCTAAACTTTGCTCTTTGTGAGGCTTTGTTTAGGTGCCTTATTATGCAAACATGAGAATTACAAAGTAACCCTCATTTCTAAGCCTCAAATCAAAATTCTACTTGAACCATTGTGTTTTAAAATGATGTTTCCAATCAAAATGATATATTGGATGACCTATTTTGGATTTGTGGATCTCCCAAACCACATTTAAATTTCAACTTTTTCAACTTATAAGCCATTTTAGGTCATTTTCACCCAATCCTTTAAATCCTTGCTACAAGCTCTTTCAATAACTCATGACCACTTTTCTAAACTTAAAATCCCATTTTGAACAACTTTCATGTTTTGAGTTTTTCCATTTGAGGCTTGGAAATAGGAGATATGGCCTTTGCTTAAAATGACCTATAACTGACAAATGACCAAAATGCCCCTGTCTTGTTCAAACCATAAGTTGAGTTCTACAAATCCTATCAAGGACTTCTACCACTAAAATTAAAGCTAAAGAGATGATATTCAACATTCATGTTGACCAAGAGATCATAGGAATTATCCTACTAGGGCAAAAGTTGTCTGCAAGTTGGGTGACTTTCAAGGACCCAGATTCACACACCTCAGCTGACCTGCAATTTGTCAAAACCATAACTTGAGCTATGAAACTCCTATCAAGGACTTCCACCACTCAAATTAAAGCTAAGAACAAGCTCTACAACATTCATGTTGTGGGGAAGATGAGATATCAATCACATCTAGAGCTAAAACTGCCTGGAAGCTAGGGATCAAATTAGGGTTTTTCACTGACAATCCTCAGAAAACCCTAACTCAAAACTTCTCAAACCCTTCAATTATGATGAGTTGGCTTAGGAATCATCTTTATAACACCTCTATGCATCATTCCATGATCTCATGGCCCTTGGATTAGGTCTCAACCTTCTCCAAATCTTCAGCCGATCCTAGGGTTGACCTAGTCAAAACCCTAATTCTACCATCCATGGTTGAATCTTATGAATTCTTGCACAATGACTTCTCTAGACTCCATGATGGCTTTCAAGACATCTCATAGGCTTTCTCAAAACATCAAGTTCATTCTCAAAGTCTCAGAATCATCTGAGGAGCACCCACAACTCTCAAGCTATGAAGCACACAACCCTGGTTTCAACCCACTCCTCTGAGGATCTCTTGAACTTTCTGATGAAGGTATCAACTTTCAAACACTCAATGAATAAATAATTGCTGGTCAAATTTTGGGGTGCAACATAGGCCCCAGGGGGTGCGTGTGAACAAAGATTGGAAGAGAAAGAGAAAATAACAAAACATGGGAAAATATGAAAAAAAAAAACCCAAAAAGAGTTGACCCTCCTCAGGGATCGAACTCAAGATTAAGCAGTGAAAGGTGATTTAAGGGCGCAGGTTCTACCACTGGGGTGGATATACATCCGTTTATGAAAGCCACCCCATAAACATATATGGGTAAGTTTCTAGGCAGGCTGGGCAAGAATATGAGCAAAAAACCATGATTTGCGTTTTGGGCATAACTTCCTTAATTCTCAATGGATTTTGACAAAATTTTAGTGTGAACTGACTAGAATTTCATGAGGAGCAGGATGACACTGTTAATTGTTTAAAATAATGCACACACTGAAAAATTTGAAGACACATGCATTGTGAGTGTGTGTTGTGCATTTTGATGTGCAAGTCAAAATCCAAACAGTTCCAGGTCCGGTCAGGCATCCACACACATTGCATATTAATGAGTGAACTTGAGCAACCAATGAGGTGAGAAACAGGTTGCAATGGAAAGTGATATATGAGTTGCAAAATTGACATGTAATATGCATGATGAAGTGAAATTTTAATTTCAAACAGTTTTAGACCAAACAAGTCATATACACACACTATATACATGTTGATGAATGAGTGCCAACACAAAAAGTGAGTTCAAAATTGGTGGTAGTGAAAGTGATATGCATACTGTATTTTTTGTGTTTTAGTGAGGTGCAGTAGGGTGTGTAGTTTCAAATCCAGCTAGTTCTACATCATATCAGTCACATACACATACCACAAAATGTTGTTGAATGATATCTAAACCACAGGTATGGATCAAGACAGTCTAACATGAAAAGTGATGTGTAAATTGCCAAGGCTGTGAACAAAAGGCATCTTTGAAGCTAGTGATCAGTTCAGGCATGTTACAATCAGATATATGGTTCAAACATAATTCAAACATCATGCATACAATAATCATACATCCAAAAGGCTTGTTTATGAAGCAAAACATCAACTGTTATATGGAAATGGCAAGGAAAATCATGACAGTTGCAAGAATGAGGGCTTGAGATGTAATGCACATGTTACATATATATCAACAATTGATTTTAGACACATAAACTGGTATGGAATAACTTGGTATGACAAATGACAGGTGAGCTGCAGTTTTGAAGTTTTAGGGCATATATGAAGATGTTCAAAACAGGTCCTAGGTGTATTCACAACAAACAAACACTTTGAGCAAGCTACAATTGTGTATTTGAGTGATTCTAAGCATGTGCCTTAGTCTTAAAACCAGTGGTGATGCAAATGGCACGTTCAAGGCAGAAAGGACATTTGAGAAGTAAATCAAGAAATGCAAAACAAGTCCAAACTCACATTCATGTTGAGCAATCATTCTACACAGACCATGAATCATATGAATGAGGTTTTTAAATTTAAAATTGATCAAAGACCATGAGGAAACCAAGCTGCTATGGTGATGGCTTATCTTTTACTGAAAAATGCATCTTTGAGTGTAATAGATCAAATCATGTAAAACAGGTTATGCAATCCATATATGCATGTCATAAATGTGAAATCAAATGTGAACAAACTCAAAAATATCACATATTTTAAGTGGAACCAGTTCTGTTATGTTAGTGGCCTTTAGGATGTAAATGATGCATTTGTGGGATGTGAAAAATGAAGGAACAATTGAAACAGGTTATGCCAAACACATGTACACATTATAAACAAGCAATTAAGCATGATCCTATTTCACCAGTCAAACATATTGCTTCCAAACAAAATTTTGATATATGACATGAAAATGACACTTTACAATACTACCACAAGCTCAAAAAATGCCAAAACAGGAAATTATGGTGGAAAGCAAAGATGGAGTATCTACATACCTCTAGTAGCCTGTGTTGAGCAAGTTTGATCAATAAGAAATCCAGAGAGAACTTCAAATACACCTAGCTTTGGAGATTTCTTCTTCTTGAAGCAAGAATACAAATTTCAAGACAGTTGGAGAAATAAACTCCACCAATGATCCTTACCACTTTATACAGTTGAGAAATGATATATGTGAGGTGTTAGAGTGATTAAAACACCAAGGAAATGTATGGAACCAGTTTTGACTAATTTTGTGGCTTTTGGTCAAAGTAATTGGGTATGGAAGTTGACTTTTTGAATGGTGAGGTTTTTGAGTGGTTCAATGGTTGGAACACCTTCTATATCATATTTATGGGTTGTGGGGATGATGTTTAGGGAGTTTGAGTGTAGAGAAATGATTTTGGCAGCAATTGTACCAAGGCAGATTTTTGAAGCCTTTTGGCAATTTTGTGATTTTGGTGATTTTGGAGAAAAGTGTGAAAAGGTGGGAGCTTGATCTTTCTATGGTTTTTTTAGAAGGATTCTTGTGTGTCAAATGAAGTGGTGAGGGCCTCTATTTATAGGCAAATGAATGGAGTGGGCAGATTTGGAGGTTTCCTTCATATGAAGGAAATGTTTGCTTTTTGGATCAAACCTCCACAAAGAGGTTTCCTTGGCTGGTAGGTAAGCTCTAAAGTCAAGCTTCATGATGAGTTTGAAGTGTATAAATGAAGGCTAGAATGCATAGGTTGATGGCTGGTTCAAATTTGTCTTTCCACCTCATGCTTGCTATTTCCACTTTAAGTGCAAGTTGTAAAGCCACTTGCAAGCCCACTTGCAAACTTGGCAAATTCCATTTCCTCTGCATTTTCATTGTATTTCCATGCTTCAAAGTCTCTACATATCAGATAAAACATGTTTCAAAATGTTGAGATAGGCCCAATTGATCAAAGGAATGATTTTTGAAAGTTTGTCAATATGGGACTCAAGTGTGAAAACACCAACTTTCCATAACCATAACTCTCAGCTCACAAATCCTTTTGAGATGTTCTAGTACTTTTTAGAAAGCCCTCAAATAGCTCCAAAACATTCATGTTTTCATGAGTTTCAAATTCCCAAATTAACTTGGCCAAAAAGTTTCTCAAAGTTGCTAAAAAATGAGCTTAAAAGTGAAATTTTTCTAAGTCTTTTTCCCTTCTCAAAATGAATTTGGTCATAACTCCAAATCTATGCATTTTCAAATCATGGACCACTTAGGGACTTTTTTAGGGTTTTTCAAGAGCTTTCTAATGATCTTTGAACAAACTCAATTGGATGTGTGGTTAAGGAGTTATGGTTTAGCCCCTTTCAAAACCCTAATTTCCTGATTTTTCGATTACTCCTTCATCCTTGATCCAATGGTCATGAAAATTGATAGGCAAGTGCAATATGACATAAGGATCATTTTTTTCACAACTTTAAGTCCAATTCCTAAAATTCGAAGAGTTGACTTTTCGGTCAACCGTACGACCGATCGGTGGCTACCGAGTCGTCTGTTGATACTCTGGACCTTCTGAGACTTTGAAACTTCTTGGATGATCTTTATTAAAATATATGAACTCCATGGACCATGATCTCACCATTAAAACACCTTCCAACACCAAAGTCAAACTACAGTTGACTTTTACTAGTCAAAAACCCTAGTCGGGGCTCTTGGACTGCACTTTTCTTGATTCTGGGGTAACAACCTCAAATTGAATTCTCTTTTGACTTCATGTTAACATCCTTGACCTTGTTTCATGATTGAATCAACCCAAAACATTACAAACCCTGAAGCTTCGATTGGACTGTACAAAACCCTGATTCATCTGTAACTTAACAAAAACAAACTTGAACTGTGTTAAGTTAGATAAAAAATGATCATGCTCCTAGAATGATGATGAGGATCTAAGGGGTCAAAATTTGGGGTATGACAATTGCCCCTATTTAAATATCTTTCACTGGATGGCGATGAAAGATGACAATCGTCATAGAGTCGTAGTGAAAGGTATTTAAATATAGAAAACCAGAAATTTTGTCCCTTAGATCTAATGGTATGTAAAAGGAAAAATGTTGAAATTCAATGAATTCTAAATGATGCTTTATGATGCAAGACAAACGCAGACATACAAACAAAATAAAAGAACGACGCAACAATGAGTAACAACTCACTGGGGAAAAAAACAGCAACATCGGGGGAAAGAGGCAAATGGGGAATAAAACACCCATGATGCCAAGGAAATTGGAATTCATCCACAAGGTGAGACGTGAGTAAAACACGACCTCGGGAGAAAGGAGAAAATGGGGTATAAAGCACCCAAGTAAAAGAAATTCGTCCACAAGGTAAGACGCGAGTTAAACACGACCTCGGGAGAAACAGCAGATGGGAGTAAAACACCATGATGCCAAGTAAATGGGGAATAACACACCCAGGTAAAATAATTTCTTCCACAAGGTAAGACGCGAGTAAAACACGACCTCGGGAGAAAGGAGCAAATGGGGAATAAAGCACCCATGTAAGGTAAATTCGTCCACAAGGTAAGACGCGAGTAAAACACGACCTCGGGAGAAAAGGTAAATGGGGAATAAAACACCCATGACGTGCATATGTATATGAATTATGCTATGATATATGATCAAATGCAAATGTAAATGCCGACGACAAGGCTCGACTCTTTTGGTGAGATGACAAGACTGGATAGAATGATTCCTCAACACGGAGATCACTGCCATTCTTCTTGAGGACTAAAGATGTTACTGCTGAATACATCTTTGCTACACTGGTAAACTGTGACAAGTTGATGATCCTTGTAGGAAGGATAAAGAGCTGATTGGGGTTTTTTCAAGTAAACTGCCCCAGTTTAGCTGTATGTTAAAGATGAACTGATGATGACCTCAGCTTGTCTGATATTGACTGATGCATCGGGTGCTTGGAGAGCTTGCCCCAGTCTGCGTCTTGAAATATATTCTGGATAAACCAAATCTGAGAATAACATGCCTTGAACAAATCTTCAATTGATTCTTAGACAGGATGCAAAAGGAACTCGCCCCTGATAGGATCACTTGACCAAGTTTCTCAATGTTTGAAAATTCCTTGAGAGGAAAGCCAATTTGCAGACAAAAGTGTTCATACAAACATGGCAATGTAAAGTTCATGCAACTTTTTGAAATCAAAATCATTTTTGAAAGATGCAAAGTAAAAGAGTCATTGGTCAGAACACGGCGGTTCAAGACACTCAAAGTTTAAAGCAAAGGTGTACTGCCAAAATAGTTGATTTACAAAAATCTTTAGGAGTCAGTTTACGCAACCTTGCTGAAGTATGCTTTCAAAATAACCTTGTTTCAATTAGGTCTTTTGAGGGTTATAATGTGGCCTGATTCACGGTTTAAGAAACAAAGGATAAAGGCTCAAAGTTTATTTGTA
Organism: Lathyrus sativus; assembly: GCA_963859935.3. NCBI lineage: Eukaryota > Viridiplantae > Streptophyta > Magnoliopsida > Fabales > Fabaceae > Lathyrus > Lathyrus sativus. The sequence goes on from OZ012737.1 coordinate 105,533,766, forward strand.
CCCACCCAATCTACGTGACGATCTCCAGTCTTATGCTCAGTTAAATCAGACTATGTGCTCAGGTTCCCATAGGTTAGGAATTGCATTGATAATAGCCCAGATGATGGTTCAGAAGTCAACAGATTTTTCGAAAAGGCAGTCACTGCTTCTTTACAACATTTGGTTGTTTTTTAACATTGAGGGTTTTTAAAGATCTCTTTTTATTATCCCTAACTTTTGCCTGAACTGTTTTCTTATGAAAATTACAGTCAGCGGGATGCCCCAGTTTTGCCTAAATCTCCTTCATAGGTTTTGACTTAGCGGGCTTTTTCCTTTGATATATTTTTTTGTTTGTTGAAATAAAGTGACTGCATGGCTTTAATGATTACAGGGAAGCATCATCGGCTTTCTGGCATGATAGACATCTTCGACACTTGTTTGTTGTGCACGAAGGAAAATTATGGTTACAACCTTCATATGAGAGGTGTCTTGTATAAACACACAACCAAGTTAACTCAGAACTACCCACCCCAAGGTTAAAACTGCGGGTTTTTGTAAAGAAAGAAACTCCAACTTCTAGGCTCGAAGGGGTTGACAAGGGATTATCTTCCTTATTTCTCCAGTGTTTGGGAGTTGAAACAATGCCTTACATCGTCAACAAAGTTTGATTGAAAGCATACTAACATCAATTATGGGTATAACGTTTTCATCATCCTCCCTCAAATAATTGCATAATCAAAAATTTGGACAAGGAGTAAATATTTGAAAGGTAAGGCATGCAAATAGGACAAAATGAATTGAATCAAAAGTTGCAATGCTCGTACATCAAGATGAAAGTACATACACTAACTAAAAGCAAACAGCTTAAACAAAATAAGGAAAGTTCAAATAGTGAGAAACAAAAGGCCTAGTGACTAAATCAATACAAGGATGAGTTGTCTTGTCTGAAACACTGGCGTCAAAAAGATAGTCTGCTGAAGTCGGACTGAAGCTTCACTTTTGATGCACTGGCAGAGGATTTTTCTGAACATTCGGATGGCTATCCGTAAAATCAAGGATTCCAGTTCTAATCAATTCACGCACCCTAGCTTTCAATGCAAAACAATGCTCCAAGTCATGGCCTGGGGCACCCTCATGAAAAGCACAATGGAGATCATTTCTAAATCCAACTGTAGGAGGATTAGGAGGGGGTGGCAAAGTCTTTGTAGTGATCAGCCCTTGTTGAACCAGGCTTGGATACAATTCTGTATAAGTCATGGGAATAGAATCAAACTGATTCTTATTCTGATGTTGGTTCTGTCTAACAGCAGAACATTGAGGAATTTGAACTGGTCGTGGAGCAGCAATAGCAGCAATAGTAGGGTGATTATACTGAGGTTGGGGATGAGGCTTCCTCACTTCAGCCATGACAACATTAGTATGTTCTTCTTTCTTTTTATGGAAATTCCCAAAGGATTTCTTTGCACCGGTAGAAGATTCAGCGACCTTGGACACCTTACCACTTTTCAGCCCTTCTTCTTTGGCCAATGGTTACCAGATCTGTAAAACTCGAAGAGACGCTCCCAATCATCTTTTCCCAATAGAAGGGAGACAAAGTATCCATAAACATTCCAGCTAACTCTTTCTCTGCCAGAGGGGGTTCAACTTGGGAAGCTAACTCTCTCCAATGTTGAGCGTATTATTTGAATGATTCTCTTTCACTTTGAGACATGTTCTAAAGTTGACGACGGTTAGGAGTCATATCCAGATTGTATTTGTATTGTCTCATGAAGGCATTGGCGAGATCTTGGAAGCAGTGGACGCTGTTATGTTCCAAATTCATATACCACTTGAGAGAAGCACCACTCAAGCTGTCTTGAAAGCAATGGATGAGCAACTTCTGATTGTTGGTGTAGGCTTCCATCCTTTGGTAGTACATAACAAAATGGGCTCTTGGACATGAGTGCCCCTTATATTTCACGAATTCTGGAGTCTTGAACTTAGCAGGCATAACCAGACCAGAAACTAAACACATATTATCAGCATCGACATTGAAGAAATCAGTGCCCTCAACAGCTTTGAGTCTTTTGTCTATGTTTTGGAACTGTTTACGGACAATCTCAGGCTCGACAAAATCTTCATGGTCTTCACCTTGGGCACTAGCAGCATTGTAGTCAAAGAAAGGAGTCTCAAATAGAGTTTGGCCATTCTGAGCAACAGTGTGGACCACAGGTCTGGGCTCTGTAAAGACGGGAGCTTGAAAAACTGGTCTGATAGTCGGACCAATCATAGCAGTAGATGCAAGAGGTGGAGAGTAGTTAGGAGGTAAACCAAACTCTGGCCAAGTCGATTGTGGCATTTGAACAGGAGGAGGATCGACACTTGAAACTTCTTGAATGACAGTCCTTTGAGATGGCTCTCCTCTAGCAATCAATACCTGAAGCATTTCGGTGAGTTTAGTCATGCCTGAACTCAATTCATCGATCTCCATTCGAACTTCTGCATTGTGTACTTCCTGCTCTGACATCTTGCATCTATAGTTAGCTCTAGTCCGATATCGGTGTCGAGGAATCAGTTTGACAACTCAAAGGTACACTGGACAATAAAGACAGTTGGACATGAGCGACCGGACAAACAGAGGTATGCAAGGAACCATGCAAAGATGCAAATGCAACGCAAGAGAAGATACAAATCACACATAACATGATCAAAGGTTCGAGATCACAGCATGGGGCTTGAGTAAAGAACCAATCATAAGGTGTGTACTAGGGGTAAAGCACTTGTACAACAGGTTCTAACAAAGTTCCCAGAGTCAACAACCCATCTTTCGGATATTATCAACACACCAAATACTTGGAAATTAATAATATTCTCAAGGGAGTCTCGTCTGAGTGTAGTATCGCATATCAACTACTTCAAGAATACTCCCTCATAGTCATCGCACTACGTCCTAAAAGGCCAAGTGGGGTAAAAGGTAACTAAAAGTCCTCAGTGTCACGGTCTCCTATGTAGAAAGTAGCATTGTTTTCACAAATACTCGTTTAACAATACTAACTCTCAGAAGGGCCTCTACTGAGCAGTGGTTTCTCAAGTCAGCTTGGTCGGGAATCAACTTCCTATAAGCCTTCTTGAATATACCCCTATCCTATCATAAGCGCGCTCAAGTACGGGTATAGTACTATCTCACCACTCAAAGTAACAAACCTGCATACAGAAAAACCCAAGCACAACCAGATATATGTACAAATATAAAAGCATTTAAACATATAATAAACACAGATATAAACAAGGTGGGCTTAACCCTCTTAGGGGAAGTTGTCCCCAGTGAAGTCGCCATTTACTGTTGCGGTGAAATCTGGCTACCAAGCTATTGATTAACTTGAATCTTAATTCATTTACAACTGGACTTTAATTTATCCAAAAAGGAGAGGTTTAAAGAAAGAAAAACCTATAAGAATGCAAAGCCAAAGGCAAGGCCTAAAGCTGGGAAAAGAGATCTAAAGGTTCGGGGGTTGGTTATACCTAGGGAAGATGTTAGAATCCTAAGCATCTGTAGTACTCTACAGGAACCTCTTGTTAATATTTGTGTTTGCTAAAGTTGCTTGCTAAAAGGGAAAAGTGCTAAGGTAAAAACCTAAAGTATAAAGGTATGTACAAGTTTGCTCGCGAAGACATCGCATCTCGTGCCTACGTATCCTGACGAGAATGGAATCAGAGCAATCGTAGTTCCCCTATCTAGGGATGAGGAATTCTTGAATGTGGTCAAGATTCCAAAGGGAAGTAAGCATTCATAGTGAAGTACTTACATGGAGTGCGGCGACTCCTCTTTTAAGTTGAGATGATTAAGGTAAAGAATGTCCACGGCGGGACGCTAATCATGAGTACGGCGACTCAAATCCTAAGGCTAGGATAAAAGGGTAAAGGTTGTCGACGGCGGGACGCTAAAAGTGAGTACGGCGACTCAAGTCCTAAGGCTAGGATAGAAAGAGAATTGTTCTTGGCGGGACGGGAAAAAGTGAGTACGGCGACTCAAATCCTAAGGCTAGGATAACGGTTATAGGATGTCCGCGGCGGGACGGTAAACATGAGCGCGACGGCTCAAATCCTAAGGCTAGGATAAGGAGAAAAAGTTGACAACAGTTAAAGGTAAAAATATACATTAACATGAGAAATTTGCAAAAAGAAACGTCAACAAATGATTAAAAATAACAAAGTTATGAACATTTGAAAATGGGGAAGAAAATATGAAATAAATAAACAAGTGATTAAAATAAATGCACTAGGTGGGTGTTGAACCCACCACACTTGGTTCACAAGCAATACAAACTCACCACTAGGCCCCAGGGGGCGCGTGTGAACAAAGATTGGAAGAGAAAGAGAAAATAACAAAACATGGGAAAATATGAAAAAAAACCCAAAAAGAGTTGACCATCCTCAGGGATCGAACTCAGTATCAGGCAGTGAAAGGTGATTTAAGGGCGCAGGTTCTACCACTGAGGTGGCTATACATCCGTTGATGAAAGCCACCCAATAAACATATATGGGTAAGTTTCTAGGCAGGCTGGGCAAGAATATGAGCAAAAAACCATGATTTGCGTTTTGGGCATAACTTCCTTAATTCACAATGGATTTTGACAAAATTTTAGTGTGAACTGACTAGAATTTCATGAGAAGCAGGATGACACTGTTAATTGTTCAAAATAATGCACACACTGAAAAATTTGAAGACACATGCATTGTGAGTGTGTGTTGTGCATTTTGATGTGCAAGTCAAAATCCAAACAGTTCCAGGTCCGGTCAGGCATCCACACACATTGCATACATATTAATGAGTGAATTTGAGCAACCAATGAGGTGAGAAACAGGTTGCAATAGAAAGTGATATATGAGTTGCAAAATTGACATGTAATATGCATGATGAAGTGCAATTTTAATTTCAAACAGATTTAGACCAAACAAGTCATATACACACACTATATACATGTTGATGAATGAGTGCCAACACAAAAAGTGAGTTCAAAATTGGTGGTAGTGAAAGTGATATGCATACTGCATTTTTTTGTGTTTTAGTGAGGTGCAGTAAGGTGTGTAGTTTCAAATCCAGCTGGTTCTACATCATATCAGTCACATACACATACCACAAAATGTTGTTGAATGATATCTAAACCACAGGTATGGATCAAGACAGTCTAACATGAAAAGTGATGTGTAAATTGCCAAGGCTGTGAACAGAAGGCATCTTTGAAGATAGTGATCAGTTCAGGCATGTTACAATCAGATATATGGTTCAAACATAATTCAAACATCATGCATACAATAATCATACATCCAAAAGGCTTGTTTATGAAGCAAAACATCAACTATTATATGGAAATGGCAAGGAAAATCATGATAGTTGCAAGAATGAGGGCTTGAGATGTAATGCACATGTTACATATATATCAACAATTGATTTTAGACACATAAGCTGGTCTGGAATAACTTGGTATGACAAATGACAGGTGAGCTGCAGTTTTGATGTTTTAGGGCATATATTAAGATGTTCAAAACAGGTCCTAGGTGTATTCACAGCAAACAAACACTTTGAGCAAGCTACAATTGTGTATTTGAGTGATTCTAAGCATGTGCCTTAGTCTTAAAACCAGTGGTGATGCAAATGGCATGTTCAAGGCAGAAAGGACATTTGAGAAGTAAATCAAGAAATGCAAAACAAGTCCAAACTCACATTCATGTTGAGCAATCATTCTACACAGACCATGAATCATATGAATGAGGTTTCTAAACTTTAAAATTGATCAAAGACCATGAGGAAACCAAGCTGCTATGGTGATGGCTTATCTTTTACTGAAAAATGCATCTTTGAGTGTAATAGATCAAATCATGTAAAACAGGTTATGCAATCCATATATGCATGTCATAAATGTGAAATCAAATGTGAACAAACTCAAAAATATCACATATTTTAAGTGGAACCAGTTCTGTTATGTTAGTGGCCTTTAGGATGCAAATGATGCATTTGTGGGATGTGAAAAATGAAGGAACAATTGAAACAGGTTATGCCAAACACATGTACACATTATAAACAAGCAATTAAGCATGATCCTATTTCACCAGTCAAACATATTGCTTCCAAACAGAATTTTGATATATGACATGAAAATGACACTTTACAATACTACCACAAGCTCAAAAAATGCCAAAACAGGAAATTATGGTGGAAAGCAAAGATGGAGTATCTACATACCTCTAGTAGCCTGTGTTGAGCAAGTTTGATCAATAAGAAATCCAGAGAGAACTTCAAATACACCTAGCTTTGGAGATTTCTTCTTCTTGAAGCAAGAATACAAATTTCAAGACAGTTGGAGAAATAAACTCCACCAATGATCCTTAACACTTTATATAGTTGAGAAATGATATATGTGAGGTGTTAGAGTGATTAAAACACCAAGGAAATGTCTGGAACCAGTTTTGACTGATTTTGTGGCTTTTGGTCAAAGTAATTGGGTATGGAAGTTGACTTTTTGAATGGTGAGGTTTTTGAGTGGTTCAATGGTTGGAACACCTTCTATATCATATTTATGGGTTGTGGGGATGATGTTTAGGGAGTTTGAGTGTAAAGAAATGATTTTGGCAGCAATTGTACCAAGGCAGATTTTTGAAGCCTTTTGGCAATTTTGTGATTTTGGTGATTTTGGAGAAAAGTGTGAAAAGGTGGGAGCTTGATCTTTCTCTGGTTTTTTAGACGGATTCTTGTGTGTAAAATGAAGTGGTGAGGGCCTCTATTTATAGGCAAATGAATGGAGTGGGCAGATTTGGAGGTTTCCTTCATATGAAGGAAAGGTTTGCTTTTTGGATCAAACCTCCACAAAGAGGTTTCCTTGGCTGGTAGGTAAGCTCTAAAGTCAAGCTTCATGATGAGTTTGAAGTGGCTAAATGCAGGCTAGAATGCATAGGTTGATGGCTGGTTCAAATTTGTCTTTCCACCTCATGCTTGTTATTTCCACTTTAAGTGCAAGTTGTAAAGCCACTTGCAAGCCCACTTGCAAACTTGGCTAATTCCATTTCCTCTGCATTTTCATTGTATTTCCATGCTTCAAAGACTCTACATATCAGATAAAACATGTTTCAAAATCTGAGATAGGCCCAATTGATCAAAGGAATGATTTTTGAAAGTTTGTCAATGTGGGACTCAAGTGTGAAAACACCAACTTGCCATAACCATAACTCTCAGCTCACAAATCCTTTTGAGATGTTCTAGTACTTTTTAGAAAGCCCTCAAGTAGCTCTAAAACATTCATGTTTTCATGAGTTTCAAATTCCCAAAGGAACTTGGCCAAAAAGTTTCTCAAAGTTGCTAAAAAATGAGCTTAAAAGTGAAATTTTTCTAAGTCTTTTTCCCTTCTTAAAATGAATTTGGTCATAACTCTAAATCTATGCATTTTCTGATCATGGACCACTTAGGGACTTTTGTAGGGTTTGTCAAGAGCTTTCTAATGAGCTTTGAACCAACTCAATTGGATGTGTGGTTAAGGAGTTATGGTTTAGCCCCTTTCAAAACCCTAATTTCCTGATTTTTCGATTACTCCTTCATCCTTGATCCAATGGTCATGAAAATTGATAGGCAAGTACAATATGACATAAGGATCATTTTTGTTTCACAACTTTAAGTCCAATTCCTAAAATTCGAAGAGTTGACTTTTCGGTCAACCGTACAACCGATCGGTGGCTACCGAGTCGTCTGTTGATACTCTGGACCTTCTAAGACTTTGAAACTTCTTAGATGATCTTTATTAAACTATGTGAACTCGATGGACCATGATCCCACCATTAAAACCCCTTCCAACACCAAAGTCAAACTACAATTGACTTTTACTAGTCAAAAACCCTAGTCGGGGCTCCTGGACTGCACTTTTCTTGATTCTGGGGTAACAACCTCAAATTGAATTCTCTTTTGATTTCATGTTAACATCCTTGACCTTGTTTCATGATTGAATCAACCCAAAACATTAATTGATCACAAACCCTGAAGCTTCGATTGGACTGTACAAAACCCTGATTCATCTGTAACTTGACAAAAACAAACTTGAACTGTGTTAAGTTAGATAAAAAAATGATCATGCTCCTAGAATGATGATGAAGATCTAAGGGTTCAAAATTTGGGGTATGAAAGTTGCCCCTATTTAAATATCTTTCACTGGATGGCGATGAAAGATGACAATCGTCATAGAGTCGTAGTGAAAGGTATTTAAATATAGAAAACCAGAAATTTTGTCCCTTAGATCTAATGGTATGTAAAAGGACAAATGCTGAAATGCAATGAATTCTAAATGATGCTTTATGATGCAAGCCAAACGCAGACATACGAGCAAAATAAAAGAACGACGCAACAACGAGTAACAACTCACTGGGGAAAAAAACAACAACATCGGGGGAAAGAGGCAAATGGGGAATAAAACACTCGTGATGCCAAGGAAATTGGAATTCATCCACAAGGTGAGACGTGAGTAAAACACGACCTCGGGAGAAACAGCAGATGGGAGTAAAACACCATGATGCCAGGTAAATGGGGAATAAGACACCCAGGTAAAATAAATTCGTCCACAAGGTAAGACGCGAGTAAAACACGACCTCGGGAGAAAGGAGCAAATGGGGAATAAAGCACCCCTGTAAGGTAAATTCGTCCACAAGGTAAGACGCGAGTAAAACACGACCTCGAGAGAAAAGGTAAATGGGGAATAAAACACCCATGAGGTGCATATGTATATGAATTATGCTATGATATATGATCAAATGCAAATGTAAATGCCGACGACAAGGCTCGACTCTTTTGGTGAGATGACAAGACTGGATAGACTGATTCCTCAACACGGAGATCACTGCCATTCTTCTTGAGGACTAAAGATGTTACTGCTGAATACATCTTTGCTACACTGGTAAACTGTGACAAGTTAATGATCCTTGTAGGAAGGATAAAGAGCTGATTGGGGTTTTTTCAAGTAAACTGCCCCAGTTTAGCTGTCTGTTAAAGATGAACTGATGATGACCTCAACTTGTCTGATATTGACTGATGCATCAGGTGCTTGGAGAGCTTGTCCCAGTCTGCGTCTTGAAATATATTCTGGATAAACCAAATCTGAGAATACCATGCCTTGAACAAATCTTCAATTGATTCTTAGACAGGATGTAAAAGGAACTCGCCCCTGATAGGATCACTTGACCAAGTTTCTCAATGTTTGAAAATTCCTTGAGAGGAAAGCCAATTTGCAGACAAAAGTGTTCATACAAACATGGCAATGTAAAGTTCATGCAACTTTTTGAAATCAAAATCATTTTTGAAAGATGCAAAGTAAAAGAGTCATTGGTCAGAACACGGCGGTTCAAGACACTCAAAGTTTAAAGCAAAGGTATACTGCCAAAATAGTTGATTTACAAAAATTTTAGGAGTCAGTTTACGCAACCTTGCTGAAGTATGCTTTCAAAATAACCTTGTTTCAATTAGGTCTTTTGAGGGTTGTAATGTGGCCTGGTTCACGGTTTAAGAAACAAAGGATAAAGGCTCAAAGTTTATTTGTACCCACCCAATCTACGTGATGATCTCCAGTCTTATGCTTAGTTAAATCAGACTATGTGCTCAGGTTCCCATAGGTTAGGAATTGCATTGATAATAGCCCAGAAGATGGTTCAGAAGTCAACAGATTTTTCGAAAAGGCAGTCACTGCTTCTTTACAACATTTGGTTGTTTTTTTGACATTGAGGGTTTTTAAAGATCTCTTTTTATTATCCCTAAATTTTGCCTGAACTGTTTTCTTATGAAAATTACAATCAGAGGGATGCCCCAGTTTTTCCTAAATCTCCTTCATAGGTTTTGACTTAGCGGGCTTTTTCCTTTGATATATTTTTTTGTTTGTTGAAATAAAGTGACTGCATGGCTTTAATGATTACAGGGAACCATCATCGACTTTCTGGCTTGATAGACATCTTCGACACTTGTTTGTTGTGCACGAAGGAAAATTATGGTTACAACCTTCATATGAGAGGTGTCTTGTATGAACACACAACCAAGTTAACTGAGAACTACCCACCCCAAGGTTAAAACTGCGGGTTTTTGTAAAGAAAGAAACTCCAACTTCTAGGCTCGAAGGGGTTGACAAGGGATTATCTTCCTTATTTCTCCAGTGTTTGGGAGTTGAAACAATGCCTTACATCGTCAACAAAGTTTGATTGAAAGCATACTAACAGCAATTATGGATATAACGTTTTCATCCTCCTACCTCAAATAATTACATAATCAAAAATTTGGACAAGGAGTAAATATTTGAAAGGTAAGGCATGCAAATATGACAAAATGAATTGAATCAAAAGTTGCAATGCTCGTACATCAAGATGAAAGTATATACACTAACTAAAAGCAAACAGCTTAAACAAAATAAGGAAAGTTCAAATAGTGAGAAACAAAAGGCCTAGTGACTAAATCAATACAAGGATGAGTTGTCTTGTCGGAAACACTGGCGTCAAAAAGATAGTCCGCTGAAGTCGGACTGAAGCTTCACTTTTGATGCACTGGCAGAGGATTTTTCTTAACATTCGGATGGCTATCTGTAAAATCAAGGATTCCAATTCTAATCAATTCATGCACCCTAGCTTTCAATTCAAAACAATGCTCCAAGTCATGGCCTGGGGCACCCTCATGAAAAGCACAATGGAGATCATTTCTAAATCCAACTGTAGGAGGATTAGGAGGGGGTGGCAAAGTCTTTGTAGTGATCAGCCCTTGTTGAACCAGGCTTGGATACAATTCTGTATAAGTCATGGGAATAGAATCAAACTGATTCTTATTCTGATGTTGGTTCTGTCTAACAGCAGAACGTTGAGGAATTTGAACTGGTCGTGGAGCAGCAATAGCAGCAATAGTAGGGTGATTATACTGAGGTTGGGGATGAGGCCTTCTCACTTTAGCCATGACAACATTAGTATGTTCTTCTTTCGTTTTATGGAAATTCCCAAAGGATTTCTTTGCACCGGTAGAAGATTCAGCGACCTTGGACACCTTACCACTTTTCAGCCCTTCTTCTTTGGCCAATGGTTACCAGATCTGTAAAACTCGAAGAGACGCTCCCAATCATCTTTTCCCAATAGAAGGGAGACAAAGTATCCATAAACATTCCAGCTAACTCTTTCTCTGCCAGAGGGGGTTCAACTTGGGAAGCTAACTCTCTCCAATGTTGAGCGTATTATTTGAATGATTCTCTTTCACTTTGAGACATGTTCTAAAGTTGACGACGGTTAGGAGTCATATCCAGATTGTATTTGTATTGTCTCATGAAGGCATTGGCGAGATCTTGGAAGCAGTGGACGCTGTTATGTTCCAAATTCATATACCACTTGAGAGAAGCACCACTCAAGCTGTCTTGAAAGCAATGGATGAGCAACTTCTGATTGTTGGTGTAGGCTTCCATCCTTTGGTAGTACATAACAAAATGGGCTCTTGGACATGAGTGCCCCTTATATTTCACGAATTCTGGAGTCTTGAACTTAGCAGGCATAACCAGACCAGAAACTAAACACATATTATCAGCATCGACATTGAAGAAATCAGTGCCCTTAACAGCTTTGAGTCTTTTGTCTATGTTTTGGAACTGTTCACGAACAATCTCAGGCTCGACAAAATCTTCATGGTCTTCACCTTAGGCACTAGCATCATTGTAGTCAAAGAAAAGAGTCTCAGAGGGAGTTTGGCCATTCTGAGCAACAGTGTGGACCACAGGTCTGGCATCTGTAAAGACGGGAGCTTGAAAAACTGGTCTGATAGTCTGACCAATCATAGAAGTAGATGCAAGAGGTGGAGAGTAGTTAGGAGGTAAACCAAACTCTGGCCAAGTCGATTGTGGCATTTGAACAGGAGGAGGATCGACACTTGAAACTTCTTGAATGACAGTCCTTTGAGATGGCTCTCCTCTGGCAATTAATACTTGAAGCATTTCGGTGAGTTTAGTCATGCCTGACTTCAATTCATCGATCTCCATTCGAACTTCTGCATTGTGTACTTCCTGCTCTGACATCTTACGTCTATAGTTAGCTCTAGTCCAATATCGGTATCGAGGAATCAGTTTGACAACTCAAAGGTACACTGGACAATAAAGACAGCTGGACATGAGCGACCGGACAAACAGAGGTATGCAAGGAACCATGCAAAGATGCAAATGCAACGCAAGAGAAGATACAAATCACACATAACATGATCAAAGGTTCGAGATCACAACATGGGGCTTGAGTAAATAACCAATCATAAGGTGTGTACTAGGGGTAAAGCACTTGTACAACAGGTTCTAACAAAGTTCCCAGAGTCAACAACCCATCTTTCGGATATTATCGACACACCAAATACTTGGAAATCATTAATATTCTCAAGAGAGTCTCGTCTGAGTGTAGTATCACGTATCAACTACTTCGAGAATACTCCCTCATAGTCATCGCACTACGTCCTAAAAGGCCAAGTGGGGTAAAAGGTAACTAAAAGTCCTCAGTGTCACGGGCTCCTATGTAGAAAGTAGCATTGTTTTCACGAATACTCGTTTAACAATACTAACTCTCAGAAGGGCCTCTACTGAGCGGTGGTTTCTCAAGTCAGCTTGGTCGGGAATCAACTCCCTATAAGCCTTCTTGAATATACCCCTATCCTATCATAAGCACGCTCAAGTACGGGTATAGTACTATCTCACCACTCAAAGTAACAAACCTGCATACAAAAAAACCCAAGCACAGCCAGATATATGTACAAATATAAAAGCATTTAAACATATAATAAACACTGATATAAACAAGATGGGTTTAACCCTCTTAGGGGAAGTTGTCCCCAGTGAAGTCGCCATTTACTGTTGCGGTGAAATCTGGCTACCAAACTATTGATTAACTTGAATCTTAATTCATTTACTATCGGACTTTAATTTATCCAAAAAGGAGAGGTTTAAAGAAAGAAAAACCTATAAGAATGCAAAGCCAAAGGCAAGGCCTAAAGCTGGAAAAAGAGATCTAAAGGTTTGGGGGTTGGTTATACCTAGGGAAAGTGTTAGCATCCTAAGCATCTGTAGTACTCTACAGGAACCTCTTGTTAATATTTGTTTTTGCTAAAGTTGTTTGCTAAAAGGTAAATGTGATAAGGTAAAAACCTAAAGTATAAAGGTATGTACAAGTTTGCTCACGAAGACATTGCATCTCGTGCCTACGTATCCTGACAGGAATGGAATCAGAGCAATCGTAGTTCCCCTATCTAGGGATGAGGAATTCTTGACTGTGGTCAAGATTCCAAAAGGAAGTAAGCATTCATAGTGAAGTACTTACATGGAGTGCGGCGACTCCTCTTTTAAGTTGAGATGATTAAGGTAAAGAATGTCCACGGCGGGACGCTAATCATGAGTACGGCGACTCAAATACTAAGGCTAGGATAAAAGGGTAAAGGTTGTCCACGGCGGGACGCTAAAAGTGAGTACGGCGACTCATGTCCTAAGGCTAAGATAGAAAGAGAATTGTTCACGGCGGGATGGGAAAAAGTGAGTACGGCGACTCAAATCCTAAGGCTAGGATAACAGTTAAAGGATGTCCGCGGAGGGACGGTAAACATGAGCGCGGCGGCTCAAATCCAAAGGCTAGGTGTTGCGACGAAAATTAGATATCAAGCTATTAATTAACTTGAATCTTATTTCTTTTACAACCGGACTTTATTTTATCCAAAGGAAAGGTCTAAAGAAAGAAAAACCTTTTTCGCGATGTAACGACAACGCTTTAAAAGATTCGGGGATCGGGGGTTGGTTATACCTAGGGAAGGTGTTAGCACCCTAAATATCTGTAGTACTCTACAGGAACCTTTTGTTTGATGGCTTGCTAAGTTTGTGAAAATGTACTGTGAATTGGGAAAAGATATGAGTTGAAACCTTAAGTTATATACACTAAGTTTGCTCGCAAAGACGTCACATCTTCTGCCTACGTATCCTGACTAGGATAGAATCAGAGCAATCATAGTTCACCTCACAAGGGATAAAGAACACTTGATTATGATCAAGGTTCAAGGGGAACAAACATGACATTGTTTGTATGGAGTTTGACAAAACTCCCTAATCTAAGTTGTAATATTCAAAAGGGAAAGTAAGAAATCATGACGATGATTCTTACACAGAGTTGACGAACTCTTTCCTAGGGTTCTAGTTGAAGAACACTCCTAGTACAGGTTGGTCTCTTAGACTCAGAGAAAAGTCTAATGGTTTCTAATCTAAGTTTAAAATGACTTAACAAATTCAAGGGAGGGTGAATGGATTATTCTTGACATGAGGGTCAAGTGGGCAGACCTTCCTTTGGAGGGAGACTGGGGAGGCAACTGGATGAAAGCTAACAAGCTTCATCACTTGGGGAAAGAAAAATAAAAGGGAAAGGTACAAAATAAAAAAACATTTTCATGGTAACAACCAATCAAACAAACATGTGAAGTGATAAGGATGAAAGCACATTGATAATAATCAACACAGATGAAAATAACGAGAACTGTAACGACAGATCACATTCAAATACAGTCAACAGGTGGGGTGAAATAAACATAGTTATAACTCAAAATAAAAATCCTAGCATGTTAACTAACATGTATGGACATGAGTACAAACAAATTTCACAAACAAATCCAAGTGGAACCACATAAAAATTTATCTGCAAATGCGTAAACGGGCGCGAAACACACTTAACTTGCAACCCGTCAAAAGAGGTGATAAAATAGGCAAACATGAAAATAAAATACATGGTATGAAAGTAGATACAAAGATGAACACGATGAAAAAAGAACGGGCGAAAAAAGATAAAAATTGAGAGAGATACGATTTTTTGAAGTTTGAGTTAAAAATGCCAAAAAAAATACAAAACAGTTGCCCTCCTCAGGGGTCGAACTCAGGACAAAGGGGTGAAAGGCGCGTTTTGGAATATGGTCTTACCACTTGGGTGGCTATACATCCATTGATTGATGCCACCCCTTTAATTAATAAGAGAAGCTTATCATCGATCAGCGTCAGTTCTCGCCGGAGAAGCTTATCATCATCTGTTATCACCTCTACAAGCAGTCCTTACATGAGAAGCTTATTATTGCTACTCTTGCAAAATAAGCGACATTTCTCGCCTGAGAGGCTGATCCTATCTTCGTTATGACTCGCAGCAAATGGCCATCTCCATTGAGAAGTTGGGCTTCCATTTTCCTTGTCGTCTTGAAGTATGGGGAGGTTTGAGCGGAATCATATTCAGGAGAGCACGATCTTGAAGTATGAAGAAGTTCATTTACCCTTTAGTAAAAGAAGGAGCGGAATCATATTCAGGAGATCACGATCTTGAAGTATGAAGAAGTTCATTTACCCTTTAGTAAAAGAAGGTGCGGAATCATATTCAGGAGAGCACGATCTTGAAGTATGAAGAAGTTCATTTACCCTTTAGTAAAAGAAGGAGCGGAATCATATTCAGGAGAGCACGATCTTGAAGTATGAAGAAGTTCATTTACCCTTTAGTAAAAGAAGGAGCGGAATCATATTCAGGAGAGCACGATCTTGAAGTATGAAGAAGTTCATTTACCCTTTAGTAAAAGAAGGAGCCAAATCATATTCAGGAGAGCACGATCTTGAGGTATGAAGAAGTTCATTTATCCTTTAGTAAAAGAAGAATCAGAATCGTATTCCAGGCGCCGACCTTAAATATGAGAAGATTTATATATCAGATAAGCAGCAGCCTCTTTATTTGAGTGCTTATCCATTTTGGCATGTAAGTCCCTTCCAACGATAAGTGACAGTTCTCCCTCGAGAAGCTTATCGGGGCATTTCCTATCAAAGTCCATTTATTTTGGCATACAGTCGGTCTTTACCCTATATATTTGATACGGATGTCCGAAAATCCATTCGATCCCACCACGAGGGATAGGTTATAGAAGCTTGGATGTTATTCTTTGCTCAATGCTCCAGCATTCTGTGATCGATCTTGCAATCGTGTAGGTCCAGTTTTATTATTAGACATTCCCAAGTGGAGGTCATCTCATAGGTGCCATCTCCATTTAAGGATCTCGTTCTTAAAGTCCATTTATTTTGGCATACAGTCGGTTTTTACCCTGTATATTTGCTACGGATTCCCGAAAAAGTCCGTTTGATCCTGTCATGAGGGATAGGTTACAGAAGCTTGGATGTTATTCTTTGCTCAATGCTCCATGTATTCTGTGATCGATCTTGCAGTCGTACTTGATCCAGTTTTACTTTTAGATTCCCAGTGGAGGCCGTCTCATAGGGGCCATCTCCATTTGAGAATCTCGTTCCCGTTCTAAAAATGACAATTGGTCGTATTCGCACCAGTTGACCATCATTTTAGAACTCCCCAGTGTTGTACTGTGTCCCAGCGCGTTGTTTTCCCAGCGTGTACTTCTCGTAGCGTCTGTCCCTGTGTCGTCATATTCGTCAACATTTTCGCATCCATCATTCCGGTATACACATCATATCATATTCATGACATCGTCCGCATCATATTAGATCCATAGCATTGCATATCGCCGCATCTAAGGGCAAAATTTTCGGTTATCTATATTTAAATCCCTCCACCATGATTTCTCGAGCTTCGGTCGCTCAAATCATCCGGTGAAGTTACTTAAATAGGGGCAACTGTCATACCCCAAATTTTACCCTCAGATTAGCCTATTCATATAACATGACATCCATTGTTGCATCCGCTAACTATCAACAGGTTATGTAGTGTGTTTATTTTGCAGGAACTACATCAGGTGCGCGTTAACTATGAAAAGGGCAAAGTGGTCATTTATACATCACTTGTTGACTTTTTTTTTTGTGGAGGGTTCGTTGCCTAGATTTTATGGGGTAATCAGAGCTTCCGTTTCCGGGTTCTTTAAGAGTAAACTGAAATTCATGTTAATGCTAGTAATTAATTCAATGGGCCGAGACTCTGTCGTCATTGGATTTCTGAGAGGTTTATCTTGTCACATGGGTTGATTATGTTAAGATATCAATTTGGTTTGGTTCAAGGCGATGCGAGAATCTGATCTGTGGAACATAGTTTTAACAAGAATTCATTCTTCTATCTTCCAGTTCATTTTAAAGAGAAAGCAGTGGAAATTTCGAATGATTAATGGAACTTATTCATGTTGAAGGTATATGGAGAGATTAATCTTATTATGCAAGATTGGATCGAATTAATTTTAACCTGTATTCGGAGATATTTGACCGGTGAGGTTTAATCGGATGTTGAGGTGTTTGCAGCAAATTAAATCATGGAAAAGAAATTGAAAGGTGATTTTAATAGAATATGTGAATTTTATTCATAATATTTTATTATTATTACAATTTGTAAAGAGAAAGTGGATTTGGATAGAACATTGGAAGTTTATTCATAATAGTTTTATCATGATTTACAAAGAGGAAATAATTTGGATAAAGAATATTATTGAATTTATTCATAATACTTTTTTATTACAAGTTACAAAAGAGAAATAAAAATTGCATTTCCTAAAGTTCTAAGTCATGTGGGCTTCGTGTTGATGCTTCGCGTTCGTCACTCGCTATCCGATTACCTGCACAATGAAAACAAAGAAAAGCAGAAGAAAATGTCAGAAGAAATAATTTGACACTCTCAGAACATCATCATCATCGAGTGCCGGGAGTGGCACAACCGAAGCTGCGTCCTACCCCCGTTACCGATCCGCGCCGTTGGCGTCAGATCAGGTAACATCTGTTCTTATCTAAGGGGCAACCGAGAGATAGAGATAAAAGAAGTGGGACTGATTTGTTTTTTCCGTATTTGGATTCATTCATCAAGTTGACTAATACAAGGGTAAAGCAGCACAATCAATTTGGTCATAAACCCGGATGCCGACGGGTATGAGCCACTTTGTGTTCAAGTTTGTCAACACCTGAAATTGACCACAACAACATCAGTACCAAGTTCAGAACAGAACTCAAGCAGTTCATAAACTGCACCAAATTTGAACAAACATCATAAGTGCAAAACTGGCCCAAAATTCAGAAAGGAAAGAAGGGACTAATGAGTTGTAAGTATCAAACTCAACTCATGCGCAAGAACAAGAAAAACCAAGTCAAACAAATCTGCCACAAAAGGCTCAGAATACAAACCAAACTGCATCAGATAAAGCACAGAAACAGCACAAAATCATAGCACAAATCATACCAGAAAGAGCAAGATAAGCTCACATAATCACATCAGCTCAGGGCAAGCCTCAATCAAAGGTGCAAGTCACAATGAAAAGCCAACAAAGCAGTTCATATCAGTGAAATCCCACGACCAAACTACCACAAGTCGTTATGAGCATGAGGGCTCAGTTCAGAACATCATTGCCCCAAGCTATAATGGAATCAGTTGAGACAAACCATCTGCAAACAGAGGAAATACCAGAAAACCAGAAGGATAGATAAACTGATATTCAACATCCACCAGCCATATCACATCTGAAACCACACCAACAACACCAAACTGATATGTTTAATCATGCCATCATTCGAAGAACAGCAAGTCCCACATACACTTTGATCTTTTCACCATCCAAAGCTAGCTACGAAAAGCCAAGACAAAGGTTGATTAGTGGAAAAGTTGGTCGAAAGCAATCAGAACAAGAAACACTGCAAAGTGCCATTAACAGAAATCAATGGAAGTTCATGAGTCAAGAAGAATGGACTTAAACTCAGCCCTCAGTAAACTCATCACTGGGCAGAGGTTCGAGCTGCCGGGAGAGAAACAACTAGAGTGTCTCCAGCTCCCGACCAAGCGTCGAAAACAATGGAAATTCGAACAAAAAACCAATCTCGAAGGCTCCCAACAATCATCGAGAGTAGAAACAAGAATGGATGCCCTGGTAGCTCAGACTGTGAGGTCGTCATCGCCCAAACACCTCTCAACGGCTAAAACCGGCAGTACCAGAACTCAAGGAAGCATGGTTTCCCCTGCGAAAGAAGAAGAAGAACATTAAAATCAGCTCAGAGCAAAAGCCCATTAATAAGGGGTTATTGGGTCGAAAAAATCAACTAATTGAATCATAAAAGCAACCATTAGCAACACCAGCCGCAAGACAAAGCAATATCAGTCACAATCAAGCACAGAAATCATGACTCTGAACCAGATTCAAACAAGCAAAGAACACAGCAGAGAATATCAAAAGCAACTATCAAAAGCAACTGTCAAAGGCAACCGCGACATCATCGAATAGCATCCCTCAAAGGTTCAGACCCTAAAGTCATCATCACCGCATACCATTCCCGGCAACTCTGACTCGACCAAAGCCTCAGCCTTAGTTCACTGAAAAAAGAAGAGGAAAAGTTAGTTCGAAGTGAAAAGGCCAAAAGTCGTGAAGATCAAACCAGATAATCAAAGCGTATCAGTCAAATCCAAAGGAGATCAGTAAAACGAAACCTAATCAGTATCAAAAATGGAAAGAATCCCAATCAAATCAAAATCGCGATCCAATCTCAGAAAAATAACGCAAATCCACTATTATCAAAGGCCCAAAAGAGAGTCAAAGAGAAATTATAAAAGGGAACGATATCACCTCGTGTAAAACCCTAGACGAAACGGCGGAGAGCACCAAAATAAAGCTGCGAAGGGACAAATCGTGAAACCCTAGCGGTCGCGGGAGAGAAAGAGGAGAAGGAGTTCGTCAAAAGTAATCATCAGAGCGCTAACCGAGAGGTTGAGGAAGGTTCACCAACGCCGCCTCCATCCACGACGGGCAAACCTTCCTCGGAGGCTCAGTTCACCATCATCGCCTCCGTTCGTCACCGATTGCGAACGAGAATGTAAGCCAGGATCACATAATAGTGTCACGTTTAATGTTGTTTGGTTTAATTTCAGAATCGCAGCAAAACGAAGAGAGAATCACAGCGAGAAAGACGATGAGGAAGACGAAGTAACAACGGCGCCGCGAAGAAGAGAATGGGGTTCTGAAACCCTAATTCCTTTTTTCCACATTTACACCATCCGGGTTGGGTCCGGAGGTGATTACCGGCCCAACCCCTTTTATTTTTGTTTTTTAAAAATTGTTTTTTTAAAACCCTTTTATTTTTCTTTTTTATAATTATTTAGTATGAATTTTAATAAAACTTTTTTTAACAAAACATTAAACTTGTTTTTAAAAAAAATAAAAAAACCTTTTTTCCATATAATAAAATTAAAAAACCTTTTTTTCATATGATAAAATTAAAAACCTTTTTTAAATAAATAACTTAAAATCTTTTTTAAAAAATATATATAAATTAAAATTTTTTTTTAAGATTAAATTTAAAAATTTTTTTAAAATTAACATTACTCTTTCTTTTTATAAATTCAATTAACATCTTTTTTTTAAAATCTCCAATATTGCACTCTTGTCTCATGAACTCGTCCAATTGCCGCCTGACTTTGCCCATTAACACGTGTGTTCATTTTTGCAGCTTATTACATTGCGTTTTTATTTAAGTTTCATTATTATTGTAACTGCTTCTCGGTTGTAACATCGCAAATCCTAATAATCGCGCTTTAATTCCTGCCTTTAAATTTCTGCTTGCATGGTCAAATTAGGACATTATTCTCTGTTTGCATAATTCAATTATTTCACACATTTATCAATACTCCTGTCACATTACACACATCCGAAGGTTAGGTCTAGCTTTTGGTCGCCGCGCCAATAGTCCTCAACTTCAACCCTTACAACCTCACAAACCCTAATTTTCACATGTCTCGCCGCAGACAAAGTTACCATTTTACCCCTAGCACTAGGTCAAAGAGCCGCCGTGCTCATTTTAGGGTTTCCCGCTGTGGAATCCCTAATTTAACCCTAATTACAACTTAACATTTCAACGTAGAGATTTGGAGTTTCTACACTCCGCGTAAGCGTGTCCCTAAGATACGTTTATTCCCCCTGAGACCTTGACCACAGTCAAGAAGTCTCTGACCTCCCTTTGAGGGGAACTACGATTACTCTGATTCACTCCCGTAAGGATACGTAGGCACAAGATGCGATGTCTTGCCGAGTAAACTTAGAATTAACCCCTAGGTCTTTGTTAACTCTTAATTCTTTGTACATATACCTTAAGCAAATAAATAAAGCAAATAGTAAACATCTGAACAAAAGGTTCCTGTAGAGTACTACAGAAGTTTAGGGTGCTAATACCTTCCTTAAATTTAACCAACCCCCGAACCCTAGATCTTTCCCCGCGTTGTGTTTACGACGCAAAAATAGGTTTTCCCTCTTTTGACCTTTTCCTTCGGATAAATCAAAGAGCGGTTGTGAATTGAATTGCGATTCAAACTCGTTAATAGTTTGCGATCCTATTTCCACCGCAACAGAAAATGGCGACTTCACTGGGGACCGTCTTAACTTTTGAGGGTTATCCCTAATTTGTTCCTATTTATTACTATCTGTGTTATTGATCATTTGCATGTATATATTGGTGCTCTGATTTGGGGACTGTTCCTTGTGCTGTGAGATAAGTCCTACGCCCGGAATAGTGACATTATTATAGGATGGGGATATATTCGATGAGGCTTATAGGGAGTGAATCCCGACCAAGCTGATTCGAGAATCACCGCTCAGTTGAGACCTTTTCGAAAATGGTTCGGTTGAACGAGTAATCGTGAAAACTTTTTCCATGGTCGATGGGAGTCTGTGATATTGGGAACCGTAGTACCTTAACACCACCTCGGCCTTATTTAGGACGTAGTGCGGGAACTGTGTGGGAGTAGTCCTACAATGGTTGCTACGCGATACTACACTCAAAATAGGTTCTCTTGAGAATATTATTAACCCCCGAGTCAGTCGGCAAGTTGATAATATCCGAAAGATGGGCTGATGACTTTGGGCACTTTTTAGAACCTTGTTCTGCAGGTACAACTAACCTATAGTACACTCCTTTTTGGGATGGGTAGACCTTAACTCCGCTCACGTACCTTTTAACCTAGGACTTTGTGTGTTTTCATGCATTGCATCCATAAAGCATCCCATTGCATTGTATTCCATGGAATTCAAACATCATTTATGGATATCGCGGGATACCATAAATAAAAAAATAAAATGAAAGACAAGAAAAAGATTTCCCTGGTACCCCACGACATTCGTAAATGTTTGAATTCCATGAAATCTTCATTTGCATTTGCATCATAGCATCATATGTTTCTTGCATTGCATGTGTCTTCCGTTTTCTCATGTTCGGTTCTCTCGCCTTCCAGTTTTGTCACCCTAAGTTCTCTGCATCAATACGACCCTTCAAAAGGATGGAAGATCAAAACCAAGAGATCAACCGTGTCAGCCATGAACTCGAAGATCTTCGAGGAAGTGTAGGGCAGATTTTGGAGATGCTACGAGCTCTTAGTGCGAAGGTGGATGCTCAGTCTACTGTTGTTTCTGAGACTAATACCGTTATGGAACCTCAACCAGCTGTTATTGTCGAGAATGTACCTCCTCACGGTCTTCAATCCGGTTTGGTGCCTCCTAGTGCTCAACCAGTTCGACGAGCTACCCCTCCCAAGTGCAAAACTCCTAACTCCGACCATGGTAAAGGACCTGCGCGTTCGAGGAACCGCAAAACAGCTACTCCTCAACTTCGGCAACATCAGCCTAACTATGTTCGAGGCTATCCGTTCCCATATGTTCAACAACCCTATGTAGCTACTGTTGCACCACCTTTCAATCAGCAGTTTCCTACATACCAGCCTGTGCAGTCAGCTCCGGTATATCAAGCACCGACTCATCAACAACCTTCCGGTTGTCCGCCCATGCAAGTTCCTATCAACAGTCAACGAGTGCCCAACGCTCCTGTTCATCAGCAATCACAGGATCAGGTTCCTTATCTCCGTAAGAGTCAGTATAAGCCTTGTCCTCCAATTCCGATGGCTTTCACTGAGTTATACCCCCATTTGGTACGACAGAGTCTGATTACCACCCGTGCTTTGGGTCCTCCGCCTAATCCATTACCTGCAGGTTACAACGCTGCCGCTCATTGTTTATTTCATGAGGGTGCGCCCGACCATGATCTAGAGAATTGCTACGCTCTTAAGAAAGTTGTCAGAAATTTGCTAGAAACGAAGAAGTTGTCTTTTAGCGATGCTCAGATGAAGATCGAGACTCCTCTCGGGGTCCCTCACTTGTCGAGTTCGAATTCTGCAAAGCATGTTACTCCTGTGGCAAATCAGCCGAATCCAGTAATTATTCAAAGGCCTAGCTCGCTTCATTTCAGTAACCCTCAAGATGATATGACCGGGATCAACAAAGAATCTGGGAAAGTTATTTTGAAGCAACGACTGAAAATTGTTGAAGATGTGACCAGCGTAACTGGGGCAAGCCATGACGACTCGCAGTGACCATAAACCAGACGTCCTTTCCATTGAGGCTCCGCCAAAGGAAACTGTTGCTTTTGAATTTCATAAACCATTTAGAAGGATTTTTCCGACAGTTCATTTGTTTATTTATATGTATTTCTCTTTGATTAAGCATATTTAGCATGTACGAACTTGTGCAACGCATATGTTTGTCTTGAATAAGTCCATTCGTTTCACTCATTCAAAATATATTTTTTCATAAATTATAATGCCAACTTTACCCGATCTCTTGTTCTGATGGAGAATTGGGAGGAGGATGACGAACCCAAAACGGCAGATTTCTTGTCGTATGCTTTCAATTAAAACCTGCTGATGATGTAAGGCATTGTTTCAAATCCCAAACACTGGAGATATAAGGATGTTAATCCCTCGTTAACCTCTTTGAACCTTGAAGTAGGAGTTTTTTTTTAAGAACCTTCATCCTAACCTGGGGCAGGGTAGGTTTCAGTTAAACCAATCGAACGTTTAGATCCTCAAAAAGGAAGAACAAACCTTCGAGAATTTATCCTTAGCATCTTAAGGAGTCCAATACAATGACTATCCCTCGGTTACCTAAGGAGTGGGCAGTCACGAGCCTTTCAAAAGATTTACACGACTTGTGCCTAAAAGAATATTCAAATAAATAAGAGCCCGCTAAGTCAAAACCTATTAAGGAGACTTAGGCAAAACTGGGGCATCCCGCTGGATTCCAAAGTCAGATCAAAAGACGTTGTCCAGGCAAAAGTTAGGGAATAAGAACAATAAACCAGTAGTTTTTTTTAGAATCCCTATAAAGAACAAGGTCGTGTGATCGAAACGCCAAAAGAAATAGGTGAGTGACTGCCATGTCCAAAGCCTTGATAAGTTCTCGACCATAGCAAATCCGCTTGAGATATGAGCGTTTGTATCCGATTAACTGAATTAGGATTGGAGAACATCACGAAGAAGGGGTGGGTACAAATATAACTCTGAGCCTTTATCCTTTTGTTTCTTAAACCGTGAACCGAGCCACGATACAACCTTTAAAAGACCTAATTGAAGTAGGACTTCGGTTGAAAGCATACTCGACAAGATCACGTTTCCTGACTCCTACGAGCTATGCTCAGAAAAAATTCATGTTGGCATTATAGTTAAAACTTATATCCTGACTAGTGATTTCGGTCACAAGTTATTGCGATATCTTTTTCAAAACAAAAATTCAAGACAAATATATGTGTACATTGACAAGCTCAGGATAGGCATTTCAGGCATGACGACTTTGCTTGATATCTTAGAGATTTACATATGAACAATAATCCGTGGAACTTGGAGATCCTGCTAAACAAGGGCAGGCAGTTTCCCAGTTCACTTACCAACGCGAGGTTGACGTTCTTAAGGAGCTATTTCTCAAAGATTTCGTCATAACACGCTTAATTTGTGCCGGACCGGACGAATCTCTCAAAGAGTTTGAAAACAGTGGGGCAACCTGACTCAGTGTTCTCTATAAAATCCTCTTGAGATGACCATACCTCACAACGCAAATATCCTGGGGCACCGTGTTTTTAAAAAAAAAAAGGGAAACAAATGGCGACCACTACAAGATCCTTCAAGATCAAAACCATGGGGTGTCACAACTTTTCTTCGTGCACCCGAGGGATTTTACTCACAGCGGCCTTCATTCCCCAGTAAACCTCAGTGTTGCAACAGGCTCCTAAACTATTGCCTCATCACAGTCCCCAGAGAGACTATAAGCTGACAACTTTTTCTTGGGTAACTCGAAAGTGTCCCTCAGGTTTTCTTCTCCCCATGTGAAGACGTGATACTGTGCACCCAAGCAGATTACCTTCTCCCCAGAGAATTCAGGACTTTAAAACTAGACTTGGTTCTACCATTGATCCTTCTCACCCATGATTGACGTATTGGTTGCAGAGAATGCAGGGTATCTCTGTCGAGATGTTTATTTCATCTCTCGTCCCGTCTATAGTCAGTTTCGTCAGCATACGCAGGGGCATAAGCATCACATGCCTACTTCATATACTCATACTCATTACATATTCATTTCACATACTCATTACATAACGATTAACTACATACATAGACATTAACATCCATTCATTGACATACATTCACATTAACATACGCAGTAACATATGCATTAGCGTTCACAGGTTCATTGTGTTTCGCCGTCATTGGTTGTTATCGCCGAGTAACTGGGTTGGTACATTCTCTCCAAATAGATTGGCAGCCATAAGCATAAAATACTTACTTGTTTCCAGTTTCCCCACAGAGCTCGATCCTCGTGGATGACGGTTACTTCAGCTATCTTTCCTCGCCAGGATAAGATATTTACCCTTCGAGATCATTCCCTCGATGGAGTCTTGATTACCAGTCTTCTTTCTAGCTCGATCCTAGATTGAACCTCAGTATTGTCGGTCGTCGAGCCCAACCGGACGTGCATTTATTTTGCACCATCTAAAGATTCTCACCATACAATGACAGATGCGCGACTGTTCTCGCCCGAGAAGTTTATCACTATACCCGGATGTTCATTTATTTTGCACTATCTTTCAAGAAAATCAACCACAATCCTTTACAGATACACGCCAGTTCACGCCTGGAAAATCTATCGGTACAACACTTTACATCTTACAACATCGGTATGCGACATTCCTCGCCTGAGAAGCCTATCGATATAACAACCTTACACAACCAGATACGCACCTGTTCTCGCCAAGAGAAGCTTATCATCGATCAGCGCCAGTTCTCGCCGGAGAAGCTTATCATCATCTGTTATCACCTATACAAGCAGTCCTTACATGAGAAGCTTATTATTGCTACTCTTGCAAAATAAGCGACATTTCTCGCCTGAGAGGCTGATCCTATCTTCGTTATGACTCGCAGCAAATGGCCATCTCCATTGAGAAGTTGGGCTTCCATTTTCCTTGTCGTCTTGAAGTATGGGGAGGTTTGAGCGGAATCATATTCAGGAGAGCACGATCTTGAAGTATGAAGAAGTTCATTTACCCTTTAGTAAAAGAAGGAGCGGAATCATATTCAGGAGATCACGATCTTGAAGTATGAAGAAGTTCATTTACCCTTTAGTAAAAGAAGGAGCGGAATCATATTCAGGAGAGCACGATCTTGAAGTATGAAGAAGTTCATTTACCCTTTAGTAAAAGAAGGAGCGGAATCATATTCAGGAGAGCACGATCTTGAAGTATGAAGAAGTTCATTTACCCTTTAGTAAAAGAAGGAGCGGAATCATATTCAGGAGAGCACGATCTTGAAGTATGAAGAAGTTCATTTACCCTTTAGTAAAAGAAGGAGCCAAATCATATTCAGGAGAGCACGATCTTGAGGTATGAAGAAGTTCATTTATCCTTTAGTAAAAGAAGAATCAGAATCGTATTCCAGGCGCCGACCTTAAATATGAGAAGATTTATATATCAGATAAGCAGCAGCCTCTTTATTTGAGTGCTTATCCATTTTGGCATGTAAGTCCCTTCCAACGATAAGTGACAGTTCTCCCTCGAGAAGCTTATCGGGGCATTTCCTATCAAAGTCCATTTATTTTGGCATACAGTCGGTCTTTACCCTGTATATTTGATACGGATGTCCGAAAATCCATTCGATCCCACCACGAGGGATAGGTTATAGAAGCTTGGATGTTATTCTTTGCTCAATGCTCCAGCATTCTGTGATCGATCTTGCAATCGTGTAGGTCCAGTTTTATTATTAGACATTCCCAAGTGGAGGTCATCTCATAGGTGCCATCTCCATTTAAGGATCTCGTTCTTAAAGTCCATTTATTTTGGCATACAGTCGGTTTTTACCCTGTATATTTGCTACGGATTCCCGAAAAAGTCCGTTTGATCCTGTCATGAGGGATAGGTTACAGAAGCTTGGATGTTATTCTTTGCTCAATGCTCCATGTATTCTGTGATCGATCTTGCAGTCGTACTTGATCCAGTTTTACTTTTAGATTCCCAGTGGAGGCCGTCTCATAGGGGCCATCTCCATTTGAGAATCTCGTTCCCGTTCTAAAAATGACAATTGGTCGTATTCGCACCAGTTGACCATCATTTTAGAACTCCCCAGTGTTGTACTGTGTCCCAGCGCGTCGTTTTCCCAGCGTGTACTTCTCGTAGCGTCTGTCCCTGTGTCGTCATATTCGTCAACATTTTCGCATCCATCATTCCGGCATACACATCATATCATATTCATGACATCGTCCGCATCATATTAGATCCATAGCATTGCATATCGCCGCATCTAAGGGCAAAATTTTCGGTTATCTATATTTAAATCCCTCCACCATGATTTCTCGAGCTTCGGTCGCTCAAATCATCCGGTGAAGTTATTTAAATAGGGGCAACTGTCATACCCCAAATTTTACCCTCAGATTAGCCTATTCATATAACATGACATCCATTATTGCATCCGCTAACTATCAACAGGTTATGTAGTGTGTTTATTTTGCAGGAACTACATCAGGTGCGCGTTAACTATGAAAAGGGCAAAGTGGTCATTTATACATCACTTGTTGACTTTTTTTTGTGTGGAGGGTTCGTTGCCTAGATTTTATGGGGTAATCAGAGCTTCCGTTTCCGGGTTCTTTAAGAGTAAACTGAAATTCATGTTAATGCTAGTAATTAATTCAATGGGCCGAGACTCTGTCGTCATTGGATTTCTGAGAGGTTTATCTTGTCACATGGGTTGATTATGTTAAGATATCAATTTGGTTTGGTTCAAGGCGATGCGAGAATCTGATCTGTGGAACATAGTTTTAACAAGAATTCATTCTTCTATCTTCCAGTTCATTTTAAAGAGAAAGCAGTGGAAATTTCGAATGATTAATGGAACTTATTCATGTTGAAGGTATATGGAGAGATTAATCTTATTATGCAAGATTGGATCGAATTAATTTTAACCTGTATTCGGAGATATTTGACCGGTGAGGTTTAATCGGATGTTGAGGTGTTTGCAGCAAATTAAATCATGGAAAAGAAATTGAAAGGTGATTTTAATAGAATATGTGAATTTTATTCATAATATTTTATTATTATTACAATTTGTAAAGAGAAAGTGGATTTGGATAGAACATTGGAAGTTTATTCATAATAGTTTTATCATGATTTACAAAGAGGAAATAATTTGGATAAAGAATATTATTGAATTTATTCATAACACTTTTTTATTACAAGTTACAAAAGAGAAATAAAAATTGCATTTCCTAAAGTTCTAAGTCATGTGGGCTTCGTGTTGATGCTTCGCGTTCGTCACTCGCTATCCGATTACCTGCACAATGAAAACAAAGAAAAGCAGAAGAAAATGTCAGAAGAAATAATTTGACACTCTCAGAACATCATCATCATCGAGTGCCGGGAGTGGCACAACCGAAGCTGCGTCCTACCCCCGTTACCGATCCGCGCCGTTGGCGTCAGATCAGGTAACATCTGTTCTTATCTAAGGGGCAACCGAGAGATAGAGATAAAAGAAGTGGGACTGATTTGTTTTTTCCGTATTTGGATTCATTCATCAAGTTGACTGATACAAGGGTAAAGCAGCACAATCAATTTGGTCATAAACCCGGATGCCGACGGGTATGAGCCACTTTGTGTTCAAGTTTGTCAACACCTGAAATTCACCACAACAGTGTAACACCCCCTTCTATACCCCAAATAAATGCATATAAAACAATTAAGCACATACAATTTATCAGAGTAAAAAGGTTTTATAATAAGGTATAAAAGAAGAATGCCACAATTTCACCAATAAACCACTTCTACTATTTGCTCCATAAAATATGTAACATTTTCAATTTAAGCGGAAGATAAAATCATTTGATCATTTTTCAAAATATTAATTCAAATGCACATAAGCCATCCAGATTAATACATCATGTCAGTTAGATTACAAAACCACATCAGCTGATACATCACAATGTATCACAAAAGAATGACTATACTAGTCTAACTACCCGGTGTTACATATCAGAGCAGTAGACTCAAAAGAATGAAGACTATTCTTCACAAAAGGACTCCAGCATCCTAATCTGCAATGCCTCATAGAGCATTATAAAACAGCAGAAGGGTGAGAAATATAACCATAATAATCAAAGCATGAGATTATATATATATAGGTAGTCATATAGCACATATTCACATTTCTCACCACACTTCATTCTCATAGTCATAAATCATATCACGTTCATATATATCAACATTATGAACATTCACAAGCACATCCCTTCATGCTTAATTTCACAATCATTCACAAGCACATTTGTACAACAACAATATTATGCAATGTGACTCAACATATTCAATGCAACTCAATGCTATGCGGTACCGACTCTCGTTATCTTTTTTCGGTTTTCACTCTAAACCGGGTCCACCCTTCTAGACCGATAACTCGTTATCATTTTTTCGGTTTTTACTTTAAACCGGGTCCACCCTTCTAGACCGATAACAACCAAGCCCGTCCCCTAGGCTTCAAACCCACCCTTCTAGGTTTGGGACAAGCCACTAGTTTCCACGAAACTAACGGACATTGCCTCTTGACTGAATGATGCATGTACAATCAACCAATCACAATAAATGCACTTAAGACCGTTCCCGCGTCTTAATCCCATGCATTCGAATAATTCACCCCTTCGAGAATTTCATCATGATTGCACATACAACATATATCAAACATTTATCAATGTATTCAGTTCACACGTCATCATATTCAACAACAATGCACACATATCACATATGTTCCCATGCATTCATACAACAATCGCATACATATATGCACTCACAATTCATTAGACGATACACATACATTCCTCATTGTATTCCCATGTATCTCTAATTATCGCAACAATTCAAGGTATTCACATCGCAATACCAATCATACAATTATAAGTTATGCACATATATCAAAATGTTCTCATGCATACTCATTACATAATTGTACACAACAATCAAACATTCACAACTCATCAATTAATACACACATAATCATCATTATGTTCTCATGCATTTTAACCGATTACAATTAATCATTCATATCACAACTCTAGGATTCACGCCCGTAGGCTACCCACAGCACACATTATCACAACAGGTCATATCTATATTCATATCATAAGGTATCCACCTATGTGAAACAACCAAACCATCTTCACATGATCAACACAGCAAAAGAGAAATGCTGTCAAATTCGCCTTCATTCGCCTGGCGAACCCTCGCAGCGAACCTTCGCCTGGCCTTCGCCTGGCGAACTCTCTCAGCGAACACTCGCTAGGCTTCGCCTGGCGAGACTTCCCAGCGAGCCCAAGTCAGTAGCTACTGACTTCATTCGCCACCCTTCGCCAGCACCTTCGCTGGGCGAACCTTCGCCATCCCACTTCGCCTGGCGAGCCCACCAGCGAAGTCTACTGGGACTTAAATATAATTATTCGCCAACATTCGCTAGGCTTCGCCGGGCGAAGCTTCGCCTTCGCTCGCCTGGCGAGAGCCAGCGAACCTGCGCAGAACAGAACCCTATTCTGTCTTCTCCTTCACCAATCCATCATCAACCTTCCCTTACACATCCAAATCAGTACAAACATCATACCCTCATGTTACCCGACTATTCTACGACATTATTTCCAAGTTTCAACCGATTAAATCATCAATCTACCGATTATTCCAACTTTTGCCCTAATTGGAAAGTGATGAAAACTCTACCAAAACCCCAACCCAACATACATAACATCATACAATGATCAAATAGAAACATTTCTCACCCTTACCTCGATTAATCGGAGCTTTGATGTTGGTTCTTGATGATTTCCACTTTTCCTCTTCTTCTCTTCTCTTTCTCTCCTTTCTTCTTCTTTCCTCTTTCTTTCCAAATGTTTTCTATCTTTCTTTTCTTTTCTTTCTCTCTTATATAATTCCTTTATTTTCCTTCCTTCCAATTTCCTTCTCAATTCTCTATTAATCCCAATTAATAAAAATTAATTTCCAACATTAATAAAATCCCACTAAATAAATTAATTACTACAATTAATTATTTAATGAAATTTGGGCTGTTACAACTCTCCCCCACTTTAGGAATTTTCGTCCTCGAAAATGTTACCTGATTCAAACAGTTCTGGATAAGACTCTTTCATCCGACTCTCGAGCTCCCAAGTAACATCTCCACCAGCCGGTCCTCCCCAAGCGACCTTCACTAAAGCAATCTCTTTACCTCGAAGCTGCTTCAATTTCCGATCCTCTATCCGCATAGGTGATGTCTCAACAGTCAGGTTATCTCTCACCTGCACATCATCTATTTGGACTACATGAGACGGATCCGCAATGTATTTCCTCAACTGAGATACATGGAATACGTCGTGAAGATTAGCAAGCGACGGTGGTAAAGCCACACGATAGGCCACTTCTCCTATCCTTTGCAAAATCTGATAAGGACCAATGAAACGCGGTGACAA
Organism: Lathyrus sativus; assembly: GCA_963859935.3. Taxonomy (NCBI): domain Eukaryota; kingdom Viridiplantae; phylum Streptophyta; class Magnoliopsida; order Fabales; family Fabaceae; genus Lathyrus; species Lathyrus sativus. The sequence continues at coordinate 105,565,519 of OZ012737.1, forward strand.
CTTGCGCGACTTCAGTGCCCTACCAACACCCGTCATCGGAGTGACTCGAAGAAACACATGATCTCCCTCTTGAAATTCAAGTGCCTTCCTCCTCTTGTCGTAATAACTCTTTTGACGACTCTGAGCAACTCTCATCTTCTCTTGAATCATCTTAATCTTATCAGTAGTCTGTTGAACTAACTCGGGTCCAACAACAGAACTTTCTCCAGACTCGAACCAACACAATGGTGTCCTACACCGCCTACCATACAATGCCTCAAATGGTGCCATACCAATACTCGAATGGAAACTGTTGTTGTAGGTAAACTCAATCAAAGGCAAGTAGCTATCCCAAGCTCCTCCTTTTTCCAATACACAAGCTCTCAAAAGATCTTCAAGCGACTGAATCGTCCTCTCCGTCTGACCATCAGTCTGAGGATGATACGCTGAACTCAAACGCAACTTAGTACCCAAAGCACTCTGCAGGCTTTCCCAAAATCTCGAAGTAAACCGCGAATCTCTATCCGAAACAATACTTAACGGAATACCATGCAGACACACAATCCTCTCAATATACAACTTAGCCAACTTCTCCAAAGGGTAATCCATACGCATAGGGATAAAGTGAGCAGATTTAGTCAACCTGTCCACGATAACCCAAATAGCCTCAAAATTACTCGGCGTCCTCGGCAAACCCGATACAAAATCCATGGAGATACTATCCCATTTCCACTCAGGAATAAACAACGGCTTCATCAAACCCGATGGCTTCTGATGCTCAATCTTCGACTTCTGGCAAGTCAAACAAGAATACACAAATTCCGCAATATCCTTCTTCATACTAGGCCACCAAAATACTTTCCTCAAATCCTGATACATCTTAGTAGCACCCGGATGAATACTCAATCCGCTACGATGTCCTTCCTCAAGGATGCTCTTCTTAAGCTCAACCATGTTCGGAACACAAACTCGATCCCGACATCTCATAATACCATTCTCATCAATCCGAAAATCACCACCTTGGCCTTGGTTGATTAAAGTCAACCGATCAACTAAGCTCAAATCCGATTTCTGTCCTTCTCGAATTTCGTCCAAAATACCACTCGTAAGCTTTAACATACCCAACTTAAATCCAAAAGAAGTTCTCTCACATACCAAACTCAAATCTCGAAATTGCTCGACCAATTCTAACTCTTTCACCATCAACGCCGACATATGCAATGATTTCCGACTCAATGCATCCGCTACAACATTCGCTTTACCCGGATGGTAATTCAAGCCAAAATCATAATCCTTCAAAAGTTCAAGCCATCTTCTTTGTCTTGCATTCAATTCCTTTTGATCAAAAAGATACCTCAAACTCTTGTGGTCACTAAACACTTCAAATCTTGCGCCAAATAAATAATGCCTCCAAAGCTTCAACACGAACACAACGGCGGCCAACTCTAAGTCATGCGTCGGATAATTCTTCTCATGCACTTTGAGTTGCCTCGAAGCATAAGCCACAACTTGGTTATTCTGCATCAACACACCTCCTAAACCCATCAAAGAAGCATCACAATACACAACGAATGGTTCTTCTGGATTTGGCAGAATCAAAACAGGGGCTGTCGTCAACCTTCGCTTAAGTTCTTGAAAACTCGTTTCACACTTGGCGTCCCAAACAAAGGCTTGACCTTTCCTAGTCAACTGCGTCAACGGCAACGATAACTTAGCGAATCCTTCAATAAACTTCCGATAATAACCGGCTAAACCAAGAAAACTTCTGATCTCAAAAACTGACTTCGGAGTCTCCCATTGCGACACCGCTTCAACCTTCGACGGATCAACCGCAACACCATTACTCGAGATCACATGACCAAGGAAACTAACTTCCTTCAACCAAAACTCACACTTAGAAAGCTTCGCGAACAACTGCTTCTCTCTCAGCACAGATAACACAATCCTCAGATGCTCGGCATGCTCTCCTTCGCTCTTCGAATAAACCAAGATGTCGTCGATAAACACCACCACAAACTTATCCAAATAAGGATGGAAAATCCTATTCATGTACTCCATAAATACACCTGGTGCATTAGTCACACCAAATGGCATCACAGAATACTCATAGTGTCCATACCTCGTTCGAAAGGCCGTCTTCTGAATATCCTCAGCTTTCACACGGATCTGATGATACCCAGATCTCAAATCAATTTTGCTGAACACGCTCGCACCAACCAACTGATCCATCAGATCATCAATCCTTGGAAGTGGATACTTATTCTTAATAGTCACCTTGTTCAACTGTCTGTAATCCACACAGAGCCTCATAGAACCCTCTTTCTTCTTAACCAACAACACCGGTGCACCCCACGGTGACACGCTCGGACGAATAAACCTCTTTTCAAGCAAATCCTCAAGTTGACTCTTCAACTCTTTTAACTCCGAGGCCGACATACGATATGGAGCCATCGATATCGGACTAGTTCCAGGAATCAAATCTATCGAAAACTCCACTTCTCGCTCCGGCGGTAAATCCTTTATCTCATCAGGGAATACTTCCGGAAAATCTCTAACAATGGGCACAACATCAATCTCTTCACTTTCACTAGTCCTCAAAGTTGCCATAAGCATAAATACCTTAGCCCCATCTTGTACCGATTCCTTCACTTGTTTCCTCGTCATAAACAATTCCCTTTCAACTTCCGAATCGGGAAAAATAACCGTTTTGTCAAAACAGTTAATATACACACGATTGAATTTTAACCAATTCATTCCAAGAATGACATCAAGTTGATCCAAATGAAGACACACTAAATCAATCCCAAAATCTCTACCGAAAATACTCAACGGGCAATTCAAGCAAACATACGGTGTAGTTACCGAACCCATAGCAGGAGTATCAATAACCATACCGCCACCAATCACAGACAACTCAAGATCCAACCTTCTAACACAATCCAAAGAAATAAAAGAATGCGTAGCTCCGGTATCAATTATAGCGATCAAAGGTATACCATTAATAAAACACGTACCTCGGATCAATCGATCGTCGCTAGCAGTCTCAGATCCAGAAAGAGCGAACACTTTCCCGCTCCCTTGATTCTTCTTCGGCTTATCACATTTCGTACTAATGTGTCCTTGCTCACCACAATTGTAGCAAGTCACACCCGTGCCACTTCTGCATTCCAGAGCCTTGTGGCCTGGCTTGCCACACTTAAAACAACTCTTCTCAACACTTTTGCATTCAGGAGCACGATGTCCCTCTTCACCGCACCTATAACATCTCACCGGAGTAGAAACTCCCCCACTTGGCCTCTTGCCATAACCCATTCTCTGCTTCCCTTTGTCTACAGGAGTCACATAAGGTTTTCCTCTGAATTGACCTTTTCCTTTCTTATCACTTAGGCTCTTGTAGTGGCTGGATCTAGCCCTACTGTCTTCGTCATAAATTCTGCTCTTGTTAACCAACTCAGAAAACCGCCTGATTTCCTGGTACCCAATAGCTTGTCTAATCTCAGGTCTCAAACCGTTCACAAACTTGAGGCACTTAGACCTCTCAGCATTACCAGTATTATAGTGAGGACAAAATTTGATCAACTCCTCGAATTTCGCCGCATACTGAGCAACCGTCGAATTACCTTGCTTCAACTCAAGAAATTCGATCTCTTTCTTCCCCCGCACATCCTCTGGAAAATACTTCTCCAGAAAAGTTTCTCTAAACAAATCCCACGTAATCACAATATCATCCTCCTCAAATCTTTGGCGAGTATTACCCCACCAATCTTCAGCTTCTTCTTCGAGCATATGGGTCCCAAACTACACCTTCTGTGCATCCGAGCAATTCATAACTCGAAAAATCTTTTCCACGGCTTTCAACCAAATTTGTGCCTTGTCCGGTTCATGAGTTCCCTTGAAGACCGGAGGGTTATTCTTTTGGAATTTCCCCAAAGCACGGAATCCATCATCAGCATGATTCCTCACATTCACATTGGCCGGAGGATTCTGCCCAATTGCCCCCGCCAATCTCGTCAATGCCTCCGCAATTGCTTCGTCGTTCCTTCCTGCAACCATCTTACTAATTCCAACCACAGAACCACGTAAGAACAACCAATATTGATAATGCAACACACGCATATCAATAACACACAGGAAGAAAACACTCTAACAACTTGGCCGGACGGACCGACCTGCTCTGATACCACTATTGTAACACCCCCTTCTATACCCCAAATAAATGCATATAAAACAATTAAGCACATACAATTTATCAGAGTAAAAAGGTTTTATAATAAGGTATAAAAGAAGAATGCCACAATTTCACCAATAAACCACTTCTACTATTTGCTCCATAAAATATGTAACATTTTCAATTTAAGCGGAAGATAAAATCATTTGATCATTTTTCAAAATATTAATTCAAATGCACATAAGCCATCCAGATTAATACATCATGTCAGTTAGATTACAAAACCACATCAGCTGATACATCACAATGTATCACAAAAGAATGACTATACTAGTCTAACTACCCGGTGTTACATATCAGAGCAGTAGACTCAAAAGAATGAAGACTATTCTTCACAAAAGGACTCCAGCATCCTAATCTGCAATGCCTCATAGAGCATTATAAAACAGCAGAAGGGTGAGAAATATAACCATAATAATCAAAGCATGAGATTATATATATATATAGGTAGTCATATAGCACATATTCACATTTCTCACCACACTTCATTCTCATAGTCATAAATCATATCACGTTCATATATATCAACATTATGAACATTCACAAGCACATCCCTTCATGCTTAATTTCACAATCATTCACAAGCACATTTGTACAACAACAATATTATGCAATGTGACTCAACATATTCAATGCAACTCAATGCTATGCGGTACCGACTCTCGTTATCTTTTTTCGGTTTTCACTCTAAACCGGGTCCACCCTTCTAGACCGATAACTCGTTATCATTTTTTCGGTTTTTACTTTAAACCGGGTCCACCCTTCTAGACCGATAACAACCAAGCCCGTCCCCTAGGCTTCAAACCCACCCTTCTAGGTTTGGGACAAGCCACTAGTTTCCACGAAACTAACGGACATTGCCTCTTGACTGAATGATGCATGTACAATCAACCAATCACAATAAATGCACTTAAGACCGTTCCCGCGTCTTAATCCCATGCATTCGAATAATTCACCCCTTCGAGAATTTCATCATGATTGCACATACAACATATATCAAACATTTATCAATGTATTCAGTTCACACGTCATCATATTCAACAACAATGCACACATATCACATATGTTCCCATGCATTCATACAACAATCGCATACATATATGCACTCACAATTCATTAGACGATACACATACATTCCTCATTGTATTCCCATGTATCTCTAATTATCGCAACAATTCAAGGTATTCACATCGCAATACCAATCATACAATTATAAGTTATGCACATATATCAAAATGTTCTCATGCATACTCATTACATAATTGTACACAACAATCAAACATTCACAACTCATCAATTAATACACACATAATCATCATTATGTTCTCATGCATTTTAACCGATTACAATTAATCATTCATATCACAACTCTAGGATTCACGCCCGTAGGCTACCCACAGCACACATTATCACAACAGGTCATATCTATATTCATATCATAAGGTATCCACCTATGTGAAACAACCAAACCATCTTCACATGATCAACACAGCAAAAGAGAAATGCTGTCAAATTCGCCTTCATTCGCCTGGCGAACCCTCGCAGCGAACCTTCGCCTGGCCTTCGCCTGGCGAACTCTCTCAGCGAACACTCGCTAGGCTTCGCCTGGCGAGACTTCCCAGCGAGCCCAAGTCAGTAGCTACTGACTTCATTCGCCACCCTTCGCCAGCACCTTCGCTGGGCGAACCTTCGCCATCCCACTTCGCCTGGCGAGCCCACCAGCGAAGTCTACTGGGACTTAAATATAATTATTCGCCAACATTCGCTAGGCTTCGCCGGGCGAAGCTTCGCCTTCGCTCGCCTGGCGAGAGCCAGCGAACCTGCGCAGAACAGAACCCTATTCTGTCTTCTCCTTCACCAATCCATCATCAACCTTCCCTTACACATCCAAATCAGTACAAACATCATACCCTCATGTTACCCGACTATTCTACGACATTATTTCCAAGTTTCAACCGATTAAATCATCAATCTACCGATTATTCCAACTTTTGCCCTAATTGGAAAGTGATGAAAACTCTACCAAAACCCCAACCCAACATACATAACATCATACAATGATCAAATAGAAACATTTCTCACCCTTACCTCGATTAATCGGAGCTTTGATGTTGGTTCTTGATGATTTCCACTTTTCCTCTTCTTCTCTTCTCTTTCTCTCCTTTCTTCTTCTTTCCTCTTTCTTTCCAAATGTTTTCTATCTTTCTTTTCTTTTCTTTCTCTCTTATATAATTCCTTTATTTTCCTTCCTTCCAATTTCCTTCTCAATTCTCTATTAATCCCAATTAATAAAAATTAATTTCCAACATTAATAAAATCCCACTAAATAAATTAATTACTACAATTAATTATTTAATGAAATTTGAGCTGTTACAAACAGCATCAGTACCAAGTTCAGAACAGAACTCAAGCAGTTCATAAACTGCACCAAATTTGATCAAACATCATAAGTGCAAAACTGGCCCAAAATTCAGAAAGGAAAGGAGGGACTAATGAGTTGTAAGTATCAAACTCAACTCATGCGCAGGAACAAGAAAAACCAAGTCAAACAAATCTGCCACAAAAGGCTCAGAATACAAACCAAACTGCATCAGATAAAGCACAGAAACAGCACAAAATCATAGCACAAATCATACCAGAAAGAGCAAGATAAGCTCACATAATCACATCAGCTCAGGGCAAGCCTCAATCAAAGGTGCAAGTCACAATGAAAAGCCAACAAAGCAGTTCATATCAGTGAAATCCCACGACCAAACTACCACAAGTCATTATGAGCATGAGGGCTCAGTTCAGAACATCATTGCCCCAAGCTATAATGGAATCAGTTGAGACAAACCATCTACAAACAGAGGAAATACCAGAAAACCAGAAGGATAGATAAACTGATATTCAACATCCACCAGCCATATCACATCTGAAACCACACCAACAACACCAAACTGATATGTTTAATCATGCCATCATTCGAAGAACAGCAAGTCCCACATACACTTTGCTCTTTTCACCATCCAAAGCTAGCTACGAAAAGCCAAGACAAAGGTTGATTAGTGGAAAAGTTGGTCGAAAGCAATTTGAACAAGAAACACTGCAAAGTGCCATTAACAGAAATCAATGGAAGTTCATGAGTCAAGAAGAATGGACTTAAACTCAGCCCTCAGTAAACTCATCACTGGGCAGAGGTTCGAGCTGCCGGGAGAGAAACAACTAGAGTGTCTCCAGCTCCCGACCAAGCGTCGAAAACAATGGAAATTCGAACAAAACAACCAATCTCGAAGGCTCCCAACAATCATCGAGAGTAGAAACAAGAATGGATGCCCTGGTAGCTCAGACTGTGAGGTCGTCATCGCCCAAACACCTCTCAACGGCTAAAACCGGCAGTACCAGAACTCAAGGAAGCATGGTTTCCCCTGCGAAAGAAGAAGAAGAACATTAAAATCAGCTCAGAGCAAAAGCCCATTAATAAGGGGTTATTGGGTCGAAAAAATCAACTAATTGAATCATAAAAGCAACCATTAGCAATACCAGCCACAAGACAAAGCAATATCAGTCACAATCAAGCACATAAATCATGACTCTGAACCAGATTCAAACAAGCAAAGAACACATCAGAGAATATCAAAAGCAACTATCAAAAGCAACTGTCAAAGGCAACCGCGGCATCATCGAATAGCATCCCTCAAAGGTTCAGACCCTAAAGTCATCATCACCGCATACCATTCCCGGCAACTCTGACTCGACCAAAGCCTCAACCTTAGTTCACTGAAAAAAGAAGAGGAAAAGTTAGTTCGAAGTGAAAAGGCCAAAAGTCGTGAAGATCAAACCAGATAATCAAAGCGTATCAGTCAAATCCAAAGGAGATCAGTAAAACGAAACCTAATCAGTATCGAAAATGGAAAGAATCCCAATCAAATCAAAATCGCGATCCAATCTCAGAAAAATAACGCAAATCCACTATTATCAAAGGCCCAAAAGAGAGTCAAAGAGAAATTATAAAAGGGAACGATATCACCTCGTGTAAAACCCTAGACGAAACGGCGGAGAGCACCAAAATAAAGCTGCGAAGGGACAAATCGTGAAACCCTAGCGGTCGCGGGAGAGAAAGAGGAGAAGGAGTTCGTCAAAAGTAATCATCAGAGCGCTAACCGAGAGGTTGAGGAAGGTTCACCAACGCCGCCTCCATCCACGACGGGCAAACCTTCCTCGGAGGCTCAGTTCACCATCATCGCCTCCGTTCGTCACCGATTGCGAACGAGAATGTAAGCCAGGATCACATAATAGTGTCACGTTTAATGTTGTTTGGTTTAATTTCAGAATCGCAGCAAAACGAAGAGAGAATCACAGCGAGAAAGACGATGAGGAAGACGAAGTAACAACGGCGCCGCGAAGAAGAGAATGGGGTTCTGAAACCCTAATTCCTTTTTTCCACATTTACACCATCCGGGTTGGGTCCGGAGGTGATTACCGGCCCAACCCCTTTTATTTTTGTTTTTTAAAAATTGTTTTTTTAAAACCCTTTTATTTTTCTTTTTTATAATTATTTAGTATGAATTTTAATAAAACTTTTTTTAACAAAACATTAAACTTGTTTTTAAAAAAAATAAAAAAAACCTTTTTTCCATATAATAAAATTAAAAAACCTTTTTTTCATATAATAAAATTAAAAACCTTTTTTAAATAAATAACTTAAAATCTTTTTTTAAAAAAATATATAAATTAAAAATTTTTTTTAAGATTAAATTTAAAATATTTTTTAAAATTAACATTACTCTTTCTTTTTATAAATTCAATTAACATCTTTTTTTTAAAATCTCCAATATTGCACTCTTGTCTCATGAACTCGTCCAATTGCCGCCTGACTTTGCCCATTAACACGTGTGTTCATTTTTGCAGCTTATTACATTGCGTTTTTATTTAAGTTTCATTATTATTGTAACTGCTTCTCGGTTGTAACCTCGCGAATCCTAATAATCGCGCTTTAATTCCTGCCTTTAAATTTCTGCTTGCATGGTCAAATTAGGACATTATTCTCTGTTTGCATAATTCAATTATTTCACACATTTATCAATACTCCTGTCACATTACACACATCTGAAGGTTAGGTCTAGCTTTTGGTCGCCGCGCCAATAGTCCTCAACTTCAACCCTTACAACCTCACAAACCCTAATTTTCACATGTCTCGCCGCAGACAAAGTTACCATTTTACCCCTAGCACTAGGTCAAAGAGCCGCCGTGCTCATTTTAGGGTTTCCCGCTGTGGAATCCCTAATTTAACCCTAATTACAACTTAACATTTCAACGTAGAGATTTGGAGTTTCTACACTCCGCGTAAGCGTGTCCCTAAGATACGTTTATTCCCCCTGAGACCTTGACCACAGTCAAGAAGTCTCTGACCTCCCTTTGAGGGGAACTACGATTACTCTGATTCCACTCCCGTAAGGATACGTAGGCACAAGATGCGATGTCTTGCCGAGTAAACTTAGAATTAACCCCTAGGTCTTTGTTAACTCTTAATTCTTTGTACATATACCTTAAGCAAATAAATAAAGCAAATAGTAAACATCTGAACAAAAGGTTCCTGTAGAGTACTACAGAAGTTTAGGGTGCTAATACCTTCCTTAAATTTAACCAACCCCCGAACCCTAGATCTTTCCCCGCGTTGTGTTTACGACGCAAAAATAGGTTTTCCCTCTTTTGACCTTTTCCTTCGGATAAATCAAAGAGCGGTTGTGAATTGAATTGCGATTCAAACTCGTTAATAGTTTGCGATCCTATTTCCACCGCAACAGAAATGATACAATTTCATGACAATTATGGGGCACTCTCATGATAGACATGATGTTAACTGTACTCAAAGCAACAAAGCAACCCTATCTATGGTAACGTGAAAATTGGCATATGCACCAAAATAGTGAAAAACAAACTTCATGGCTGTTGCACCCCAAAATTTGACCAACATTTATTTACCTATCAAGTGTTTGAAAGTTGATACCTTCATCAGAAAGTTCAAGAGATCCTCAGAGAAAAAATGTTGAAACCAAGGTTGTGTGCTTCGTAGCTTGAGAGTTGTGGGAGCTCCTCAGATGATTCTAAGACTTTGAGGATGAACTTGAAGCTTTGAGAAAGCCTATGAGATGTCTTGAAAGTCATCATGAAGCCCAGAGAGGTCATTATGCAAGAATTCAGAAGATTCAACCATGAATGGTAGAATTAGGGTTTTGACTGGGTCAATCCTAGATCAGCTGAAGATTGGGAGAAGGGTGAGACCTAATCCAAGGGCCATGAGATCATGGAATGATGTATGGAGATGTTATAAATTTGATTCCTAGGCCAAGTCATCATGATTGAGGAGTTTGAGAAGTTTTGAGTTAGGGTTTCTGAGGATTGTCAGTGAAAAAACCCTAATTTGATCCCTATCTTCCAGGCAGTTTTAGCTCAAGATGTGATTGATATCTCATCTTCCCCACAACATGAATGTTGTATAGCTTGTTCCTAGATTTAATTTGAGTGGTGGAAGTCCTTGATAGGAGTTGCAGAGCTCAAGTTATGGTTTTGACAAATTACAGGTCAGCAGAGGTGTGTGAATCTGGGTCCTTGAAAGTCACCCAACTTGCAGACAACTTTTGCCCTAGTAGTAGGGCTGGAAATGAGTCGAGTCGAGTCGAACTCACCTCAGCTCGGCTCGACTCGTTAAGAATTGTTCGAATTCGAGTTCGAGTTCGAGTTCGACACGAACTTTTTTTTAAGCTCAAACTCGACTCGTTATAAGTTCACGAACAGTTCGGTTCGACTCGTTAGGTTCATCTCATTAGGTTCAGCTCACATGGTTCACGAACTTAAAAACTATTTTTTTAAATATATATATTTTTTAGTATATTTGACATTTTAAATAAATATATATATTTTTAAATAAAATATTAAAATAAAATAAAAGTTATCATATTGAAATTTAACTTTATCTTCGAAATCTACTAATTCAAAACCTACACAACTTTCAAGAGATACATTTGAGAGTCTAATTCAAAAACTAATAAATTGAAGATTAAATTTGTCTAAGATTTGAAGTAAATATTTAAACCTAATCTTAAGGACAGTATAATTCTTTTCATATGTAATCGAGTTGACTCATGAACCTAACGAGTCGAACTATGTATAGTTCAAGTTCAGCTCATTTAGTTAACGAACTTAATTTTTCGCTCATACTCAACTCATTTGGTTCATGAACCTAGTTCAACGATTTAATTGTCGAGTCGAACTCCGAACTATCTTCGAGTTGGTTTGGTTCATTGCCAGCCCTACCTAGTAGGATGATTCCTATGATCCCTTGGTCAACATGAATGTTGAAGAGCATCTTCTTAGCTTTCTAGAGAGTACTAGAAGTCCTTTATAGGATTTGTAGAACTCAACTTATGGTTTGAACAAGACAGGGGTATTTTGGTCATTTGGCAGTTATAGGTCATTTTAAGCAAAGGCCATATCTCCTATTTCCAAGCCTCAAATGGAAAAACTCAAAACACAAAAGTTGTTCAAAATGGCATTTTAAGCCTAGAAAAGAGGTCATGAGTTGTTGGAAAAGCTCATAGAATAGAATGACAAAGTTTGGTAAATTTGAACTAAAAAAAGGCATATAAGTTAATTCAAGTCAAGTTGAGATTTGGTTTGGGAGATCTATGAATCCAAAATAGGTCATCCAATATACCATTTTGAGTGCAAATAACATTCTAAAAACTTTGGTTTAAACAGAATTTTGATTTGAGGCTCAAAAATGAAGGTTGCTTTGAAAAATTGTAACTTGTATCTTAAGGCATCCTTGGAAGGTTCTACACAAGGCAAGTTTGGCCTGATTTTTGCACATATGATCTCAATATCTCTTGTAATGAGATTTTGAAACCAGTTTACAAGGCCTAACTCATGAGATATGGTATGTTCAACTTGTCACCAAAGGAGAAAATCCAAGCTTTTCTAGTGGATTCAAGATGATTCTAGAAGCTTCCATGGATTGCTATTTAAAGAGTACCTCATAGTGTGATGAGAGGTTGGTCAAGGTTGGAGAATTCAGTGGAGAAAGGGAGAGAAAGAGTGAGGTGTGCAAGGTTTCTTCAAAAGCAAGCAAGGCACAATTTGATCTCTACAAGCCTCTTCCACCAAAACCATTGCAAACAGAATAGAGTATACCATTGAAGGAATAGTTGAGAGCAAGATCAAGCCTTGAATCAAGCCCTAACTGCACTCACCATTACCATTTGACAGGTTGTATACTCTCCCTATATCTCTTTATTTATGTGTCTTCTGTTGGTTTCATAGGGATAGAATTATCATGCTAGGTTAGTTGTTCATTTTCTGAAGATTAGAAAGCTTTTCGTGAGATTCCATGGCAGGTCCCAATTTCTTTAAGACTCAAGAACAAGCTGCATGTTGGACTTTAATACGAATGTTATAGGTTAATATGATCAGTGTAGTGCATAGAACAGGTTAGTGCCCTTAGGATCAAGAACTAGAAGAATTGATATCAGTGAACTAGTTTGGAACCCTAGGTCTCGCGCATTCTGTTTGAGAGATACATGAGGTTTTAATGAAAACCATTGTTAGAACCATGATCCTGGTAATGAGTAGGGCATCTTTGCTTTTGAAATTTTTGAATTTCATCGAGCAACCAAGGAGAACGGTTGAAGAGAAGATCCCTTGCATGAAACTGAAAACTGAAACCCTAGGAGGCTTGTTGGGGACGATGACCCACAACCACTAGATCTGTCCAAAAGCATTGACTGGATAGTCTGATCCAACGGTCCCAATTCGAAATTAAAAACGGAGGGAAAGACTGAGCTAAACGCTGCGTTTAGCTAAATGAGGGATTCTGGGCTCAGTGAGAGCGCGTTATTCCCACCCCCCTGATTTGGCCCATCTCATATAATAACTAAGCGTGTCTACTTTTCACACGCCCTCCCCTTTAATTAATTTCTTTTATTTTTCATTTCCTTTATATTCTTTGCATTTTATAAAATTCATAAAAAATCCAAAAATTAATATTTTTCAATTCTTGTTTTTTCTATAGGTTAATAAATTTGTCTAGAAAATATTAAATAAATAAAATTCTCATTTTATTTTCTTTTAATATTTTTAGAGTATTTTTCTTTTAAATAGCTTTTTATAATGTTTAGTTTGATACCTCATTTTGTAGAATTTCTTTTAGGGCTTTCCATTAGGATGTTTAATTCATTCTTTTTGGTGTGATTAGATATTGAATCATAGTTCCCCATAGGATTTAATTCTTGATTTTTAGATTAAAATTTGATTAGATTAATTAGGTTAGCATTAGGGTATCCTAATTAGGGTTTATGTTATGCATAGGTAAGGAAATTCACTTTCTGTGGAGAGTTTTGTCTGGATTTTTGGGGATGGGCATATAGGGATGTTATGGGTAGATGTTATGGACCCTTGTGAATAATTGTTAGATTTTTCCCCCTCTCTGTAGTATTTTTAGGTATTTTCTGAAGTTGACTGATGGTTTTGTCTGTTCTGTGGTTATTTGTCTGTCTCTGGGGTTTATTTTTGGATTTTGTTGTAGGGCTTAGTTTGTTTTGAAGATCTTGTTGAAGAGCATGATGGAAGAGAAGATTGTAGATCAAGACCCAGAGACCCAGAGCTTGGAGCTTATTCCCTGCCTGTGAGGTTTGAGATCCTGAAGTTTGAGGGAAGTTCATGGTACTTTCCTGAGGAAGGCACTATGAATGACTTTCATTCTTTCTTCTCACCTCTTTCTTAAGTATCCAATGATGTTGGAGCCAACTTGTGAGTTTAATTTCTCCCGAGGAGGAATGTAAACTGATCGCATGTTGTTGAGCCACATGGGATACAACTCCTAAGTGGAAGCCTCCTAGTACTTTCCTGAGGAAGGTCCTATGGGTCTATTCACTTAGTTCCCTTAGTTCATCTAGGATTTCTTAAGTATCCAATGATGTTGGAGCCAACTTGTGAGTTTAATTTCTCCTGAGGAGGAATGTAAACTGATCACATATTGTTGAGCCACATGGGATACAACTCCTAAGTGGAAGCCTCCTAGTACTTTCCTGAGGAAGGTCTTATGGGTCTGTTCACTTCGTTCCACTAGTTCAGGTAGGATTTCCTAAATATCCAGTGATGTTGGAGCCTTCATGTGAGTTTAATTTCTCCTGAGGAGGAATGTAAACTGATCACAGTGGTTGAGCCGCATAGGATATGACTCCTGAGTATACACCTCCTAGTGCTTTCCTGAGGAAGACACTATGAGTCTGCCTACTTAACTCCCTTTCTTTGGTAAGCTTGTTCTGAAGCTTGAAGACTGGGATTGATTTCTGTTGATTAGGGTTTTGCTTTAGGGCTTTGCTCTCTTCTGATTAGAGTTCTGTTTTGAGGTTAGGATTAGAGATTAGATGTAGATTCTTTCTTTCTCAAGCATGTGGTTTGTTTGCCTGATGGCTCTTCATTTCTTTTATCTGTTTACTGTTTGATAGCATGTTGTTTATTTTTCAGCATGATTACTGTTATTTCATGACTGGCTTGAGGTCGAGACGAGCTTGTGGAGGCTGAAGCCCCACACACATTTCCTCCCTCACTTGCATTGCATGCATTTTACTGTTAAGCTGATGCTTTGTCTGTTTTGGTGTATCATTGACATGATCCCTTAGGACTCTCATTTCCTTTGATAAGGATGTGATGATAGACTTTTAGGTTGAAACCTATGCATGACAACATCTAGGAGTTCCCTGTTCAAACCTCAGCCATAGGATGAATCCATGGCATGATAACAGTAGAATTTGATAGTCTCCCTCCTAGTTGGGCCTGTTCTCTTCGCATCTCAAAACAGTTTAAGATACAGTAATCATGAATGATTTCCTTCGTACGTTACGAGCCTTAAGCTATCTGAGATTGGATGTTTAGTATGGTACCCTTTGGGTGACATGCGGCGCATTCACTCTCAGGTCATAGTCTCTAGTGCGGTTGAAATCGCAAATACAATAAAAAACACTTCTTTCAGGAGATAAGCCGTAGTTTCCCGAACTACGTTTGCTCTGATCTTCCATACTGTGTGGAAGTACGTAGGCATAGGATGCGACGTCCTAGCGAGCAACCTTCAACCTTTCCCCATAACCCTTCGTAGGCCGAACTACGTTGACTCTGATTTCTCATTCTCTGATGAGAATACGTAGGCATAAAGTGCGATGCTCTGCCGAGTCATTTTTCTTTTCTTTTTTAGCCAGCCTTGATAGGTAGATAGATTATAACCAACCCGTCCAAGTAAACAAACAAGCGTGGATCCCGTCGAGTACGACGGACGTGAGGGGTGCTAATACCTTCCCCTTGCGTAACCGACTCCCGAACCCAGACAATGGTTGCGACGACCTTGTCTTACCCTTTTTCGTCTGGTTTTTCCGATCGTTTCCTTTCCCGCTCTGAGGGATAAATAACGA
Organism: Lathyrus sativus; assembly: GCA_963859935.3. NCBI lineage: Eukaryota > Viridiplantae > Streptophyta > Magnoliopsida > Fabales > Fabaceae > Lathyrus > Lathyrus sativus. Next base: position 105,581,170 of record OZ012737.1, read on the forward strand.
AAGGTGGCGACTCTTCTGTCATGTCGGCACCTTATTTTCGCGCAAGCGACAGTTGGCGACTCTGCTGGGGATCGAACCCAGAATCTCTGGTTCTTCGGTTCCCTATGAGAGTCAATCCTAGCGCTTGTATGTTTGCTTGTTGGGTTGCGTTTATTTATCGCATTTTACTTCCCGCATTTTATTTCTCGCGTTTTATTTCCAGTTCGATATGATTATCTGTGCTGCTGTGGGAGAGGGATGTTACTATGAGTGAGAAGCCGGACCTGGGCTTGAGTATACACCTAGATATAGTTGCGGAGAAGTAGTAGACGAACCTGTCTGCTGAGCAGGCACAGTTCCCTACGAAAATCTGCGCTCAGACGAGATTCTTGCAGAGGTGCTCCTTTCCGGTCCTGAGGATCTGAGGGGAGTCCAGACGTGAGGATTGTCGACTCTGGGGACCGATCATTTGGAAGTCAGCTAAGTGAGGCCTCTTCATGACTTGATGATGCCACTCCTTCTGGGAATCGTATCGTCACTCATGAAAGTCTGTGACGCCGATGACCGCATAGGATGCCGTACCTTTGTCCGTGGATTAGGTCCATACCTGTGAGTGGGGTTGGGATATTGCAGGAAACTTATACCTTCAGACTACCTGGTTTTCTTGACAGTGAATCAGTTACGTTGGTACCAAGGTTCTTAGTGGCAGATTTGACTGTTCTTGACAGAGCAAGTTTTTTGATCAGAGGATTTTATCATCGGGTGTATGTCTGTTCCTGATAGAGCAGGTTTCGATCAGAGTATTGTCATCAGAGGTTTGTCCTGGATGGAGCAGATTTTGAGTGGGGTCTGAAGATCTCATCAGCAGATGTTGTTTGTTCTTGATAAGGCAGATTTTGAGTGGGGTCTGAAGATCTCATCAGCAGTTGTTGTTTGTTCTTGATAGGGCAGATTTTGAGTAGGGTCTGAAGATCTCATCAGCAGCTGTACGTTTGTTCTTGAGAGGGCAGATTTTTGATTTGGGGTCTGAAGACTTCATCAGCGAACGTTTTCTGATCATACATCTCGGGTCCTTATTATCAGGCACTTACTCTTGACAGAGCAGAATTTTGATCTCGATCCTATCAGATGGTTATTCTCAGCAAATCAGATCAGTGGTTTTACGCCGGGGTTTTTTCTCATCAGTGACTGTTGATACCGAATCTCCACAGCAGCCACCTGGATATATTGTTGCATACCTGCATTTTGCATTAGTTTGCATAATCATTCGCATTCCATTGACGTGTGTCTGTGACAGGTACCGTTTCCTCGATCCAGGATCTCTCGCCTCTTATTGTGTTATTACAGCAAGACTGTTGCGTACGAGTTCTCGATCCCTGATGTCGGAGTTGACTATCACTGGTACTATGTATATATGAGATTGCTGTTTCCATGATCGGGCCCAGATTCCCCTCCTTATTATTGTCAGCACTGGTACTAAGGTGCCAGGATCGGGGGAAATCTCTCAAGCACACAGACACACGCATACATCTGCATGAAGCATTTTGCATGACATACATTTTGTGGCTTTTCCTAACCTTTAATGTTGACAGGTTTTTCAGGTACACAGGTTCCGAGCTGCTTTCGATCTCCAGGATTGATCAAAGACTCATTCACCGTTACTCAACTCGCGCTAATAAGACAAGGATCATGGACCAGGTGCAGTCAGATGTTCAAGAGCTCCGTGAATGGATGGACCGTTTTATGGAACTGATGCAGGTAGTCGCTAATGGTCAGGACCAGCTTCGTACTTTGGTTCAACCTCTGATCTCCAGGGTTGACAGTAATGGCATACTTCACGGCGGGGCCGTGCCTACTCCTCCTCCAGTGGATGCTCCACAGAATGTTGTTCCTGTTGCCGGGGGCAACGGCAGTGCTAACGGCAATCTGATGACTAATATCGGACTCAATGCGGCAGGCGTCGGCAATGGTAGTCTAGGAGCCAATGTTAACATAGGGTCGGTCAACGACAACGCTGGTGTTGGAAATCTGTTGGTGCCTCAACCGTGGCTTGAGGACCATCAGGATGATATATTCTCTCAGAGAGGTGTAGAAGCAGAGTTGAATGCTGAAGCTCGACTCAGGTTCAAAGCGCTGGAAGACAAGATGAGAGACATTGAAAATCAGAACACATTGGGCGTTGATATGTCCAAGCTCGGGTTGATTGCTGACTTTAAGGTACCTCACAAATTCAAGGTGCCTGCCTTTGAGAAGTATAAGGGTACTACTTGCCCCCGTGTTCACCTTCGATCTTATTATAGAAAGATGTCCGCTTATTCTGACGATGAGAAGTTGCTGATGCACTTCTTCCAAGATAGTCTTTCTGGTCCATCACTCGAATGGTATATGGGTTTAGAGCCTGCTACTGTGCGCACCTGGAAAGACCTCGCTGAAGCGTTCGTCCTCCACTATCAATACAATAGCGACTTGGCCCCCAACCGAGTTCAGCTTCAGAATCTCTCACAGCGGAACAATGAAAGCTTTAAAGAGTACGCCCAGCGGTGGCGTGAATTGGCTGCTCGGGTTCAACCGCCGATGGTTGAGCGTGAGCTAGTGCAAATGTTCGTGGCTACCCTTCCTGGAATCTACTATGAAAAGCTGGTCAGTGGCATGTCTGGAACATTCTCGGCTCTCATCACTATGGGCGAGCATGTTGAGAACGGTATAAAGATTGGAAAAATTCAGGGCGAATCATCCTCAGTTGGAGGAGGTAGTAAGAAACCCTACGCTGGCAAGCGTCGAGAAGGAGATGCCAGTGCTGTTACTAATGCTCGGAGAAAGGGAAAGGGCCCTCAGCAGCAGATTGCTAGCATAAATATCCCAGCTGCTCCACCGCAGCAGCAGCAGCAGCAGCCTCAGCAGCAGAATAACCAGGGGTATAGGAAATATCAGAATCGGGCTCCTTTGGCAAATCGTCATTTTGAAACTCCACCTATGTCATATGCGCAGCTTCTGCAAACCTTGCTGCAGCTTCAACTAGTTCAAAAAAGGATGTTGGCTCCCTTGACAGGGGCACCGCCACCGGGGTATGATGCCAATGCTACTTGTGATTTCCATACTGGGGCACCGGGCCATACAATTGAGAATTGTAAAGCTTTTAAGCACAAAGTGCAGGACTTGGTGGACGCCAAGGTTATCAACTTTTCTGATACCGTGTCCAACGTTACCAAAAACCCTATGCCTCATCATAGGGGAGGCGGAGTGAACGCCGTTATCATTGAGGAGAGCTCAGACTTGTTGACTGATGTCAAAGATTTGAAGACGCCGCTTAGTTTTGTCAAGGCTAAGTTGATGAAGAAGGGCTTCTTTCCTGGGTGCGGAGAGTTATGTATGGCTTGTGCTACACTTCCTGATGGGTGTGAGCAGCTGGTAGAAGGTATCCAAAGTCTGATGTCTGAGGGTATTTTGCAGTTCAGCCGGAGCGTTGAAAGTGCATCAGGGGAAGTCGTGCTGAAACAGGCAGATGAAGTTGCCACCATTACTATTCCTCGTCACCCTATTACTATTTCTGCGCCCCGACCGCCTACAATTACTATCACCAGGGCCGGGCCAATCCCATTCGAAAGCACTAACGCCGTTCCATGGCATTACGGCGCCGAAGTTTATTGCAATGGTCAGAAGATAGAGCTTGAGCCGTTCGGATCGACTGTGCAGAATCTTGTCGGGGTCAGTGGTATCACTCGAAGCGGTAGAGTGTTTGCGCCAGCAGAGGTTGCAGCAGAGAAAGTGGTCCGAGCTGACGCTGCGGAAAAGGGTAAAAGCAAGGCTGTCGAAGAGGTCCCTTCTGGGGCAGAGAAGGATTTGCTAGTTAAAGATGCTGAAGAGTTCATGCGATTAATCAAGAAGAGCGACTACAAGATCGTAGATCATCTTCATCAGACTCCGTCAAAGATCTTTATTCTTAACTTGTTGTTGTGTTCTGAAGCGCACCGCAACGCATTACTGAAGGTATTGAACGCTGCATACGTACCGCAGGAGATATCAGTAAATCAGCTAGAAGAGGTGGTAGCCCATGTCAATGCTGGCAATGGGCTGGGATTCACAGATTTAGAGCTGACTCCTAAAGGAAGAGATCACAACAGCGCCTTGCACGTATCAATAGAGTGCAGAGGCACGATCATGTCGCATGTCCTGGTGGATACGGGCTCATCGCTTAATGTGCTTCCGAAGAAGGCACTAATGAAGTTGGATACCCGTGGATTGCTTTGCACGCCCAGTGATCTGGTGGTGAAAGCCTTTGATGGAACTAAGTGCCACGTTTTCGGAGAGTTGACCCTGCCTATTCAAGTTGGTCCAGAGACGTTTGATACGGTTTTCTATATCATGGATATCACGCCTGCCTACAGTTGCCTCTTAGGTCGGCCATGGATCCATGTTGCTGGTGCCGTGACGTCCACGCTGCATCAGAAGCTCAAATATGCTGTCGGGGGCAGCATAGTAACCGTCTGTGGTGAGGAGGACATTATGGTGAGCCACTTGTCATCCTTTAAATATGTTGAAATGGATGGCGAGATCCATGAAACCCTCTGCCAAGCATTTGAAACCGTCAAGGCGAAAGAGGTAGCTCCTGTCGTCGTAGAGAAGCAAGAGATGAATCTCTCCTCATTTAAGGAAGCTCGGGCCGTTGTCGAAGCCGGTTCCACCCCAGGCTGGGGGCATGTTTTGGATATACCAATCAAGCAGGATAAGTTTGGATTGGGGTATTCTCCTGAAGCTGAAGCTTCATCTTCGTCCAGCAAGTCGTCTCGTGGGAAGGGGCCGATCCTATTCACCAAGGGCGAAGTAATTTTCGAAAGCATTAACGCAGCGTCTGGGGACAGCGGGGACAACGATTGTGATCTTGACGCCTGGATTCAGCCGAGCAAGCCGGGCAAGCACCTCAACAATTGGACCATCAAGGAGATTATTCAGCTGACAAGTGAAGAGTAATGATTTTCCTTTTTACAATCTTTGTACAACCCTATGTCCTGCCCGGGGCATAGTGGTTTTATTGTCAGGGCCCTGTTGGATTATGTACATGCATTTTGTTAATAAATAAAAGGCGTTTTCTTCGTACTCAAAAAATTGTGTTCTCTGTTATTCCTGTTTTATGTTTATTTCGAAAAACAGCAAAATGGCAACGAGGTTTGTGCTAACCTGCATATTCTTGCTTTAAACTTAACCCTTGTTATTGCAGGATCCACATAACAGATGACATCGACTCTGGACCCTCTACGGCTCACTACGACTTCGATTGCCCGATCTATCAAGCCGAGGATGAGATTGATGGAGACGAAGACCTTCCGGAAGAGTTGGCCCGCTTGTTGAGACAAGAGGAAAAGGTTATTCTGCCTCACGAGGAGGATATTGAGATCATAAATCTGGGTTCTGAAGAGCTCGTCAGAAATGTCAGAGTAGGGGCTGCGCTGCAGAATGATGTCAAGCATAGACTGGTCGAGATGCTTCGAGAGTATAGTGACGTCTTTGCTTGGTCATACGAAGATATGCCCGGACTTGACACAGACATCGTGGTTCATCGCTTGCCGTTGCGAGAAGATTACCCTCCAGTCAAGCAGAAGCTCAGGAGGACGAGACCAGATATGGCTGTAAAAATCAAAGAAGAAGTCCAGAAGCAGTTGGACGCAGGATTTCTAGCCGTTACCACTTACCCTCCGTGGGTCGCCAACATAGTGCCTGTACCGAAGAAGGACGGTAAGGTACGCATGTGCGTCGATTATCGGGATTTGAATAGGGCGAGCCCTAAGGATGATTTCCCGTTGCCTCATATCGATGTGTTGGTCGATAACACAGCCCAGTTCTCCGTGTTTTCGTTCATGGATGGCTTCTCCGGTTACAATCAGATTAAGATGGCACCGGAGGACATGGAGAAAACGACGTTTATCACCCCCTGGGGAACATTTTGCTATAAGGTAATGCCCTTCGGTCTGAAGAACGCAGGGGCCACTTACCAGCGAGCAATGGTAACTTTGTTTCATGATATGATTCATCATGAGATCGAGGTCTATGTTGATGACATGATTGCAAAGTCCCAAACGGAGGAAGAGCATCTGGTCAACTTATTGAAGCTTTTTGAGAGGCTTAGGAAGTTCAGGCTGAGGCTGAATCCTAACAAGTGCACTTTCGGAGTGCGGTCCGGAAAGTTATTGGCGTTTATCGTTAGTGAACGAGGTATCGAAGTTGATCCTGCGAAAATAAAAGCTATTCAAGAAATGCCAGCGCCGAAAATAGAAAAAGAAGTTCGTGGTTTCTTGGGCCGAATAAACTACATTGCAAGGTTTATCTCTCAGCTCACGGCCACTTGTGAACCGATGTTCAAGCTTTTAAAGAAAGATCAGGCGATTACTTGGAATGAGGATTGCCATAAGGCATTCGACAAGATAAAGCAGTATCTTCAAGAACCTCCAATCTTGATACCCCCAGTGGCTGGACGGCCATTAATCATGTACCTGACGGTTCTGGAGAATAGTATGGGGTGTGTTCTCGGTCAGCACGACGAGACGGGCAGAAAAGAGCATGCCATTTATTATTTGAGTAAAAAGTTCACTGAGTGTGAATCTCGATACTCGATGCTGGAGAAGACGTGTTGTGCATTAGCTTGGGCCACCAAACGTCTACGACAGTATATGCTCAATCACACCACTATGCTAATTTCGAAGATGGATCCGATCAAGTACGTCTTCGAGAAGCAGGCTCTTTCGGGCAGGATTGCCAGATGGAAAATGGTGTTGACGGAATATGATATTCAGTACGTCTCCCAGAAGGCCATTAAGGGAAGCGTATTGTCTGATTACCTTGCCGAACAGCCAATCGAAGACTACCAGCCGATGAAGTTCGAATTCCCTGACGAGGATATTATGTTTCTCAAAGCGAAGGATTGCGATGAGCCATTGCCCGATGAGGGGCCAGATAGGAAGTCTCAGTGGAAGTTGATATTCGACGGAGCGGTTAATTCCTATGGAAGTGGTATTGGGGCTATCATCACGACCCCTCACGGATCCCACATCCCGTTTACTGCGAGACTGACGTTTCCAGTTACCAACAACGAAGCAGAGTATGAAGCATGTATTATGGGTCTAGAAGAGGCAATTGATTTAAGAATCGAGAATCTAGACGTATATGGTGACTCAGCGCTCGTAATCAACCAGATTAAAGGGGAGTGGGAAACTCGTCAAGCGAATTTGGTGCCGTACATGAATTATGCCAGGAGGCTGCTTCCGTTCTTCGACCGAATGGAACTTCATCATGTACCCAGGGCTGAAAATCAGATGGCTGATGCCCTAGCCACGTTGGCTTCAATGTACAAAGTCAATTTTTGGAATGAGGCTCCAAGAATTGTGCTTTCGCGTCTTGACAGACCGACATTTGTCTTTGCAATCGAGGATGCCGCTGACGGCAAGCCATGGTTCCACGATATCTAGACCTTCCTTATGACGAAGGAGTATCCTGCGGGTGCGTCAACCCAAGATAAGAAGACTCTGAGGAGGCTATCTGGAAACTTTTATTTCAATCCTGATGGAGTGTTGTATAAGAGGAATCACGATCTCGTGCTACTCAGATGTGTGGATGAGAAAGAGGCAAGTATGCTCATGGAAGAAGTCCATGAGGGCACATTTGGTACGCACGCCGGCGGGTATGCCATGACGAGAAAGATCCTGAGAGCAGGGTATTACTGGATGACGATGGAGTCGGATTGCTTCAGATTCGCGAAGAAATGTCATAAATGCCAGATCTATGCTGACAAAGTTCATGTGCCGCCGTGCCCATTGAATGTCGTGTCCTCCCCTTGGCCGTTCTCCATGTGGGGCATCGACATGATAGGCAAGATCGAGCCCACTGCATCCAATGGTCATCGTTTCATTCTGGTAGCTATCGACTACTTCACCAAATGGGTGGAGGCAGCCTCGTACGCTAATGTGACCAAGCAGGTGGTAGCTAAATTCATAAAGAGGGACATCATCTGTCGCTATGGAATTCCCGAGCGGATCATTACTGATAATGGTTCGAATCTGAATAACAAGATGATGAAGGAGCTGTGCCAGAGCTTCAAGATTGAACACCACAACTCATCTCCTTACCGGCCGAAGATGAATGGCGCTGTTGAAGCCGCCAACAAGAACATCAAGAAGATTGTTCAGAAGATGGTTGTGACGTACAAAGATTGGCACGAGATGTTGCCATTCGCCTTGCACGGTTATCGTACGACGGTGCGTACGTCGACCGGGGCAACTCCTTTCTCCTTAGTGTACGGTATGGAAGTTGTCCTACCGTTAGAAGTGGAGATCCCTTCTTTGCGAGTTTTGGTTGATGTGAAACTCGACGAGGCAGAATGGATTACGAATCGTTTGAACCAACTCAGCCTGATGGACGAGAAGAGGTTAGCATCGATTGCATTTGGTCGCCTGTACCAAAGCCGAATGAAGAAAGCTTATGATAAGAAGGTGCGTCCTAGAAGCTTTCAGACGGGTGATCTCGTCCTGAAGAAAATTCTTCCGCCACACTCCGATCACCGGGGCAAGTGGACTCCGAATTACGAAGGGCCGTATGTCGTCAGCAAGGTCTTCTCAGGAGGAGCTTTGTTGTTATCCACGATGGATGGTGAAGATTTTGCATCCCCGGTGAACGCGGACGCAGTTAAAAAATACTTTGCTTGAAAGAGACCCGCTGGACAAAAAAGAAAGAGTCCAGGCAAAAAAGGGGCATCCCGGCGAACCAAAAACAGAATAAAAGGTTCGGGCAAAAATTAGGGATATATTGAAAAAATGTACACCCGTGAAGTCGAAAACCTACACTGGGCGGCTTCGGCAAAAAAGGGTATCCCGGTGAACTGAAAACCCGTAAAGGGCGGTTCACGCAAAAGTTAGGGATTTGAATAAGCAAATGACTGCGTTTCGCGTGTGGACTTTCATTGTTTAGTGGTTTGGAGGACCCGGGGGCCGTTTATCTGAATCAATCTCTTCTAAAGCTGAAGCGTCGGAGAAGTATCGAAGTCGAGAGGGTCTTAGAGGGATCAACTCATGGTGTTCGTCTACGCCTCGTTGCCGACATTTGTATATACTGATGTATGTTTATATTTTCTTTTTGCGCGGCTTCCTCATTCCAGGAGCTTGCCTCTGTTGTAAAACATTTTTGCCCATTCAGGGGTTCATCATCAATAAAACGCATATTATTCAGCAATTCTGTTTACCTATTTAGCATTCATCTGTTTTGTTTGCGAATGAAAACGCCGATGTTTTTAATAAAATGCGCATACATAAACTTACGGGCCTAGGCCCATTGATTGTTGAAACAATTAATCACCTGAATATTGTCACGAGATAATAACCTTGATAGGCCCCTTTGAGGAGGGTATCTTGTCTGTTTGTTTGCGTGGTTGCAGGTGTAGCACCTTCTAGAAGATGTGTCGTGCGCATCCCCGAAGCAGGGCGAGCCCTCCTTCTCCAGCAGAGTTCAGTAGTCTCTCCTCCGCAAAATCTGAACGCAAGATAGTGAGCATTGATATGTCTCCCCAGGCAGAGATGATTCTCTTCCCCAAGCAGACGCATCCTGAAGGAACGTCACCTCATCAGCTGAGTCAAGCACCGAAGAATGATGTCTTCTTCCCCCAACACCGGGTCACAAGTGCAGATTTCGTAGAAATGTTCGGGTACCGAAGCTCGTGTTTTCCCCAGTAAAGTCGCCGAAGCAGGTGTCTCCCCCAGCACTAGATCACAAGTGCAAGTCTTGTAGGAAGATGTTCGTATGCCGAAGGATGCAGTAGCCGATGGTGCCAGACTGAAGTCTCCAGCGGAATTGAGATTCCCCACTAGAGTCGTATTTTCTCCCGAAGTAGAATGACTTCTCCTTCCCCAGTAGAGTGTTGGAACAGCTGATGTTGTATTCCCCTGCAGAGTTGTACTCTCCCCCGAAGTCAGATGATTCTTTCTTCCCCAGCGGAATTGAAATTCCTCATCAGAGTCGTACTCTCCAGTGAAGTAGAATGACTTCTCCTTCCTCAGCCGAGTTTGCAGATGTCCGAGAAGAGCCGAATCCTTGGAAAATTGATCAGATCATGATTGGTTTTTCCCCAGTGGAGTGCGAAGCAGCTGAAGTTGTTTCCCCACAGAGTGGCTATCCCCAGAAGAGTAGCCGAGAAGGCTGCGCACTTTATTCTCGCGATTGATGTCAGTTTCTCTCAGCAGGTCCAGGTTCTCGTAGAGCTTCGTCCCCCTGCAGCAGATCAACTGAAGTTGTTTTCCCTGCGGCAATCAACGAAAGATCAATTCCCCAGACGGAGTCCGATCGGTATTGGCGTGTCCGCGTTCTCCTCAGCAGGATGATTCCTCTACCTGAGTGGTTCTTTCTCCTTGACAGGAGAATTTCCCCCCAGCATTTATTTTGCTAACGGGATTGCATAGCATTGTGCATGATTGCATAGCATTTAGCATTTACGCATAGCATTCCCACCATGTGGGGCATGGCGCCGAAGCATACGCACCATAAGCATGATCTAGGTTATTACCATTCTTGTTTTACAGGTGCTCCACCAAGAGACCAGTTGCTCAGGATGATTCCTGATATTCTCCCCAACGAGGTCACTTTCTTAAGATGATTCTTAAAACCCCGGTGTAATCGTCACAGTCGCTCGCTCAAGATGATTTTTGAGATCCCCAGCGAAGTCTTCAGTTCAAGACGAATCCTCAGCAGGGCCGTTTGCTTAAGATGATTCTTAAGACCTCAGCGCAGTTTCCCGAGTTGGTTGCTTAGGATGATTCTTGAGCTCCCCAGTAGCGTCCCCTGCAAGAGTTGCCCAGGAGGATTCCTGGAATATTCCTAGCAGAATAAAGTCTCCAGAATGGTTATCAGTTCAGGATGATTCTTGAAGGTGCCCGACGGAGTTGTTCGTTCAAGATGATTCTTGAAGTCCTTAGCAGCGCGATATGTTTGCTCCCACAATGATGTCTAATCTGAAGATTGACTTCGTAAACGCCTGAAGGCGATATCAGAAGGTTCCTGTGGATTCAGATTTCCTGGTTGATGAATCAACGTTTGTCTGAAGACAAGGTTCAAAGGTTTGTAGATCCAGCTTTTGTATGCAAGGTGATCCGTGTTGGCCTGAAGACCAAGTCAGTTGTCCTGAGGTGATGATTGATTGCGATCAAGTGAATAGTGTTTCTTCTGACTGAAGTCGAAGATGTTTCTCCAGCTGAAGCGGAGTTTGCCTGAAGGCAAAGTGTTTGAATCCCCGTAGAGTCATGAATGGCTCAGGATACCAATTCTCTGACTGACGTCACAGATTTCCCAAGCTGAAGCGAAGGTGCCTGAAGGCAAGGTTATCCCCAAGGTCATGAATGACCTAGGATTCATTTTTTCGGACTGAAGGCCGAAGTACATCCCTGACTGAAGTCACGGATACTCTATAGCAGAGGCGGAGTTGCCTGAAGGCATATCCATGTATCCTTGAAGGCCAAGGATCATTTCTTTAGACTGAAGTCGAAGATACCTCCTGCAGAGTTGCCGACAGGCAAAAGTTTACATCCTTGAAGGCCAAGGATGCTTATCTTCAGGAATACTTGAAGATCTTTTCTAGCTGAAGCTGGAAGTGGCCAGGGGCCAGGGTTTCATGTGTCTTTGATGATTGAAGTTCTACGGTGGGCAGTGTGCAGTAGTATTCCGATGTTCGTTATGGTTCTGAGGGTGAACCCCAGATCAGAGTGTGCTCGGTTAAGTCTCTCATTCCCAGCGGAGTAGTTTCAAATACGCAAGTGTACTTTACCAGGGGTGAACCCCCGGTTAGATTTGTTCAGTGTTATATTTTGTTCGACGGCGAGGTTGAATGTTTGTTTTGGCGGCGAGGTCAGATGATGTTTGTTCGACGGCGAGGTTGAATGTTTGTTTTGGCGGCGAGGTCAGATGATGTTTGTTCGACGGCGAGGTTGATGTTTGTTTGACGGCGAGGTCAGACTCTTTAAATCCCCAGCAGAGATGGTGTTTGTACGACGGCGATGTCGAGTGTCTCTCAGAGGATGTTTGTTTCCGACGACGATGTCAGATTCAGTTTTCCAGCAGCAATGTTGGGTATGCCAGAAGATTTAATTCTCCAGCGGCGATGCGGGGTATTTTTGTCAGGTTTAGTCTTCCAGCGGCGATGTTGGGTATTGTGGTTGTCTGAAGGCAATATCAGAAGAAGTTAACGTGGATAACTGACGGCGATGTCAGATCAGTATTTCTCCAGATAGTTGTTGAGCAACTAGTGTTGCAGTGTTCGAAGGTTTGTTCTCCGCAGAGTATTATGTGCTCGGGCAGTTGGCAAATTTTCGGGTTTACCGGTATTCAATCGTCTCGCACCTTGATTGGTTGAGAGCCGTTCGCTCCTCACCCAATCAGGTTCAAGCCATTTGAATAGGGGCAGCTGTTGCACCCCAAAATTTCACCAATATTTATTTACCTATCAAGTGTTTGAAAGTTGATACCATCATCAGAAAGTTCAAGAGATCCTCAGAGAAATTTGTTGAAACCAAGGTTGTGTGCTTCGTAGCTTGAGAGTTGTGGGAGCTCCTCAGATGATTCTGAGACTTTGAGGATGAACTTGAAGCTTTGAGAAAGCCTATGAGATGTCTTTAAAGTCATCATGAAGCCCAGAGAGGTCATTATGCAAGAATTCAGAAGATTCAACCATGAATGGTAGAATTAGGGTTTTGACTGGGTCAATCCTAGATCAGCTGAAGATTGGGAGAAGGTTGAGACCTAATCCAAGGGCCATGAGATCATGGAATGATGTATGGAGATGTTATAAAGTTGATTCCTAGGCCAAGTCATCATGATTAAGGAGTTTGAGAAGTTTTGAGTTAGGGTTTCTGAGGATTGTCAGTGAAAAAACCCTAATTTGATCCCTATCTTCCAGGCAGTTTTAGCTCAAGATGTGATTGATATCTCATCTTCCCCACAACATGAATGTTGTAGAGCTTGTTCCTAGATTTAATTTGAGTGGTGGAAGTCCTTGATAGGAGTTGCAGAGCTCAAGTTATGGTTTTGACAAATTACAGGTCAGCAGAGGTGTGTGAATCTGGGTCCTTGAAAGTCACCCAACTTGCAGACAACTTTTGCCCTAGTAGGATGATTCCTATGATCCCTTGGTCAACATGAATGTTGAAGAGCATCTTCTTAGATTTCTATAGAGTAATAGAAGTCCTTGATAGGATTTGTAGAACTCAACTTATGGTTTGAACAAGACAGGGGTATTTTGGTCATTTGGCAGTTATAGGTCATTTTAAGCAAAGGCCATATCTCCTATTTCCAAGCCTCAAATGGAAAAACTCAAAACATGAAAGTTGTTCAAAATGGCATTTTAAGCTTAGAAAAGAGGTCATGAGTTGTTGGAAAAGCTCATAGCATGGAATGACAAAGTTTGGTAAATTTGAACTAAAAAAAGGCATATAAGTTAATTCAAGTCAAGTTGAAATTTGGTTTGGGAGATCTATGAATCCAAAATAGGTCATCCAATATACCATTTTGAGTGCAAATAACATTCTAAAAACTTTGGTTTAAACATAATTTTGATTTGAGGCTCAAAAATGAAGGTTGCTTTGAAAAATTGTAACTTGTATCTTAAGGCATCCTTGGAAGGTTCTACACAAGGCAAGTTTGGCCTGATTTTTGCACATATGATCTCAATATCTCTTGTAATGAGATTTTGACACCAGTTTACAAGGCCTAACTCATGAGATATGGTATGTTCAACTTGTCACCAAAGGAGAAAATCCAAGCTTTTCTAGTGGATTCTAGATGATTCTAGAAGCTTCCATGGATTGCTATTTAAAGAGTACCTCATAGTGTGATGAGAGGTTGGTCAAGGTTGGAGAATTCAGTGGAGAAAGGGATAGAAAGAGTGAGGTGTGCAAGGTTTCTTCAAAATCAAGCAAGGCACGATTTGATCTCTACAAGCCTCTTCCACCAAAACCATTGCAAACAGAATAGAGTATACCATTGGAGGAATAGTTGAGAGCAAGATCAAGCCTTGAATCAAGCCCTAACTGCACTCACCATTACCATTTGACAGGTTGTATACTCTCCCTATATCTCTTTATTTATGTGTATTCTGTTGGTTTCATAGGGATAGAATTATCATGCTAGGTTAGTTGTTCATTTTCTGAAGATTAGAAAGCTTTTCGTGAGATTCCATGGCAGGTCCCAATTTCTTTAAGACTCAAGAACAAGCTGCATGTTGGACTTTAATACGAATGTTATAGGTTAATATGATCAGTGTAGTGCATAGAACAGGTTAGTGCCCTTAGGATCAAGAACTAGAAGAATTGATATCAGTGAACTAGTTTGGAACCCTAGGTCTCGCGCATTCTGTTTGAGAGATACATGAGGTTTTAATGAAAACCATTGTTAGAACCATGATCCTGGTAATGAGTAGGGCATCTTTGCTTTTGAAATTTTTGAATTTCATCGAGCAACCAAGGAGAACGGTCGGAGAGAAGATCCCTTGCATGAAACTGAAAACTGAAACCCTAGGAGGCTTGTTGGGGACGATGACCCACAGCCACTAGATCTGTCCAAAAGCATTGACTGGATAGTCTGATCCAACGGTCCCAATTCGAAATTAAAAACGGAGGGAAAGACTGAGCTAAACGCTGCGTTTAGCTAAATGAGGGATTCTGGGCTCAGTGAGAGCACGCTATTCCCACCCCCCTGATTTGGCCCATCTCATATAATAACTAAGCGTGTCTACTTTTCACACCCCCTCCCCTTTAATTAATTTCTTTTATTTTTCATTTCCTTTATATTCTTTGCATTTTATAAAATTCATAAAAAATCCAAAAATTAATATTTTTCAATTCTTGTTTTTTCTATAGGTTAATAAATTTGTCTAGAAAATATTAAATAAATAAAATTCTCATTTTATTTTCTTTTAATATTTTTAGAGTATTTTTCTTTTAAATAGCTTTTTATAATGTTTAGTTTGATACCTCATTTTGTAGAATTTCTTTTAGGGCTTTCCATTAGGATGTTTAATTCATTCTTTTTGGTGTGATTAGATATTGAATCATAGTTCCCCATAGGATTTAATTATTGATTTTTAGATTAAAATTTGATTAGATTAATTAGGTTAGCATTAGGGTATCCTAATTAGGGTTTATGTTATGCATAGGTAAGGAAATTCACTTTCTGTGGAGAGTTTTGTCTGGATTTTTGGGGATGGGCATATAGGGATGTTATGGGTAGATGTTATGGACCCTTGTGAATAATTGTTAGATTTTTCCCCCTCTCTGTAGTATTTTTAGGTATTTTCTGAAGTTGACTGATGGTTTTGTCTGTTCTGTGGTTATTTGTCTGTCTCTGGGGTTTATTTTTGGATTTTGTTGTGGGGCTTAGTTTGTTTTGAAGATCTTGTTGAAGAGCATGATGGAAGAAAAGATTGTAGATCAAGACCCAGAGACCCAGAGCTTGGAGCTTATTCCCTGCCTGTGAGGTTTGAGATCCTGAAGTTTGAGGGAAGTTCATGGTACTTTCCTGAGGAAGGCACTATGAATGACTTTCATTCTTTCTTCTCACCCCTTTCTTAAGTATCCAATGATGTTGGAGCCAACTTGTGAGTTTAATTTCTCCCGAGGAGGAATGTAAACTGATCGCATGTTGTTGAGCCACATGGGATACAACTCCTAAGTGGAAGCCTCCTAATACTTTCCTGAGGAAGGTCCTATGGGTCTATTCACTTAGTTCCCTTAGTTCATCTAGGATTTCTTAAGTATCCAATGATGTTGGAGCCAACTTGTGAGTTTAATTTCTCCTGAGGAGGAATGTAAACTGATCACATATTGTTAAGCCACATGGGATACAACTCCTAAGTGGAAGCCTCCTAGTACTTTCCTGAGGAAGGTCCTATGGGTCTGTTCACTTAGTTCCACTAGTTCAGGTAGGATTTCCTAAATATCCAGTGATGTTGGAGCCTTCATGTGAGTTTAATTTCTCCTGAGGAGGAATGTAAACTGATCACAGTGGTTGAGCCGCATAGGATATGACTCCTGAGTATACACCTCCTAGTGCTTTCCTGAGGAAGACACTATGAGTCTGCCTACTTAACTCCCTTTCTTTGGTAAGCTTGTTCTGAAGCTTGAAGACTGGGATTGATTTCTGTTGATTAGGGTTTTGCTTTAGGGCTTTGCTCTCTTCTGATTAGAGTTCTGTTTTGAGGTTAGGATTAGAGATTAGATGTAGATTCTTTCTTTCTCAAGCATGTGGTTTGTTTGCCTGATGGCTCTTTATTTCTTTTATCTGTTTACTGTTTGATAGCATGTTGTTTATTTTTCAGCATGATTACTGTTATTTCATGACTGGCTTGAGGTCGAGACGAGCTTGTGGAGGCTGAAGCCCCACACACATTTCCTCCCTCACTTGCATTGCATGCATTTTACTGTTAAGCTGATGCTTTGTCTGTTTTGGTGTATCATTGACATGATCCCTTAGGACTCTCATTTCCTTTGATAAGGATGTGATGATAGACTTTTAGGTTGAAACCTATGCATGACAACATCTAGGAGTTCCCTGTTCAAACCTCAGCCATAGGATGAATCCATGGCATGATAACAGTAGGATTTGATAGTCTCCCTCCTAGTTGGGCCTGTTCTCTTCGCATCTCAAAACAGTTTAAGATACATTAATCATGAATGATTTCCTTCGTACGTTACGAGCCTTAAGCTATCTGAGATTGGATGTTTAGTATGGTACCCTTTGGGTGACATGCGGCGCATTCACTCTCAGGTCATAGTCTCTAGTGCGGTTGAAATCGCAAATACAATAAAAAACACTTCTTTCAGGAGATAAGCCGTAGTTTCCCGAACTACGTTTGCTCTGATCTTCCATACTGTGTGGAAGTACGTAGGCATAGGATGCGACGTCCTAGCGAGCAACCTTCAACCTTTCCCCATAACCCTTCGTAGGCCGAACTACGTTGACTCTGATTTCTCATTCTCTGATGAGAATACGTAGGCATAAAGTGCGATGCTCTGCCGAGTCATTTTTCTTTTCTTTTTTAGCCAGCCTTGATAGGTAGATAGATTATAACCAACCCGTCCAAGTAAACAAACAAGCGTGGATCCCGTCGAGTACGACGGACGTGAGGGGTGCTAATACCTTCCCCTTGCGTAACCGACTCCCGAACCCAGACAATGGTTGCGACGACCTTGTCTTACCCTTTTTCGTTTGGTTTTTCCGATCGTTTCCTTTCCCGCTCTGAGGGATAAATAACGAAAGGTGGCGACTCTTCTGTCATGCCGACACCTTATTTTCGCGCAAGTGACAATGGCCAAGTACTTCAATGCAGTTTTCATGACTTTGTAAAGGATGAGATGAGTTTCAAATGAGACATACCTTTAGTAGACAAGTTTAAGTCAACCAAAGAACAAGAAAACCAGAGATTCCCCTTCCACCTAACTTTGAGCTTTTTCTTCCTTTTGAAGCAAAACACAACTTCTATAACAGTTGAAGAAATAAACTTCCCCTATCACTTCCAATGCTTTGAACAGCTGAGGAACGATATATAAGAGGTGTTTGAATGATTGGAACACCAAAGAAATGCTTAGAACAAGATTTGGTAGAATTTGTGGCTTTTGGTCAAAGTAACTTGGTGTAGAAGTTGACTTTTTTATTGGTGAAGTTTTTGGATGGTTTAATGGTTTAGACACCTTCTATACCATATTTGGAGAGTGTGTGGATGGTTTTTGGGGTGTTGGAGTGTATAGAAATGGATATGGCAGCCTTGGTAGCAAGACAGCTTTTGGTGGTTTTTGTGAAAAGTGAGATTTTGAGATTTTGGGATTTCTTTTAGTACAAGCCGAGAACAGAGCTTCTTCTGGTTTTTAAGAGGTGTATTGTCCTTTGAATGAGGTGAGGGAAGCCTCCTTTTATAGGAAAATGAGAGTGAGGGGCTGTTTTGAAGGTTTCTTCATCTTGAAGAAAGGTTTAGATATTTTGGAAGAAACCTCCCTTGGAGGGTTTTCTCTTGGCTGAAGATCTAGGCCTCAAAGGTCAAGAAAATTGATGGATTTCAGAAGCTAGATGCAGGCTAGGAGTGTAGGGGTGAGGCTGGTTCAGATTGCACTTTCCACCTCATGCTTCACTTTACTTTTGAAATGCAAGTTGCACCACTTGCAAGGCAATATGCATAAGCCTCTTTCTTTGAATTTTTCTGCATAACTCTTGGGTTTCTCATGCCACATACTCCTCACATATCAGATACAACATGTTTGATCAATTGAATTTGGCAATTTTGATGAAAAAATGATTTTGCAAAAATAGACAATGTGGGACTAAAGTGTGAATCCCCCAACTTTGCACACATGTAACTTTCTGCTCATAACTCCTCTTGAGGACTTCTAATACTTTTTGGAAATACCTCATGTAGATATACAACATTCATGTTTGTTAGGAAACCCAACTCCAAATGAAACTAGGCCGAAAATCCCTCCAAAGTTGGCTGCCCATAAGCTTCTAAGTTATTTTCCCTTCTTGTAATGATTTTGCTTCTAACTCAAAAAGTATGCATTTTCTGGTTGTGGACTAGTATGGGACTTTTGTAGGACTTGTCAAGAGCTTTCCAATGAGCTTGGAACCAACTCATCTGGGTGTGTGGTTAAGGAGTTATGGTTTAGCCCTTTTCAAAACCCTAATTTCCCGATTTTTCGATTACTCCTTCATCCTTGATCCAATGGTCATGAAAATTGATATTCAAGTCCCATATGACATAAGGAACAACTTTGTTTCACAACTTGAAGTCCAGTTCATAAAATTTGGAGAGTTGACTTTTCGGTCAACCGTACGACCGATCGGTGATTACCGAGTCGCCTGTTGACATTCTCGGCCTCCTGAGACTTTGAAACTTCTTGGATGAACTTTATTAAGCTATATTAACTTCATGAATCACAATCCCACCATTTAAACATCTTCCAACATCAAAGTCAAACTACAGTTGACTTTTACGGGTCCAAAACCCTAATCGGGTGCTCTGAAATGTACTGTTCTGAATTCTGGGGTAACAACCTCACATTGGCTTCTCAATTGACATTATATAATACCCTTGACCTTGTTTCCTATTTGAATGATCCCAAAACATTGACTAATCACAAACCCTGAAACTTTGATTTTGACTGTAAGAAACCCTGATTCATCTGCAATTTGACAAAGACAGACTTGCATTGGGTTAAGGTTAGAAAATTCATGAGTGTGCTCCTAAAATTATAATGAGAATCTAAGGGGTCAAAATTTGGGGTGTAACAGTTGCCCCTATTTAAACATCTTCACTAGATGGAACTGAGAGGTGACAATCCTCGTAGAATCGCAGTGAAAGGTATTTAAATATAGAAAACCGAAAATTTTGTCCCTTAGATCCGATGATTTGCAAAAGGAAAGGTCATGATATGTCAGGAATTCTAAATGATGCTACATGATGCTTGGATGCAAGACGTATACAGGAGACAGAAAAACAAAACAACGAGTAACTACTCGCGGGGACCTGGCATTGTGGATCCGACACTGGGTAATATCGAGGTACAATAATCAATAAAACATGACTAGTGATGAGGATGCGCAAATTCTAATGAAGATGACAATCTTACTGGGAGAAGCAAACACTTCACCGGGGAACAAGGTAGATTTCTACCAGGGACACGAGTGACTTTTTACTGGGAAAAATAAAACTCGAACCTCACTGGGGATGATCAGATGAGGAGCTTCCTATAGTGAAGAGTTCAAACGGGATCTTCAGGAATGGACTAGAAACAAAGACAAAACACAATGGGAAATACTAGTGACGACTAGATCTCCGAGACTTGCCCGGGGGAAAAGTTTTACTGGGGATAATGATGTCACCCAGTTTTAGTAGATGGCTTAGGTAGTGCTAGTAACCACTAGACTTCCTGGAGGTAATGGTAACGACCAACCTGAGATAACAACAAATGAAATTTTAAATCCAATCGGTAATGCAGGACTTCGACTGGGGAAATTGGTGACGACCAAATTTCAAGTAATGCCAGTAACTACTGGACTTAAAGGAGATTGGGAACGACCAAGTCCGGGTCCCAATGACGATTGGTTTCAAGTAATGCCAGTTACGACTGGACTTTGGCAGAAAACATGGTGACGACCTAACTCAGGATATACCAACGCATGTGGTTATGAAAATGCTAGCAAGCTGCTAGGCTTTAGCTGGGGAGGTTGGTAACAACCAAACCAAAATATACCAATAACGATTGGATTTCAAATGACGCCAGTTACGATTGGACTTCCCTGGGGATAGTTGGTGATGACCAAACAAGATACTAATGACAATTGGATTTTGAACATCTGCCAGTTACAACTGGATTTAAACGGAAATCATTTAGTAACGACTAGATTTCACAGGGGCTTTGCTAGTGACGACTAGACTTCAGAGGGAAATATTGGTAACAACCTAACCAAAAGGTAATAACGAGTGGGGTTAAGACAACGCCAGTTACGACTGGTTCAAAGGAAAAATAGGGAAACGACCCAAAAGAATACCAATGATGATTGGATCTCGAACACAACCAGTTACGACTGGGGAATTCAAAGGAAAAAAGGTGGTGACGACCGAAACAAGGATACCGACGAGTGGAATTTAAGCCAATGCCAGTTACGACTGGTTCTAAGGAAAATAGGGTAACGACCCAAAAGAATACCAATGACGATTGGATTTTAAAACAAGGCCCGTTACAACAGGACTTTAAACAGAATTTCACTAGCAGTGATTAGACATTCACGGGGAATCAGAAGATGGCACTCTAAAATCGAGAGACCGAATGAATCACATTGAACCCTGGCTGAAAAGGTGTATGCAGTCTTTGACAAATAGACCCACTCTCAATAGGGGAACAGAACTTTAAACAAGCTATCCAGAAGTGACGAAGTAAATTCAAAACCAATGCTCAGAAATCCTCTACTGGGGACCAGTCCTCATATCATCATAAGAGGTTCTTTGAGAAAAACAGTCTTCCAGGTTTGACATCTACACATGAGCGAAGGAGAATTGGAAGTTCGACCTGTTTATACTTCATTGGGGAATGTAATCGGATCGCATATCAAAGCTTTCGCTACCCTGAGGTTTCGGGGAAGTATGATTTTCCTCGACTTTCCATGTTCTGGAGTTTTTACGTTTGTCAATCTTTTCAAGTCTCAAATAATTTGACCCTAATGCTTTCAAAATTGTCATTGATCAATGAACAACATTTTGCATAACAAGAAAATAAAGGAAATGATAATTTTGCAAAGGAAGGAATGGCTCAAAATTGATTTTTTTCAAGAATGAAATCTTGCAAATGACAAAATTCCATAGAAATTTTTACAAATGAAAAATGGCAACGTGGATAAGGTTACATTGAATCCCATGACCATCCATTCCTAAAGACTAAAATCCCCCAAATCCTTGCTTCTGATGAGAGCAGTTGGAAGTGGATCTCCCGTACAATCTTCTGCAATGGTAACAACCTTTTTGAAGTAGTGACAACTCTTCTGATGCAGTGAAACGCCTTTGTCCCTAACTTTTGCCTGGACCGCCCTTTCGGGTTTTCAATCCACCGGGACGCTCTTTTTTGCCTAAGCCGCCCTTTCGGGTTTTCAACTTAGCGAGCTTTTATTTTTTCTTCTTCTTTTTTTTTCTCTTTCTATTTTTTTTTCTCTTTTCTCTTTTTTTCTTCCACCCTAACTTTTGCATAAGTCGTTCTTGTGAGTTTTCGACTTATCGAGCTCTTTTTTAGGCGTAATATTTTTGTACTGTATCAGAATTCACTGGATGAGTAAGTTGTTCTCCATCCATGGTCGTGAGAATTAATGAGCCTCCTGAGAAGACTGTCTTTACAATAAACAGGCCGTCATAGTTGGGCATCCACTTTCCCCGTGTGTCTTTATGAACTGGTAAAATCTTTTTGAGTACAAGTTCCCCTTCGCGGAATTCTCGGACACGAACTTTTTTGTCAAAAGCTCTCTTGATCCTCTTCGGATATAACTGACCATGACACATTGCAGACATGCGTTTTTCGTCGATAAGATTCAACTGATCAAACCTTTCTCTGACCCATTCTGCTTCTTCGAGTTTAGCTTCCATTATGACCCTTAACGAAGGTATCTCGACCTCGATCGAAAGCACCGCATCCATTCCATATACTAAAGAGAAACGGGTTGCCCCTGTTGAAGTGCGAACGGATGTTCTATATCCATGAAAAGCAAAGGGCAGCATCTCATGCCAATCTTTATAAGTTTTCACCATTTTCTGCAAAATTTTCTTAATGTTTTTGTTTGCAGCTTCGACAGCTCCATTCATTTTGGGACGGTAGGGAGAAGAATTGTTGTTTTCAATTTTGAATTCGTCACACAGTTCTTTCATGACTTTGTTGTTCATGTTGGTGCCGTTGTATGTTATGATCCGATTCGGAATCCCATACCGACAAATAATCTCCTTTTTGATGAAACAGGCCACTACTTGTCGAGTTACGTTGGTGTACGATGCGGCTTCAACCCATTTGGTGAAATAATCAATAGCAACCAGGATGAATCGGTGCCCATTAGAAGCTTTTGGCTCGATTGCCCCAATCATATCAATGCCCCACATAGAGAAAGGCCATGGCGATGATAACACATTCAGCAATGTCGGCGACACATGCATCTTGTCTGTGTAGATTTGACATTTATGACACTTTCTGGAGAATTGAATACAGTCATTCTCTAAAGTCAACCAGTAATAACCAGCCCTCAACATCTTCTTGGCCATTGCATATCCATTTGTATGAGTATCAAAAACTCCTTCATGGACATCTCTCATCAATAAATCCGCTTCCCGTTTGTCAACACACCTGAGCAAGACCATATCATGGTTTCTTTTGTAAAGCACATTGTTGCTGAGAAAAAACTTAGATGCCAGTCTTCTCAAAGTCTTCTTATCAAGTGAAGTAGCATCTGCCGAATATTCTTGCCTTAACAGAAAATTCTTTATATCATAATACCATGGCTTATCATCAGTCTCTTCTTCCACCATCTGACAGTATGCGGGCTCAGTTTTTCGCTCAACTCGGATGAGGGTAGCATCATTAACATCTTTGACTTTCCACATAGAGGCTAGCATGGCTAGGGCATCGGCAATGTGATTTTCAGATTTCGGGACATGCTTGAAAGTGATTTTATCGAAATATTCCATCATTTTGACAATATAGGCTCTATAAGGAATCAATTTTTCATGTCTAGTTTCCCATTCTCCAGTAACCTGATAAATTACCAAAGCTGAATCCCCACTGACTTCAAGAAATTTGATTTTGAGGTCAATAGCTGCCTCGAGGCCGAGAATGCATGCTTCATATTCAGCGATATTGTTTGTGCAGTCAAAAACCAACCTGGCTGTGAATGGAGTATAACCACCTTCTGGATTCATTAAAATGGCGCCTACGCCATGCCCACTGTAGTTGGAGGAACCGTCGAACATCATTTTCCACCAAAGACCTTCCTGTGGCATTTCATCGGAACATGGCTCTTCACAATCTTTTACTAACATAATGTCCTCATCTGGGAAATCAAATTTGAGAGGCTCATAATCTTCCACTGGTTGATCTGCAAAATATTTTGACAGAACACTACCCTTGATAGACTTCTGAGCTACGTACTGGATGTCATATTCGGATAACAACATATGCCAACGGGCGAGTCTTCCAGTCTGAGCAGGCTTCTCGAAAATATACTTTATTGGATTCATTTTTGAAATCAACAAAGTGGTATAACAAATCATGTACTGCCTCAAACGTTTAGCAGCCCATGCCAAAGCACAACAAGTTTTCTCCAGAAGTGAATATCTGCTTTCACAATCCGTAAACTTCTTACTCAAATAATAGATCGCATGTTCTTTTCGTCTAGATTCGTCCTGCTGGCCTAACACACAACCCATTGAATTCTCAAGCACTGTTAAATACATGAAGAGAGGTCTTCCTGGAACCGGAGGTATTAATATTGGAGGCTCTTGTAGGTAACCTTTGATTTTATCAAATGCTTGCTGACAATCTGAATTCCAAACAACCGTCTGGTCTTTGCGTAACAATTTGAAGATGGGTTCAGAAGTAGGAGTCATATTGGAAATAAATCTGGATATGTAGTTCAGTCTTCCAAGAAAACCTCTGAATTTCTTTTCTGTTTGTGGAGCTGGCATGTCTTGAATAGCACGAATTTTATCTGGGTCCACCTCAATCCCTCGATGACTAACAATAAAACCAAGTAATTTTCTCGACCTCACCCCAAAAGTACATTTGGACGGGTTCAACCTCAACTGATATTTCCTGAGTCTTTTAAACAACTTCAACAGGTGTTCCAAATGATCTTCTTCACTCTAAGATTTGGCAATCATATCATCAACATATACCTCAATCTCTTTGTGCATCATATCATGAAATAAAGTGACCATAGCCCTTTGATAGGTAGCACCAGCATTTTTCAAACCAAATGGCATGACTTTGTAGCAATAGGTTCCCCAAGGAGTGATGAATGTAGTCTTTTCCATATCATTTGGGTCCATCTTGATTTGGTTATAACCGGAGAAACCATCCATAAAAGAGAATACTTCAAAACTGGTTGTATTGTCTACCAGGGTGTCAATATGTGGCAACGGAAAATCATCCTTCGGGCTGGCTTTATTCAGATCTCGGTAATCCACACACATTCTCACCTTGCCATCTTTCTTCGGCACAGGAACAATATTATCCACCCACTCAGGATATCTGGAGACTGCTAGGAAACCTGCGTCTATCTGCTTTTTCACCTCATCCCGAATTTTAAGAGCCATGTCGGGTCTGGTTCTTCGAAGCTTTTGCTTAACTGGTGGACATTCGGGCCAGAGTGGTAACTTGTGGACCACTATATCAGTGTCTAAACCCGGCATATCTTGATATGACTAAGCAAACACATCAACATATTCTTTCAGAAGTTCTTCTAACTGCTGCTTGATCTTTGCCCCCAGACTTGCCCCAATCTTGACCTCTTTCCTATCTGCTTCGGTGCCAAGGTTGATAACTTCTACCTGTTCTTTATAGGGCTGAAGCTCTGCATCCTCATTTTGGGCCAATCTTACCAGTTCATCAGGGATTTCAAAATCTTCATCCTCATCTTCCGCTTGGTATATTGGTGAATCAAAGTCTGGAGGGAATGCAAAGTCACAAGATTCAAGGGGGTTTTGAACATTGCTGCAGGTTGGAATGGCTTATTTTTATTAAAACACACAAAGATAAATGCAGCATACACAGAAGGAGAAAATTACTTTGGTTTTATAAAATTTCCATTTTCTTTTAAAGTGAAAGCGAGAAAACAGTAAAGGAGATGAAGAATTTAACAAAAATAGTTCATTTTTTCATTGATATCTTTGAAAGCATGGGGCCCTTACAAAACATTCCTATAGCCTTGGGCATGGCTATGGAGATTTAAAACAAAACAAGAAAAGAAAGACAAACAAATTACTTTGACTCAGGAAAAACCAAAGGAATCTCAATAGCTTCCCAGTTACTCAAGGCAGTGTTGCAATGATATACTAACTGCTCCAGGTCTTCATCTTTAAAATCTTCTTCCACAGCACTGACTTGGAAACCTCCGCTGATGAATACTTCTTGTATAGTCTTCGGACGCCCTTTGTCATGTGTTGGTGCTTCATCATGAGTTGGTTTGTAACCCAACCCCTGGCGATCCATCTTTGGTTTGACTTCGATAATCTCTCCCCAACCTGCAGGAATGCCTTCTTCCAGTGTCGACTTGACGCTCTGAGCGGATGTAAAGGATGGACCACTCTTTACCACCGTTTCCTCTAATATCATTGCATTGGCTATTTCCAGCGCCTGAAAAGAGGTTTCTAACGCGCCTTCATCTGCTTCAATGTACCGAAATGATGACAGACTGATAACCATTAGTTCTTCTTCACCATGTACAATTACCAGTTTATCATTTACCACGAACTTCATTCTCTGATGCAGGGTGGAAGTCACTGCCCCAGCTTCATGGATCCAAGGACGTCCTAATAAACAACTGTAAGCCGGATTAATGTCCCTCGCTTAAAATACAATGTTGAACTCATGGGGTCCCACCAAAATCGGTAACTCTACCTCACCAATAACCGTTCTTCTTGAACCATCGAAAGCTTTTACGATTAATGATGTCGGCTTCATCTCTGCCCCTGCATATGCTAATCTGGCGAGTGACCTTGCGGGTAGTACATTTAATGAGGATCCTGTGTCGACCAATACTCGGGCCAAAGTGTCTTATTGGCATTTGATAGAGATGTGCAGCGCACGGTTATGATTACGTCTTTCTTTCGGCAATTCAGCATCACTGAAATTCAATGTGTTGCATGCTGTGATGTTGGCCACTACCGAGTCAAACTGACCGAGAGAAATATCTTTCGTTACATGGGCCTGTCTCAACACTTTTTTTAATGCTTCCCTGTGAGCCGGAGAATTTATCAAGAGTGACAAGATTGATATTTTTGATGGCGTCTGATGAAGCTGATCTATCACTTTGTAATCACTTCTTCAAATAATTCTCAAAAATTCCTCATCATTTCCTTCTTCTGTGCTCGGAGTTTCTTTTTCTTTGGTTATCGTGGCGGGAGTATCTTCTTTGGGAATAGCTACTGTCACTTTCGGTTGATAGATCCGACCACTACGGGTCATTTTGCTAGTGCCTGCAATGTTTGTTACATCCATCTGATCATCTGTCTGAACAACCCTTCTTGATTCTTGGTCTATCACGGTCACGTTGTATTTCCATGGAACGACCCTTGTGTCATCATAAGGAAATGGTCTTGGTTTTTGGACTACAATTGGTCGAGGCTGACCAATAGCAGTTTTGTTGAAGATAGGCTTCACACTTTTGTTGAATACCGGAACTTTCTCTTTTCTCTTGGACAGATCAAAAACGGGCTCAATCACAAAAACATCTTCTTTCCTCAATGGACTACATACTTGCAATATCCCCTCATTCATCAATCTTTGTATATCCTTTCGTATCACATCACACCCACTAGAGTCAACAGAACATTCTTTACAGTTATTATGCATGCTTTTGAACAGCCCTACTTTTGACAACTTCTTGTGTAATGTTTTCAACGGTGTTCTGATCCTCGTCACATCATCAACTATCTTCTCATCTGACCCTTCTATTGCATTGACCCCTCTGTGATTTGGTAGTGGATTACTTTTAACATTGGGTGGTACATCATCAAAAGACAAAATTTTCTTCTCCATCAACTCTCTCACAAGATGTTTCAAAGCAAAGCACCCCTCCAGGTCGTGGCCAGCGGCACCCTCGTGAAAAGCACAATGAGCGTTTGGGTTGTAATGGGGAGATGTTGTATCTGGATTCAGTGGCCTTGTTGTTATCAAACCTTGGTGAACTAAAGAAGGGTATAATTCTGTGTATGTCATTGATATTTGTGGAAGTGGAGGT
This sequence comes from Lathyrus sativus, assembly GCA_963859935.3. Classification (NCBI taxonomy): domain Eukaryota; kingdom Viridiplantae; phylum Streptophyta; class Magnoliopsida; order Fabales; family Fabaceae; genus Lathyrus; species Lathyrus sativus. Next base: position 105,608,641 of record OZ012737.1, read on the forward strand.
TTTGTGGTTGGCCTCCGGTTTTGATAATTCTGTCTGGGTTGTTGAACTCTCTGCTGATGGTTTTGTTGATAGGGCGGAGCATTGGACGCTCGTTGATACCCTTGTTGATTTGGTTGATATGCGGGCGCTGGCTGCCCTGACTGATAACTTGGGCCAGGATGGTTAAATGTTGGGGCTACAGCTGCCACATATTGTTGTTGGGCATACTGTACCGGATATACTAGTCGCTGTTGCTGAATTTGCTAAAAAAAACCTTGTTGAGGCTGCTGGTAATGCTGATGTGGTGGTGTCAAAATACGATTCCTTCTTCCCATTATTGCATTTGTCTCACCTTCTCTCTTTTTGTGAAAACCACTACTAACCTTCTTGACATTGTTGTTATTGGAACTGCTGGTGCTGCTGGCCACCTTCCCGTTCTTCATTCCCAACTCTACTCTTACTCCCACAGCTACAATATCAGAAAAACTTGCGGACACACTACTGATCATCTTTTCATAAAATTCTGGTCTTACTGTGTCAACAAACCAGTCTGTTAATTCTTTTTCATTCAGAGGAGGTTCTACCTGAGATGCTGTCTCTCTCCACCGTTGCGCGTACTCTTTAAATGATTCTGTACTTCTCTGTGACATACTTAATAATTGTCTTCTATCCAGGGCCATATCCATGTTGTACTTATAGTGCTTCATAAAAGCGTCAGCCAAGTCTTGGAAATTGTGAATCCTCGATTGGTCTAAACTTAAATACCACTTGGCCGGAGCCCCTTTCAAACTATCTAGGAAACAGTGGATCATTAACTTGTCGTCTTCAACATGCGCAGCCATTCTTCGATAATACATGATTAGATGTGTGCGAGGACAGGTTGCACCAGAATATTGATTGAAATTTGGAACTTTAAACTTGGGTGGAATCACTAATCCGGATACTAGACACATATCTCTGGCGTCAGTACCAAAGATATTGTTCCCTTCCATTGCTCGAACCTTTCTTCCTATAGTTTCAACACTTTCTTTCAATTTGTCATGTAACCCACTCTCTTCTTCATACCCATCAAGACCTTCATACACGGGTGGAGGATTGTGGAACACAGGGCGTGCCTGAATCTGTACAGCAGCTGGAGCATATGTAGGAATTGCCTGAGGACATTCTCCCCCTAGGGAAACTGTTTGCTGAGTGACTCTTGGTGGAGGTACAAAGCCTGGAGATAACCCATAAGTCGGTACGTTTGCAATAGTAACAGCCGTTGGGATTGGATCTGCAGTGATTTCAGAGACAACAGTGGCTTGAGTGTCCAACTGTGCGCGGATAACTTGCAACGCTTCCATAATTTTCCCCATACCTCCTCGGAGCTCTCCGATTTCATTGTCGATTCTGTCCACATCTAAGTTCTGTTCTTCCATCCTTAAGCGAGCTTGGGCTCGGGTGTTGTATTGGTGTGGAGGATTCAGTGTGATTCTTTCTCTCTCTCTGGAGACAAGCAGCGAGATGAGACACAACACAAGAACATGCACATGTGATGCTTATGAATGTAAAATGCAACAATGCAAAATTAATCATTCAAGGAATCCAAAGAAATATTTGCAAAAATTATAACAATGGGGAAATAAGCAAATTCAAAGTCTTCATAGATTAACAACTGAGAGTTTTACAACAACAAATCTGGAACTGAAATACAAGTCTTTAATACAAAATACATGATGAAATGAAATAGAAAGCAAAAGGATTCTAAATCTTCTAGTTGGATGGCCCTTCGTCTTCTGGTTGACTTCTCTTTCCACCTTGACGGATCAATTCTTGAAGTTCTTCCTTCTCTTGCATAGCCTTGAAATACTTATCTCTCCAAGTCTTTCCTTCTTTCTCAGCTTTTGCCAAAGCATCTTTCAATTCTTCTACGAGAGTAGGTTTGGGTGAGTCAGACTCAAAGTGAGTATAGAACATCTTCATTGCCGCTTCTCTTACCCATGATAGGTAAGATTCTGAAACAGTAGTGTTGTGGGGACCTAGGGCAGTTACTCCCCTTGTGTGGACATAACGCCAGGCATATACGATTCATGCCCTGTAAGCTGGATTCTTCCCTTCTTCCAAGTAAAACCTTCTCAAAAAGTCTGGATCTGGTTCCTCTTCCATGGGGTGCCCCAACTGTCGACGAGCCAGAATAGGATTATAGTTGATGCAACCATTGACGCTGATAAGCAGTACATTCGGAAAATCTCCACAGCTTTGGATCATGGCAATTCCCCCATACATAGGGTCATACCACTTAATATCTGAGTGTTTGAGCAATAGCAGCTTTTCTGTTCATGAGAGCCCATTTTGCTTATCCCAGATGGCTGGAATTTCTGACAAGTGCGAAATAAACCACTTGTGCAGGAGAACGGTGCAACATTCAATTCGTCCAACTCCATAACGGTTCCTTCGGTGGAGGGTAAAGTAAGTGTCAGCCAGCAAGGTAGGTACAGGATTTTTGATCAAGAAAAGATTGATTGCATTTGCGTCCACAAAATCACTAGCAGTCGGGAATAGAAACAGTCCGTAAATGAGTAAAACCAGGATGGCCTCAAATGCTTCAATATTCTTTGACAAGGCATAGCTCTAAGCTTTTTCATACAGGAACATAGTTGGAAATCCATACAACCCTCCTTTAGCACCCATATGAGATCGTACCTCGTCCACCTCCAAATACGCGGCCTATGCAATTTCTCTTTCATTAGGAGTCCCCTCCCTTCCAGAAAATGGGCTAGGAGTAACGCCTACTCCCATCAGGGCGGAATACTCTTCCAAAGTTGGTAGCAACTGATAATCTGGAAACGTGAAACAATGATAGGTTGAATCATAGAATTGCACGAGTGCGGATAACATCTCTTCATACACTTGAACTTCTAGCAAAGACAGCATGTTCCCATGCCTTTCTCTAAATGCCTCGGGGTCTTCTACTAAACTTACCAGTTTCTTCAAGTTCTCCAACCTTGGTCTTTGGAGCACAACCTCTTCTTTCTTTCCAGAATCCATCTTATAATATCTGCAAAACAATCTTTAGTTCCTTGAATGATTAATTAATGTAAATGCAAAAGCAAAGGTTTCATGGAACTCAGATCAAAACATCATTTCATTTCATTGATTTTCAAGATTTCGTTACAAAGTGACTAGCACACTTTACAAAAGTCCTAAATATAAGGCTGACAATATTCTAAATAAAAGTCTTCTTTTGCTTTGAGTTTCTTGATTTCTTCTTCCATCTGAGTTTTCTCGAGAACGAGTTTGTCCACGACTAGTTTCCATGGAGTTGGCTGGGAGCTGGAAGAAGGTAAGCCTTCCTGTGTCTTCCTCTTCTTATAAGCAACCATTTCTTCATCCTTCACATATAGTTGTCTACGGAGTTCATCATTTTCTTCCATGGCCACTTGGTACTTGTATTTCCAGGCTACTTCAGTTTGTTGTGATTTCCTCAAAGCAATCTTCAACTTCTCCTCTTCGGACATAAAGATCAGTGTGTGCTCCTCCTCTAAGGCCATGGGTTTTTGCTGAGGATACGACATCTTTAGCTGAATAGCTCTCTTTCGGACCCATTGGAGATAAGGCTCGAGAGAGACGCAATTAAGTTTCCCTAAGGTTTCCTTTCCTTTCTTGTGTACATATCCCCAAGCTTTTAGAATTTTCCCTTCAATTCTGATTCTCCTTTAAAGAAAATATTCTCCACATGGGCGCTGTTTGGTTTGTCCTTCAACGGATATCTAAGCTGACGGCGAGCGAGAACAGGGCTATAACTGATTCCTCCACTTGTACCTAGAAGAGGTACGTTACCAAAATTTCCACAACTGTCAATGATTTTTATCCCATCGTAACTACGGCTGTACCAAACAATGTCAGAGTGAGTAAGAGCCATAATCTTCTGAGACCACCAACCTTCCTTCCAAAAAGCATGAGCCTTAGGTAAGTGAGAAATAAACCACTTATATAACAAAGGGAAACAACAGACAATCATTCCCCCTTTATGCAAATTTCTCAAGTGAACAGAATGATACGCGTCAGCTAGTAAAGTAGGCACAAGGTTTTTCTTTAAGAAGATCTTGATGGCGTTGAGATCCACAAAATTATCAAAACTTGGAAACAAGAAGATCCCATAAATGAGCAAGGCAAAGATGGCTTCAAATGCAACCAAGAACTCTGTAGTCAAACCAAAGACTCCTCCCTTAGTAACCATATTTTTCTGAATATCCACCAATCCCAAACGCGTTGCTTTAGCAATTTCTTCTTCCTTAGGGTCCTTCTCCATGATTGGAAAAGGAGAGTCTTCAAGAATAGGTAAACCAATCAAGCAAGAATATTCCTCAAGTGTAGGTAGCAGCTGATAATCAGGAAAAGTGAAACAATGATAGAGTGGATCATAAAACTGGAGGAGTGTGGAGAGAAGTCCCAGATCCATCTTCCTTTTTACCTTCAACAATGACAATAAGTTCCCATACCTGCTCTTGAATCCTTCTGTATTTGTTATCAAAGTGCTTAACCTTTCTATGTCAACCAAGTTAGGACTTTTGTAAGTGTACTTCATGGTTTTCTTTTTTCCATTATCCATGATGATCCTAATGTTTACAAACAAGAGATCTGAGTTCCATAAAACTTTTATGATATGATGTTCATGAATGCATGAATGCACAAACACAGGTAAGCACAGATTCACATATACACATGGATAAACAGATAAAGGTTTTGGTTTGGAGAGTATAAGCAAGGAGTCAAGGTCTACCCACCCCAAAGGTATGTACTAAGGTTTCCACAACTGTAGAACAAGGTTCTAAAAGAGTTCCCGGAGTCCTCGACCCATCTTTCGGATATTATCAATTTCCCAAATACTTGGTGGTCGATAATATTCTCAAGAGAGTCTCGTCCAAGTGTAGTATCGCGTATCAACTACTTTGGAATTACTTCCTTATAGTCATTGCACTACATCCTAATAAAGCCATAGTGGGGAAAAAGGTAATTTAAAGGTCCTCAGTATCACGGGCTCCCATGTAGAAAGTAGCATTGTTTTCACGAACACTCGATCAACAATACTAACTCTCAAAAGGGCCTCTACTGAGCGGAGGTTTTCTCAAGTCAACTTGGTCGGGAATCAACTCCCTATAAGTCTCCTTGAGTATACCACCATCCTATCATAAGTATGCTCAAACACGGGTATAGTGTTGTCTCACCATTCAAAGTTCCCAAGAACCAACAGAACACATATGTACATATTTACAAGTATTCACAAATAAGCAAGTAATCAAACAAGATAGGCTAAACCCTTAAAGCAATAAATTACAAGTCCCCAGTGAAGTCGCCATTTCTGTTGCGGTGAAAATTGGATATCAAGCTATTAATTAACTTGAATCTTATTTCTTTTACAACCGGACTTTATTTTATCCAAAGGAAAGGTCTAAAGAAAGAAAAACCTTTTTCGCGATGTAACGACAACGCTTTAAAAGATTCGGGGATCGGGGGTTGGTTATACCTAGGGAAGGTGTTAGCACCCTAAATATCTGTAGTACTCTACAGGAACCTTTTGTTTGATGGCTTGCTAAGTTTGTGAAAATTTACTTTGAATTGGGAAAAGATATGAGTTGAAACCTAAAGTTATATACACTAAGTTTGCTCGCAAAGACGTCGCATCTTCTGCCTACGTATCCTGACTAGGATAGAATCAGAGCAATCGTAGTTCACCTCACAAGGGATAAAGAACACTTGATTATGATCAAGGTTCAAGGGGAACAAACATGACAATATTTGTATGGAGTTTTACAAAACTCCCTAATCTAAGTTGTAATATTCAAAAGGGGAAGTAAGAAATCATGACGATGATTCTTACACAGAGTTGACGAACTCTTTCCTAGGGTTCTAGTTGAAGAACACTCCTAGTACATGTGGGTCTCTTAGACTCAAATAAAATTCTAATGGTTTCTAATCTAAGTTTAAAATGACTTAACAAAGTCAAGGGAGGGTGAATGGATTATTCTTGACATGAGGGTCAAGTGGGCAGACCTTCCTTTGGAGGGAGACTAGGGAGGCAACTGGATGAAAGCTAACAAGCTTCATCACTTGGGGAAAGAAAAATAAAAGGGAAAGGTACAACATAATAAAACATTTTCATGGTAACAACCAATTAAACAAACATGTTAAGTGATAAGGATGAAAGCACATTGATAATAATCAACACAGATGAAAATAACAAGAACTGTAACGACAGATCACATTCAAATACAGTCAACAGGTGGGGCGAAATAAACATAGTTATAACTCAAAATAAAAATCCTAGCATGTTAACTAACATGTATGGACATGAGTACAAACAAATTTCACAAACAAATCCAAGTGGAACCACATAAAAATTTATCTGCAAATGCGTAAACGGACGTGAAACACACTTAACTTGCACCCAGTCAAAAGAGGTGATAAAATAGGCAAACATGAAAATAAAATACATGGTATGAAAGTAGATACAAATATGAACACGATGAAAAAATAACGGGCGAAAAACGATAAAAATTGAGAGAGATACGATTTTTTGAAGTTTGAGTTAAAAATGCCAAAAAAATACAAAACAGTTGCCCTCCTCAGGTGTCGAACTCAGGACAAAGGGGTGAAAGGCGCATTTTGGCATATGGTCTTACCACTGGGGTGGCTATACATCCATTGATTGATGCCACCCCTTTAATTAATAAGGGTAGTTTTCTTTCTATGGCTGGGCAAAAATAACACAAATCAAGGATTTACGTTTTGGTGTGTAACTTTGTCGTCGCTCAACCAAATGCGACAAACTTTATATGTATCTTGAATAGAAAAATATGAGGAGCATGATGGTGATGTTATTTTTCTGAAATTCTCATCCCTCTTGAAAATTCGATGGCAGGTGATTTTGTATGTTTTGAAAATGCAATTTGACATGAACAACTTAATTCAAACACTTTTAAACCAAACCAATTGTGCACACAGCTCACATAAATGATAAAGAATGATTCCCACACTTCAAATATGCTCAATGCAAACATGTTATAAAAGTGACATGTCAAGTGCAAGGTTTTTTTGGAAAAATGCATTTTGGAGTGTAGTGCTTATTTCACATCTTTTTAATCCAAACCAAATGCACACACAAATCACATAAATGGTGATGAATGATCTTAGTACCTAAATCAAACTCAAAACAAACAAATATGGAAAAGACATGTCAAGTTGCAGTTTCATTTGAAATGATGTGTTTTGAACAAGTGGTATGCATTTTGACATCTCAAGTTCAAGATCCTTGCAGCCAAGAGCATGTGTAGGCCTGAGCAATTTTCAAATGCATAAAAAATGGATTATTGATATCAAGACCAAACAGAAACCTATCCAAAATGAAATCTGGCCTGCCAGCTACAAAGTAGCTTAAAATTGCAATTTTGAAAGATGTGCCATGGTATAGCCAGTTCTAGATTCAAATGATCATGAATACAGGTTACATATATGATAATGAGTGAGTCTAAATTAGGTTTGTGGATGAAATCAAGCTGTTATGGAAAATGATATGTCAAGTGGCAATTTATGTTGAAAGATGCATTTTGAAGTGGACAACTCATAACAGTTAGTTTCAATGCCAAATAATTGTGCAAACAGTTCATAAATGACCAAGGCAAAGTGTTCCAACATGATTTTGATGTAAAACGAACTTGTATGGAAATTTGGCATGTGAGTTGCTTAATGATGTTCCATGGAATGCAAGAAGAAATACTGCTCAAATCAGTTTCATACACACATAGATTAAAGGCATCATGCACACAAGTCCTATTCATGAATTTAAGCATCAAATTTTAAGTTTTAAACAGGTGGTCATGAAAATGAGGCTTATGTTGAAATTGGTGTTTTGATGCAAAGGGAGTATGTGTAGCAACATAACAAGTCAATTCATAACATATGAACATAAAAGAATAAAACCGTCTTGAATCTAGTGTTTTGAGATGAATGTTTAGATGCCTAGATGGTGGTCCTGAGCATTTTATGAATGAGATGCTAGATGAATTTTTGCATCCAGCTTAAAACACACAGTTTAGGAGTAAAAATAACATGTGGTATGCAAATGTATTTTGAAAATTGGGGTCAGTTTAAAAGATGTTGCAGCCAGACATGTTTCATATAAAATGCTCATTCACTAAAACCTCAAATGATCTAAAAAACATCAACTGCTATGTGAAACTCAGGTGAATGTGCCTATAACCATAAGTTATGATTTGACATGTTTTTCAAATGAATAGCATATTAGATTGCACAATAGTCTAGTCTCATTTTAAAGCAGCCACAACAGCTAGTCTATTGCAGTTCTCAATTTGATCATGCAGGTTTTATGCACGTTCCTTAAACACAAATGAATTCCAAAACTGAAATTGGTCTACACATTCTGTTGTGAACAAACAGCATAGTGATGCTTATTGCTACAGGTGCATCTTAAATGAAATGAGTTATACCAGATGTAGACGAACAAATCAAACACTCACACATATTGCAAAGGTGGTTTCAAAGGTGTTCAGACCCACAATACAAGCATATTCTCAACAAAAGCAACTTTGATATTTTGAGGCAAGAAGCAACTTGGTATGATAGGGTGCAGCAGGGTACTTTTCTTGGAAATGATACAATTTTATGACAATTATGGGGCACTCTCATGATAGACATGATGTTAACTGTACTCAAAGCAACAAAGCAACCCTATCTATGGTAACATGAAAATTGGCATATGCACCAAAATAGTGAAAAACAAACTTCATGGCCAAGTACCTCAACGCAGTTTTCATGACTTTGTAAAGGATGAGATGAGTTTCAAATGAGACATACCTTTATTAGACAAGTTTAACTCAACCAAAGAACAAGAAAACCAGAGATTCCCCTTCCACCTAGCTTTGAGCTTTTTCTTCCTTTTGAAGCAAAACACAACTTCTATGACAGTTGAAGAAATAAACTTCCCCTATCACTTCCAATGCTTTGAACAGCTGAGGAACAATATATAAGAGGTGTTTGAATGATTGGAACACCAAAGAAATGCTTAGAACAAGATTTGGTAGAATTTGTGGCTTTTGGTCAAAGTAACTTGGTGTAGAAGTTGACTTTTTTATTGGTGAAGTTTTTGGATGGTTTAATGGTTTAGACACCTTCTATACCATATTTGGAGAGTGTGTGGATGGTTTTTGGGGTGTTGGAGTGTATAGAAATGGATATGGCAGCCTTGGTAGCAAGACAGCTTTTGGTGGTTTTTGTGAAAAGTGAGATTTTGAGATTTTGGGATTTCTTTTAGTACAAGCCAAGAACAGAGCTTCTTCTGGTTTTTAAGAGGTGTATTGTCCTTTGAATGAGGTGAGGAAAGCCTCCTTTTATAGGAAAATGAGAGTGAGGGGCTGTTTTGAAGGTTTCTTCATCTTGAAGAAAGGTTTAGATATTTTGGAAGAAACCTCCCTTGGAGGGTTTTCTCTTGGCTGAAGATCTAGGCCTCAAAGGTCAAGAAAATTGATGGATTTTAGAAGCTAGATGCAGGCTAGGAGTGTAGGGGTGAGGCTGGTTCAGATTGCACTTTCCACCTCATGTTTCACTTTACTTTTGAAATGCAAGTTGCACCACTTGCAAGGCAATATGCATAAGCCTCTTTCTTTGAATTTTTCTGCATAACTCTTGGGTTTCTCATGCCACATACTCCTCACATATCAGATACAACATGTTTGATCAATTGAATTTGGCAATTTTGATGAAAAAATGATTTTGCAAAAATGGACAATGTGGGACTAAAGTGTGAAACCCCCAACTTTGCACACATGTAACTTTCTACTCATAATTCCTCTTGAGGACTTCTAATACTTTTTGGAAATCCCTCATGCAGCTCTACAACATTCATGTTTGTTAGGAAACCCAAATCCAAATGAAACTAGGCCAAAAATCCCTTCAAAGTTGGCTGCCCATAAGCTTTTAAGGTGGAATAACTTAGAAATTTTCTAAGTTATTTTCCCTTCTTGTAATGATTTTGCTTCTAACTCAAAAAGTATGCATTTTCTGGTTGTGGACTAGTATGGGACTTTTGTAGTACTTGTCAAGAGCTTTCCAATGAGCTTAGAACCAACTCATCTGGGTGTGTGGTTAAGGAGTTATGGTTTAGCCCTTTTCAAAACCCTAATTTCTCGATTTTTCGATTACTCATTCATCCTTGATCCAATGGTCATGAAAATTGATATGCAAGTCCCATATGACATAAGGAACAACTTGGTTTCACAACTTGAAGTCCAATTCATACAATTTGGAGAGTTGACTTTTCAGTCAACCGTACGACCGATCGGTGATTACCGAGTCGCCTATTGACATTCTCGGCCTCCTGAGACTTTGAAACTTCTTGGATGAACTTTATTAAGCTATATAAACTTCATGAATCACAATACCACCATTTAAACATCCTCCAACATCAAAGTCAAACTACAGTTGACTTTTACTGGTCTAAAACCCTAATCGCGTGTTCTGAAATGTATTGTTCTGAATTCTGGGGTAACAACCTCACATTGGCTTCTCAATTGACATTATATAATACCCTTGACCTTGTTTCCTATTTGAATGAGCCCAAAACATTGACTAATCACAAACCCTGAAACTTTGATTTTGACTGCAAGAAACCCTGATTCATCTGCAATTTGACAAAGACAGACTTGCACTGGGTTAAGGTTAGAAAATTCATGAGTGTGCTCCTAAAATGATAATGAGAATCTAAGGGGTCAAAATTTAGGGTGCAACACTAGGATAAGGAGAAAAAGTTGACAACAGTTAAAGGTAAAAATATACATTAAAATAAATGCAACATTTGAAAATGGGGAAGAAAATATGAAATAAATAAACAAGTGATTAAAATAAATGCACTAGGTGGGTGTTGAACCCACCACACTTAGTTCACAAGCAATACAAACTCACCACTAGGCCCCAGGGGGCGTGTGTGAACAAAGATTGGAAGAGAAAGAGAAAATAACAAAACATGGGAAAATATGAAGAAAAAAAACCCAAAAAGAGTTGACCCTCCTCAGGGATCGAACTCATGATCAGGAAGTGAAAGGTGATTTAAGGGCGCAGATTCTACCACTGGGGTGGCTATACATCCGTTGATGAAAGCCACCCTATAAACATATATGGGTAAGTTTCTAGGCAGGTTGGGCAAGAATATGAGCAAAAAACCATGATTTGCGTTTTGGGCATAACTTCCTTAATTCTCAATGGATTTTGACAAAATTTTAGTGTGAACTGACTAGAATTTCATGAGGAGCAGGATGACACTGTTAATTGTTCAAAATAATGCACACACTGGAAAATTTGAAGACACATGCATTGTGAGTGTGTGTTGTGCATTTTGATGTGCAAGTCAAAATCCAAACAGTTCCAGGTCCAATCAGGCATCCACACACATTGCATACATATTAATGAGTGGATTTGAGCAACCAATGAGGTGAGAAACAGGTTGCAATGGAAAGTGATATATGAGTTGCAAATTTGACATGTAATATGCATGATGAAGTGCAATTTTAATTTCAAACAGTTTTAGACCAAACAAGTCATATACACACACTATATACATGTTGATGAATGAGTGCCAACACAAAAAGTGAGTTCAAAATTGGTGGTAGTGAAAGTGATATGCATACTGCATTTTTTGTGTGTTTTAGTGAGGTGCAGTAGGGTGTGTAGTTTCAAATCCAGCTGGTTCTACATCATATCAGTCACATACACATAGCACAAGATGTTGTTGAATGATATCTAAACCACATGTATGGATCAAGACAGTCTAACATGAAAAGTGATGTGTAAATTGCCAAGGATGTGAACAGAAGGCATCTTTGAAACTAGTGATCAGTTCAGGCATGTTACAATCAGATATATGGTTCAAACATAATTCAAACATCATGCATACAATAATCATACATCCAAAAGGCTTGTTTATGAAGCAAAACATCAACTGTTATATGGAAATGGCAAGGAAAATCATGACAGTTGCAAGAATGAGGGCTTGAGATGCAATGCACATGTTACATATATATCAACAATTGATTTTAGACACATAAACTGGTCTGGAATAACTTGGTATGACAAATGACAAGTGAGCTGCAGTTTTGATGTTTTAGGGCATATATGAAGATGTTCAAAACAGGTCCTAGGTGTATTCACAACAAACAAACACTTTGAGCAAGCTACAATTGTGTATTTGAGTGATTCTAAGCATGTGCCTTAGTCTTAAAACCAGTGGTGATGCAAATGGCATGTTCAAGGCAGAAAGGACATTTGAGAAGTAAATCAAGAAATGCAAAACAAGTCCAAACTCACATTCATGTTGAGCAATCATTCTACACAGACCATGAATCATATGAATGAGGTTTTTAAACTTTAAAATTGATCAAAGACCATGAAGAAACCAAGCTACTATGGTGATGGCTTATCTTTTACTGAAAAATGCATCTTTGAGTGTAATAGATCAAATCATGTAAAACAGGTTATGCAATCCATATATGCATGTCATAAATGTGAAATCAAATGTGAACAAACTCAAAAATATCACATATGTTAAGTGGAACCAGTTTTGTTATGTTAGTGGCCTTTAGGATGCAAATGATGCATTTGTGGGATGTGAAAAATGAAGGAACAGTTGAAATAGGTTATGCCAAACACATGTACACATTATAAACAAGCAATTAAGCATGATCCTATTTCACCAGTCAAACATATTGCTTCCAAACAGAATTTTGATATATGACATGAAAATGACACTTTTCAATACTACCACAAGCTCAAAAAATGCCAAAACAGGAAATTATGGTGTAAAGCAAAGATGGAGTATCTACATACCTCTAGTAGCCTGTGTTGAGCAAGTTTGATCAATAAGAAATCCAGAGAGAACTTCAAATACACCTAGCTTTGGAGATTTCTTCTTCTTGAAGCAAGAATACAAATTTCAAGACAGTTGGAGAAATAAACTCCACCAATGATCCTTAACACTTTATAAAGTTGAGAAATGATATATGTGAGGTGTTAGAGTGATTAAAACACCAAGGAAATGTCTGGAACCAATTTTGACTGATTTTGTGGCTTTTGGTCAAAATAATTGGGTATGGAAGTTGACTTTTTGAGTGGTTCAATGGTTGTAACACCTTTTATATCATATTTATGGGTTGTGGGGATGATGTTTGGGGAGTTTGAGTGTAGAGAAATGATTTTGGCAGCAATTGTACCAAGGAAGATTTTTGAAGCCTTTTGGCAATTTTGTGATTTTGGAGAAAAGTGTGAAAAGGTGGGAGTTTGATCTTTCTCTGGTTTTTTTAGAGGGATTCTTGTGTGTCAAATGAAGTGGTGAGGGCCTCTATTTATAGGCAAATGAATGGAGTGGGCAGATTTGGAGGTTTCCTTCATATGAAGGAAAGGCTTGCTTTTTGGATCAAACCTCCACAAAGAGGTTTCCTTGGCTGGTAGGTAAGGTCTAAAGTCAAGCTTCATGATGAGTTTGAAGTGGCTAAATGCAGGCTAGAATGCATAGGTTGGTGGCTGGTTCAGATTTGTCTTTCCACCTCATGCTTGCTATTTCCACTTTAAGTGCAAGTTGTAAAGCCACTTGCAAGCCCACTTGCAAACTTGGCTAATTCCATTTCCTCTGCATTTTCATTGTATTTCCATGCTTCAAAGTCTCTACATATCAGATAAAACATGTTTCAAAAGCTGAGATAGGCCCAATTGATCAAAGGAATGATTTTTGAAAGTTTGTCAATGTGGGACTCAAGTGTGAAAACACCAACTTGCCATAACCATAACTCTCAGCTCACAAATCCTGTTGAGATGTTCTAGTACTTTTTAGAAAGCCCTCAAATAGCTCTAAAACATTCATGTTTTAATGAGTTTCTAATTCCCAAAGGAACTTGGCCAAAAAGTTTCTCAAAGTTGCTAAAAAATGAGCTTAAAAGTGAAATTTTTCTAAGTCTTTTTCCCTTCTCAAAATGAATTTGGTCATAACTCCAAATCTATGCATTTTCTGATCATGGACCACTTAGGGACTTTTGTAGGGTTTGTCAAGAGCTTTCTAATGAGCTTTAAACCAACTTAATTGGATGTGTGGTTAAGGAGTTATGGTTTAGCCCCTTTCAAAACCCTAATTTCCCGATTTTTCGATTACTCCTTCATCCTTGATCCAATGGTCATTAAAATTGATAGGCAAGTGCAATATGACATAAGGATCATTTTTGTTTCACAACTTGAAGTCCAATTCCTAAAATTCGAAGAGTTGACTTTTCGGTTAACCGTACGACCAATCGGTGGCTACCGAGTCGTCTATTGATACTCTGGACCTTCTGAGACTTTGAAACTTCTTGGATGATCTTTATTAAACTATATGAACTCCATGGACCATGATACCACCATTAAAACACCTTCCAACACCAAAGTCAAACTACAGTTGACTTTTACTAGTCAAAAACCCTAGTCGGGGCTCCTGGACTGCACTTTTCTTGATTCTGGGGTAACAAACTCAAATTTAATTCTATTTTGACTTCATGTTAACATCCTTGATCTTGTTTCATGATTGAATCAACCCAAAACATTAATTGATCACAAACCCTGAAGCTTCGATTGGACTGTACAAAACCCTGATTCATCTGTAACTTGACAAAAACAAACTTGAACTGTGTTAAGTTAGATAAAAAAAATGATCATGCTCCTAGAATGATGATGAGGATCTAAGGGGTAAAAATTTGGGTTATGACATTGTTCATATTAATATCTTTTTTTCATTTAATGAGAAAATGTTTTATTTTGTTCATGACATTGATACGTTATGCTTACTTAGAAGTTGTTCACTTTTCAAAGTCGTTACCTTGCGTCTTGATGATCCTCTTTTTATACCATGTTTGGTTATCTTGTGAGATTTACATTTTTGTTTCCCAACATATTAGAACTTATTTTCTTTTGGTTGTTACCATGACTTGTATGTTTCCTCTGAGAAATTTTTTAAGCTGGAACTGTCGTCACATTTCTTGCTTGCTTGATTGTCATCAATGCATATTTTGTGTTTACATTTGATACTTGCTTTAATGGTGGTCACCATGCTTATTTTCTTCATGATATTTTCTTTGTTAAGTAATTCCTTTTCCCCAAGTGATGGAACTTGTTAGTTCTCATCCAAGTCGCCTCCCCTTTCTCCTTCCAAAGGAAAAGTCTTTCCATTGACCCCTTGTGTCATGGATAGCTCATAACCATTCTCTTGACTTTGTCACCTTAAACCTTAGTTTAGAAGCCATTAGACTTTGCTTTAAGTCTAAGAAACCCACCTTTACTAGGAGTGTTCTTCAACTAGAACCCTAGGATAGAGTTTGTCAACTCTATGTAAGAATCATTGTCATGAATTCTTACTTTCCCTCTTGAGTGTTCAACTTAGATTAGGGAGTTTTGTCAAAATCCACACAAACATTGTCATGTTTGTTCCCCTTTGAACCTTGATCATAATCAAGTGTTCTTCATCCCTTGTGAGGTGAACTACGATTGCTCTGATTCTATCCTAGTTAGGATACGTAGGCAGAGGACGCGATGTCTTTGCGAGCAAACTTAGCGTATAAATCTTTAGGTCTTTACCTATCCTATCCTTTTACCCAATCCCGATCCATAGCAAATACCTAACAAACTTAGCACAAACAAACAAAAGGTTCCTGTAGAGTACTACAGATGCTTAGGGTGCTAACACCTTCCCTAGGTATAACCAACTCCTGATCCCCGAATCTCTTAGCGTTGTTGTTACATCGCGAAAAGGATTTTTCTTTCTTTAGACCTTTCCTTTGGATAAATTAAAGTTAGGTTGTAAAAGAATTAAGATTCAAGTTAATTTAATAGCTTGATATTCAATTTTCACCGCAACAAAAGTCAACCAACTTCCATGTCATTTTTGACCTAGAAGGAAGCTTCTCCTCAACTTCAGACCAACATGAATGTTGTTCCTTATCTTCTTAGCTTTCCAAAGAATACTAGAAGTCTATGATTGGATTTGTAGAACACAAGATACATTGCTTGCAAGACGGGGGTATTTTGGGAAGTTGAGATTACAAGTCATTTTGGTTTATAGGTCCATTTCACTAACTTGCATACCTCAAATGAAGATTTAACCAACTTGAGAGTTGTTCAAAATGATGTTATTTACCCAACTAAGCACCAAGAATCCATTGACATGGATTGGAATGAGAAGTGTGTGAAGAAAGTTTCATGAATGAATCATTTAAGGCTTAAAAAGATCAAAAATTCAAATTTATTCACAATGGCCCAAAATAATGCAAATTTGTGCATTTTTTGAGTGAATTTGACATTCTAAACCTAACGGAATTGTTGGATGTCACATTTGGAGCCATTTACATGGGCATTTCACAAATTCCTTATGCTTGAGGCAACCAAACCATTACACACCATTGATTGAAATTAAGGCATTAATCCAAGCCCTTCATGCTCACCATGCATTACATAAGCGAATTGGATCAAATTGGAGCTGGAAACAGAGCATTTTCGTGCATTTCCATTTTTGAAAAGTGGAGAAAAGTGAAATTTGGAAATGGACTTTATGGGCCATGATTGGGCTTGAAGTTGATCCAAACAGCTTCTATATAAGTTTTCTATCATGTTCAGATGAAAAAGTTGGAGAATTGGTTAGAAAATCAGTTGGAAAAGTTAGTTGGAGATTGAAAATCGTATTTCAAGATTCAGCCATTATTCAAGGGAATTGAGCATCAAGGAAGCTTTATCATCAATCATTGAAGGATTCTGAGGAGTTTTGAGCAAGCTTTCTCCACTAATTGTGCCTCTGTTCAGAGCTTTGTGCAGGTTTTGAGCAAGATTTCTTGGATAAAAATGGAATTAGAATGTAGATTCATGACCAGCATGAGGAGATGAAGAGATTGGTATAACTTTTGTTGAGTTTCATGAGGTTTAATTTCGTGGTACTGTTCATCGTCCAAAGGTAGGAGATGACCGGAGGTGGCTGCCACCGACGGCGCCTCCGTCTGGTTTTTCTTCCCTCCCAGCTTCCAGTTTAAATGTGAGCCCTTGGATGCATTGAGTTCCATTGACTCGGTCTTGTAATCCAACGCGTGATATTGAGAGTCAGCCTGTTTGACTTGGACCTGCGTGTGTGGCGTAGTGAGAAGCGCTGGATTTGCATACTTAGTGCTTGTGTGGTGAGGATTAGGATACATGATACACCTTAGTCAACTGCAAACCACCCTAACACTAGTGAAACACTGCGTTTCACTTAGTGGCCTGAAGTGCATGTGTGGCGCGCTGTAGGGCATTGGATGGTCTGACCGGTCCTTTCATCTGATGGTTGTTGTTTTTCCATTTCTTTAATTCATTTTCTTTTTATGGTTTATTGCTTATTCATCTTTAATTCATAAAAAATAGAAAAAATTGTCAAATAATTCTGAGAAAAATCATGAAGGAAATAAAAATTGTATTTTAATTTTGTGCATCTTTTATTTTTGTTTTTGATGCATTTTGGATTTTCTGTGTATTTTTCATTTAAATTGTCATTTAAATAATGTCAAAAATACATGCTTGCTTGCTGATTTTAGTACTTGATCATAATTATGATTTAAGACCTGAATTTTTGTATGATAGTTCTAGACTCATTGAATGACTTGTGTGATTTTTCCCCTGATTTTTAGATTCCTTTAGATATAGGTTTGAACTAGTTCTTTAGGACCATTCCCTTTGAACTTCCCCTAGCACACCTTTAGGTATAACATTTAGATAGTGCCCTTAAACTTAGGGTTTGGATCTGAAATTTTTACCATGACTTCATAACATCCTTAGGGACCTCTGGATTTTTTACTAGAAATTTTAGGATAGATTTCCTATTTTTACTCTATTTTACATTCTGACTAGCATTAGTGTAGCCTTATGGGATCCTTCCACCTAGTTTTCCCACTTAGTGAACTTTGTAGCAACTTTAGGTACCTAATCTCCACATTACACTTTAGTTCATAAGTTAATACTTATTTAGGTTGATTCTCAAACATTTAGCATGCCTTTAGCTCTTTTAGAATGGATTTTTTTAGGGCTTCATATTAAGGATTCTTTAAGAGCTTTAGGTGGATGATTCCCTTTCCTTAGAAGCTTTGTCTTCATTATTCCTTAGTCCAATTCCTTGGATCCTCCTTGTGTGAGAGCCTCATTCCTCCTTAGGAGGGATGGTGTGCATTCCTCAAAGAGTTTGAGCTTTGGATGGATATTCAAATGACTTGGTGGGTTCCTTAGGTTCACACCATATTTCTTTTCTTTCTAGTCCAATTCTTTGGATCCTTTTTGGGAGAGCCCAATTCCTCTTTAGGAGGAATTTTGTGCATTCCTAAAAAATTCTGAGCCTCAGTGGATTCTTGTGTTGATGCACACCAAGCTTAGTGAGTTGATTCTGACCTTGTACCCTTAGCTTGTTTGCTCATCTCCATGTTTGATTCCTTGCTGTGATGCATTTAGGATAGAGCTTAATGAATAAATACTCTTATTTAGGTGCATGATTACATTAAAGGTCGAGACGCGCTTGTGGCGGCTGATGCCCCACACTATTTCCTCCCTTTGCTTGGTTGTTTAACTGCTTTCATACTTGCCTCTGATTGTTTGCATTGAAGGCTGAGGTGATCCTCCCTTGCTTGTGTGTTCTTTTTCTTTTATGTTTGCATTAGAAGTTGAGGTTTCCTCCTTCTGCTTGTGCTGATGCATTGCATATTTTTCCATGTTCTTATTTCAGTAGCTTGATAGCTCTATTCATTTGCTTAATGATTTTACTTTGTTTTTGTTTCCCCTTTAACATGTCCCCTTAGGGCTCTCACTTCCTTTGATAAGGATACTGATGATATAACTTTATAATGAATCCATGTATGATAACAGTAGGGTAGATTCCCCTTTCAAACTCAATAATATGATGAATCCGTTGCATGACAACAGTAGGATGCTTGATAGTTTCCCCTATAGAGTCCTCCCTCTTTCTCATCTCCAAACAACATTAAAACACATAATAAAGGCAAATTTATACCGTACGTTACGAGCCTTAAGCAATTTAGGAAGTGGTGATTGGGGGGCCTCTCCTCAATTACCTAGAGTGTTTAGTACATGCCCTTAAGGCGATGTGCGACGCATTCGTTCCTAAGTCCTAGTCTCTAGTGCAGTATGAATTACAAACATTCATAAAAAATACTTCTTCTCGTAAAAGACAAAAACCAACATTCAAACCTCCTTTTTCCCCGTGGGCTCTTAATTCAAGGAAAACCTTTTCTAATGAAAAGAATGCTGTTAAGCTTCAGTCCTACCGCAAACAGGCATTGTCCCTAACGGCTGGAACTGTTGTTTAACTTTACTCGAGTAAAAACAGATGAATCAAACCGGTGTTTCGTTTTAGCCCGAACTACGTTCGCTCTGATTTCTATGATGAGAATATGTAGGCACAAGACGCGATGTCTTGGCGAGCAACCTTCCCCCATCACCCGTAGTTAGCCGAACTACGTTGACTCTGATTTCTCGTTCCAGACGGGAATACGTAGGCACGAAGCTTCGATGCTTTACCGAGTCACTTATTTTCCTTTTTTCTTTTGAGCCAGCCTTGATAGGTAGATAGATAAATTACCCGTCAGATAAACACAACAAGCGTGGATCCTGTTGAGTACAACAGACGTGAGGGGTGCTAATACCTTCCCCTTGCATAACCGACTCCCGAACCCAGACTTGGTTGCGATGACCTTGTCTTTTCCTTTTTGCTAGGTTTGTTCCGATTGTTTCCTTTCCCTCCTTTGGGATAAATAACGATAAGTGGCGACTCTTCTGTCTTTGCCGACACCTTTTTTCGCAGTAGCGACATGGATCTTCTGATCATGCCAAGTTTTTGTTTTTTCTTTATAAATTTTGGCATTTTCATATGCCTGGCTCCTAAACTCTTCCAACTCGTGGAGTTGAAGAGTTTGGGATTCACCAGCTTTTAAAAGATCGCAGTTCAGGAACTTGGAAGCCCAAAAGGCCTTGTGCTCGAGTTCGAGCGGAAAATGACATGACTCACCATAAACTAATTGATAAGGGGACATACCTATAGGTGTTTTGAACGCTGTTCTGTATGCCCATAATGCATCATCCAGCTGCAATGACCAATCTTTCCAAGAAGCACTAACAGTCTTCAAGAATTTGTTTTATTTGTTTGTTAGAAACTTCAACTTACCCACTCGTCGTCTATGAATGATACGGAGTGGAAATCTTATGCTTCACATTATACTTCCCTAACTCGCCTTTTTTCTCCTTTTCTAGAACACATCTTCTGATTAAACCATCCACTCCCCTTTTGTATAGGAATGGGTCATCCCATAGATATAACCTGCAATCATATAGAAACTTTTTCTTTTGGTTAGCGTTAAAATCACCAGGTATCGCTCCACCTACCAAGTAGTTTGCATAGTCGGAAAACCATGGAACACCAGTAATCGCCAGGATTTGCTCATCTACAAATGTATCCCGAATTGGATTCTATTTTTCAGTTTCCTCTATTGGGGACATGCGAGACAAGTGATCTGCAATAGTATTCTCACAACCCTTTTTATCTCAAGTTTCAAGATTAAATTCCTGAAGAAGAAGGATCCACCTAAAGAGTCGAGGCTTTGATTCATGCTTGGCAAACAAATACTTCAACGCAACATGGTCAGTATAAACAATAATTTTGGAACCAAGCAGATATGACCTGAATTTGTCAAAAGCGTACACTACGGCCAACAACTTCTTTTTGGTAGTTGCATAATTAATTTGGGCCGGATTAAGGACATGACTAGCATAATATATTACATGCAACAATTTGTCCCTTCTTTGGCCGACAACAGCGCCAAAAACTTGATCAGGAAAATACTTCAACGCAACATTGTTCCCTTTCAAAAACATGATCGCAGAGCAACAAAATTTCAATTGAATTACAATAAACTTATACTTCGACAGTCCCCGTCAACTGCGCCAAAAACTTGATCGGGAAAATAGCAAGTGTACTATTTTGCCAATGTAGTAACATAGAGAAATTGTTTGGTTCAATTCAATTGAAAAAATGCACTTGGGGTTTTGATATTGTTTGGTTGAATTATAAAAATATTTGCAGGTAAAATAGAGAAATTGACTAAGTGGTTTAAACAGATATGATTAACATGCTAGGGGAAGTGTATGATCTGACTCAGTAACAACCCTAAATTAACACTGCAACAACTTATTGTAACTAACTAATTACCAATTCTTTAGAATGTTTACCTTAAGTACTTACCTTCATTGCTTTAAGCCTTCTTTCTACTTCAGCTTTGATTTGATCTTCCATTTTCACCACTTGAGTAGCCATCTTTAAATCAATTGTTCCTTCAGGTTTACTCACACTACAGTCATACAGTTCCAAATACTCATTTGCAGCGATGACTTCAATGATCTTCTTAATACTAGTGGCTGTTGTAAATTTTGATGAGCCACTAGCTGTTGTATCAATTAGTTGCTTAGTCTTCATCTCGAGACCATTCACAAACATTTGCATTTGTTTAGTTTGATCCAAGTTATGAGTAGGACATGTGACTAATAACTGTTTGAACCTTTTATACTCATCACCCATTTATTCTCCCTCCTTTTGTTTAAAATTCATGATATCATATATTTTACGAATATACATAGTGGCGGGAAAATACTCGTTAAGAAAGGCCTTCTCCATCTCTTCCCAAGTAGCAATACTTCATGCGGGTAATGAGTAAAACCATTCTTCAACATCTTCAAAGAGAGTGAACAGAAATATTCGTAATTTCTTTGCTTCATCAGCGTGCCCCTCTATCTTAAGAGTAGTGCTCATAGTCAAGAATCTTTGTAGATGTTTGTTGGCATCTTCATTAACATTTCCGGTGAAAGGTTTCCTCTCAAGTTGGTTGATAGTGCTCGGATGCAACTGGAAATTTGCCACATTCATCAGTTGGTTTACAATTGTTAACCTACTAGTCGATGCATTAACCCCACTGTAATCACCAAGTAGTCTCTCTGCTGGTGGAACTCCAGCCATAGCCTCAGTATCTGAGTCTGAACCTGCCAGTCTTGCTTGTCTACGCCTTGCGTGTAGAGTTCTTTCAATCTCTGTGTCTAAAGAAAAATTAGCTGAGGATTCTCCTCGCATAAAAATGTTAGACGCATATTAATAATAACATAATGCAAAAATAAAAAATAAAAAAATAATGTAAAAAATTGAAAATAAAATTTTGGTCGCAGAGCAACAAAATTTCAATTGATTTACAATAAACTTTTATTTCGGCAGTCCCCGGCAACAGCGCCAAAAACTTGATTGGGAAAATAACAAGTGTACTATTTTTCCAATGTAGTAATAATGGGGATTTCCCCGAATATCGATCTCGAGGACTGCATAGGAAATACAAGCTCTAAAATAATTCAATTGAACAAATGCACTTGGAGTTTTGAGATTATTTGGTTGAATTATAAAAACATTTGCAAGAAAAAGAGAGAAATTGACTAAGTGGTTTAAATAGAATGTTTATTCCTAAGTCCTTGGTGAGAAAACCTTTAATCGTATACCTTAATTCTTATGTCCATAGAGAATTATAAGTGAGATTAAGCAATCAATTATCAAGAATTATTCTGGTTCCTATCAGGTATTCCTAGTCCTATGTGATATCTACTTCAAAAGGATCAAAAGCAAAGCCTTAACAACGGCGGTCCAGCCTAATCGTTAATCGTAAATCAAACCCTGTTGGTCCGATAGGGCAAGCATTAAGAACAGCTAGAATCAAATTAGTTTTGAAAACAAAAGAAATGTCATTTCAATACTAATATCAAAGTCATTACTAATTCAACTCAGGGACACCCCATTGCATTGGAGGGTTTAGCTATTCATAATATTCGAAGAAAATACAAAGTAAAAACTAGACATTACAAGATAATAGGTTTCTTTGATCTTCAATGGCTTCCGCTCATGAAAACCTTCAGTTGCCCAATCACCTTGATCTCTCTAATCCTGATCGTGTAATTCTTCTCTAGCCAAAAAGTCCTTTTTCCTTCTCAAAATCTGTCTTAAATACTCCCAGGTCCAACACAGTAATAGGAAAATACCCAAAATACCCATCTCAAGTGACACGGGCACCCGTGTCAGCCCCCTGTATAATACACAATCTTCATTCTCCTGGTACCCTCCTTACACGGGTCGTGTTAGGTGACACGGGTGGCCGTGTTAGGCAATTGTTCCCTTTCAAAAACTCTTTTGAATTCTTGCTATTTTTCTTGATTTTTGCTCTGATTCTTCTTGATTGCTTATCTGAACCTAAAAATAATGGAAATACCAAACCAACGCACAAAATGCGATAAAAGGACATAAAATGCAACTAAACCTATAAGCCAATTAACTAAAACTCATGGTAAAATAACGTATAAAAACCACTGATCAAACTCTTAGATCCTTGCTTGACCTCAAGCAACAAGCTTGGATAAACATTTTTTAGATCAAACAGTACACATCATATAAAAGACTTATGATGGTAAGGTGTGTCGATACTCATACGTGAGTCTTTGTTCCGATCGGTTAAAACTAGTTCTCTTGGTAATTGTTTGTTAAGAAGGTATTAGACCAACACATACCGCGGTAACATCAGGGACCTAAATCCCCCTTTCGGTCACCTCTCCAACTATGCTTTGGGCTTAAGTCTTTTCTTCATATTTTCTACCCCTTCCATTCAGATAATCAGATTAAGGCACTTTTGATCGCTTTTCCTCACATGTGTAAGATTGGATCGAGACTTTTTCAAGGCACCTTATTCTTTTTTTTCTCGTGCACTGGAGTTTATTAGTCCAATTTAGAATGACTATAAAGATTCAACCGCCGTTAGACTAAATAATCGGGTGAAGGTTACCCAACTTAGAAGGATCAGTTGTCTTTACCATCATTATTTATCCTATATTATTATTTTGGTGCCATAAGTCATTCTCTCAATCAACTTTATACATGCGACTCTTTTTAATCGTGCCAGACCATCACTATGAACTAATCAAGGAATACTTCTCAAATCCAAGTACTACAAATCTACACGTTGGACTCGTTATCTTACTTCGAGGAATCTAGGGTGTTCTGGTTATACCTCAATCTTCAAACTTTCCCAAATTCCCTAGTTTCAACTCCTCTTCCCTCAAACTCTATATATTTTCCTGACTACTTCACACATCACAGTATTCATCAGAAACATTTTACGATCCTCATTTGCGGGGAGTTTACAACGATTTTTAAATAAAAGGACCCAAACACAAATAAAAAGTGCTTAACACAAGAACTTAAAACAGCAAAAACTCCCCAAACTTGAATTAAACATTATCCTCAATGTTTTAGAATAGGAATGGGAGAGATGTACTCACAGAGATCCTTACTGAGGAGTTGAAAGGTAATGCCTCACTCTAGCTTGCACTTGTAAGGTCCCATTTATTACCTGCAAACAAAATAAAATGACAGCAAAAAGAAACGCATCAACCATTAAAACCATGGGTTGCCTCCCACGCAGCGCTTCGTGTAACGCCACATGGCTCGACGGTTAACTCCTCATTGTTATGGGGGGTATTTCAACTTCCATACTTTGTTGCTTGAACTTTCTGCAACAAAGGACGTGTCAGGTTCAGAGATAACTGCCACTTTGTGTATCAAATCACATCCATCTTTTTTATTCTTGACTCCTCAAATGAATTTTGGAGTCTCACTATGTGCCTTGGATGCCTGAGATATTGCAACCTGATAAATTACACCGGAGACTTTTTTCATAAGTGGTTTTGAACTTTTACCTTTTTTCACTATTTTGATCGTTCCAACTGAAGGTTGAATATCTTCCTGTTTACCTCGCTTCTTGATGTCCAACACTTTTAAAGTTATTTCTTCATCAAAATATTTCAAGGATCGAGTACCTAATTCAATATCAACATTGCACCGACTAGTAAGCAAGAATGGTCGACCAAGTATGATGGGAGTCTCTTCATCGTCTGGAATATCCATAATCTCAAAATCAACTAGGAATGTAAAGTTACCAATTGTCACCATTACATCCTCTGCTAGCCCATATGACCTCTTAGTCGTGTGGTCGGAAAATTCAAGTTTATTCCTGTATCGCTCACTTTTTCAATACCCATCTTTTTGAAAATAGATAAAGGCATGAGACTCACACTAGCACCTGAATCAATGAGGACCTTCTTTAAAGTTCTATCTTTTATAGTGCAAGGAATTGCTAAGGGTCCAGGATCTTTCCGCTTGATGGGGATTTTCCTTCCTTGTGATATTTCACTACACCGCTTAGTTAAGATTTTCTGCTCCTCACCCATTGGTCTCTTTTTTCCCATTACCTCTTTCATGAATTTCTTGTACAAGGGCATTTGCTCGAGTTCTTTAAAGAATGGCATATTTATTTCTAACTTTTTGAACATTGTGCTGAACTTTTCAAAGTCTTTCTCTTTTTTATCCTTCTTTGTAACTCTCTAAGGGTAAGGTAGCTTGGTTTTTGGTTTAACCTCCTCTTTCTTTTTCTCTTCAGTTGGCTTTACAGGTTGTAATACTCTTTCCGATTCTTTCCCGTTTTCTCTCACTTCAAGCTCAAATTCTATACACTGATAATCATTTGTTTCTTTTTCTTCCTCTTCTTCCATGACCTCTGACTTCTTGTGGTGGCAACATTAACATTCTCATGATTTTTTGGATTTTGTACTGTTGCGCTCGAGAGGGTACCTTGAGTATGCATGGAGAGTTGTTGGGCTATTTGTCCCATCTAAACTTCAATATTTTTATAGCAGCGGTGGTTTTCCTCTAATTACTCTGTGTCTCTTCTTGGAATTGAAGATTCTAAGCTGCCATCTTTTCAATAGCTATTTCCCATTCTACTTTCTGATGAGCCTATTGTTGCTGTTGATGTTGAGGTTGATTCTGATCTTTCCAGGAGAAGTTAGGATGATTCTTCCACCCTAGATTATAAGTCTGAGAATAGAGATTATTCTGCTTCAAAAACTTTATCTCTTCTATTTGTTGAGCAGTTGCAACACAATGCACACTAAAGTGGGGTCTCACAACTCACAACTTGGATAGGTTAAACTTGAGCCACAGGTTGAGTACTTACCTTCATTACTTTAAGCCTTCTTTCTGCTTCAGCTTTGATTTGATCTTCCATTTTCACCACTTGAGTAGCCATCTTTAAATCAATTGTTCCTTCAGGTTTACTCACACTGCAGTCATACAGTTCCAAATACTCATTTGCGGCGATGACTTCAATGATCTTCTTAATACTAGTGGTTGTTGTAAATTTTGATGAGCCACTAGCTGCTGTATCAATTAGTTGCTTAGTCTTCATCTCGAGACCATTCACAAACATTTGCATTTGTTCAGTTTGATCCAAGTTATGAGTAGGACATGCGACTAATAACTGTTTGAAAATTTTATACGCATCGCCCAATGATTCTCCCTCCTTCAGTTTAGAATTCATGGTATCATATCCTTTACGAATATACATAGAGGCGGGAAAATACTCATTAAGAAAGGCCTTCTCCATCTCTTCCTAAGTAGCAATACTTCCTGCGGGTAATGAGTAAAACCATTCTTCAGCATCTTCAAAGAGAGTGAACGGAAATATTCGTAATATCTTTGCTTCATCAGTGTGCCCCTCTATCATAAGAGTAGTTTTCATAGTCAGGAATCTTTGTAGGTGTTTGTTGGCAGATTCATTAACCTTTATGGTGAAAGGTTTCCTCTCAAGTTGATTTACATTGCTCGGATGCAACTGGAAATTTGCCACATTCACCAGTTGGTTTACAATTTTTAACCTACCAGTAGTGCATTGGCCCCACAGTAATCACCAAGTAGTCTCTCTGCTGGTGGAACTCCAGCCATAGTCTCAGTATCTGAGTCTGAACCTACTAGTCTTGCTAGTTTATGCCTTGCGTATAGAGTTCTTTTAATCTCTGCGTCAAAAGAAAAATTACCTGAGGATTCTCCTCGCATAAAAATGTTAGACACAGATTAGTAATAACAGAATGCAAATAGTAAAAAATAAAAAAATAATTAAAAAAACTGAAAATAAAACTTTGGTCGCAGAGCAACAAAATTTCAATTGAATTACAATAAACTTATATTTCGGCAGTCCTCGGCAACGACGCCAAAAAATTGATCGGTAAAATAGGAAGTGTACTATTTTACCAATGTAGTAATAATGAGGATTTCCCCAAATATCGATCTCGAGGACTGCATAGGAAATACAAGCTCTAAAATAATTCAATTGAACAAAAGCACTTGGAGTTTTGAGATTGTTTGATTAAATTATAAAAATATTTGAAAGTAAAAGAGAGAAATTGACTAAGTGGTTTAAACAGATATGAGTAACATGCTAGGGGAAGTGTATGATCTGACTCAGTAACAACCCTGATTTAACAATGCAACAACTTATTGTAACTAAATAATTCCTGATTCTTTAGAATGTTTACTCCTAAATCCTTAGTGAGAAAACATTTAATCGCCTACCATAATTCCTATGTCCATAGAGAAATATAAGTGAGACTAAGCAATCAATTATTAAGAATTATTCTAGTTCCTATAGGGTATCACCAATCCTAGGTGATATCTACTATAAAATGATCAAAAGTAAATCCTTAACAACGGTGGTCCAGCCTAATCGTTAATCGTAAATCAAACCCTGTTGGTCCGGCAGGGAAAACATTAAGAACAACTAGAGATCAAATCAGTTATGAAAACAAAGGAAATGTCATTGCAATACTAATATCATAGTCATTACATATTCAAATCAGGGACACCCCTAGCATTGGGGGGTTTAGCTATTCTTAATATTCAAAGAAAATACAAAGTAAAAACTAGATATTACAAGATAATAGGTTTTTTTGATCTTCAATAACTTCCGCTCATGAAAACCTTCAGTTCCCCAGTCACCTTGATCTCTCTAATCCTAATCGTGTAATTCTTCTATGGCCAAAAAGTCTTTTTTTTCCTTCTCAAAATCTGTCTTAAATACTCCCAGGTCCAACACAGTAATAGGAAAATACCCAAAATACCCATAGGGATCACAAAGGCCCAAAAAACTAAGAAAATTGGAAGATGAAGCGCTTCAACCAACACGGGCCGTGTTGTCTCCCTAGTTATCTGATGTAAAAAGTTGTCTGCTCCAGACTTGCTGACACGGGCCGTGTCAGGTGACATGGGCACCCTTGTCAGCCCTTTGTCTAATACACAATCTTCATTCTCCTGGTACCCTCCTGACACAGGCCGTGTCAGGTGACACGGGTGACTGTGTCAAACCACTGTTCCCTTCCAAAAACTCTTTCAAATTCTTGCTGTGTTTCTCAATTTTTGCTCTGATTCGTCTTGATTTCTTACTGAACCTAAAAACAATGGAAATACCAAACCAACACATAAAATGCGATAAAAGGACATAAAATGCAACCAAGAGTATATGATAATTAACTAAAACTCATGGTAAAATAACGTATAAAAATCACTGATCCAAAACCTAATACAAAAGAGATGTGCCCAAAATCTTTCATCGCTAAACGTTTGTCAGAGACTTCTTGGTTTCACACAAAAATCATATACCATTGCTGACTAAATAAAATAAAATCGATATAATAAACTAGGAACTTAAACATAGTCCCACTGAATTTGTAAAACCCAATAATTTTTTATAATAGACATCTTAAAACCAAACGAGACAATTACCTTAAGAAATATTTTGGTTTCACTGATGAGATGATTTCACTAACTCATAAATGAATTTTATCTATTCATAAACCATAAACTTTGTATCTATTGGCACAAAATATTCTCCTGTTGCACCATATTATATTTCTTAATGTCATCATTAAAGAACACTAACTTGATATCCATCTTATGAAGCTCCAAAATTATAAAAAGTAACAAGTGTCATAACTATCATAATAGAGTCTTTCGGCCATACCGAATAGAATTTCACTTTTCAGCAAATTCTTTATGAAACTTAATGCTCTAGTCCTTAAGGATGTTGAGTTTGATCTTCAAGAATTAATTTCGTAATTTATTTGAGAGAAAGAACAATAACATATGTATGAGGGTGCAAATTTGATATATAAATAACAACTATATGAATTGAGTTAGAACCAATTATTTCCCATTCAATTTTATTCTTTACCATATCTCTACCCCAAACTTAATATTATCAAGGCACATTACAATATTTGTCTTAAAATAATTTTTAACTTGGGACTAAAGATCATATTTCTCAAACTTTTTAACAATTCTAGATTGTCAGAAGTCATGACTGAATTAACTATGATGATATTTGAATTTAAAAGACAAATTGAATTCATCATTAAAAAAAAGAAAAAGAAGTTATCACGTTAAAATAAAACTTTATTCATTTTTCAAATTGTCTTTTAAATACAAATTTAAGCTTATCGTGACAATCTAAAATAGTTAAAAAATATCAATCTTCATCAAATTTGTCCCCTTTAAATTGATGTATCTTTCAACACCATTGAACATTTGTCAGTTCAGATCATATTTTTTTATTATTCTTTATTTGTCCTTATCCTTTGAGGTATTTACCGAATGAGCATTATTTTATTTTCTCTTGCTTCAATCTTTTTCTTATTACACACTTTATGAAATTAATTTATTAAAGAATAATTTCTAACTTTAATAGTTATAAACTTAATTGTGCAAAGAGAATATCATATGCTAAAATTTCGACAAAGTCACCTAATTGACGAAACTATAACGCTTTAGCAAGATTAAATACTTTGATAATGCGCTTCTGAGATTTTCTTTGCTTAATAATCTTAAGTCAACAGTCCAATGAGAGTCTGACTTTCGCTGTATTACTTTAGAAGCATAAGAATTTAAACAAAGAAAATATGACAAAGTTTATGTTATCTTAAATAACACCTCTAATGTCTCTGGATTGCAAACCTCTAAGATCATAGACCTATGTAATTTTGAGTGTATTCACTTTTTAAACTTGAGCCGCACTTTAAATATACTAAATTGTGAGAAAGTTTGAGTTTCTCCATCCTTATGTAAGGTCTAGATCCAAGAACATAATGTTCAGATTTTATTCCTAAAAGTTAAAACTTTTGAGAATCAAAATCTAACTTATTTTGAATATACATAAATTATATTAGTTTATAGAGAACAAATAAATTGTACTCACTAAAATACCAAGTGCATTATTCATGTCAAGTCTTTAGACAACAACATCAACTGCTAGTGATATTTTATTACAATGATCAAACATTGATTATTAATATTAATATACAATAAATCCCTATAATTGTCACATGTTTACCATTATAGGTATGAATGTAACCCACTGAATACTTTCATGAGTTTATGTTCACACAATTTTATTAGTCACATTAATAAATTATTATAGAGACATGCAAATATTTTATTGTAAATTATAAGAAAAAATAAGCTATCAAATGTACTATTAATCCATAATCTTTGATTTCCAAGAATTAACTACAAGCGATACTCTCAACGTAATGATCAAACATTGGTAATAAATCCTGTCAAATAATGTGCGTCTTTGACACCAAGCATTACCCACATGGAAAAACCTTAATAATTACCACATATTCACCATCACAGGTATGTAATTATCTGACCAAATTGTGTCTTCCTTTTGGCCGACTATAACAACTTGCATGAATAATTTCATACTACATCTTTTGTAAATTCAACTGAATCAAATATATGCAACAAAGGTAACTTTTACAACTTGTTGATTTAAACAACTCAATCAAAATTACTAGACAATTTAATAAATTAAATGAGAAAAAGGTATTAAATTTACAAGGAAATACCCATAAAATATAGGCCGGATCCGTAAGCTTTGTCGCATTCCTCATAATCATAAGTTTACTTAGTGGCCTTTAATCTGAAAACTGTGACTAGAGTTTGCACCTAAGAGGGGGGGGGGGAGTGAATTAGACACTTTAAAATTTTTCCAGTTTCAACTTATGTCTTTTATTTTTATGATTTAGATTCTAAGTGATGAAAATGGTAAGGTGCGAAAAGATAAAGAACACCTAGAAATATCATGGTTCCCTTCACAGTCCAAGAGTACTCCAGTCCCCTTTCAACATGAAAGAGATTTTACTAGTGTTAGGACTTATACAAGACTATCCTAGTCATCCTATACAGACACTAACAAAAACACCAAGAAAATCCTCTTGGATTTATAATACATTTATTTCCAACAATCCTAGACAATAAGTAAAGGCCTCTACAAAAAGATGCAATCCACCTTCCTACAGATCCCTCCTAGTACCAAACAATCTTTGATACTAAGGAACTTGTAACAATTACAATAGATTTAAATAAATGAAATTTTGTAGAATTCTTTAAGACTTATAACAAAGCCTTCTTCTCTTTCAAGTATGAAGATTCAAGACAAATTCTCTCTAAGTGTTCAAAATAATTTTATGATAATAATGTGAAAATGTATCTTAAAAAAGTATCTAAGTATGAAAATTGTGTAGAAAATAAATGTAGAGAGATTTTAATATCTGTATGAAATAGGTGAGTGAAAAATACAAATTTGAAATGAATTTATAGTGATGAAAGTAACAATTCAAAAGTCATGACAATGGTTAGAGAAATTCTAAAATTTAATAAGAGAAAGGATGTAAGAGATGCCATGAAAAGATATGATGAAAATGTGCATTCAAACAAAGCATTTTTCAATTATGCTACAATACTTGTTAAGTCGGTTAAACGGATACTTGACTTAACAAGTTCGCAACATTTTTCAAATCTTAAATTTCAAATACTGTCTCAGACCGGTGTAGTTGTGGTAGTTTTTTGTGCCGTTACGACGATTTCAAACACCACAATTTATCAAAAACAAAATGTTTGAAAATTTTGAAAAATTGAAAAATTGTCTAAGTATTTGAACCAATCTTATGCAACATAAATTGATTTATCCATGTCAATAGATTATATTTGAAAGTGATTTAATATGGTTTAAACATGAAAAATAATTTTTCCAATGCAAGATAATAAATATTTTGAGCACTAAGAATGTTTTAGTCAAGAATTTCATATACCTAAAAGTTTGATCAATCCAGTCTTGCAAGTGTAGTTAAGTCATATGCATTTCTTGTTTTTCTTTATTTGATCATATCACTGTTGAGGTTATATTCATGAATGGGCTTGTCTTCATCAAAACACATTGGAAGCTTTTCTTCACATTCTCCCCCTTTTTGATGATGACAGCCATGAAAATTTAGAAGTCTTGGAAAATATAATTTGTTTAATCATGGACATGATATTGAAGTCTTTATATATGTTTGAGATCATGAGAATACTCCCCCTTAATATAATATCCATATATTTGAGAGAAACTCCCCCTAAATTTGAAAATCCATGCTTTCGTTGATTTTTCCTAAAAAATATTAGTGTACAAGCATGCAAAAAAAATATATGGTTTCTTCTCTCCCTTTGGAATTATCAAAAATAAGGGAAAAGAATATGTGAAAGAGTATTTGAAAGTATACATAAATGATGAACGGAAACAATATAACTGTGAGTAGTAATGCGCATAAGAGGGGGGGGGGTGAATTAGGTTCTTTGAAATTTTCTGGTTTTAAGAGGACTGTGTTACTTTCTTTTTAATGAAGTGGAGATATGAAAGCTTGTAAAGGCAGAAAGTAAAAGAGACACAGAGAGTTATAGTGGTTCCCCTCACACCTCGAGGGTAGTCCACTCCCCTTTCAACACGAAAGGGATTTCACTATAGTTAGGATCAATTGTACAATTTGCTCTAACCTATAGGAGATCAAAGGTTCTTAAAACACCTTTAAGATCTAAACACTAAGTGCAATGAGAACAATCCTCTCTAATGCACACACTTGCTTTCAACAATCCTGAACAGCAAGGGGAAACTAAAATACAATTATGAGTTTGTAAGATTTGTGACAGTGTATAATTGGTAATCAATGCTGAGATTGAATCTTCTCTTTCAATGGAATTTCCACAAGTATCTAAGGCTTATTGCTCAAGAATTTTCTTTTCAAAAGATATGAAATTTGATGAAGAAAATTCTTTGTGAAAATTGTTTAAAGAAAAAGTTCAAGAATTTTGATTGAAAGATATTGTAAAGAATTGATGTAAAAGTTGGTTGTTTGAATTTTGAAAAGCTAGGTATTTATATCACATAAAAATCACTTGATGAAATCATGCAAATCTTCAGAAAAATTGATGAACAGTTGTTATGTTTCAAAGGAAACATTTAACAGACATTTGAATGAAGAGATGCAATTTTTCAGAATGAATTTTCAAAATCATTCAGTGATCAATCGATTGCACTAAGACAACAATCGATTGCACTTCAAAATAGAATTGAAAACTGAGAATTTTTTAAGCATGCAATCGATTGCACTAAGGCAGCAATCGATTGCTCTTCAAAACAAAATCAAAAATAGTTAAAAATTTGATCATGCAATCGATTGCTCTAAGAGTGCAATCGATTGCACTTTGAAAAACTTAGAAAAATTATGTTTTCAAAAGCTTGTGAAAGTGCAACAAGTCATGAAATTTTTTTTAAAGCTTTGAGCAATTAGGACTTAAATGCTTAATGGATATTCTCATTGTACCTTCAGATGAGAACATCTTCAAAGTTGTATCTTTGTCCTGATGCTTGATGGTTGATCATCTTTGCCTTCTTGAGTGATTTGTCTTCATCAAAACAAAAGTTGATCTCTGAGGATCTTGATTTCACAATAACACATATAATAACATCATAAAATCAATGAGACGAAATAATAAAATACAACCATGTAAGTAAAGATCTTACTTATAAAGTAATTTTAATAAAGAAGAATACGTGTACCTAGTGATTCTTTATGATATGTTGTGACGTTACTTAGATGGAACTTTCAAGAGTCTTGACTTGATTCAATATCACTTTCTCTTAGTATACCAAGATATCTTTGAATTTTGTAAAATGCGTCCCGAGGAAGCGGCTTTGTGAAGATGTCTGCTAGTTGATTTTGAGTATTGATGAAGGAAATTTAAATGTCACCTTTTAGAACATGATCCCTTAAGAAGTGATGTATAATATTGAGGTGTTTGGTTCTTGAGTGCATGATTGGATTCATTGAAATATTTATTGCACTAGTGTTGTCGCATTTGAGAGAGATGTTTCCTAGAATCACACCATAGTCATGAAGTAGTTGCTTCAACCAAAGTATTTGTGCACAACAACTATCGGTGGTGCTAACAACCACACTTGATTACTTTTTGCATGACCAAGAGACTAAGGAATTTCAAAAAATGTGACTTGTCCCACTTGTGCTTTTCCTGTCCGTCTTACATCCTGCATAATCTACATCAGAGAAACCAACAAGAGAACATACACTACCTTTGGGGTACCATAAACCCACATTGGATGTTTCTTTGAGATATTTCATTATTCTCTTCACATCAGTGAGATGAGATTCCTTTGGAAAAGCTTGAACTCCTGCATATAAATATACACTAAACATAATATCAGGTCGACTAGTCGTTAGATATAATAAAAATGTTGACTGGAAATTTCGACGCCAAGGTTTGATTGAGTATGATAAGCAAAAACGAATACTTTTAAGGAAATATCTTGGATTCTACATGATTTTTACGGAAGATCTTAGTCGAATAGGTCCTTTGTAAGAAGGATGCATTGGATTAAGACTTAGAAATATTTCTGAGTTTAAACTGCAATTTCGACCGAAGCAATACAGATGTTGCGTTCGATGAAGATTTTGAATTTTGAATAAGAATAATAAATATCTTTTATCCTTATCCATTTCTCAATGGTGACGTGTGTAAAGTTGTGGCGAATTAAAGACATGCAAGCGAAACGTGACATTTTTTATGGAGAAAAGACCGTTGATAGCGGTTATTTTCAACATAGTATAAATAAGAGTCTTAGTGTATAAGATTTCGGGTGTGTTTAATCATTGTACAAATACTCATAAGAGGAGAACTTGGTAGAACACGAAAGAAGAGAGTCAATCACTAGGAATCGAGGTAAGGGGTGTAATCCTGGTTTTTTATTATTGATAGATGGCTAAGATGGATGTAGGTTTTGTCTTGTATGATGAATTGATAATATTATGATAAATAGTGGGTAAGGATTTAGGTTCTTGTGTTGTTGGGTCCTTCTATGCTATGAACCTTGATCTATATTAGTTGATAAATTGTGTGTTTTCCAATAATGCTATTAATGTTGTGAAATAGTGGATGATGATACTATTATAATATATTGATTATATGATGAATTTCGTTGCCTATATGTCTAAAAGTTTTATTTTTGGGATATTGATATGTTTTCCTCCATTGTTGAGTTATGAGGGTTTGAATCATATATAGGAAATTCATGATTACATGATGTTAATCCATGAGTAATACAAGAAAATAATTTATTTTAGAATGTTAAGATAGCAGAAAATGGGTCTATGATGGAAGAAATTTGTAGCATAGTTTCTAGCATGATAAACTAGTGTAAAAGTGCTTTTAAAAAGTGATTTTTGGGCAAACAAAACAGTATGTGTCGACCTACATGTGTTATGCGTCGACCTATAGCCTCCAAAAATGAATTCTTTGAAAAATTGGTTGTATGCGTCGACCTCTGCGTCAACACACAAAAATGTTAAATACGGTTTTGATCGTAACTTTTTAACTGTTTATCGAAATGACAAACTGTTTAAAGCGTTGGAAAGCTAATGAATAGTACTTTAACATAATATAATAAGGTGATTTTTTCCTAATATTTCTATTTATAAAATATTTAAGAATGTGGTTATTACTTGATGTGTATGCTAAGAAGTCTTATTGTAAGTGACGAATCTTGAGCGTTGTTACAAAGATGTTATTGTGATGTTAGGTGATGGGCCATTGAGTGATTTTGATCCTAGGAGGTGGGGATCAAAACGGTGAACCTGAGTGGTCATGAAAATTGTTACCACATGCATTTGAGTCAAAATGTTGTTGTATCCTATGTGGCATTGCATAAATTGTTTGTTGATGAGTCGTTAGGTGATGATCCTTGTGAACTATATGAGTTTATGATGATTTTTGATGATGAAAGATGTGTTATTATTGTGAGGTTGTGTAGGTGAGCAAGATGTATTGATGTACAATATATGTTGATATAATTATACTTTCAACTACTAAATCTTTTCCTTATATCTTTTATAATGAATTGTGATTACTCACCATACCTGTTTGAATGTTGCCTCCACGTGGGTAACACACAAATGCTTCGGAGTAGCTTGTAGAAGCATTGAAGATAGTCTGGAGTTTTTTATTAGTTTTCATTAATTAGAATGTGTCTTGCTCTGATATGTAACATCGGGTTGGGAACGCTAGTTATGCGAATGTTGTGTTTCCTTGACTAACATATTTTATGAGGATTTTGAAGATGCTGAACTATTGTAATTCCAAATTGGATGGGACTAAAATTGTTATGAGTTTGTTTTATTGAGGAGCTTATTATGACGATGATTCTGCTGTGACATTTTGCTTTTTAAAATATGTGTTGATCTATAATAAGTTGTTATTTCTACATGACGTAACCCATGTTACGAAGAAGGATGATAATTATGATGTTTCTATGATGTGTGACACCCTTGAGTGGAGATTTTATTTTATTTAATTCCCATATTTTACGATAAATATATGTTTGGTCAGAAGGGTGTTACAACTCGAGTTGAAATAATGGGTGATTTAGAACTGGTTATAAAACAAATCACAAAGGAATGTAAATGTGTTAAAAAAATATTATAATGTACTTTGTAATAGTCAATAGACTGTTATGAAGGTTCAAAATGGTAACTATTCGTCACATACCTCGACTTGAGAACCAAGAAGCCAATGACTTGCCTAAATTGCTTCTGGGTATAAAATTTCAAAAGAAAAATTGCAAGATGCAATCAAAGTTAGAGGAAGAGTTGCGTCAACCAGATTATCCCCAATAGATTTGGAAACAATAAAGCTAGGTTATGCTGACAAAGAGAATTTTGAGATATTGGCCATAGATAATTTGACAGACAAAGATTGGAGAAAGCCAATAGTAGAATACATAGAAAATCTAACAGAATTTTGAGATATCATGCGTTAAGTTATATTCTCATGGGGAACAAATTATTTAAAAATACGCCTGAAGGAGTCTTGCTCAAATGCCTTAGTGAGTCTGAGGCATACTTAGCCCTCTCTAGTGTCCATAGTGAGGCCTGTGGGGCACATCAGGTGGGTCATAAAATGAAATGGTTGTTGTTTCAATAAGGTGTGTATTGGCCTACCATGCTTAAGGATTGTGTTGAATTCTCCAAAAGGTGTCAAGAATGTCAAGTACGCGCAGGTATTCAACATGTTCCTACAAGCGAATTGCATTCCATAGTAAATCCTTGGCCCTTCAGAGGGTGGGCTTTGGAGCTAGTTGGAGAGATTCGACCAATATCAACCAAAAGTCAAAAGTACATTCTAGTATGGATAAATCATTTCACTAAGTGGGTTGAGGCTATACCATTGGTGAATGTCGACCAGGAGGCAGTGATTGAATTTATCCAAAGGCATATCGTTTATAGGTTTGGAATCCCAAAAACCATTACAACTGATCAAGGCTTAGTTTTCACTGTTCGAAAGGTTCAGGAGTTTGCTAAAGAAATGGAGTTCAAGTTATTAACATCTACACATTATTATGCTTAAGCAAAAGGTCAAGTCAAAGCAGCGAATAAGGTAGTAATTGGCCTAATAACAAAACATGTGGGGAAAAAGCCAAGGAATTGGCATAAGACATTAGACCATATTTTATGGGCATATCAAACCTCCCCTAAAGAAGCTACAAACACTACACTTTTTCGACTGACATATGGTCAAGATGCAGTTTTACCAGTAGACATTTACCTACAATCAACTAGAATTCAAAGACATCATGAAATCCCATCTGATTCTTATTGGAACATGATGTTGGATGAATTAGTTGAACTAGACGAAGAAAGATAAAATCCTTAGAATTATTAAAAAAGCATAAAAGAATAGTACAGAAATCGTACAATAAAAAAGTTAAGGTTTGTTTTTTACTGGAGATCTAGCTTTGAAGGTAATTCGACCCATGGATCAAAAAGATAGAGGATTAGGTAAATGGTCCCCTAACTGGAAGGGCACTTTTCAAGTTATCAGGTTTTTTTCTAACGGTGCATATGAGATCAAAGAATTAGCTGAGGATCGAATAATCTTGAGAGTGAATGGGAAATATTTCAAAAAATATAAAACTGCACTTCAAGAAATAAAAATAACAAAAGAGTAATTCATATACAATAATCGAAGCCAAAATGGTAAATCAAAATGCATAAATTGCCAAAATGGCTGAGTCATTACATATATGTCACGAAGGGCTTAAAGTTATTACATAAAAAAAACCAAATTCTTCTGAGACAAAAATTTCAACAATTTCAACCAAGTTAAAAATGAAGGGAAACCTTCATCTTCTGGTACTTCGACTTCTAAAGTCTCAAGCACCGTTCATAAAACAAATTTTTTGGAAGTAAGGCCATCAATTTCCTTTCCCAGTTTGTTAGCCCTTTAGACATGATGCACGCCAACTTGGATTTCCTTGGCCAGTTCGTCTTGATCAAGCTTGGGGAGTTCATCTTTTCTATCCTTGGTTTAACACCCCAAAATTTGATCTCCTTTTCTTTAACCTTTTTGGCTTATGCTTCATTTCATTTACATCTCCATATATGCATAACATTGGTTCTAAACCTGGGATGAAGGGTTCTTGACTTTCCTCAAGAGGGGGAGATGTTTATCAAAGAAATGAATAAGGAGATAATATTAACATCATATTACAAAGTCCTTTTATTCATCAAGGCATTCTCAAAAACATCACCCAATCATATGAGGGTTAGAGTTTCAAGGATTTCAAGAGATTCGTGTGATTAAGCTGCTAGTGGCTATGAACTAAGGTTTTGTGCAAGGAATAATCGTGTTTGTTGTCTTGAGCTAATCAAGGTTCCATGGATTAATATACACCTTAAAGAATGTCTATATGTCCCATGGCTCAACACAAT
This sequence comes from Lathyrus sativus, assembly GCA_963859935.3. Taxonomy (NCBI): domain Eukaryota; kingdom Viridiplantae; phylum Streptophyta; class Magnoliopsida; order Fabales; family Fabaceae; genus Lathyrus; species Lathyrus sativus. The sequence goes on from OZ012737.1 coordinate 105,647,761, forward strand.
TTGTTTCAGAAGGTTCCTAAGTGCATAGAGGAAGCATTGAATTCATTAGATCAAAAAGTCAATTGGGGCCTTACCAAAGTCAACTCTTGAGTTCTTGGGTCTTATTTGGGCATTTCAAGTCATCATCCATGATATTATGAGGTTTTATTAAGAAGAATTAATATAAATCATAAAATCAATAAGAGTTACTAAATTAGGGTTTCTTGGATGTTTTTTCCAAGAATAAAATTCCTTCTTTTAGTACATGACTTTCAAGGCCAATTCCTTCATGATACAAGCTTCATCTTAATTGTCCATCAACATGAAAGTTGTAGATCTTTATTCAAGATTGTTTTTGATAAAAATAACTCTTCATTTGGATGTATAGAACTCAAGTTATGATTTCTCAAACTTAGGGTTCCAAAGTTGTTCAAATTGAAAATACTTAGATTTGTTCTAAGTGTTTTCTAGTCAAGTTTTGGAGACATATTCAAGACCAGTTTCCACATGGTTATAAACTCCATTTAAATCTTCCATCAACATGAAAGTTGTAGAGCTTCCTTCAATATTTCTAATGATATCAAGAACACGTCATTTGGTTCATAGTAGCTCATGTTGCGATCCTCCAAAGACAATGGGTTTAAGTTGCCAATTTTAGTAACTTAATGGAATTTCACTAAGTGTTATGAGTCAGTTTTGAGAACAAAGGTTTTTCATCATACTTCAAACTTTCCTTTGAGCCTAAGAACACCCATTTTGGCCAAGAATTCACCAAGATATGATCTCTTGAAGTTGGCTACATGACTTATGTTGGCAAGCTACATGAACTTTTTGTTTTGGCACCATTTGAAGGATTTCTTGCAGCATGATCATCATGCACTAACGTACCACGCATGACCTTACAAAATCTTTTCCAATCATGATCAAACAAGCCATATACCTCATGCAACATATTTCTATTTTATGGCAAAGTTTGGAAATAAAAAATCACAATAAACTTGCTTACTAATTTACCTCACATGTTGTACTTCATGCAACATTCTTGTGACCCTTTTTGCTCACTAGAAATCACTAAGAATAATTACCCACATGTGCATAACCCGTGTGTACTCTCTCCACTTCCCATTTTCATTTTTTTCAAAACAGACACTTAATAAAGAACGATGAACATTGTGCGCCACGAGCCTTAAGTATATGGGAAATGATGAGTGAGGGGTTTCTCCTCACTTTTCTAGAGTGTTTATTGTATGCCCTTTGGGCGATATGCGACGCATTCGTTTCTGTAACGCCCCGATTCTGAATTCCCATTAATTGTTGAGTCTTTTAATTTATTTAATTGATGTTTGTTTTAAATTGAGAAATTATATATTACTATGTGGTGTTTGCTTATTTTATCTATTTTTACCGATTCGGAGAGTTTTCGGGGAATTAGAGTAAAAAGGGCATTTTAGACATTTAGCAATTTAGTGTGAGAATTGATTGGTAAGTGTTGGAAATAATTTGAGAGGAAAGAAATAGAGATAGAAATAGAATAAGAGAGGAAAAGAAAGAAAGATAGTAACATAAGAAGAAAAACAAGAGAAAGAAAAGAGGAGAAGAGAAAGAGAAGAGAAAGTAGAGAGGAAAACCTAGAATCATCAAGGGATCATCACCAAAGCTTGCAATCGATCGGTAAGGGTGTGAAACTCCATCATCTCTTTAATGTATATGATTGTATGTGTATGTGTTTGGATTTTGTAGAGTTTCTACTCTTTTTCCACTTAGGTTAGAAGTTGGTTTTGTGAGTAGAATGAGGTTTTAATCGGTTAGAACTCGGATTAGACAATGTAGTTTAGTCGGGTGATGATAGGGTTGTGCCACTGAGACTGGTTTGGATTTAATCGGTTGATTTTGTGGAGTTTGGGTTCTTGAGACAGCCATGGAGGTTCTGTCTTCGCAGGCTCGCCAGGCGAATGGCAGCAAAGCTTCGCCAGGCGAAGCCCAGCGAGCTGCAGCGAAGCAAGTCAGAAGCTAACACCCTGTCTTCGCTGGCAAGTTCGCCAAGCAAAGTGAGTTGGCGAAGGTTCGCCAGGCGAGTGTGTAGCGAGCCTCAGCGAGTAATTCCAGAATTACTCCCAGTGGACTTCGCTGGGAAGTTCGCCAGGCGAAGGCCAGCGAGCATTCGCTGCGTGGCTTCGCCAGGCGAAGGTTGGCGAACCTGGCAGTGTTATTTGTTTTGCTGTTTATTCATAGCATGATTTTTGGCCGATTCAATTATGATTAATGCCTATATGAATGATTGATGTGTGAACTGTTTCGACATGTCGTGCTGTGGGTGGCCGAAAGGCGTGAATCCTAGATTGTAGAGCCAATGGTGAATCTTGAACGTTTGATAATCTTGTGTATTTGCTTGAATTGAATAGAAACGCATTGATAGGCTGATATGTGTGTAAACCATGTGTGAAATGGTGCATAATGTGAATGCATGATAGATATATGCGATGTATGTGATAAATGCAATGAGTATGTTTGTGAACATAGTATGCATTCTATGTTGATCGATCCCTCGGAGGATTAGCATTGTGTAGCATCTTAGTATGCATTTTTGTGTTGAATGATCCCTCGGAGGATTTGCAAAACCTCGTATGATACGATGGTTACATTAGATTCCTTTGAGAATCGGTTGCATTGTGTGATTCCCTGGAGAATCGGTTGCATTGTGTGATTCCTTGGAGAATCGGTTGCATTGTGTGATTCCTTGGAGAATCGGTTGCATTGTGTGATTCCTCGGAGAATCGGTCATAACATGTAATCCCTTGGAGGATTGACTAGAGTATTTGATTCCATGGAGAATCTGCTGAGTATTTGATTCCGTGGAGAATCTGCTGAATATTCGATTCCGTGGAGAATCTGATGAATATTTGATTCCGTGGAGAATCTGCTGAATACTTGATTCCGTGGAGAATCTTCTGAATACTCGATTCCTTAGAGAATCTGTTGAAATGAGTCGGTACCGCATTTGCATCTGCATAGAGTCGTGTGTCGGTCTCTATGAGTTGCATGAGTCATCTGTGCATGATGCATTAGTTGAATGAATATAACTGTGTATGTTATATATGATTGTTTGGAGGAACATATTGTGAATGTTCATGAGCATGTGTAGAGGCATGATTAATTGTGTATGCGTAATGTGGTGAGAACATAATTTGAGTATAACTTGTACAAATATGAGTATATGTATATATACAATTTTATGCATTAACTGTTATGATATTGTTTCTCACCCTTCTGCTGTTTTATAATGCTCTATGAGGCATTGCAGAGTAGGAAGCTGGAGGTTCTTTTTGTGAAGCGATGACTTCATTCTTTTTCGTCAATGGCTCTGATATGTAACATCTGGGTAGTTAGGAAGCCTTTGACTCTTTTGGAGTTACATTTGTTTTGATTCCTTGTGACACATCTGTGTATGTATCCGCTGTGGATATGGTTGTAAAGCATGAATTGATTGAATGGTTGTATATACTTTTATGTATGTGAACGATTCAATATTTGGATGTTTCTGCTTTTATTCTAAATATTGAGATGTGGGTTACCCATTGTTGCATATCTATTTTGAGCAGGTATCGTATGTGTTTAATTTCATGATAATGTGATGCGCCTCTTATATACCATGTTTTAATTAAACTCTGATGAAATAAATTTTCTAAGTGCCTAATTGATTTATTTGATTAATTTGGGGGTATAGAAAGGGGGGTGTTACATTAAGTGGTATCAGAGCCAGTGTTGAGTCAGTCGTGTCTGTCTTGTTGTTGTGTTGGTTGAACGGTTGTTTAACCTTGTTGTTATTTTTGGGAATCCTCAGAATATGGAAGGTCGTAATGACAATGCTATGGCAGCAGCGTTAGAGGCTATGGCCAGAGCTGTGCAGGGTGCACCTAACGTGAATGCGAATGATGAGTTCAGGAAGAACCAACTTCCGGTGTTCAAAGGGAGATTTGATCCGGATGGTGCTCAGATATGGTTAAAGGAAATTGAGAGGATCTTTAGGGTGATGGATTGTGCTGAAGGGAACAAGGTGAGACTAGGGACTCACATGCTGAGAGAAGAGGCTGATGACTGGTGGGTCAGCGTGAGGCAAGTTCTTGAGGTCGACGATGAGGAGATTATGTGGGATTTATTTCGTACTGAGTTTCTAAGGAAGTATTATCCCGAAAGTGTTAAAGGGAAGAGAGAAATGGAATTTCTAGAGTTGAAACAAGGTAATATGTCGGTGGTGGACTACACCGCTAAGTTTACTGAGTTAGTGAAGTTTCACCCTTACTATGATGCAGTTACGGCGGAATTTTCCAAATGTATCAAGTATGAGAATGGCTTGCGTCCTGAGATAAAGCAAGCGGTGGGTTATCAAAGAATACGAAGATTTTCGGATTTGACCGAGTGCTGTAGGATTTATGAAGAAGACAGTAGAGCTCGTTCTACTCATTATAAGGGTTTGAGCGAGAGGAGAGGGAAGCAACAAGTACGAAGCGGACCTTATGTGACGCCTGCTGATAAGGGCAAACATAGGGGAAACTTTGATAGGAGACCCGGAGGAGGTTCTGGTGCGATCAAATGTTTTAAGTGTGGCGTGATGGGCCACAAGTCTTATGATTGTGGAAAGTTCAAGGCGAAGTGTTCCAACTGTGGGCTCCTTGGACATGATGCAGCAGAGTGTAGAAAGAATGCTGTGAAGTGTTTTAATTGTGGCGAGGTGGGTCACATTAGCCCGGATTGTACCAAACCGAAGCAAGCTCAGGCGGGCAGAAAAGTTTTCGCATTAGCAGGTTCAGACGCTACTAATGCGGTGGATCGTTTGATTAAAGGTACATGCTTTATTAATGATATGCCTTTAGTTTCTATTATTGATACTGGAGCGACTCACTCGTTCATTTCTCTTGCGTGTGCTAAGCGGTTGGATTTGTGTATGGTTTCTTTGAGTAGTGGTATGGTTATTGGAACTCCCGCTTCAGGGTCGGTAACTACTTCTTTGGTGTGTGCAAGTTGTCCTTTGACCATGTATGGTAAGGACTTCGTTATGGATTTAGTGTGTTTGCCGTTGGAAGGTTTGGACGTAATCTTGGGTATGAACTGGTTGCAATTTAATAGAGTTCATTTGGATTGCTATCACAAGTTAGTAAGGTTTCCTTCTTTGGAAGATGGTGAAAACGAGAGTTTTCTTTCCACTAAAGAGTTGAAGAAACTTTTAGCGGACGAAGCTCAGTTGTTTGGTTTGTTTGCATCGTTGTCGGTGGAGAGCAAAGTTGAGCTCGACGTGTTTCTTGTGGTTTATGAATTTCCTGAAGTGTTTCCGAAAGATGTTGCGGATGTGCCGCCAAAGAGAGAGGTTGAATTTTCTATTGATCTAGTTCTGGGTACTAGACCGATTTCGATGGCCCCGTATCGGATGTCGGCATCGGAGTTGGTGGAATTGAAGAAGCAGTTGAATGATTTGTTGGATAAGAGATTTGTAAGACCGAGCGTTTCTCCTTGGGGTGCGCCGGTATTGTTGGTAAAGAAGAAGGATGGTAGTATGCGATTGTGTATTGATTATCGGCAGTTGAATAAGGTGACAATTAAGAACAAGTATCCGCTTCCAAGAATCGATGATTTGATGGATCAATTGGTTGGAGCCCGTGTTTTTAGTAAGATTGATTTGAGATCCGGTTATCACCAGATTCGGGTTAAGGAAGAAGATATTTCGAAGACGGATTTTAGAACACGATATGGTCACTATGAGTATACGGTGATGCCATTCGGAGTTTCTAATGCGCCGGGTGTTTTCATGGAATATATGAACCGTATCTTCCACGAGCAGTTGGATCGTTTTGTGGTAGTGTTTATTGATGACATTTTGATTTATTCTAAGTCTCGAGAGGAACACGAAGAACATTTAAGGATTGTGTTGCGGATTTTGAAAGAGAAGAAGTTGTACGCAAAATTGTCTAAGTGTGAGTTTTGGTTGTCGGAGGTGAGTTTTCTTGGACATATTATTTCCGGAAATGGTATTAGTGTGGATCCATCCAAGATCGATGCGGTAATGCAATGGGAGACTCCAAGATCGGTTATAGAAATTCGAAGCTTTTTGGGCTTGGCCGGTTACTACCGGAGGTTTATCGAAGGATTTTCAAAGTTAGCACTTCCGTTAACGCAGTTGACTTGTAAAGGAAAGGCTTTTATTTGGGATGTTAATTGTGAAGAGAGTTTCATGGAATTAAAGAGAAGGTTAACGACAACGCCAGTTTTGATTTTGCCGAATCCTACGGAACCTTTTGTGGTTTATTGCGATGCTTCTTTGTCAGGATTGGGTGGTGTATTGATGCAAGATGGGAAGGTCGTGGCGTATGCTTCTAGACAGTTGAGAGTACATGAAAAGAATTATCCTACTCATGATTTGGAGTTAGCGGCCGTAGTGTTCGTTTTGAAAATTTGGAGGCACTATCTTTATGGTGCAAGATTTGAAGTTTTTAGCGATCACAAGAGTTTGAAGTATTTGTTTGATCAAAAAGAATTGAATATGAGGCAAAGGAGATGGCTAGAACTTTTGAAGGACTATGATTTTAGTTTAAATTATCATCCGGGTAAGGCGAATGTGGTAGCTGATGCCTTAAGTCGGAAGTCGTTGCACGTGTCTACTTTGATGGTTAGAGAGTGGGAACTCTTGGAGAACTTTAGAGATTTGAGTTTGGTTTGAGAGTTAGCACTGAGTAGTGTGAAGCTGGGTATGTTGCATGTCACGAATGATTTCCTTGCTACGGTGTGTGAAAAGCAAAAGTTGGATTTGAAATTTGTGGATTTGATGACGAATGGAAATGAAGATTTCAAAGTTGATGAATTAGGAGTTTTGAGGTTTCGAGGTCGTATTTGTATTCCCGATGATGCGGATTTGAAAAAGATGATATTGGAAGAGGGACATCGGAGTAACTTGAGTATTCATCCGGGAGCGAATAAGATGTATCAGGATTTGAAGAAAATCTTTTGGTGGTCTGGATTGAAAAGTGATGTTGCTCGTTTTGTGTACTCGTGTTTGACTTGCCAGAAGTCTAAGGTGGAGCATCAGAAGCCTAGTGGATTGATGCAACCGTTGGATATTCCGGAATGGAAATGGGATAGTATATCGATGGATTTTGTTACGGGATTGCCGAATACGCAAAGAGGACATAATGCTATTTGGGTGATTGTTGATAGGCTTACTAAATCGGCTCACTTTATTCCGATTGATATTACTTATTCTTTGGAAAGGTTGGCCGAGATTTATGTTGGCACTATTGTGAAGCTTCATGGAGTTCCTAAGAGTATTGTGTCGGATAGAGATCCTAGATTTACTTCAAGATTTTGGGAGAGTTTGCAAGGTGCCTTGGGTTCTAAGTTGAGATTGAGTTCGGCATATCATCCGCAAACAGATGGTCAAACCGAGAGGACGATTCAATCGTTAGAAGATTTGTTGCGTGCTTGTGTGCTTGAACAAGGTGGTGCGTGGGACAGTTATTTAGCGTTGATTGAGTTCACCTATAATAACAGTTTCCATTCGAGTATTGGTATGGCGCCATTTGAGGCTTTATATGGTCGGAGATGTCGAACACCTCTGTGTTGGCATGAGATAGGTGAAAAGTCAGTAGTTGGTCCGGAAATGGTACAGCAAACGACGGAAAAGGTGAAATTTATTCGGGAAAAGATGAGAGCTTCTCAGAGTAGACAGAAAAGTTATCATGATAAAAGGAGAAAGGATCTTGAGTTTCAAGAGGGCGACCATGTGTTTTTGAGAGTTACACCGGTTACGGGTGTAGGTTGTGCTTTGAAGTCGAGAAAGTTGACTTCTCGTTTTATTGGCCCGTATCAGATTGTCGCACGAGTTGGTGCTGTGGCTTATCGTGTGGTGTTACCTCCGAACCTTTCGAATTTGGATGATGTATTCCATGTCTCGCAACTTCGGAAGTATGTTCCGGATCCGTCACATGTTATCCCAATGGATGAAGTTGAAGTAAGAGATAACCTTACAGTTGAAGTTTTACCGGTTAGTATTTTGGACCGCGAAGTTAAGAAACTAAGAGGCAAGGATATTGCGCTTGTGAAAGTGTCCTGGGGAGGTGCCGCGGAAGGCAACATGACTTGGGAGTTGGAGAGCAAGATGCGAGAATCGCATCCAGAGTTGTTTGAATCAGGTGATATTTTCGAGGACGAAAATTTCTAAAGTGGGGGAGAGTTGTAACGCCCCGATTCTGAATTCCCATTAATTGTTGAGTCTTTTAATTTATTTAATTGATGTTTGTTTTAAATTGAGAAATTATATATTACTATGTGGTGTTTGCTTATTTTATCTATTTTTACCGATTCGGAGAGTTTTCGGGGGAATTAGAGTAAAAAGGGCATTTTAGACATTTAGCAATTTAGTGTGAGAATTGATTGGTAAGTGTTGGAAAGAATTTGAGAGGAAAGAAATAGAGATAGAAATAGAATAAGAGAGGAAAAGAAAGAAAGATAGTAACATAAGAAGAAAAACAAGAGAAAGAAAAGAGGAGAAGAGAAAGAGAAGAGAAAGGAGAGAGGAAAACCTAGAATCATCAAGGGATCATCACCAAAGCTTGCAATCGATCGGTAAGGGTGTGAAACTCCATCATCTCTTTAATGTATATGATTGTATGTGTATGTGTTTGGATTTTGTAGAGTTTCTACTCTTTTTCCACTTAGGTTAGAAGTTGGTTTTGTGAGTAGAATGAGGTTTTAATCGGTTAGAACTCGGATTAGACGATGTAGTTTAGTCGGGTGATGATAGGGTTGTGCCACTGAGACTGGTTTGGATTTAATCGGTTGATTTTGTGGAGTTTGGGTTCTTGAGACAGCCATGGAGGTTCTGTCTTCGCAGGCTCGCCAGGCGAATGGCAGCGAAGCTTCGCCAGGCGAAGCCCAGCGAGCTGCAGCGAAGCAAGTCAGAAGCTAACACCCTGTCTTTGCTGGCAAGTTCGCCAAGCGAAGTGAGTTGGCGAAGGTTCGCCAGGCGAGTGTGTAGCGAGCCTCAGTGAGTAATTCCAGAATTACTCCCAGTGGACTTCGCTGGGAAGTTCGCCAGGCGAAGGCCAGCGAGCATTCGCTGCGTGGCTTCGCCAGGCGAAGGTTGGCGAACCTGGCAGTGTTATTTGTTTTGCTGTTTATTCATAGCATGATTTTTGGCCGATTCAATTATGATTAATGCCTATATGAATGATTGATGTGTGAACTGTTTCGACATGTCGTGCTGTGGGTGGCCGAAAGGCGTGAATCCTAGATTGTAGAGCCAATGGTGAATCTTGAACGTTTGATAATCTTGTGTATTTGCTTGAATTGAATAGAAACGCATTGATAGGCTGATATGTGTGTAAACCATGTGTGAAATGGTGCATAATGTGAATGCATGATAGATATATGCGATGTATGTGATAAATGCAATGAGTATGTTTGCGAACATAGTATGCATTCTATGTTGATCGATCCCTCGGAGGATTAGCATTGTGTAGCATCTTAGTATGCATTTTTGTGTTGAATGATCCCTCAGAGGATTTGCAGAACCTCGTATGATACGATGGTTACATTAGATTCCTTGGAGAATCGGTTGCATTGTGTGATTCCTTGGAGAATCGGTTGCATTGTGTGATTCCTTGGAGAATCGGTTGCATTGTATGATTCCTTGGAGAATCGGTTGCATTGTGTGATTCCTCGGAGAATTAGTCATAACATGTAATCCCTTGGAGGATTGACTAGAGTATTTGATTCCGTGGAGAATCTGCTGAGTATTTGATTCCGTGGAGAATCTGCTGAATATTCGATTCTGTGGAGAATCTGATGAATATTTGATTCCGTGGAGAATCTGCTGAATACTTGATTCCGTGGAGAATCTGCTGAATACTCGATTCCTTAGAGAATCTGTTGAAATGAGTCGGTACCGCATTTGCATCTACATAGAGTCGTGTGTCGGTCTCTATGAGTTGCATGAGTCATCTGTGCATGATGCATTAGTTGAATGAATATAATTGTGTATGTTATATATGATTGTTTGGAGGAACATATTGTGAATGTTCATGAGCATGTGTAGAGGCATGATTAATTGTGTATGCGTAATGTGGTGAGAACATAATTTGAGTATAACTTGTACAAATATGAGTATATGTATATATACAATTTTATGCATTAACTGTTATGATATTGTTTCTCACCCTTCTGCTGTTTTATAATGCTCTATGAGGCATTGCAGAGTAGGAAGCTGGAGGTTCTTTTTGTGAAGCGATGTCTTCATTCTTTTTGGTCAATGGCTCTGATATGTAACATCTGGGTAGTTAGGAAGCCTTTGACTCTTTTGGAGTTACATTTGTTTTGATTCCTTGTGATACATCTGTGTATGTATCCGCTGTGGATATGGTTGTAAAGCATGAATTGATTGAATGGTTGTATATACTTTTATGTATGTGAACGATTCAATATTTGGATGTTTCTGCTTTTATTCTAAATATTGAGATGTGGGTTACCCATTGTTGCATATCTATTTTGAGCAGGTATCGTATGTGTTTAATTTCATGATAATGTGATGCGCCTCTTATATACCATGTTTTAATTAAACTCTGATGAAATAAATTTTCTAAGTGCCTAATTGATTTATTTGATTAATTTGGGGGTATAGAAAGGGGGTGTTACAGTTTCTATGTCATAGTCTTTAGTGCAACGTGAATCTCAAACCATTTCAATTCACTTCATTAAAACTCATAAACCAAGTTCAAACCTTTTTATCTTAAGGATTTGTTCTAAAATCATTTTTAGAAAAGAGTATGTTGTTTTTCCGTTCTACCGCAAACAGGAATCGACCCTAACTGCTGGAATAGGAACTTAACGTCACTCATAAAAAACACTTGATCAACCTGTGGTATAGTTACCCAAACTACATTTGCTCTGATTTCTCATACCAGATGAGGATACGTAGGCACAAGACATCGATGTCTTGGCGAGCAACCTTCCCCCCATCACCCGTAGTTTTTCGAACTACGTTGACTCTGACTTTCCCATTGCACGAGGGAATACATAGGCATAGGGCGACGATGTCCTATCGAGTCTCCTTTTTCTTTTCCATCCCCCGTTTAGCAGTAGCTTTTAGATAACTCACCCCTTTGATTGACAATGAGCGTGGATCCCGTTGAGTACAACAGACGTGAGGGGTGCTCATACCTTCCCCTTGCGTAACCGACTTCTGAACCCAAGATTTGATTACGATGACCTTGTCTTTTCCCGTTCTTTTAGGTTTTCTTCAATCTTTCCTTTCCCTCTCTTTGGGATAAATAACGTTCGGTAGCGACTCTTCTGTTTGTTTCCACTAGCCCTTTTCGCAGTTGCGATACTATAAAGAAATGAGCTGCTTATGATGGTAACCCGACCTAGATGGCTGGAGATCCAAAGAAATAGGTTTGATGGGTAATCACAAGTAGTGAGTAATATGAGATGATCATGCAAGTGAAGCATGAATTCTGAAGTAATAAGAGGATGAGATGATATAAATTCTTAATGAGATCTATACTCTGTATGAGGGAATATCTAGGCTACATGAGTACTCTTCATAGACTCACCTTTGTGATTGTGGAACTTAGGCTAGTTCCTATGGAATTTTGAGGCAGAATTCTTAGAGTCTTCACTAAATTGGGATACACGTGCAAGGTCATTAAAGCACGGGCTATTAGAATACATCTTAAGAAAAGGTTATGTGCGGGTTTAATGTCTGAGATAGAGTTCAAGAAAATGGTTCTTGTCGTAGACACCTTTGTTTACGCACAATCTTAGAAACGTTTGACGTTACTTCTGAAACACTTTTTAAATTTCAAGTGGGGGATTGTTGGAACATTATTTCCATATTCAAATATAGGAAGATGAATTTGAAAAAGCTCTTTAAGTCAAGTCTCACTTAGTGTGTTAGTTGAGAAACCTCCTTATTCCCACATTGCATAGGTGAGATATATTTCCTCACTTATTTCATTATATAAGGAAATTTTCTATTTCATTTCAAAATACACCAAAAACTAATTTTGAGTTTTTTTCTTCCTGACTCTCATAACTCTGCGTCTTTCGAATTGTCGAAGCATCAACTTCTCCCCCTTTCTATCTACTCGTTGAGTCTTCCGAGTATTTTCTTGAATTCTCTTTAGAGAAGTATGTTAATTTCTCCTCATTTGAGTTGAGAAGTTATCAAGTATAATTTTTGAATTCTCTTTAGAGAATGATTCAAATTTCACTTTTTATGAGAAATCATTTTGAGTGGTCAAATGATCATTAATGATTCCTCTTTCGAGAATTATTGAAATTTCTCTTTGTTTAAGAGATTATTACGACTGATTGTTATAACAAATACTACGAGTGATATTTATACCATATTTGAATGGTCTTTGTACCATCAGAAGGTATTTGTAGACCGGTTATCCTAGGGGCGGCGCGGTAGTTCGACTACTTTGCATAACTTTGGGTAGTGTCGCGAAATGTCTTAAAGAGAGCGACCCAGTCCCCGACTCGATCCGATAATTTCTTCTGTGGCTAATTTTTAAAACTGTGATACAACATTAGCTACACAAAGATAAGATGGAATTCGATAGTTAATTACTTGGGGTTTATGATACAATACTTTTTATACATTTTGATATTGTTGTACACTTGTGGCGTGTCAATAGACAAAAAGACACTCCATTTAATTTTAGAGTCTTCCCATGTCTCACAACATAGCAGACACGTACGAGGGGCAATTGTTCCGAACCGATGATAAGCTCCAAAGGTTCCAAATCCGAACTGTCTTATAAATACTTACCTTGATGCCAAAGCTAATATGATTTTTCTCATCAAATTTCACTCCATTTTTCAATGACCACAAATTAACCTCAATGTTAGAATGCTAACATTATCTATCCGCTAAGGGTGTTAAAATGGATGGATTGGATGGATATGGATTGAATTGTTAATGGATGGATAGAAACAATCCATTAATCCATTAACAATCCACTAAAATTTTCTTAAAATTATCCAATCCAATCCATCCGTTAAGAATAAAATCCATCCATTAACATATTTTTAATGGATAGATATCCATCCATCCAACTTTTTTTTTTTATTTTGAAAAAATAAACATATTTTTTTATTTAAAAAAAATCGATTTTATATTATTTTTGAAAAATTCATTTTTTGTACTTTTAAAAAAAATTATTTTCTAGTATATTTATGAAAACAATTGAATTTTTTGTTTAAAAAAATTGATATTTTAATTTTTGAAAAATATCGGTTTTTTTTCCAAAATAAAGTCGGTTTTTTTGGGAAATTTAGAATTTCTTGTGTTTTTTTCCAGAAATTGATATTTTAATTTTAAAAAAAATCGTTTTTTTTTTTAAAAAAATCGTTTTTTTTTTGAAAAAAAATCTTTTTTATTTCGGGAAGAAAATCTATTTTTCTTATAAAAAATTTGGTTTTTTGTTTCGGAAAAAAATTGTACTTTTTTTATGAAAAAAAATCGTTTTTTCCCGAAAAAAATGGGTTTTTGTTTTTAGAAAAATTCAATTTTTTTCCGAAAAAAATCAAAATTTTTTTTGTGAAGAAAAATCAGTTTTGTATTTTGAAAAAAATCCGATTTTATTTTTCAGAAAAAACAATCAAATTTGTTTTGAAAAAATTCCGGTTTTTTTATTGGAAAAAAATTAACTCTTTTCTTTTAAAAAATTTATTTTAAATTATTTTTTAAAAAATAAATCTAATAAAAATAAAAATAATCAATTGGATCCTTAAAATATGTTGGATGGATTGAATCTATCTATACATATAAATGGATGTATTTAATATAATCTATTAATTTATTTTTTATATAATCGATAGATTAGATGAATTTTTTAATAGATGAATTGAATGAATTTTGCTTTAATAGATTCAATTACCAACTCTTCTATCCATCCACATCACTGCCAAAACTGGACCCATCACCTCATTGTATAGATGCACTAACGATTTTGATTTCGGAACAAAACCTTATAATCGACCAATATTAAATAATTGACCTAAAATTAATTGTTCAATAAACTATGGTAATTGTATTATTATTTTGTTCACTCATTTGTCTAGTAAATATATATATATATATATATATATATATATATATATATATATATATATATATATATATATATATATATATATATATATATATATATATATATATATATATATATATATATATATATGTTTTATTTTACCAATAATTTTATTAATTGACCAATACCAAACATTTGACTCAAATATAATTTCCTTAACAAAATTACAGTAATTGTATTTTAACTTTATTTATATTTTTATTTGATTCATCTTCAACTCAAAGAACATGAATTATACGAAATCATTTTAAATAGTCGTTTTATTATTATTATTATTATTATTATTATTATTATTTTATTATTATTATTATTATTATTATTATTATTATTATTATTATTATTATTATTATTATTATTATTATTATTATTATTATTATTATTATTATTAAAAAATTCTGACCGCAGTAATTGATTTAAAATTAATTTCTAGCCTCGCTTCTCAAAAATCATAAATATGCATATATTAATTTAAAAGATGGTTGTTTTCTAGTTTTTATTTATTTTAAATATTAGATTTTGGATGAACAACACTAACTTTGTTGGTATTTATCTTTATAGGATTTTCAAAAAAAAAAATCAAGTTTATTAGATTTTTTTATTAAATTTAATTTGTTGAATAAATTATAATTATTATATTATAAATTTATTTATTCATTCATCTAAGGAATATTATATTTATGTTTTAATTTACATTTATTCTTCGTCATTTGACCATTACCATATATTTTACTCAAATAAAATTTCTTTAAATAAACTAAAATTATTGTATAATAATTTAATTTCTATGTTTATGATTTTTTTTACCCAAAGAAAATGAATCATTCCAAAATTTTGAATATTTTAACTTAGAAGATTATCGTCTATTTTTTAAAAATATTTTTAGATTTTTCTTTATCACTTTAATTATTTTTATTTTCATCGATTTTATTTAGTATACTTAGGCATATTAAATACTGATCAAAGCCTAAGTAGAGAGGACATTATCCTAAGGATGCTAGAAACAAGCATTTACTTATATTGGTGAAAAAACACATTAAAATTTACAACTAAAAATAACAAGCCAATCCAAAAGCAATTACATTAAATTGTAATGTTTAATTCATAATACTTAGGCATATTACATCCTCATCGCAATACATAATAAAGAAAAGAAAAAAAAGAGAAATAGATCCAACAAACAAAATATAATAAGCTGAAAAGAGAATGACACTTTTACAACTCATGAATTCTAGTTAAGTCTGGTTATCAGATTTTGGGACATGAACACTAACTTTTCGGGTGTTTACCTCTATTATAGGATTTTTGAATAAATAATCAGGTTTAAGAGATTTCTTCATTAATTTAAAACATACTCGACACTCAACCTTAAATCTTTCAGATTCTAGAAAATCTATAGTAACCACCAAGCCGTTAGAATTGGTTAAATCAGAAAGAGAGGATGAAAAATTTGGGAACCAATTAAACTCCATGGAACCAAAAGACAAATCTGAATTTATTCTTGCCAATATAGAGTCTTCATAGTTGCAGTACTTTGAATCGATTAAGCATACCAACACAGGGACTGAGTCTTGATAGAACCATCTGTTGTAGCGAGTTATGGAAAATTGTACCAACCCAATATGCAAATACTTATATGATTTGCTAAGATAATTTCTAATGTCATCCCTACTTAGCAAATATACATCTTTGGATGTTCTTACAGAATCATATTTGTTCTTAATGACTTTAGTTGTATAACCTTTCATGAAATTGAAACGAGAAAGCAGTGTTTGCTTGTAAACATGGCTAATGGATATTTTGGTTTTATTCTGGTTGTGAACTATATTGTATTCCTTTCTAACCGCATCAGAACCATTAACAAGAAGTGGATCATCCATTACAAATGAGCACCTGATCTGCAAAATAAGAAGAAATAGTATCTATATCAGTGAAAAACAACTTTGATAAGTGAATGTAGAAATTAAATAGCAAAAGGGCATTAAGAAAAGATACTTACGATGATAATTGCTTATAGATTCAAAACTCTGCTTTGAAACTAATATACTGATATGCACCTTTTATATAGGACCCAAATATAATTTGTTCAATAAACTATAGTTTTTTTATTATAAATTTTTTAATCATTTAGCCAAGAAATATTACATTTATGTTTTAATTTACATTTATTCTTTATATATATATTTATAAATATTTTACTATAATTAATTGATTTCATTGACCATTATTTTTCATCCTTTGACCAATACAAAATATTTGACTCAAATATAATTTGTTAAATACATTAATTGATTTTATTGACCATTAATATTCGTCATTTGACCAATACCAAACATTTAATTCAAATATAAAATTTTAAATAAACTATAATTATTGTAATATAATATAATTTCTTTTTTGTATGATTCTTTTTTAACACAAAGAAAATGAATCATACCGGATTGTATTTAAAAGTTGTATTTATTATTATTATTATTATTATTATTTGATCCGACCTGATCAGAAGGGAATCACTGGACTGCCACGCGTCTTTGATCTACTGCCTGTTCATCGGTGGTAAGAAGGAGGAGGGGGAGGTACCTGCAAGACACTCCGATGCCAAAATGAGAGAGGACCAGAGAGAAGCAAATACATAAAGAGGTGTATAAAATAGAATTGAATACTTGACCCTCTTGTGAAAGAGTGTATTTATAGAGAGACCTCAGTGCAGGACCAACGATCACTTGAGTTGGGCTGCATGGTCAGACCCAACCAAAGTGACTGCTAGGGCTTACGTGACATAGTGGAGACAGGAACGTGGTCTTCGCCCTAGGTCAACTGTCCCGTGATCTCCGGAAGGTGGACTGACCTGCTTTTTCGGAGGTGGATAGTTGTCTGATGACGTGTCCCCGTGGAGGGGAGCACGCGGAGAACGTGTGAGACACACGTCTTTCTACCTGACGGGGGAAGCATCCTGCCCGACAGGGCAATGTCTGGTCGACGGGAGCCTTGTGCTCGACACATATGAGGAACGCTCCTTTGGGCCTTTCCCCAAGTATAGGCGGGCTGGGCCTTCCCGGTCAGGCCGGGGCCCAGGCCAGAACAGGAGCCCCCCAACTCGTAGCTCCGAGGTAAGGGAGCGAGGACTTGATGATGTTGCGCTTAGGCGGGAGAGCGCGCCGGGAAAGCTACTGTCGGGCACTGATGTCGAGGAAATGTTCCTACCTGATGCGAGCATGGGCGTGTGCGGGTTGTCAGACGTCCACACCGAGGACGCGGCCCCCACGGACGTTGTTGTTGGGGAGATGTGAAGGGTTGTTGTCGGGGAGATGTAAGGGTTGTTGTCGGGGATATGTGAAAGGACGCGACTGTCACCCTATGCCACGTGTCAAACGTTGAATGGGCCATGAGGGGTGGCTACCCTAGGGCACTCAAGTGCCTAGGGACGCTTCGAGTCCCGTGCTGGGGGTATAAGTATGTGAGCCCCCGTCCATTCCACATTTTTGCTTCTGCTTCCTTTCTCACGTGACGACTGATTTGTTCGTGCTTGCTCGCCATCTCCGTCGCAACAACCGCCGTGCATTCCGCCGTTATCTACAATCCAGTAAGTGTATCTCCGCCTCCGCAGGGGGAATTTTTTTAGGGTTTTAGATAAATGTGCCAAGGAGAAGTGAAGGGATAGTTTGAATCCCGCGGGGATAGATGCTTGCTTTAATGAATGCCCCGAGGAGGGACAGTAGGATTAGTTGAATGTCCCGAGGAGAGTATGTTGACTGGATGAATTCCCCGAGGACGTTGTAGAGCGATTTAATGAGTGTCCTGGGGATACGTGATAGAGACATATGGGTATCCTGGGGAGAGGGAAGGACTTAGAATGAGTCCCTCGAGGATGCTGCCCAGACGACTTTTCACTGTCGCCCGCGGGCGTTGTCCTTGTCGCCCTTTCACTTGACTTGCGGTGGAAGGGTGAATTTGATCTTGGTTATCGAATTCACCGTGACCTTCTGCTTTTCAGGTGTTAATGACTTCGCGGTTCCGGGACTATGGTCGTAGATGAAAAACCGGGGGCTACCTCTGTTGATGAGCGAGTCCACCCTGTTGAGGAGTGGGTGGCCGATGAGCCTCTATCCACGCCTTCATATTTTGCTAGTGACCCGATCGAGGCTTTTGCTACTGTTAAGGACAGGGGTGAAGCCGATCCCATAAGCTGGCAGGTGTACCGGCCACGAGACGACCACCATATATGCTCGACATATGGGAGAATGTGGTTCCCCATGTATGAGTTCTATTTCCGGGAGGCCGGGATCAGATTGCCGTTCACGGACTTCCAATTGGGGGTCTTCGACTAGTTGCGATTAGCCCCCTCACAATTGCACCCAAACGCCATAGCATTTTTTCGAGCATTCGAGCTTGTTTGTAGGTATTTGGAGATCGGGGCCACGTTGTCGCTGTTCTTTCACCTTTTTCATCTGCAACGGCAGACGGTGGATGGCCGGCACGGATGGGTCTCGCTGAAACAACCGAATAAGCTTTTTCGAACGTATATGGATTCTGTCCGGGACTTCAAGGGCCGCTTCTTCATGGTCAGGCCAGATACCCAAGAAACGTGTGCCTCGTTGTATCAGGTAGGGGAGCGAATAGTAAACGGGAAGAGGGAGGCCGTCATGGTGCCGAAGGTGCCCGTGGAGTGGACCGAGGAGAATTTCTCGAAGGGTATTGATCGATACATCGTGCGGGTGGGGACCCTCAATGAGGAGGACCTGGACGTCTATCAAAAAATAGTTGCGTTCGTGGCCAACCTGCCCCCGTCGAACTTAGTGACGCCCGACGGTAGGTATATCCTCGACAGTGAAGGGCGCGTTCGCCAGACGAAGAGGCTGATCAACACGAAAGCTCTGCTCGAGTTCTCGTCGGAGGCTGAGGCCCTTATTTACTTAGGTGGTGGCTGTCTCTTCCCCTGAGTTATCTTTTCCCTTTTATTTGTTTACTAACTCACCCCTTTCGTTTTGCAGGGAATATGTCTTTTGTCGAAGAGAGGGTGAAGAAGCTGGCCGCCTCGAGAGCCGCTATTACCGAGAAGACACGGCTTGCTCAGGTTGCCGGGAAAGCTGATGCTGATCAGGGGGCAAGTCTTCTTCGTGTCCCCAGAGTAGCCTGTCGCCCACATCTCAGGGGGCTGCGAAAAGGCCTAAGATTCAGCGGGCAGATGGTGTGGTCGACCTGACGGAGGGGTCTGCCGAGGAGGGTTTCACGATCCCGCCTTGTCACCAGCATCCCGGCTACTTCCATGGAGCCATGTCGCATAAAGTTCCTGTCGGGGAGGCGAAGGAAGTTCTCAGTTTGGATAGGGCTGCTTGCCGACAGGTTCTGGCGGAGAACCTGGCTGCCATGATGCGCATTTTCACCACGGCGCCGGTCTTGAGCGAGGAGAGTTGCTCCTCTGCTGAGCTATCTAAGCTATAAGGTGACCTTACCTTCACACACTCGAGGCTGACCAAGGTTATCCGAGAGCTAGAGAAAAGCCAGGGGGAAAGGCCACACAGCGCAAAAGGGGAGATAACGCCGAAGAGAAGCTGAAGGCTGCTGATGCAGAGGTGTAGGCGCTGAAGGATTGTTGATGGACGGGTGGTCGACCCTAGTCTCGAGGCTGTCGATAGCTCTGCCCCCTTGGACGAGCTTGAAGTAGGTGGCGGTGAAGATGTGTAGATTTGTTCTGGGCTTGCATGCTCGTAGATCCTGGGCCTGCGCGCCAACTCTTTTATTTATTTCTGCTAAGGGTTTTTGATGGGCCCGCGTGCCCTTTTTGACATTGTAACCTGACTACTGGACTGATGCCCGTCTTTATAAGATGAAATTTTGTGTAAGTGTGTGCTCGTTTTGTGTCTGCATGATGATATGCCTATTTTATTTCTGCTCGTTTGTATGCCCGAAAGTTGGTATGTTTGAAATGCATGTTTATTTCAGCACGTTTGTATGTCTGGAGGAGGTAACTCGATGATAATTGTGCCCCGTAGTGTAGAGAACTGGCCGAGTGACCGGTGAGGTTACCTGGTCGATAAGGGGGTGTCTATCCCCGTAGCATGAACGTCCCATCGCGAGCTGGGTGTTCTGCCAATTCTGGTACATCGGCGGGGAGCCTCGCTCGAGGGGTTCTCCGTCGAGTAGAGCCTTCTGCCTGCGCATACAAAGGTAGGACTTGCTATTTTGTTGGTCTCGGGGAGACGCGAGGAGGCGCGATGGTACCATGTCTCCCCCCTGTGGTCGCGGCGTTTGTCGCGGTGGGCAGTGCTTAACTGTAGTATTTTTTTAGCTTCTCAGTGTTCCATGGTCGAGCTAGTTGATCCCCGTGTAGGTTTTTGAGGTAATATGCCCTGTGCTCTGTTTTGTCTCAGACACGGTAGATACCTTCCCAATTTGCGGCAAGTTTTCCCTCGTGTGAGTCCTTCTAGTTTCTTCGTAGGACCAGGTCGGCGACTTGGAACTCGCGTTTTAGGACTCTGCTGTCGTGGCGAAGTGCTATCTTTTGTTTTAGCTAGGTATTGCGAAGGGTTGCTCCTGAACGGATCTCTTCGACTAGGTCGAGCTCTTCCCAGAGTGTTTCGTCGTTGGCTTCTCCTTCGAGGGGAGCCTCTGTCCTTCTGAACGACTCCCTGATGTCGACTGGGATCACCGCCTCGGTTCCGTATGTGAGGCGGAACGGGGTTTCCCCGGTGGTCAAGTGAGGCGTTGTCCGGTACGCCCACAGGACGCTGTGGAGCTCCTCGACCCATCCTCTCTTGGTGTTGCCGAGTCTTCGCTTTAATCCCCAGAGGATTACTCTGTTCGCGGATTCAACTTGGCCATTTGTCTGCAGATGTTCCACCGAGGTGAAGTGGTGTTTGGTCCCGAGCTTGGTGATGAAGTCCCGAAAGTTTCTGTCGGTGACTATGGCGAGCGGGAATCCGAACCTGGCGAGGATGTTCCTCTTGTAGAATCGGAGTATATTGTGTGTCGTGATTTTGGAGAGGGCTTCGGCCTCGATCCACTTGGTGAAGTAGTTGACGCCCACTATTAGGTATTTATTCTGATAAGAACCTAAGGGGAACGTACCGAGGATATCCATCCCCCACCAGGCGAATGGAAAAGGGGAGGAGAGGGATTTGAGCTCCCTCGGGGGGGGGGGGCAAGGTACATGTCCCCGTGTCGTTGGCACTTGTCGCATTTCTTGGTGTGCTCTTTTGCGTCCTCTTGCATCGATGGTCAGTAGTATCCTTCCCGCGGGGCTTTCCTCGCCAGGGATCGCCCACCGAGGTGTTGGGCGTTGATGCCCTCGTGGACCTCTTTTCAGACGGCTGCGACTTGAGTCTTGTCGATGCATTTGAGGAGGGGAATCGCGAAGTCTCTTCGATATAATTTATCGTCGAGCAGAACGTACGATCAATATCGTTGTTTGATCGTGCTGGCCTCCTTCGCGTCGGCTGGCAGTCGCCCTGTGCTGAGGTAGGCCTGTATGGGCGTCATCCAATAGTCGACGTCCCTGATGGCATTGATGTTGAGCAGTGCTTTAGCTCTCTCCGTGCTTGGTCGCGCGAGGACCTCCTGGACGAATGACTTATGTCCGCCCTTCTTCGTGGTGCTTGCTAGTTTCAAGAGAATATCTTCCTGCGTGTTCTGCTCGCGTGGCACGTGCTGGACCTCCGTGGAGCCGAAACTCATCATTTTTTCCTTTATGAGATCCAAGTATTCAGCCAGGTTTTTGTTCTTCGCTTGGTATTCTCCCCGTACTTGCGAGGCGACCAGTTGGGAGTCCGTGAAGATTTTTATCTCCTCGACTCTGAGGTCCTCTTCCAGGCGGAGGCC
The DNA here is from genome assembly GCA_963859935.3 of Lathyrus sativus. Lineage (NCBI taxonomy): Eukaryota > Viridiplantae > Streptophyta > Magnoliopsida > Fabales > Fabaceae > Lathyrus > Lathyrus sativus. Next base: position 105,669,699 of record OZ012737.1, read on the forward strand.
GGCCAGGAATTTCTCATACTCGGCTTGGTTATTCGTCGTCGGGAAGGCCAGTGTCAGGGAGACTTCCACAATAGTACCTTCCTCGTTTTCCAGGATGATGCATGCGTCACTTCCAGAGGAGTTAGAGACGCCATCGACGAAGATGGTCCATTTCCGACTTCCTGGAGTTGATTCTGGCGCGGGGGTCATTTCGGCGACGAAGTCGGCCAGGACTTGAGCCTTGAGGGCTTTCTTGCCTTCGTAGATGATTTCGAACTCGGAGAGTTCCAGCGAACACTTAAGCATTCGCCCAGCCATGTCGGGTCGGTCGAGGAGCTGTTTGATTGGCTGCTCGGTTCTAACCACGATGGTGTGGGCTAGGAAATAGTGCCGAAGTCGCCGGGTAGCGTTAACGAGGGCCAAGGTGACTTTCTCAATCTATTGGTACCTCACCTCGGGGCCGTGGAGGGCCTTGCTCATGAAGTAGATTGGTTTTTTCCCCTCAGAGATTTCCCTGATTAGGACGACACTGGAGGCCTCGTTGGCGACAGCCAGATATAGGTACAAGGTTTCTCCGGCCTCTGTTCTGGTTAGTACGGATGGCTCTGACAGGACGCGCTTGAGGTGGTGGAGGGCTTGCTCGCACTCCTCTTTCCATTCGAACGCGGCTTCCTTTCTAAGTAATTTAAAGAAGCGGATAACGTGTTGCGCGGATTTGGCGATGAAGCGGGAAAGTAACGCGAGAACCCCGTTGAGGGATTGTATGGAATTCTTCGAGCTCGGCGTCGCGATCTCGATGAAGGCTCGACACTTGTCCGGGTTTTCCTCAATGCCTCGCTCGGTTAGATAGAAATCGAGGAACTTCCCCGCTCGGACCCCGAAGGTGCATTTATCCGGGTTGAAACGTATCCTGCACCTCCTCGCACTCTCGAAGACTTTCATGAGGTGAGCCGTGTGATCGACCTCTGAGTCGGACTTGACGATCATGTCGTCCATATAGACTTCGAGCATGTCGCCAATCTCTCCTCGGAAGACCTTGTTCATCATCCATTGGTAGGTGGCGTCGGTGTTCTTCAGGCCGAAGGGCATTACGTTGTAGTAGTAATTGCCCGACTCGGTCATGAAGGTCGTGCTCTGTTGTCGTCCCCAGCCATGGCGATCTGGTTGTACCTCGAGTAGTCGTCCATAAAGGAAAGGAGTTTGTAACCCTCCGAGTTGTCGACGAGCTTGTCAATGTTGGGGAGGGGGTAGGCGTCCTTGGGACATGCCCGGTTAAGATCCATGTAGTCAACACACATTCTCCATTTTCCATTATTTTTCTTAACGAGTACAACGTTGGACAACCAGGTGGAATACCGGGCTTCCGAAATGAACTTTTCCTCTAGGAGGTCTTTTACAGCATTTTCAGCCGCCGCCGACTTTTCAGGGGACTGCCTACGTCTACGTTGCACTACGGCCCTAGCCGCCGGGTTGACGGAGAGTTGGTGGCATGCGACCTCGGGGTCGAGTTCGGGCATCTCTGTGGCGCTTCAGGCGAAGAGGTCTGCGTTCTCGCGGTGGCAGGCCTTCAGCTGTTTCCTCGCTAGGTCGGGCATCCCTGCCCCGATCTTTACGGTCTTCGTTGTGTCTACATCTAGGGTCACGAGCTCGAAGTCCCTGTCTGGAATGGGGTGCATTGGATGGGAAGGCTGCCTGTTGGTTTTACCGGATTCGTCCTCGCGGTTAGGTTCTTCAGTGAAACGACAGTCAACGTCCAAGCGTCGACGTGATCCTTCAGTTTGATCTCTCGGGCAGGAGGTGGCTGGGTTGCTTTGGTCGGGGGGCCGATTGTACTAAGACCCTTCATCGCTACGTTGAAGCATCGTTGGGCGGCTTCGACATCCCCGTTGAGGGTGACAACGGCTCCAAGTCTGGTGTAGTATTTCATCTTTAGTTGGACAATCGATAGTGTTGCGGTGGGAATCGTGATACCAAGCTATTGATTAACTTGAATCGTAAATTCTTAGATTACAACCGGACTTTAATTTATCCAAAGGAAAGGTCTAAAGAAAGAAAAACCCTTTTCGCGATGTAACAACAACGCTAAGAGATTTGGGGATCGGGGGTTGGTTATGCCTAGGGTAAGTATTTCACATCCTAAACATCTGTAGTACTCTACAGGAACCTTTTGTTTGTTTGCATGCTAATTTTGATAAATGTTTGCTATGGGTTGGGATTGGGTAAAAGAATGTAGGTTAAAACCTAAAGTTAGTTTCTAAGTTTGCTCGCAAAGACATCGCGTCCTCTGGCTACGTATCCTAACTAGGATAGAATTAGAGCAATCATAGTTCACCTCACTAGGGTTTGAAGAACACTTGATTATGTTCAAGATTCAAAGGGGGATAAACATTACAATGCTTGTGTAGAGTTTAACAAAAATCTCTAGATCTATGTTATAAGACTCAAGAGGGGAGTAAGTAATCATTACTATGATTCTTACATAGAGTTCACAAACTCCATCCTAGGGTTCTAGTTTAAGAACACTCCTTGTGTAGGTAAGGCTTTCTAGACTTTAAGCAAAGTCTAATGGCTCATATGTTCTAACTTAACTAAGCTAGGGTTTAAGATGACTTCACAAAATCAAAGGAGGGTAGTGAACTATCCATGACACAAGGGTCAATGGAGAGACTTTTCCTTTGGAAGGAGAGAGAGAGAGAGAGAGAGAGAGAGAGAGAGAGAGAGAGAGAGAGAGAGAGAGAGAGAGAGAGAGAGAGAGAGAGAGAGAGAGAGAGAGAGAGAGAGAGAGAGAGAGAGAGAGAGAGAGAGAGGCAACATGGATGAGAAATAAAAAGTTCCATCACTTGGGGAAGAAATACTTAACAAAGCAAATGAACATTTAGGCAAGATGAATAAGATTACAATCAAGTAGGCATGCATATTACAATAAGAAAGGATCAAATAATACCAATAGTTACAACCGATAATCAAATATTTTAACAAAGATGGAAGCATATCTTGACAAAGACAAAAGGAACACTCATGTAAACAAATCACAATTTGAAATTAAGCATGTCATAGGTTCAAGGTATAAAAAATGTAACAACATTTAGGCATTGATACCAATCAAATATGCAAGGACTGATCACAACAGTTAAACTCAAAAATTTTAGGAAGAGAACAACAGTTCATGGTTACAACCAACAAGAAAATGAAATCTCAACATGTTAACAAACATAAAGAAATCAAATACCAATAAATCTCACAAGATATAATAAGCATGGCATAAGGGAAATTTAATCGAGACGTACGGTAACGACCTAAGAACGAATCTACTATCAAGCAGGCAAAAAGCATTGTAAAAACAAGCAACTATGAAATTACAATCCATTTAAAACAACTAGACATTACAATGAAAAAGTTGCAAAAAGAACTGGTTGAAAATAAAGAACGATGAATAAGTTATGAAATTTGAAGTTTTAAGTGATTTATGATGATAAAAATAACAAGCACATAAAAAAAGGAAAGTGGCATGGGTGGGGATTGAACACATGCCCTTGTGTTTACAAACACCCAACAACAACCACTAAAGTACCATGTGCGTGCTGGAAGGAAAGTGGAAGCAAGGAAGAAAATAAATTCAAACACAATTGGAAAATAAAATGCCCAAAAAGGGTTGATCCCAAGGATCGAACCCATGGCTGGCAAGTGAAAGGGGAGAATGTGCGCAAGTTGATTACCACTGGGGTGGCTGTACATCCAAGTACAAAGCCACCCCCATAAATAGATAAGGTAAGATTATGGTTTTCTGGGCAAGTTAAAAGAAGCAAGAACAATGGAAAATGCAACAAGCGTTTTGATTCATAACCATGCCAAATCTTAATCTTTTTTGATGAAATTTTAGCCTAACTAGACTGTTTTTTTAACAAGGATCATGATAGTGCCAATGAAAATTTGAAATAATGCCTCCAATTAAAAATACGATGCAAGATGCAAGATTGATAATTGAGTTGCATTTTGAAAACTACGCACCAATCTGAGTTCATATACATGTAAAAGGTATCACACACACAACATATATATCATAACTGAAGTATTGCACATCTAGGGCTCAAACATAAACCAAAAGAATGGGAAATAGCACATGAGTTGCAAAGATAACATGAAAAAAAAAACAGGCTGTCATAACAGATGGCCTTTGGAAGCTAAAGTACATGTTGATCTGATTCAAACTTAAACAAATATCACACACATGCTAACAGAGGGTTTCAACACTCAAAGATCAACATGATTTAAGCAAAACAGAAAGTTGTTTCATTGATTGCAAATACAGCATGAAAATGCAGGTTGTCAAAGTGATGGAAGATGTGATTATGCACATGAGATGCATTTGGGAAGCCAACATCAACTATGAGTTCAAACACATCAAAAAAGTAATGCACACCAGTCACATAAGTCATAACAGAAGTACTACACACTTATGGCTCAAACATAAATTAAAAGAAAGGAAAGTGGCTCAATGAACTGCAACTGTGGTGTGAGGTCAAGGCAAACTGTCAAGACACACACATTGGCATTTTTGAGATGCAACTTGATGCAATTAGGTGTGAATAAGATACAATCATGATCATGAATGAGTTCAGGCAGTGATAACAATCAAAGCAATGTTAAATCAAAGAAGGGTACATGAAATTGCAAAGACATCATGAAAAATCAAGCAAACTGTTATAATAGATGGAAGGTATGATCACGCATATATGGCCTAGTTCTGATCATGTTAATGATGATGTGCTCAAAGTTTATAAACCAAAAACAAATACTCTGGCAGAAGGGATAAGCAAAGATGCATCATGACAACATATTGGATGAATTGGAACAGCAGGCCCACATGGATGTACACATTAAAACTTAATCAATCAAAACAAGAAAATCATGAGGCATACTTGAAATGCAATGAGTAACACACATATAACCATCACAATGTTAATCACAAACACAAAAAAAAACACAATTGCTATGCTATGCCAAGTGAAAATTGGAGAAAAATGCAAGTTTGAAAGCTAGATCAAAAAGCAGACATAATTGAAATGAACATACCCTTCAAACATCCTCAAAACATCATATAAGGCGTGTCCATACTTCAAAAATATTCACAAACATCACGGAAAAGAAAATCACAAGTCAGCTGCTCAAACACTCATAAAATTGCAATTTCGGTAACAAAACTGGATTGGAATAGATTGAGGTCAGAAAAATGCCACACACAAGTCTCAAATATGATCATAGATGAGTCTATCACTTAAGATGGCCATGAAATGCACATAACAAGAAAATGACTATCAAGCTACAATTGTATCAAACATGTAGGTGGGGCTGTTAGGCAAAAAAGCATAGCATACTCAAAGCTGTTGGTTCATGTACAAACAAAAACCTAAACATTATCTAGAGGCACCAATACTTCATGGAACAAACTAGCATAATTCAAATAGAAAAAACAAGGAAGTGTGTGTGGCTGGTTTTCAAAACAGTTGCAGCAGAAATGGTACAAACATGGTCTAGCTGTGAATCAATGGTCTCATGTTAAAGGGATAGCACATACACATCAAAATGTGAAGTTAAATGAGTCTCAACTCATAGAAACCATCATATTGCAAGCAGGAAAGAATTTGGTATGGTTGTGGTAGGAAGTGCAAAAAACTGTCTTGGTAAATTGATGAGGCAGCAGGTGGTGTTTTTAAATGGTGAGGTTTTTTTAACCAAAACAAAGACACATACACATCATATATATGTTAAACAACACTTCCATGCTTACAAACCAGTTCAAATTATCATCACACAAAAGGAAGCATATTGGAACTCAAGAAATGCACAAACAACAACATATTAGGGCAACAGGCCAGTCCATGGGAGATTGAGGCAATTTAGTATCACTTACAAGTTCAAAATATATTATGAATGATTCTATGCACATAAATAGAGTAAAGATCAGCTAAAACAGAAAATGGTAGTTGGTAGCATCAATGAGGTTTGAAAAATGCAGCTTGAGGGTAAAATGAGAAAGAAGGTAAACATAGATCAAACCAACCGTCTACACACATTAAAAACATGAATATGGATGAGTTTCAACTCAAAAAATTAGGCATATGATAGTTGGAGCAGAAAATGGTATAGTGATGGCTAGAAAAGAAAAACTGTCTTGGCATAAACTTAGCACAACATGGCATTTTGGCAAGCAATGAGTTTGTGATGAAACCAAAGTTATACACATACCATAATGATGCTAACAGATGAGAACATGCTCAAGAAATGAATGAAAACCTTACCAAACAAAAAATGGCCTAGTGAAACTCAAGAAAATGCAAAAAGGTCAATCCATGTAGGCAACAAACTAGTTCATGACAGTTAGGAAAGTTTTTCACCATATACAAGTTTCAAATATGTAGGACATTGATTTCATGCACATAGATCAAGTATAACTCAATTGAAATAGAATATGATATATTGGTTCAAAACATTTTGACAGCAAAACTCATGAACTCTCACAACAAGCCTTAATAAACATATCTCATGTTTTCATCATTTTGACAAGCTTAAATGGACAAACCAAATCACATAAACACATATCAACAATTTGGAACACTTAACACACAACATGTCAAGCACAAACCTCTTAACACCAAACTCATGGTAATGGTAAAAGTGAAATAACATAAGATAGCATAAGTGTGAAAACAAGAGCCACATTAGATTCAAACATGATCTAGGGCAGTGGGATCTCATGAAATAACTTACAAGTCAATCAAATCTCACTAATGAACCAAGGCTAATAGATCTAGGGCAAGCACACCACATTTCAATGTTGGATTCTTAAAAACTACCATATAGACAAAAATCTTCAAAGACAAGTCAAACATGATATCAAAGTGCAATATTTGTAACACATCATCAACATGTCATTCACAAATGGAACACTTTAACAAAAACAAGTATCATAACTATAAGACATGAGTTCTTAACAAAGAACTAAAATAGGGAAGTAAGACTACATTTCCACCAAATCACTTCAAAATGATAAAGCATGACAATGTATGATCAATAAAGAGTTTGGATATCACATACCTCTTGTAGACAAGTCTTGAGCAAGCTAAGAAGCTAAGAAACCCAGAGACTTTCTTCCTTGGCAAAGATTTGAAGCTTGCTTCCTCTTTAAGCAATAAACCACTTATCAAGACAGTTGGAGTTGTGTAGTTTCCAGCTAGTTTTTTAGAGTTTTGAAAGTTGAGATATGATGTATATGAGGTGTTGGGAGTGTTAGAATGGTAGGAAATGCCTCAAGTAAGGATTTGGCTTTCAAAGTGCAAGAAAGTCAATATACTAAGGTGTGAAGGTTGACTTTTGGGAAAATGAGGTTTTTGAGTGGTTTGAATGTATGGACACCTTCTACACAATGTTTATGGATTGTGTAGATGGTTTTGAGTGGCTTGGAAATGGTAGAGTTGAGTTTGAGCAGAGTTTTGCCCAATACAGCTTTTTAGTGAAAATGGAAGTTTTGAAAAATGAGATTCTTGAGGAAATGAAAGAGAGTTGAGAGCTATTGTTTCTCTTGGTTTTGGAGATTGCTATGGTGTGTCTAACATCAATGAGGATGCCTCTATTTATAGTGAAAACAAGAGTGAGGGCAGCTTTGTATTTTACCACTTTTGGAGGGAGTTTATGAAGATTTTCAAATGAATCTTGCCAAGATCTCTTCCTATCAGTTCCATGGCTCAAAGAAGATCAGAAAATTAAATGGAATGATGGACACGAAGTGACTGAGGTGAGCTTAGGGTGTAGAGTGAGCAGCTGCACAGTCCTTGGAGGGAAAGTTTCTCTTTCCTCTAACACATTTGAATATTTTAGTGCAAGTTGCTTGCAACTTGCCTCTCTCTTCAAACCTCTCATTTTTCTGAATTTTCCTTCATCCACACATCTAAATATCAGATTGAATCATGATCCAAGGGTCAAGGATAGCTTAAGTTGTGAAAATCTGAATTTTGAGAAGTCTTGACATAATGGTTTCAAGTGTTGGCAGCCCTAACTTCCATGGTACATAACTTTCTGCTCACACATGCTATTGAGGAGTTCTACCACAATTTAGAAAGCCCTTAAGTAGCTCTATAACTTTCATGTTTTGGAGATTTCCCAATTCTAGATGGAACTAGGTTGAAAAACCCTTCCAAGTTGCTGAAAAAATCACTTAAAAAGGCTAAATAACTTAGAATTTTTCTAAGTTATTTCCCTTCTTAAAATGAATCTTGTCATAACTCCAAATCTATGCCTTTTTTGATCATGGACCACTTTGAGGATTTTGTAGGATTTTCCAAGAGCTTTCCAATGAGCTTTGAAACACTTCATTTGGATGTGTGGTTGAGGAGTTATGGTCTTGCCCCTTTCGAAACCCTAATTCCCGATTTTTGCAATTACTTCTTAACCCTTGATCCAATGGTCATGAAATTTTATGGGGAGGTGTAATATGACATAAGGAACATTTTTGATTCACATCTTGAAGTTAAATTCCTTATTGTTGAAGAGTTGACTTTTCGGTCAACCATTCGATCAATCGGTGACTACCGAGTCGACTGTCGATGATCCGGACATTCTGAGGACTTGAAACTATTTGGATAGACTTTAATAAGCCATAGGAGCTTAATGGACCTTGATACCATCATTGAAACACTCTTTAAATCAAAAGTCAAACTACAGTTGACTTTTCCTGATTGAAAACCCTAATCGGGTGTCTTGAACTGCACTGTTTTCAATTCCCGGGTGACAACCTCAAATTGGATTCATACTTGATCCAATGGAGTACATTTGATGATGTGGAGACTCAATTCAGGGAGAACCAATCCAAAACGTTGACTGATTAACCCTTGAAGCCTCGATTTCGGCTGTACAAAACCCTGATTCATGTATCTTGACAAAGACAAACTTGAAATAGGTTAAGGTTAGATAATTCAATGAATATGATCCTAAACTGATGATGAGGATCTAAGGGGTCAAATTTTGGGCTGCAACAGTTGCCCCTATTTAAATATCTTCACTAGATGGTAATGAGAGATGACAATTCTCATAGAATCGCAGTGAAAGGTATTTAAATATAGCAAACCAGACGAATGCAAATATGCCATGAATCTAAATGATGTTTTATGATGCTTGAATGCAAGACGTATGCAGACACACGAGCAAGAATAAAAGAACGGCAAAACGACGAGTAACCACTCACGAGGACCCAACACACTGGGAAAGATTCCAAGCGAAGTAAGCAAGATAGTTCATACATGACTAAAGATGCTTGCTCAAGGAAATCTTTCACGCAGGGGACACAAATTCCACCAGGGAAGACACATCTTCATTGGGGAAAGGAGATACGAACCTCACTGGGGATAACCAGATGAGGAAGCCCACCGGGGAAGATGGCAATTCTGCACTGGGGAAACGAAAGAAAAGAAATGCAAACCACACTGGGGAAGAAACCCACTGGGGAAAACTTTGCTGGGGAACAAAATCACTGGGGTAGGGATGGCAAACAAACCCAGGCCCGCCCACACCCGCCCGGGCCCACCCCGAAATTAACGGGGGAAATCCGATTTAATTGGGTGCGGGTGCGGGTGCGGGTGAAACCCGGTTCTTAACTACGGGTGCGGGTGCGGGTGCGGGTAGACACTAAGACCCGCCCGCACCCGCCCCCGCCCCGCCCCAAATAATATATTTTATTTTGATTTCCTTATTTTATTTATTTTAATATTTATTTATTAATTATACTTTTAATTAAGTTATTAATATTCTTATTGTAATTAAAATAATAAAATTAGTCAAGTTAATATTCATTTATTAATTAAAATTTTAATTAAATAATTTATTAATTTATTAAAATAATCAATTTTTTAATTAAATTACTAATTTTTATTATAATTAAAAAAAATATAATTTTTTGCGGGTGGGGGCGGGGCGGGTGCGGGTGCACCCGTTTTCTACTAGGGGCGGGTCTGGGTGGTAAATTTTCACCCCCGATTGAATTTGGGGGCGGGGGCGGGTCTGTTACATGGAGGCGGGTGCGGGTGCGGGTATAGTTAAACCCGCCCCCGACCCGCCCCGTTGCCATTCCTACACTGGGGAAGCAAAGCTTTACCGGGGAAAAGACGGAATGAAGACACGAATCTCACTGGGGATAACCAGATGAGATAATTTCCTATAACGAAGAGTTCAAACGGGATCTTCAGGAAAATGTTAGAAACAAGACCGGGCGTGCCGGGGAAGTTAGTATCCACTAATTCTCCGAGACTTGACTGGAAAAGTAAAAGCTTCAACTGGGGAGACTGGTGACGACCAGAACAACAAACCGCTTCAAACAGTGCTAGTTTCCACTAGACTTACTGGGGAGGATGGTGATGACCAATCCAAAGTTCGGTTTCCAAAAGGTGCTAAATACCATTAGACTTCCTGGGGATATGGTGACAACCAAAACGAAGTTCCAATCTCAATTGGGAATTTCCAAACAATATTGATAAAATACAGGATTTCGGCTAGGATAATGGGTAACAACCGACTAGTAACGATTAGCTTTCAAGCAATGCCAGTAACTACTGGACTTAGAGGGGACTGGTGATAACCAAATCAGGATGTACCAATAACAATTGATAATGGATAATTCTAGTAACCACTAGACTTAATCGGAGAAATTGGTAACGACCGAGTCCAAGGAGACCAATGACCATTGGATTTTCAAAGAGTTTGGTAACGACCAGACCAAAGTGATAATAATAATCTGCTTTAAGCGGTGCCAATAACTATTGGACTTAGACCAATTGGTGACGACCAAATCCAGGGGTATACCAATAACAACTGGTACTAGATACTGCTAGTGAAAACTATATTTTCTAAACAATGCTAGTGACCTACTAGACTTAGAAAGATTGGTAATAACCGAATCAAAAGGTACCAATAACCATTGGATTTGGAGGCGACACTAGTAACTACTAGGCTCAGAAAGATCGGTAATAACCAAATTAAAAGATACCAATAACAACTAGTTCCAGGCGATGCCAATAATTATTGGACTTTTAAGGAATTTTGGTGACGACCAACTCAAGTACCAATGACCATTGGTTTTAGAAGGCAATACTAGTAACCACTAGATTTTAGCAAAGATTGGTAAAAACCGAATCAAACAGACTCCAATAACGATTGGTTGGCTTTATAACAGAATCAGTGACGACTGGGTTCGGGACATTGTTGGTGACGACCAAATCAAGATACCGAACATAAATGGTTCTAAACAGGTGCTAGTGACTACTAGTCTTTCAAAGATTATTGGTGATAACCAGATCAAAGATGAATATTGGTAACAACCGCCCATTTGTGTAAATTGGATATTGCTAGTCACCACTGGCTTCCCAGAGAAGTTAGGAAACCCCAGGATGTCAACTTCGAAGCGAAATTCGTTGTAAAGGATCAAAGATAAAGGTAACGACCAAAGGATCTCAAAAGCAACAGCCAGACAATAGAGACCAAAACCAAAATGCAACCAAATGCGTATGCTGGTATGATGTTGTATGTAAAATGCAGACCGACCCGCAGGAACAAAGGAAATCAAAACAAGGAAAACACAAAGAGGACTCGTCACGCTGAGTCTCAATGCTTCAGGTCAGGCGACACTTCCTTTTTTTGGCATAGATAACGATCTTTTTGCAAAGGAGAAGTCTTGGCTTAAGAGCCGGAATTGCTGTCGGACGCATCTAGTTTGGTCAAGGGTGACAACAAACTTTCATAACTTTGAGAACTGCATGATGTTACCAGATTTCCTCTAGAGTTCTTCAATCATTTTGTCAAATTGTGTTTTCTTTTTAAAACAAGACTTAAGTTTTCAAAACACTTTGCTTTTTGAAAATTCTTATTAATGAATAAGTGAAATTGCATAACAAAAATAGAAGATCATAACACTGATTGGCCAAAAATCTGATTTTATTGATAGACAAGAACTTTACAAAGGGCAAAGCCTCGGAAACTTTATACATTTGAAAAAATGGCAAACAGAAAAGGTTACAGAATCCCATAATAATCTGGTCCTTTTAACTGTTAGTTCACTTGCTTTGCTGCTTCTGACGAGAATGACAGACATTGATCTTTCTTTTAACACCTTGTGCAAGGCTTTGCCCCGGCGTTCGTCAGCTTTCAATTATTGGGCTTTCATTCTTGTTGAAGCAACAAAATCTCCTTTCTAGGTCTTCTGTTTTAGGCATAGTACTTTCTCACTGCATCTGAGTTGATGGGATACTTGAGTTGTTTGCCATCCATGGTCTCAAGAGTTAGAGACCCTCTAGAGAAGACAATTTTTACAACGAAGGGGCCATCGTAGTTGGGCATCCACTTGCCGCGCATATCCTTTTGAGTTGGTAGGATTTTTCTAAGCACAAGCTCTCCTTCCCTATACTCTTTGGGATGAACCTTCTTGTTGAATGCTCTTATCATTCTTTGTTGATAGTCTGACTATGACACATGACCGTCATTCTTTTCTCGTCAACGAGGTTCAATGAGTCGAACCTTTCTTTTATCCATTCTTATTCATCGAGCTTTGCTTCCGTCAAGATCTTTAAAGAAGGTATTTTGACTTCGATGGGTAGCACAACATTCATCCCGTATACGAAGGAAAAGGGAGTTGCCCTTGTCGAAGTTCGCACTGATGTTCGATATCCATGCAAAGCAAATGGTAACATCTCGTGCCAATCCTTATAGGTTATGACCATCTTCTGCACTATTTTCTTGATATTTTTGTTGGCAGCCTCAACTGCGTCATTCATCTTGGGTCTGTAAGGAGACGAATTGTGATGTTTGATCTTGAAATCGTCACAGAGTTCCTTCATCGTTTTGTTGTTTAGATTCGACCCATTGTCAGTAATGATTTGGTTAGGAATACCGTATCGACAGATAATTTCCTTTTTGATGAAGCGAGCAACCACTTGTTTTGTCACGTTCGCATACAATGTTGCTTCCACCCATTTGGTGAAGTAATCGATTGCAACTAGGATGAAGCGATGACCGTTGGAAGCTTTTGTCTCTATCGCCCCAATCATATCTATGCCCCACATTGCAAAAGGCCATGGTGATGTCATCACATTGAGAGGATGCGGAGGTACATGTACTTTGTCGGCATAGACTTGGCATTTTTGGCACTTTCGAGCGAAAAGTATGCAGTCCGTCTCCAAAGTTAACCAAAAGTAGCTTGCTCTCAAAATTTTCTTAGCCATAGCATGGCCGTTGGCATGAGTGCCGAATGTTCCCTCATGTACTTCAATCATTATGAGATTCACCTCTCTTTCGTCGACACATCGGAGTAGAACCATGTCATGGTTTCTTTTGTACAAGGTACTATTGCTGATGAAGAATTTAGCCGACAATTTGCGTATAGCTCTTTTGTCAATTCTGGATGCGTCAGCTGGATATTCTTGATTTTGAAGAAAGTTCTTGATGTCATGGAACCACAGTTTCTCATCAGTTTCTTCATCTATTGTCATGATATATGCAGGTACTGTCCTTCTTTCAATGCGGATCAGAGGTGCCTCGTTAACAAACTGGACCTTCCACATCGATGCCATCATGGCTAATGCATCAGCAATGTGATTTTCCGCTCTCGATACATGCTTGAAGGTAATTTCATCAAAATATTCAGCCATCTCCAAGATATGAGTTTTGTAAGGGATCAACTTTTCATCCCTGGTTTCCCATTCTCCTTTGAGTTGGTAGATCACTAAAGCAGAATCACCGATCACTTCCAAGATTTTGATGTGAAGATCGATAGAAGCTTCCAACCCTAAGATGCAGGCTTCATACTCGGCTATGTTGTTCGTACACGAGAAACAAAGTCGGGTTGTGACGGAAGTATACCCTCCAGTTGGATTTTTCAGAACAGCTCCGACACCATGTCCATTCTTGTTTGATGCTCCATCGAACATCATTTCCCAGCGGGATCCAGGCTCGGGACCTTCTTCTGGACCAGGCTCTGGTTTTGTGCGTTGAATATACATCACATCTTCATCAGGAAAATCAAACTTGAGTGGTTGATAATCCTCCATGGGGTGCTCTGCGAGGTGTTCTGACAAGACACTTCCTTTCATAGATTTTTGAGCAACATATTGAATATCATCCTCTGATAAGAGCATATGCCATCTGGCCAGTCTTCCTATTTGAGCTGGCTTTTCGAAGATGTACTTGATGGGGTCCATCTTAGAAATCAACATTATGGTATGATAGATCATGTACTGTCTCAGACGCTTAGCGGTCCATGCTAAGGCACAACAGGCTCTTTCTAGGGGAGAGTAACGACTCTCGCAATCGGTGAACTTCTTGCTCAGATAGTAGATTGCGTGTTCTTTCTTTCCTGACTCATCAGTCTGGCCTAAGACACAGCCCATCGAATCTTCTAGTACTGTCATATACATGAACAAAGGTCTTCCCGGCACAGGAGGAATCAACATGGGAGGCTCTTGTAAATACTGTTTGATTTTCTCAAATGCGGCCTGGCAGTTTTCATTCCATACCACTGTTTGATCTTTTCGTAACAACTTGAAGATCGGCGTGCAAGTAGGGGTTAGATTGTAGATGAATCTGGAGATGTAATTCAGACGTCCGAGGAAGCCTCTAACTTATTTCTCTGTTTTAGGAGCAGGCATCTCCTGGATTGCTTTAACTTTGTCGGGATCTACTTCAATTCCTCGTTGACTAATGATGAAACCAAGTAACTTGCCTGAACGAACCCCAAAGGTGCACTTTGCTGGATTTAACCTCAGTTGATGCTTTCAGAGTCTCTCAAATAGCTTCAACAGATGATCTAAGTGGTCTTCTTCACTTTGGGATTTTGCGATCATATCATCCACGTATACTTCGATTTCTTTGTGCATCATATCATGAAAGAGTGTGACCATGGCTCTCTGATACGTTGCCCCTGCGTTCTTCAAATCGAAAGGCATGACCTTATAATAATAGGGGCCCCAGGGTGTGATGAAGGTTGTCTTCTCCATGTCAGCTGGATCCATTTTTATCTGATTATAACCAGAAAATCAGTCCATGAATGAGAATACTGTGAAGCTTGCTGTATTATCCACCAAAGTGTCAATATGTGGTAGAGGGAAATCGTCCTTCGGACTTGCTTTGTTTAAATCCCTGTAATCGACGCACATCCTGACCTTGCCATCCTTCTTTGGGACTGGTACAATGTTTGCCACCCATTCTGGATATTTGGATACCGCTAAAAAGCCTGCATCAATTTGTTTCTTGACTTCGTCTCGGATTTTAAGAGCCATGTCTGGTCTTGACCTGCGAAGCTTTGTTTGACCGGAGTACACTCTGGTTTCAGGGGGAGCTTGTGCATAACAATGTCGGTATCCAACCCTGGCATGTCCTGATAAGACCAAGCAAATATGTCGATATAATCTCTGAGGAGCGTTATCAACTTTCTTTTGACCTCTGGCCTCAATGATGCCCCAATCTTAATTTCTCTTTTCTTCTTCTTATGATCCCAAGTTGATGACCTCAGTCTTCTCTTTGTATGGTTGGAGATACACATCTTCGTACTTAGCCATTCTCTTTAAATCTTCTGGGACTTCTAACTCTTCATCATTCTCTTCTTCAGCTTGAAAGACAAATGAACCATTAGTAGAAGGAACCGAAGGATCATAGGATTCTGTGGTGGATGAAGGTATTCTGCATGTTTTTATTTTTGGGAACAATTAGACACACACACACAGACATGCAGATGAAGGGTTGTTTTTTTTTTTCAAAAAGATTGCCATTTTTCCTTTTAACAAAAAGAGTGAAAATGATGCACAAAATAATAAACAAGAGTTTTAACAAAAACACTTTTTTATTAATGATTTTCAAATTGCAAAGTGGCCCAATACAAAATAATTCGCAGGCCTTGGGCAAGACCAGGAATTTTAAAGAAAACACAAAGCTAACAAGCAGAGTGAATTACTCTAAAGGTAAAAGACGGGAATTTCCACAGCTTCCCAGTTGTGCAAAGCTGCTCCTCCCCGAATTATCAAATGATCTAGATTACAATCCTCATCTTCAGCAATGATGGCGTTGATTTGTATTCCGCCACTGATAAATATTTCCTTCAAAGACTTCTTCTTCATGGTGCTTTCCTCTGGCTCGTCTCCTAGAGTTGGTTTGTAACCCAACCCTTGTCGATCATTTTTGGCCCGAGCGTTGACTTCGATGATCTCCCCCCATCCCAATGGGATTCTAGCTTTCAGTGCTGCCTTGATACTCTGAACAGAGGTGAATGATGGCCCGCGAGTTATATCTGATTCGTCGACTAGAACAACGTGAGCTATTTCTAGCGCTTGAAAGGCTATCTCAAGGGAATCTTCGTCAGCTTCAATATACCGAAATGAGGACAAGTTGCTTACCATTAAATCCTCTTCTCCATGAACAATGACCAACTGGTCATCCACAACAAACTTCATCTTCTGGTGGAGAGTAGAAGTAACAGCGCCAGCTGCATGGATCTATGGTCTTCCCAGTAAACAACTGTAGACCGAATTAATATCCATCACCTGAAAGGTGACTTCAAAGATTTATGGTTCGATCATGATAGGAAGATCAACCTCCCCTATCACAGATCTCCTAAATCCATCAAATGCCTTCACTATAAGAGAAGTCGGCCTCATGGTAGCACCTTGATAAGTCAGCTTGGCTAGTGTCCTCTTCGGCATCACGTTGAGCACTGATCCCGTGTCAACAATAACCCTGGACATTGTATCTTCTTCACATTTGATCGACACATGTAGAGCACGATTTTGCTTACGTTTCTCAGTTGTCAGATCGTTTTCGTCAAAGCTTAGCGTGTTGCAGGCCGTGATGGTTGCTACAATGGAGTCAAATTGCCCCACTGTAATATATTTGGTAACATGGGCTTGTGTCAAGATTTTGAGCAAAACCTGGCGATGCGCCGGAGAGCTTAAGAGTAAGGCCATGACCGAGATCTTAGATGGTGTTTGACTTAGTTGGTCCACCACCCTGTAATCACTTCGTCTGATGATTCTCAGGAACTCTTCTTCATCATTCTTGAGGCTTTCTTTTCCTTTAACCAAAGGTTCTTTAGTGACGACTGCCCCTGGAATGGGTTTCTGGGGAACAGCAGATTTTGGAATAGAAATTGCTGGTGGAGGAGCTACAATGTATGTCCGAGGTTGGTATATACGACCACTCCGGGTCATCTTGCTTCCACCGGAAATGTTAGCCACATTTGCTGGCTTCCTTTCTTTGAAGATTCCCTTGCACCATGAGTAGTCCTGCTTTGGTGTCACAACCCTTGGGTGAGGTTTGGGTCCTCCCCTTGGTTCAAACCTGGCTTGCCCCCTCCCTAATTTCAGGGGTTCATCGTCGCGGAATACCGGCCAGACGTTCTTGTAGTTGTTGTTGTTGTTATTATTTCTGAACACAGCTCTTTTGTTGGGCTCTTCTGGCATGTTAAACACAGGTTCGATGACTGCCACATCTTCCCTTTTTTTCCTATGAGCGATCTCTATCATCCCTTGTTCGATCATTGCTCGAATGTCTTTTTTCACAATGTCACAACCTTCGGGGTTCAACATGCATTGTTCGTAGTTTTCGTGAGATGCCTTAAATGCCCATGCTTGAGCGAGACGTTTGTGTAGGTCTGCCAATGGCACTTTGATCTCACCAATAGTGGTAACTTTCTTATCTTCTGACCCCTCACCTTCTTCAGTAATGGCATTGACTCCACCATGATTTGGCAGAGGGTTGTTCTTTACGTTTGGATGATTATCTTCAAAGGACAAAATTCTTTTTTCAATCAATTCTCGAACGAGGTGCTGAAGTGCGAAGCAACCTTCAAGATCATGGCCTGGAGCATTCTCATGAAATAAGCAGCGAGCGTTGGCATTGTAGTAGAATGGGAGTGGATTAGGTGGAACACCTAATTTTCTTGTTTTGACCAACCCTCTTTCTATCAACATGAGGAACAGATCGGTGTAACTCATGGGAATAGGCTGTATTTTTGGCCTATTTGCCTGGTAATTCGCCCTTGGGGCCCTGTTTTGAGGCTGCCGACCTTGCGGCTGATGGTATTGTTGTTGATTGTTGGAGTGATATTGTTGCTGATTGCCGGAATGATACTGGTGCTGATTATTGGATGCCCCAGGCTGGGGACCCTGTTGTGATGATTGCTGAAAAACTAGAGTCACAGCTGCTATATATGATGATGGACGGTATTGCTGGCGATGGCTTCTGGAATTTTGCACCTTTTTCCCATATTTGATTGCACTTACATCCCCCTCTTTCTTTTTGTGGAAATTGCTGACCGGTTTCTTTGCTGTACTGGTGCTTGAATTAATATTTGGGGTAGCCACTTTTTCACTCTTTAAACCAACTTTAACTTTGACCCCTACTGCCACAATATCAGAGAAGTTGGTTGTGACGCTGCTGATTAGTCGTTCATGGAATTCCGGCCTGACCGTATCTACGAACCAGTCTACCAATTCCTTTTCAGTAAGGGGGGGGGGGGGGAGGGGGGTTCTACTTGAGAAGCGGTTCCGCGCCATCTTTGTGCGTACTCTTTAAAGGTTTTAGTATTCTTCTGTGTCATGCTGAGAAGCTGACGACGGTCGGGAGCTAAGTCCATGTTGTACTTGTACTGCTGAATAAAAGCATCTGAAAGATCTTGGAAACCATGGATCTTTGCTTGATCCAAGCTGAGATACCATTTAGCCGAAGCTCCTTTGAGACTGTCCTGAAAACAGTGCACCAACAGCTTGTCATTTTCAATATGCGGAGCCATCCGCCTGTAGTACATGATTAGGTGCACCTTGGGACAAGTAGTCCCCTCATATTTGTCGAACACTGGCATTTTGAATTTTTGGGGAAATACCAAACCAGACACCAGACATAGGTCTTTGGCATCAGACCCAAAAACATGGCTTCCTTCGATGGCCTTCATCCTCTTAGCCATAATGTCCATCTCTACCCTCAGCTTTTCGTGTTTTTCATCTTCGACTTCAGAACCGTCAGGTATGTCAAAGATCGGTTGTTGATTGTTGAAGATAGGTCGCACTGTAGTGGGTCCACCCGCCTGAGTGAAAATAGGATTCTTGATTGTTGAATCAAACAGTGGATTAAGACTTGAAGATTGCATATTGTTGAATGGTGGCACAAAATCCCGAGACATGCCATAGGGAAACTCTACAGTGGTAACTGGAGCTACTGTGACGTTGGCTGCTACCGTGGTGAATTTGGAAATTACCGTAGACTGTGTGTCCATTTTTTCCTTGATTATATTGAGAACTTCCATAATCTGGCTGACGTCACCCTTGATTCCTTCAATGTCGTTGTCTATCTGATCGAACCTCTGTTCGTTATCTTCCATCTTCTTCTGAGCTATGGATCGAGTGTTGTATCTGCGAGTATCCAGCGTGACTCCTTCTCTCTTTTCTGAACAAGAACAAAGGATGAGCTGCGGAACCCAGCTGCAAGACCAATGCAGGATGAAATGCGAATGCAAATGTAAATGTAGATGCATAAACCATTCAAGGAAAAACAAATTTTGTTTACAAACAAAAAAGTTGGAACAACATGTAACGACATGCTTAAAAAGCGTTTTTCATTGATAGCTGGAAAGTCTATTACAATAGATGGCCCTTGCTTAAAAGCAAGACCTTTCTTACAAGAAGTGAAAGTAAATGCAACATTAGGATTACAATCCTTTTAGGGAAAGCAGGGAAATGGTGAAACAACGATCATTCTAACAAGATGATCCTTCTCCTTCTTGGGCTTCAACATGAGCTTGGTCCTGGCGGATGATTTCCCACAGGTCTTCATTCTCTCGTTGCACTTTGATCAAAGCGTATTTCAGCTCTTCCCTAGTTGTGGGGACCTCAGGTTCCATAGTTATCTCATAATCATGAGTATAGAACATGGTCAAGGCAATTTCTTTCGACCATAGCAAATACCCTATGGAAGTTAAACAACTTGCTTTCTCCATTGGAGTTATGCCCAAGAGGTGAGGATCTCTTTGAGCATATTCAGCACGGGCTTCCAGTTCAGGGTTGCGACTAGTTTCGCAGAAGCAAGGTCTCAACAGTTCCGGTTCGGGCTCTGACCCAGTGGGATACCCATATTGACGCTGGGCAAGAACAGGATTGTAGGTGATAACCCCCTTCGTCCCAATGAGAGGCACATTGGGGGACTCTCCATAACTAGGGATCATGACTAGATCACCAAGGCTGATGTCATACTGTTGCACCCCAAAATTTGACCAACATTTCTTTACCTAGCTTTTGTTTCATTTCATTCACATTAGCATTATCATTTGCATTTCATTGACATGTATGCAGGAGATCAAGAGGTACGACTACCAATCAAGAGCTACACAAGACTATAAAGCTAGCCAAGAAGGTTATTCAAGTGTTCAAGGGTTGATATCCTTGTCAGAGAAGTCAAAATATCCTCAGAGAGAGTGGTTGAAACCAAGAGTGTGTGCCTCCTAACTTGAGAGTTGTGGAAAGACCTCAGATGATTCTGAAGCCAAGAATGTGGACTTGAAGCCTTGAGAGAGCTTATGGGATGTCTTGAAAGCCATCATAAGGCCTAGACAGGTCATTGTGCAAGATTAAGAAGGCTCAGCCATGAGTGGTGCAGTTAGGGTTTGACTGGGTCAACCCTAAGTCAACTGATGATTTGGAGAAGGTTGAGACCTAATCCAAGAGCCATGTGATCATGGATTGATGCATTGAGATGTTATAAGGATGATTCCAAGGTCAACTCATCATGATTGAAGAGTTTGAGAAGTTTCAAGCTAGGGTTTCTAAGGCTTGACAGTGCAAAATCCCCTAGTTTGACCCCTATCTTCAAGGCAGTTTAGCTCAAGATTTGATTGCCATCTCATCTTTCCCCCAACATGAATGTTGTAGAGCTTGTTCTTAGCTTTAATTTTAGTACTAGAAGTCCTTGATAGGATTTGTAGAACTCAAGTTATGACTTTGACAAGTTACAGGTCATCTGAGGTATGTGAATCTGGGGCCTTGAAAGTTACCCAACTTGCATCAAGCTTTTTCCCAAGAAGGATGATTCCTATGAACTTTTGGTCAACATGAATGGTGTTCCTTATCTTCTTATATTTCTAGAGAGTACTAGAAGTCCTTGATAGGATTTATAGAACTCAAGTTATGGCTTTGACAAGTCAAGGGCATTTTGGTCATTTGGAGATTACAGGTCATTTCAAGCATAAGGCCATAATTCCTATTTCCAAGCTTCAAATGGAAAAATATTCAACATCAAACTTGTTCAAAATGATGTTTTAAGGCTAGTAAGGAGGTCATGAGATGATGGAAATGCTTGTAGCTCAAAGTTGCAAAAATGACCTAAAATAAGGGCATAAGTTAAATAAACCAAAGTTGGAAATTGAAATTTTCAACCTACACATCCAAAACATGGCATGTAATATATCATTTTGACTCTAGAAAACATTTTAAGAACATTGGTTTAGCCAC
The DNA here is from genome assembly GCA_963859935.3 of Lathyrus sativus. NCBI lineage: Eukaryota > Viridiplantae > Streptophyta > Magnoliopsida > Fabales > Fabaceae > Lathyrus > Lathyrus sativus. The sequence continues at coordinate 105,691,199 of OZ012737.1, forward strand.
ATTTTTGAGTTGAGATTCAATTTGTGGACTTGCTTTGAAAAGCACTTGCTTGCATATTAAGTAACATGTGCATAACTCAAAATCAAGGCATGAGCAAGGTCCTTGGCAAGCCAAAATCTTCCAAAATGTCACTAGGGGAGAAATTGAAAGAGATTGGGATGGGTTCCAAGCTGCAAACAGAATTGGGCATAGCATGAGATGTGTTTGAAAATCTCATGACATGAGAAGTGGAAACTCTCATTGGAAGGATCTAGAGGGTTCTAGATCATCCAAACTTCATCTATATATTGAGCAGAGATGATCCATTGAAGAGGTTGGTGATGATTGAAGGAGAGAGCATAGATTGAGATTGAGTTTACATAGCTTGCAAGTGAATTCTGTTTCACCAAATTCCTCAATTTCCATCCATTTTCTTGATTGAAACTTCTTCCATGGATGTCAAGGAGTGATTCCAGATCATTTTCAAGAGGAATTTGTGGCTGAATAGTGTATGAGCAAGTGATTTTCAGAACCTACAACTCACCATCGGGTTTCAAGATTTAAGCACTTTCAACTGGTTCTTTTACATACAGAAGCAAGGAGGAGGTTCATTGATCGTGTCTGCAAGATTGTAGAGCTTGAATTGGAGGTTTCGTGCATCTGTTCATCCAAGGTTTTCAGGTTGGTAACTTTCTTCCTATAGCATGATTTAGGTAGAATTAAAGTGAATTAAGGTGTTAGATTTATTGTAGAATGGTGTAGGAAGGATTTCAGATAGTTAATTGGAGAGTTAGAGACAAATTAGGTGAATTGCCATTTTCGGTTGAGATTGGGATATGGTGAATCTTGAGGTTTCAGAGGAAACTAAGGGTACAATTGAGTTCGTGGCAAGATTTGGGATGAGTTTCATGTTTTGACCATTTGGATTGGAGGCCTCTAGAGAGAACTAGGGTTGAAGGTGATGACCGGAGCTCCACCGGTGGTGGCCGGAGCTGGGCGCGAAGCTCAGATGTTCAAAAGGTTGAAGACGATGTTTGCACCATTGGATGAGGGTTTGACTTGGACTGGGAGCATGATCCAATGGCCACGTTTTAATCTCAGCTGGTGAAGGAGTTCTGAAGGAAACACTGCGTTTCATTTATTTGTTGTGCTGGGCTTAATGAACTAGGCGCTATCCACACCCCCCTAATGGCCCAACCCATGATTTAAACTGAGTCTGATTGCTATTTACATCGTGCGCTTGTTTATTTTTATTTGATTTTCTTTTAATTTTCATTTTATCCATGGTTCTTGAAAAATTCATAATAAATTGAAAATTAATCCAATTAAACCCATTCTTTTTGCATTCTACTCATGATTGAGTCTAATATTTGTTAGAGAAAAAATATTTTCATTTCATGTATTTCTGATTTAATGGGAATTTTACATTTTTATTGATATTAAAATGATTATGTTTGATACATATTTTTGTGGAATTTAGTGTGATCTCTTGGTGTTGATTTTGAGCCTAATTTTTTGTGTGTGATTAGGTTAGACATATATGATCCCATAGAATTTTTCTCACATTTTTGTGATGAAAATAAGTGTGCTTTCTAGATTGATATTTAGATGCTTCCTTTTTAGGGTTTTAGGTTGATACCTTGTGATGTAGATTTTAGTTGTAGGTCTAATTTGATGATTTGATCTTTGAAATCAATATGGTAGAGTCATGATTGACATAGGTTCCCATAGATATTTTTGTAGGATTTTACAATTGATTTTAGTATTTTAGTTAGGACTAACTTTAGTACTAGGTTTTAGGTGATCCTAACTTACTAATTCAACTAGTTTAGCTTCCTTAATCCCCTTAGATTAGGGTTTGTGCTTTGTTTGCCTTTGGTTGAGATTGAATACAAGTTGAAGACAAGAGGAGGATGCTTGAAGTTGCTTGGAGCTCTGGGAGTTGCTTGTGCCTAAAGGTGTCTGATGAAGATTAGGAGATAGGACACAGGAAGAGCCTTGTAGTTAGAATGATTTCTTTCACAAACATGGAAAGCATCTTGTGCTTCCATTCCTCCCAATGACTAAAAGTCCTCCTCAGATATTCACATCCCTCCTTTGGAAGGATGAGTGGCTTTATCTGGGAAGTAGAACTTTGAGGGAACCGGTCTCTCATAATGATGAACCCTTACAGGCTTCCTTTGGTTGTCAGTAAGCTGTTTATTATTTCCCCTCATCTTGTTAAATCAATTGGCTTCTGGGTTGAGTATCTTGAAAGATGTTGGACTTGAGTTTGAAGATGAGAACTTCATTGAAGAGTGTGAAAGAGGATGATTCCTTGAGCATTGCCATTGCAGCTGAAGCTTGAAGGGCAAGAAGAACAAGTTGATATTTGAAGACCCAATTGAGATTGCATGAAGAGCTGAGGCTTGAAAAAGAATTGAAGGATGAAGTTGACACTTCTAGGTGATTGAAGATTACTCTGAGAAGCTGAAGCTTATAGATGAAGAATACCAAGTTGATATTGGTAAAGCAAAGAGAGCTGAAGCTTGAAGACTAAGTTGATACTTATGAAGAAAACCCAATGGAATGGAATGAAGAGCTGAAGCTTGAAGAAGGAGGATAAGTTGAAACTTATGTTGATGGGTTGAAACCTGGAGAAGCAAGTTGATACTGGCCAGTGAAGCTGATAGCCTTGAAGGGTGGTTGAAGTCTGAAGACTGGGTTGATGTTAGAAGAGTTGAAGCTTGAATTGAGAGGAAGTTGTTGATCTGTTTCTTTCTTGTCTGTTTTCTTTTCTGTGCTGATGTGCCTTGTTTGACTTGCTTGATGCATTAGAATAAGTCCATATCTAGACTGACCTTAAATTAGGAGCATGATTTCACTAGAGGTTGAGTTGCTCCCTCTGCTTGTATTTTTACTGTATGGCTTTGCTTGCGGGTATTCGGTAGAGCCCAACTCCCTTGCCCATGTGGTTTATTTTGCTTGATAGCATTTTATTTTCTTCTGTATGATTACAGTTTATTATATTCTGCTTGATAGCATGTTATCTTTCTGTATGATTACTGTTATTCATTCTGGCTTGAGGTTGAGATGAGCTTGTGGAGGCTGCTGCCCCACACACATTTCCTCCCTCACTTGCATGGCATGCATTTTACAGTCGCTTATCTGTTTACTGTTTAAGCTGATGCTTTATCTGTTTCTGTTTATCATTGACATGATCCCCTAGGACTCTCACTTCCTTTGATAAGGAAGTGATGATAGAACTTTAGGTTGAAACCTATGCATGATAACTTCTAGGAGTTCCCTATTTCAAACCTCAACCATAGGATGAATCCTTGGCATGACAACAGTAGGACTTGATAGTCTCCCTTTAGTTGAACCCTTTTCTTCTCATCCCAAAAAAACTTAAGATACAGTAATCATGAATGATTTCTTTCGTACGTTACGAGCCTTAAGCTATCTGAGAAAGGATTGTTGGAGAGCTTCTTTTCAACAGTCTGGATGTTTAGTATGGCACCCTTTGGGTGACATGCGACGCATTCACTCTCAGGTCATAGTCTCTAGTGCGATTGAAATTGCAAACACAGTAAAAAACACTTGTTTCGTAAAAGACAGAAAACAAACTTCAAACCTTTTTGCCCCGTGGGCCCATAATTCAAAGGAATCTTTTATGAAGAAAAGAGTGTCGTTAAACTTCAGCGCCAACGCAAACAGGCTTTGTCCCTAACTACTGGAACTGCTGTTTAACCCTACTCGATAAAACAGATGAATCTGAACCCTCATAATCCGTAGTATCCCGAACTACGTAAGCTCTGATCTCTCATACCTGTTGAGAGTACGTAGGCACAATACTAATGTATTGGCGAGCTACCTTCCCCGTAACCAGTAGGTCGAACTACGTTGACTCTGATTTCTCATTCTCTGATGAGAATACGTAGGCATAAAGCGCGACGCTTTGCCGAGTCATTTTCTTTTCTGTTTAAGCCAGCCTTGATAGGTAGATAGATAAACCAACTCGTCCAGTAAACACAACAAGCGTGGATCCCGTCGAGTACGACGGACGTGAGGGGTGCTAATACCTTCCCCTTGCGTAACCGACTCCCGAACCCAGACAATGGTTGCGATGACCTTGTCTTATACCTTTTCGTCAGGTTTTTCTGATCGTTTCCTTTCTCGTTCTGAGGGATAAATAACGAAAGGTGGCGACTCTTCTGTTTTGCCGGCACCTTATTTTCGCGGAAGCGACACATACCATGTGATGTCATAGTGCCTGAGAGTGATGAGTTTAGAAATCCATGCGCTTTTGTTGGGGAGCCTCCAAAGGATATGAGTCCTGGGTAGATGAGAGGTAAACCACCTGTCAAGCAGTCCGAGGCAGCATGAGAACTGCCCGAGATCGTACAAGATGAAGCGGTGGATGACTATATAAGTATCAGCTAGTATCTCGTTTACTGGATTTTTGATGATGAAGAGACAGATCGCCTCCTCACTGATGAAGTCATAACGGCTTGGGAAGAGATACAACCCATATATTAGAAATGCCAAAATTGCTTCAAAGATGTCCAGATTTCTATTTTCATAATGATATTCGGCCATCTCCATTAGAGGTCCCGCCTCCATTCCGTACCATCCTCCTTTCGCTTTCATTGGTGGTAAATCATCTTGCTTGATATGAAGGGCTTTAGCCAAATCTCTCCTCTTCGGTTTCCCATAAGGAAGTGTGAAAGTCCATGGAATCTTTAAATAGTCGGTGAACTCCTCTATGGTCGGGAGTAACTGAAAGTCTAGGAATACGAAGCAGTAGTAGGTTGTAGAGTAAAACTCAACCAAAGCTTACAGCATGGGCTCATTGACCTGAGCACTTATTAGTGGTAGGAGGTCTCCATATTTGGCAATGAAAGCAGCGGGGTTTCTGACAACTCTTGCCAACATCCTAAGACGGCCCAATCTCAAATCCTGGAAGGGGGACATGTCTCTTCTCACCATGTTGTTGTCTGCAAAAAGAAAAGTTTGAATTTCCTTGAATGGTTAGAAGAAATGCAAATGGTGTCATGGAACTCATATATTTACGAACATCAAAAGTCGTCATTTTATTGATCAACAAAATGGCTTACAAAATATTGTTTCCTCTTACAATAGTTTTAAACATAAACAACAGCTAAACGAATCCTAACAAGGTTCCCCTAGCAGCCTCAAGTTGAGCTTCTCGATTTTTCTTTCCATCTGAGCCTTCTTAAAAATGAGTTTGTCCACAATTAACTTCCACGGAGTAGACTGGGGATCATAAGGTTCTTCTTGTGCTTTCCTCTTCTTACAAGAGAGGACTTCTTCGTTTTTTAACTGGAGTTGTTTCTGGAGCTCCGCATTCTCTTCAACGACTACTTGATACTTGTGCTTCCAAGCTTCTTCAGTTTGTTGTGCTTTGACTAAAGCAATCTTCAACTTTTCTTCTTCAGACATGAAGATCAATGGGCGTTCTTCCTTCAAAGCCATAGGCTCTTGCTTAGGATAAGGCATCCTTAGTGTGATGGCTCTCTTTCGAACCCATTGGAGGTAAGGTTCCAAAGAGACACAGTTGAGTCTTCTAAGATCCTTTTTCCCTTTCTTGTGTAGATGCTTCCAAGCCTCTAGAATCTTTCCTTTTAGTTCTTGACTATCTTTTTCTTCTTTGAAGAAAATGTTTTCCACTTAAACACTATTGGGTTTATCCTTTAGAGGGTATCCCAATTGTTGGCGGGCGAGTATTGGATTATAACTGATTCCTCCATTAGCACTGAGAAGAGGTACATTGCCAAAATCCCCACAATTGTCAATGATCATTGTCCCATCATAGTCACGACTACACCAATCAATATCAGAGTGGGTGAGAGCCATGATCTTTTGTGACCACCATCCTTTCTTTGGATCCCAAAAAGCGTTGGCTTTGGGCAAGTGTGAAGTGAACCATTTGTATAACAAAGGAGCGCAACAAGTAATCATCCCTCCATTGTGAAAGTTCCTCAGATGAACAGAATGGTATGTATCTGCTAACAAGGTAGGCACAGGATTCTTCTTCAAGAAAATTTTAATGGCATTGAGGTCCACAAAATTCTCAAAGCTAGGGAACAAGAAGATGCCATAGATGAGTAAGGCAAGGATAGCCTTGAATGCATCCATGCTTAAATGATCCGCATAATACTGAGCTTTCTCAACCAAGAACTCTGCTTTTAACCCAAAAACTCCTCCTTTTGTAATCAGATTCTTTTTAATATCAACAAATCCCAAACGTGTGGCCTTGGCAATATCTTGTTCTTTAGGGTCCTCCTCCATGATCGGAAAAGGATACTTTTCAAGAATGGACAATCCAACCAACTTAGAATACTCCTCTAGTGTGGGCACTAGTTGATAACCGGGAAATGTGAAACAGTGGTAGAGCAAATCATAAAACTGGAGAAGAGTAGAAAGGAGTCCACCATCCATCTTTATCTTCAATAGTAACAACAACTTCCCATACCTGCTTTGAAATCCTTCTAGATCTGTCACTAAGGTGCTCAACCTTTTCAAGTCATCTAGGTTAAAACCCTTGTAAGTGTACTTCAAAGTTTTCTTCCTTTCACTATTCATAACGACCTCTGATGTTTACAAACAAAAAATGAGCATGAGTTCCATGAAACCATATGATGATATGATGTCATGAATGCAAAATGCACAAACACATGCAAATGCAAAGATCACACATATGCACACAACACAAGCTTAGGTTTAAAGACGAGCATGGGTCCGAGGTCTACCCATCCCTAAGAATTACACTATGGATTGATTTGTACCTGCCGAATGGGTTCTACAGAGTTCCCAGAGTCATCAACCCATCTTTCGAATATTATCAACTTCCCAAATCACTTGGTAATCGATAATATTCTCAAGAGAATCTCGTCTGAGTGTAGTATCACGTATCAACTATTTCGGAAATACTTCCTTATAGTCATCGCACTACGTCCTAATAAGGCCAAAGTGGGTTAAAATGTATTCTAAAAGTCCACAGTGTCATGGGCTCCTTCGTTGAAAGTAGCATTGTTTTCACGAATACACTGAGCGGTGGCTTCTCAAGTTAGCTTGGTCGGGAATCAACTCCCTATAAGCCTTCTCGAATATACCACCATCCTATCAAAAGTGCACTCGAGTCCGAGTATAGGACCGTCTCACTGTAACAGCCCAATTTTCAATAATTAATTATTTGTGTTAATTAATTGAGTTATTTGGATTATTCTAATTATTTGAATAATTAGATGATTGTTTAAATGGATTTATAGATGTTTGAGAGAGGGAATATATTGGATAGAAATAAAGGGAAAGATATATATATGAGGAAGTGGAAAAGAAAAGAAAGAAGGAAGAGAAAAGAAAGGGAAAGAAAGAGAAAGAAGAGAAAAGGAGGGGAAAAAGAGGAAACTTGGAGAATCATCAAGAACATCCTCTAGCTTCCGATTTATCAAGGTAAGGGTGTGGAATCTTACTATCTTAATCATTGTGTATGTGTGTTGGATTGTTTGGGTGTTTTTGGATATTTTCCATTTTAGGTCGAAATGAGTTTAATCGGTAGAAATTGAGTTTTATCGATTAGAATTTGAAATAGACGGTGTAGTATAGTCGAGTGATGAGTGGGTTGTGCTACTGGGGCTGATTTGGATTAAATCGGTTGGTTTTGTGAGGTTTGGGCTTTTGGACAACCATGGAAGTTCTGATCTCGCAGGTTCGCCAGGCGAATGGCAGCGAGGCTTCGCCAGGCGAAGCCCAACGAACGGTAGCGAATCAAGTCAGAACCAAACACCCTGTCTTCGCTGGCAAGTTCGCCAGGCGAATGAGAGTGGCGAAGGTTCGCCGGCGAGTGTGCTAGCGAGTAATTCCAGAATAGCTCCCAGTGGTCTTCGCTGGCAAGTTCGCCAGGCGAACGTTGCAGCGAAGGTTCGCCAATGGCTTCGCCAGGCGAAGGTTGGCGAATGGGACATCATTTGTTTTATTTTGATTGTTTCCATCCAATGTTGATGTCTTTGGTTTTAGCATGCAGCGAATAGCTTGTGTACGTTGTGCTGTGGGTAGCCGTATGGCGTGAATCCTAGATTATGAATTGATTGTGAATATGTGGCCTTTTGGCATATGTGATGCGTTGTTTAAATTAATTAAAAATGCATTATTGGATGGGATTGAGTTTGTTGCCGTTTGGCACGATAATTGTGAGTTATGAATGCGAATCTAGTATGAAACAATATGAGATGAATGATGAATATAGGGTAAATATATTTGCGAGTGTATATTGAACGTACGTGTTGATGCGTGACAAATGATGAATGATATATACATTGTGCAGGTATGATTACCATATGTGATATGTAATGAATGCATGAGTATGTTTGCAAACACGTATGCATGTTGTATCGGTTGATCCCGCGGAGGATCTGTAGAGACATCGTGTGCCCTTGTGGGGTGTGAGCGATGGTCTATAATTGATTAGGTCATTTTGCATGTGAAGCATCATAATTGCATACTTGTGTGTTTGATTCCTCGGAGAATCTACAGAACCTCGTGTGCCCTTATGGGGTGTGAGCGATGGTTATTTATTGATTCCTCAGAGAATCTGCAGAACCTCGTGTGCCCTTGTGGGGTGTGAGCGATGGTTATCTTTGGTTCTTCAATTGAACCTGCTGAATTGAGTCGGTACCGCATTTGCATCTGCATAGAGTCGTGAGTCGGTCTCTATGAGTTGCATGATTCATCTTTATATGATGCATTGGTGAAATAAACATGTATGTGTATGTTTATGTGAAAATGATGTGAATTATAGAAGCATGGTTGAATGTGCTTGGTTGTAGTGTATATGAGAAATTATGAATAATGCCAGAGGATATAATAGTATATATATATATATATATATATATATATATATATATATATATATATATATATATATATATATATATATATATATATATATATATATATATATATATATATATATATATATATATATATATATATATATATATATATATATATATATATATATATATATATATATATATATATATATATATATATATATATATATATATATATATATATATATATATATATATATATATATATATATATATATATATATATATATATATATATATATATATATATATATATATATATATATATATATATATATATATATATATATATATATATATATATATATATATATATATATATATATATATATATATATATATATATATATATATATATATATATATATATATATATATATATATATATATATATATATATATATATATATATATATATATATATATATATATATATATATATATATATATATATATACATACATACATGTTTTGCTTGGTAGATGTGAGAATAATGTAAATGTGAAAGATATTGACTATGAATTGATGATTAAGTATGATTGTGTATGTTTATATGATTGGCGGTAAATGAAACATAATGTATAAGTCTATGTGGATTAATTGTAATTGTGAATGTAAGCATGATAAAATGCTTGGTTTTATACATATATACATTATGATGTATGATAGTGGATTGTGAGGCATTGTAGTGAGAAACTGTGAAATATATATATTATGTACTTGTGCATTGATGTATGATTATGTGCATTGATTATTATGGTAATGTTTCTCACCCTTCTGCTGGAATGATGTCCTACATGACATCGTGCAGGTACCAAGGAGTAGTACTGGTAGTAGTTGCGAGGTCGCTGTTGGTGCAGCTATTAGTATTTAATAATGTTGGGTCAAGTCATGCTCTGGTTATGTAACACTGGGATCACGGGGTTTATGCCTTAGAGATATATTGTATATTCTAAGTTGTGTTTTAAATGTATTTGAAATATGTGATAATGGCCTCTGTGCCTAAGTGTTGATGATTATGTGATGAACATGAATTTTCTGTGAAGAGTTATGTAAACCAAATTGAATCCGCTGCTTCATGCAAGATGAAAATTTAATGGAATGACTATTTATTTCAATGTTACACGAGTATGACAGGTGAATGTTAAGATTTTGTAATTATGTGTGACACCCTTTGTGAAGGCATGTTAATTTACTCTGATTAAATATGTATTTTTCCGTGGGGATTAGAAGGGTGTTACACTCACCACTCAAAGCACCCAATTATCCAATAGTTAAACAAATATATTGACAAATATACATGTTAAGCAAATATTTACAAATATAGCATGCAACTTAAACAAAATAGGCTAAACCCTCAAGAATAAGTAAGTGTTCCCCAGTGAAGTCACCATTTCTGTTGCGGTGAGAATCGTGATACCAAGCTATTGATTAACTTGAATCGTAAATTCTTAGATTACAACCGGACTTTAATTTATCCAAAGGAAAGGTCTAAAGAAAGAAAAACCCTTTTCACATCCTAAACATCTGTAGTACTCTACATGAACCTTTTGTTTTTTTGCATGCTAAGTTTGATAAATGTTTGCTATGGGTTGGGATTAGGTAAAAGAATGTAGGTTAAAACCTAAGGATAATTTCTAAGTTTGCTCGCAAAGACATTGCATCCTCTGCCTACGTATCCTAACTAGGATAGAATCAGAGCAATCGTAGTTCACCTCACTAGGGTTTGAAGAACACTTGATTATGGTCAAGATTCAAAGGGGAACAAACATTACAATGCTTGTGTAGAGTTTAACAAAACTCTCTAGATCTATGTTATAACACTCAAGAGGGGAGTAAGTAGTCATTACTATGATTCTTACATAGAGTTCACAAACTCCATCCTAGGGTTCTAGTTGAAGAACACTCCTTGTGTAGGTAAGGCTTTCTAGACTTTAAGAAAAGTCTAATGGCTCATATGTTCTAACTTAACTAAGCTAGGGTTTAAGATGACTTCACAAAGTCAAAGGAGGGTAGTGAACTATCCATGACACAAGGGTCAATGGAGAGACTTTTCCTCTGGAAGGAGAGAGAGAGGCAACTTGGATGAGAAATAAAAAGTTCCACCACTTGGGGAAGAAATACTTAACAAAGCAAATGAACATGTAAGCAAGATGAATAAGATTACAATCAAGTAGGCATGTGTCGCTACTGCGAAAATCGGCGCCGTCTATGACAGAAGAGTCGCCACCGTGCGTTATTTATCCCAAAGAGGGAAAGGAAACGCTCAGAGTAAACCTAACGCAAAACGGGAAAGGAATGGTCATCGCAACCAAATCCTGGATTCGGGAGTCGATTACGCAAGGGGAAGGTATTAGCACCCCTCACGTCCGCCGTACTCGACGGGATCCACGCTTGTTTTCTAGTACGGATTGTTATTCTATCTACTCTATAGGTATGGGTTAAAAAGAAAAGAAAATGACTCGGCAAAGTATCGCACTTTATGCCTACGTATTCCCGTCTGGAACGAGAAATCAGAGTCAACGTAGTTCGCCTACCTACGGGAAAGGAGGGGAAGGTTGCTCGCTAGGATACGGCATCCTATGCCTACGTACTTTCATACAACATGAAAGATCAGAGCAAACGTAGTTCGGGCTACGGAAGACACAAGCTTGTTTGACTGTTTTTATTACCTTATGAAAGGGTTTTTCTTGATTAAGAGTCCAAGTGGACAAAAATGACACTTTGATGTTTGTTTTGAATCTTTTATGAAAGAAGTGTTTTTTAGTTTGTTTGCAATCTCTGACGCACTAGAGACTATGATTTGAGAGTGACTACGTCGTATGTCACCCTAAGGGTACCACACTAAGCAGTCAGATTACTGAAGAGTGACCCTCCAGCAACCTTTTCTCAAATAGCTTAAGGCTCGTAGCGTACGACCTCGATTAACCTTATTACTGTATTTTTGAGTTGTTTTGAGATAAGAAGAGAAAGAAGCTCTAAAAAGCCTAGTGGTTGAAAAGGAAATAAAAACTAACCTAATGTTGTCATGTATGAATAAGAACCCTAATGTCTGTCATAATTCCCTCCTGCACAGAGGAAATCAGAGATCCTAGGGGATAAACAGAAAAGTAAGCAAGCAAATATAGTAAAATGCATGCAATGCAGCAATACAACAGGCAAAGTGAAACAACATTCACTTCAAGCCTAGGGGGCAAGCTATACAAGCCAACAAACAATACATAAGACAAAACCCAAAGCAGAGGAGGCAGCCCAAACAGCAGCACCAAACTCCCACAGCAAACAGCACAAACAGCAGCTATGACAGCAACAAGTTGATTAAACAGCAGAAAGTTGATAGCAACAACCTTCATCTTCATGAATAGACCCCATCTTCAAGTTTCAAAAACTTTCAATTCAACAAGCACCAAGCTTCAACAAGCTCCCATCTTAAGCAAGCTCAACCCCAACCAGTAACCAGCTTCAGACAGCTCCTGACCTCACCCAGCTCCTAGCTTCAACAAGCAAACAAAACCCTAGCTCCAACAAGCAACCTCATCTTCCTTTACCAAGCTTCAACAAGCACCTCTAAGGTAGAATCATTCAACCAGACCAAGTTGAAATGTTAAGAAGCTCAATGACAACTAAGGGAAGTCACTGAGAACTTAACACTGTGAGAGACTAGCATCCTCAAAGTTATACTCACTTGGGCATACGACTCATCCCTCCTAAGGAGAGATGGAGCTTCCCAAGGAGGACTTTAAGTCATTGGATAGAATGGAGATGGACAAGATACTCCATGTTTGAAGAAACAAATAGAACTACTCTGATGCTCTTCCTAAAAAAACCCTAGTTCTCCTAAGCTCCTGACAAGCACTCCAACAGATGAGAGAATCTTCACATCCAAGCTCCTTCAAGCTCTCCAAAGCATCTTCAATTGGTATTCATGATCACCCAAGCACAAGAGCAACACCACCCTAGTCTAAGGGGAACTATTGAATTAAACTAGCCAAATTAGTTCATCAGAAACACCTAGAAGTTAGTCTTAAAACTAATTCTACTTAAAATACCAAAAGTGATTATAAAATCCTACAAAAATTACTAAGGTTTCCTAAAACCTCTTATGAACCTCTCATACAAAAACCAGGGGATTAACCATTCATTTGGACCTAAAACTATGCCCTAAACCTAAAGGTATCAACTTAAAACCCTAATTCTAAACCATCTAATGTCCAATGCTCAAACTAGCCTAAACTTCTCTCACAAAAATATGAGAAAATTACTATGGGTACATGCATATCTAAGCTATCTATCCCAAAAAGAATCAGCTCAAAATTCATCACCAATTATTCACAATAAAATCAGCAAAAACACATATCAAACAAATTAAAAATAAAACCAATTAAAATACAAAAAATGCAAATAAAATAAAAAATGCATGAATTAACTATTTTTTAATCCTATTAAATTATACATTTTTTAAGGAGTCAGGGAAAAAAATCTAGCTAAAAAAATGATTATTTCCTATTTATTATGAATTTTAGAAACAAAATGGATTAAAAATAAAAGAAAATCAAATAAAAGAAATTAAAATGCTGGAATAAATGGGAGCCATTAGATTAATTGACTGGTAAACACATCCAAAGCTCCAGAGCGTGTCCACGTGTGGTGATGACTGGCGTGCCACATCATTTAATGAAACGATGCGTTTCAATGGCTTGGAGGCAATCCTGAGTTTGAATCTGGATCGTGAGATGCACATACAAGGTCAATGGAAGAAGCTGATCCAAGGGCTAAGACCTCATCTCCTACCTCTAGCTCAGGCGAAGGTCACATTCTCAGGCGGTGGTCCACAGTGGAAACCACCATCTTCTCCGGTGAGATGGTGGTTGCAGGTGATCAGAAAACACAAACCAAATGTTGACCTTGACCAGAATTTTACAAGGATTCCAAATCTCCACTCCAAATCACTTAATTCTCACCACATTCCTCAATTCGAAGGCAAACAGAAATCGAACCAAGAATTGGATCAACACCAAATCAAAAAACAAAGCCACAAATCTCTTCCTCTTGTTGCACTGATCACTAATAGCTATCTAATTCAAGTCAAAACCTCAGGATTATGCATAACCGTCTTCAAATAGAAATGGTGTATCACATTTAATTGTCTCTAAACACTAAAATTCTTATCCAGAAACGATCCATGATCAACCTAGGTCCTAACCACATGCAAGATTCTACTTAATTCTTCCTAGATCAACATGAAATTTGAGAGTTACATACTTGCTGAATCTTGATCAACAGAGGTAGTTGTAGATCAATTCAACCTTTCAAACCTTCCAGACACGATCAATGATACACCATAGATCTTCTTCAACCTTCAATTTGGCCTGAATATGCTTGCAACTCAAAAACCGATTCTGACTTGGGAGCTTGTGAAAACCAACACAATTCTCCTCTTCAGCTCGAATACAACACCAACCCCTATCTGGATTCACTCTAGAGCTTAAATAGAAACTGTTTGTGGGCTTTTGGATCCAAATTGAAGCCCAAATTAACCAATCCAAAATTCTGTTATGGCACTTGTGAATCAATGGTGACAGTCACGATTTTGCACTCTCAGCTTGCTCTAAAAGGTTCCTTTCAACTGCAAATTGGTTTGTGAATGTGTTTGGATCAAGAGAGAGGCCTGAATTGCATTGGAACTGACTTTGGCAATGTGACTTGTAAATGAAGAAACAACTTTTCAAAGAAAGTCATGAAATTCAGCCTCAATTCAAAAATATGGAAATGTCATTGTGTTTAGAAGGCAATTTCTGGTCAAAATGACTACTCACATGACATATTTGGGACCTATAATTCAAAAATCCCAATTTCCCTCTTTTGAATCATTTGAAAAGCTTCCTTTTTAGGCCATTTTGCATCAATTCATGATATAAGCCAATTCAATCCACCATGATGACTTATCTGACCTAAAAAAATTATTCTAAGCACATTTCATGTTGAACAATTTTCCATTTGAAGAGTGGAAGATAGAGATTTTGGCACATGCTTGAAAATGACCTATAATTCAACTTTCCCAAAATACCCCTGGATTGACAAGATCATAACTTGAGTTCCACAAATATTCTTGAGGACTTCTAGTACTCAAATTAAAGCTAAGATCAAGAACTACAACTCTTATGTTGGCCAAGAATCCATTTGAAAATTCCTTGAGGGGAAAAAGTTGCTTGGAAGTCAAGTGACTTTCACAGATAAATTTCAGTGTCCTCTGGTGACTTGTAATTTGCAAGAACCATAACTTGAGTTCTATAAATCCCCTTGAGGACTTCTAGTACTCAAATTAAAGGTATTTAGATTCTCTACAAGTTTCATGTTGGCCAAAGATCCATTTGAAACTTGTATTTTGACTTATGTGGCCTTGAAGTTAGGCACTAAACATGGGATTTTACACTGAAACCCTAATTTAGCAACTTCCCACATTCTTGATCTTTCTTTGCTTAACCTTGGCACAACACCACACATGTGTCAACATACCAAACCATGAATCCCATGACCTCAAGTTAGGCTTTGATGCTCTCCAATTTGCACAATTGAATTAGGGTTGACCCAGATGAAACCCTAGTTGACTGCACCTCAACTGTGGCTTTCATACTTGAATCAATGACTTGTCTCAACTTCAATATGGCCCTCTAGGCACCCCATGAGATCCATACACACCTCAAATTCACATTCCATGTTCCACATCCCACTGATGATTCTCAATATTCCTCAAGATAGGAGCAAAACCCACATGTAGGCACTCAAACTTCTCAAGACTTCAAATCCTTTCTTGATGGCCTGGATGACTTCTCATCTTGGATAACACACCTTGCTAGGCTCTTCTCTTGATAGACACCTTGATACCTTGTTGGATGCATGCTATGCTATGATATGCAAATGATTGAACTATGTATATAATGTAACTATGCAAATGAAATGCAATGAAACACAAATCAGGCAAGAAAAGGTTGAGCAGATTTTGGGGTGCAACAGCATGCATATTACAATAAGCAAGGATCAAATAATACCAATGGTTACAACCGATAATCAAATATCTTAACAAAGATGGAAGCATATATTGACAAAGACAAAAGGAACAATCATGTAAACAAATCACAATTTGAAGGTAAGCATGTCATAGGTTCAAGGTATAACAAATGTAACAACATTTAGGCATTGATACCAATCAAATACGCAAGGACTGATCACAACAGTTAAACTCAAAAAATTTAGGAAGAGAACAACAGTTCATGGTAACAACCAACAAGAAAATGAAATCTCAACATGTTAACAAACATAAAGAAATCAAATACCAATAAATCTCACAAGATATAATAAGCATGGCATAAGGGAAATTTAATCGAGCCGTACGGTAACGACCTAAGAACGAATCTACTAGCAAGAAGGAAATAAGAATTGCAAAAACAAGCAACTATGAAATTACAATCCATTTAAAACAACTAGACATTACAATGAAAAAGTTGCAAAAAGAACTGGTTGAAAATAAAGAACGATGAATAAGTTATGAAATTTGAAGTTTTAAGTGATTTATGATAATAAAAATAACAAGCACATAAAAAAAGGAAAGTGGCATGGGTGGGGATTGAACCCATGCCCTTGTGTTTACAAACACCCAACAACAACCACTAAAGCACCATGCGCGTGCTGGAAGGAAAGTGGAAGCAAGGAAGAAAATAAATTCAAACACAATTGGAAAATAAAATGCCCAAAAAGGGTTGATCCCAAGGATCGAACCCATGGCTGGCAAGTGAAAGGGGAGAATGCGCGCAAGTTAATTACCACTGGGGTGGCTGTACATCCAAGTACAAAGCCACCCCCATAAATAGATAAGGTAAGCTTATGGTTTTCTGGGCAAGTTAAAAGAAGCAAGAACAGTGGAAAATGCAACAAGCGTTTTGATTCATAACCATGTCAAATCTTAATCTTTTTTGATGAAATTTTAGCCTAACTAGACTGTTTTTTAACAAGGATCATGATAGTGCCAATGAAAATTTGAAATAATGCCTCTAATTAAAAACACGATGCAAGATGCAAGATTGATAATTGAGTTGCATTTTGAAAACTACGCACCAATCTGAGTTCATATACATGTAAAAGGTATCACACACACAACATATATATCATAACAGAAGTATTGCACATCGAGGGGTCAAACATAAACCAAAAGAATGGGAAATAGCACATGAGTTGCAAAGATAACATGAAAAAAAAACAAACAGGCTGTCATAACATATAACATTTGGAAGCTAAAGTACATGTTGATCTGATTCAAACTTAAACAAATATCACACACATGCTAACAGAGGGTTTCAACACTCAAAGATCAACATGATTTAAGAAAAACAGAAAGTTGTTTCATTGATTGCAAATACAGCATGAAAATGCAGGCTGTCAAAGTGATGGAAGATGTGATTATGCACATGAGATGCATTTGGGAAGCCAACATCAACTATGAGTTCAAACACATCAAAAAAGTAATGCACACCAGTCACATAAGTCATAACAGAAGTACTACACACTTATGGCTCAAACATAAATTAAAAGAAAGGAAAGTGGCTCAATGAACTGCAACTGTGGTGTGAGGTCAAGGCAAACTGTCAAGACACACACATTGGCATTTTTGAGATGCAACTTGATGCAATTAGGTGTGAATAAGATACAATCATGATCATGAATGAGTTCAGGCAGTGATAACAATCAAAGCAATGTTAAATCAAAGAAGGGTACACAAAATTGCAAAGACATCATGAAAAATCAAGCAAACTGTTATAACAGATGGAAGGTATGATCATGCATATATGGCCTAGTTCTGATCATGTTAATGATGATGTGCTCAAAGTTTACAAACCAAAAACAAATACTCTGGCAGAAGGGATAATCAAGGATGCATCATGACAACATATTGGATGAATTGGAACAGCAGGCCCACATGGATGTACACATTAAAACTTAATCAATCAAAACAAGAAACTCATGAGGCATACTTGAAATTCAATGAGTAACACACATATAACCATCACAATGTTAATCACAAACACAAAAAAAAACACAAATGCTATGCTATGCCAAGTGAAAATTGGAGAAAAATGCAAGTTTGAAAGCTAGATCAAAAAGCAGACATAATTGAAATGAACAGACCCTTCAAACATCCTCAAAACATCATATAAGGTGTGTCCATACTTCAAAAATATTCACAAACATCATGGAAAAGAAAATCACAAGTCAGCTGCTCAAACACTCATAAAATTGCAATTTTGGTACCAAAACTGGATTGGAATAGATTGAGGTCAGGAAAATGCCACACACAAGTCTCAAATATGATCATAGATGAGTCTATCACTTAAGATGGCCATGAAATGCACATAACAAGAAAATGATTATCAAGCTACAATTGTATCAAACATGTAAGTGGGTCTGTTAGGCAGAAAAACATATCATACTCAAAGCTGTTGGTTCATGTACAAACAAAAACCTAAACATTATCTAGAGGCACCAATACTTCATGGAACAAACTAGCATAATTCAAACAGAAAAAACAAGGAAGTGTGTGTGGCTGGTTTCAAAACAGTTGCAGCAGAAATGGTACAAACATGGTCTAGCTGTGAATCAATGGTCTCATGTCAAAGGGATAGCACATACACATCAAAATGTGAAGTTAAATGAGTCTCAACTCAGAGAAACCATCATATTGCAAGCAGGAAAGAATTTGGTATGGTTGTGGTAGGAAGTGCAAAAAACTGTCTCGGTAAATTGATGAGGCAGTAGTTGGTGTTTTCAAATGGTGAGGTTTTTTAACCAAAACAAAGACACATACACATCATATATATGTTAAAGAACACTTCCATGCTTACAAACCAGTTCAAATTATCATCACACAAAAGGAAGCATATTGGAACTCAAGAAATGCACAAACAACAACATATTAGGGCAGCAGGCCAGTCCATGGCAGATTGAGCAATTTAGTATCACATACAAGTTCAAAATATGATTATGGATGATTCTATGCATATAGATAGAGTAAAGATCAGCTAGAACAGAAAATGGTAGTTGGTAGCATCAATGAGGTTTGAAAAATACAGTTTTAGGGTAAAATGAGAAAGCAGGTAAACATAGATCAAACCAACCATCTACACACATTAAAAACATGAATATGGATGAGTTTCAACTCAAAATTAGGCATATGATAGTTGGAGCAGAAAATGGTATAGTGATGGCTAGAAAAGAAAAACTATCTTGGCATAAACTTAGCACAACAGGGCATTTTGGCAAGCAATGAGTTTGTGATGAAACCAAAGTTATACACATACCATAATGATGCTAACAGATGAGAACATGCTCAATAAATGGATGAAAACCTTACCAAACAGAAAATGGCCTAGTGAAACTCAAGAAAATGCAAAAAGGTCAATCCATGTAGGCAACAAACTAGTTCATGACAGTTAGGAAAGTTTGGCACCACATACAAGTTTCAAATATGTAGGACATTGATTTCATGCACATAGATCAAGTAGAACTCAATTGAAACAGAATATGATATATTGGTTCAAAACATTTTGACAGCAAAACTCATGAAATCTCACAACAAGCCTTAATAAACATATCTCATGTTTTCATCATTTTGACAAGCTTAAATGGACAAACCAAATCACATAAACATATATCAACAATTTGGAACACTTAACACATAACATGTCAAGCACAAACCACTTAACACCAAACTCGTGGTAATGGTAAAAGTGAAATAACATAAGATAGCATAAGTGTGAAAACAAGAGCCACATTAGATTAAAACATGATCTAGGGCAGGGGGTGTCGCTTCCGCGAAAATAAGGTGCCGACAAAACAGAAGAGTCGCCACCTTTCGTTATTTATCCCTCGAAACGGGAAAGGAAACGATCAGAAAAACCTGACGAAAAGGTATAAGACAAGGTCATCGCAACCGTTGTCTGGGTTCGGGAGTCGGTTACGCAAGGGGAAGGTATTAGCACCCCTCACGTCCGTCGTACTCGACGGGATCCACGCTTGTTGTGTTTACTGGATGAGTTGGTTTATCAATCTACCTATCAAGGCTGGCTTAAACAGAAAAGAAAATGACTCGGCAAAGCGTCGCACTTTATGCCTACGTATTCTCATCAGAGAATGAGAAATCAGAGTCTACGTAGTTCGACCTACTACGGGTTACGGGGAAAGGTGGCTCGCCAATACATCAGTATTGTGCCTACGTACTCTCAACAGGTATGAGAGATCAGAGCTTACGTAGTTCGGGATAATACGGATTACGGGAATTCAGATTCATCTGTTTTATCGAGTGGGGTTAAACAACAGTTCCAGCAGTTAGGGACAAAGCCTGTTTGCGGTGGCGCTGAAGTTTAACGACACTCTTTTCTTCAGAAACGCTTTCCTTTGACTTATAGGCCCACGGGGCAAAAAGGTTTGAAGTTTGTTTTCTGTCTTTTACGGAAGAAGTGTTTTTTATTGTGTTTGCAATTTCAATCGCACTAAAGACTATGACCTGAGAGTGAATGCGTCTTAGGTCACCCAAAGGGTGCCATACTAAACACCCAGACTATTGAAAAGAAACTCTCCAACAATCCTTTCTCAAATAGCTTAAGGCTCGTGACGTACGAAAGAAATCATTCATGATTACTATATCTTAAGCTGTTTGAGATGAGAAGAGAGAACAGGCTCAACTACGGGGAGACTATCAAGTCCTACTGTTGTCATGCCAAGGATTCATCCTATGGTTGAGGTTTGAAACAGGGAACTCTTAGAAGTTATCATGCATAGGTTTCAACCTAAAGTTCTATCATCACTTCCTTATCAAAGGAAATGAGAGTCCTAAGGGATCATGTCAATGATACACAGAAATAGATAAAGCATCAGCTTAAACAGTAAACGGCTGTAAATAAAATGCATGCAATGCAAGTGAGGGAGGAAATGTGTGTGGGGTGTCAGCCTCCACAAGCTCATCTCAACCTCAAGCCAGATATGAATAACTGCAATCATACAGTAGAAATAAAATAAAGTGCTATCAAGCAAGATACCATAAACTGCAATCATACAGGAGAAGTAAAATATGCTATCAAGCAAACACAAACCACATGGGCAAGGGAGCATGGCTCTACCGAATACCCGCAAGCAAAGCCATACAGTGAAAATACAAGCAGAGGGCGCAACTCAACCTCTAGTGCAGTCATGCTCCTAGCTTACAGTCAGTCTAGCTATGAACTTATTTTAATGCATCAAGCAAGTCAAACAAGGCACATCATCACAGAAAAGAAGACAGACAAGAAAGCAGATCAACAACTCCCTCTTTCAACTCCAGGCTTCAGCTCTTCTAACAGCAACCCAGTCTTCAGACTTCAACCACCCTTCAAGGCTATCATCCTCCATGACAAGCATCAACTTGCTTCTCCAAGGTTTCAATCCCTCAAACATAAGTATCAACTTATTCTCTCTTCTCCAAGCTTCAGCTCTTCAGCAAATTCCACCTTCAGGCTTCACTCCTAACTGCAAGTATCAACTTGATTCCTTCAGGCTCTCCAAGCATCAATGTAAGTATCAACTCATCCTTTACTCCTCAAGCCTCAACTCTACACTCAATCTCAACTGAATCCTCTTCATAAGTATCAACTTAGTCTTCAAGCTTCAGCTCTCTTTGCTTTACCAGTATCAACTTGGTCTTCCTCATCTACAAGCTTCAGCTTCTCAGAGTAATATTCAATCACCTGGAAGTGTCAACTTCATCCTTCAATTCTTTTTCAAGCCTCAGCTCTTCACTCAATCTCCATTGGATCTTCTTCACAAGCATCAACTTGTTCTTCTTGCTCTTCAGGCCTCAGCTGTTATGGCAATGCTCAAGGAATCATCCTCCTCCACACTCTTCAATGAAGTTCTCATCTTCAAACTCAAGCCCAACATCCTTCAAGACACTCAAGCCAGGAGACAATTGATTTAACATAATGAGTGGGAATGATAAACAGCTTACTGACAACCAAAGGAAGCCTGTAAGGGTTCATCATTATGAGAGACTGGTTCCCTCAAAGTTCTACTTCCCAGATAAAGCCACTCATCCCTCCAAAGGAGGGATGTGAATATCTTGGAAGGACTTTTAGTCATTGGGGGGAATGGAAGCACAAGATGCTTTCCATATTTGTGAAAGAAATCATTCTAGTTCTAAGGCTCTCCCTAGGTTTCCTATCTCCTAAATCTTCATCAGACACCTTCAGGCACCAACAACTCCAAGCTCCAAGCAACTTCAAGCAACTTCAAGCATCCTCACCTTGTCTTCAACTTGTCTTCAACTTGTCTTCAACTAAAGGCAAACAAAGCAAAAACCCTAATCTAAGGGAACTAAAGAAGGTTAAACTAGTTGAGTTAGTGCTCTAGAATCATCTAAAACTTAGTACTAAAGTTAGTCCTAACTAAAATACTAAAACCAATTGTAAAATCCTACAAAAATGACTATGGGAACCTAGGTCAATCATGACTCTATCATATTAATTGCAGAGATCAAATCATCAAATTAGACCTAGAAATAAATTCTACATTATAAGGTATCACACCTAAACCCTAAAAGGAAGCACCTAAATATCAATCTAGAAAGCACACCTATTTTCATCACAAAAATGTGAGAAAAATGATATGGGATCATACATGTCTAACACAAAAAATTAGGACCAAAATCATCACCACATGATCACACAAAATTCCACAAAATTGAGTATCAAACATAACCATTTTAATATCAATTAAAATGTAAAATTCCCATAAAATCATAAAATACATAAAATGAAAATATTTTTTTATCTAAAAAGTACTAGACTCAATCATGAGTAAAATGCAAAAAGAATGGGATTAATTGGATTAATTTTCAATTTTATATGATTTTAACAAGAACCATGAATAAAATGAAAAAACAAAGAAAATCAAACAAAATAATCACACGCGCGGTGCAAATAGAAACTAAAATCAGTTCAAACTATGGATTGGGCTCGCTGGGGGGTGTGAATAGTGGTTATTTCATTAAGCCCAGACTCAACACTCAAATGAAACGATGCGTTTCATTAATTCAGATCCTTCACAAACTGAGATTAAAATGTGGCCGTTGGATGAGGGTCATAGTCCAAGTCAAACCAAGATCTAATGGTCCCAGAGTCATCTCCTACCTTTTGAACCTCTGAACTTCGCGCCCAGCTCCGGCCACCATCGGTGGTGCTCCGGTCATCTTCCTCAACCCTAATTCTCTCTAGGATCCTCCATTGCAAATGGTCAATACATGAAACTTATCCCAAATTCCCTCATGAACTCATTCATGCCCTTAATTCAACCTAAATCCTCAAGATTCACCATATCCAATTCTCAACCGAAAATGGTAATACCCTAAATTGGTCACTAATTCTCAAATTAATGGTCTGAAATCAATCCTACACCGTTCTACAATGCATCTAACGCCTTAATTCATCTTGATTCTACCTAATTCATGCTAGAGGAAGAAAGTTACCAACCTGAAAACCTTGGATGAATAGATGCACTAAACCTCCAATTCAAGTTCCCCAATCTTTCAGACACGATCAATGAACCCTCTCCTTGCTTCTGTATGCAAAAGAACCGGTTGAAAGCTCCTGAATCTTGAAATCCGATGGTGAGTTGCAGGTGGAAAAATTCAATTGCTCCTACACGATTCAGCCACGAATTCTCTTGGATTATGATCTGGAATCACTCCTTAGCATCCATGGAAGAAGTTTCAATCAAGAAAATGGATGGAAAGTGAAGAATTTGGTGAAACCGAATCCAATTGCAAGCCAAGAAATCTCAATCTCAATCTATGCTCTCTCCTTCAATCATCACCAACCCTTGCATTGGATCACCTCTACTCAATATATAGATGATGTATGAGTGATCTAGAACCCTCTAGATCCTTCTAATGAGAGTTTCCACTTCTCATGTCATGAGATTTTCAATCACATATCATGATATGCATAACACTGTTTGCAGCTTGAAACCAACTTCATTCACTTCCAATTTCTCCCCTAGTGACATTTTGAAAGTGTTTAGCTTGCAAAGGGCCTTGCTCATGCCTTGATTCTATGTTTTGCACATGTTACTTAATATGCAAGTAATCACTTTCCAAAGCAAGTCCACAAATTGAATCTCAACTCAAAAATATGGCTAAACAAATGTTCTTAAAATGTTTTCTAGAGTCAAAATGATATATTACATGCCATGGTTTGGATGTGTAGGTTGAAAATATCAATTTCCAACTTTGGTTTATTTAACTTATGCCCTTATTTTAGGTCATTTTTGCAACTTTGAGCTAAAAGTATTTCTAACATCTCATGATCTCCTTACTAGCCTTAAAACATCATTTTGAACAAGTTTGATGTTCAACATTTTTCCATTTGAAGCTTGGAAATAGGAGTTATGGCTTTATACTTGAAATGACCTGTAATCTCCAAATGACCAAAATGACCTTGACTTGTCAAAGCCATAACTTGAGTTCTACAAATCCTATCAAGGACTTCTAGTATTCTATAGAAATCTAAGAGGATAAGGAACAACATTCATGTTTACCAAAAGTTCATAGGAATCACCCTCATAGGACAAACGTTTGATGCAAGTTGGGTAACTTTTAAGGCCCCAGATTCACATACCTCAGATGACCTGTAACTTGTCAAAGTCATAACTTGAGTTCCACAAATCCTATCAATGACTTATAGCACTCAAATTAAATCTAAGATCATGCTCTACAACATTCATGTTGGGGGCAAGATGATATGACAATCACATCTTGGGCTAAACTGCCTTGAAGATAGGGGTCAAACTAGGGGATTTTACACTGTCAAGCCTTAGAAACCCTAGCTTGAAACTTCTCAAACTCTTCAATCATGATGAGTTGACCTTGGAATCATCCTTATAACATCTCATTGCATCAATCCATGATCACATGGATCTTGGATTAGGTATCAACCTTATTCAAATCATCAGTTGACTTAGGGTTGACCCAGTCAATCCCTAACTGCACCACTCATGGCTGAGCCTTCTTAATCTTACACAATGACCTGTCTAGGCCTCAAAGTGATCTTCAAAACTTCTCATGAGCTCTCTCAAGACCTCACGTCCAACCTCATGGCTTCAGAATCATCTGGTGGCTTCCCACAACTCTCAAGTTAGGAGACCTACACACTTGACTTCAACCACTCACTCTGAGAATCTTCTAACTTCTCTGACAAAGATATCAACCCTTGAACACTTGAATAACCTTCTTAGCTAGCTTCAAACTCTTGTATAGCTTGATTGGTAATCATACCTCTTGATCTCCTGCATACATGTCAATGAAATGCACATGATAATGCTAATGCGAATGAAATGAAACATAAGCTAGGTAAAGAAAAGTTGGGCAAATTTTGGGGTGCAACAGCTGCCCCTATTCAAACGGCTTGGACCTGACTGGGTGAGAAGTAAACGACTCTCTACCAATCAAGGTGCGAGACGGTTGAATACCGACAAACCCGGAAATTTGCCAACTGCACAAGTACACGATGCTCTGATGGGAACAAATCTTCGAAAGCTGAAATAATAGTTGCACGATGACTAGTTGGGGGATTGGTCACATGGTAACCGGTAATACATGGTCGATCATGCCGTCAGGAATCAAGATTCCTCGGGACTCATCAGGTCAACAATCAAGTTAATCATGCCATCGGGCATTCAAAGAAATCTTTGGGCATCAGCCGGACTTCATCAGTAAGTCGGGAACAGAATTCTCAGTCAATCATGAACCAATTCGGGATATCCGAACTTCTACCATCAAGCACTCCGCATCAGCTGAGAGAACTACTTCGTCAATACGGTTAGACTTCGATCATCAAGTCTTCAAGGGAAGTTTCAACTTCGCTGTTCAGAAACCTTCTGGGGATGATACATCTTTGCTGTGGATTCTGGAGAACTATCAAGTTACTCTGCTTCGGGGTCCAGGAATCATTCTGGGTGAGTCATCTCTGCTGAGGACTTCAAGAGTCATCTTGAACAAATAACTCTGTGGGGACCTCAAGAATCATCCTGAACTAATAACTCTGCTGGAGATTTCGGGAATCATCCCAAGCAAACACTCTGCCGGGGATTTCAGGAATCATCCTGAGCGGCTTTCTCTAGCGATTTCACTGGGGATTTTAAGAATCATCTTAAGCAAACGACTTCGCTGGGGAGAATTCAAGAATCATCTTGGGCAAACGACTCTGCGAAGGAGCACCTGCAAAACAAGAACGGTAACAACCTAGCTCATGTTTAGTATGCATATGCTTTGACAACGGCGTAATGCTCCACATGGTGGAAATGCTATGCATTATTAGGTAAGTGCTATGCAATCATGCAAAATGCTACGACCCCGTCAGCAAAATAAATGCCAAAGGGAGAATCCTCCTGTCAAGGAGAAAGAACCACCCTGGTGGGGGAAGGAATCGTCCTACCAAGGAGAAAGAACCACACCAATCTCAATTGGACTCCGCCCTGGGAAACAAACTTCAGTCGACTGCCGCAGGGGAATGAAGCTCTACGAGAACCTGGACCTGCTGAGGAAAGCGATGTCAATCGCAGAAATAAACTGCATGGCATTCGCAGCCAAACCTTCCTGGAGGTAACGACTCCGGCGGGGAAATATAGCATCAGTTATTCAACATTCTGCTGGGGAAAACCAATCATGGCCCGAACTGCTTCCAAAGACTCGGCTCTCTTGGGGACCTGCAAACTCGGCTGGGGAGATGTCGTTCCTTCAGGATGCATCTGATTGGGGAGAGAATCTTCTCTGCCTGGGGAGACGTATCAACGCTTGACAACCTCACGTTCAGACTCTGTGGGGAGAGACTGTTGAACTTTGCTGGAGAAGAAGGAATCATCCTGCTTGGGGATGCGCACGACGCACTGTCTGGTATATGCTACACCTGTAACAACACAAACAAACAGACAAGATACCCTTCTCAAAGGGATCTCTCAAGGTTATCATCTTGTGACAATGTTCAAGTAATTTATTGTTTCAACAATCAGTGGCCTAGGCCAGTAAGTTTATGTATGCGCATTTTATCAAAAACATCGGCGTTCTTTTTCGCAAACAAAACAGATAAATGCTAAATAGACAAACAAAATTGCTGGATAGTATATATTTTATTGATAACGAACCCCTGAATGGGTAAAAATGTTTTACAACAGATGCAAGCTCCTGGAATGAGGAAGCCGCGCAAAAAAGTAAAACATAAATATACATCAGTATATACAAATGTCGGCAATGAGGCGTAGACGAACACCATGAGTTGATCCCTCTATGACCCACTCGACTTCGATACTTCTCCGACGCTTCAGCTTCAGAAGAAATTGATTCAGATAAACGGCCCTCAGGTCTTCCAAACCACTAAACAATGAAAGTCCACACACGGAACGCAATCATTTGCTTTTTTTCAAATCCCTAACTTTTGCCTGAATCGCCCTTCCGGGTTTTCGATTCACCGGGATACCCTTTTTTGCCAAAGTCGCCCATCCGGGTTTTCGACTTTGCGGGTGTACATTTTTTCAATTTATATCCCTAATTTTTGCCCAAACCTTTTTCCTTTTTTATGGTTCGCCGGGATGCCCCATTTTTGCCTAGATATTCTTTTTCTTTCCAGCGGGTCATTTTTAAGCAAAGTATTTTTTAATTGTGTCCGCATTCACCAGGGATGCAAAATCTTCACCATCCATCGTGGATAACAACAAAGCTCCTCCCGAGAAGACCTTGCTGACGACGTACGGACCTTCGTAATTGGGAGTCCACTTGTCCTGGTGATCGGAGTGTGGAGGAAGAATCTTCTTCAGGACGAGATCACCCGTATGAAAGCTTCTAGGACGCACCTTCTTATCATAAGCTTTCTTCATTCGGCTTTGGTACAGACGACCATGCGCAATCGATGCTAACCTCTTCTCGTCCACCAGGCTGAGTTGGTTCAGTCGGTTCTTAATCCATTCTGCCTCGTCGAGTTTCACGTCAACCAAAACTCGTAAAGAAGGGATCTCCACTTCTAACGGTAGGACAACTTCCATACCGTACACCAAGGAGAAAGGAGTTTCCCCAGTCGACGTACGTACCGTTGTACGATAACCGTGTAGTGCAAATGGCAGCATCTCATGCCAATCTTTATAGGTCACAACCATCTTCTGAACAATCTTCTTAATGTTCTTATTGGCCGCTTCAACGGCGCCATTCATCTTCGGCTGGTAAGGAGATGAGTTGTGTTGTTCAATCTTGAAACTCTGGCACAGCTCCTTCATCATCTTATTATTCAGATTCGAACCATTATCTGTAATGATCCACTCGGGAATTCCGTAACGACAGATGATGTCTCTCTTTATGAATTTGGCCACCACCTGCTTGGTCACATTAGCGTATGAGGCTGCCTCCACCCACTTGCTGAAGTAGTCGATAGCTATTAGAATGAAGCGATGACCGTTAGATGCAGTGGGCTCGATCTTGCCTATCATGTCGATGCCCCACATGGAGAACGGCCACGGGGAGGACATGACATTTAACAGGCACGGCGGCACATGAACTTTATCAGTATAAATCTGGCATTTGTGACACCTCTTCGCGAATTTTAAGCAATCCGATTCCATCGTCAGCCAGTAATATCCTGCTCTCAGGATCTTTCTTGTCATAGCATGCCCGCCGGCGTGCGTACCAAATGTGCCTTCATGGACTTCTTCCATGAGCATACTCGATTCTTTCTCATCTACACATCTGAGTAGCACGAGATCGTGGTTTCTTTTATACAAAACTCCATCAGGATTGAGATAAAAATTTCTAGACAGCCTCCTCAGAGTCTTCTTAACCTGGGTTGACGCTCCCGCGGGATACTCCTTAGTCATAAGGAAGGTCTGGATGTCATGGAACCATGGCTTGCCGTCGGCGGCTTCCTCGATCGCAAAGACGAATGCAGGTCTATCAAGACGAGACAGGACAATTCTTGGAGCTTCATTCCAAAAATTGACTTTATACATTGAAGCCAACGTGGCTAAGGCATCAACCATTTGATTTTTGGCCCTGGGCACATGATGGAGCTCCACTCGATCGAAGAACGGAAGTAGCCTTCTGGCACAATTCATGTACGGCACTAAATTTGATTGACGAGTCTCCCACTCCCCTTTAATCTGGTTGATCACAAGCGCCGAGTCACCATATACATCTAGGTTCTTAATTCTCAAATCAATTGCTTCTTCTAGACCCATGATGCATGCTTCGTACTCCGCTTCATTATTGGTGACTGGAAACGTCAGTCTCGCAGTGAACGGGATGTGGGATCCGTGGAGAGTCGTGATGATCACCCCAATGCCACTTCTGTAGGAATTAACCGCCCCGTCAAATATCAATTTCCACTGGAATTTCCTATCCGGACCCTCTTCGGGCAACGGTTTATCGTAATCCTTCGCTTTGAGAAACATGATATCCTCATCAGGGAATTCAAATTTCATCGGCTGATAATCCTCGATCGGCTGTTCGGCCAGGTAATCAGACAATACGCTTCCCTTAATGGCCTTCTAGGAAACGTACTGAATATCATATTCCGTCAACACCATTTTCCATCTGGCAATCCTGCCCGAAAGCGCTTGCTTCTCGAAGACGTACTTGATCGGATCCATCTTCGAAATTAGCATGGTGGTGTGATTGAGCATGTACTGTCGTAAACGTTTGGCAGCCCAGGCTAGTGCACAACACGTCTTCTCCAGCATCGAGTAACGAGATTCACAGTCTGTGAACTTTTTACTCAAGTAGTAAATGGCATGCTCTTTTCTGCCCGTCTCGTCGTGCTGACCGAGAACACACCCCATACTATTCTCAAGAACTGTCAAGTACATGATTAATGGCCGTCCGGCCACTAGGGGTATCAAGATCGGAGGTTCCTGCAGATACTGTTTTATCTTGTCGAATGCCTTCTGGAAATCCTCGTTCCAGATAATCGCCTGATCTTTCTTTAATAGTTTGAACATCGGTTCACATGTGGCCGTGAGCTGAGAAATAAACCTTGCAATGTAGTTTATTCTGCCCAGGAAACCACAAACTTCTTTTTCTGTTCTTGGCCCTGGCATTTCTTGTATCGCTTTTATCTTCGCAGGATCAACCTCGATGCCTCTTTCACTCACGATAAACCCCAGTAACATTCCGGACCGTACTCCGAAAGTACACTTGTTAGGATTCAGCCTCTCAAAAAGTGACCTGAACTTCCTAAGCCTCAGCAAATTGACCAGATGTCCCTCCTCCGTTTGGGACTTCGCAATCATGTCATCAACATAGACTTCAATCTCATGATGAATCATATCATGAAACAAAGTGACCATTGCTCGTTGGTAAGTGGACCCTGCGTTTTTCAGACCGAAAGGCATTACCTTGTAGCAAAATGTTCCCCAGGGAGTGATAAACGTAGTTTTCTCCATGTCCTCCGGCGCCATCTTGATCTGATTGTAACCGGAGAAGCCATCCATGAACGAAAACACGGAGAACTGAGCTGTATTGTCGACCAACACATCAATATGAGGCAGCGGGAAATCATCTTTAGGGCTCGCCCTATTCAAATCCCGATAATCGACGCACATTCGCACCTTACCGTCCTTCTTCGGTACAGGCACTATGTTGGCGACCCACGGAGGGTAAGTAGTGACCGCTAAGAAGCCAGCATCAAGCTGTTTTTGCACTTCTTCTTTGATCTTAACGGCCATATCTGGTTGTGTCCTCCTAAGCTTCTGCTTAACGGGAGGACAATCTTCTCACAGCGGCAAGTGGTGGACCACGATGTCGGTGTCAAGTCCGGGCATATCTTCGTATGACCAAGCAAAGACGTCACTATACTCTCTCAGCATCTCAACCAATCTCTGCTTGACATCACTCTGCAATGCAGCCCCTATCCTGACGTTCCTGACCAGTTCTTCAGAACCCAGATTCACAATCTCAATCTCCTCTTCATGAGGCAGAATAACTTTCTCTTCTTGTTTCAACAAGTGGGCCAACTCTTCAGGAAGGTCTTCGTCTTCCTCAATCTCTTCTTCGGCTTGATGGATCGGGCAATCGAAGTCGAAGTGAGTCGTAGAAGGTCCAGAGTCGATGTCATCTGTTACGTGGATCCTGCAATAACAAGGGTTAAGCTTAAAACGAGGATATGTAGGTTAGCACAAACCTCATTGCCATTTTATTGGTTTTCAAAACAAATATAAAACAGGAATAACAGAGATCACAATATTTGAATACGAAGAAAAACGCATTTTGATTTATTGATAAAATGCATGTACATAATCAAACAAGGCCCTGACAATAAAACCACTATGCCCCGGGTAGGACATAGGGTTGTACAATGATTGGAAAAAGTAAATCATTACTCTTCGCTTGTCATCTGGATGATATCCTTGACGGACCAGTTGTTGAGGCTCTCGCCTGGCTTGCTTGGCTGGATGCAAGAGTCTAAGTCACAGTCGCTATCTCCGCTGTCTTCAGACACCGCGTTGACGCTTTCAAATATCACCCCGCCACTGGTAAACTGGATTGGCCCTTTACCTCGCGACGCACTGCTAGAAGAGGAGGCTTCAGCTCCAGGAGAATATCCCAACCCAAACTTTTCTTGCTTGTTAGTGTTACACCCCAAAATTTGACCAACATTTATTTACCCATCAAGTGTTTGAAAGTTGATACCTTCATCAGAAAGTTCAAGAGATCCTCAGAGGAATTGGTTGAAACCAGGGTTGTGTGCTTCATAGCTTGAGAGTTGTGGGTGCTACTCAGATGATTCTGAGACTTTAAGAATGGACTTGAAGCTTTGAGAAAGCCTATGAGATGTCTTGATAGTCATCATGAAGCCCAGAGAAGTCATTGTGCAAGAATTCAGAAGATTCAACCATGAATGGTAGAATTAGGGTTTTGGCTGGGTCAATCCTAGATCAGCTGAAGATTTGGAGAAGGTTGAGACCTAATCCATGGGCCATGAGATCATGTAATGATGTATGGAGATGTTATAAAGATGATTCATAGACCAACTCATCATGATTGAGGAGTTTGAGAAGTTTTGAGTTAGGGTTTCTGAGGGTTGTCAGTGAAAAACCCTAATTTGATCCCTATCTTCCAGGCAGTTTTATCTCAAGATGTGATTGATATCTCATCTTCCCCACAACATGAATGTTGTATATATGGTTCTTAGCTTTAATTTGAGTGGTAGAAGTCCTTGATAGGAGTTGCAGAGCTCAAGTTATGGTTTTGACAAATTACAGGTCATCTGAGGTGTGTGAATCTGGGTCCTTGAAAGTCACCCAACTTGCAGACAACTTTTTCCCTAGTAGGATGATTCCTATGATTTCTTGGTCAACATGAATGTTGAAGATCATCTTCTTAGATTTCTAGAGAGTACTAGAAGTCCTTGATAGGGTTTGTATAACTCAACTTATGGTTTGAACAAGACAGGGGTATTTTGGTCATTTGGTGATTACAGGTCATTTTAAGCAAAGGCCATATCTCCTATTTCCAAGCCTCAAATGAAAAAACTCAAAACATAAAAGTTGTTAAAAATGGGATTTTAAGCCTAGAAAAGAGGTCATGAGTTATTTAAAAAGCTTGTATCAAGGATTTTCATGATTGGGTAAAAATGACCTAAAAATGGCTTATAAGTTAAAAAAGTTGAAATGGAATTTTGGTTTAGGAGATGTACAAATCCAAAATGGGTCATCCAATATGTCATTTTGACTCCAAACACTATTTTAAAAACAATGGTTCAAGTAGAATTTTGATTTGAGGCCTTAAAATGGATGTTACTTTGTAAAGTTCATTCTTGAATCATAAGGCAATTTGAGAAACTTGGCATAAAGCAAAGGCAAGGCTTGTTTTCCACACATTCCTTCTCAATATCTCTTGTAAGGAGATTTTAAAGCAAAATGACAAGGCTAGGCACATGAGATATGAGATGTACAATGTATCATTTCATGAGAAATTCCATAACATTCTAGCTCTTTCCATGAGTTTATAGACTCTTCTTTTGATTGTTATAAAAAGAGTGAGTCACCATGAAGAAGGGGTTGGTGAAAGTTGCAGAATCCATTGGTGAAGAGTGAAAGGAGAAAGAGATATCCAAAGTTTTCTTCAAGTGAAAGTCAAGATCGAATTCATCATTGCAAGCCTCATCCCTCTCAATTCTTGCAAACAGAAAGCCATCCTCCATTAGAGGAGTGTTTTGCATCCATTACCAGTTCTGAAACCATCTGTTCATACCTCCACCATTGAAGTTTGACAGGTTGGTGGATTCTCCCATATCTCCTTAATTATGCATGCTTAGGTTAGATCTTTAGTATAGAATGGTTAAGCTAGATCAGAGGACCAATTCCATAGAGTTTCAGAGGATATCATGAAGGTTGGTAACAGATCACGATTTTTTCAAGATTCAATAGCAAGTTGTTTAATGTGCATTGATGGATATGGTATAGCATAGTGTGGTTAGGGCAACATGTAGAACACGTTCACATCATTAGATTGAAGCTCTATCGTGATTGATCTCAGAGAATTGTGGTGGGACCCTAACATTCATGCTTTCTGTTAGAGTGATACAAGAGGTTTCAGTAAAAATTATGGGTATCATCGTGTTCTTGGTGATTAGTAGAGCATCTTTGCTCTTGGAAGTTTTGACTTTCATCGCGCATGGAAGGAGAACGAAGGACTTGAAACTCTGGCATGGAGTTAGGGTTTCTGAAAACCCTAGCGTGTGTTTGGAGAAGATGGGTTCTCTACCGTTGGATCATCCTGGTTTAATTGACTCATTAGTCTGATCGCACGGTTCCAATTGAATCTCAGAGGCGGAGGGAAATTCTTAAACCAAAACGCAACGTTTGGTTTAATGAGGAGTTCTGGGCTTAATGGAAAGTTGATATTTGCACCCTACCCAGAGGCCCAATCCAGAAATGAACGTGAAAAACATGCTATTTGCACCGTGGTTGTATTTATTTTCTGGTGATTTTTCCTTTGATTTTCTGAGCGCATGGGCCTAACCCAGATTGCTACGCGCACCCCTATATGCTCATCCCAACAACAAATCAACTGGGTGCAGTTACCTTTCTCACCCCCATCCCCTTTAATTCATTTTTTCTTATTTTAATTTCTTTTAATTTTCTTGCATTTTATAAAATCCATATAAAATTGAAAAATGATTATTTTTCACTCCTTGTTTTTTCACATGTTCATAATCATGTCTAGAAAAATGTCAATAAATAAAATTCCATTTTATTTTTCTTTTAATATTTTTAGCATATTATTCTTGCAAATAGTCTTTTTAATTGATTTTAGTTGATACTTGATTTTGTATAATTTCTTTTAGGACTTTCCCTTATGATTTTTGAGCCATCCTTTTTGGCATAGCTAGATATTGAATCATAGTTCATATAGGATTTAATTCATGATTTGTAGATTAAATTTTGATTAGTTTGTTTAGGCCAGCATTAGTGTACTCAAATTAGGGTTTTAGGTTGCATAAGTAGATTTGAGCAATTTTGTTTTGGGTTTTATAGGCCAAATTAGTGTATGGGGAATATATGGGTTAAGGGTAAGTATGTATAGAATCCCCTAGAATTTTGCTAGAATATTATATGGTATTTTAGTATTTTTAATTGATTTTTGAATGTATGGTTAGTATGTGTGTTGCTTAAAGGCATAGTTTGTATTGTTTTGCTGTCTTTTCTTCTCCTTTGAGTGTGTGTGCCTTGAAGATTGAGTTGAAGATCTTGTGGATCATGATTGGAGCTTTGAAGACCTTGAAGTGGAGCTCTGGTTAACTTTTGTTTGTTCTGTTTATAGGATCATAAGTGCATAGGTAGAGCTCTAGATAGAATACTTCCATTCAATAAACAAGGAGTGTCTTGTTCACCTCCTTCCTTCTCTATGACATAAAGTCCCTTAAGGGTGTTAACCTCTCTCCTTTGGAGGGATTAGTGACCTTGCCCTCTGAGGTAGAACTTTGAGAGAGCCTTCCTTCTTGATGTTAAGTCCTCAATGGCATCCTTGGGAAGTCAGGGAGCACTTTAACATCCTCACCTCATCTTGTTGACTGAATCTTGTTTGATGGAGCATTTGGGTTGTTGAAGATAGCAATAAAGAGCATTGAAGATTTGATTGAAGATCTAAAAGCCAGTGAAGATAGAAGCTGAAGCTTTGAAGAGGATGTTTCCTTGGAGATTGTTGAAGTCTGAAGACTTTGTGAAGATCAAGTTGATACTTGAAGATTCCTGAAGATAGTGAAGCCTGAAGGTGGAGCTGATCAAGAAGCTGAAGCTTAAGGGGAGAGGATGAGTTGATACTCATGTTGTAGGGTTGACACCTGGAGAGCAATTGATGATTGAAGTCTGAAGACTAAGGTGTTGCTGGCGGAGCTGAGGCTTTCTTCTGCTTTTCTTTTTTGTATTGTTTGTTTTGTTTGATTTGTCTGTTGCATTAGAATAAGTTCATCTAGAATAAGTTCAGTCTAGGAGCATGATTGCATTAGAGGTTGAGTTGCTCCCTCTGCTTGTATTGTTATTGTGTGGCTTTGCTTGCGGGTATTCGGTAGAGCCCAGCTCCCTTGCCCATGTGGTTTGTTTGCCTGATGGCATTTCATTTCATTTTTTCTGTATGATTGCAGTTTACTGTTATTGCTTGATAGCATGTTGTTTATTTTTCAGTATGATTACTGTATTCCATTCTGGCTTGAGGTTGAGATGAGCTTGTGGAGGCTGAAGCCCCACACACATTTCCTCCCTCACTTGCATTGCATGCATTTTACTGTTAAGCTGATGCTTTGTCTGTTTCGGTGTATCATTGACATGATCCCTTAGGACTCTCATTTCCTTTGATAAGGATTTGATGATAGACTTTTAGGTTGAAACCTATGCATGACAACTTTTAGGAGTTCCCTTTTCAAACTTCAACCATAGGATGAATCCATGGCATGATAACAGTAGGACTTGATAGTCTCCCTCCTAGTTGGGCCTGTTCTCTTCTCATCTCAAAACAGTTTAAGATACAGTAATCATGAATGATTTCTTTCGTACGTTACGAGCCTTAAGCTATCTGAGTAAAGATTGTGGGAGAGTTTCTTTTCCATAGTCTGGATGTTTAGTATGGTACCCTTTGGGTGACATGCGACGCATTCACTCTCAGGTCATAGTCTCTAGTGCGGTTGAAATCGCAAACGCAATAAAAAAAACACTTCTTTCAGGAGATAACCCGTAGTTTCCCGAACTACGTTTGCTCTGATCTTCCATACAGTGTGGAAGTACGTAGGCATAGGATGCGATATCCTAGCGAGCAACCTTTCCCCCGTAATCCTTCGTAGGCCGAACTACGTTGACTCTGATTTCTCATTCTCTGATGAGAATACGTAGGCATAAAGTGCGACGCTTTGCCGAGTCATTTTTCTTTTCTTTTTTAGCCAGCCTTGATAGGTAGATAGATTATAACCAACCCGTCCAAGTAAACAAACAAGCGAGGATCCCGTCGAGTACGACGGACGTGAGGGGTGCTAATACCTTCCTCTTGCGTAACCGACTCCCGAACCCAGACAATGGTTGCGACGACCTTGTCTTACCCTTTTTCGTCAGGTTTTTCCGATCGTTTCCTTTCCCGCTCTGAGGGATAAATAACGAAAGGTGGCGACTCTTCTGTCATGCCGGCACTTTATTTTCGCGCAAGCGACAACTGGCGACTCTGCTGGGGACTCTATAGTTTCCTAGGGATCCAACATCCCGAAAGCGAGTCAGTTTTGGGATCCAACGTCCCTCAAGAGAGTCAATCCTACCGTTTGTGTGTTTGCTTGTTAGGTTGCGTTTATTTATCGCATTTTTACTTCTCGCACTTTATTTCCCGCATGTTATTTTCAGTATAATATGATTATTTGTGCTGTTGTGGGATGGGAGTTCTGATGAGTGAGAAGCCAGACCCAGGCTTGAGTGCACTATAGACTTAGAGTGGAAATTAGTGGGCGCGTGCTTGCTTTGCAGACACTAGTGTCTCATGAAATCCACACTCAGACGAGGTTCATCCGGTTGGCTTCACTTTCAACCCTTTGGGTTGAGACGGTTGCTGGTTTGGTGGATTGTCGACTCTGGGGACCGATCATTTGTGATTCAGCTAAGTGAGGCCTCTTCAAGACTTGATGATGCCACTCCTTCTGGGAATCATATTGTCAGTTTTGAAAGTCTGTGACGCTGATGAACGCATAGGATGTCGTACCTTGAGTCAGTTTAGGTCCATACCTGTGAGTGGGACTGGGTTTATTGCAGGAAACTTAGACCTTCAAACTACCTGGTTTTCTTGACAGTGAATCAGTTATCTTGGTACCAGGGTTCTCAGTTGCAGACTCGTCTGTTCTTGACAGAGCAAGTTTTGATCAGAAGATCTTATCATCGGGTGTATGTCTGTTCTTGATAGAGCAGGTTTTGATCAGAATATTGTTATCAGTGGTTTGTTCTTGATAGGGCAGGTTTTGAGTGGGGTCTGAAGATCTCATCAGCAGGTGTTATTTGTTCTTGATAGGGCAGATTTTGAGTGGGGTTTGAAGATCTCATCAACAGCTGTATGTTTGTTCTTGATAGGGCAGATTTTTGATTTGGGGTCTGAAGACTTCATTAGCAGATGTCTCTTGATCATGCATCCGGGGTCCTTATTATCAGACATTTGTTCTCGACAGAGCAGAATTTTGATCTCGGTCCCATCAGATGGTCATTCTCAACAGATCAGATCAGGGGTCTTACACCGAGGTTTTCTTCTCATCAGTGATTGTTGATACAGAATCTCCACAGCAGCTATCCGGATATATTATTGCATGCCTGCATTTTGCATTAGTTTGCATGTTTATTTGCATTCCATTAACGTGTGTCTGTGTTGCAGGTACCGTTCCCCCGATCCAGGATTTCTCGCCTCTTACTGTTATGGCCTCTCTCAGGAAAACTGTTACGTACAAGTTCCCGACCCCTGATGTGTCGAAGCTGACCGGTTTGATAGCTCTAGCAGGTGACTCTGTGAGGGATAGGTTCAGGAAGTCTTATGGCAGGTTGCTCAGTCTGGTTTGCAAACCTTCTACGTCCGAGTTGAATGGGTTACATGCTCTTCTGCAGTTCTATGACCCTCCTCTGAGGTGTTTCACTTTTCAGGACTTCGTTCTCGCGCCGACGCTGGAAGAGTATGCTGATATGCTGGGTGTGCCTATCAAAAGGCAGATGCCTTTTGTCCACATGGATGCTGAGCCTGACTTGGCTGGTTTAGCTTCTTCACTCCATTTGAGCGCCTCTGAGTTAGTGGTGACGAGTTGGAACAAGGTTCCTGGGTTCTCTTTGCAGTTTCTGGTAGCTAAGGCTCAGCAGTATGCTAAGGACAAATGTTGGGACGCATTCAACGCCATCCTTGCTTTATGCATATATGGCATTATCATGTTCCCCAACATGCCTGATTTCGTGGACTTTGATGCATTCCACATCTTCGCCTCAAGGAATCCAATCCCTACTCTGATCGGGGACGTATATCACTCAGTGCATTACAAGAATGAGAACCGGAGAGGGAAGAATGTCTCATGCTGCGTACCGTTGTTGTACAAATGGTTTGATAGTCATTTGCCCAAGAAGGGTTCTTTCGTCTTGTCTGCAGCCACAGCTGAGTGGCCTGAGCGTCTGATGAGTTTGTCTGCAGAAGATATTGATTGGTTCGTTGACAGAGACAGGTTAGGCACCGAGGTGATCTTCAGTTGTAGTGGGTTTCCTAACGTACCTCTGATAGGTAGGAAGGGTTGCATCAACTACAATCCGTCATTGCTAGTTCGTCAGTTCGCATATGCTTTGAGGACTCCACCGAAGGAGGAAGAGGTACAGGAATCTCTGTACCTCATGGGTACTCTAGAGGGGGATTTATTGTCTAAGCTTTAGCATGCGTGGAACAGCATCAACACGAGAGGAAAGCCTTTGTTAGGAAAGAGCAACAGCCAAGCCTACCCTCCTTATTCAGCTTGGATCAGAGCCAGAGCCAGCGCTATAGGGATGCCATTCCCTCATGTCAGACCAGAGAGTCCTCCACCAGTCGAAGAGCCTACCACTGTGTCCATTCATCAGCACAACCAGGTATTAGCCGAGCGGGATGAACTGAAGCGGGCGAACGCAGAATTAGAGAAGGAGTTAGCTCAGCTTCGAAGTGAGAGGAACGAAGCCGTGCATGCCTTCAAAAAGCAAACAGAGTCGGTGAACCAACTGGGTGCAGACTTGGCAAAGCAGATTGCTGATCGCGAACGCTTGGGTCAAGACTTCAGGGTTGTTAATGATGTACTAGCTACGAAGAAGCAGCATTTGGAGGAGGCATATCGGAGGATATCTAAGTTCGACCAGCATTGGAAGACCTCCCTGGCCACCAGGAAGGAGTGAGAGGACAAGCTGATGCTGCAGATCTCTAAGCTGGAAGCCGAAGTCAAGGACAGTGAGCGGAGGTTTGATGAAGAGACCGCCTGCAGATACGTCGCTGAAGCTCGACTCAACAAAGCCCTTGCTAACCTGAAGGAGCATAAGCTGATGTTTGAGTCTAAGAAGCGAAAACTGGAGGATTGCTTTGGCGAAGGAGCTTGGGAGAGTTCGGTTCAGGGGCTTCAGCATACCATCGTGCAGAGGGAACTACTCGTCGAGGGGTTGCTCACTTTGCCAGATCATCCAGAGACGAAGGAGCTATTAGCAGAGTATCGCGCCCGTGGCCGTACTTGACTAGTTGTATTCCTGTTGTTTTGATCTTTGATGTATGCTGACCATCACCAGACTTGTTGGCTGAGGTCATGCTGTTGATTTGTTTTGTACTCGCTGATACTGTGTACTGCCTTGACAGGCCTTTCCATATATATGAGATTGATGTTCCCATGATTGGGCTCGGATTTCTTCTTCCTCTTATTATTATCAGCACTGGCACTAAGGCACTAGGATCGGGGGAAATCTCCCAAGCACACAGACACACGCATGCATCTGCATGAAGCATTTGCATGGCGTACATTTTGTTGCTTTTCCTAACCTTTAATGTTTGTAGGTTTTTCACCGTTACTCAACTCGCGCTAATCAGACAAGGATCATGGATCAGGTGCAGTCAGATGTCCAAGAGCTCCGTGAACGGATGGATCGTTTTATGGAACTGATGCAAGTGGTCGCTAATGGTCAGGACCAGCTTCGTACTTTGGTTCAACCTCTGATCTCCAGGGTTGATAGTAATGGTATACTTCATGGAGGGGCTGTGCCTACTCCTCCTCCAGTGGATGCTCCACAGAATGTTGTTCCTGTTGCCGGGGGCAACGGCAGTGCTAACGGCAATATGATGACTAATATCGGACTCAATGCGGCAGGCGTCGGCAATGGTAGTCTGGGAGCCAATGTTAACATAGGGCCGGTTAACGGCAATGCTGGTGTCGGAAATCTGTTGGTGCCTCAACCGTGGCTGGAGGACCATCAGGATGACGTATTCTCTCAGAGAGGTGTAGAAGCAGAGTTGAATGCTGAGGCTCGACTCAGGTTCAAAGCGCTGGAAGACAAGATGAGAGGCATTGAAAATCAGAACACATTGGGCGTTGATATGTCCAAGCTCGGGTTAATTGCTGACTTTAAGGTACCTCATAAGTTCAAGGTGCCTGTCTTTGAGAAGTATAAGGGTACTACTTGCCCCCGCGTCCACCTTCGATCTTATTATAGAAAGATGTCCGCCTATTCTGACGATGAGAAGTTGCTGATGCACTTCTTCCAAGATAGTCTTTCTGGCCCATCACTCGAGTGGTATATGGGCCTGGAGCCCGCTACTGTGCGCACGTGGAAAGACCTCGCTGAAGCGTTTGTCCTCCACTATCAATACAACAGCGACTTGGCCCCCAACCGAGTTCAGCTTCAGAATCTTTCACAGCGGAACAATGAAAGCTTTAAAGAGTACGCCCAACGGTGGCGTGAATTGGCTGTTCGGGTTCAACCGCCGATGGTTGAGCGTGAGCTAGTGCAAATGTTTGTGGCTACCCTTCCTGGAATATACTATGAAAAGCTGGTCA
Source organism: Lathyrus sativus (assembly GCA_963859935.3). Taxonomy (NCBI): domain Eukaryota; kingdom Viridiplantae; phylum Streptophyta; class Magnoliopsida; order Fabales; family Fabaceae; genus Lathyrus; species Lathyrus sativus. The sequence continues at coordinate 105,732,171 of OZ012737.1, forward strand.
GTGGCATGTCTGGGACATTCTCGGCCCTCATCACTATGGGCGAGCATGTCGAGAACGGAATAAAGATCGGAAAAATTCAAGGCGAATCATCCTCAGCTGGAGGAGGTAGCAAGAAACCTTACGCTGGCAAGCGTCGAGAGGGAGATGCAAGTGCTGTCACTAATGCTCGGAGAAAGGGCAAGGGCCCTCAGCAGCAGATTGCTAGCATAAATATCCCAGCTGCTCCGCAGCAGCAGCAGCAGCCTCAGCAGCAGAATCAGCAGGGGTATAGCAAATATCAGAACCGGGCTCCTTTGGCAAGCCGTCATTTTGAAACTCCACCTATGTCGTATGCGCAGCTTCTGCAAACTTTGCTGCAGCTTCAGCTAGTTCAAAAGAGGACGTTGGCTCCCTTAACAGGGGCACCACCGCCGGGGTATGATGCAAATGCTACTTGTGATTTCCATACTGGGGCACCAGGCCATACGATTGAGAATTGCAAAGCTTTTAAGCACAAAGTGCAGGACTTGGTAGACGCCAAGGTTATTAACTTTTCTGATAGTGTGCCCAACGTTACCAAAAACCATATGCCTCATCATAGGGGAGGCGGAGTGAATGCCATTATCACCGAGGAGAGCGCAGACTTGCTGACTGATGTCAAAGACTTGAAGACGCCGCTCAGTTTTGTCAAGGCTAAGTTGCTGAAGAAGGGCTTCTTTCCTGGATGCGGAGAGTTATGTATGGCTTGTGCTACACTTCCTGATGGATGTGAGCAGCTGGTAGAAGGTATCCAAAGTCTGATGTTTGAGGGTATTTTGCAGTTCAGCCGGAGCATTGAAAGTGTATCGGGGGAGGTCGTGCTGAAGCAGGCAGATGAAGTTGCCACCATCACTATTCCTCGTCAACCTATTACTATTTCTGCTCCCCGACCACCTACAATTACTATCACCAGGGCCGGGCCAATCCCATTCGAAAGCACTAACGCCGTTCCATGGCATTACGGCGCCGAAGTCTATTGTAATGGTCAGAAGATAGAGCTTGAGCCGTACGGATCGACTGTGCAGAATCTCGCCGGAGTCGGTGGCATTACTCGAAGCGGTAGGGTGTTTGCACCAGCAGAGGTTGTGGCAGAGAAAGTGGTCTGAGCTGACGCTGCAGAAAAGGGTAAAAGCAGAGCCGTCGAAGAGGTCCCTTCTAGGGCAGAATAGGACTTGCTGGTTAAAGATACTGAAGAGTTCATGCGATTAATCAAGAAGAGCGACTACAAGATTGTAGATCATCTTCATCAGACTCCGTCAAAGATCTCTATTCTTAACTTGTTGCTGTGTTCTGAAGCGCACCGCAACGCGTTACTGAAGGTATTGAACGCTGCCTACGTGCCGCAGGAGATATCAGTAAATCAGCTAGAGGAGGTGGTAGCCCATGTTAATGCTGGTAATGGGCTGGGATTCACAGATTTAGAGCTGACTCCTAAAGGAAGAGATCACAACAGCGCCTTGCACGTCTCGATCGAGTGCAGAGGCACTATCATGTCGCATGTCCTGGTGGATACGGGTTCGTCGCTTAATGTGCTTCCGAAAAAGGCACTAATGAAGTTGGACACTCGTGGATTGCTTTGCACGCCCAGTGATCTGATAGTGAAAGCCTTTGATGGAACTAAGCGCCACGTTTTCGGAGAGTTGACCCTGTCGATTCAAGTTGGTCCGGAGACGTTTGATACGGTTTTTTATATCATGGATATCATGCTTGCCTACAGTTGCCTCTTAGGTCGGCCATGGATCCATGCTGCTGGTGCCGTGACGTCCACGCTGCACCAAAAGCTCAAATATGCTGTCGGGGGAAGCATAGTAACCGTCTGTGGTGAGGAGGACATTATGGTGAGCCACTTGTCATCCTTTAAATATGTTGAAATGGACGGCGAGATCCATGAAACTCTCTGCCAAGCATTTGAAACCGTCAAGGTGAAAGAGGTAGCTCCTGTCGTCGTAGAGAAGCAAGAGATGAATCTCTCCTCGTTCAAAGAAGCTCGGGCCGTCGTCGAAGCCGGTTCCACCCCAGGATGGGGGCATGTTTTGGATATACCAATCAAGCAGGATAAGTTTGGATTGGGGTATTCTCCTGAAGCTGAGGCTTCATCTTCTTCGTCTAGCAGTTCGTCTCGTGGGAAGGGGCCGATCCTATTCACTAAGGGCGGAGTAATTTTCGAGAGCATCAACGCAGCGTCTGAGGACAACAGGGATAGTGATTGTGATCTTGACGCCTGGATTCAACCAAGCAAGCCGGGCGAGCGCCTCAACAATTGGACCATCAAGGAGATTATCCAGCTGACAAGTGAAGAGTAATGATTTGCTTTTTACAATCTTTGTACAACCCTATGTCCTGCCCGGGGCATAGCGGTTTTATTGTCAGGGCCTTGTTGGATTATGTACATGCATTTTGTTAATAAATAAAAGGCGTTTTCTTCGTACTCAAATATTGTGTTCTCTGTTATTCCTGTTTTATGTTTATTTCGAAAAACAGTAAAATGGCAACGAGGTTTGTGCTAACCTGCATATTCTTGCTTTAAACTTAACCCTTGTTATTGCAGGATCCACATAACAGATGACATCGACTCTGGACCCTCTACGGCTCACTACGACTTCGATTGCCCGATATATCAAGCCGAGGATGAGATTGATGAAGACGAAGACCTTCCGAAAGAGTTGGCCCGCTTGTTGAGACAAGAGGAAAAGGTTATTCTGCCTCATGAGGAAGATATTGAGATCGTAAATCTGGGTTCTGAAGAGCTCGTCAGAAATGTCAGAGTAGGGGCTGCACTGCAGAATGATGTCAAGCACAGACCGGTCGAGATGCTTCGAGAGTATAGTGACGTCTTTGCTTGGTCATACGAAGATATGCTCGGACTTGACACAGACATTGTGGTTCATCGCTTGCCGTTGAGAGAAGATTGCCCTCCAGTCAAGCAGAAGCTTAGGAGGACGAGACCAGATATGGCTGTAAAAATCAAAGAAGAAGTCCAGAAGCAGTTGGACGCAGGATTTCTAGCCGTTACCACTTACCCTCCGTGGGTCGCTAACATAGTGCCTGTACCGAAGAAGGACGGTAAGGTACGCATGTGCGTCAATTATCGGGATTTGAATAGGGCAAGCCCCAAGGATGATTTCCCGTTGCCTCATATCGATGTGTTGGTCGACAACACAGCCCAGTTTTCCGTGTTTTCGTTCATGGATGGCTTCTCCGGTTACAATCAGATTAAGATGGCACCGGAGGACATGGAGAAAACGACGTTTATCACCCCCTGGGGAACATTCTGCTATAAGGTAATGCCCTTCGGTCTGAAGAACGCAGGGGCCACGTACCAGCGAGCAATGGTCACTTTGTTTCATGATATGATTCATCATGAGATCGAGGTCTATGTTGATGACATGATTGCAAAGTCCCAAACGGAGGAAGAGCATCTGGTCAACTTATTGAAGCTTTTTGAGAGGCTTAGGAAGTTCAGGCTGAGGCTGAATCCTAACAAATGCACTTTCGGAGTGCGGTCCGGAAAGTTATTGGGGTTTATCGTTAGTGAACGAGGTATTGAAGTTGACCCTGCGAAAATAAAAGCTATTCAAGAGATGCCAGCGCCGAAAACAGAAAAAGAAGTTTGTGGTTTCTTGGGCCGAATAAACTACATTGCAAGGTTTATCTCTCAGCTCACGGCCACTTGTGAACCGATGTTCAAGCTTTTAAAGAAAGATCAGGCGATTACTTGGAATGAGGATTGCCAAAAGGCATTCGACAAAATAAAGCAGTATCTTCAAGAACCTCCAATCTTGATACCCCCAGTGGCGGGACGGCCATTAATCATGTACCTGACGGTTCTGGAGAATAGTATGGGATGTGTTCTCGGTCAGCACGACGAGACGGGCAGAAAAGAGCATGCCATTTATTATTTGAGTAAAAAGTTCACTGAGTGTGAATCTCGATACTCGATGCTGGAGAAGACGTGTTGTGCATTATCTTGGGCCGCCAAACGTCTACGACAGTATATGCTCAATCACACCACTATGCTAATTTCGAAGATGGATCCGATCAAGTACGTCTTCGAGAAGCAGGCTCTTTCGGGCAGGATTGCCAGATGGCAAATGGTGTTAACGGAATATGATATTCAGTACGTCTCCCAGAAGGCCATTAAGGGAAGCGTATTGTCTGATTACCTTGCCGAACAGCCGATCGAGGATTACCAGCCGATGAAGTTCGAATTCCCTGACGAGGATATTATGTTTCTCAAAGCAAAGGATTGCGATGAGCCATTGCCCGATGAGGGGCCAGATAGGAAGTCTCAGTGGAAGTTGATATTCGACGGAGCGGTTAATTCCTATGGAAGTGGTATCGGGGCTATCATCACAACTCCTCATGGATCCCACATCCCGTTTACTGCGAGACTGACGTTTCCAGTTACCAACAATGAGACAGAGTATGAAGCATGCATTATGGGTCTAGAAGAGGCGATTGATTTGAGAATCAAGAATCTAGACGTATATGGTGACTCAGCTCTTGTAATCAATCAGATTAAAGGGGAGTGGGAAACTCGTCAAGCGAATTTGGTGCCGTACATGAATTATGCCAGGAGGCTGCTTCCTTTCTTCGACCGAGTGGAACTTCATCATGTACCCAGGGCTGAAAATCAGATGGCTGATGCCTTAGCCACGTTGGCTTCAATGTACAAAGTCAATTTCTGGAATGAGGCTCCAAGAATTGTCCTTTCGCGTCTTGATAAACCGGCGTTTGTCTTTGCAATCGAGGATGCCGCCGATGGCAAGCCATGGTTCCACGACATCCAGACCTTCCTTATAACTAAGGAGTATCCTGCGGGTGCGTCAACCCAGGATAAAAAGACTCTGAGGAGGTTGTCTGGCAACTTTTATCTCAATCCTGATGGAGTGTTGTATAAGAGAAACCACGATCTCGTGCTACTCAGATGTGTAGATGAGAAAGAGGCAAGTACGCTCATGGAAGAAGTCCATGAGGGCACATTTGGTACGCACGCTGGCGGGCATGCCATGACGAGAAAGATCCTGAGAGCAGGATATTACTGGATGACTATGGAGTCGGATTGCTTCAGATTCGCGAAGAAATGTCATAAATGCCAGATTTATGCTGATAAAGTTCATGTGCCGCCGTGCCCATTGAACGTCATGTCCTCCCCTTGGCCGTTCTCCATGTGGGGCATCGACATGATAGGCAAGATCGAGCCCACTGCATCCAATGGTCATCGTTTCATTCTGGTAGCTATCGACTACTTCACCAAATGGGTGGAGGCAGCCTCGTATGCTAATGTGGCCAAGCAGGTGGTAGCTAAATTCGTAAAGAGGGACATCATCTGTCGCTATGGAATTCCCGAGTGGATTATTACTGATAATGGTTCGAATTTGAATAACAAGATGATGAAGGAGTTGTGCCAGAGCTTCAAGATTGAACACCACAACTCATCTCCTTACCGGCCGAAGATGAATGGCGCTGTTGAAGCGGCCAACAAGAACATCAAGAAGATTGTTCAGAAGATGGTTGTGGCGTACAAAGATTGGCACGAGATGCTGTCGTTTGCCTTGCACGGTTATCGTACGACGGTGCGTACGTCGACCGGGGCAACTCCTTTCTCCTTGGTGTACGGTATGGAAGTTGTCCTACCGTTAGAAGTGGAGATTCCTTCTTTGCGAGTTTTGGTTGATGTGAAACTCGACGAGGCAGAATGGATTACGAATCGTTTGAACCAACTCAGCCTGATGGACGAGAAGAGGTTAGCATCGATTGCATTTGGTCGCCTGTACCAAAGCCGAATGAAGAAAGCTTATGATAAGAAGGTGCGTCCTAGAAGCTTTCAGACGGGTGATCTCGTCCTGAAGAAGATTCTTCCGCCACACTCCGATCACCGGGGGAAGTGGACTCCGAATTACGAAGGGCCGTATGTCGTCAGCAAGGTCTTCTCGGGAGGAGCTTTGTTGTTATCCACGATGGATGGTGAAGATTTTGCATCCCCGGTGAACGCGGACGCAGTTAAAAAATACTTTGCTTGAAAGAGACCCGCTGGACAAAAAAGAAAGAGTCCAGGCAAAAAAGGGGCATCCCGGCGAACCAAAAACAGAATAAAAGGTTCGGGCAAAAATTAGGGATATATTGAAAAATGTACACCCGCGAAGTCGAAAACCTACACTGGGCGGCTTCGGCAAAAAAGGGTATCCCGGTGAACTGAAAACCCGCAAAGGGCGGTTCACGCAAAAGTTAGGGATTTGAATAAGCAAACGACTGCGTTCCGCGTGTGGACTTTCATTGTTTAGTGGTTTGGAAGACCTGAGGGCCATTTATCTGAATCAATCTCTTCCGAAGCTGAAGCGTCGGAGAAGTATCGAAGTCGAGTGGGTCTTAGAGGGATCAACTCATGGTGTTCGTCTACGCCTTGTTGCCGACATTTGTATATACTGATGTATATTTATGTTTTATTTTTGCGCGGCTTCCTCATTCCAGGAGCTTGCCCCTGTTGTAAAACGTTTTGCCCATTCAGGGGTCACCATCAATAAAATGCATATTATTCAGCAATTCTGCTTGCCTATTTAGCATTTATCTGTTTTGTTTGCGAATGAAAACACCGATGTTTTTTGATAAAATGCGCATACATAAACTTGCGGGCCTAGGCCCATTGATTGTTGAAACGATTAATTACCCGAATATTGTCACAAGATAATAACCTGGATAGGCCCTTTGAGGAGGGTATCTTGTCTGTTTGTTTGTGTTGTTGCAGGTGTAGCACCTTCCAGAAGATGTGCCGTGCGCATCCCCGAAGCAGGACGAGTCCTCCTTCTCCAGCAGAGTTCAGTAGTCTCTACTCTGCAACATCTGAATGCAGGATAGTGAGCATTGATATGTCTCCCCAGGCAGAGATGATTCTCTTCCCCAAGCAGACGCATCCTGAAGGAACGTCGCTTCATCAGCTGAGTCAAGAGCCGAAGCTCGCTTCCCCAGCACCGGGTCACAAGTGCAGGCTTCATAGAAATGTTCAGGTGCCGAAGCTTGTGTTTCCCCAGTAAAGTCGCCGAAGTAGGTGCCACCCCAGCACCGGGTCACAAGTGCAAGTCTTGTAGGAAGCTGTTCGATGCAGTAACTGATGGTGCCAGACTGAAGTCTCCTGCGGAATTGAGATTCCCCATCAGAGCCGTATTCTCTCCCGAAGTCGGATGATTCCCTCTTCCCCAGTAGAGTGTTGGAACAGCTGATGCCGTATTCCCCGGCAGAGTTGTACTCTCCCCCCGAAGTCAGATGATTCTTTCTTCCCCAGCGAAATCGAAACTCCTCATCAGAGTCGTACTCTCCCGTTGAAGTAGAATGATTTCTCTCTCCCCGGCTGATTCCGCTAACCCCCAAGAGCCGGATCCTTGGAAGCAGTTGGGACCTTGAGTGGATTTTCTCTAGCAGAGCATTGAACAGTTGATGCTGTACTTCCCCAGAGTCGCACTCTCTCCAGCGAAGCAGAATAACTTCTCCTTCCTCAACCGAGTTTGCAGATGTCCAAGAGAGCCGAGTCCTTGGAAGTTGATCAGATCATGATTGGTTTTTCCCCAGTGGAGTGTGGAGCAGTTGAAGTTGATCCCCCACAGAGTGGTCATCCCCAGAAGAGTAGCCGAGACGGCTGCGCAGTTTACTCTCGCGATTGATATCAGCAAGTCCAGGTTCTCGTATAGTTTCGTCCCCTGCAGTAATCAGCTGAAGTTGTTTTCCCTGCAGCGGTCAACGGGAGATCAATTCCCCAGATAGAGTCCGATTGATATTGGCGTGCAGCGTTCTCCTCAGCAGGATGATTCCTCTATCTGATTAGTTCTTTCTCCTTGATAGGAGAATTTCCCCTTCGGCATTTATTTTGCTGACGGGATCGCATCATTATGCATGATTGCATGGCATTTAGCATAAACACATAGCATTTCCACCGTGTAGAGCATTGTGTCGTTGCCGAAGCATATGCATCATAAACATGATCTAGGTTATTATCATTCTTGTTTTGCAGGTGCTCCACCAAAGGACCAGTTGCTCAGGATGACTCCTGATATTCTCCCCAACGAGGTCGTTTTCTTAAGATGATTCTTAAGGCCCCGGTGTAATCCCCACAGTCGCTCGCTCAAGATGATTTTTGAGATCCCCAGCGAAGTCTTCAGTTCAAGACGATTCTTGAATTCCTCAGCAGGGCCGGTTGCTTAAGATGATTCTTAAGACCTCAGCGCGGTTTCCCGAATTGTTTGCTTAGGATGATTCTTGAGCTCCCCAGTAGCGTCCCCAGCAAGAGTTGCCCAGGAAGATTCTTGGAATACCCAGCAGAATAAAGTCTCCAGAATGGTTATCGGTTCAGGATGATTCTTGAAGGGGCCCGACGGAGTTGTTTGTTCAAGATGATTCTTGAAGTCCTTAGCAGCGTGATATGCTTGCTCCAACAGTGATGTCTAACCTGGAGATTGACTTTGTAAACGCCTGAAGGCGACATCAGAAGGTTCCTGTGGATTCAGGTTTCCTTGTTGATGAATCAACGTGTGTCTGAAGACAGAGTTCAAAAGTTTGTAAATGCAGCTTTTATGTGCAAGGTGATCCGTGTTGGCCTGAAGACCACGTCAGTTGTCCTGAGGCGACGATTGATTGCGATCAAGTGAATAGTGTTTCTTCTGACTGAAGTCGAAGATGTTTCTCCAGCTGAAGCGGAGTTTTGCCTAAAGGAAAAGTGTTTGAATCCCCGTAGAGTCATGAATGGCTCAGGATACCACTTCTCTGACTGAAGTCACAGATTTCCCAAGCTGAAGCAAAGGTGCCTGAAGGCAAGGTTATCCCCAAGGTCATGAATGACCTAGGATTCATTTTTCGGACTGAAGGCCGAAGTATATCCCTGACTGAAGTCTCGGATACTCTATAGCAGAGGCGGAGTTGCCTGAAGGCAGATCCATGTATCCTTGAAAGCCAAGGACCATTTCTTTAGACTGAAGTCGAAGATACCTCCTGCAGAGTTGCCATCCTTGAAGGCCAAGGATTCTTATCTTCAGAAGTACTTGAAGATCTTTTCTAGCTGAAGCTGGAAATGGCCAGGGGCCCGGGTTTCATATTTCTTTGATGTTGAAGTTCTACAGTGGGATCATTGTGCAGTAGTATTCTGATGTTCGTTATGGTTCTGAGGGAGGACCCCAAATCAGAGTGTGCTCGGTTGAGTCTCTCATCCCCAGCAGAGTAGCTTCAAACACGCAAGTGTACCTGTTGTTCCATCTACCGGGGGTGAACCCCGGGTCATAATTGTTCAGTGTTTGTGTTCGACGGCGAGGTTGAATGTTTGTTTGACGGCGAGGTCAGACTCTTTAAATCCCCAGCAGAGATGATGTTTGTACGACGGCGATGTCGAGTGTCTCTCAGAGTGATGTTTGTTTCCGACGGCGATGTCAGATTCAGTTTTCCAGCGGCGATGTTGGGTATGTCAGATGGTTTAGTCTTCCAGCGGCGAGGTTGGGGGTTGTGGTTGTCTGAAGGCAATATCAGAAGAATTTAATGTGGATAACTGACGGGGGTGTCAGATCAGTATTTCCCCAGCTGGTTGCCATGCGGCTAGTATTGCAGTATTCGAAGAGTTGAGCAGTTGGCAAATTTTCGGGTTTACCGGTATTCAACCGTCTCGCACCTTGATTGGCTGAGAGTTGTTCCCTTCTCACCCAGTCAGGTTCAAGCCGTTTGAATAGGGGCAGCTGTTGCACCCCAAAATTTGACCAACATTTATTTACCCATCAAGTGTTTGAAAGTTGATACCTTCATCAAAAAGTTCAAGAGATCCTCAGAGGAATTGGTTGAAACCAGGGTTGTGTGCTTCATAGCTTGAGAGTTGTGGGTGCTACTCAGATGATTCTGAGACTTTGAGAATGGACTTGAAGCTTTGAGAAAGCCTATGAGATGTCTTGATAGTCATCATGAAGCCCAGAGAAGTCATTGTGCAAGAATTCAGAAGATTCAACCATGAATGGTAGAATTAGGGTTTTGGCTGGGTCAATCCTAGATCAGCTGAAGATTTGGAGAAGGTTGAGACCTAATCCATGGGCCATGAGATCATGTAATGATGTATGGAGATGTTATAAAGATGATTCATAGACCAACTCATCATGATTGAGGAGTTTGAGAATTTTTGAGTTAGGGTTTCTGAGGGTTGTCAGTGAAAAACCCTAATTTGATCCCTATCTTCCAGGCAGTTTTAGCTCAAGATGTGATTGATATCTCATCTTCCCCACAACATGAATGTTGTATAGCTGGTTCTTAGATTTAATTTGAGTGGTAGAAGTCCTTGATAGGAGTTGCAGAGCTCAAGTTATGGTTTTGACAAATTACAGGTCATCTGAGGTGTGTGAATCTGGGTCCTTGAAAGTCACCCAACTTGCAGACAACTTTTGCCCTAGTAGGATGATTCCTATGATTTCTTGGTCAACATGAATGTTGAAGAGCATCGTCTTAGCTTTCTAGAGAGTACTAGAAGTCCTTGATAGTATTTGTAGAAATCAACTTATGGTTTGAACAAGACAGGGGTATTTTGGTCATTTGGTGATTACAGGTCATTTTAAGCAAAGGCCATATCTCCTATTTCCAGGCCTCAAATGAAAAAACTCAAAACATAAAAGTTGTTCAAAATGGGATTTTAATCCTATAAAAGAGGTCATGAGTTATTGAAAAAGCTTGTAGCAAGGATTTTCATGATTGGGTAAAAATGACCTAAAAATGACTTATAAGTTAAAAAAGTTGAAACGGAATTTTGGTTTAGGAGATGTACAAATCCAAAATGGGTCATCCAATATGTCATTTTGACTCCAAACACTATTTTAAAAACAATGGTTCAAGTAGAATTTTGATTTGAGGCCTTAAAATGGATGTTACTTTGTAAAGTTCATTCTTGAATCATAAGGCAATTTGAGAAACTTGGCATAAAGCAAAGGCAAGGCTTGTTTTCCACACATTCCTTCTCAATATCTCTTGTAAGGAGATTTTAAAGAAAAATGACAAGGCTAGGCACATGAGATATGAGATGTACAATGTATCATTTCATGAGAAATTCCATAACATTCTAGCTCTTTCCATGAGTTTCTAGACTCTTCTTTTGATTGTTATAAAAAGAGTGAGTCACCATGAAGAAGGGGTTGGTGAAAGTTGCAGAATCCATTGGTGAAGAGTGAGAGGAGAAAGAGATATCCAAAGTTTTCTTCAAGTGCAAGTCAAGATCGAATTCATCATTGCAAGCCTCATCCCTCTCAATTCTTGCAAACAGAAAGCCATCCTCCATTAGAGGAGTGTTTTGCATCCATTACCAGTTCTGAAACCATCTGTTCATACCTCCATCATTGAAGTTTGACAGGTTGGTGGATTCTCCTATATCTCCTTAATTATGCATGCTTAGGTTAGATCTTTAGTATAGAATGGTTAAGCTAGATCAGAGGACCAATTCCATAGAGTTTCAGAGGATATCATGAAGGTTGGTAACAGATCACGATTTTTTCAAGATTCAATAGCAAGTTGTTTAATGTGCATTGATGGGTATGGTATAGCATAGTGTGGTTAGGGCAACATGTAGAACACGTTCACATCATTAGATTGAAGCTCTATCGTGATTGATCTTAGAGAACTGTGGTGGGACCCTAATGTTCATGCTTTCTGTTAGAGTGATACAAGAGGTTTCAGTAAAAATCATGGGTATCATCGTGTTCTTGGTGATTAGTAGAGCATCTTTGCTCTTGGAAGTTTTGACTTTCATCGCGCATGGAAGGAGAACGAAGGAGTTGAAACTCTGGCATGGAGTTAGGGTTTCTGAAAACCCTAGCGTGTGTTTGGAGAAGATGGGTTCTCTACCGTTGGATCATCCTGGTTTAATTGACTCATTAGTCTGATCGCACGGTTCCAATTGAATCTCAGAGGCGGAGGGAAATTCTTAAACCAAAACGCAGCGTTTGGTTTAATGAGGAGTTCTGGGCTTAATGGAAAGTTGATATTCGCACCCTACCCAGAGGCCCAATCCAGAAATGAACGTGAAAAACATGCTATTTGCACCGTGGTTGTATTTATTTTCTGGTGATTTTTCCTTTGATTTTCTGAGCGCATGGGCCTAACCCAGATTGCTACGCGCACCCCTATATGCTCAGCCCAACAACAAATCAATTGGGCGCAGTTACCTTTCTCACCCCCATCCCCTTTAATTCATTTTTTCTTATTTTAATTTCTTTTAATTTTCTTGCATTTTATAAAATCCATATAAAATTGAAAAATGATTATTTTTCACTCCTTGTTTTTTCACATGTTCATAATCATGTCTAGAAAAATGCCAATAAATAAAATTCCATTTTATTTTTCTTTTAATATTTTTAGCATATTATTCTTGCAAATAGTCTTTTTAATTGATTTTAGTTGATACTTGATTTTGTATAATTTATTTTAGGACTTTCCCTTAGGATTTTTGAGCCATCCTTTTTGGCATAGCTAGATATTGAATCATAGTTCATATAGGATTTAATTCATGATTTGTATATTAAATTTTGATTAGTTTGTTTAGGCCAGCATTAGTGTACTCAAATTAGGGTTTTAGGTTGCATAAGTAGATTTGAGCAATTTTGTTTTGGGTTTTATAGGCCAAATTAGTGTATGGGAATATATGGGTTAAGGGTAAGTATGTATAGAATCCCCTAGAATTTTGCTAGAATATTATATGGTATTTTAGTATTTTTAATTGATTTTTGAATGTATGGTTAGTATGTGTGTTGCTTAAAGGCATAGTTTGTATTGTTTTGCTTTCTTTTCTTCTCCTTTGAGTGTGTGAGCCTTGAAGATTGAGTTGAAGATCTTGTGGATCATCATTGGAGCTTTGAAGACCTTGAAGTGGAGCTCTGGTTAACTTTTGTTTGTTCTGTTTATAGGATCATAAGTGCATAGGTAGAGCTCTAGATAGAATACTTCCATTCAATAAACAAGGAGTGTCTTGTTCACCTCCTTCCTTCTCTATGACATAAAGTCCCTTAAGGGTGTTCACCTCTCTCCTTTGGAGGGATTAGTGACCTTGCCCTCTGAGGTAGAACTTTGAGAGAGCCTTCCTTCTTGATGTTAAGTCCTCAATGGCATCCTTTGGAAGTCAGGGAGCACTTTAACATCCTCACCTCATCTTGTTGACTGAATCTTGTTCGATGGAGCATTTGGGTTGTTGAAGATAGCAATGAAGAGCATTGAAGATTTGATTGAAGATCTAAAAGCCAGTGAAGATAGAAGCTGAAGCTTTGAAGAGGATGTTTCCTTGGAGATTGTTGAAGTCTGAAGACATTGTGAAGATCAAGTTAATACTTGAAGATTCCTGAAGATAGTGAAGCCTGAAGGTGGAGCTGATCAAGAAGCTGAAGCTTAAGGGGAGAGGATGAGTTGATACTCATGTTATAGGGTTGACACCTGGAGAGCAATTGATGATTGAAGTCTGAAGACTAAGGTGCTGCTGGCGGAGCTGAGGCTTTCTTCTGCTTTTCTTTTTTGTATTGTTTGTTTTGTTTGATTTGTCTGTTGCATTAGAATAAGTTCATCTAGAATAAGTTCAGTCTAGGAGCATGATTGCATTAGAGGTTGAGTTGCTCCCTCTGCTTGTATTGTTATTGTGTGGCTTTGCTTGCGGGTATTCGGTAGAGCCCAGCTCCCTTGCCCATGTGGTTTGTTTGCCTGATGGCATTTCATTTCATTTTTTCTGTATGATTGCAGTTTACTGTTATTGCTTGATAGCATGTTGTTTATTTTTCAGTATGATTACTGTATTCCATTCTGGCTTGAGGTTGAGATGAGCTTGTGGAGGCTGAAGCCCCACACACATTTCCTCCCTCACTTGCATTGCATGCATTTTACTGTTAAGCTGATGCTTTGTCTGTTTCGGTGTATCATTGACATGATCCCTTAGGACTCTCATTTCCTTTGATAAGGATTTGATGATAGACTTTTAGGTTGAAACCTATGCATGACAACTTCTAGGAGTTCCCTGTTCAAACTTCAACCATAGGATGAATCCATGGCATGATAACAGTAGGACTTGATAGTCTCCCTCCTAGTTGGGCCTGTTCTCTTCTCATCTCAAAACAGTTTAAGATACAGTAATCATGAATGATTTCTTTCGTACATTACGAGCCTTAAGCTATCTGAGTAAAGATTGTGGGAGAGTTTCTTTTCCATAGTCTGGATGTTTAGTATGGTACCCTTTGGGTGACATGCGACGCATTCACTCTCAGGTCATAGTCTCTAGTGCGGTTGAAATCGCAAACGCAATAAAAAAACACTTCTTTCAGGAGATAACCCGTAGTTTCCCGAACTACGTTTGCTCTGATCTTCCATACAGTGTGGAAGTACGTAGGCATAGGATGCGATATCCTAGCGAGCAACCTTTCCCCCGTAATCCTTCGTAGGCCAAACTACGTTGACTCTGATTTCTCATTCTCTGATGAGAATACGTAGGCATAAAGTGCGACGCTTTGTCGAGTCATTTTTCTTTTCTTTTTTAGCCAGCCTTGATAGGTAGATAGATTATAACCAACCCATCCAAGTAAACAAACAAGCGAGGATCCCGTCGAGTACGACGGACGTGAGGGGTGCTAATACCTTCCCCTTGCGTAACCGACTCCCGAACCCAGACAATGGTTGCGACGACCTTGTCTTACCCTTTTTCGTCAGGTTTTTCCGATCGTTTCCTTTCCCGCTCTGAGGGATAAATAACGAAAGGTGGCGACTCTTCTGTCATGCTGGCACTTTATTTTCGCGCAAGCGACATTTAGGTATCTCCAAAATTCGCCCCCAGCCTGGGGTAGATCCGGCTTGGACAACGGCTCGGGCTTCCTTGAATGAAGAGAGAGTCATCTCTGGCTTCTCAGTGACTACAGGAGCTACGTCCTTGACTTTAACAGCTTCGAACGCTTGGCATAGGGTTTTGTGGATTTCCCCATCCATCTCAACATACTTGAAGGATGACAGATGGCTCACCATTATATCTTCCTCGCCGCAAACGGTCACGATGCTACCTCCGACAGCATACTTGAGTTTCTGGTGCAACGTGGAGGTAACGGCTCCAGCAGCATGGATCCACGGCCGGCCCAAGAGACAGCTGTAGGCAGGCATGATGTCCATAATGTAGAAGATTGCGTCAAATGTTTCCGGCTCGACTTGGATTGGCAGGGTCACCTCCCCGAAAACATGGCGTTTGGTTCCATCGAACGCCTTCACAACCAGATCACTGGGTGTGCAAATCACTCCGCGAGTATCCAACTTCATTAACGCCTTCTTCGGAAGAACATTGAGTGACGACCCCGTGTCCACCAACACGTGAGACATAATCGTTCCCCTACACTCTATCGAGATGTGCAGGGCACTATTGTGGTTCCTCCCATTCGGCGTCAGCTCTAGGTCAGTGAACCCCAACCCATTTCCAGCATTCACGTGGGATACGACCTCCTCCAGCTGGTTTACCGATATTTCTTGCGGTACATACGCGGTGTTCAACACCTTCAGCAGTGCATTGCGATATGCTTCAGAACACAGCAACAAATTCAAGATGGAAATTTTCGAGGGTGTCTGATAGAGATGATCCACGATCTTGTAGTCACTCTTTTTTAATTAACCTCATGAATTCCTCGGCGTCTTTAACAAGTAAGTCTTTGTCTACCCCCCGAGGGATCTCTTCAACAACTTTACTTTTACCTTTATCAGTTGCGTCAGCTCTGTCCGCTTGGTCCGCCACGACCTCAGGTGGTGCAAACACTCTCCCCCTGCGAGTGATTCCGCTAATGCCCACTAGGTTCTCCCCAGACGACCCGAACGGTTCTAGTTCCAACTTCTATCCGTTGCAATAGACTTCAGCCCCATAATGCCATGGGACAGCATTGGTGCTTTCAAAGGGTATCGGCCCATCTTTGGTGATGGTAATCGTGGGCGGCCTGGGTGCAGAAATAGTTATCGTCTGGCGAGGGATGGTGATGGTGGAAACCTCATCACCTTTGTTCAGCATTACCTCTCCCGATCCACATTCGGCCCTCCGGCTAAACTGCAGGATTCCCTCAGCCATCAGACTTTGAATCCCCTCTATCAACTGTTCACATCCATCAGGACTTGTCGCACAGCCCATACACAGCTCTCCGCAACCTGGGAAGAAACCTCTTTTCATCAGCTTAGCTTTAACGAAGCTAAGCGGCGTCTTCAGATCTCTGACGTCAGTCAACAAATCCAAACTCCCGTCTTCAATAATGGCGTTTACTCCACCTCCCCTATGATTCGGCATAGGATTCTTCGTGACGTTCGACACATTATCTGAGAAGTTGATGATCTTAGCGTCCACCATGTCCTGCACCTTGTGCTTGAAGGCTTTGCAATTCTCTACTGTTTGGCCTGGTGCCCCTGAGTGAAACTTACAAGTTGCATTCGCGTCATAACTTGGCGGAGGTGCCCCTGTCAAGGGAGCCAAGGTTCTCTTCTGGATCAACTGCAGTTGAAGCAAAGTCTGCAATAGTTGAGCGTACGACATGGGCGGTGTCTTGAGGTGACGGCTCGACAGAGGTGCCCGATTCTGATACTTTCTGTACCCTTGTTGATTCGACTGTTGCTGCTGCTGCTGCGGCTGCTGCTGCTGTGGCTGTTGAACTGCCGGGATAGTTATGTTGGCCACCTGCTGGTGAGGGCCTTTACCCTTCCTTCGAGCGTTGGTCACGACGCTCGTTTCTCCTTCCCGTCTTTTGCCACCGTAAGGTTTCTTTCCTCCTCCTCCAGCTGAGGATGACTCACCTTGAATTTTCCCCAGTTTGATCCCATTTTCAATGTGCTCACCCGTGATAATGAGATCTGAGAAGGTTCCGGACATACCGCTGACCAATTTCTCATAATAAACCCCTGGGAGGGTGGCTACGAACATCTGCACAAGCTCGCGTTCAACCATCGGCGGCTGAATCCTGGCTGCCAACTCACGCCACCGCTGGGCGTATTCCTTGAACCCTTCGTTGTTCCTTTGCGACAGATTCTGCAGTTGGACTCGGTTCGGGGCCAAATCACTGTTGTATTGGTAGTGGTGCACAAATGCTTCAGCAAGGTCCTTCCACGTGCGTACACTGGTAGGCTCTAGACTCATGTACCATTCGAGGGAGGGTCCGGACAGACTGTCCTGAAAGAAGTGCATCAGCAACTTCTCGTCCTAAGAATGAGCCGACATTTTTCTGTAATATGATCTCAGGTGAACGCGAGGGCAAGTGGTGCCCTTGTACTTTTCAAAGTCAGGTACCTTGAACTTGGGAGGCACCTTGAAATCAGCAATCAGTCCCAACTTGGACATATCAACGCCTAGGGTGTTCTGGTTCTCGATATTTCTCATCTTATCCTCGAGTGCCTTGAACCTTAGCCGTGCTTCAGCAGTCAGCTCCCCTTCAGCACCTCTCTGCGAGAACACATCATCTTGACGGTCTTCTAACCACGGCTGAGGCCCGAACAGATTCCCAACACCTGCATTGTCGTTGCCCAGCCCAACATTGACGTTAGCTTCAAGACTCCCATTACCGACGCCCGTCGTATTACCGTTGAGTCCCATGTTAGCTATCACATTGCCGTTGGCACTGCCATTCCCCTCGGTCACAGGGACGCCATTCTGAGGAGTTTCAACTGGTGGAGGAGTTGGCACAGTCCCACCATGGAGTACGCCATTGCTATCGACCCTTGAAATCAGAGGCTGAACCAAGGTTCTGAGCTGATCCTGGCCATTGGCGACCGCTTGCATGAGCTCCATGAAGCGATCCATTCTTTCGCGGAGTTCCTGAACATCAGTTTGCACTTTCTCCATGATTCTGGTTTGATTAGCTCTGGTCAGATAGCGGTGGATAGGTCTCTGATCAATCCTGGAACAACCTGAAACAACCTGAAAATCACAAAAGGGTTAGGAAAAAACAACAAAGTTCTCGTTATGCAAATGCTTCATGCAAATGCAAACGTGTGTCTGTGCGTTAGGGAGATCTCCCCCGATCCTAGTGCCTGAGTGTCAGTGCTGATAATAAGAAGTCCGAGTCCAGTCATGGAAATAACGTCTCATATATAGAAAGAAAGCCCATCAAGGCGGTATACAATGTCAGTGAGTACAAGATGAATCAACAGCATGACCCCAGCCAACAAGCCTGGTGATGGTCAGCGTCCAACAATGATCAAAACACAAGGAATACAAATAGTCAAGTACGACCACGGGCGTGAAACTCTTCTAACAATCCCTTCGTTTCTGGATGATCAGGCCGAGTGAGTAACCCTTCGACGAGTAACTCCCTCTGCATAATAGTGTATTGAAGACCTTCGACCGAATCTTCCCATGCTCCTTCGCCGAAACAATCTTCTAACTTCCGTTTCTTGGACTCAAACATCAGTTTGCGCTCCTTCAGGTTAGCGAGAGCTTTGTTGAGCTGACCTTCAGCGGCGTATCTGCGAGCGGTTTCTTCATCAAACCTCTTCTCACTAGCCTTCACCTAGGCTTTCAGCTTGGAGATCTGTTGCATCAGCTTGTCCTCCCGCTCTTTCCGGTTGGCTAGGGAGGCCTTCCAGTGCTGGTTAAACTTGGATATCCTCCGATACGCTTCGTCCAAGTGTTGCTTCTTCGTGGCCAGTACATCGTTGACTGCTTTGAAGTCTCGACCAACGCGCTCACGCTCAGCTATCTGCTTAGTCAAATCTGTACCTAGCTGGTTCACCAGCTCTGTCTGCCTCTTAAAGGAATGAACAGCTTCGTTTCTCTCGCTTCTGAGCTGAGCCAATTCTTTCTCCAGTTCTTCATTTTCCCTCTTCAATTCATCTCTCTCAGCTAACACCTGATTATGTTGCTGAATGGGCACGGTGGTAGGCTCCTCAATCACTGGAGGGCTTTCTGGCTTGGCGGGAAGAAACGACATCCCTATAGCATCTGCTCTGGCTCTGATCCATGCCACATACGGAGGGTAGGCTTGACTATTGCTTCTCCCTAGCCGTGGCTGCAGATGAAGTAAAGGGACCCCTCTTGGGCAGATGACTATCAAGCCATTTATAAAGCAAGGGCACACAACACGAGACATTCTTGCCCCTTCTGTTCTCGTTTTTGTAGTGGATGGAATGGTAGACATCTCCTATCAAGGTAGGGACTGGATTCCCGGAAGCAAAGATGCGAAAGGCGTCGAAGTCTACAAAATTGGGCATATTGGGGAACAGAATGATGCTATATATGCACATAGCGAGGATGGCGTTGAACACGACCCAACATCTGTCTTTAGCGCACTGCTGAGCCTTTCCCACTAAGAACTGCAAGGAGAAACCAGAAACCTTGCTCCAACTAGACAATACCAACTCGGAGGCATCCAGATGAAGTGAAGGAGCTAGGCTAGCCAGATTAGGCTCAACATCCATATGAACAAAAGGCATCTGCCTCTTGATAGGCAAACCTAACAAATCAGCGTATTCCTCTAGTGTGGGTGCGAGAACAAAATCCTGGAAAGTGAAGCATCTCAATGGAGGATCGTAGAACTGCAGCAGAGCGTGCAACCCATTCAACTCGAATGCAGAAGGTTTACGAACCAAACTGAGCAATTTGACGTAAGATTTTCTGAACTCATCTCTCATAGAATCATCTGCTAAAGCAATCAAACCAGTCAGCTGAACAACATCAGGAGCGTGGAGCTTGTAAGCCACGGCCTTCCTCAGAGAACCCATAACAATACAATAGGAGGCAAGAAATACTGGATCGGGGGGAAACGGTACCTGCAACACAGACACACGTTAATGAAATGCAAATGGGTATGCAAAGCAATGTAAAATGCAATCATGCAGCAGGAGATCAAGGCGACTGTGCTGTGGAGATTCTGTATCAACACAACCATGATGCTGCTCTGTCAAGAACAACCACTATATCTGATAAGAAGAAAACCCCGGTATCGGACCACAAATCTACTCTGTCAAGAACACACATAGGACCATAAATCTGCTCTGTCAAGAACAAACACTAATAGGACCATAAATCTGCTCTGTCAAGAACAAACATCTGATACAGGACCTCTGATACAGGACCAAAACTTTGCTCTGTCAAGAACAAACGCACATCTGATAATAAGGACCTCTGATACAGGACCAAAACTCTACTCTGTCAAGAACAAACATCTGATAATAAGGACCTCTGATACAGGACCACAACTCTGCTCTGTCAAGAACAAACATCTGCTGATGAGATCCTCTGATCCCAATCAAAAACTTGCTCTGTCAAGAACAAATACACATCTGCTGATGAGATCCTCTGACACAAAACTGATTCACTATCAAGAAAACCAGGTAGTCTGAAGGTCAGAGTTTCCTGCAACAAACCCAACCCTGCTCACAGGTATGGACCTAAACTGACACGGGTTCGGCATCCTATGCGGTCATCAGCGTCACAAACATTCAAGAGGGGTGATACGATACCCAGAAGGTGTGGCATCACCAGCTCATGAAGCGGCCTCACTCGGCTGAATCCCAAATGATCGGTCCCCAGAGTCGACAATCCTCCAAACCAACAACCCCCTCAACCCAAAGGGTTGAAAAAGAAGTCAACCGGGAGAACCTCGTCTGAGCGTGGATTTCATGAGACACTAGTGCCTGCCAAGAAAGCACGCGCCCACTAATTTCCACAACTAATGCTATGTTCACTCAAGCCTGGGTCTGGCTTCTCACTCATCAGAATGCCACTCCCACAACAGCACAGATAATCATATCATACTGAAAATAAAGTGTGGGAAATAAAGTGCGATAAATAAACACAACCCAACAAGTAATCATACAAGCGCTAGGATTGACTCTCGCAGGGGACATTGGATCCCCCAAACTGACTCGCATTCGGGACGTTGGATCCCAGGAAACTATGAATTCCCCAGCAGAGTCGCCAGCTGTCGCTTCCGCGAAAATAAGGTGCCGGCAAAACAGAAGAGTCGCCACCTTTCGTTATTTATCCCTCAGAACGGAAAAGGAAACAATCGGAAAAACCTGACGAAAAGGTATAAGACAAGGTCGTCGCAACCGTTGTCTGGATTCGGGAGTCGGTTACGCAAGGGGAAGGTATTAGCACCCCTCACGTCCGTCGTACTCGACGGGATCCACGCTTGTTGTGTTTACTGGACGAGTTGGTTTATCTATCTACCTATCAAGGTTGGCTTAAAAAGAAAAGAAAATGACTCGGCAAAGCGTCGCACTTTATGCATACGTATTCTCATCAGAGAATGAGAAATCAGAGTCTACGTAGTTCGACCTACTACGGGTTACGGGAAAGGTGGCTCGCTAATACATCAGTGTTGTGCCTACGTACTCTCAACAGGTATGAGAGATCAGAGCTTACGTAGTTCGGGATAATACGGATTACGGGAATTCAGATTCATCTGTTTTATCGAGTGGGACAAAGCCTGTTTGCGGTGGCGCTGAAGTTTAACGACACTCTTTTCTTCAGAAAAGCTTTCCTTTGACTTATAGGCCCACGGGGAAAAAAGGTTTGAAGTTTGTTTTCTGTCTTTTACGGAAGAAGTGTTTTTTATTGTGTTTGCAATTTCAATCGCACTAAAGACTATGACCTGAGAATGAATGCGTCGTAGGTCACCCAAAGGGTGCCATACTAAACATCCAGACTGTTGAAAAGAAACTCTCCAACAATCCTTTCTCAGATAGTTTAAGGCTCGTGACGTACGAAAGAAATCATTCATGATTACTGTATCTTAAGCTGTTTGAGATGAGAAGAGAGAACAGGCTCAACTATGGGGAGACTATCAAGTCCTACTGTTGTCATGCCAAGGATTCATCCTATGGTTGAGGTTTGAAACAGGGAACTCCTAGAAGTTATCATGCATAGGTTTCAACCTAAAGTTCTATCATCACTTCCTTATCAAAGGAAATGAGAGTCCTAAGGGATCATGTCAATGATACACAGAAATAGATAAAGCATCAGTTTAAACAGTAAACGGCTGTAAATAAAATGCATGCAATGCAAGTGAGGGAGGAAATGTGTGTGGGGTGTCAGCCTCCACAAGCTCATCTCAACCTCAAGCCAGATATGAATAACTGCAATCATACAGTAGAAATAAAATAAAGTGCTATCAAGCAAGATACCATAAACTGCAATCATACAGGAGAAGTAAAATATGCTATCAAGAAAACACAAACCACACGGGCAAGGGAGCAGGGCTCTACCGAATACCCGCAAGCAAAGCCATACAGTAAAAATACAAGCAGAGGGAGCAACTCAACCTCTAGTGCAGTCATGCTCCTAGCTTATAGTCAGTCTAGCTATGAACTTATTCTAATGCATCAAGCAAGTCAAACAAGGCACATCAGCACAGAAAAGAAGACAGACAAGAAAGCAGATCAACAACTCCCTCTTTCAACTCCAGGCTTCAGCTCTTCTGACAGCAACCCAGTCTTCAGACTTCAACTACCCTTTAAGGCTATCATCCTCCATGACAAGCATCAACTTGCTTCTCCAAGGTTTCAATCCCTCAAACATAAGTATCAACTTATTCTCTCTTCTCCAAGCTTCAGCTCTTCAGCAAATTCCACCTTCAGGCTTCACTCCTAACTGCAAGTATCAACTTGATTCCTTCAGGCTCTCCAAGCATCAATGTAAGTATCAACTCATCCTTTATTCCTCAAGCCTCGGCTCTACACTCAATGTCAATTGAATCCTCTTCATAAGTATCAAATTAGTCTTCAAGCTTCAGCTCTCTTTGCTTTACCAGTATCAACTTGGTCTTCCTCATTTACAAGCTTCAGCTTCTCAGAGTAATATTCAATCACCTGGAAGTGTCAACTTCATCCTTCAATTCTTTTTCAAGCCTCAGCTCTTCACTCAATATCCATTGGATCTTCTTCACAAGCATCAACTTGTTCTTCTTGCTCTTCAGGCCTCAGCTGCTATGGCAATGCTCAAGAAATCATCCTCCTCCACACTCTTCAATGAAGTTCTCATCTTCAAACTCAAGCCCAACATCCT
The DNA here is from genome assembly GCA_963859935.3 of Lathyrus sativus. Lineage (NCBI taxonomy): Eukaryota > Viridiplantae > Streptophyta > Magnoliopsida > Fabales > Fabaceae > Lathyrus > Lathyrus sativus. The sequence continues at coordinate 105,755,173 of OZ012737.1, forward strand.
TCAAGACACTCAAGCCAGGAGATAATTGATTTAACATAATGAGTGGGAATGATAAACAGCTTACTGGCAACCAAAGGAAGCCTGATAAACAACTTACTGACAACCAAAGGAAGCCTGTAAGGGTTCATCATTATGAGAGACTGGTTCCCTAAAAGTTCTACTTCCCAGATAAAGCCAGTCATCCCTCCAAAGGAGGGATGTGAATATCTTGGAAGGACTTTTAGTCATTGGGAGGAATGGAAGCACAAGATGCTTTCCATGTTTGTGAAAGAAATCATTCTAGTTCTAAGGCTCTCCCTAGGTTTCCTATCTCCTAAATCTTCATCAGACACCTTCAGGCACCAACAACTCCAAGCTCCAAGCAACTTCAAGCAGCTTCAAGCATCCTCACCTTGTCTTCAACTTGTCTTCAACTTGTCTTTAACTAAAGGCAAACAAAGCAAAAACCCTAATCTAAGGGAACTAAAGAAGGTTAAACTAGTTGAGTTAGTGCTCTAGAATCATCTAAAACTTAGTACTAAAGTTAGTCCTAACTAAAATACTAAAACCAATTGTAAAATCCTACAAAAATGACTATGGGAACCTAGGTCAATCATGACTCTATCATATTAATTTCAGAGATCAAATCATCAAATTAGACCTAGAAATAAATTCTACATTATAAGGTATCACACCTAAACCCTAAAAGGAAGCACCTAAATATCAATCTAGAAAGCACACCTATTTTCATCACAAAAATGTGAGAAAAATTCTATGGGATCATACATGTCTAATCTAATCACACACAAAAAATTAGGACCAAAATCATCACCACATGATCACACAAAATTCCACAAAATTGAGTATCAAACATAACCATTTTAATATCAATTAAAATGTAAAATTCCCATAAAATCAGAAAATACATAAAATGAAAATATTTTTTATCTAAAAATTACTAGACTCAATCATGAGTAAAATGCAAAAATAATGGGATTAATTGGATTAATTTTCAATTTTATATGATTTTAACAAGAACCATGAATAAAATGAAAAAACAAATAAAATCAAACAAAATAATCACACGCGCGGTGCAAATAGAAACTAAAATCAGTTCAAACTAGGGATTGGGCTCGCTGGGGGGTGTGAATAGTGGTTATTTCATTAAGCCCAGACTCAGCACTCAAATGAAACGATGCGTTTCATTAATTCAGATCCTTCACAAACTGAGATTAAAACGTGGCCGTTAGATGAGGGTCATAGTCCAAGTCAAACCAAGATCTGATGGTCCCAGAGTCATCTCCTACCTTTTGAACCTCTGAACTTCGCGCCCAGCTCCGGCCACCACCGGTGGTGCTCCGGTCATCTTCCTCAACCCTAATTCTCTCTAGGATCCTCCATTGCAAATGGTCAATACATGAAACTTATCCCAAATTCCCTCACGAACTCATTCATGCCCTTAATTCAACCTAAATCCTCAAGATTCACCATATCCAATTCTCAACTGAAAATGGTAATACCCTAAATTGGTCACTAATTCTCAAATTAATGGTCTGAAATCAATCCTACACCGTTCTACAATGCATCTAACGCCTTAATTCATTTTGATTCTACCTAATTCATGCTATAGGAAGAAAGTTACCAACCTGAAAACCTTGGATGAACAGATGCACTAAACCTCCAATTCAAGATCCCCAATCTTTTAGACACGATCAATGAACCCTCTCCTTGCTTCTGTATGCAAAAGAACCGGTTGAAAGCTCCTGAATCTTGAAATCCGATGGTGAGTTGCAGGTGGAAAAATTCAATTGCTCCTACACGATTCAGCCACGAATTCTCTTGGATTATGATCTGGAATCACTCCTTAGCATCCATGGAAGAAGTTTCAATCAAGAAAATGGATGGAAAGTGAAGAATTTGGTGAAACCGAATCCAATTGCAAGCCAAGAAATCTCAATCTCAATCTATGCTCTCTCCTTCAATCATCACCAACCCTTGCATTGGATCACCTCTACTCAATATATAGATGATGTATGAGTGATCTAGAACCCTCTAGATCCTTCTAATGAGAGTTTCCACTTCTCATGTCATGAGATTTTCAATCACATATCATGATATGCATAGCACTGTTTGCAGCTTGAAACCAACCTCATTCACTTCCAATTTCTCCCCTAGTGACATTTTGAAAGTGTTTAGCTTGCAAAGGGCCTTGCTCATGCCTTGATTCTATGTTTTGCACATGTTACTTAATATGCAAGTAATCACTTTCCAAAGCAAGTCCACAAATTGAATCTCAACTCAAAAATGTGGCTAAACCAATGTTCTTAAAATGTTTTCTAGAGTCAAAATGATATATTACATGCCATTGTTTGGATGTGTAGGTTGAAAATATCAATTTCCAACTTTGGTTTATTTAACTTATGCCCTTATTTTAGGTCATTTTTGCAACTTTGAGCTACAAGCATTTCTAACATCTCATGACCTCCTTACTAGCCTTAAAACATCATTTTGAACAAGTTTTATGTTCAACATTTTTCCATTTGAAGCTTGGAAATAGGAGTTATGGCTTTATACTTGAAATGACCTGTAATCTCCAAATGACCAAAATGCCCTTGACTTGTCAAAGCCATAACTTGAGTTCTACAAATGCTATCAAGGACTTCTAGTACTTTCTAGAAAGATAAGAGGATAAGGAACAACATTAATGTTGACCAAAAGTTCATAGGAATCACCCTCCTAGGGCAAAAGTTTGATGCAAGTTGGGTAACTTTCAAGGCCCCAGATTCACCTACCTCAGATGACCTGTAAATTGTCAAAGTCATAACTTGAGTTCCACAAATCCTATAAAGGACTTCTAACATTTAAATTAAAGCTAAGATCATGCTCTACAACATTCATGTTGGGGGCAAGATGAGATGACAATCACATCTTGGGCTAAACTGCCTTGAAGATAGGGGTCAAACTAGGGGATTTTACACTGTCAAGCCTTAGAAACCCTAGCTTGAAACTTCTCAAACTCTTCAATCATGATGAGTTGACCTTGGAATCATCCTTATAACATATCATTGCATCAATCCATGATCACATGGCTCTTGTATTAGGTCTCAACCTTCTTCAAATCATCAGTTGACTTAGGGTTGACCAAGTCAATCCCTAACTGCACCACTCATGGCTGAGCCTTCTTAATCTTACACAATGACCTGTCTAGGCCTCAAAGTGATCTTCAACACTTCTCATGAGCTATCTCAATACCTCAAGTCCAACCTCATGGCTTCAGAATCATCTGGTGGCTTCCCACAACTCTCAAGTTAGGACACCTACACACTTGGCTCCAACCACTCACTCTGAGAATCTTCTAACTTCTCTGACAAAGATATCAACCCTTGAACACTTGAATAACCTTCTTAGATAGCTTCAAACTCTTGTATAGCTTGATTGGTAATCATACCTCTTGATCTCCTGCATACATGTCAATGAAATGCACATGATAATGCTAATGTGAATGAAATGAAACATAAGCTAGGTAAAGAAAAGCTGGGCAAATTTTGGGGTGCAACAGGGGGATCTCATGAAATAACTTACAAGTCAATCAAATCTCACTAATGAACCAAGGCTAATAGATCTAGGGCAAGCACACCATATTTCAATGTTGGATTCTTAAAAACTACCATATAGACAAAAATCTTCAAAGACAAGTCAAACATGATATCAAAGTGCAATATTTGTAACAATCATCAACATGTCATTCACAAATGGAACACTTTAACAAAAACAAGTATCATAACTATAAGACATGAGTTCTTAACAAAGAACTAAAATAGGGCAGCAAGACTACATTTCCACCAAATCACTTCAAAATGATAAAGCATGACAATGTATGATCAATAAAGAGTTTGGATATCACATACCTCTTGTAGACAAGTCTTGAGCAAGCTAAGAAGCTGAGAAACCCAGAGACTTTCTTCCTTGGCAAAGATTTGAAGCTTGCTTCCTCTTGAAGCAATAAACCACTTTTCAAGACAGTTGGAGTTGTGTAGTTTCCAGCTGGTTTTTTAGAGTTTGGACAGTTGAGATATGATGTATATGAGGTGTTGGGAGTGTTAGAATGGTAGGAAATGCCTCAAGTAAGGATTTGGCTTTCAAAGTGCAAGAAAGTTAACATACTAAGGTGTGAAGGTTGACTATTGGGAAAATAAGGTTTTTGAGTGGTTTGAATGTATGGACACCTTCTACACAATGTTTATGGATTGTGTAGATGGTTTTGAGTGGCTTGGAAATGGTAGAATTGAGTTTGAGCAGAGTTTTGCTCAAGACAGCTTTTTAGTGAAAAATGGAAGTTTTGAAAAATGAGATTCTTGAGGAAATGAAAGAGAGTTGAGAGCTATTGTTTCTCTTGGTTTTGAAGATTTCTCTGGTGTGTCAAACATCAATTACGATGCCTTTATCTATAGTGAAAACAAGAGTGAGGGCAGCTTTGTATTTTACCATTTTTGGGGGGAGTTTATGAAGATTTTCAAATGAATCTTGCCAAGATCTCTTCCTATCAGTTCCATGGCTCAAAGAAGATCAGAAAATTAAATGGAATGATGGACATGAAGTGACTGAGGTGAGCTTAGGGTGTAGAGTGAGCAGCTGCACAGTCCTTGGAGGGAAAGTTTCTCTTTCCTCTTACACATTTGAATATTTTAATGCAAGTTGCTTGCAACTTGCCTCTCTCTTCAAACCTCTCAATTTTCTGCATTTTCCTTCATCCACACATCTAAATATCAGATTGAATCATGATCCAAGGGTCAAGGATAGCTTAAGTTGTGAAAATCTGAATTTTGAGAAGTCTTGACATAGTGGTTTCAAGTGTTGGCAGCCCTAACTTCCATGGTTCATAACTTTCTGCTCACACATGCTATTGAGGAGTTCTACCATAATTTAGAAAGCCCTTAAGTATCTCTATAACTTTCATGTTTCGGATATTTCCTAATTCTAGATGGAACTAGGTTGAAAAACCCTTCCAAGTTGCTGAAAAAATCACTTAAAAAGGCTAAATAACTTCGAATTTTTCTAAGTTATTTCCCTTCTTAAAATGAATCTTGTCATAACTCCAAATCTATGCATTTTTTGATCATGGAACACTTTGAGGCTTTTGTAGGATTTGTCAAGAGCTTTCCAATGAGCTTTGAACCACTCCATTTGGATGTGTGGTTGAGGAGTTATGGTCTTGCCCCTTTCTAAACCCTAATTCCCAATTTTTCCAATTACTTCTTAACCCTTGATCCAATGGTCATGAAATTTTATGGGGAGGTGTAATATGACATAAGGAACATTTTTTATTCACATATTGAAGTTAAATTCCTTTTTGTTGAAGAGTTAACTTTTCGGTCAACCATTCGATAAATCGGTGAGTACCGAGTCGACTGTCGATGATCCGGACATTCTGAGGACTTGAAACTATTTGGATAGACTTTACTAAGCCATAGGAGCTTAATGGACCTTGATCCCATCATTGAAACACTCTTTAAATCAAAAGTCAAACTACAATTGACTTTTCCTGATCGAAAACCCTAATCGGGTGTCTTGAACTGCACTGTTCTCAATTCCCGGGTGACAACCTCAAATTGGATTCATACTTGATCCAATGGAGTACATTTGATGATATGGAGACTCAATTCAGGGAGAACCAATCCAAAACGTTGAATGATTAACCCTCGAATCCTCGATTTCGGCTGTACAAAACCCTAATTCCTGTATCTTGACAAAGACAAACTTGAAATAGGTTAGGTTAGATAGATCAATGAATATGATCCTAAGCTGATGATGAGGATCTAAGGGGTCAAAATTTGGGGTGCAACAGATGGTACCGCGGTAAGTTCTTCCATCGGTGTCTTACCTAAGATGCAGTTTTACAGAGATACGCATTCGACAACCAGGAATCAGACGTTGATTTCCCTGGCCGTTTCCTTTCCCCGAATGTGACCTTGAGTTCTACGTACCCACATGGTCTCATAGTCGTCCCGTTGAAGCCCTATAGATCGGAGCCTAGGTAGGGGGATAAGTTGGATTCGTCGAGCTGAAGTGTCTTGAAGAGATGGGTGTACATGATGTCCACCGAGCTCCCCCCATCGACCAGGATGCATTGGACGTCAAAGTTAGCCATCTATGCTCGGATCAGTAGGGGAATGTTTGAGTTTGAGGCTCCCCCGAGGAGTTCCTCGCAGTAGAAAGTGATCGGGTTGGAACGACCTCGGAACTTGTCGAGCGTGCTCATCTTGCCGGAGCTATTGCTGATAAGCTCGTCGAACTTCCTCTTAACTGACCCCACTGATAGCTTGCTCGGGTTCCCTACAGAGATTACCATTTCCCTCAGGAAATACTCCTATCGGCTGGTGGGGCGCACTGGCTCCTCGGGTAGCTCAAGTTCGGCGGGAAGGCTGAACTCCCTGAGGGAGAACCAGTCCTTAGGTAGGCTGACACTGAGGGCAATCTGTAGGCCAAACTCGCCATCCGGAGGAGGGATGTCCTCGACTCTTTTCGCTTCGAGGGACTCCTGCTGCGGGGGCTCTCCTCCTCTGGTGTACCTTTTAAGATGGTCGTCCTTGACCAGAATCTCGATTGCGTCCTTTAGGTGGATGTAATCCTCTTTTACGTGACCGTGACTTTGGTGGAAGCGACAATATTTCGATTTGTCCACGTTGGCTTTGGTGGGTACCGGTTTTGGAAAACGGACACCTCACTGGATAAACTTCGTTTTGGCGCACTTAGCCAATATGCGCTCGCGGGAAGCGACCAGCGCGGTGTACTCTGTGAACCGACCAGCTAGGCCAGCTACTCGCGGGTTTCTCGTGGACGGTCATCTCGCCGTCGGTTTCCTCCGCGCCGGTGGCTCGAGGCTCCTTCGTCTCGGGATCCGCGGGGGGTCTCTCTGTCCCTGGTTTCATGGGCTGAGTTAGCGGCCGGTGTTTCTTTGAACCATATATAATGGCGAGCCCGGTCGAGGAAATATTAGAGGGAGTCTGGCTGATGAATGGCTACGGCCTCATAGAATTTGGAGTCTCGGCGCAGGCCTTACTCCATTAGGTAACGCTTCATCTCGTCTAAAGTCGTTACCTGCACTACCTCCCTTGTGAACCTCTCGATGTAGTTCCTGAGGGGCTCGTCGGGGGCCTGGATGGTCGCGCCTAGCGCGACTTCTGTCTTCGGGTGGCACTTGGATGTCGTGAAGTGTCGTGAAAAGAGGTCCTTCAGGACCCTCCACGACGTGACTGACTTCGGCTCCAAGCTTTTGTACCATGTCATGGCGCCTTTCCGTAGGGTCGTCGGGAAGAGCCTGCATTTGATGGCTCCTCGGACGTTGCGGTAATCGAGCATAGCCTCAATATCTTCCAGGTGATCGTCCAGGTCCGAGGTGCCGTCGTACGTCGAGAGCAAATGCAGTTTTTCCATCCCATGGGGGATGAGAGCTGACATGATCTCCCGAGACAAGGGGGTCCTATAGTCGTCCTCATTGCTAAGAATCGGGGACGGAGGAGACGAGGGCCCGTGTCGATGAGGGGGTTGATTTCGTACCCTCGGTTGCCTGACCAGGGGTTCCGCCCTTGTCGTCCTCGGCTCATGGGCTCGCTTCTCTTTCCTGGTCGGCAACCTTGCCCGCTTCTTGGAGACAACGGGTTAGGGTCTCTCCAACTATGGTCGATGACTTCATGGACGAGGTGATGGACTCCTCGAGTTCCCGTACTGCTCTTTCCACAGAGGGGAGCAGGACGGTTTCTCGAGCATGCCAATGCGCTGATTCTGTTGGACATCATCTGATTTGTCTGGTTGATGACCGCAAAGAGGGCAACCATCGTCGGGTTCGCGCCATCCGGAGTGGGGATGGGCTGGAACACTGTCGGGCTTCTTTCCTAAGGAACCTCGTGGTGTGGTGTGTCCTCGGGGGAAGCAGAGGCAGTCCGCCCGTCCTTGACGTCAATTTCACGGAGTAGAGAAGTCCCTATGTGACCGTTGTCGTTGGCGATGGGGACGACGGAGGAGTTGTGAACAGCGTCATCATGGCGTGGGCTAGTCATGATTCTGAAGTGTTGAGAGGTGAAATTTTGGTTCTCTGCTTGGAGGAATGGGGAAGTTTATTTTCCCACAGACGGGGCCACTGACCCGACCTGATCAGAAGGGAATCACTGGACTGCTACGTGTCTTTGATCTACTGCCTGTTCACCGGTGGTAAGAAGGAGGAGCGGGTGTACCTGCAAGACACTCCGATACCAAAATGAGAGAGGACCAGAGAGAAGCAAATACAGAGAGAGGTGTAGAGAATAGAATTGAATATCCGACCCTCCTGTGAAAGAGGGTATTTATATAGAGACCCCAACGCAGGGCCAACGGTCACTTGAGCTGGGCTAGATGGTCAGACCCAACCCAAGTGACTGTTAGGGCTTACGTGGCATAGTGGAGACCGGGGCGTGGTCTTTGCCATAGGTCAATTGTCCCGTGATCTCCGAAAGATGGGCTAACCTGCTCTTTTGGAGGTGAATAGTTGTCTGACGACGTGTCTCTGTGGAGGGGAGCACGTGGAGAACGTGTGAGGCACACGTCTTTCTGCCCGAAGGGGGAATCGTTCTGTCCGGCAGGGTAATGTTTGGTCGACGGGAGCCTTGTGCTCGACACATATGAGGAACGCTCCTTTGGGCCTTTCCCCAAGTATAGGCGGGCTGGGCCTTCCCGATCAGGTCGGGGCCCAGACCAGAATGATTATTATTATTATTATTATTAGTTTATTTATCGGAAAGATTGATTTATAATTTCTAACCTTTTCTCATAAATAACAAAATATGAATATATGAATTTAAAAGATGGTTGTTGTCTTATTTTTTATAATATTTTTAGATTTTTAGTCATCACTTTAATTAGTTTTATTTTCATAAACTTTAATTTTGTATAGTTAAACATCTTACATAATGATTAAAGACTAAATAAAGAATAAAAAATCTTAAAAGAGGATGTTAGAAACAAAAATTAACTTATCTTAGTGGAAAAATACATTAATAACACAATTGATAAGGCAACCTAAAAACAATTCCATTAATCTATAATGTTTAATCAATAATATTTAGGAATATTACATACACAACAAATATTTCTATTGTATTCAAGCCTAAAATATCATGCGTATATTTTATTTAGAAAAGACATGCATGTCAAATAAAAAAAAGAAAGAAAATAGGAAGCTTACCAAAGAAATGAAGATGAGCTTCAAATAAGTATAATATAGGGGAGTAGATACATGATAAGATTAAATTCATTTTATATAATCTATGAAAATGATTCAAAATGAGAATAACAAGCTCTGTAAACGCATATGAGTAGCATCTCTTAGTATTCTCTATTTTTTCTCTTTTGCAAAAACGTAAATATGAAGAGAGAGGTAAATACACGAATGTGATATATTAGGCGTCTCTATATTCTAATCTCTGAAAGTTTTTAATATCTAACTTTGGCGTGCTCTCGAGATGGTTTGTGTTTTAAGTGTGTCTTTTTGAGATTTATTATTGAAATTTCGCGAGATGCGTGAGTAACACATGCGGTGTAACAAGTAACCCCAAATATTTTTAAGTTCTTAATTTTAAAATTAATCTTATGTCAAAAAAATATAGACCAAAAACCCATTAAGGCTTTACTTTTTGTTACAAAAATCCATTATAGCTTTAGACATCACTATGCCAAAAATGATTTTTGACAGTGTAAAAAAAACAGCGCTTTCTATAAAAGCGCTGCTAAAGAGTTAAAATAAAAAAGAAAAAAATTCGCTGACTTTAGAAAGCGCTTTTAATAAAGAGCTGCTAAAAGGGGGGGGGGGGGGGGGGGGGGGAGATTTAATACAAAAGAAAGTGCTTTTTAAAAAGCGCTGCTAAAAAAAGGGGGATACGAAATCGCTTTTAAAAAGCGCTGCTAAAGGGGGGGAGGTATACGAAAACACTTTTGAAAAGTGCTACTATAGGTCTTGCCTAAGACAACCCTTAGAGAGCGCTTATTAGATGAAAGCACTGCTATAGGTGGGGGTTTCAACAATGCTTTTCAAAAGTGCTGCTATAGGTGTTAATTTTATAAATTTAATAAAACGAGCTTGTTTTAATTCAGAAACAGTATACGAAAACAACGTTCTTTCTTTCTTTCCCTCTCGCGAAAAACCCTTTCATCATTTCTGAAAAACCTCTCGCGACCATTCCACCATTTTCCTTCCGTCGACTGCCATCCTCCCTCCTTCCGTCCGCCATCTTCTTCTTTTCCGCCGGCCATAATACTCCCTCCGTCCGCCGCACTACCTCTGTCCGACTATTCCACCATTTTAAAGGTATTTTAGTCATTTTTTCATTTTCATGGTTATGAATTGATGAGTTTTTGTTGTAGAAATATTGTATATGTTTTTTAGGTTGAAATATTGTGAAAATGTTGTGGAAATGTTGTGATAAAAATAGTTGCTTTACTTGTTGTGACAAAATATTGTGAAAAATAATTGCTTTATTTGTTAAACATAATACTTTTTTTTATAATATATATGTTGATTTATAAGATTTTGAGATGTTCTTTATTTGCAAAATATTGGTTTCACGGACAACATTACAAGAGATTTGGATGACTTGTTTATGTTGCTTTTAAAAAAATCACAAGGATTTGCATATAAGCATGAAGAGGTTGTGCCTATCTTCAATATATTGGTTGAGACATTAAAAAGAATATAGAATACTATTTATTGAAATTCTCATGAATCTTGTTGTTGTATTTGTTGTTATTGAAATGCTCATCTTTCGTTTTGGAAGGTCCCTATATGAGGTATTCTTCCATCTTAATTTCTGTTTTATTATAGGGTCTTTAAAATTATATTTTACCACTACTAAATTGAATAACAGGTTTAATGATTGTCCAAAATAAATGAAAACTTAATACATCCTATAATCCAAATGTATCATTTCCTGACGTTGTTAAATGCGATTCCAAATGTTGTTGTTGATGTTGTCAATGTTGATGTTGTTAATGTTGATGTTTATGTTGTTGATGAAAACATGAACTAGTTTTGTATTTTAATTTGTTATAAGGGTTACTTGTGAAGATTGTGATCGTTTCCAAGAATCTTACTGTGTAGTTCTAGAAGCTGGTGATTTCTCTACAAGTGCTACAGGTATTCACTGTTTTTGTTTAGCTTACTTAGTTTAGTTTCTTCATACCAAATTTATTATTTTCTGACGTTGTTAAATGCGATTCTAAATGTTGTTGTTGATGTTGTTAATGTTGATGTTGATGTTGTTGATGAAAACATGAATTAATTTTGTATGTTAATTTGTTATAGGGGCTACTTTTGAAGATTGTGATTGTTTCCAAGAATCTTATTGTGTGGTTCTAGAAGTTGGTGATTTCCTTACAAGTGCTACAGGTATTCGTTGTTTTTGTTTAGCTTACTTAGTTTAGTTTAACCTACTTAATTAGTATGGATAAAAAATGGATGTCTTCCAATCGATTGTCAAACGAGTACAAGAATGGGGTATCAAAATTCGTTAAGTTTTCTATTGAACACGCTAAAGATCCCAGTAGGATCACATGTCCTTGCTTAGGTTGCTGTTATGGGCGTCAGATTGACGCAATTCAGTTGGAATCTCATTTAAAGAGATATGGAATTGATCGAAGTTATACATGTTGAACATTACATGGTGAGATAAGTAACGAGAATGTTGAACCGGGGGATAATACGACATATGCTTCAAATGACAATGTCAAAGATACATATGATTGTGATCGAGTCGAAGAGATTGCAGAAGCACCTGAATAAGATCTTAAGGATTGTCCAAAGATGTTTGAGAGGTTGGTAAGCTATGCAGAGAAATCGTTGTATAAAGGTTGCACTACTTTCACAAGATTGTCCGCGGTATTAAAGTTGTACAACTTAAAGGCGGGTAATGGATGGTCGGATAAAAGTTTCACAGAGTTATTAGCCATTATGAAAGAGATGCTTTCGGAGGATAATGTTCTTCCCAATCGAACCTATGAAGCTAAAAAAATGTTATGCTCTATTGGCATGAGCTATGATAAGATACATGCTTGTCCAAATGATTGCATTTTGTTTCGAAAAGAATATGCATCATTAAACGAGTGTCCTAAATGCGGTGTATCTAAGTATAAGAAAAAGTTGTCACCAACAAAAGTCTTACGGTATTTTCCTATAATTCCGAGATTTAGACGCATGTTTCGTAGTGAAACAGATGCAAAACACTTGATTTGGCATGCAGATGATAGAATTATAGATGGGAAGTATCGACATCCAGTAGATTCACCATAGTGGATGAAAATTGATAATGAGTATCCTAATTTTGGAGAAGAAGCTAGAAACCATCGCTTGGCATTATCAACTGATGGAATGAATATGCATGGTCTACAAAGTATCTCGCATTCCACATGGCCTGTAATTATTATGATTTATAACCTACCTCTATGGCTATGTATGAAGCGTAAGTACATGATGTTATCTATGTTAATTTCTGACCCTAAACAATCAGGGAATGACATAGACGTATACTTGACACCTTTAATCGAAGACTTAAGGAGTTTGTAGGAGAACGGTATGGAGGTTTATGATGGATATAGGAAAGAAAGTTTCAATTTGAGGGCGATGTTGTTTGGCACAATTAATGATTTTCCAGCATACGGAAATCTATCGGGTATAACATTAAAGGTCAATGTGCGTGTTCTATCTGTGAAGAAAACACAGATTGGACGCGATTGGAATTTGGTCAGAAGAATGTCTTTCTTGGTTATCGTAGATTCTTAAATTTTAATCATCACTACTATGAGTGGAGAAAAGCATTCAATGGAAATTCAGAATAAGGTAGAGCTCCACCTACATTGACAGGTGAACAAATTTTTGAAACGGTGAAAGATGTGAGTACTAAGTTTGGCAAGCCTTTTGCTCATACTCTTGTCATGCGTGGGTGGAATAAGAGGTCAACTTTTTTTTTAATTGTCGTATTGGAAGTCATTGTATGTAAGACATTTTCTTGATGTTATGCATATTGAAAAAAATATATTTGAAAGTGTTATTGGTACGTTACTCAATATACAAGGGAAGTCTAAGGATGGCCTTAAAGCAACAAAGGACTTGGTAGCGATGGGAATAAGAAATGAATTAGGACCCTTATAGAAAGGAAATCAAACATATCTACCACCCGCTACTTATACTTTATCTAGAAAGGAGAAAAAGATATTGTATAAGTTTCTAAGTGAAGTTAATGTTCCAGAAGGATACTCTTTAGATATTAGAAGACTTGTTTCTATGAAAGACCTCAAGTTAAAGAGTTTAAAGACACATGATTGCCATGTTATAATGGAACACTTTCTACCAATAGGTATACGTTCTATTTTTCCAAAAAAAGTGAGAAGCAAAATAACTAAATTGTGTTTTTTCTTCAGGTCAATTTGTAGTAAGGTGATCGATCCTGCAATCTTACCAACATTGCAAAAAGAAATATTATTACTTTGTGTGAGCTTGAAATGTATTTTCCTCCATCATTTTTTGACATAATGGTACATCTAGTTGTTCATCTTGTGAAAGAGACACAATTGTGTGGACCAGCTTATATGAGATGGGTGTACCCTGTTGAACATTATATGAAAATATTGAAAGGGTATGTGAAAAACTAAATTCGACCAGAGGGATGTATTGTTGAATGATACATTGTTGAAGAAGCGATTGAGTTTTGTACTGAATATTTGTCCAATGTTCAATCTATTGGCCTCCCAAAATCTTATGTTGTTAAAAAAATAGTAGGAAAATAGTTAATTGGAAATAAAGTTGTGACAAATTCAAGGGATGAACGGGAGCAAGTGCATTTGTATGTTCTTCACAATAACATTGAGGTTGAGCCGTATGTTGAATTACACAAGGACGTACTCCGAGGTTTAAATCTGAATAGAAATGAAAATTGAATAGTATGAGAGCACAATCGAAGTTTTATAACATGGTTCAAGGATCATATATTTTCAAAGTTTTATTCTGATCCCGCTTCAATAACAGAAAGGTTGAGATGTTTAGCATATGGTCCAAGTTTGCATGTGTTTTCTTATAGCACATATGCAATTAATGGATACACATTTTATACCAAAGAACAAGATGATAAAAGTACAATGCAAAATAGTGGTGTCACCGCGCTTGCTGAAGCAATTCACATTTCAAGTGTGAAGGACTTCAACCCCAAATATGCAAATCTGTCATATTTTGGGGTTATCGAGCGCATTTGGGTGTTTGATTATGAGAAGTTTCAGATTTTTATCTTTGGATGCAAGTGGGTTGAAAATAATAGTGGCATATGAATGGATAAGTCAGGATTTTTGCAAGTGGATCTTAATAAGGTGGGGTACAAAGATGAGCCTTTAATTCTAGCCACGTAAACTAAACAAGTGTTCTATGTCACTAATCTGACAAGTACGAAATGGTCTATAGTTCTTTTTTCCAACAAAGTAATCGATGATAACATTGGAGATCAAGGTGATGTTGATGTTGAGAAGGAATCTTATATTATAGATGATCAAGATGAGAATATTAGAGCAGACAAATCATATATTAGAAATGATCATAATAAGGGAATTTGGATCAATCCATCTGTCTGTGTTGTTAAGAGACAAGTAAACCACGTTCCAACGAAGAAAAGAAAGAGATGTTAGTGACAAAGGTACTTGTAAAATTATATACTATATCATTCAATAAAATTATATATTATGTCATTCAATAAAATTATATATATGTTTTTCTTATTTATATTTTTCTTATTTATATGTTTTTCATTTTCATATATATTTGTCATTCATTTCATAATTTTATTTTTCTGAATTACAGGTATTATGGCCTGCAACGAGGAAAAATCACATGATACTTCTAAACATGATGGAAACGAACCGACACAAGATGTGGAAGGAGATATTACAAGAGGAATAACCATTATGAAAGGAATCATTTGTGCGAGAGATAAAGGTATAAAGTATGATGTGCATTAGAGTGAAACATGCCAATTAATTGAGCCTAACGGTGCAATGTTGACAAGTTACATTAGGGCACTTGTTCGTTCGCAAATTCCATCACTTGCGATAATTAGAGAATTCCTTCGTTGAAACTGGCTAAAGAAAAAATCTGGAGCGAGATACAGGTATGATATCTGATATTTTTTATTATGTCGATGATTATATCTTTAAATTACTTATACTAACATACTATATATATGTTAATTTGTTTGCAGAGGTCTTTTAATATTGATGACGACCGAAAAAATATTGTCTTCAATTGGGCAGAAAACGGCTAAGAGGATTTTGAGCGTTTTTAACAAACAAGTTTCTTAAGGATTCTGATAGAAAATTTGTTGAATCAGAGCGTCCAAAGAAGTATGCTGATCTAATTTCACTTGAGGAATGAGAAACATTTGTTGCCAAGCGAAGAACCCAAGAATTCCATGTAATTCTAACTTATCATGAACAATGTATAATATATATACTTCTTCCACATGAGTTCTGATATGACTTAAACTTATTTTTTCAGGCTGTGAGTGATGTAAATAAGAAATGAGCATCAAAACCCGCATATCCATACAAAAAAGGGCATTTGGGATATGCACGCTTACAACAAAAAATAGTAAGTATATATAAATGCTTTAATATGATATAGTTAGAATACGAGAAATGTGAAGCTTATTATCTGTCTTAATGTGTAGTTAGAGGAGGAGAAAAGTGATGCAACATCTCTTCCAGACCATGTTTTGTGGAAGGTTTCCCGTGTGGGTAGAGATGGAGTCGTTCAAGAAGAAGGTCAACAAGTATTTGAGCAACGTGTAAGTACAATATTAGTTCTGTCATAAACTAAAAAGTGTATAATATATTTATACTTTTATCTATACTTATGGAGTCTATCCCATACTATAACTGCAGCTGAGGACGATGATTGCAGGAGCGTACTGAGTCGAGTGTTAAATGTTCCTGAGTATTCTGGTCGTGTGAGGGGTAAGGGATTTGGTGTCACTCCAACAAAATTGTATAAGCATCCAAAGAATAAAAATCCTAGCAATAAACAAGTGATGAACTCGTTGGAAGAATTGAAAGCTCAAATTCATGAATTGCGAAAGGACAGAGAGAGATAATGTCAGAAAGGCGCGGTATAGAGTTTAAAGATACTAGTGACAAAGATAGTATCAATTGTAATTTTTAGTAGAAACTTCCTGAGGTAACTATATACATTACATTGAAATTAATTTAGCACAATTTTCTTAATTGACACATTAATTATATTCATTATTGGTTCATGGCATTTCACCTTGTCGGCTATATTTATCGTCACCGACTTATCATATGGTTGGCAAGGGAAAAATGAATAACACTTTGAGAGACTTACTTCACCATAAACCGCTCCCTGCTGGATTTTTGAAAGTATCGATTGATATTGCTTTAGAGGGAGTGTGTTATTGCCTATACCAGACGATATTTTGGATGCAACCTTGGTGGGAGACGCAATAGGATCATATGTTGCATGGCCGTCAAATCTTATTTTCATAGATGATGAGGTAGGTTGAACACGATTATGAATCTTGTAGTATTCAAATGTTTTAAGATCCATACATGTAAGTTATTATTACATTTACGTACCATTTATTTACATTATGGTCTTAGACTTCTACAAAATCCAAATCAAAAGATAAGGGGATTGTGCGGGAAACCGAGTCAACTGCATCAAAAAAATAGGTACTACTACATTAATTGATATATATGCATAGAAATGTCAATTATATCCTCCGATTTCATTAGATTTACGATCTTATACATTAATTACCTAACTGATATGACTTTTAGGTTCATGCTCAAGAGTTGCAACAAGTCAGCAAGGGTAAGATGCCTGAATCTATCATGGTGTCCAACAAAAAAATGGTCGAGGCAAAAAAAGCATCTCTTCCTCGATTTAGGTTGTGCCTTGAAACATATGTAGGAACAACATATGTGGTGGAGGGTGGGATTCGTCAAACACCTATGAATGAAGGTATTTTCGGTTTTACTTATGCCGAAACAATTGCTAAAGAGGATTTGGATCAGATTTTCAAACATTCTGAATTAGGCATCGATGTTATGCATTCATACATCAGGTACTCCGATCAATTTTTATTAAATAATTGAATAATTTATTTGCTCATTTCAATGAATATTCTAATGTTGATTATGTTTTTATTTTAGGTTCTTGTATGACAAGTTGTTGGTCCCACATCAAGTGATAGAGAGATTCGCATTCTTATCTTCTAGCTGTATCAATGCATGGTCAAACGATCACACTCCAGATATAGTCAGAGATTACTTAGTCCAAGCATTTATGGCCACATATACAGAGAAGTTGTATTTTTTCCATATAATACTGGCCATGGGTTAGATTTCATTCTAAATTCATTTATTATAATTATTCGTTTTTTTGACATTCTATATAACATTTTCGTCTAAACTTTTGTCTTATTTTACAGTGGACACTAGTTGTTGGTTGCGATTAATCCAATAAAAGAAATAGTGTATTATCTGGATTCATTGGATGGTGATCAAACAAAATATCCTGATATGAAGAACATGGTTGATATGTAAGTGATGAGATATATTATTCTGAATAATTATCTTTATTTATTATGTGAGATTGTTCTAAATATTTGTTTATATTATGTTAGAACTATACGAATATTCTGATCACAAAGACAAGCAACAGTGCCAAAAAGGAAGGCTAACAATATTATCTGAATCAGAGTGCAGGTATATTTTCACAATTTTGACTGTTATAGTGATCCTACTTGATAAAACTAGTTAAAATATATATCCTGATATATATTCGTTTGTTTTTTCCATTTACAATGACCTCGTTAGCGCAATGGGATTAATTACGGATATTTTGTATTGAGGTTTATGAAGGAAATTATTCATTCGGGTCAAATAGAGATTCCAAGCATGGTATGGATTTATAAGTTATATGATTTATTTTAATATTTATCCAATATTTCATCTGAAAAATTAGTTTTAAAACTAAACCATGCATATTATGTTATATTATATAGTACTTTGATGAGTTCAAGTGTGGTACTTACTCGAAAGACAAATTGGAAAAAATTAAGGAGGAATGGTGTCAATACATTCTTGAGTTGAGAATTGTATAAGGTATATATATTGTCTTTATGTCTTTTGATCGGAATTTATAGAGATTTATGTTATTGTGATGTTATGTACACACTACTGGATAATTATTTTTCTGAAAGTCGTATGTAATTGTTGGAATTTGTAATTATATGTATAGTGAATGTATTTGTGAAGTTATCGGTTTTGTAATTATATGTATAGTAAATGTATTTGTGAAGTTGTTGTGAGGATCGGCTTGTGTTGAATTACAATGATTATAAGCAGGTTTATGTGTAGAATCACAATGATTATAGTATATATAAGGCCAAAGTGTTGAAATAAAGGCCTGTGGTGAATGTAATTGTTGTAAGCAGGTTTATGGAAAAAATTATAAAAAATGGTGCAACATAATTCAACAAAAATCACTTCATAAAAGTATGAAAAATATACAGTGCTTTTACCAAAAAACGCTATGAAAAAGTGATTTTTATGAAAAATAAATTCAATGACGTGAAGAAAAGATAACGCTTTTCTTGAAAAAGCGCTGCTAAAAGAGGGAAAAAGAGAGCGATTTTGAAAGTGCTGTTATAAGGGGGAAAAGACAGCGCTTAAAAAAGCGCTGCTAAAGGCGGGGGAATAGGCAACGCTTTTATTAAGAAAAATGCTGCTAAAGGTATTCATCTAATACACTTTAGGCAGCGCTTTTGAAAAGCGCTGCTAAAGGTGGGGGAAAAGAGAGCGCTTTTTTGAAAAAGCGCTGCTAAAAGGTATTCAACAAATACAATTTAGGCAGCGCTTTTCAAAGGTGGGGGGAAAAGAGAGAGCTTTTCTGAAAAAGCGCTGCTAAAAGCGGGCCTATAGCAGTGTTTTTTACTTAAAAGCATTGTCTTTACCTTTAGCAGCGCCGACAACACTTTTAAGCGCTGCTAAAGGTCTTTTTTTGGCATAGTGCATCTAGAGAACAAAACATTACTTATGAAAATATTTTCCATAAAAAAATTTGTTACTTGAGTTGGAAGATTTAATTGTATTTGCATTCAAGAAAACATTTAATTGGATATGCAATGAAGATAGATCGGTTCAGTTTTTTGCAAAGATATTGCTTGAAGATTTTAATTAAACAAATATTTCATGAAGAGATTTAATGAAATTTACTTTAATTTTAAGATATGGATTTGCACTTAATGAAAAGATCTTCAATCCAAGATTTAGAAGTGTCGTTATGTTCTAGCAAGGGAGTTATTATGAATCTTTTACATGAGAAGTTGAAATTCTAATTTAAATCAAGTAAAGATTTTATGTATTCAAGGTGTTGTGGTGCCTAAAGTAATACAACGTCTGGACGTTGTTTTCTAGAAAAAACTAGTTTGTAAAGAATATGAATTGGCTTCAGAGCAAGAGCCATATTTAGTTTAGGTGTCTTCCAAGATTCTTATTTTGTTAAAGATGGAGAATTTCAATGAAGAAATAGCCAGTGATGATAAATTTCAGACACGACAGAAGCGACATCATTGTGAAGTTTTTGTTGGTTTACTAGTTTAATTTTATTTTTTTACTAAACAATATTCGTTTGTTTCAAATATGTAGTAGAATTATTAGCACTAGCCATGTGTCACAATTCAAAAGATAACCGGCGGAAAAAACAGAGTCGCCATCGAACGTTATTTATCCCGACGGGGGAAAGGAAATGATCGAAGAAACCTCAAAGGGGAGATGACATGGTCTCGCAACTAAATCTTGGGTTCAGGAGTCGATTATGCGAGAGGAAGGTATTAGCACCCCCTCACGTCCGTTGTACTCAACAAGATCTACTCCTGTTGTTATAATCAAATGGTGTGTTTATCTAAAGTCTATTTGCTAACGTAAACTACAGGGAGAAAAAACCAAAAGAGACTCGATAGGACATCACCTATAATTTATGAGAAACTATTGTAACGTTGCTGCCGCACCCTAAATTTTACCCCTTAGATGTCATCATCTTTTTCATATCATTTAGGTCAATCATATTGCAAAGTTAACCAAATTATCAGACTTTGTTTTGCTTTGTTTAACCAGTGGAATTAGCGTTTGCTTTAGAAGTTTTGAGGGTGATCAATCAAGGTTTTGGATAGATCATTCACCAATTAAGTCCTCATACTTCTAAAGGACCTCCCTTCCTCAATAATCCAATGGAATATGGTTTCATCACAAGTCCTTCCAGGTCCAGTTCTTACAACATTGAATTACAGATCATGCAAAGTCAAGGGTGTGTGCGTTGTGGTTAGGATTTCTGTGGAAGTGTCATACCCTAAATTTTGACCACAAGATGTCATATTATTATGCAAATCATCACCATAATAAGGATGTATTTTCATACCTCATTAATCTTTTCAATGATTTTTGAGTATTCACCTTAGCCAAGGATTTGGGTTTTGAGCCCTCTTAGAGCATTCAGGCAAAGGATCAATCTAGAATTGACATGATCTTCAACTTTTTAAACCTCTCAAACATCCATAAAGGATCAAGAGGTTTCCCTCATTAAGAATCTAACACAAGATTTCACCATTCCAAGTTAATTAAGCCTTAAGACCATCAGTGTCACCAAATTAGGATTTTGATCGACCAAGGTTTCCAAAGAGAAATTTCCATCTAGGCATGAGCCAATACTTCAATATATGTTTCGACAAGCTCAAAAGAACCTCATGAGTCCGTTCATAACTTCAAAATAGCCTCAAGGGTTGCATTTATCAAAAATCAGGTAATTGTGCAAAAAGTAAAAGAATATATAAATGTCGAAAATACGGGAACAAATATCCACCATGTGTCAATTCAGTTATGCATTGTATGTCTTCAACGTTCACGAATTCTTTGCTTTCTGAAAACACTAACTGGATTGATTCCTTTTCTTCGGAATAACCGTGTATCAAGATGAATTATAGATCGAACGCAGACTGCAATCGTTTGCTTTCAAATCCCTAACTTTTTCCTGGATCACCCTTTCGGGTTTTCAATCCAACAGGATTCCCATTTTTGCCAAAGTTTCCCTTTTGGGTTTTCAACTTTGCAGGTTTAGTCTTTTTCTTTCATCCCTAATTTTTTTCCCGAACCTTTTCTTTTTGTGGTTTGCTGGGATGCCCTTTTTTCCTGGACTTTTCTTTTTGTGTCCAGTGGGTCTCTTTTAAACAAAGTATTTTTTTGACTATGTCTGCATTCACAGGGGACATAAAGTCTTCACCATCCATAACTGATAGTAATAAGGCTCCACCAAAGAAAACCTTTATTACCACATATGGACCTTCATAGTTTGAAGTACATTTGCCCATGTGATCTGTCTGAGGAGGAATGATCCTTTTCAAAACCAAGTCATCTGTGTGGAAGCACCAAGGACGCACCAAGGACGCACTTTCTAATCAAAGGCTTTCTTCATCCTGCTTTGGTACAACCGGCCATGAGCAATGGCTGCGAATCTCTTTTCATCATTAAGACTTAGCTGATTTAACCTGGCTTTCACCCACTCAACTTCGTCAAGCTTCACATCAGTCAACACTCTCAAAGAAGGAATCTCAACTTCTAGTATTAGGACTGCTTCCGTACCATACACTAGTGAGAAAGGAGTTTCCCCGGTTGATGTACGCACTGAAGTACGATAACCGTGTAAAGAAAAGGGTAACATCTCGTGGCAAAATTTGTAGGTTACAACCATCTTCTTCACAATCTTCTTGATATTCTTATTCACTACCTCAATAACGCCATTCATCTTTGGATGATACAGAGAAGCATTGTGATGTTAAATTTTCAAACTCTGGCAGTGTTCCTTCATCATCTTGTTGTTCAAATTTGAATGATTATCAGTAATGATTATTTTTGGGATTCTATAATGACAGATGATGTCCTTCTTTATAAACTGGGCGATTACCTGCTTTGTGACATTAGCAAATGAGGCCGCTTCCATCGGCTTGGTAAAGTAATCAATGGCAACGAGAATAAAGTGATGCCTGTTAGAAGCAGTCAGCTCAATCTTTCCAATAATATTAATGTCCAACATAGCAAAGGGAAAAGGAGATGTCAACACGTTCAGAGGGGTTGGTGGCACATGCGCCTTATCAGCATAAATCTGACATTTATGGCACTTTCTGGCATATTTGAAACAGTCAGATTCCATAGTCATCCAATAATACCCAGCTCTCAACAACTTTCTGGCCATTGCATGCCCACTGGCATGAGTACTAAAAGGACCCTCATGGACTTATTCCATCAATAGGCTTGCTTCATGTTCGTCAACACAACGCAACAAAACCATGTCGAAGTTTCTTTTGTACAACACATCATCCCTGTTTAGATAGAAATTGTCTGCTAGCCTCCTTTGAGTCTTCTTATCCTTGCTAGTTGCCCCAGGTGGGTACTCTTGAGTCTTAAGAAAGTGCTTGATATCTTGATACCATGGCTTTTTATTTGATGCCTTTTCAACTACAAACATAAAGGTAGGTCTATCCAAGCGCATATTGGTAATTGCTGGAGCTTCATTCCAGAAATTCACTTTATACATTAAGGAGAACGTGGCCAATGCATTTTCCATCTAATTCGCAGCCCTAGGCACATGATGGAACTCAAATCTATCAAAGAAAGGAAACAATCTTATAGAATAGTTCTTATACAACACCAAGTTTTCCTGATGAGTTTCCCATTCTCCTTTAATCTGATTAACAACTAGCGCAGAATCGCCATATACATCCAAATTATTGATCCTCAGATCAATGGCATCTTCTAAACCCATAATGCATGCTTTGTATTCTGTTTCATTATTGGTGCATGAGAATGTTAATCGAAAAGTGAATGGTATGTGGGAACCGTGAGGAGTTGTAATGATTGCCCTGATTCCGTTGCCATAAGAATTAACAGTACCATTGAAAAGCAACTTCCACTGAGATCCAATCTCAGGACCCTCGTCAGGAAAAGGCTCATCACAATATTTCATCTTCAAAAACATGATGTCTTCATCTAGAAATTCAAACTTCATCGGCTGATAGTCTTCAATTGGTTGTTCAGCAAGATATTCTGGTAGAACACTTCCCTTAATGGCTTTTTGGGAAACATACTATATATCATACTCTGTCAAAATCATTTGCCATCAGGGAATCCTTACGGAGAGTGCTTGCCTTTCAAACACGTACTTGATTGGATCCATCTTCAATATCAATAAGGTTGTGTGGTTTAACATGTATTGTCTCAAACGCTTAGCCGCCAAAGCAAGTGTACAACATGTTTTTTCTAGCATCGAGTACCTAGATTTGCATTCAGTGAATTTCTTACTCAGATAGTAGATAGCATGCTCTGTTCTACCTATCTCTCCCTGTTGACTGAGCGCACATCCCATTTAATTCTCAAGAACCGTTAGATACATGATCAAAGGTCTCCCTGCTACTAGAGGCATTAGTATTGAAGGTTCTTGTAAATATTCTTTTGTTTTTTTCAAACGCCTTTTGGAAATTCTCGTTCCACCTGGCCGCTTGATCTTTTCTTAACAGTGTGAATATTGGTTCAAATATGGTTGTAAGATGAGATATGAACCTTGCAACTGGTGTACATTCTCCTTAGAGAGACAACCGGTGTACCACTATATCTGTATCTAGCCCGGGCATGTCTTGGTAGGACCAAGCAAAAATATCCATATACTCTCGGAGCATTTCAACCAATCTTCTCTTAATATTGTCTTCCAATGCAGCCCCAATTCTAACCTCTTTCTTATCATCTTCGGTACCCTGATTGATGACTTCAATATTCTCCTGATGAAGCACAATGACCCTTCCCTCTTGCTTCATAAGTCTGGCTAACTCTTCGGGCAGTTCATAGTCTTCATCAGTCTTTTCTTCATCTTGATAAATGGGGTTATCAAAATCATACTGAGCCATAGCTGAATCTAAATCAATGATATTTTAGATAAAATACCTGCATGATTGATGTTTATGTTAATTATGAAATGTAACAACCAAAACACATTTCCATTTTTTTGTTAATAAAATGCAAAAAAAAAAAAGGAAATACAGGGATTATAATATTTGAATGCGAAAAATGTCCTTTATTTATGATAATGTGTGTTGCACCTCAAAATTTGACCAACCGGTTCCCATATCTGGTTTATGTTTCAACGCATTTATCATTCGAATTCGCATACTGCATGCATTGCATTTTTCTCAGTCAGATCAATTTTATCGGGATTGCAGCCCCTGGCGTTTCAGGCAGTTCAGGCCGGTTTGGATAAGCGTACTTTGAGAATTGGTGTTCGTTCCTTGTGTTTTTAGGCCATCCTGGTGCCCGGGTTTCGCTATGGTTGCGCAATCGTTCTCCAATCGATTTAATCGGCCTCCTGGCAATTTTTAGTTTTTTTCTCTTTTATTTTCTATATTTTTAATGCATTTAATAGATTTTTTAATAGGGTTATTTGCTTTTTTTAGATAGTAAATAGGTTAGCATTTTGTTTTTAGAATTTAGTAGATATTTTCTTAATAGTTTTTAGATTTTTTAAATAGATATTCCTCTTTTTTTTTATAGACTTAATAGATTTTTAATATTTTAGATATTAGTTTCATACTTAAATAGAACAGTTTTTTAAAATAGATATTAATAGATATCACTTTTCTTTTAATAAGTAGATTTAATATAGAGTTTAGTAGGTTTTTAGATTTTATTGGATTTTTTAATTGATTTTATAGGTGTTTACATGGAATTTTTAATAGGTAATAAATAATCTTTTTCTAGGTTAATTAGGATTAATTTTGTTTTTAGGATCAATTAGGGTTATTAGTAATTTTCGTTTGGTCATTAATTAGGGTTAATTAGAGATTTTAATTAGGTTTTTAATTAATTTTCGTTTTAGTTTAATTAGGGTTTTTTTTATTAAATTTTGTTTAGTTAATTAGTGTAATATTCATTTTCGTTGGGTTAATTGGTCCTTACTCATGGTTTAGTCTGAGTCTCATATTTGGGCCATTATCCATTTCGTGAGGCCCAGATCCAAAGTCCAAGGTCCAACTGCCATATGTCGTATAAAGGTCATGCCACGTGTGCAACTCAGGGTTAGCCACTTCACACACTCATTGACAACGCACGCTTCCACTCTCACACTCTGAGCCACGTGTTCCCTCCTCAGTCTCCTCCCCCCTCCACGCGTCTCTCTCTCCCTCCTTCTCACTGCCACGCGTCCCGCCAACAGATTCCCACCGCCGGCCATGCAAAGCTCACCGGACCACCGCGTCTCCTCCGCAACTGTCGCCGGAATCTGCTAACCTCGCCGGAAAACTCATCAGATTCTCCATTTTTTTCCAGATTTCTGCAAATCACCAAGAACATCATCGTGTTGATCTTCATCAACATCACTCATTGATCATCCAGATTCGCCAGAAAATCAATTACATTCCCAGATCATT
Organism: Lathyrus sativus; assembly: GCA_963859935.3. NCBI lineage: Eukaryota > Viridiplantae > Streptophyta > Magnoliopsida > Fabales > Fabaceae > Lathyrus > Lathyrus sativus. The sequence continues at coordinate 105,780,699 of OZ012737.1, forward strand.
CATCATCTTCATCGTTCGTCATTCTCCAGATGCATCAACAATTCCATCAATTCAACGATCTCGTCATTGCATCGTGTTCTTCATCTGGATCTTCATCCAACATCTCCCGCTCGTCCAGATTCATCATATTTCTTGGACTTTCAAGAAACTTCAACGAAGATCTTCAACGAGCGTCATCAATCTTCAACCATTTTTCCAGATTTCGTCCACGCTTCGTAGATCTTCATAGAGCTTTCTCCAGATTTTCTTCAAGACTTTCGTCAGGAGCTCTTCGTCATCTGTAGATCTTCGATAGCATCCTCATCCAGGTTTCTTTTTCTTCTCATCCGATCCTTTGCATGTTCGTAATAAGTTGTTAGATGTAGATTTAGGGTTTTGAGGTTAGCTAGTTTGAGCGATTAGGTTAAAACCTTGTGTCTCGGTTTGAATATCAACGTTTTGTGAGGCGAGTAGGTTAGGGATTATTGTTTTTGAGTTGAGTTTTGAGGGACTAATCGTTGTTAATGGCGGATTGTTGAAGAATGTTGCTGGCGTTGGATTTGAGAGCGAAGTTTGTTGTTCGATTTAGGAGATTTTGTTGGTTTCAGAAAGAGGTTGAGGTTGAGGGATCTGCGCCGTTTAGGGTTTCGCTGAGGAAGATGAACAGTAGTGGTGAGGGAATGTTAGTAGAATTAGGGTTTTAGTTTTTACTAATGCTGAGTGTGGATTGGGTCAGGGCCTTAGGCCCATTGTGCTTGCTTAATGATCCCACTCCCTGTTTCCCATTGGCGCCCCCTCTGCCATCTGTGTTGTGTTCTGGGCCTTAGGCCATTTTGTTATCCACACCCCCCGGTGGGAGGCCCAACCAGGTTTACAAAGCGAATCTTCGCTATTCGCCCCCCGTTTGTATGTTCTTTGTTTTTTTCTTTTCTTTCTTTGGTATTTTTCTGAAGTAGTCTGGGCCCAGCGCAGTATGATATCTGCACCCCCCTCCTGGGCCCAATGCATTTCTGAACTGCAGAAATTACTTTTTGCCACACCTGTTTTTTAATTTTGTTTGATTTTCATATTATTTTATGTTTGCATATAGTTTACTCAAAAAATCATAATAAATTCAAAAATAGTCATTTTTACATGAGATTTTTTTTCTCATTCTCATTAATGTCTCAAGAAAATTATCAAAAAATAAAATTAGTATTTTAATCATTTTTCTATTTTTGGTGAATTTCTACATTTAGTTGCCTTTATTTCATTTTAATTTGTATATCCATTTTGTTGAATTTTGTTTAGCCATTTCCTTTCATATTTTGATGTGATTCTTTTTCCTATGGTTAGATTAGAGTATTAGGTTACCTTAGAGATTTATCTCACATTTTTGTGATTTAATCTTGTTTAGTTTTGAACCATCAACATTAGGGTGACTAGAATTAGGGTTAAACTTGACATAGGTGCATCATAACACTTAGATTTTGGGTTTTTAGCTTGAATTAGGAGCTGGGAAATATAGGGTATGTAGGGTAGATGTATAAATCCCCTTAGAATTAATTTTAGGATTTTTAATAATATACTACTATTTTAATTGATTTTTGTAAATAGTGTGATTGTTTGGTGTGGCCATTATGGGCTTTTGTATTGTTTGCTTGGGGTTGGGCTTTGCTATGGGGTATGAGGCTTGGATTGGGGCTTGTGGAGTTAATGAAGGAGCATAAGAGAAGATTGAAGATGGAGATCAAAGTTGGATGCATGAACTTTCTTGTGCTTGAAGATGGTTTTTGAAGACATAGGAAATAGGAATAAGCAGAGCCTTAGAATAGACTAAATTCTTTGTGCAAGCATGGATAGCTTCTTGCGCTTCCATTCCTCTCTATGACATAAAGTCCCTCTAGGGTATTCACCTCCCTCCTTTGGAGGGATAAGTGGCCTTACCTTAGAAGTAGAACTTTGAGGGAACCAGTCTCATGATGATAAACACTTATAGGCTTCCTTTGGTTGTCAATAAGCTGTTTTGTCATTCCAACTTATTCTGTTAAGTGATTCTCTTCTGGGGTTCTTGCCTTGAAGATAGAGCTTACCTAAAGCTTGCAGGTTATTGGAGTTTGACCTTGGGGTTCACTTGAAGATGTTACTATTTTGCTGTTAATCAACTGTCAGAGTTGGATGTTTTTCAGAGCTGCTACTGTAGGAGCTGGGGGGCTGTCAGAGCTGGTTTTGGGGTTTTATTTTCTTGGTTGTATTGTTTGTTAATTTTCCCCTTAGGTTTGAAGTGAAGCCGTTTCACTTTGCCTATTCTTTTCCAGGTTCGAGGTTGAGTGGGACTCCCTTGCCTCGCTTGTATTGCTGCATCTCATGCATTTTACTGCTTTACTGTATATTTGTTGTTTCTTTTCCGTTTATCCCCTAGGATCTCTGTTCCTCTCTGTGCAAGAGAGAAATATGACAGACATTAGGTGTTAATCCATGCATGATAACATTAGGGTAGTTTTTGATTCCCATTTTTAAACCCTAGGTTTTAGAATTCTTTCTCTTCTATCTCAAAACAATCAAAAATACAATAAGAGGTCAAATGTCAATAAAAAAAACAGTTCTTGCGTAAAAGACTGAAAACCAATCAAAGTATCATTTTTGTCCGCTTGGACCCGTAATCAGGAGAAAACCTTTTTCAGAAGGATAAAAGATAAACAGACAAATCTGTGTCTCCCGTAGCCCGAACTACGTTTGCTCTGATCTTTCATGCTGTATGAAAGTACGTAGGTATAGGATATTGTATCCTAGCGAGCATCCTTCCCCTCCTTTCCCGTAGGTAGGCGAACTACGTTGACTCTGATTTCTCGTTCCAGACGGGAATACGTAGGCATAAAGTGCGATACTTTGCCGAGTCATTTTATTTTATTTTAACCCCAGACCTGTAGAATAGATAGAATAACAATCCTTACTAGAAAACAAGCGTGGATCCCGTCGAGTACGACGGACGTGAGGGGTGCTAATACGTTCCCCTTGCGTAATCGACTCCTGAATCCAGGATTTGGTTGCGATGACCATTCCTTTCCCGTCTTTGCGGTAGGTTTACTTCGAGCGTTTCCTTTTCCTCTGTTGGGATAAATAACGCACGGTGGCGACTCTTCTGTTCAGCTGGCGCCGATTTTCGCAGTAGCGACAATGTGCAAATAACAAAAGCCCATAGATGGGTCACTATGTCTTGGGCAGAACGTAGAACTGAACATAATAAAAACAATGAGAATTACTCTTCCATGGTGATCCAAATGACATCTTGGATAGTCCAGTTGCAAAACATCTGGCCGGGAGTACATTGATGGATCCAAGCATCCATATCAAAATCAATATCCCCTTCGTGGTCCCCTATAGCATGAATTCTGTCAAAGATGACTCCATCACTGGTGAATCTGACAGATCCCTTGTATCTTGGAGGGTCTTGAGAAGGATTAGAGGGCTTGCACCCTACACCGAATTTACCTTGTTTGACAGGAACATTAAGCACTTGGCCCCACCTCTAAGAAGTTCCAGACTCGACAATAGCACGGATGTTTTTGAAAGACGACATTGAAACCTTAGGGCCTTTGACTTTGACATGAGGCTTCTCCTGAATTTGTACAGCTTTAAAGGGTTGATAGAGCGTTTTGTGGATTTCCCTGTCCACCTTTACGTACTTGAATGATGACAGCTGGCTTACCATTATATCCTCTTCACTGCACACCGTAACAACATTTCCTTCCATCATGTATTTCCATTTTTTATGAAAAGTTGACGTAACTGCTCCCGCAGCATGTACCCATGGCCGGGCAAGAAGGAAGCTATATGCTGGCTGAATATCCATTATGTAGAATGTTGCATCAAAAATTTATGGTCCTACTTGAATTGGAATTGTAATCTCTCCAAACACAAAGCTTTTTGAGCCATCAAATGCTCTCACTACCAGATCACTAGGTGTACATATGAACCCCCTTCATTAATGCCTTTTTTGGCAAAATGTTGAGTGATAATCCTGTGTCAACCAGGACATGTGACATTAAAAATCCTCTACACTCCATGGAAATATGCAAGGCATGGTTGTGATTTCTCCTAGTAGGAGCCAAATCTAGATCCATGATGCCTAAACCATTTCCAGTATTAACGTGTGTTACTACCCCTTCCAACTAAATGACTGAAATTTCTTGTGGTACGTAAGCAGAATTCAAAATTCTCAGCAAGGCATTACGGTGTGCCTCTGAACACAACAACAAAGACAAAATGTAAAATTTGGAACGATTCTGATTCAAGTGATCCACAATCTTGTAGTCACTCTTACGAATTAGCCTCATAAACTACTCAGCATCTTTAGAAAAAGAATCACTACCAACCTGTTACTGTACATTCTCTTTAACCACTGCTTTCCCTTTTCCCTTATCAGTCTTGTCAATATTAAGCTCAAGTAGAGAAAATACCCTTCCACTTCAAGTGATCCCACCTGCACCAACTATGTTATCCACAATAGAACCCACATATGACGAACGAGGTCAACTCTTGCTTATGTCTGTTACAAAATACCTCTGCCCCATAGTTCCATGGGATGGCTTTGGTGCTCTCATACGACACGGGTCCAGGTGTAGTAATGATTATTGGTGCTGGCCTAGCCGGCGCTGAAATATTTATGGCTCGATAAGGAATCGAAATCGTGGCGATATCTCTTCCATCATTACTAGCCCTGTCATCAACATCTTCCTTAACAACTTTATCAAATAGTAAACACCCATCATCAATCATCTACTGAATACCATCCTTCAAAAGATTATAACCCTCGAGCTTCGATTCACAATCTTGGTAATTAACAGAACAACTCGGGAACACACCCGCTTTCAACAGTCCATCTTTTACAAAACTCAACAAAGTCTCCAATTCCTCAACATTAGTTATCAAATTCAGTCTCTCCCCATCAATAACAACATTAGTTCTTACCACACCATGATTTGGAATTGGATTCTGGTTCACATTGGGACCCTCGTTGGTAAAATTGATAGCTTTAGAATCAAGAAAATCTTGGACCTTATGCTTGAAAGCCTTGCAATTGTCAATGTGGTAACTAGGAGCACCAGAGTGGAATTCACATCTTGAATTAGCCTCATAGCTAGGAGCAAGAGCTCTGGTTAGAGATGCCAAATTCCTTTTCTAAATGAGCTTCAATTGAATCAAATGTTGCAACAACTGAGAATACGGGATGGGTGGAGTTTAAAACTATCTGCTTGCCATTCTCGGTGTATCGGGGTAGTGACGAGGAGCACTAACCTGTTGTTGGGGTGCAGCCGGGATAGCTACAGTAACAACTTGCTGAGCTCTGCCTTTACCTTTATAAGAAGAGATAGAATTAGAATTTCCCTCTCGCCTCTTCGAATTTCCTCCATACTGCTTCTTTACTCCTCTAGACGAGGAACCAATTCCATTCTGAATTTTGCTGGTTTTAATACCACTCTCAAATCTTTCACCTGACATGACTAATTCTGAAAAACTTCCGGACATCCAACTGACCAGCTTCTTATAGTATGTTCCGGGAAACGAAGCCATAAACATATCAATCAACTTCCTCTCTATCATTGGAGGAAGTACCCTTGCTGCTAGCTCACACCATCTCTGGGCGTATTCTTTAAAACCTTCATTATCCCTCTATAAAAAATTCTGTAACTGTACAGTGTTTGGTGCTAAATCACTATTGTACTGATATTGACAAAAAAAGCCTCTTCCATCTCTCTCCATCTTCTGACATGGGTTCTCTCCAACCCTATGAACCATTCTAATGATGGTTCAGACAAACTATCCTGAAAGAAATGCATTAAGAGTTTCTCGTCATCAGAATATGCTGGCATTTTTCTTAAGTATGCACAAATGTGATTTCTAGGATAGGTTGTCCCCTTATACTTGTCAAAATACGACACCTTAAACTTTATAGGGATCCTTACCCCTGGAACCAAACCCATATCTGACGTATCAAGGCCTAATGAGTTTTGACTCTCATACGCCCTCATCTTCTCTTCAATCAACTTGAACCTTTTGTCAGCTTCCAACGGTAGACCGACTTTAATATCCCGCATAGAAAAGACATCATCTTGATGATCCTCTTCCCATTATGGGCTAGCAGCCCCATATACTGGACATACACTTACTCCACCAGCACCATTACTAGGGCCATTAACAATGCCTCTTCCCGGAGGTACAACTACAGTAGGCCCGTTATTAGCTTGAGAACCGGCATCACTTCTAGGAGGAGGGACTAAACCAATTCCACCATGTACAACACCCGCTTCATCAACTCGTGTGATCAGAAATTTGAACCAGTGTCCTCAATTGTTCCTGTCCGTTAGCTACATTCTCCATTAGCTCCATAAATTGAGCCATTCGTGTCTTGACTTCCTGCAACTCAGCTTGAACTTGATCCATGATCCTTTGTTGATTCCCTCGAGTTGAGTATTTGTGAAAACTGAATTTCTCAATCCTGTTGAATAGAAAGCCAATAAGAGATAAGTATAAAGCCACTGAGAACACCTACGGTGCAAACCAGTATGCTAATGAAAATGCAAACATGTTTATACATTTCAGGGAGATCTCCCCAATGATCCCAGTTTCACAAATAGACAGACAATAGAGATAGTTAGGATATCAAAAACTTTTCTCATAAATAAAATGAGGATAACAAGTCAGTGTATACAATCCACAGATAATAAAAACAAACAAATACAAGAGCTGAAGATCTCGACCAATAAGTTTAGTGATGATCATATACAAGAAAGAAAAGAGCTACTGAGACATATTATCAACCAAAGATAATCCTTCCCAATTACTATGCTCTTTGCTCCATACCTGAACCTCCCTGAGCAGATCCTTCATGTCTGGATGCTCTGGTCTTGCAATCAACTCCTGGATAAGGATATCCCTCCTGCATATGACGTCTCTCAGACACTGACAATAATCTTCCCAAGCATCATCTCCAAAGGTATCTTCAAGCTTAGGCTTCTTCAGCTCTGCCCAAATCTTGAGCGCTTCAATAGCTGATAAGGTCTCTTGTAGTTTCCGCTCAATTGCATATCTGTGAGATGACTCTACAGCAACTTCTTTCTCTCTGACCTTGAAGCTCGTCTTCCCTTTTCTTATTGGCAGTTACTGTAGTGTTCCACTGATCATTGAATTTGGATATCTCCAGATATGCTCTGTCCAAATCCTTCTTTCTATGCTTCAAGAGGCTGCCAGTACTTTTCAAATCTTGACCAATCCGTTTTCTCATCCTGATCTCATTAGACAATTCCTTCTCCCTCTGGGTTAACGCTTTTGTCTTCACTTTAGCCAAGTAGACAACTTCGTTCTTGTCATGCTTCAACTGACTGATTTACTTCTTCAACTCTTTGTTCTCTTTGCATAGCTTTTCCTTCTCTGCCCAAAGCTTGTTGCACCTTAGGATATCAATTGTTGTAGGCTACTCAATGACCAAAGGATACAAAGGTTCTTCAATAGAGAGATGCAATATTACTTCCTCAACCCTCTTCGGGATCCATTCCATGTAAGGATCGTAGGCTCTACAATCGCCTTTACCCAAGGAAAGCTTCCCCTTCTTATGAATTTTCCCCCATGCATCAACAACTCTCGCGAAAATATCAGGGTCTGCTATATTAGTAAAGTACAAATATTCTTGCACTTCCTCATCCTTTGGTGGTCCCCTAAAGCATATCCAAATTGTCTAACATCGAGACGATGGTTATAGTTGATTCCCCATTTCCTCGCCATCAAAGGTACTTTAGGAAAGCTACCATACTAAAGATGACCTCTTGACCAAGCAGATCTTGGTTAAACCAGATAATATCTTTGGTCGTCAAACCCATTAGTCTCTTTGACCATTCAGATGAATTTCTTGAATTAACGAAAGCTCTAGTACAAGGAAGATGATCCATAAACCACTTGTGGAGAAGTGGTGCACAACAAGAATCAATATTTTCTCTTCTCGTTCTTGTAATGTACTGAATGGTATAAATCTCCTAGGATACTGGGTACAAGATTCTTGGAAACAAAGATATGAACAACATCCATATCAATGAAGTCCGGTATATTGGGAAATAATACAATGCCATAAACACACAACACCAGAATAGCACTAAAGACCACCCAAAACCCTCTCCAACATACTTCTGGGATTTATTTACCAAGAATGATAAGGTAAAGCCAGAGACTCCATCACTGGTGACTACATTATCAACCAACTCAAATGCGCTCAAATAAAGAGCGGCGGGAAACTTTTCGAGATCAGGTTCTTCCTCAGAATGAAAGAATGGCACATTATCTTGGACTGTAACTCCTATAATAAAAGCATATTCTTCTAAAGTAGGAACCAACACATAATCTGGGAAAGTGAAACATCATAGCGAAGTTTCATAAAACTGCAATAGAGTGTGAGTAGCTCCATGCTCATAGCTCGTGACCTTAAAGACAAGAATCAAAATTCTCCCATAATCTCTTTTGAAGATTTCAAGGACACCAGGATCAGCAATAGAAATCATACCAAATAAAGGTCCCAACTCCAGCGACGGGAACTTGTATACAATGATCTTCTTTCTATCTACTTCCATCTTTAAAGAAAACCAGAAAATTGGAATCAAAGGAGAGACAAGAACCTGAAAATACATAAACATGCAATGTTAAGATGCAGAATGATTATGTAGATGCAAACACGAGATCAAGGCCTAAAATGCTCAACTTTATTGTTGTGTTGTTGGCTGAATATAACCAAAGCTCCGCTCTAATAAGAAATCCAGAAAACCATAACACTGAGGTGATAGAAAACTAGAGTACCTAAGATCAAAGGTCTGCAATAACGAGAAAACCAGAAAACCGGGTTGGTTGAAAGTCAAGGTTTCATGCAAAAACCCATCCACTCTCACACGTGGGTTATAATCTTGGACAACATGAAATCCTATGCAGGTCATCAGTATCACGAACTCAGGTCGAGAAACAATGATACGTTCACCATTTCTGGTTTGGCATCATGGTCAATCGAGGAGGTCTCAAGTGACTTCTCAATGAACGATCTCTAGATTCGTTAGCTTTTCTATGTCAATACTCCTTCAACTACACCAGACGCACAAGATAGAGTATCTCCAAAGAAAAAACTCATCTGGACGTGAATTTCGTGCGAGCTTTTGTGTGGCTAGATGCCACACAAGCTCCCACTATTCTCCATACTAATCCTATGTGTGTACTCAAGCCTGGATATTGGGTTTACCTCTCATGGAACAACCCACTCAATAGCATAGAAACATCAGCATAATATGATATGCAACAATAAAATGCAAATTTAATAATATACAACAAATAATATACAACAGAGTCGCCGGTTGTCGCAACTGCGAAAAATAACCGGCAGAAACAAACAGAAGAGTCGCCACCAAACGTTATTTATCCCAAAGGCGAGAAAGGAAACGATCGAAGAAAACCTAAAGACATGGGAAAAGACAAGGTCATCGCAACCAAATCTTGGGTTCGGGAGTCGTTTACACAAGGGAAATGTATGAGCACCCCTCATGTCTGTTGTACTCAATAGGATCCATGCCTGTTGCCTAATAAAAGGGTATGTCATCTAAAAACTATTGCTAAACGGAAATGAGAACAAAGAAAAAGAAAGAGACTCGATAGGACATCGCCGCCCTATTCCTACGTATTCCCTTATGCAATGGGAAAGTCAAAGTCAACGTAGTTCAGAAAAATACGGGTGGGGGAAGGTTGCTCGATAAGACATCACCGTCTTGTGCCTGCGTATCCTTATCTGGTATGAGAAATCAGAGCAAACGTAGTTCGGGTAACCACGGGTTGCTTAGTATTTTTTTTACGAGCAACGATAAGCTCACATTCTGGCAGTTAGGGTCGATGACTGTTTGCGATAGAACGAAAAGGTAACATACTCTTTTCTGAAAATGAGTTTGAAACATAAATCCCGAAGGATGAAAAGGTTTGAAGTTTGTTTATGAGTTTTAGCGAAGTGAATTATTTTACTTGGTGATTCGCGATGCACTAAAGATTATGATATAGGAATGAATGTGTCACGTATCGCCCCCATACGGGTTGTACGCTAGACACTCTAGACAAGCGAGAGGAGAACCCTCTCTCATTATTTTCCATATGCTTAAGGCTTGTGGCGTACAACGTTCATCGTCTTCATTAAGTGTGTTAGAACTATTTTGGGGTGAGAAGAGAGAAAGACGGACAAAAGTTCTAAGGGAAACTGGATCCTAACGTTGTCATGCAAAGTGGCCCTAAGGTCGGGATGCGAAAGGGAATTCTATCCTAATGTTATCATGCAAAAGATGGACCTAAGGTTAAGGTTAAAAGGGACTAACCTACTTGTTATCATGCATGGATTACATTTCTAATGTCTATCCTAATCCAAACTTTAATCAGAAACTAAATTGGACTAGGAGTCCTTAGGGAGAATGCAAGAAGCAAGGAAAAAATAAGAGAGTACAAGGAAAAACAGTAGCTACAACAGCGCTTCCTGCACAAAACAACAACGAAATCCAGTAAGGTAGCTCAACTGCATTTAACAACTACTAATTCAGCATAAAAAGCAGGTGTGAAAGGCAGACAACAAGCAAGCATAACATAGATAACATATAAATTCAGAATAAGATAACAATAGAAAGCAGGGCAACAAGCATGCTTCAACACAATCAACATGAACAAGAATCAATCATGAACAAGTATCAAGAAAAGATGGATATGAATTAACAATTAAACACAAATGTGTAACAAGTTTGCATCATCAAGAATTAACAAGAATATCATGCGATAAACATAATCAGAAGTGAATACTAACATACATCACAAGTCCAACAAGATAATCATTAACAATGAATCATTAACATGATACAAACAAGCAAAGCATATGATCATCACATCAATAAAGCATCTTGAACATGTTAAACATTCAAACAAAAACCAATAGTCCCGCGTCGAAGAATCAAAATCAAATAATCAAGCATGATAAAACAGGTCAAAAATAGTCCACATAAATGCATCATATCAATCCACGAAGGTTAGAGGTGGAAGGAAATCAAAACATGCTTGAAAACAACCAAAAATCACATTCTGGTCCACTGTTAATCGATTAACCATTTGCAGTGCAAATGTGGTTAATCGATTAACCACTTGAAAAAGGCTGAAATTACACTGGTTAATTGATTAACCAATTTTTTACTACAACAGGTTAATCGATTAACACTGCACCAGAAGCAAAAAATAGAAATTTAAAAGTACTTTCAACAATTAATCCATTATGCAATCATCCAAATGATCATGTAATCAATTATGCATAAATTTAACACCAAAAATCAGTGGTCAAACATCAATCAAACTTATGCAAGCATTGAGATCACAAATCACATAGATCAAATTATCAAAATCATTTAAAATTGAAGATCTACATTGTGATTATCCAAATTGAAGATCTACATTGTGATCTGCATTGGGAGAGGTATGGCTTCTACTTCAGAGCAGGTCGGTCCGTCCGGCCAAGTTGTCTAGTGTCGTCGAGTCAGTCGTCGTGCCTAGCACTAGAGTCTCGTTAATTATGAAATCTGACTGTTGGTTGTTGCAGCTTAAGTGAAATGGCTGGGAGGAATGACGCTGCAATTGCTTATGCTCTGCAAGCTTTAGCTAATGCTATGGAGCATCAGCCGAATCCTGCTGGAGATGTCGGGTCTCGCAGTTTGGCAACGTTTCAACGGGAGAATCCGCCTACCTTCAAGGGTAAGCATGATCCTGATGGTGCATTGGAGTGGTTAAAGGAAATGGAGCGAATCTTTCGTGTGATGGATTGTACTCCAGCACAGAAGGTCCGTTATGGGACTCATATGCTAGCGGTAGAAACTGATGACTGGTGGCTAGAGACCCGTCTAGTGTTGGAAGCTGCAGGTGAAGAAGTTACTTGGACTGTATTCCGTAGGGAATTTCTGAAGAAGTATTACTCGGAAGATGTACTTGGTAAGAAAGAGATTGAATTTCTTGAACTGAAGCAAGGAGACAAATCTGTTACTGAGTATGCGGCGAAGTTTAAGGAGTTGGCTAAGTTTTATCCGCACTACAGCGCAGAGACTGCTGAGTTCTCTAAATGTATCAAGTTTGAGAACGGATTGAAGTCTGAAATCAAGAAAGCAATCGGGTATCAGAAGATCCGTGTCTTCGATTCATTGGTCGAAAGCTGTAGGATTTATGAAGAAGATAGCAACGTTCATTACAATTTAATGAGTGAGAGGAGAGGCAAATCACAGCAGAGTCGTGGTAATCCTTATGACCCTCCAGCTGGCAAAGGGAAACAGAAAGTAACGGACGGCAAGAAAACTAGTAGGGGAGATGCTCCTGCTGGTATTGTTTGCTATAAGTGTGGAAAGCCAGGTCACAAGAGTAATGTGTGTGCTGCTAGATCATTGAGATGTCACCTTTACGGAGAGTTGGGACACGCTATTGCTGAGTGCAAACGCAAGGGAATAGTTTGTTTCAACTGTGGTGAGGAGGGGCACATCAGTGGCAAGTGTCAGAAGCCTAAGAAGGAACAGACTGGCGGAAGAGTGTTCGCGCTATCTGGGACTCAGACATCTAGCGATGACAAATTGATTGAAGGTACTTGTTTCATTAATAGTATCCCTTTACTTGCTATTATTGACACTGGTGCGTCTCATTGCTTTATTGCTGCGGATTGTGTCGAACGTTTGGGTCTTATGCTGTCACACATGAGTGGAGAGATGGTAGTTGAGACTCCAGCTAAGGGATCGGTAACTACGTCTCTTGTGTGTTTGAAATGTCCTCTGTCAATGTTTGATAGAGATTTCCTGATTGACTTAGTCTGTTTGCCACTAAGTGGGATAGACATAATTTTAAGCATGAACTGGTTAGAGTATAACTGTGTTCACATTAATTGCTTTAATAAGTCGGTGAGATTCTCTACTCCTGAGGAAGAAGGCGCGCGTTTGGTAACTACCAAACATATGAAGCAGATGTTGCTAGAAGATGCTCAGGTGTTTGCGTTGGTGGCATCATTATCCATTGAGAATCAAGCGATAATCTACGAAATGGAAGTGGTTTGTGATTTCCCTGAGGTGTTTCCAGATGAAGTTCCTGAAGTTCCTCCGGAACGGGAAATTGAATTTTCTATTGATCTTGTACCCGGTACCAGACCTATGTCTATGGCACCGTACAGGATGTCTGCATCTGAATTGGCAGAGTTAAAGAAATAGTTGGAAGACTTACTTGAGAAGAAGTTCGTTAGACCAAGTGTATCACCGTGGGGAGCTCCGGTATTGTTAGTGAAGAAGAAGGATGGCAGTATGAGGTTGTGTATTGACTACCGGCAACTGAACAAAGTTATGATTAAGAACAAATACCCGCTTTCGAGGATTGATGACTTGATGGATCAATTGGTTGGAGCGCGAGTGTTTAGTAAAATTGATTTGAGGTCGGGGTATCACCAGATTAAGGTAAAAGATGACGATGTTCAGAAAACTGCGTTCAGAACCAGGTATGGACACTATGAGTTTACGGTAATGCCTTTTGGCGTTACTAATGCGCCGGGAGTTTTCATCGAATACATGAACCGTATCTTCCATGAGTATTTGGATCGGTTCGTGGTAGTATTCATTGATGATATCCTAATTTATTCGAAGTCGAAGGAGGAACATGTTGAGCACTTGAGGTTAGTGCTGCAAGTGTTGAAAGAAAGGAAGTTGTTTGCGAAACTGTCGAAATGTGACTTTTGGTTGGAGGAAGTTAGCTTTTTGGGTCATGTTATATCAGGTGATGGAATTGCCGTAGATCCATCTAAGGTTGATGCCGTGTTGAAATGGGAAACTCCGAAGTCGGCAACGGAGATTAGAAGCTTTCTGGGACTTGCTGGTTATTATAGAAGGTTTATTGAAGGTTTTTCTAAGTTGGCCCTTCCGTTAACTAAGTTGACTTGTAAAGGGAAGACTTTTGTATGGGATGCTCAATGTGAAGTAGGTTTTACAGAGTTAAAGAAGAGGTTGACGTCTGCGCCGATGTTGGTCTTGCCTAACGCAGAAGAACCGTTTGTTGTATACTGTGATGCTTCTAAGTTTGGTTTAGGAGGAGTACTCATGCAGAATAATAAAGTAGTTGCTAATGCCTTAAGACAACTGAGAATCCATGAGAAGAATTATCCTACGCACGATTTAGAGCTTGCTGTCGTTGTTTTCGTGCTAAAGATTTGGAGGCATTATCTGTATGGCTCAAAATTCGAAGTGTTCAGTGACCATAAGAGTTTGAAGTACTTGTTTGACCAAAAAGAACTGAACATGAGGCAACGAAGGTGGCTAGAGTTGTTAAAATATTATGATTTTGGATTACATTACCATCCGGGGAAAGCTAATGTTGTAGCTGATGCCTTGAGCCGCAAGACTTTGCATATGTCAACAATGATGACTAAAGAATTAGAATTGATTGAGCAATTCAGAGATCTGAGTTTAGTTTATGAAGTAACACCGAATAGTGTAAAGTTGGGCATGTTAAAGATTAATAATGATTTTCTGGACAGCATTAGAGAAGCTCAGAAATTAGATGTGAAATTGGTAGATTTAATGTCTGGAGTAGATTATTCGGAAGATAATGATTATCAGTTGGATGCGCAAGGTGTGTTGAGATTTCGTGGTCGTATTTGCATTCCTAATGATGCAGATATGAAGAAAGTGATCCTGAAAGAAAGTCACAGAAGTAAGTTGAGTATTCATCCGGGAGCGACAAAAATGTATAATGATTTGAAGAACCTGTTTTGGTGGCCTGGTATGAAGCGTGATGTAGCACGTTTTGTGTATGCATGTTTGACTTGTCAGAAGTCGAAAGTTGAGCATCAAAAACCTGCTGGGTTGATGCAACCGTTAGAAATTCCAGAATGGAAATGGGACAACATTTCGATGGACTTTGTAACAGGTTTTGCCGAACACTTTGAGAGGATGTGATTCTATTTGGGTGATTGTTGATAGGCTTACAAAGTCAGCGCACTTTATTCCTATTAACATCACTTTTCCAGTATCGAAGTTGGCAGAGATTTATGTTAGAGTGGTTGTTAAGTTGCATGGTGTTCCGTTGTGTATTGTGTCGGATAGAGATCCGCGGTTTACTTCTGAGTTTTGGAAGAGTCTGCAAAAGGCTTTGGGTTCTAAGTTGAGGTTGAGTTCGGCATACCATCCTCAGACAGATGGTCAGACTGAACGGACCATTCAGTCTTTAGAAGATTTGCTGAGAGCGTGTGTCCTTGAGGAAGGTGGTTCGTGGGATACATACCTTCCGTTGATAGAGTTTACTTATAATAACAGTTATCACTCTAGTATTGGAATGGCACCGTTCGAAGCTTTGTATGGTCGGCGGTGTAGAACTCCGTTGTGTTGGTATGAATCGGGAGAAAGTGTGGTACTCGGACCGGAGATTATTCGAGAGACTACCGAGAAGGTGAAGTTAATTCGAGAAAAGATGAAAGCTTCACAGAGTAGGCAGAAAAGTTATCATGATAAGCGCAGGAAGGATTTAGAATTTGAAGCAGGAGATCATGTATTTTTGAGAGTCACGCCTGTGACCGGTGTTGGTAGAGCTTTGAAATCTAAGAAGCTTACTCCTCGTTTCATTGGTCCGTACCAGATATCAGACAGGGTTGGGAAGGTGGTATATCGAGTGGCGTTACCGCCAAATTTGTTGAATTTACACGATGTATTTCATGTGTCACAGCTCCGCAAGTATATTTCATACCCGTCGCATGTCATCTCCATGGACGATGTGCAAGTACATGAGAATCTTACTGTGGAGACGAAGCCTGTGAGAACTGATGATAGGGAAGTGAAGACATTACGAGGTAAAGAGATTGCTTTGGTGAAAGTAGTCTGGTTGGGAGCTGCTGGCGAAAGCTTGACGTGGGAACTAGAGAGCAAGATGCGGGAGTCTTATCCCGAGCTGTTTGATTAAGGTAATTTCGAGGACGAAATTCTTGTAAGTAGGGGAGAGTTGTAACGCCCGTTTTACTTCGATTAAATTCAATTATGACTTTGTTATGTCTCGTTGCGTCGTAGTCGTAGTTGAGTATGTGTTTGGAGCGAAGAAAGGAATTGAATCGGTCGAATTGTCGGAAAAATTCTGGTTTTGTCAGAAAACTTCGAAAATTCATATCTCTTGATCCGTAAGTCGGATTTGACCCCTGTTCAAAGCGTTGGAAAGCTAAAAAGATGTTCTATCTGGAAAAAAATGAAATTTTTCTGCTATGACGACCGTCATAGGAGTGTGACGACTGTCACACGAGCGAAAACTGCAGTTATGCAGAATTTGAACGTGTTCTGGTGGAATGAGATTTTGTAGCATAAATATATCCCCGTAGACTCTTTTACCCTCAATTACATCATTTTTGGGAAAGGAAAGACGGAAAAGAGAAGTTACACATTGACAGAAGTGGAGAGCAAAGAATCATCCATCGGCGAATTCGGAAGATTTCTGCAGAAAAATCACCGTAGAGCAGAAGCGGAATCGGAAAGCGTGGAATTGGCCTCAATTCTAAGGTAAGGGTGGGGTTCAATTCTATAACCGGGAGTATGATCGAATTCATGTAGGGAATCGAGTCATAGGTATAGTTTTCGTTAATCGATAAATATTAAGGAAAAGGTTTCCCTAATGGGACAAGATTTCTATGTAGGAATGAATGTGTTATGTAGTTATTAGTGCGATGCTCTAAGGTTTTCCTTATGGGAAAATACGTAGAACGAATATGCTATGCGGTTATTCGTACAACGCTCTAATGGTTTTCCCTAATGGGCCAAAAAGGGCAGTTACCTGGTTGTGATTGATTTGTAATTAATTGTGTGAGAAAACGCCGTAATCTTGTTATTACGATAATATGCTGAATTCTTAATTGTTGATATGATGTTGTAATGTCCTTTACATGAATAGTTGGGA
This sequence comes from Lathyrus sativus, assembly GCA_963859935.3. Lineage (NCBI taxonomy): Eukaryota > Viridiplantae > Streptophyta > Magnoliopsida > Fabales > Fabaceae > Lathyrus > Lathyrus sativus. The sequence continues at coordinate 105,797,640 of OZ012737.1, forward strand.
TGATGAACATATGATGCATATGAAATAGAAATGTTCTGTTATGGACGTTTTGTTGTAGGCTTGATGCCTTGTTGCATAGTTGGTGATGTTGTGGTCCATAATAGAGGTATTTCATGGCATAGCATATTAGCGATGGCCTGTATTGGCGGCCCTTGTGGCAAATTCTGCGATGGCCTGTATTGGCGGCCCTTAGTGGCAAATTCTGCGATGGCCTGTATTGGCGGCCTTGATGGCAAATTGGTACCACATGCATATGCACAGTTGAGTCTCATTGTTGAGTAACATGAAGTTGCATAATTATGTTAGTTGTATATTAATGTTGTTTTAAGTGAGGTATGGAATGTTGCAGTTATTGTCGACGATGTTTATGATTTCGAAACTTATAATGCTGTGATGAGTTTCTGGCATGTTTTCTATCATGCTCTATGTTATATTATTAATATCTCACCCTTTTCCGTTGTATGTTACCTCCTCTGGTGGTAATTTGCAGGTAGTCAGGAATAGAGCGTAGTTCCCGTTAAGGTGTCGTTGGTCGCTCTGATACGTAGCACTCTTGGGGGGATGGACGATTGCTGTTATTATTTTAGTCGATGTTATTGTTGATTGAACTTGTTACGATGTTTTTATTAAATTGTTTTAAGAGAACATGTTGTATACTTTATCGAACTTTTACCGGAAGTAATGACGGGTTGTTTTATGATTAAATGGTTAGGTAATACATTGGTGATTGTTCATCTAATTTCGTGTTACGTATGATAATTGCAAGTTGTTGCATAATGATTGTTGTCTGTCAGGTTGAAGTGTAACATCTCTGATGTGAGGAATTTTGCCCGTGTGACGACCGTCACAGGCTCATGACGACCGTCATGTAGTCAAAGTTTGCGCTGCTGCGCTTTGTTTGTTATGTGAGTTGTTGTTTTTCCTGTTATCCGCAAGTTTAGATTTGGGGTGTTACAGTTTTGGAGTGTGAAAAATTTGAGAGTATTTGAGAGCAAATTCAAAAGAAATAAAAGAGTGAAAATATGAAATTATGATGGTTTTTCTTTTGAGGTTTGGAGAAATTCACTTAAATAAGTTCTTGGTTAGGAGTAGAATTATGGTTTGGAGTGAGGGTTTGAAAATTGGAATGGGATTAGGAATAGAAAATTGGAGGGAAATTGGATTGGTTTTGAAAGCTAATCAAAATTTAGAGTGATTCTAGATCCTTCTTCTAATACAAGTCCAAGGTTTTTGCTTAAGAGGAGAAGATGATGATGAGTAATGGAATGAGTTGAAAGGGTGGTGAGCATAAAATATGACCAAGCAAGACTCAAGCACAAAGAGAAATTTGTGTCACATCAAAGTAACAAGAATAATGCAATCATCAGAATTAAACAAGAGTTAAACACAACCAAGCCATCAAGAATTAAACAAGGCATTGAGAGTTTTGTGGCATCAAGAATGAATTATCAAGTGACAACAAAACCAAACATGGAAATGAATAACCATAAAAGTAGAATCAAATGAAGATAGAAATATCATGACATGAATGGTGAGCAAGAGAATAGTCGAAACAAAACTCGAAATCATAACTCAAGAAAAAGGAACCTAAGTTACAACTCACTAAGTGAAAAGTCAGATGAATAATGATAAACAGAAAATAATGAGAAAAAAGTCAAGATAATATCGAAATCGTAAGATCAAAACAATATATCCTAAACAAAAAGATCTATTTTATAAGTCACTAAGTTAGAAGTTAAATTAGTAAAGAAATTAGTTAATAGAAAATAAAAATTGAAACGATCAAAGATTAAAACCCTAAATATCTACATTCTAAACATGAATCAAAAATGAGAAGGATTAATCTATAAACTAATTAAAATATTTTTGAGGGTTTTTAAATTTAACAAGTAAAACTAGATATTAAACAATTAAAAATAACTATATATATAAATACTATAGATGAAAACAAATAATATTAACAAAATATTAATTCACAAAATATTGATAAAAATAATTAACAAAAATTAACAAAAATATTAATAAGAAAAATAACAAAATTATTTAACGAAATTGTTAATAAAAAAATAGTTAACCAAAATAATTAACAAAATTAATAAAAAGATGGTTAACAAAAATAATTAATAAAATAGTTAACAAAATAGTTAACCTAAGTAAATCCTAAAATAAAAATAAAAAAGTTGAAGAAAAATTAAGGGGTGTTTATGATAAAAGGGTGGTGATCAGCAAGAAAAATAAACCAAAAAGGGCAGCCCGCCTTGGCAATCGAAATGGGACGGGTTGGATCCAGCACAACCATTTATCCTCACCTTGCAAAACGTACCCTAGTAGAAAAAGGCAATATGGTTGCTGCTTTTGTACGACCCAACTGAGAAAATCTATATAACTCAATCAGTCCCTCTCCCTCCTACTCTGATGACCTTCTCTCGTGAACAAATTCCATAAACCCTTCTTTTCCAAATGACGATCCTTCTTTCTCGTGTGAGAATCTTTCAACTCACACGGCGGCATGACTCTCTCTCTCGTCTCGTTTTTTCTCTGCACTTTCTGGTTTGCGTGATTGTCTATGGTGGTCGAAAGGGTCTGAATTGAAGGCTTTTGAAGAAGGTCGAACAATTTCGTGAAGAAGTGGAGGGTTGTTGGCTTGGTTCTGCAACTTGAAGGATGAAAGAGTGAGATTAGTGGTAATACGAAGAAATTCGTTCATGAATGCGTGGCCGTGATTGCAGAAATGGAGGTTGAGTTTGTTGAAGGTTGATTATAAAAACAAATTTGAATTTTTTAAATTAGTTTTCTTTTGGCTTCTGCTTCTGATTCTACAGGAAAAGGAAAAGTAGATGTTACAGTTGATGGTTTATGAAAAAGGGAAGAACAAAGGGAGTATGTTGGGGATGAAATATGGTGATGCAGCAAGTTGAAGGTTAAAGTTTAATCATAGTGAAAAAATGAAACTTTGAGGGAGTAGCCTGAAGAAGGGTCAGTTGATTATGGAGTTTGGTTTAAGGTTAGAGATGCATTCATCAGTTAATGTTCATTGATAGTGGTGGAGGTGCAGTAATGTTGTTTGTGTAGATAGCCATGTTTCTTGTTGTTGTATGGTGAGTTTTTCATAGTTTCTGTATGTTATTGTGTAAAATATTAATGATGAAGGTTGTGATGATTTTGCATTATGTTTCCTGATTTGAGGTTAAAGGAATTGAAGGCAGTACAGTGTTGGGTTTGAAGAAGGTTGTATGTGTTTAGTTGGGAAGAAGAGTCGCGGTTATTGTTCGTAAGAAGGGTTTCTATAAGTGTTTTTTTGTGAAGGTTTGTGATGTTCTTGCTTCTGAAATCGGTATGTTGTACGTTGAACCTCTCTACTCTCTCTTCATCTCATTTTTATTTTAATGCTTTTGTTTCTTCACTGTGATTTTTGTCTCTTTTTTTATTCTCTTCATCTCTCCTTCTTTTTAAAACAAAATTAAAACTTTTTATAGAAGTTTGGTCATACGTTTTGTCTTATTATTGTTGTCCTTCGTGGCGCTACTGCGAAAAAAGGTGCCGGCAATGACAGAAGAGTCGTCACCTATAGTTATTTATCCCAACGGAGGGAAATAAAACGATCAGGGAAGACCTAGCAAAAAGGGATAAGATCGATCATCGCAACCAAATCTCGGGTTCGAGAGTCGATTACGCAAGGGGAAGATATTAGCACCCCTTACGTCTGTCGTACTCGACGGGATCCACGTTTGATTGTCTATCTAAAAGGGTGATTGAAACTATCTAACTAAAGGTCTCAGGGATGAAAGAAAAGAAAAAGGACTCGACAGAGCTTTGCTGCTCTAGGCCTACGTATTCCCGTCTGGTACGAGAAATCAGAGTCAACGTAGTTCGGCTAACTACGGGTGAAAAGGGGGGAAAGGTTGCTCACCAAGACATCGTGTCTTGTGCCTACGTATTCTCATCTGCCTTGAGAAATCAGAGCAAACATAGTTCGGGCAAGTAAGAACACAAGTTTGTTCATCTGTTTTATCCGAGTAAGGTTAAACTATCGTTCTAGCAGTTAAGCCTTAGTTTTTCTTAGGGTTTAGTTTGTGTCTATGTTGGTCCGGGCCAAGGCCTTTTTTTTGTTTTCCTATTTTCACCCGTAAATCACTCATTCACCGCTTTTAATTCATACTCCAAAGCTGTTGGGCCCAACATGCTAGTCCCACGCGCCTGGATTACCTTGCACACCACTCGCATTACAACTCTGCACCTTTGTTGTTTATTTAGTTTAATTACCATTTTGGTTAATTAATTTTAAATTTGATTTTAATTAGGTTTTAGAATTTAATTAGATAATAATTTTAGGATTAATTAGCTTTAGTTTAATTAACTTAGGTTTAATATTCTAATTAGAGTTTAATTAACTTTGATCTATTTCTGTTTAGGATTTTATTAATTAACCTTAGTTTCAATTATTTTTAATTAACTTTTTGATTAGGATTTTTAATTAATTAGCTTAGTGTTAATTAACTTTAATATTAGTTTAGGATTAACTTAAAATAAACTTTGTTTTTAATTTAAATTTTGATTTATTATTGAACTAACCTCGTTAATTTTGATTAATGTTGTCCTTAATTTTGGTTTTAGCTTCGATTAATTCTCGAGTGCGTTTGTGAATATTTCTTTAATAGCACTTGTATATATTTTCCCATGAATATTAATTTGAGTTTCAATACTTGATGTTGTCTGTGATTGCGTTGCTTCGTGTTTACTTGTCGTCTACCCCTGTTTTCACATGATCCCTTAGGGTTCCTAGCTCGACTTAATTTCCGATTAAGTTTGAGGTAGGAGAGACATTAGGCTTTCAATCCAAGCATGACGACATTAGGTAGATTTCCCTCCTAACCTTTATTTTAGGGCCACTTTGTATGATAACAGTTAAGATTCAGTTTCCCCTAGACCTTCCGTGCGTCTCTCATTTCTCTTCTCAAATTTCTTTAAGACACTTAATAAAGAATGGTAAATGTCGTATGCTACGAGCCTTAAGTACATAGGGAATGATGAGTGGGGGATTTCTCCTCGCTTGTCTATAGTGTTTAGCGTATGCCTGTTGGGTGATATGCAATGCATTCGCTCTCGTGTTATAGTCTTTAGTGGGACGTGAGTCTCAAACTAACTCAATACACTTTACTAAAACTAACAAACCAAATTCAAACCTTTTTATCCTTCGGGATTATTCTTCAATTTATTTTCAGAAAAGAGTGCGTTACTTTCTCGTTCTTTCACAAACAGGTATCGTCCCTAACTGCTGGAATGAGGACTTAATGTCACTCATAAAAAACACTTAACCAAAATGTGGTTTCGTTGCCCGAACTACGTTTGATCTGATTTCTCATACTAGATGAGGATACGTAGGCACCAGACGGCGATGTCTTGGCGAGCAACCTTCCCCCATCATCCGTAGATTCTTGAACTACGTTGACTCTGACATTCCCATTGCACGAGGGAATACGTATACATAGGGCGACGATGTCATATCGAGTCTCTTTTTTTTTTATTTTCCCCTGTTTAACATTAGTTTTTTTAGATAACTCACCCTTTGATTAGACAACCAGAGTGGATCCCGTTGAGTACAACGGACGTGAGGGATGCTCATAACTTCCCCTTGTGTAACCGACTCCCGAATCCAAAATTTGGTTGCGATGACCTTGTCTTTTCCCGTTCTTCAGGTTTTCTTCGATCGTTTCCTTTCCCTCTCTTTGGGATAAATAACGTTCGGTGGTGACTCTTCTGTTTGTTTCCGCCATCCCTTTTTGCAGTTGCGACGCATATCTACTGTCACGTGCCTTTTGAGTTACAGGATTATAAAGCTTATAGGCGCCTGTTGGATGATAGCTTATAAGTATCATAATTTTACTCTTATCTTCAAGCTTGCTTCTTCTAACATCTGGTACATGTTTGTTACATAAAGAGCCAAAAACCTTGAAATGCTCCACACTAGGCTTTCTTCTGGTACCTTCAAATTTAGCTTCTTTGTAGGACATTTATTTAGAATATAAGCAACTCTAGTGAATGCATCACCACAAAACTTGTGTGGTAATTTTTTCTGATTGATCATGCTCCTTGCCATATTCAGTATACTCTTATTCCTTCCCTCAGCAAGTCCATTATGCTGAGGTGTATAGGGAGGTGTTACTTCATGCACAATACCTTGATTGACACATAAGGCTTCAAATTATTTTGAGGTGTATTCTCCTCCATCATCAGTTCTTAAGATCTTAATAGATTTATCACTTCCCTTTTCTATTAAGATTTTGAATTTTCTAAATACATCTAAAGCCTTACTCTTAAGCTTGATTGTATACAACCAAATCATTCTTGTAAATTCATCAACAAATGTGATGAATCATCTGCTTCCCCCCAATGAAGATGCTTCAAAAGGACCACATATATTAGAGTGAACTACTTGCAGTGCTATAATAACTTTTTTAGGTGCTTCGGAAACAAAGGAGAACCCGCTTTGCTTACTTTTCACTCACACTTCTCAAATGGCTTTTCTGACATTCAATTTTGGTAAGCCATACACCAGTTCTTTAGAATTCAAATCACTAAGACTTCTAAAATTCAGGTGACCATACCTCTTGTACTATACATCTTTAACATCTTCACTCACTGCTGCAGACAAACACATCATCTTTTCACTTGAGATGCTGCATCTGTATGTTCTATTCTTTAACATGTTTGGTTTGAGTACCAAATTCTTCATTTCATCAAAAGACTTCAAAGATTCGCCATCCATAGTCATTGAGAATCCTTTCTCTACCAGTTGACCAATGCTCATGAGATTACACTTCATCTCAGGAACATACATCACATCTTCAATAATGATTTTTTTATCATCATTGCTTCTGATCACTGTATTCTTCACTACCTTCAGCTACAAGGTTTCTACTGTCAGCCAATTTGATGTTTGTTTTCTTGTTAGTATCAAAACTTGTCAACCACTCTCTATGTGATGTCATGTGGTTTGAGCATCCAGAGTCAAGAAACCACTCTTCATTCTTAATATTTTCATCACTAGTAGTAGTCATCATCAACACTGTACTGGAATCATCTCGATGAGCCATATTTGCTTCTTCATTAGTCTTTTCATCTTTCTTGAACCAACGTTCATCAGTAAAGTGTATATACTTCTCCCAGTTGTAGCATTACACTTTACTTTTGTCAAAACCCCTCTTCTTGTTCTAACTTCTGCCAAAACCTCATCTCTTTGAAGATTCAGCTTTGTCTTCAATATTGTTCTTTTCATTGTTGGACCAATTTGCTTTGCTCTTCCCCTTCTTCTTAAAATTACTTTTATTTTCCTCCTTCTTAGAAGTTTGAACTTGAAATACTTGTTGAATTGGTCTTTCAGAACTTCTATCAAACATCAGGACCTCATGTGCTTCCAATAAATTTTTCAACTCTTCAATTTTCATAGTTTTCACTTCCTTTGCTTCTTGGATAGCTACAACTATGAAATCAAACTTTGGACTTAAAGATCTTAGCATCTTTTCTACTACCATCTGATCTGTATTGTTCTCACCACAAATTCGCATTTGATTTACAATGACTATTAATTTTGAGAAGTAATCACTTAGTTTCTAATCTTCTTCCATCTGCATCATCTCATATTTCACTTGCTTTACCTTTTCTCCACTAGTGTGATAGTTTACTAAGATGTGTCATGCTTCTTTGGATCTTGTTGCTTTAGAAATCTTCTCAAAGTGTTGATTATCAATACTCTGCTGAATGTAGAACAAAGCTTTGCAATCTTTCTTCTTGGCTCCCTTAAATGCAGTCCTTTGTGCATCAGTTGGATTCTCCACCAGATCCTCATAGCCGTTCTGCACAATTTCACTCACTTCTTGTGCTCCAAATAAGGATTTCATCAAAGCACTCCAATGATCTCAGTTCTTGCGATCAAGAACCAGAATCTATCACTCAGTGTTTCCCTTGATTGTTCCTCTCACTTTTCACTCGTGTTTCTCTTAGATTGAAATAGACTCTAGATGTCAATTGTTAGAACAAAAGTACTGTGATGAACACAATGAGTGTGCAGAAAAAATATAATTGTAAGATGAAAGTAAATGGCACACACTCACTAATTGATAGAAAACTTGGAAGATAAGAAAAAGTAGAGAATAAAAATGATTCTCATTGATTATAATATTCACATTACAAATTGTTATTCTTATGTATTACACAATTGCTTGTAAAACAAGTTATCCACACAAAGGTAACTAACTAACAACTAATTTGTAACAAACTTGTCAACTAATTGGTTATGAATTAAATTTCAACAGTGTTTAAGGAAAGTACTAACCAAAAGGAAAAGATAAAGTGTCTTTAAAGAGTACAAAACCATCTTTATCTTTGTCCCACCGCAAGGTGTCCACCAGTACAAACAAAACATTTGTTCAACTTATACTGCCATTAAACTCTTTCAAAGGTGAAATGTAAATTCAAGACAACAAAAAGATCAATTCTAATACATAATTCTAATGTACGACAAATTCAAACTAAATAACATAAGGAGATCAACTACAAATTAAAATTAAAATGCATAAAATCCAAACCATAACTACTAGACATGTTACATACAAGCCACTCATAAATATTACAAACTTGGCATACATCTTCATTACTTCCCCATCTTCACAACTTCAACCTTTCAGCAACCATAACAAACAGAATCCATAGATTATATACTCAACTCTGATTATTATTATTATTAGATACCGGAACCACAACATTTATTTTCTCAGTATCCACCTCTATCACAGGATTTTGAAATAGATAATCTGTTTTAAAAGATTTTTTCATTAACTTATAACATACCCTATATCTAACTTTCAAGTTCACAGAATCATCTGGAGGATCAATGGTCACAACCAAGGCATTCGAATTCGCTAGATCAGACAAGCTAGTCGAGAAATTTGGAAACCAATTAAACTTCACGTCACCCTTAGAAAAATCTGAATCCAAACGTACCAAGATGGAATCCTCAAATTTCGGATATTTTGAATCTCTTAAACTTATTGACACATTAAGTGTTTCTTCATTTGTTAATAAAGTATTAACTATAGAAAATTGTACCAACCCAATATGAAGAAAATTATATTTACTTCGATGATTTCTTATGTCATCTCTTGATAGCAAATACACATCTTTGCATTTGTCTGTAGAAAGATTTTCTTCAATAGTTGTAATTTTATAGGGTTTAAGAAAATTGAATATTGAAAATTGTGTTTATTTATAAACTTGATTAGTTTGTTGGAAATAAGACCTTTTGTATTTAAGAAAAATGTGTGGGAATATTAGGGGTTTAAAGAAAAACTTGATAGGTGGAAGAATTATTTATGGAAGATAGAACTTTGTATTTTTCTTGATGCAAAAGTGTAGAATTACATATCTATTTATAGTACTTTAAGGAGAACTCTAGACAAACTAATTCTAGAGAGTTCTCAACTCTAGAAATTCCAAGAGCATTCTAGAGAATACTACAACCTTAAGAAATATCTAGACACTCCAAACATTACAAGAGTTTTCTAGAAACATTAATTAAAATTACCTAAGTCCAAAACAACTAAGCCCAAAAATCCAAATAATATTTTAGGCCCAAATCAAGTTTAATCTTTCAACATCCCCCCTTAAACTTGATTTGTGACTCCAAGCATACTCCTTAGCTTTATGAACGTTTCCAACTTGAGTGGCTTGGTGAAAATGTCGGCAGCTTGATCTCGAGACATCACATACTTCAACCTCACATCCTTCTTCTCGATGCATTCTCTTATAAAGTGGTAACGGGTGTCGATGTGTTTACTTCTTTCATGAAATACAGGATTCTTTGCCAAAACCAGTGCTGATTTATTGTCAACTCATATTTCCATAGGATCTTCTTGTGACATTTTTAACTCTTTCAACAAGTTCCTTAGCCAAATTGCATGGCAAACACATGATGTAGTAGCAACATATTCAGCTTCACAAGTTGACAGTGTGACGATAGGTTGTTTCTTTGACATCCAAGTGAAAGCAGTATCTCCCATAAAGAATACAAAACCAGTAGTGCTCTTTCTATCGTCCACGTCTCCACTCCAATCGCTATCACTATAGCCAACAATTTCATGATTGTTAGAAGAGTAATAGTGTAAGCCAAAGTTTGTTGTACCTTTGATATATTGATCGCGACTTTCTATGTCTAATACAACTAACTGCAAGTGCACAGTCTATCGCGTAGTAATAAAAGATATCGATCCCACAGGGACTCGTAATCAAACTAGTTTTCTCGGGAGTTACTATGTTTAGATAGGTAGAATATGTTTTAAGGGAATAAGATTGTCACTAAAAGAGGGAACTAAGATTACTATTTAGATTTTAATTAATTGAATCGATACGTAGTAATTGTGTTCTTCAGGGATTTGATAAGTTACTAGTGTATGAAATAGTTTTCGCAGTTTATTTAAGCAGAAAATGGAGATTTGAAGACTCTCGTCTCACAATGGTTATTGACGCTAATCATAATCCTAAGGGCCAAACGTACACTTTCGTATCCCGTTCGGGGTTAAAACTATTTTTTGGAAATCTCTAAGTTCTAACTCGTTTTAAAGTGCTTTCGCTGTTATTAAAACAAATGCCTAGTGTTTACTATCTGACCTTACCGCAGCTTTCGCTTGTTGGTTCGTATCTTAATTAATTTCCCACTTTCGTGGCAAAACTACTTTTAAATAAGTTCTCGCTTTCGCGACGAAGTTTATTTCGTGAATCAATTTTAAACACTTAGACCATAAATTACTTTTGTGAAAAGAAAGTTTTCAAACAAGAGTTATCAAATACCATTCGAATTATTACTACATATCGATTACCTAAGTTTAGCTAGACATGGAATTTGGAAAAACAAAACATAAATAATAATAATAAATAATAAATTGCATTATAATAAAGCAGAAGTCGATCAAAATGATAACCTGTAAATAATGTCAATTGGCCTTTGGGCAGACCCTCCACAGATGTTGGCAGGATTCTGTCTTTAGTTCCAATTTGATCGTTGCAGTAAGTATTACAGAAGAGCGGAAATGGGAATGAGGAAATGGCAGGGAAATAAAGGAAAGGAATACAAATAAAACTGGAGAAATGGATACAAATAATAACTGAAAGTAAATTTGCTCTGGAAATTAAATTTGGCAGCACTTCGTGGTATGAATGCAGCTCCCCGTTTTGAAGTCCTCTGCTTCCCTTTTTATAGAAGTGGAATCCCAACGGTTACCTCTGAGGATGATGGACCTTGAGGCAGATAATTTAGGGAGTAGTGGACCATTTAATGGGAATTGGAACTGCTCTTTTGACGTGTAATCTGAGTGGGGCGTTTTTGCCTGCATGACGGTCGTCACAAGGTGTGACGGTCGTCACCCGTGTGACGGTCGTCATGCATCTGTGACGGTCGTCACATCAGCAAAAACTGTCTGTTGCGCTTTTCATTGTGTTTTCACCTCTTTTTCGTCCATATTTCATCTGGGATTGCTTCTTTTCTTCATGTTGCCTTGTTTGGACGTGATCGTTGAATACCTGCAAAAACATCAGACAAATACATGGAAATAACCCGAAATCGGATCGAAAACGGTTAGCTTTTAGTCGAATTATGCATGAAAATATCTATATGATTTCGTGTTATCAAACTCCCCTAAGCTTGAATCTTTGCTTGTCCTCAAGTAAAACGTGGAAAAGTCGGCAAGCACGAGGCTGCTTCTTCGTTCGCAGAGTTTGGAAAAACCGGGATTCTTGGTAGGAACAAGACGAGTATCATGACGACACTGGACTATGAGTCTCCGGAGGTCTCCTTTTTATGCAAATCGGTCTCAGTCATGCTACCGTATCTTGGTGTCAAGGTTCTCGTGGCAAGTTCACCCTGTTTGTTCTAGCGCAATCACATTAAGCCCGTTGTCCGCACACTTTCATGGCAAGTCGACCTGTTAGTGAATATGATCTCGTTTTTGTTTTTGATCTTCTTCATTGATCATAATTTGGTGTCATTGACTTTTCAATGAGTTTTTCGTGCCGTTGGGCTAAATGCTCGGGTGAGGAGCACCTAACTTAGAAGGAAACGTATCTTATATTTTTGGGCTTTTTAGCTCTCTTTTCATGATTTTTTCATCTTTTTGGAGATCATACACTTATTTGCATCGGTCGCTCGCTTAGAAGTGTTTTTAGGATGGTGCTGACTGCTAGTATAAACTACTTGGGGTTGAGTTTGCGTAGACACTTGAGACTTTGGTACACGTAGGTGGTGAAACCGACTCGCATAAACTAGAGATCTAAGGTGTCTGGACGATACTGGTTTTGTTAGAACTGTCGTTTCCTCGGAGTTTCAAAACTCGGTTTGAATTCAGGTGCATTCTCGTGATGCTTTTGCTTTTGAGGAACAAATGAAAGTTTTTGTTTACGTTGAATAATGTGGGGATTGTTTGCGTAACGTGAAAATTATATAGACGAGCTTTATTTGCTAGAAATAGAAAGTGTAAAAATAGAACTTACTAAAATTCAAAGTGCAGTGAAATGGAAATACAGGAAATAAGGGAAGTTCAGAATACAGTGGAAATAAGGCTTCGCTCCCACACTATCTCGATCAGTGTCCTCACTGATTCTTGAAGCATGCGAGAGGGAGATACAACTGAAAATGAAAATACAAAGAACTGAAATATAGTAAACAATAAAGGAAAAAATGAAAATCTAGTCTCGGGGTCTGTCACGTCCACGCTGGCGTCCTCTGGCTCTAGCAAGGGCGACTCTATCCTCATAGCTCATGGCTCCGGTGTGGTAGACCGTGTCGCGGATTCCTTCGACCTGCAGGGTCAGATTCGCTAGACTCTCAGTGATCGTAGCCTGGCCGGTGTGAAGTTGTTGCATTTGAGTCCGGTGTCAAGCTTCGAACTGGTCAGCTCGCTGGTTCTGCTGCTGCAGCATCGTGAGTATCTGTGCCTGCTGGTCTAGGGAGCGACGGAGGTCCTCTTCAGTGTAGTCGGGCACGGGATGGTGACGGCGGCGGCGAGAAGATGTACCTACTGGAGGAGGAGGCTGCGATGCCTCTGGCTGCTCGGACCTGTCCAACTCAGCTTGGATTTCATCGTCGGAATCATGAGTGGGATCCTGAGTAGGAACAACAGCAGCAGGAGGGGCAGTGAGGTCGAACAACCAGTTGGTACGGTCCTCTGGATGGATGCGGGTGCGGGACGGAAGGATGATGCTTCTGACGGTCTTGCCACGCACAACCGGATGGTATTTCCCGTCAGCTCGGGAGCGGATGAGATGGGAGGCCCTGCAGTGGTCGGTGTCAAGGAACACCGAGGGGATGGAATGGAGGTGCTGAAGGCGGTCGCCAAGGTTCAGCCCAAGTGAAATAGCCGTGACAATCCCGCCAAAGTAGAATGGCTTCGAGCCACGGTTGCAGTTGGCCTGAATGTGAGCCAGCAGAAACGGGGCGGCGTTGACGGGTTCATTGTTGAAGACGCAATGCAGAAAGAAGAGCTCCTTGGAGTTCACTTTGTGGTTGCTGTCTCTGGCGAAGATGGTGTTACTCAACGCCCTGTGAAAGTACCTGATGGCAGGGTTATGGATGTGAGTGGCGTGTAGGGAGTCCCAACCATCGGCATTTAGGCCGGTCAACTGATACCACAGCGCGAAGGCTTCGTGCTGGAACTGATCAGTGATACGGCGATGAGCGTTGTCGCCGCGGGGTAGCTGTAGGATGCTGGCGATCTGATTCTGATTTACCTGGTAGTTGACTCCAAACATTCGGAAACAAGCGGCACCTGTGTGCTGGTTGAGTTCTCCGCTGCTGGTGATGTACGAGAATGAACTCAAGAACTCAAGGGTGAGTTGTTCGTAGGTCGGCTGGGGGTTGGAGCAGAGGTTCCAGATGCCCGCTCGTTGAAGCATCCAGGTTACACCATCAAGGAGTCCGAGCTCCGTAAGTGATGGAAGGTGCGGGTAGTGAGTTGGCTGGAGTGACCTCTGATGAAATGCAATGTACTGTGCGCGTTGTCTCTCACCTAACTCGCCCTCAGGGAAGGAAATGTTGCTGACATCTGCGTTTCCGGCCATTTTTGAAGGTGGAGAGGTTTCGGAGGTTTTGGGGTTTTTCGGCAGAGAGGGAAAATTGACAGAACGGTGGTTTGGAGGTTGAATTTGGAGTTTAGGTTTATAGGACAATGTGGGAAGGATGGAAATTCGTAGTGGGGTATGAATTTTGGAAGTTTGAAAGTGATAATGGGGGGAAGTGGAGGGCAACACGAACCCTGTTATCAGATAGCAGTTCTGGGCTGCGTGACGGTCGTCACAAAGGTGTGACGGTCGTCACCCGCGTGACGCTCGTCATGGGACTGTGACGGTCGTCACAGCAGCAAAATCTGCAGAACGCAGAATTTTGCTCTGAGGGCGTATTCGAGGTGATTTTAAAGCTTAGTATTGATACGGTGACGTAATATAACAGCTAACCAACAACAAATAATGCGAAAACAGAATAATCGAACAAAACTAGAACTGAAATAACATAAAACTGAAACAATTGTATGTAATACATAAAGAAAACGAACAAAGCGAAAAATCCATATGATTAAATTAAACTAAACTAGACTAAACTGAACTGAAACTACTGCTATGAGCTAATAATTAATCTTTTCGTGCCTTCAACTCATCGAATTTCTGTGACTAGTAGTCGAGTTGGTCGCAGACTAGATCCATGAAGCCTACCAGGTCACTGTGCATGCCTGCGATATCAGCTTTTACATTAGTCAGAGCTTTATCAACGTCGTCCAATCTGAGTAACACGGCATCCATTTTGTCGGTGGTCTCCTCAGGGATAGGCTCAGGATAAGTATTATAGTGTGGAGGAGTCATAGGGTCTACTTCAGTTTCAGAGGCGGCGTCCTCATAGTACATGTAGTCGTGTGCCTCAGAGATGTGGTCACTGTCATACATATAGTCCTGGGGTGTTGACTGTGGTGAAGGAGGTCCCATAGGCTCATCCAATTCGTAGAGCCAGTTATCCTTGTTGTGGATGCTTGTCATCAGATGATCAGGCAGTGTGAATAGCTGTACTGGTTTTTCATTAATAAGGTACTCATACGGTCCAGGTCCCATAGTCCCTAAAATGCGCCTGTTAAAGCAGAATTGTATGTTCATGGGTCTGATGGTACCAAAACGAGTGCTGGCATTTAAATGGAATCTAAGGCCAAGCTCGTGGGCGATCATTGTTACTAGTCCTCCTATAAGAATAGATGTCTGAGGTTCCAGCGTGAGGCGTTTGAAGGATCTCATCATGAAAGGCACTGCATTTACTGTCCGTCCCTGAGAAGCACAGAACATGATGAATAACTCTTCCTTAGACACTGTGGTAATATTTTCTTCTTTTCCAAACAAGGTGTGAGCTAGTATCTTATGGAAGTATCTGAAGGTTGGGTTATGAATGTCATCATTGTACATTCTGTCTGGTTCAGGGTGATAGTCGCCTGTGATTCTACCCCAGAAGTGATCGAGTTGCAAATCAATATCGTCATCTTCTGCACTGATGAACACATGCGGTCCGCTAGGGAATCCTAGGAGGTTAGCTAGTGACATCCGGCTATGAGTTTGGTCCATTCTAAACAATCTGAAGGTAATCAATTTTGTGTTGGATCCAAAACCATAGTTGGGTGTATATCTGAAGGAACTAAGGAATTCGTAGGTAAGATCCTGGTAGCTAGCGAAACGTGTTTTCAGAGCGGTGTTCTCCCAACCCAGTTGATTGAACAGGTATTGAATGCTATCCGTGATCCCTAGTTTATCCATAGTAGCCTTATCATAATACAGCGTTAAGGCGAATTCTCTTTCGGTCAGTGCTGTAAATCTTGCCTTCTGAGCGAGTCCTCTGAAGTGAACCTTTGTGAAATCGTACTCGGCCATATTCGCAGGTAATTCGAAGAAAACAGAAGGAATGTTTTGAAGGCTTTAAAAATCCTGAAAAGTTTAAAACAAGAAATTGAAGTCAGGATTTTTAGAAACGAAAAGTGGTAGAAACAAAAGACAAAAAAGAAAAAAAAAATAAAATGAAAATAAAAGTACGAAAATGAACGAAAGTAGAAAATAGTAGTAATTTTAGGATTTTTGTTGGAATTTTCAAGGTAGAATTTTTAAGGAAAAATGAAATGCAATGACGAGGGAAATTTTTTGGGTTGCCTCCCAGTAAGCGCTGTTTTTAACGTCTAAAGCCTGACGATAGCTTGGTGAGAAGCTATTCGGGTGTTTGAGCTGGAAGCTCAAGCAATGTTATATTGCTGACTTGAGGACTGTTGTCGTTTTTATTGTAATGTTTTAGACGTTGCCCGTTTACGATAAACGGTGCATTCGTCTTGTCGGTAATTTCGACAGCTCCACTCTGAAGTACTTTAGTCACTTCATAGGGTCCAGACCACCTAGATTTTAGTTTTCCTGAGAAGAGTTTTAATCGTGAATTGAAGAGCAATACGATGTCTCCCACACTGAATTGTTTCCTGATTGAACCTTTATCATGCCACTTTTTAGTTCGTTCTTTGTAGATACGGGCATTTTCGTAAGCGTCTAATCGAAGTTCTTCCAACTCGTATAAGTTCAAGATTCGCTTTTCTCCTGCCTCGGTGTAGCTGAAGTTGAGTGTCTTAATGGCCCAGAAGGCCTTATGCTCTAACTCTACAGGGAGATGGCAGGATTTACCGTAAACTAATTTATAGGGGGTAGTACCTATTGGTGTCTTAAATGCGGTCCTATAAGCCCATAAAGCTTCTTGTAGCTTTGATGACCAATCTTTTCTCGAGGTAGCGACAGTCTTTTCCAAGATCTGTTTTATTTCTCTGTTTGAGACCTCTACTTGTCCGCTAGTTTGCGGATGATAAGGTGTAGCTACTCGGTGCCGGACTCCATATCTAGAAAGAAGTTTATCGAATATTCGTGATATGAAGTGAGATCCTCCGTCACTAATGACGAGTCTGGGTACACCGAATCTAGGAAAGATTGTGTTCTTGAAGAGTTTGATTACTACTCGTGCGTCATTTGTTGGAGCAGCTATGGCTTCTATCCATTTAGACACGTAATCGACAGCGACGAGTATGTAGTTATTTCCAAAAGAAGGTGGGAAAGGTCCCATGAAATCTATTCCCCAGACGTCGAAGATTTCTACCTCTAAGATTCCTTTCTGAGGAATTTCATCGCATCGTGAGATGTTGCCAGTTCGTTGGCATCTATCGCACTTTTGCACAGCGATGTGAACGTCTTTCCAGAGATTAGGCCAGAATAGGCCGGCTTGGAGAATCTTAGCGCACGTCTTGGACGTACTAGCATGACCACCATATGGTGCTGAGTGGCATTGGGAAATAATATTTTTTATTTCTTCCTATGGGACACAGCAACGATATATGTTGTCGGCCCCTCTCTTGAAGAGTAGGGGTTCGTCCCAATAATAGTGTTTCAGATCGTGGAAGAATTTCTTCTTTTGCTGATAAGTAAGATCTGGTGGAAGCACGCCCGCAGCGAGGTAATTAACGATGTCAGCATACCAAGGTAATGTGACTTGGGCATAGACGGCTTCTACGGCTTTTTCGAATTCTGGATCTTCCGAGATTGCATTGGGTGTGTCGCTTTCTAATTTGGCTATCAGACGTTCGTATGGGAAATCGTCATTTATCGGTACTGGTTCGTGTCTGATGCCTTCTATTCGGGATAAGTGATCCGCAACAACGTTCTCGGTTCCTTTCTTATCTTTGATTTCTAAGTCAAACTCTTGTAGTAACAGGATCCATCTCAATAATCTTGGTTTGGCATCCTTTTTGCTTATTAGGTACCTTATGGCAGCGTGGTCTGTGTATATGATAATTTTTGCTCCTACTAGGTAGGAACGGAATTTGTCAAGCGCAAATATAACTGCTAGAAGTTCCTTTTCTGTGGTAGCGTAGTTCATTTGGGCAGGATCTAAGGTTCTACTGGCATAGTAGATAGCATGGAGTTTCTTGTCCTTCCTTTGTCCTAGAACTGCGCCTACAGCGTAATCACTCGCGTCGCACATGATTTCAAACGGTAGTCTCCAATCTGGTGGTTGCATGATTGGTGCGGTGATAAGGGATGATTTTAATGTTTCGAATGCTTTTAAACAGTCGTCGTCGAAGACGAACTCAACATCTTTCATTAACAGGCCGGTCAAAGGTTTTGTGATTTTCGAGAAATCTTTTATAAATCTTCTGTAGAAACCGACATGTCCTAGAAAACTCCGTATTTCTCGTACGTATTTTGGAGGTTGGAGATCTTTTATAATCTCTATTTTAGCTTTGTCTACCTCAATCCCTCTATCTGATATGACATGTCCTAGAACTATTCCTTGTCGGACCATAAAATGGCATTTCTCCCAATTTAGGACGAGGTTTACTTTTACGCAGCGTTCTAGTACCATTTCTAAGTTTTGTAAGCATCCTTCGAAACTCTGTCCACATACCGAGAAATCGTCCATAAACACTTCCATAATGTCGTCTATGAAATCTGCGAAGATTGCCATCATGCATCTTTGGAAGGTTGCTGGAGCGTTACAGAGTCCGAACGGCATTCGGCGGTAAGCAAAAGTACCGTAAGGACAGGTGAATGTAGTCTTTTCTTGGTCATCAGGATGGATGGGGATTTGGAAGAATCCTGAGTAACCATCTAGATAGCAGAAATATGAATGTTTGGCTAATCTTTCCAACATTTGGTCTATGAAGGGTAGCGGGAAGTGATCTTTGCGCGTAGCCTTGTTAAGCTTCCTATAATCAATACACATCCTACTTCCAGTCATGACTCTTTTTGTTATCGATTCGCCTTTTTCGTTTTTAACTACTGTGACTCCTCCTTTCTTTGGTACGACATGAACTGGGCTAACCCATTCACTATCGGAGATCGGATAGATGATTCCTGCATCTAGTAATTTCTTTACTTCATCTCTGACTACAGTGCTCAGGATGGGGTTTAGTCTTCTCTGATGCTCTCGAGAGGTTTTAGAGTCTTCCTCTATTGTAATTCGATGCATACAGATCGAAGGGCTTATACCTTTTAGATCGCTTATGTTGTAGCCTAACGTGGTGGGGTACTTCTTTAGGACTTCTAATAACTTTTCGGTTTCTGGTTGTCCTAAGTCGGCGTTGACTATCACTGGTCTTTTTAGTTCATCATCTAGAAATTCATATCTGAGGTTTTTGGGTAGTGTTTTGAGTTCTAAAGATGGGTTCTTCGGACCTGGCATATGATTTGGTGTCAGTGCTAAGCTTTCGCTTAGGCTGTCGTCTTTATACGGTTTACGCCAATTGTCGTCTTCAGAAATGTCGGGTATTTGAATCTTTATTATTTCTGAATACGTGGTCTCTTCATTTTCAAGTTCTCTTATGCATTCGTCAATTTCGTCTACTAAATAGCAGGTATCGTCTATTGCTGGTGCTTGTAAGAACTTGGTGAGAATGAACTCTATCTTTTCTTCTCCTACTTCGAATGTTAGCCTTCCTTTCTTCACGTCTATAATCGCTCCGGCTGTAGCTAGGAATGGTCTTCCTAAGATAATTAGGGTTACAGTGTCCTCCTTGATGTCCATGATTATGAAGTCGGTTGGAATGTAGAATTGTCCTATGCGTACTGGAACGTTTTCCAGTATTCCGACGGGGTATTTTACTGATCTGTCAGCTAATTGTACGGACATTTTGGTTGGCCTGAGGTCTCCCATATTCAGCTTTTTGCATATAGATAAGGGCATAACACTGATACTGCCTCCTAAATCGCATAGAGCTTTGTCTATTACGAACTTTCCTATGACGCAGGGTATGGAGAAACTACCTGGGTCTTTTAATTTAGGAGGCATGCGGTTTTTAATAATAGCGCTACACTCTGCCGTAAGTGTAACTGTTTCGTTATCCTTGATCTTTCTCTTATTCGACAGGATCTCGTTGAGAAATTTGGCGTATGACGGCATTTGAGTTATCGCTTCTGTAAAAGGAATAGTAATATTCAACTGTTTAAGGAGCTCTACAAATTTCTTAAACTGTCCTGAAGTTTTAGAGTTTATTAGTCTTTGCGGATAAGGGATAAGTGGTTTATATGGCGCTGGAGGTGCTTGAGTTTTTTCACTTGCGGTATCCTCCTTCTCGTTGTCCTCCTTCTTCTCTAACTCATATTCCTTTTCTGCTTGTTCAGTTGGTTTTTGTTGCATGGCTGAGTTTTCGGTCCTCGGATCGATCGGTTCGTCCAATTCTTTTCAACTTCTTAGTATCACAGCATTTGCTTGGCCTTTGGGATTCTGTTCGGGTTGTCCAGGAAATGTGCCAGCAGGTGCGGCAGCAGATGCTTGCTGTTGAGCCACTTGTGATATCTGAGTTTCTAACATTTTGTTGTGGGTGGCTAAAGCGTCTACTTTTCCTGTCAACTGTTTAATTTGCTCGCTAGTGTGTATGTTTTGATTCAGGAACTCTTTGTTCGTTTGAGCTTGAGTAGCTATGAACTTTTCCATCATCAATTCGAGGTTTGATTTCCTAGGTGCATTCTGAGCAGCTGGTTTTTGATATCCTTGCGGAGCAGTAGGCATTTGCAATGCATTTTCGCTTTTGTAAGAAAAGTTTGGATGATTTCGCCAACCTGGGTTGTAGGTATTTGCGTAGGGATTTCCTTGGGCATAATTTACCTGGTCTGGCGGGATTCCGGCTAGCAATGGGCATTCGGGTGCATTATGAGTGGTGCTTCCGCATAACTCGCAATTTGGAGTTACTGCAGCGACAGTTGCAGTGGGGTTAACGGTCAGACTATCGATCTTTTGTGCTAGAGCATCTACTTTAGCATTGAACTTTTCAAGGCTACTAATTTCGTACATCCCACCTTTCGCTGAGGTTTTCTCATTTGGAGTGTGTTCACCTCCCCATTGGCAATGGTTTTGTGACATGTTTTCTATTAATTGATAGGCTTCATCGTATGGCTTATCCATAAGTGCACCGCCCGCGGCAGCGTCTATTGTCAATCTAGTATTGTATAGAAGCCCATTATAGAAAGTATGGATTGTCACCCAGTCTTCTAGACCGTGGTGAGGACATGTTCTCATCATATCTTTGAATCGTTCCCATGCTTCGTAGAGAGATTCAGTATCTTTCTGTCGAAATCCGTTGATTTGAGCTCTAAGCATAGCAGTTTTGCTTGGTGGAAAATATCTCGCTAAGAAGGCGTTCTTCAATTGCTCCCACGTCGTAACGGAGTTGGATGGTAACGATTGCAACCATGTCCATGCTCTGTCTCTAAGAGAGAATGGGAAAAGACGAAGTCTTATCGCGTCTGGAGTTACTCCATTTGCTTTCACTGTGTCTGCGTATTGCACAAACTTCGTTAGATGTTCGTTGGGATCCTCAGTTGCGTTTCCTGAGAATTGGTTTTGTTGTACAGCCGACAGCAATGATGGTTTCAGCTCAAAATCATTTCGGGTAATAGCTAGGGCAGCAATGCTACTTCTAGGCTCCATCTGAGATGGTGTAGCGTATGCCTTCAGCGGTTTGTTCGGAGGTCCTTCAACCATCGTTGGTTCTTCTTCGGATTTGGGAATGGGAGTGAGAGGATCGGAAATGTTATGTTTGAGTTGGTACTCAATGATTCGGCTTCTTAGATGTAAGAAGCGTTCTAGTTCTGCGACTGAAGGTTTCAAGATATCGCTTTGTGGGCGATCACTTGGCATACAATCGACAACACTAGTAAAGGAAAAATGAAAATTGTTTACCTAGTCTATACGGCGTAACAGAAGGTTACACTATTGACTAAACGGGCCCCCGGCAACGGCGCCAAAAACTTGATCGCGACTTTCTATGTCTAATACAACTAACTGCAAGTGCACAGTCTATCGCGTAGTAATAAAAGATATCGATCCCACAGAGACTCGTAATCAAACTAGTGTTCTCGGGAGTTACTATGTTTAGCTAGGTAGAATATGTTTTAAGGGAATAAGATTGTCACTAAAAGAGGGAACTAATATTACTATTTAGATTTTAATTAATTGAATCGATACGTAGTAATTGTGTTCTTCAGGGATTTGATAAGTTACTAGTGTATGAAATAGTTTTCGCAGTTTATTTAAGTAGAAAATGGAGATTTGAAGACTCTCGTCTCACAATGGTTATTGACGCTAATCATAATCCTAAGGGCCAAACGTACACTTTCGTATCCCGTTCGGGGTTAAAACTATTTTTTGGAAATCTCTAAGTTCTAACTCGTTTTAAAGTGCTTTCGCTGTTATTAAAACAAATGCCTAGTGTTTACTATCTGACCTTACCGCAGCTTTCGCTTGTTGGTTCGTATCTTAATTAATTTCCCACTTTCGTGGCAAAACTACTTTTAAATAAGTTCTCGCTTTCGCGACGAAGTTTATTTCGTGAATCAATTTTAAACACTTAGACCATAAATTACTTTTGTGAAAAGAAAGTTTTCAAACAAGAGTTATCAAATCCCATTCGAATTATTACTACATATCGATTACCTAAGTTTAGCTAGACATGGAATTTGGAAAAACAAAACATAAATAATAATAATAAATAATAAATTGCATTATAATAAAGCAGAAGTCGATCAAAATGAAAACCTGTAAATAATGCCAATTGGCCTTTGGGCAGACCCTCCACAGATGTTGGCAGGATTCTGTCTTTAGTTCCAATTTGATCGTACAGTGCAGTAAGTATTACAAAAGAGCGGAAATGGGAATGAGGAAATGGCAGGGAAATAAAGGAAAGGAATATAAATAAAACTGGAGAAATGGATACAAATAATAACTGAAAGTAAATTTGCTCTGGAAATTAAATTTGGCAGCACTTCGTGGTATGAATGCAGCTCCCCGTTTTGAAGTCCCCTGCTTCCCTTTTTATAGAAGTGGAATCCCAACGGTTACCTCTGAGGATGATGGACCTTGAGGCAGATAATTTAGGGAGTAGTGGACCATTTAATGGGAATTGGAACTGCTCTTTTGACGTGTAATCTGAGTGGGGCATTTTTGCCTGCATGACGGTCGTCACAAGGTGTGACGGTCGTCACCCGTGTGACGGTCGTCATGCATCTGTGACGGTCGTCACATCAGCAAAAACTGTCTGTTGCGCTTTTCATTGTGTTTTCACCCCTTTTTCGTCCATATTTCATCTGGGATTGCTTCTTTTCTTCATGTTGCCTTGTTTGGACGTGATTGTTGAATACCTGCAAAAACATCAGACAAATACATGGAAATAACCCGAAATCGGATCGAAAACGGTTAGCTTTTAGTCGAATTATGCATGAAAATATCTATATGATTTCGTGTTATCATATATCGAAGGATTCTCTTTGCCGCCTTGAAGTGAGTTATTGTTGGAGCTTCCATGTAACGACTTACGACTCCTACAGCATAGAGAATATCCGGCCTTGTACTTGTCAAGTAACGTAGACTTCCAACCAAACTTTTGTAAAGAGTTGGATCCACAATCTCTCCATTTTCATGCTTACTCAACTTGCTGCCACATTCTATCGGGGTGCCAACCGGATTGGCATCATCCATCTTGAACTTCTTAAGGACTTCTTTTGCATAGCCTTCTTGGGTGATAAAAATTCCTTTGTCTTGCTTTACTTCAATGCCAAGATAATATGCCATGAGCCCCATATCTGTCATCTCAAATTCATTTGACATGTCTTTCTTGAACTCTTCGAACATGCTTAGATTGTTCCCAGTGAAGATCAAGTCATCAACATATAAGCACACAATCAAAATATTTCCACCTTGCGCTTTAATATAGAGTGCATGCTCATATGGACACTTGATGAAATTCTTGTCTCGAAAGTACTTGTCGATTCGAACATTCCAAGCTCTCGGAGCTTGCTTGAGTCCGTACAACGCCTTTTTCAACTTGAGGACTTTTTCTTCTTGCCCTTTTACTTCATATCCTTGTGGTTGCTCGATATAAACTTCTTCTTCGAGAAAACCATTCAAGAAGGCCGACTTCACATCCATTTGATAGATCTTCCATTCATTCTGGGCTGCCAAAGAAATGATCAGTCTAATAGTTTCAAGACGAGCAACGGGGGCAAATACCTCATCATAGTCAATTCCTTGTCTTTGACTATAGCCTTTTGCCACCAATCTTGCTTTGTATCTCTCCATGTCTCCTTTTGCATTCTTCTTCGCCTTGTACACCCATCTTACTCTGATTGCTTTGTGTCCTCGTGGAAGTGTAGTAAGTTCCCACGTATCATTCTTCGTGATTGACTTTATTTCTTCATCCATGGCGTCTCTCCACTTTACATTTTCAACAACTTCTTGATAGCTTAGAGGCTCGCAATCACCAAAAAGACAAAAGAGGTTAATGTCATTTTGGTTTTCGGTTACCTCATAAAGCTCTTCAATGCTCCTTAATCTTGGTGTCCTCTCACTTGAGCTTGTTTCATCCAACCTTGGTGTTGGTGAGGCAGGTGGTGTAATATGTTCATCTATCATTGGTTGTTCCATTTCATCTTCTTCTTCTTCAAAATAAGGAAGAAAATCATACTTGTCTTCTTGAACACTCCAACCCCAACAATCTTCTTCTTCAAACTCCACGTCACGACTTATGAAAATCTTTCCGCTATTTGGATTATAGAGCTTGTACCCTTTGGAGCTTGAGTCGTAACCCACGAATACATACTTCTCACTTTTATCATAGAGCTTTGTTCTCCTTTCATCTGGAACGTGGGTATATGCAATGCTTCCAAACACTTTGAGGTGAGAGATACCTGGCTTTCTTCCACTCCATGCTTCTTGTGGTGTCTTCTCATGCACACTTCTTGTTGGGGAACGATTTGTCAAGTAAACCGCACATGCCACTGCTTCGGCCCAAAACTCTTTCGACATCTTCTTACTCTTAAGCATGCTTCGCACCATATTAAGTATGGTCCGGTTCTTTCTCTCCACTACTCCATTTTGTTGTGGCGATCTTGAAACTGTTAGTAAGCGACGGATTCCATGCTCTTTACAATATTTGTTGAACTCATTTGAAGTAAACTCTCCTCCTCGGTCAGATCTCATAGCCTTAATAGAAAGACCACTTTCTTTCTCCACAAGGGCTTTGAACTTCTTAAAGTTTTCAAACACTTCTGATTTCTCCTTCAAGAAATAAACCCATGTTTTTCTATAATAATCATCAATAAATAGAAGAAAGTATTTATTCTTACCAAAAGAGTTTGAATTGATTGGTCCACAGACATCAGTGTGTATGAGCTCTAGTGGTTTTGTCTCTTTTGATGTTGATTCCTTTGGAAAGCTTTTTCGGAATTGCTTCCCAATTAGACATCCTTCACATAATTGGTTTGGATAGTTTATACTAGGCAAGCCTCTCACCATCTCCTTCTTTGACAAACATTCTAGACTACCGAAGTTGAGGTGTCCAAATCGTAGATGCCATAGCCACGAAGAGTTGGTATAGCAGGCCTTGAGACACTTTGCCACATCATTTTGAATGTTCAAGAGGAACATTCTATTCTTTGACATAGGCACCTTAGCGATCAATTTATACTCACAATCTCTTAAGAAAAGACTATGTTCTTTCAAGTGGATGTCATATCCTTTCTCCAA
This sequence comes from Lathyrus sativus, assembly GCA_963859935.3. Taxonomy (NCBI): domain Eukaryota; kingdom Viridiplantae; phylum Streptophyta; class Magnoliopsida; order Fabales; family Fabaceae; genus Lathyrus; species Lathyrus sativus. The sequence goes on from OZ012737.1 coordinate 105,823,249, forward strand.
TACATGTCCCAAGCTCAATATATTATTTTTCATGTTAGGAACATAGTAGACGTTGGATATGAATTGATGACTCCCATTCTTTAAGCGTATGAGAATTTTACCTTTGCCTTTGACCGGTATCTTTGAGTCATCTCCAAATGAGAAATTTCCAGTTGTCGCTTCATTGATCTCTATGAACATGCTTCGATCGCCGCACATGTGGTTGCTTGCGCCGGTGTCGAGGTACCACTTGCTTCTTTTCTCTTCAAATTGGTTTTGGCACGCGAGCAGCAAAGTTTCTTCTTCTCCACCTTTTTCTTCTACAAAGTTAGCTTTCTCCACAACTTTCTTTGAGAACCTACACTCAGATGCATAGTGACCGATTTTGTTGCAATTGAAGCACTTGATTTGTAACTTGTTGCACCTTGACCATGAATTTCCATTTCCACGACCTCTTGTTGCTTGTGGATTCCAACTTCTTTCTCCATTGTTGAAGTTGTTGGAGTAGTTGTTGTAACTTCCTCTTCTTTCTCCTTCATGTCCTCGTCCACGTCCACGTCCACGGTCTTGACCACGACCTCGTCCTCTTTGACTCTTGTAACTCACATAGTTTGCTTCCTTTGCATTGAGTTGTAGTAGTTGTTCTATAGTCTCCTTTTGTCTAGCTTTTCTCTTTTGTTTTTCTTCGTATGCTTGTAAGGAACCCATAAGTTGCTCAATAGTCATGGTGTTTAAATCCTTGTTTTCTTCAATGTTAGTAACAATGAAGTCAAAACTTGGATTTAAAGTGCGAAGTATTTTTTCCATGACTTTCACCTCATCAACATCTTCACCATTTCTTTTAAGTTGATTGACTACGGACAATACTCGAGAAAAATAATCAGAAATTGACTCAGACTCTTCCATAAATAAATGTTCAAACTCACCTCTAAGAGTTTGAAGACGAATCTTTTTCACCTGCTCCACTCCTTTGTTGCAAGTTTGAAGCTTGTCCCATGCTTTTTTGGCCGTCGTTGCATTGGAGATCTTCTCAAATGTATCTTCATCCACCGATTGATAAATGAGGAAGAGAGCTTTCTTGTCTCTCTTTCTTGACTCCTTTAATGTCTCCTTCACACCTTGGCTTAAGGAGGCTTCATCTTGCTCCTTAAAGCCTTTCTCAACAATATCCCACACATCTTGAGCTCCTAGTAGTGCCTTCATCTTGATACTCCAATTGTCATAGTTGTTCTTTGTGAGTACCGGTATTTGAAAAGGGAAACCTCCATTCGCCATCTTTCGAGGACCTTCAAGCTCTGATACCACTTTGTTGGAAATAAGACCTTTTGTGTTTAAGAAAAATGTGTGGGAATATTAGGGGCTTAAAGAAAAACTTGATAGGTGGAAGAATTATTTATGGAAGAGAGAACTTTGTATTTTTCTTGATGTAAAAGTGTAGAATTACATCTCTATTTATAGTACTCTAAGGAGAACTCTAGACACACTAATTCTAGAGAGTTCTCAACTCTAGGAATTCCAAGAGCATTCTAGAGAATACTACAACCTTAAGAAATATCTAGACACTCCAAACATTACAAGAGTTTTCTAGAAACATTAATTAAAATTACCTAAGTTCAAAAGAACTAAGCCCAAAAATTCAAATAATATTTTAGACTCAAATCAAGTTTAATCTTTCAACATAGTTGGTATTATTTTTATACCGTAGTTGTTGGAATTTTAGAAGTGAACAATGCTATATTCCTTTTCGCTAGCATAAGTGGTATTCCCAGTAGAAACAATATAATATGCGGCCATTACTATTGATAAGAGATGACTTTGTTCCTGTTTATTATGGTAAATTTAACAAAAGATTAGTGAAAATAAAATAAAATCATGTAGATTACTTTAAAAGTTCACAAACAAGGTTTAAAAAAAACAATCCGCTATCATAAAAAATGGTCACCAAAATACGGTATTAGAAGCTGTTCATACCGTTAAAGTTGTTCACTGTTTTTATAAAGAAAAATACTTAATTAATTTATACCGCAGCGTTCACAATCAATATCATAACATTTATATCAATCAAAGTCACAAATATCTTTAAGCGACCGTAATACTGCCACAACACTTATTTAAAACTTGTTTACAAATAAATTCATATTTAAAGCTCAAAAAGTTTGTAGCAAAATCGATAGAATACTTGAAAAGTTTACAAACAAAGTTTTGAGTGTTATTTTAATGACAAAACAATATTAAAAAGTGTCAATACTGATATCATTATTTTTATAATAAAAAATTTTAGTTAATTCACACTACGGCGGCCTTGATATAAGTGAATTTAAAACTTTATAAATAAATTCATATAAGTTAAAATATCAAGTAACAAAATGAATTTTAAAATCTAGATAAATTCTTACCTGGAACGGTGGGAGATTCAATACATAGGATTGAGAGATGAGAGACTTGCTAAGAGAAAATGGTAGAAGTTGAATGAACAAGTTGAGAACAAAGTGTGAAAATATATGTTGTTAATCTTAGGGAGCAAGGAAGACCAAGTATTTAATGAATTACTATTTTGTTGACTCAAGGTCTTTAATTAATTTTTTTAAAGTTGCTTTACTTAATTAAATTTTAATAAAAAAAAAAAAAAAGAGTAGTTGTTACTTTTCTTAAAGCAGAAGAAATTACATGGAAAGAGACAAACAGATGAAATGATTAGAATGGAAAACCAAAGATATGGAGAATAATGTATTTTGTTGTATTCTTGGGTTTGTACTATCGTTTGATCGCCTAATCATCAAATTCTTCGTCATTGGCTTATTCCAAGTAGTATTACTATGCTAGGATGAATTTTCATAAGTTTTCTTGTGTCTAGAAATTAAAAGGAGCGTTCAAAATTTTACTAAATCATGAATGTATAATATTTATACTTAATCTTTTTTTTTATACTATAAATCGTTAAAAAAGTGTGTTAACTACGGTTACTATTATAAGTTACTGTTATAAGTAAATTTAACTTTTTATGATATATTTGATTATTAATGTATTTAGTCTATATATAAATTAGACATATTAATAGTCAAATATATTATAAAAAGTTAAATTTGCATTGGCCGATATGCCAACCAATGTAAAAACTACTTTAAAGCTAAAACCCTATTACAAGAGCTAAGCAAATCATTACATGGCCGAATCTTACTCTCCCTCTTTACGAACGAACTAACCTCTCTATCCAACGGCACAATCTCGAATCTTACTCTCTGCAACATTTCATCGGCCGAATCTCCGACGGATGCCGCTAGCAACGAAGCACCAACATCAACACGTTCTTGATCAAAACCAACTTGAATTTTACTCTCTCGCCGCGGTTAAATTTCTCACAGTCTCGCCGTTTTGAATCTCGCCGCGATCAAATTACTCAGCAATTAGGTTTTCATGAATCTCTTATTTTGAGTTTACTGGTGTTTGTATTTGGTTAAAAGTTATTGATGTTAATGTTTGATTGAATTTTTATTTTGATGCTTCAACTGAAGAAAAAATAAATTTTGATTTTGATTTTGATTCTTCTTTCTGCACAGCATATTCTCACCGCCGCCGTGACGCTTTCGTCTTTTCACCACCGCGACACTTTCGTCTTCTTCGCCGACGTAATGCTTTCGTTTTCTTGAATATTGCGGTAAGATAAAAAAAAAATCATTAATTCTTTTTTCATAGCATTCCATGCTTCTAATAATGTGAAATTTCTTATCTGATAGCATTTTGTTAGGAATAATAATGATGGAATAACTTTTATGATAATATCATTTTGTTAGGAATAAATTTATTATTTTTGAGTAATAGAACTTTTATTATAATACCATTTTGTTAGGAATAATTTTTATGATTTAATTTAATGCCACGTGTTTGCACGTAGAGACTTTTGTTCTCTCTAATGTGTCCAAAAGAGGGACTATTGTAGGTGTCCCAATGATTAACTCTGTATGTGTTAATTTCGGAAACAACACATGTTTCGGCATAAAAATAGGTGTAAAAAGGCAGACAGCAAGCAAGCATGAACGCAATTAATCAAGAGCAAGCATTAATTATGGATAGATATCATGCAAGTATGGATAGGCTTCGACAATCAAACATAATTGATCAACAATATTGCATCAACAAGAATCATCAAGATCAACATGTTTTTCCATTCTAATCGAACGATCAAACAAGCGCACAACAAAGCGGAATCAGAAAAAATACAAACGTGCATCAAACATCTAGTAGAACAAACAATTCATGATAACCATTTAACACAATATAAGCAAGCAAAGCATGTGATCATTCATCAATCAAGCAACAATAACATGTTATGCACTCAAACGGCAACCGGGCGCTACGTGCCAAAGAATCGAGATCAAACATTCAAGAATAATGAAACATGTCAAAAACACATATAAATGCATCATACCAAATCATGAAGTTTACATGTGAAAAGGAGTACAATCAAGCAAGAAAAATGCAAAAACAAGGCATTTTGTTCAGTGGTAATCGATTGTTGTAATCAGATAACCGGTTACCTATTGTAAAAGCAGTCTAGAACGTGAAATTTATGAATGGTAATCGGTTACCCATATGTGGTAATCGATTACCACTGAACCAAAAACAGAAAACCAACCCCCAAAATCAATTTTCAGCACCAAACAACTTACCCAATCACTCATATGAACATGTTACCAATTAAACACGAATTTATCACCAAGAATCAGTAATCAAGCATCATGTAAACACAACCAAACATTTAAATCAAAAATCACAAAGATCCAAATCATCCAAATGGATCAAAATGAAGCAAAAGCCATGGATCTACATTGTGATTATTCAAGTAAGCTCAAAACTGAGTTAGATCTAGAATTCACCAACCTTCAAAGCTGAGATTTACTTTGGTAAGTGTTGATTCACTTGAAATTAATAAATCCAAGCTAGAATTCCAGATATACTTCAAGATCCAAGAGTTTCTTTATGGTAGAAGTGAAGAACAAGCAAAATCAAACCAAGATTGATCCAAAAGCACTTCAAATCTAGCTTCCAAATTCAGATCTTAATTCAAATGAAAATTGAGTGATGAATTGAAGATAATAAAGATGAATGATAAAGGTTTAGCTCTAAAATTCAAGGATTTCAATGAAGAATCAATGAACTCAAGTGAAAAGAGCTTTAATGGAGGTTTTGGGAGTGAAAAAGTTGAGAGCCGAAAAATTCTCAGGAATGAATGTGAAATCTGAAAATGAAGGTTAATTGTGTGAGGTTTGGAGCAAATTTACTTAAATAAGCTCTAGGTTTGGAATCAAAATATGGTTTGGAATATAGATTAGTGTTTGGAATGAAAATTAGGACTAGAATTAGGAATGAAGTGTTTGAAATTTGGAGGTAAATAGTGAAAAATAAAGCAATTATAGATCCTTCCAATGATGATCATGTGAAATCAATGGTTGAAAATGATTGGAAAACTTGCAATGCTGAAAATTCAAATTTCTTGGCAAATTTCGCCCAGGGTAACCGATTACCCATATGTGGTAACCAATTACCACATTCAAAAATGACCAGTTTGGCGCCAAATGGAGAGAATCATGTATAATTTCCCGTTGCCACTTGTTCTAAGCTCTGTCTAGCCTCTGAAACTTGCCCTTGGATATTATAACTATGAGGATGCCCTTGGATATTATAACTATGAAGATGCTCGGGATAACTATGAGGATGTCCGGAGCCTCTAATGCTTGTTGTTTGAACTCTAGCGATGAAAGGGAACCCTGAGCCACATAAACACATTGATTCCATGTCTCGAGAACCAATGTTATGATATGCGAAAATGCAAAATGCAGAGAAACATAAGCCAGTAAACCAAGAAATGATGAGGAAAATTTTAGGGTGTTACACAAGGCGACAACATATCATAACATTGGTTCTAGCGATGAAAGGGAACCTTGAGCCACATAAACACCTTGATTCCATGTCTTGAGAACCAATGTTATGATATGCGAAAATGCAAAATGCAGAGAAACATAAGCCAGTAAACCAAGAAACGATAAGGCAAATTTTGGGGTGTTACACAAGGCGACAACATAACTCTATTGATTGTAGGTACTATGTTATGAAAAATATGTTGGATATTGTCTCTGCCAATATAACAGAGTCTTGGTTGCAGGTAATAAAAATAACTTTACTTTTTTATTTACTTTGCGTTTTGCAACTTAATGTGAATTTTTGAAGAATAACTTTATATTGTTATTTACGTATTGTAAGTCTTTGATTATCCAATAAAATTAACACAAGATGATTTATATGATTTGCGACTCCATTGGGGAAAATGTTTCTTTGAGTTATATAAAAATTAAGCTTTATCTGGTAAATTGTATAGAATTGTTTATATATATCTGATTTGAGTTTCTTGACTTTGGTGTTGTCTGCTGATGTTTATTGGTGTTATTATTTATTGTCAGCAAAGGGGATTTTGGTGTTGTCTACTGAAGCTACAACTTATCTTCTTGTGGATTGCATGTTGGTAATTCAAGTGTGAGAAAGGACTTATAAATGGTTGGATATTTTTGTATGTTTTCACTAGTTTTGTTGTTGTATTAGTCCACCGTGTAAACATACTTATAATTTTGTACACTTGTGTGTATACTAGATTATTACTTTTGTAAATAAATTGTTCATGTTGAAGAATATGTGCATCCTAACTATTTGGTGCAATGAAATTAACAGGTTGGTTAAAAAAATATGAAAAATTACATACCAAATAGCGAATAAAATGTGGTCAGTGTGATGTTAAAAAAATATGATAAATTAGGTACCAAATTTTTTTAAAGGGATTCCACATCGATTATGATAAAAAAAAATAGTCCAATTTTTTAATAAAGATAGCATAAATATTACATCTGGCATGTCTTGCAACCAATGTAAAAACATACATTTTTTTAAGAAAGATAGCATACATTTTACATCGGGCCAAAAAGGAAACCGATGTAAAAACATACATTTTACATCGGTTCTGGAAGCCAGCCGATGTAAAAACATACATTTAACATCGGTTTTAGAAGCCAACCGATGTAAACACTTGATCCACCATTGTTGTGCTTGGTTCATCTTCCCCAATTTGATCTCTTGTTGATTCTTGCTACTTGATTTCTTGAGCTACATTTGTGGTTCTATTGGTGTTAATCCCTCTTAATTTGATGGAATTTTCGTGCTCAATTGCATCCTTGATCTTGAGGTGTTTGATCAAATGATTGATCAAGGATTGGTGCTACTACAGTTCTATTTTTACTGATTTTTTGACCGTAACCAATTACGGCAAATAGCGTAATCGATTATGCATTTGTTTTTTTTCTCAAAACTGCATTCTTTCATGCTGTAATCGAGTACATCTTTTGGCGTAATCGATTACGACCGCAATTGTTTTGGCTTTTTGTTGTTGTTTAGGGACTGTCTTGTTTCTTTTTCTTCCTTCTTCCATTTCCTTTTGTTTTGCCTTGAATTATGATGTTTGTTGATCAAACTTCTCTTCAGATTCCATGGACTTTGGGAGTTTAATAAAGTTGGATAAACTTTCATTAATTCAAACGTATCTTTAAGTGAATCATTTGATTCATTTTAGGTGCTTTGAATTAGTGATATGCTTAGTACTTTAATCCACCAAGAAGAATGATGGAAATTAAAGATGGAATGATCCAAATGTTGTGATTTAATTTGGTTTCCCTTCTCCCCTCTTAAATATCATGAGACTTTTCTTCAAAGTTATGATTAAGATGAGACCACTACGTCTTTTCTTTTAGTGTGGCAAGCTTTAGGAGTTTAACCTACATGTCATTCTCTAACTTGTATTAACACGGACATTGTTATTGACCGACCTCAGATAGTTGTGACTTCTAAATAAGTCTAATTACAATTTCTTAACATAGGGCTAAATTGGTCTCGAATCGAAAGCTAGTCATTTTTATAGTGAGTTATCAATTTCCTAGTACGCATGGTATTGTGTGGAATAGATTGGATATTTTGTTTTCAAAGAGAGCTAGTGGCATGCTTGTTGATTTTATTCAAGTTGGAGCCCTTCTCTTGGTAATGTATGAGACCATGTTTTCATATTTATGGATGTCTAGTTGAGTATTCTCCAGAAAATGACAAATTGACGTTTCTCTTCTAATCACTAACTTACTAACTTTTGTTGTTGTTGATCTATTCTTTACTTTAAATGTCACTTATCTTTATACTCTTTACTTATTGCAATTTACCTTTATGCTTTTATTTTATCATTTTATATCATATTATCATCTTATTGTCTCTTTGTCCACTTGGACCTTTTGTTTATGCTTTTGTTTATACTTTTGTTATTTTTGTCTTTGTCCACTTGGACCATAACTCTCTTAAGATGCTAATAAATACTTAAACACTTTAAAAACTTGGTTCTCTTAAATTCAGATTGTTGCGACCTTATGCTTGGACTTTGGACTTGGAGTTCGGATTTAGATCTAGGACCCTTTCCCTTTGCTCTTTGGAGATTGGAGACCTTGAACTTTTGTGTTGCTTTTGTCTGTTTGTTGGAAAATTTTCTGTGTGCAGGTGTTAATACTTTGAAATTATGAAAATTATCTGATACATGACTCCTAATTTCCTTTTAAACTATGGAAAGACCTTACTTTGACTTTTGTTATGACTTAACTTGGGACTTCCTCTAAAGCTTTATTTCATATGGTTATTATGCTTGTGGTTTAAATCCAAAAGGAAGAGGATTGTTTATGTTGACTTTTTGTCAAGTATTTGCTTCTTGTGTGGTTAGATCCTCCCTTCTCTAGCTCTTATTTTGTGTTCTAGGGTAGTCATTTCATCTTCCCCCCTTCTTCATTTTCAAAATCTTCTCCCTTTTTCAAAACCTTCTTGTTTTCAAAATTTAACCTCTTTCACAATAAACCTTGACTTTTGTCAAGTGATTTTCAAAATTTATTTTCTTTAATAAATGTCAATCAATGTTAATCATACTTTGACTAATTTCAAAAATACATAAAAAACACCTAAACACATTCAAACCTTTTGTGCCTTTGTGCACTTTTTTGTTTAAAACTTTTCAAAAAGTTTAGACATGAGTCAATTTCATAGTTAAGATATAATTCTCCTATTCCCCTAATTATTTAAGATGTTGACATTTTCCACTTAGATGTTGAGTGATAGACTTGTTGATTTTTATCCAAGCAAAAATTATTCATCTTAAGGTGATGCAAATGTTGTTTCCTTATACTTGTGGGCGACTAGTCGTAGTTTTCTCCTTAAAATGAAGGCTTCTCTTTTCATTTAAAATCAACCAAAATAAACAAATTTTGTTATTTGTACCACGAATTACAGGGTTTTGATCCTATATTGCCCTTTGTGGATACGTAGGCACGAGGCTCATGAAGTCTCTTCAAACACAAAAATCTTAAAAAATAATTTTTTTTCTCATCTCCCCAATTTCATTTCGAACAAACCTTTTCAAACCAAAAAACGTAGATATTTCAAAGGGTTCCTATAAAGTACTATAGATGTTTTTGGTGCTAACACCTTCCCTTAGCATAACCAACCCCCTTAACTAATCTATGTTTATTTGTTCTTGTTTTAAAATTTGTTTAGGTTTTGTTTGCGCTTTTTCCTTTCCTTTTGGATAAATTAAAAGTGGGGTGGCGACTCTTACTTTATGAGTTAAGTTAATCAATAGCTTACACTCACAATTTTAGCGCTACACACACACTACATTCATATCAGCTCAAGAGAAGTTAATCTGTTAAAGAGTTCTTATTCTTGTATACCTTAAGAGTTAATCCTTTGTATAAAAGCGTGTTGTATTATATTTGAACAATTTTGATTGTTAATTGTCACACCCTCATTTTCGCCTTTAGCCTTTATACCATACCTTCGGCATACCATACATCGTTCTATCGCATATCGAGCATGTGGGTTCATCAGGTATAGATTGGGTCAATTTGTTATTTTCCATTTCAAATGAGATAACTTGTCTATCTTGGGCTACATGGAAGAAAAGGTTCATTATCTAAGGTTTGATCTAAGTTGGAAAATCTATTCATGTAAATTACTTCAAAAAGAAGTTACTTGAAAAATATTAGGATATTCAAGATAAATATTCATGATGAACATGAAATGCAAGGCCAAATTCAAGTTTGCTTCATCCAATTATGTTTCAAATTCTTGATCAAGTGGAGTCCAAATTTTCAAAGCATGAGTCAAGATCACAAGTCCATGATTCAAGACTTCACCCATTTCAAGTTTAATGGTTCTAGAGAAATCCATCATGAATTCAGGAATTAGAAGCAAGAATATTACAAAGAGAAATTTTATGACATTACAAGAATGGCATTTGTTGCAAGATTTCCAACTCTAAGTAATGTTTAAAAATTAATTTATTTCTAATCTTCATTCAAGTCTCTAATCAAACTCATGTTATGGTAATGTCACACCAAGTCCGCATTTTGCTTACAAACATCCAAGAAATATGCAAGAATTAAGTCAACATTGGAATGTTTTAAGACCAAGAATATGCATGTTTAATCATGGGCAAAACAACCCCATGCAAGAGGTGGCAAATTACTTCATGTCACAAAATTTACATGTCACAAAATCAAGAGAATAGCATGATAATACATCTAAATATCAGATTTTCAAAATGCTGTCAAAAAGTAGTATCATTGACCAAGAGGAGCTGTCCAAGCACAAGCCAACAAAATGGATGCAAGGCACAAAGTGCTGCAGAAAAAAAAATAGCATAGGCAAAGTGCAACAGCAAAAATGTAGCATTGCCTCTTGCATGGAAATGGAAAGAAAGAGAGTGACATGAGGAAAGGTGGTAAGAGACATTACTCCATGAAAAATCTGATATGTGGGGAGAAGAGAAAACCCTAGAGTTGAGAGATAAGAAGGAGGGGGCTGTAAACAAAATTCATTCATTCAACATCCATACACATTGCAAAAAAAACCAGAAAATAGAGAGCAAGAGAAACCCTAAAAACCAGAAAAATAGAAAGGAAGAAAAACCAGAAAAAAGAGAGTGAGATAGAAGCACAAGAAGATCATTGAGAAGCAGAACCTTCACAACATAGAGTGAAGAGTGGAGAGCACATCCAACAAAAATCAATGGAGGACTTGCAAGAAGGATAGAAAGCTCTTGGGTATCCATTTCATCAAACCTTTCTCTCTTTACTGCTTTTATATTCGTTTTACTTCCTCTATTATGTGTTGTTGTACTGAGTATATCATGTAAGGTCCTAAGAAAAAACAAGAAACCATTTTTAAGAACCATAAAAACGAAAGATAAACAAGAAAAGTTGATTTTTTTTCCCTGCTAGCCTGACATGGGCCGTGTCGTGCGACACGACCGACCGTGTTGCGCCACTGTTCGAAATTTCATGGCATAAAGGCCCAGACCTCATGACACGGGTCGTGTCACACAACACGGCCACCCGTGTCACATCTTTGTCAAGTTTCAAAAATTATTTTTTGGCCCAGACCTCATGACACGGGCCGTGTCACATAACACGGTCACCCGTGTCACATCTCTGTCAAGCCTCAAAACTCATATTGCAGGTACCTTATGACATGGGCCGTGTCACACAACACGACCACCCGTGTTACACCACTGTTTTTTTTTTACTTTTTTTCGATATTTTACCTCCAAAAAAAATTTTCTCAAGGAGTTCGCACGACGAACTCCTTGATGGCACTTCGTGCCGTTTTTTTTTGCATGTCTCGATTTTTTTTTACTAACACCATATGTTTGTATGATTTTAGTGCGAATATTGCTATTGTCCTTGGTGACTTTTGATTCCAAAAACCATTTTTAAAAAACAAACTCTCGATTTTATCGAGCCATTTTTAACCTTGTAAGTCGATGGCCTTGCGCATCGCCATCGACCTTGTCCGTATCGCTTCAAATATACCTTTACAAACAATAAAACTTGATCCAACATCAAGTGGTCTTTTTTCTCATAAAAAACCCCCCCCCAAAATACAATAAATATATGGTTAGGGTTGCACATCATGGATTTTAAGGTGGTGGAGAAGGAATGAGAATGGAATCCTCCTACACTCATTCTGAATGTTTCGGATACAAGGCGCTCAACTTGGTTATTCGAAACATTCATCTCTATCCAAAGTCCTTTTGTGTAATCCCAATCAAGAATTATGTCTCTTAAAAAAAAACCTAAAAATAACATCAACTCATCAAACTATTTTTCTCCTTAGGGCATCAATCAAAAAATCCTTTTTCAAGGTATAAAATCAACCAACAAACAACTATTTCGTAAGCCTCCAAACTACGGAGCTCTGATTCTTCGCTTCTTTTAAGTGAGGATACGTAGGCACAAGGGCCACAATCCTTGGCGAGCACTAAAATAAATAAACCAACTCCTCTTTTCCTTAAGCAAGCAAACTCTTAATAAAACACCCATTCACGCGAAATAACCTAGGAGGTTCCCATCGAGTACGATGGATGCGAGGGGGTGCTAACACCTTCCCCTCGCATAACCGACTCCCGAATCCTAAGACTTGGTTGCGATGACCACGCTCTTTTTCCCAAAGGTTTTATCGCTATTTCCCCCTTCCCTCCTTGGAATAAATAAAATTTGGTGGCGACTCTGTATCATTTTTTCGCGTAGCGACATTAATCAAGTGTTGTTGTAAGTTATTCCTTCTCTAAATAGTTAGATAAAAGTCTCTTACCTTGTACTTGAGCAATGAAGTCTTGGATTGTGAATAAATGAGCAAAGAAGTCTTAAATGGTGCGACTGAGCAGAGAAGTCTTAGGCAGAATGTCTAAGCAGTGAAGTCTTGAATCATAAGGATTTAAGTAAGGAAAGTCTTAGGATCTAAGGATCTATGCATAGAAGTCTTGATCAAATGCTGATTAAGGAAGGAAGTCTTAAGTTGTAGGCGTGAGCAGAGAAAGGCTTATACTGGTGAGTATAAGCAGTTGTAATCAGTTTGATTATAGTGGAAATCTCTTGTGTGGCAAGGGAACTAGAGTACTCTCAGTTAGAGAGGAACTAGAATAACTGTTGTGTGTTCTTTGTTGTTTTTATTTGCTTCTGTTATATTTTCCACTGCACCCATTATCAGATTCTGAACTATGGTTCAGAAATAAAAAGAATTTTACAAACACAATTCAACTCCCTTTTTTATGTATTTTCTCACTTTCAGAGTCGGTTTCCCATTTCCTTGTCACTTGCAACATAGCTTCGCCTGTGTAATAAATGATTTTAAGTGGGATGGACAATGGTTAAGAATTGTAGACTTTTTTTTGAGTTGTTATCTCTTTGAGGTAGGGCGAGGGTTAAGGTAGGATTGCAATGATTTGGCATTCTATTGTTTGTATTATTTAAAGTGTTCAAAATGATATTATTTTCTCCGATTCATCAATAAACGGGAAAGTTGTGGAAGAAAAGAGCAGATTCCTTATTTGAAAATGATATGTTGCTTGGAAATGCTATATGGTTTACAACCCTATCACATCTATCTTAATTAATAACGGTTTGATAGTTTTTTATTTGGTTCTGAGGTTGGAGTGGATATCGTGCTTCTCCTGGAGATCTTATTCTGTTGATGATGGTCTTGCTGACTTCAGCTGTAGCATGTACCCCTTTAGAGGTGTAGTTTTTTATTGCTTGAATTTTTTCTCTAGAGTTGTTTTTCTGCTTGTTTTGTGGTGTTTTCAGCTAGTCACAATGCTAACCGAAACTACAAATTTTGTACTTAGTTAGACGTTCTATCCCCCTCCTTTTATATATATATTATTTTGCTATTAAGGGTTTAAGCATATACCCTTCACTTCCTCATTATTTAAATTATCGGATGAAATCCAATAGAAAAGCTTCGTAGTTCACTTTTTTTTAATCTTCATCCTTCAAACCATTTTAGCTTTAAATTCGTCGACCAAGACAACTATATATAGAATTTTTTAATCTTTTTTCAATCTCAATTTCATCAAATTAAGCATATGCTCGTTGATATTCTGTCAAAACTTGGCCAATAAGAAACCTCTTTATCTACACATCAAAATAAGGATCAAAATTGATAGCAGTAATCTGAGTGAAAACTATGAAGTTTGCAAAGCTATACATTGATGTTATTAAAGAGAAGCAGCCAGGATGGAGTGACAAGTTCTTGTCCTACAAAGAATTGAAAAGGCTTTTAAGGCTGATACCTGATGGAAATGCAGAAGCTGAGTTCATGTGTTTGTTGAACAATGAAATCGACAAGTTCAACGACTTTTTCATCGAAAAAGAGGAGGAATACATTATCCGGCTCAAGGCTATAGATTACTTTGAAATGTTTTTTTTTCTAATTTTATTTTGTTATTTTAGAATACCAATAAAATTTGTAAACTTAAGCTGTTGGAGTGCAGGAGTTTGAGCAGAATATTAAGAAAACAATCGATTTATACAAAACAAATGGAAGCCAGCAATCAGAAAGTGATTATAAGAACATGATGAATATGTTAATAAAAAATATTGTTAATTTACATGGTGAAATGGTTCTTTTAATTAACTACTGTAACATCAATTACACAGGTACTTTTTTCTTGATTGTCATTGCCACATAAAACTTGTTCAGAAGACTAAAAGTCTCTGAACTTGTTCTTAAAGCTTATACATGCTTTGAGTTTTGCAGGGTTGGGTAAAATTCTTGAGAAATATGACAGTAAGACTGGCGCACTCAAGCGCGTGCCGTTTCTTCAGAAAGTTCTTGAGCATCCGTTTTTAAGCACAGATGTAATTTCAAAACTCGTGAGAGAATGCGAAAATATAATAGAGAATGTATCTCATGCTGATGAAGCAGTTGAAAGAGCAAAGGAAGAAGTTGTATTACATAGCGAAGGATTGTTCAAAAGCACAGTTGAAGTTTTATTCACAACAACAGAGAATGTGATGGTCATTGAAGACGGCAATGCTTCTGCTTCTGCGTCAAATTAGCATGTTTTTTTGGTTTTGAACACGCTCGGTGACTTGACGAAGATTTATTCAGGGTAGAAGGCTTGAAGTGTGTTTTCTTGTTTACTGTCATGATGAGTGTATTTTACCTGGATGTGTTTTTTGTTTCTGTATTGCTCAAAGAAGGTATTGAATCGTCAATCGTACACTGTGATTACATTCCATTTTTTTATTTTTTCAAATTATTATCAGTGTGGATGTGTCACTATTGGTGTCGTGTCTGGTACTCGTGCTTTATAGAAAACATCTAGCAAATTGTTAGCTCCCATTCAAAACCTAATAATGAAGAAGAGACAAGTTCTATTAACATAATTAAATACATAATCTCAATGTAGCTAAAACCTAATGGGAAAATCACATAGAAAAGTAATTACCCTCTCTACAAAATCTCATAGCAATCCAGAACTTAAGTCAAGAATATGCATTGCTTCCCAAGAAGAATCAAATTATACAAAAAAAAGAAGAAAAAAAACCTAAGTGGCAAAACAACAACCTTTTTTTGCTCCATTCATTTCATTATTAGGAACAATTATCCTACTTCCCTTCATAAGTCCTGCAGTATTTTGATCGGGTTCACCATTGGAACTGAGTGTTTTCTTTGCATTGATTCTGTATATCTCGGTTAATATAGTTAAAAAACAAGTTTCAACGTTGGTCGATTCAAGTGCTGAGGTTTCCATAAAGAAGAGGTTCTCTCTTTGTGCAAACTCCTCAGCGTCTTCTGTTGGAACTGCTCTAAGACTAGAAAGATCACATTTGTTGCCGATTAGCATGACGATAATGTTTTTGTCGGCATGACCTCTTAACTCTTCCAACCATCTTGCCAAGTGATCGAACGATTGGCGCTTTGTCATGTCATATACTATCATTGCCCCAACTGCGCCTCGATAGTATGCACTAGTAACTGCCCTGTACCTGAAGTCAGTGCAATGAATGACATCTAACAGTTATCGGTGTAAGATCATTTTCAATATCGAAATTCTAAATGCAAATATTGGTTACATGATCATGAAACTGATTTTATTAATCTGTTCATGAAAACAGAATCATACAAGTATGCTTGAATGTTCAATACAATAAGTACACAGGCTATTTTACCTATTACTACTATCACACACTACAAAATACTTGTTAACAGAAATGGAAAAAGCTTTACATGATCAATATGTAAAACAAACATCATAAGTTTATCCTCTCAGCTTTAACCTACCAAGAAAACATCACCATTTTGACAGTTTAATTAACATTTCCGGACATCATCGTATTATTCCTGCATATCATCATATGCATAAATCTTATTTGATCATCAATTTGAGACACTTAAATTTAACATATTTGAAATAGATAATGCAGTTCAAAAATATGGTTAACAAAGTTCAATGAGTGATCAATCATAATGAATCATATATTCAATTAATAAGGATTACACCAAAATGGAAGGAAAGCACGCAACATGAGGCGCCGCTACGCTTTTTAGATGATAAAATCATTTCTCTTAATGATTACATTTATAGACATAGAACACACAACATTGTTATGAGCTTCTGGACACTTTGTAAAAGACCTATTGTCGGCCTCTGATGTTAGGAAGCCAAAAGCTTCAAATGTAAATTTATATAGAAGCATGAGTGTCACAGAAAACATTTTCTCATGTTTGGAACTATATAGCATAGACTCTACTCTCACACTAGAACACGACATGACTAAGACACTTCAACACCGATAATTCAAAAATATAGAACACCAACACCGCTACATATAGAAGACCGGCGTGTGTTGGACACCGCGACGCACATACTCCTAAAGGTGTCCGTGCTTCATCATGTTTCATAATGTTTGAACACTTAAAGAGGTTAATAAATATATTCATATTGGATAACTCATTAACAACTAACTAACCTTCATTAACCATGAGTTTCAAAGTTATTAACCATGATTTCATGTTTGTTCCAACTATGAACACTTGAAAAATCATAGTCAATGATATTGAATTTATGAAGCATAGACTCGGACGCGAACATCAGAATATGATATTGAATTTATGAAGCATAGACTCGGACGCGAATATCAGAATATGATACGATACGGACACTCCAACACCGATAATATAAAAATATAGGACATCTACACCGCTACACACATCATAGTATTTAAACTTCTTTTATCTATCTATTATTAAAAGAGATAATATTATTATAATCAAAATTAATATCTTTAATTTTTTTATTAATAATATTATTTCAATACATGTCCAAAAAAAAAAACTGTTTTTAAAAAACTTGTTTGAATTATCCATCAGGTGTTGAATGAATATCGCGCAAGGGTCGGACACCGATTTATAAAATATCGAAGTAAAAAAAAAACATTTTTGGAGAAGCTTGTTTGACTTTTCTTACTCGTATCGTACAAGTGTCGGATACTGACGCGTGTGGGACATCACGACACTCCCGTGTTTCGCAGTATTGAGGTACACTACATGTATGTCAAGTGGCAAAACCTGTATATTTCTTAATCAAAAACCTGTATATCTATTAATCAAACCTAACGGTTATGTAACTATTCTGAAATTGTAGATTTAGATTTTCCAAGTTAATGTTTAGATAACATTTCTTTATCATAAATCATAATCACCATACCCTAAAAAAGGGGGGAAATGGAAAGAAACAACCCCCTTTGAAGAATTGATCCAATAAGTCATAATTACAATATCAAAAACAAAAATTGGAACAGAATAGGATAATAATTATTATGTTTATAAAAATTCATACCTTTCTTGACCTGCAGTATCCCATATCTGAGCCTTAATAGTTTTATTATCAATAATCAAAGTTTTGGTCTGAAATTCCACCCCAATCGTCGCCTTAGAATCAAGGCTAAATTCGTTCCTTGCAAAACGAGCGAGTAGTTGAGTTTTTCCAACTGCGGAATCACCAATCAATACAACCTTGAAAACGTAATCGATCTTCAGGTTGTAGTCACCGTACAAATTCGACATTGTCACAATCTACTAACCAATTCAACATGCATCGAGTTATATAATTAATCTGTGTATGATCGTTGATGGTTGATTCGTTGTTTGATTGAATATGGAAAATGTGTGATCTGAGTAAGGTGTTAGATGGGTGAAAATGGAGATCGAAAATGAAATTGTGGTTTTTTCTTCGATCTGAGTGTATCTGGTTTTTCTTGCGTTACACGGAATAATTATCAATTATTATTATTATTATTAATATTATTATTATTAATATTATTATTATTATTATTATTTTTATTTAAGTTAGTATTTTTCCTATTCAGACAAAATTATTAAGACAATGTAATTATTTTAAAAACAAAAATCGGGTGCATTTCAATTGTTTTTGGTATTCTTCTATTAAAAATTAAAATTCAACTAGATTTAAACTTGTGGGATTGTAAATTAGCTTTTATATATTTTGTATTGAATTTTAATTATGTTAAAAAAAATAATAAATATGATCAATAAATTTAAGTTTTAATAATTTATTATGAATTATAATTAAGGCATAACAATAAAATCATAAAAAAGTACATTTCAATTAAAAAGAAAAAAATTGTAAGTTGAAAATGATATACAAAATTTAGATGCTTGTATGGTACTTATTTCTATTTTAGATATTTACTTATAAGTTATATAAATATGTATTTACTTTTAATTTTGAATAAAATTTAACACTTTTATTTATAATTATTATTAAAAAAAACATTTATTGCTTTAGGAATTTATGTTTGTATTGTCAAAAGAATTTTGTTATCTATGTCATCAATGACATTTAATATTTTAGAAATTAAGTGTCTGTTTGGTTCAAATGAGAGGGAGGGGAGACGAGGGGTAGATTTTAATGGAGGGAAGAGGAGTGGAAGAGAAGGGAGGAAATTTTTTAAATTATATATATGTTTGGTTTAAAGGAGGGGAAGAAAGATTTAATTAAAAGCATATTAGGTTCACAATTGCAGGGGAGAGATTTTTGTTGAATGTAATTCAACATTCAAGTTAGTTTATCTTTGAGTTTCATCTCCATTTAGTTTCGCATTTGAATTGAGCTTCATTTGAGTCTTTATATAAAACTTAAATGAAAGTGAATTTGTAATGAGTTTTAACGGTTTTTGAAAATAGAGAAAGTTAGTTAGAAAATTCGTTTTAATTCTCTCTCTCTCTCTCTCTCTCTCTCTCTCTCTGAATAATTTAAAAGGAAAGACTCACCAGTTTGATCCAATCCCAATGACTTACAGTCAATTGTGGTCTTATTTTGCTCGAAACTCGGTAATGACACCTAGAAAGACCAAACTCATGAAGTCTCGTCCTCACCGGTACAACCCAAATACCATTTGTGAGTTTTATGATGGAGTAATGAGGCATCTGATTGGGGAGTGCAAGGTTTTTTAGGAAAAGGTTTAAGAGATGATCGACGGTGAGATGTTGACCTTCAAGGGAGGAAGCCCATTTGTGAATGGAACGCCTTTATGCTGATAAATATAAAAATCAAGGAAGTTCCTATTGCCGATGTTAGTAGAGTGACCCGCAACGGTCGTGCATTTGCCTCTGTGTCTCCCAAGAAAGTTAAGGATGTTCTTTCCAGCTCAGATTGAGATAGTCTCCTCAAATCATTAGACTGCAATTTTATTTGTAATCTTTTATGATTGTTAATTCTTTGTTTGCACGTAGAAACTTGTTTGATTTTGAATAATAATCATAATGTAATGAGTATGTTTGTCTTGAAGTAATCCATTTGCATTCGCTCATAAATTATTTTTTTGCATTTGCAATACCAACTTCTTGCTTAAACTCTTGGAGGGAGGATCATGAAGTGAAAACGCAAAATTTTTGGTTGTATGCTTTTGAATAAAACTTTGCTGATGATGTAAGGCATTGTTTCAAATTTCCAAACACCTGAGATATAAGGAAGATAATCCCTTGTTAACCCCTTTGAGCCTTGAAGTAGGATTTTCTTTTCTAAATGAAAAACCCTCACATTTAACCAGGGCAGGGTAGTCTTTAGTTAATTTGATCAAGTGTGCAAATTTTCAAAAGGAGTGTGTATCTAAGACCAACCACAATGTTCATCCCTCATTCATATAGGGAATAGGCTTTTAACAAGTCAGATAAGCAAATGTAACATGATTTGTTCAAAAAAATCAAAATCAAAAGAAAAAATCCGCTAAGTTGAAAAAAGTTGAAAAAAAGTGACTTAAGGAAAAATTAGGGCATCCCGCTGGACATCAAAATTTCAAAAGAATTGGTCCAGGAAAAAATTAGGGAAAAAGAAAAAAAGAAAAAAATATGAAAATTGAAAAGATAGGATTACAAAGAAAAATCCTTATCAAAAGAACAAGTATGTGTGACTACAACACCAAAAGGAAAAAATGGGTGATTGTTAGTCCTCGAAAAGCCTAATTGGTTCTTAAACCATCACTTTCATTGGTTCTTCAACCATCACAAAATCCCTTTGAGAGATGAACATTCATGTCAAATTAGCTGAATGTAGGACTGAAGAACATCACGGAGAACGGGTGGGTACAAAATAATTTGGAGCCTAAAAAACATTTTTTCTGAAAACCTAAAACTAGGCCACGTTTCAACCCTCATAAGACCTAATTGAAGTAGGGTTTATTTTGAAAGCATACTTTAATGAGATAGCGTTCCTGACTCCCACAAGTTATGCTAAAAGATCTTTGTTGGTATTGCGTGTGCATTAAAAAATCAATGTCACATCTTAACTAGTGATTCATTGACAAGGTTTTGCGACATCTTTTCAGTAAAAACTTCAAGATAAACATATGTAATTGCATTAGAATTATAATTCTCAGAATTAACATTTTCTGCTTGCATACATTTATTTGACATCATGGAAGCTTACGTATGAGCATCAGTGATGAGCTTAATCTTCTGAAGTCTGAAAATCTTATGAGTAATTGACAAATCATTTCAAAGAATGACCATATCCAGGGGCATGTTTCCTAAAGACATTGTTGAGCATGAGCAAGTTTGTTTTCCCAGTTGATGCTTTCACAGGATGATAACACCGAAACACACTGCGTATTTGGCTCAGATTGCACATGTTTATTGTCGTTTAATTTTTATTTTCTTGCATTATGCTTGTGTTTTGTCTTGTTTTCAAGTACATTGCCTAATAAAAGCCTTCCACGAAGAAATGGAGCGAAAAGAGCAGAAAACAGAGTTTTCGATGAAAATTACACACATGGCATTGGCCATGGGGGTAGCCATGATGTTTAGGATTTCTCCCACGTTCCAACAGTTACAAGACCATGTCCACCACCTCTTGTACACATGGCGGACGCCATGTCTAGATGGCGGGCGCCACCTTTAATTTTGGTGGTCCCGTCAAGGACGGTTGGAGAATGAGGCCATGACTAGAGATTTTCTCTCCCACGATTCTTGAAGGTTCAGCTTGACATTCAAGGCATTGCTTCACTATAAATAGGACTTAGTTTTTCATTTTCTATCATCCAATCTTAGTTCACATCATAGGCATAAATCTAGTTGTTAAAAGCGGTAATCCGTCACGTCGAGGAGTTATCACACTATTGTTGTAATTGATGTTGGAGCATCGTAGCATAGGAGTTTAATCTTGCCGTCATTTTACTTTCCAAGTCAGCTTTATTTTCCAGCACTGTACCAGATGCAAGTCTCCGATTTGGAGCAGGTTTTTTAATTCTATTCGCATTTTTATTATTATTCGCATTGCCTTAAAATCTTTAAATTTCCGCACAATTTACATATCGCTTTATTTCAAAATATTCATTTTCTAAACTAAACTTAAGTGTGACACTTTCGTTCTTACGTTTAAAAACTAATCATGCACGTATTTATTTTTCTAAATGATTTATTCTACAAACAAATTCTTTACTATGTTTACTACCATCATCTCTAGCTAATTCTGTTGTGCTGGGATGTGGGGATCATTGTTTAGACGGTACTCCATATGTTATATTTGTAGAAATACTTTTGGGGATGTTTTGGATTTTAATACAATTTTTCAGAACTTAAATTGATCGGCCATTACGTGAACATGATTGTGTTTACGTAATAACTGTGACTATGTCGGATAAGATTGAAAGACATATGACACTTTAGATAAGAGTTAGTTAGTTTTTAATTGGTAAAAACAACGAAAGCACTTTATTAATTAATTAGGAAAGTTTGGTATTATTAGGAAGTGATTTTAAAACTATTTTCGAACGCGTTTATAGATTTAGGATCCAGTTGACCAAGCATATGCCGGAAACCCTTTGTATTGAAAGTTTCCAATCAAAAACACTTTTTAACTGAGTCTTAGAGGTAGTTATATAAAAAAAGGATTTTTCACTTTTACGCAAGATACGACTGGTGCAGCGTGAGCGGCTGGTATATGTTAAAGGTCAGGTCTGGTTCTGATTACGCTAACGCGACGATTCCTTTTTAATTAACTCTTTTTCAAGGAAAAAAATATTTCCCCACAAGTATTACTACTTAAACAATAGGAGTATTGTTTGATTGATGAGAATTACATTCCAGTATGCTTTATTCTGAATTTGAATTCATTCCTTAATTATTTTTTCTATACGTATTACGCTCTGTTTTCACTAGCTTTAGATAAACACCGTAACAATAGTAATCGATAGATTGACATTGGTCTCTGTGGGATTCATAATATTTTATATTATTCTATCGTACTCCATATACTTGCGGATAGCTTGCATCACATGGGCAAAGCTTGAATACTCCATTGATCAAAGAATGTGCCGAGTACAGTCAATTTAGGGCAGTTACGTCGAGATTCGATGAATCTCTTAATGTTTTAAGATACTGGGGCAGATTATCTTAAGTCCTTATGAACTCGACATTCTTCCAATTTTAGTTTGTCATTGTTGATGTCCTCCCCCAGTAGAGTTTGTTGATATTTACTTAGCAGAGTTTTGTTTCTATAGATAACCAGATGGATGTTGTTCGGTTTCCCCTAGCTAAGTTTTGAATCAAATCTTCTCTAGATGAGTATGTTTCCTTCATTCAGTCAGGTTATGGTCAGACAGTTGAGTATTTTTGAGGGGTCACCTCTCCTTGATGATGATGCCCATGCAGAGATTTGACCTTGCTGATTCCCAGTAGAGGTTATGCATATTAACCTTGGATGTTTTCTGAGCAGAGAGTAGCGTTTCCTATTCAGAAGTGTTGATATAGCAGTCACTTGTCGGGTTTTCCCTCGATTTGTGTTGAGTAATGATTTAAAATCCCTCACGTCTGATATTGAGTAAATCAAAAGTAAGTATTAAGTATTGTATCCATAGAGACCAGCGCAATATTACAAACGTTCAACAGTTAATATGATTTTAAGCGGAATTTTTGCAAGATATTTGATTTGTAAGTTACCAAATATAAAAACATATAATTAATAAGGATAATTTTCAGAGGAATAAGCTTGCTAGGATTGGATTTCATCCACCGATTAAATATCATCACGTATCACTCACTGTCGCATCACTGCAAAAAAGAGGGAAGCCGGCAAACTAGACAGAAGAGTCACCACCGAATGTTATTTATCCCAAAGAGAGGGAAAGGGAACGATAAAAAAAAACTTGACGAAAAGGGAAAAGACAAGGTCATCACAACCAAATCTAAGGTTTGGGAGTCGGTTACGCAAGGGGAAGGTATGAGCACCCCTCATGTCCATTGTACTCAACGGGATCCACGCTTGTTGTATAATCTATGGGTGAAAACTATCTACAAGCTACTGCTAAACGGGGTTGAACGGAAGGAATAGGCTCGATAGGATATCGACGCCTTATGCCTACGTATTCCCTCATGCAACGGGAAAGTTAGAGTCAACGTAGTTCGGGAAACTACGGGTGATGTGAGGAAGATTGCTCGCCAAGACATCACCGTCTTGTGCCTACGTATCCTCATCTGGTATGAGAAATCAGAGCAAACGTAGTTTGGGATGACACGACCACTGATTGATTCAAGTGTTTTAACAAGTAGGATTAAATATTTGTTCTAGAAGTTAGGGACGACGCCTGTTTGCGGCAGAATAAAAAATTAACACACTCTTTCTGAAAATTAAGTTTGAAACAAATCCGAAGGATGAAAAGGTTTGATCTTTTGTTTGTGTTTTTTATGAGAAGAAGTGAATTGAGTTAGTTTGTAACTCATTGCACTAAAGACTATGACTTGAGAGTGAATGCGTAGCATATCGCCCAAAGGGCATACGCTAAACACTCTAGACAATGTGAAAGGAGGCCCCCCACCTATCATTTCTCATGTACTCAAGGCTCATAGCGTACAACAATTTTTAACCTTTATTAGATGTCTTATGAAGTTATGAGATGAGAAGAGAAGACACAAGACTCTAAGGGGAACTGATCAACCCTAATGTTATCATGCAATGTGATCCTAAAGTTGGGATTGAAAAGGGAACTACCTAATGTTATAATGCAAAGGATTGAAAGTCTAACGTCTCTTCTACTCCCATCTTGAACAGAGGGATTAGGAATCCTAAGGGATCATGGCAAGAAGCACAAGTAAACATATAACAATTCAATCGCAGATGAAAAGAGATGAAGAAGACTTAAACAAGTCAATGCAAGATGAGATGCAAACATAAATGCAAGTATGAAATTATGCAACAAGACTCAAAGACAAAGGAGACTCAAACACAAGCATAAGTTAACTTACACAAGTCAACAAGAGATGAGATGAAATGGGAGAAGCAAGCTCCTATAACCAATTACTATCAATCATCAAAGAAGAATGGTTCTATCCTAAGAAGCACACACAAATAAAAGAGGGAGGAAAGAATATGGGGAAGAAACCACATTATGTTCAACTCAACCAAACACTTGCAAGAGGTTAAGTAAAACAATGCAACAAAACAGTGCAAAAGGAACACCAATGTTCATGACAAACTCAAAGTGTAAATATCAACACCAAATTATCATGAACAAGTGTCAAACCAAAGAGGGCATAAATGAATCACAAATGGAATGATCCAAATTCAAAGTCAAAATAAAAAGTATGCACAAGAATGATCATGTTCAAATGAAGAACCAAAGTCCATACACAATCTCACACTTCAAACAAGTGGAAAGACATGGGATGGCCTTGGTACTTTCGTATGGCATCGGTCCAGCTTTAATGATTATTACATGGGATGGCCATAGTACTTTCATATGGCATCGATCCAGCTTTAGTGATTATTACAGGCGCTGGCCTTGGAGGCGCTGATATGTTAATAGTTCTGAATGGGATTGAGATCGTGGCAATCTCATCCTGCTCCTGATTAATCTCTTCCATATCTTTTCTTTCCTCAATCCTATCAAACTGCAATACATCTTCACTCATCAGACACTGGATATGATTCCTCAAATTCTTACAACCCTCAGAGTGAGCAATACAACCTTCACAACTTTCCCCACAACCTGGAAAAACTCCGCCTTTCAACAACCTACTTTTAACAAAGCTCAACGGTGTTCTCAATTCTGCGACGTCCATTACCAAATTCAGCTCTTCTTCTTCAATAACAACATTAACTTTGGTCGCTCCATGATTAGGCATTGGGTTCTGAACCACGTTCACCTTGTGCTTGAAAGCCTTGCAATTATCTATATTATAGCCTGGAGCGTCTGAATGGAAATCACATCTCGCATTCCAGTCATAACCTGGAGGTGGCGCGCCTGTGAGAGGTGCCAATGTTTTCTTTCGGATTAACTGAAGTTGGAGAAAATGTTGTAGAAGTTTAGAATACGGCATAAGCGGTGTATCAAACTGCCTATTAACTACTCTTCCTCGATCTTGAAATCGTCGTGGTACATAATTTTGTTGTTGTTGTTGTTGAGGTGCTGCAGGAATGGTGATGCTTGCAACCTGTGGCTGTTGCTGAGGCTGAAATTGTTGCAGACGTTGAGCTTTGTTCTTGTTTCTGTTTCTGTATCCCTTAACTGCATTGATTTCTCCCTCTCTCTTCTTAGGATTACCAAAAGTGTTTCTCCCTCCACCAGATGTGGATCCTTCTCCTGCTTTTTCCCAACTTGATACCATTTTCAACTCTTTCACCGGTGATAATCATGTCAGGAAAACATCCGGACATGTTTCCGATCAAATTTTCATAATATATACCTGGAAACGTTGCCACGAACATATTAATCAACTCCCTCTCCGCCATCAGAGGATGAACTCTCGCAGCTAGTTCACGCCACCTTTTGGCATACTCTTTAAAACCCTCGTTATTCCTCTGAGAAAGATTCTGCAGCTGAACTCGATTCGGCGCCAGGTCACTATTGTACTGATAATGACAAACGAAGGCCTCTCCAAGATCCCTCCAACTTATGATACTGGCCCCTTCAAGGCCCATGTACCATTCTAGTGAAGGTCCAGACAAACTATCTTGGAAAAAGTGTATCAACAGCTTTTCATCATCCGAGTAGGCAGACATCTTCCTGTAGTGCGTTCAGAGGTGTACTCTGGGACAAGTTGTCCCTTTGTACTTATCAAAGTCCGGAACCTTGATCATTGACATGAGTTGGATGTATCTTGACATTGCTACTGCCCTACCTTGTTTCTCACATAATTTGACTTCATTTCACTTTTCTTGATGATTGAAAATGCTTCTTGGTTGATCTTAAGTCATTTGTGTACCATTGGTGCCTTGTTTTGCCTAATTGCTTTGACTTCTAATCTTTGGATGTGGTTTGACACGTGATTATATTCTTGTTACTTTGACATGATGTTAATGTTTACTTTGTGTGTTTAAACCTAATACTTGCATTTGTGTGATGCTTATGTCTTATGGAGTGAACTTTTTGTTTGTTTACATATTGTTGCATATTCTTCTTCATCTCTCATTCTTCTTTCTTCTCTTTATTTTCTTAATACTTGGTTAAGTCTTGAGTTTTTTTTTCATTTATGATTGATTAGTATGGTGTTTACTTGTGTTTGATCAAATGATCCCTTAGGATTCCTAGTTCCCCTTAATTTTTGATTAAGTTGGAGGTAGGAGAGGCATTAGACTTTCAATCCTTTGCATGATAAAAATTAGGATAGTCCCTCTTTGACCTCAACTTTAGGTCCATCATTTGTAAGATAACATTAGGTAGACTTCCCTCTTGTCCCAATCTTAGAACCATTGTGCATGACAACATTAGGATCCAGTTTCCCCTAGTGTTTTCTTTTCAACCTTTGAGTCTTTTCTCTTCTCATCTCAAAAAAATTTCAATACACTTAATATGGACGATTAACATTGTGCGCCACAAGCCATAAGCATATGAGAAATTATGAGTGAGGGTTTCTCCTTACTTGTCTAGAGTGTTTAGTGTATGTCCCGTCTGAGGGCGATATGCGACATATTCATTCCTATATCATAGTCTTTAGTGCAACGTGAATCTCAAATCAATCATTTCACTTCTCTAAAACTCATAAACAAACTTCAAATATTTTTATCCTTCGAGATTGTTCTTCAAACTCATTTTCAGAAAAGAGTCTGTTATTTTTCCCTTCTACCGCAAACTGGCATCGACCCTAACTGCTTGAATGGGAGCTTAACGTCGCTCATAAAGAACAATTAACAATTTTCTACTCGAATTACGTTTGCTCTGATTTCTCATACCAGATAAGGATACGTAGGCACAAGATGGCGATATCTTAGAGAGCAACCTTCCCCCCGTCACCCGTAGTTTTCTAAACTACGTTGACTCTGACTTTCCCATTGCACGAGGGAACACGTAGGCATAGGACGACGAATTCCTATCGAGTCTCCTTTTTCTTTTCCTTTTTCTCGTTTCCATTCAGCAATAGGCATTAGATAACTCACCCTTTGATTAGACAACAAATATGGATCCCGTTGAGTACAACGAGCGTGAGGGGTGTTAATACATTCCCCTTGTATAACTGACTCCCAAAATTAAGATTTGGTTGTGATGACCTTGTCTTCTCCCTTTCTTTGGGTTTTCTTCGACCGTTTCCTTTCCCTCCTTTGGGATAAATAACGTTCGGTGGCGACTCTTCTGTTTTTCTGCCAGGTTGTTTTTCGCAGTTGCGACAGACCTCTTGGACTATTCTTGGACCCTTGGACTTAGAGTTAGGACTCTTTTTCTATGCTTGGAGTATTATAAATCTTTGACTTAATTTTCCTTGCTTATTTACTTATGCTTCAAGACGGATGAAATTCTTATTTCGCTTGCTATGGAGTGTGATATCTTTTAGTTAGATCCTTCTTATCTATAGATTTTGTTTTGCTTACTAAGATAGTCACTTCATCTCCTCCCATTCTTAAATTTTAAAATCTCTCCCCTTTTTCAAAAACCTTCTTGTTTTCAAACTTAAAACCGCTTTTATAAAAAAACCTTGTCTTTTGTTAAGTGATTTTTCAAACTTTATTTTCTTAAATAAATATCAATCAATGTTAATCATACTTTGACCAATTTCAAAAAGACATAAAAAAACATAAAACTCATCAACTCTTTTGTGCCTTTGTGCACTTTTCGTTTTAAAACTTTTCATAAAGTTTAGACATGAGTCATTTCTTTAGTTGAGATGTTGAGTGATAAACTTGTTGATTTTAATCCAAGCAAAATCCTCCATCTTTAGGTGATTAAAATGTTATCTTATACTTGTAGGCGACTAGTCATAGTTTTCTCCTTAAATGACGACTTGTCTTTACATTTAAAAATGAATCATAACCAACAAAATTTTGTTATTTGTACCACGAACTACGAGGTTTTGATCCTATATTGCACTTTGTGGATACGTAGGCATGAGGCGATAAGTCTCTCTAAACACAAAAATCTAAAAAAAAATATTTCTCTTTTTATCTCCCCAATCTCATGTCAAGCAAACATTTTTCAAATCAAAAAGCGTAAATATTTTAAAGGTATCCTATAGAGTACTATAGATGTTTTTGGTGCTAACACCTTCCCATCGCGTAACCAACCCCCTTACTCATTCTCTTTTTGTTCTTGTTTTAGAATTTGTTTGCTCTTTTTCCTTTCCTTTTTTGGATAATAAAAGTATGGTGGCGACTCTTGCAATTTGATGTAAGTTAATCAATAGTTTACACTCACAAATTTCCCCGCTACACTTTGGTATGTAGAAATGAATCAAAATAAATAACTAACTAAAAACAAAACTATTATGAATAGTAAAAATAAAATCAAAACAAAAATATAGAAAACTCTAATTATTTATTACGAACATTTTGACAAAAAAATAAAAATAAAAGGATTCAAAATGCATAAGAATAGGATGCAAAAGTGCTTTCAAAAAAACTGAATGCACCAAAATGATCAGGGCGAAATAAACTTCCAGAAAACATACATATTTTATAAAATTTTGAAATAAAAAATGATCATTTAAAAGGTTCGGGATGATCGAAATGTAACCGAAAAAGTATCCAAAAAAATAAAATGAGCATGTCAGGTTTAACTACACAAACAATACATTAAAAATAATGATGTTTGTGAGCTCGATTTTGAACTTTTTCGCTCGCTAATTCTTTGCACATTTGAAAATTGATTCAACTATTCTGTCTATAGATCCAAAAACTTATTCTGGTTGACATTTCAAGTGTTATGTGGAATGAAATGCATGTTGTGATGAGTGGATGATGTAGATGTATGATGTTTGGTGAATGCATTGAATTACTGATCGAGAAATCATGAATAGACAATCATACGTAAATGAATCATTCTTGGACCATTTGCTTCTAATTCTTAATTATAATTAGAACCCTATCAATATTCAGATGATAATAGTACTCTTGTCTGTCACCCTCTAGACCTCTAAAACATGTTACAATGGAATGGACGATGCACTAAGATTAGGAAATCGAGTCTTTTGATCTTCTTAATCAATAGATAACTGAATGAATGTCATTAAGACCAGATAAAATTTCAAAACTCCTAACTTTTCATTTAAACCCTAATGAGTGCTTATGACTGATGTAAGGTATGTTAATATGAAATTATTATGCTATGCTGATGCAAGTGAAAAAAACTTGGGATAAAATTTAGGGTATGACAAATATATTATAATTTTACTAAAACAAATTTATGAGTTTTTCCCCCACAATTTAAAACTTCTGGCCCCGTTGTCGCTACTGCGAAAATGGGCGCCGGCTATGACAGAAGAGTCGCCACCGTGCGTTATTTATCCCACAAGAGGGAAAGGAAATGCTCAGAGTAAACCTAACGCAAAGACGGGAAAGGAATGGTCATCGCAACCAAATCCTGGATTTGGGAGTCGGTTACACAAGGGGAAGGTATTAGCACCCCTCACGTCTGTCGTACTCGACGGGAACCACGCTTGTTTTCTAGTACGGATTGTTATTCTATCTACTCTACAGGTCAAGGGTTAAAAAGAAAAGAAAATGACTCGGCAAAGTATCTCACTTTATGCCTACGTATTCCCGTCTGGAACGAGAAATCAGAGTCAACGTAATTCGCCTACCTACGGGAAAGGAGGGGAAGGTTGCTCGCTAGGATACGACATCCTATGCCTACGTACTTTCAAACAACATGAAAGATCAGAGCAAACAGATTTGTCTGACTGTTTTTCTTTTATCCTTCTGAAAAAGGTTTTCTTCTGATTAAGGGTCGAAGAGGACAAAAATGACACTTTGATTGGTTTTCAGTCTTTTACGCAAGAACATTTTTTATTGTTTGCAATCTCTGACGCACTAGAGACTATGATTTGAGAGTGACTATGTCGTATGTCACCCTAAGGGTAACACACTAAGCAATCAGATTACTGAAGAGTGACCCTCCAGCAACCCTCTCTCAAATAGCTTAAGGCTCGTAGCGTACGACATCGACTATTCTTATTACTGTGTTTTGAATTGTTTTGAGATAGAAGAGAAAGAACTCTAAAAACCTAGGGTTTGAAATGGGAATCAAAACTACCCTAATGTTGTCATGCATGGATTACAACCTAATGTCTGTCATAATCCCCTCCTGCACAGAGGAAATCAGAGATCCTAGGGGATAAACAGCAAAAGAAACAGATATACAGTAAACAGTAAAATGCATGAGATGCAGCAGTACAAGTGAGGCAAGGGAGGCCCACTCAACCTCTAACCTGGGAAAACAATAGGCAAAGTGAAACAGCTTCACTTCAAACCTAAGGGGCAAGCTGAACAAGCCAGAAAACAATACAGTAAAATAAATAAAACCCAACACCAGCTCTGACAGCAACACCATCTCTTTCAGTAAGCAGCTCAAACAGTAACAGCTCTGACAGCTACAACTCTGACAGCTACAGTTGATGAACAGCAAAAGGTTGACAGTAACAACTTCTCCCAGCAAGTCCCCATCTTCAATCTTCAATGATCCCCAAGCTTTAGATAAGCTCCTGTCTCCACAAATCTCCAAGCTCTGGCAAGCACTAAACCCCAACCAGTAGACAGCTTCAATCAGCAGCAAAACCCTAATCTTCAACAAATACCCAGCTCTGATTGGCACAGGCTTCACCTTCACCAATTTTCAATTCACTTTATCTTCAATAAGTCCCCATCTTCAATGCAGACACTCCAGAGAATCAATTAATGATGGATGAAGTTGGAATGTTAAGAGGCTTAGTGACAACCCAGGGAAATCACTAAGATCTTAGCATAGAAAATAAAAGGTATCCTCAAGGTTCTACCCAACCAAAGCTTGCTCTACATCCCTCCTAAGTAGAGATGGAACTTCTTTAGGGGACCTTGTGTCATGGGATAGAATAGAGGCACTAGAAGCTCTCTATATTTGACAGAATAAGTCAGTCTAATCTAATGCTCTCCCTATATCTCCTATCTCCTAAGTCTTCAAAAGCAACCTTAAGGATAAGAATCTTCATGCTCCAAGCTCCATCCTTTGTCTTCAATCATCTTCCAAGTCTCCATGAGCTCCAACAAGCAAAACTCAAGCCCCAAGCCCAATCAGAATAGCCCAAACCAAGCAAACAAACCAAATGCCCAAGGGGGAAACACACAAACATCATACAAGTTGCAAAAATCAAATAAAATAGTAATACTCATCATAAAATCCTAGATTAATTTCTAATGGAACCTAACTATATAACCTATACCCCACATAAACCCCAAGGCTTAAATCAAACTCTAAGTCTCCAAACTATGCCCTAAACTACACCTAAGTGTTGTAAAACCCTAATCCTAGCACCCTAAAGTTCATTACTCAAAACTAACCTAAATTTCATCATAAAAATATGATAAAAATCCCTAAGGGAGCATGTGTCTCTAATCTAATCAATCCAACAAGAATCAACTCAAAAACATTCACCAATTGATCACAAGAAAATCCACAAAATCATGTAGCAAATGTACAAAATTAAAGAAATTAATAAACGGAGAAAATCAAATTAAATTGAAAAATGGGTAAAAGTGATATTTATTAATTTCATAAAATCACAAATAAACCAAGATCATGGAGGTATTTTAAAAATATTTTCTGATCAATATTGGATTTATTATGATTTTTAGAAATTAAATGGAATAAAATAAATCCCAAAAGAATAAAAAAAGAAATTAAAATGCTGGATTAAACATGGAGCGTAGGATGAGAAGACTGGGTAATCAAATCTGAGAGCTGAGGGCGCGTCCACGTGGGGATCCAGTCACCAGCTGACTGGATAAATGAAACGCTGCGTTTAGCAGCCAAAGTCAGCCAAATCAAAACAAAGCGTGGCCGTAGGATGAACTGAAATAGTCAAGGTCCAAGCAAGATCCAACGCACGTGGTTCATCGTCCCCATTCAAACCTCTGATGGAGGGAACCCTATTCAGGTGGCCGGAGAAGACTTCCGGTTGTCTTCTCCGGCGAGCAGGCGATCACAGTCAACCAAAAGCCATAATCCTTATATGAATCTCACTCAGAAAATCACCAGGATCACGAATATCATATTCATTTCAATCAACTCTCAATGGAAATCTAAACACGAATCAAAACTCAGAAGGTGTCACATTTTCAATCCTCACCATTTGCAAAATTGAATCCATAGAAATGATCACCATCTTTCAGTGATCATCATGATAGCTGATTTGAACCCTTAAGATCGTGCATAACCGTATCCAAACAGAAATTGGGCATCACACTCAATTGTCACCAATCAACTCCAAACCAATCCAGAAACGTTCCTTATCATCTCTAGGTCCTAACCACATGGTCAATTCTACCTAACTCTCCCTAGATTGTGAAGGAATTCAAGAAGTACATACCTGTGAAAATGGGATCAACAGAGGGATGAAATGCTCGATTTAAGCTCCCAAAACGTCCCAGACACGATCAGGAATGATAGTAGAAGCTTTTTGCACACTCAATTTGGCTTGAATCCTCTCAGAACTCAGAACACGATTTCTGTTGAAGCTCTTGAAATCCCAACTGTTATCTCTCTTTCTTGCACGAAAATGGCACCAAAAATCATCTGGAAACATTCTAGAACTTAAATATGAAGTGTTTATGGGCTTATCCAATCCAATCCAGGCCCAATTCTCTTGATCCACAATTCTGATTTTGCCATGAAAATGCAATGTACCAATCATGATTCTGAGCTTCCAGATTGCTCTAGAAGGTTCTATCCAACTGAAAATTAGTTATGGAGTGTGTTTAAGTAATTAGTTGGGCCTGAATTGCCTTGTTTTTTGTTTTGGCATTGTGACTTATAATGCAAGTAACCACTTTTACAAAGCAAGTCATAGAATTATCCCTCAACTCAAAAATGTGTAAATGTCATTGTTTTCAAAATATGTTTTCCAATCAATTTGGTATGTTATATGGCTTGGTTTGGACCTATAACTCAAAAATCTCAATTTTCCTCTTTGGTTCATTTAAAATCCATCCTTATTTTAGGCCATTTTTGTAATTTTGTGATACAAGCCCTTACAATCACCCATGACCTCTTACCTAGCCCAAAAAAATCATTTTAAGCACATCTCATGTTGAACATTTTTTCATTTGAGGAGTGGAAGATAGAGATTTTGACCTATGTTGAAAAATGACCTATAATTCAACTTTCCCAAAATACCCCTGGATTGCCAAGATCATAACTTGAGTTCTACAAATCCTCTTGAGGACTTCTAGTACTCAAATTAAATCTAAGACAAATCCCTACAATTCTTATGTTGGCCAAGAATCCATTTGAAAACTCCTTGATGGGAAAAAGTTGCTTGGAAGTCAAGTGACTTTCACAGATAAATTTCAGTGTCCTCTGATGACCCATAACTTGCAAGAACCATAACTTGAGTTCCACAAATCTTCTTGAGGACTTATAATACTCAAATTAAAGCTATTGAGAAGCTCTACAAGTTTCATGTTGGCCAAGAATCCATTTGAAACTTGAATTTTGACCTATCTGGCTTGGAAGTTAGGCCCAAATTAGGGGATTTTACACTGAAACCCTAACTTGGCAACTCCTCCCACTCTTGATTCTATTTGATTTATCTTTGGCACAACACCACACATGTATCAACATATCAATTCATGAATCCCACAACCTCCAATTAAGCCTTGATGCTCTTCAAGCACTCAATTGACCTAGGGTTGACCCAGATGAAACCCTAGTTGACTTGCACTTCAACTGTGGCTCTTGTACTTGATTCAATGACTTGTCTCATCTTCAATATGACCTTCTAGGCATTTCATAAGCTTTGTACATATTCCATACCCTCAATTCATAGCTCATACCCCCATTGATGACCCTCAATACACCTCAGATTAGGAGAAAAGTCCACTGGTGGACCCTCAAACTTCTCAAAGCTTCAAACATTTCTTAATGACTTGGATGGTCTTAAGCTTGAAAAAACCCTTGGTGTGCTTCTTTAGATAAGAATGACACTTGATCCCTTGTTAGATGACTTGCTATGTTATGATATGCAGATGATTGGACCATGTACGTGATGTTACTATGCAAATGATAATGCAATTAAAACATAAATCAGGTGAAAATAGGTTGAGCAAATTTTAGGGTGCAACACCCGTCCCTGCACTATACATACATATGCAACCACTAGTTTTAACCTATATCCAACAATTAACTCACCTCAACCAATTGCACACATTTATGACACACTACAAAATATCTCGTTTGAGTTACCTCCCAACATTCTACATTTATCACCAACACCTAATTCCGACATTGGAACCCCGACAAATTATCACTAATTCCAGCATTGATACTCAACCAATTATCCTCAATGGTGATGATCGCGTACCTGCCATTTCTGAACCATGTGCTTAAACAAAGTAGCCAAACCATCACATCTCTACCACCAAACATTCAACAAGAAATAAGCATCATCTATCACATTCCAAACATTCCCGTTTCACATGAAAAAACAAAGCATCTTGAGATTGATTATCACAATATTTGTGAAAAGTTGCAAGTCAATGCATTCAAACTTTTCTTGTCTTCTCTAAATACTAACTTGTTGATTTCTTCCTAAAGCCTTTTCTACTATGGTTGTTCCATCTTCTACTATCCATGTTGGGGATGATAATATATATCCTCAAATTTATAGGGGATATCACAATATACATAATCAATTTTCATGTAACTAACTAGAAGTATGATAACTAACTTGTTACTCAAGCAACTAGGTTGTTTAAATTTGGTAGTTATAAATTGTTAGATATCATGCTAGTGTTTATCAATCCCACCATAACTAAAATACACCTTGTGCCTTGCTATATAAGCTTTCTTATAACACTCCTGCTAATTCAATGAAGAAATCATTTTTCCATGACATATTTTAAATCCACTAGTATGGAAAGTGACTTAAAATAATGATATTAAGTTAATTATTAATTTAAACGATAATTAATTTAACTTTTTTTAGTAAATTATTTTGAGAACCAATTCAAAAAAGTTTCACTTAATTTCAAAATTATTGCATCATTATTTTTTAATTTGGTGAAACATAGCCAACCGTGGTTTTAGATCGCAAGATGCAATATTACTGATCCAACAGTCTCCTCAGCTGCATCAGATCCTAATTATAGTGTGGTTTGAAAACACACATCCATCCACTTTAAAAATTGCATCAAATAATGATAAAATTAGAGTTTGATCCAACTCATCCCTACAAAATCGACTTATAAGATGAGGGGTGTCACTCTATATAAATCCTTTGTGGATTCTATCTTACCAATGTAGGACTTAAAATTTTCCCAATATACCTCTCACGCCCAACACTATGTTAGGTTATCCCTCCTATTTGGGGTGGCCAAAATGAATATGAATTTGTAGCTCATGTGTGTAAGCCTTTTTTGATAATCTAAACAAAAAGAATTATGTCATTCAATTGAGTGTGAGAGAAAAAAATGAAAACCTTGAGAGAATACACTATTTTCCTAACCCTAATTTAGCACAGACCAGTCCCACAAGATTGAAGTTTCTCACAATCCAACCATATGATCATTATGATTTTTGGTGAGAGGATCCAGTACTTATAGAGATATATTTTGAATGGTGGAGATTGGATTTTGAGTTTTATAGACCGGTCTCCCAAGTGATTTTTTGAAGTACAATTTTTTGTGATGTTTTTATTGATTGTCTCTCCTAATTTTTGTTGTGTTTGTGATTGTTCTCTAAAAATACTATCGAACATGTGCTTAAATAATATCTATCTAGTTGGAAACAAGTTGATTACAACAATGCTTATTAGCACTTACATATCTCTTAATTAAAGACAAACATTATTTATTATTAATTGATAATAAAAGACAATACAAAGTCCACTTAGGGTGGCTTGATTGAGTAGGATACATATATATATATATAGCGCTATATGCTAATATATAGTCCAAACAAACTTAAACAAACAAACATTTTATACTTAAAAATTCACAATTGATCTATAAGTCTGACCAGGTTTCCAACCTGCAGGGATCACATTCTCTGCCACAATAGTCTTTCCAGATTCAAGGGTAGTTAGCCTAATAGAAAATGGTGCATGAAGTGGTGCCCCTTTATTGAATTTCCAAACAGCACCCCATGATTGTTGCATGGTATCCCAAGAAGATGAATCAAGTGCTTCCTTCACTTCGACTTTGCTAAGATCACCATCTCCTTCCTCATATTCAATTAATGTTGCAAAATATTCATGGTTTGATCCAGAGTCCACGCGGAAAGCTATTGATCTACCTGCATAGTTGCATTCAACTCTGCATAACAAAATATGTGATCTTAATAATTGCAATATTATAACCAAACTGTTTATATACCGAAAACAAAAAGTATAATTAATGACAAAAACGTGAAATCCACAAATGTCAAAAGAAAATATACACTAAAAGTGAAAAAGTTGTCGTATCTAATGGGAAGTAGTTGAAAACTGTTAGATAGAAAATTTTAAGAAATAATATAATTTTAAAGAATAATTTAAATCAATTTGTTTAATTAATAAATAGGCGGTAACTAATAAAGACACTTGAAAAGTACATTTTATTATTTTAAATTAATTTTAATAAAATATTATATTTTAATATATAGTGTTGAAGATAAAATAATTAAAACCTACCTTCTATGTTCCATCTTTATTATTCCTGCATTACGTAGCTCTTGATCTTGACCTGAAATAGCCATGGAGCCAAAAGAAGTGCCACTCAAATCAAAATGATATTCAGCATCTGAGCCACAACCAGCACACTCATCGGTGACAACTACTCTCACAGGGTTTCCTGAGCATGCAGAATTTCCTGTGCACCTCACCTGAAATTATAAGAAAAATAAAATTCATAGTTGCATTAATAAGTCAAGAAAAGCAACTGATGTAAACGTTTATATTATTGACACTAATAATATTGTCACTAATAATATTATCACTAATAATATTGCCACAATAATATTGTCGCTAATTATATCAAATATTTTCCAAAACAGTCATAAAATGACTTTTAGTGTGACTTTAATTACTTTTTTTTTTTTTTTTTCCTTTTTTCTTATATTTTAAACATAGTTACCTCATAACAAGAACCACAGCCTTTACCAGAGTCATAGATGGCCGGGCTTCCCGCCGATATCAGGGATGAAAATGGAGATTGTCCAACAGCATTTCCATAACCACAAGCACCACCTGTTTTAAGAAATTACATGAAAAAATTTCTATTTTATATATACCTTCGCTTCCCGCCGATATTTTAAGAAATTACATCAAAAAATTTCTATTTTATATATACCTTCGCTTCCGTCACCGTCCGGAGATCCATACCAAGTGGCCACTGAAGGTGACCAATCTGAATCAGGTGAGGAATATGAAGTTACATTAACAAGCTTCCTTGGATTAAAACTATAGGAAGGGGTCACTATGAATATTGAGAGTGAACTTAGAAGGATGAGTGTGTAAGAGAATGCACTAAGAGCCATTTTATGACTACTGATATTTAGTTACTAGTTATATTGTTTGATGAATATAGCTATGGTGACTATGGTATTTATAGTGATAAGCTTCTTTATTTTTTTCGACATGCTATGCGTACTCCTTGCTACTTTTGCAGTAGTCATTTTTTTTATAGTTGTTTACATAAAAAATAATCAATAAATATTTTCACATTTAATATTACTATTTATCTTTATTTTAGAATACTTTAAATTATATGTTATTTAACTTTATTTAATTTAAATTAATTTTTCCCTGCAATAAATAATTAGGAATATTATTCATTAATTAATAATAATAATATTTTTTAAAAATTTTATAAAGACAACTATAAAACAATTTTTCTATGCGACAACGAAAAAGTATATTTCAATTAAAAAAGTTTGAGACGGCATATGCTTAACTTAACCATGAGAGAGAATTTCGGGTCTTGCAAACAACAAGACAAACGATATTTTTGAAATTTAGATAGAAGACATTTTGCTCACGTGTTAATTATATATATATATATATATATATATATATATATATATATATATATATATATATATATATATATATATATATATATATATATATATATATATATATATATATATATATATATATATATATATATATATATATATATATATATATATATATATATATATATATATATATATATATATATATATATATATATATATATATATATATATATATATATATATATATATATATATATATATATATATATATATATATATATATATATATATATATATATATATATATATATATATATATATATATATATATAGTTTATCTAATGAGGATGTTATTTTTATATGAGAATGATAAAAATAATTATTAGTCTTTAGATTAAAATAAATGGTGGGATTAAAAAATTCTTTTAAAGAGCATGTATATCTCTTTCATTTGAAAAATAAATGATGAAAGAAACACGTGTATGTTCTTTAAATAAACATTTTAATCTCAACTATTTATTTTTAATTTAAAGGTTAATAATTATTCTTATCATTCTCATATAAAATTAACATTTTTATTAGATATGTCCGATATATATATATATATATATATATATATATATATATATATATATATATATATATATATATATATATATATATATATATATATATATATATATATATATATATATATATATATATATATATATATATAAAATAAAGGTAGGATAACTTGACTTCTAAATAGAGTACAAACGTCTAAGTAGCACAAGAAATACGAAAAGAACAAATACAAGTCAAAGTACAAAAAATTGGATGCTTGCAAACATGCTACACTAAGAAAAACCCAAATAAAACAACAAAAAAGAGAGTCTTAAAATAACACCCCGCACTACAAAGCTCCACTTAACGGACCATCAGTTAGATCTCAGGCCGTTAGGCCCACCATCAACCGGTCAAAAGCCCCACAATTACATCGGAAACCACTAAATAGCTTAGAAGCAGGTCAAACTGCTTTCTCCGCCATTAGTCAAGGCAATGGATATGATTATGAAATCAGACAGAGAAAGAGAAAGAGTTTATAAATAACTGACTACAAAACCATTTCCAAGCCAAAAACAATTCTTCTCTTCAAACTATTTCACATTTGTTGTCGTACCCAAGAAGTGTTTCTCATTACACGTTAACCAAAACGGCCACATGACAACATGTCAAATCATGGCAAATACTTTCCTAAACTTATACTTAACCCTTAAAAGATGAATATGAATCAATGTTTTAAAATCAATCTGGTCATCAATTTGAAAGACTATGGGTTAAGGGGTTGTTGGTCAAACCACGCGGTCATTGGATGAGCCATATGACCGAATAGGATAAAGATAGATGATTTATTCGAATAACCTAGACTCTATAATAAAATTGTATAGCTATTTAATCAGATTGAACCAGATGACCGAGTCTCTAAAACTTTTTTTAAAAAAATCATGACACATATATTTATAATTCAAAAAGTTAATTATATAAATGTAAATTTTATTTCATCTTCATTTGCAATTTCAAATTAACTTATACAAAACAAATGAACTTATTGAAAAATAAGATCAATCAA
The DNA here is from genome assembly GCA_963859935.3 of Lathyrus sativus. NCBI lineage: Eukaryota > Viridiplantae > Streptophyta > Magnoliopsida > Fabales > Fabaceae > Lathyrus > Lathyrus sativus. The sequence goes on from OZ012737.1 coordinate 105,863,659, forward strand.
CAAAAAAGTTAGGGACAAATTAAGCGCGATTAAATGCAAAAATTACACAAAATATATATTAATTAGTGATCTTAATGGACCAGAAAAAGATCACCAGTCAGCAATGCGTTGTGAGCTCCTAGTTCGACAGTATTGGAAAAGAGGAGTGGGTCTACCGACAAGGCACTCCGATGCTAAAGTAAGTTTCAGCGGTAGAGAGAAAACAAGTACAAAAAAGCGTAGAGAATATAATACCTGACCAACTAGTAAAATAGGGTATTTATAATGTGCTTCAAGCGCTGGGCCAACAGTTATTTGAATTTGGGTTGATTACTAAGCCTAATATGAATAACTGCCACAATCTACGTGGCGTAGATAGACTAGCACATGGTCTTCATACTGGTCCAACTTCCCCGTGAACTCTAGAAGGTGGAAGACCTGTTCTCTCAGACGCTGGTAGTTAGATGAGGATGTGTCCCTGCGTGGGAAGCACGTGGAAACCGTATGGGAGACACGTGAGAGCTCTCCGTGTGAGATGATGAATTAGGCCTTCATTGGGCCCTCCCCGCCGGGGAGTTGGGTTGGGTCGTGCCCGATGATAGGCCAGCCTCTGGCATAGTCTAGAACATGATCCCCTAAGTGATTGCTCTGAAGTGTATGAGTAATGACTTAAGAGTGAACTCTTGTGTCAAGGAGAGACAATCTAGTGCGTTGCCCGTGCTCGAGGCGCTGAGCTCCTGGGGCAATCTGGGACCAGACGCAGAAGCCATTAATATTTCTCGATAGTGAGCTTCGTCCATGGTCGATGACGGGGTCGGTCAAGCGTTTATCCCGAGGACAGGTGCTCGTCAAGGAAGCATTCCCGGTAGCGCAAGGGCCGAGCATTACGCTCGAAATGTTGGATGGTATGAAAGAAGTGAGGGAACACGCGTGATGCCATCCTGCGCCACATGTTAAAAGTAATTAAAGCTTATAACTGCTAGGGGTAGGGGTGCTTCAGTGCCTATGAGACACTTTGCTTCTCGTGCTAGATAAATTGAGGGGAAACCCGATTCATTTGCATGCTCCCTCATTCTAGCTCAAGAATTTCTCAAAGTCCCTCAAGGTTTCCTCTGTTCTCACAAAGTTCGTTCACCGTCGTAGACGTTGTCAACTCATTGCTCCGTCGTCCAGATACTTATTTTCCTAGTAAATCTTCTGTCTTTCTCCAGATTTTATGCATTTTTTGGGTTTTATGAATTTTTTAGGGAGTTTTTTAGTCTCCTTTGAAGTTTTCGACGACTTCTCTAGAGAACCCTTGAAGTTTCCGGCGGCCTCATGAAGTTTTCGACGAAGATTCTGGGGACCTTTACAGATTCCTGGGAAAATTCTTAAAGTTTCTGATGAAGGTCTCAGAGGCCTCATGAGTCTTTATTACCCTTGTTGGGTACAACGTTGGGGAAAGATTTCTCCCTGCGGGCACGAGAGAAGCACGAGGAAGTCTCCATCCGAGGATAATTTCCATGTTTGACTCTATTAGGAACTTGAGCGATGAGAAACCCTTCTCCTGCGGAAGGAGGTTTCACGTTCTGCGTCGAGGAGAGACCTCTCCTGAGCACACGCTTGTCAGGAAGGGTTTTGGTCGAGGATGTTTGTCAGGTGTTTCCTCGCCCTTCCTCTTCGCCCTTTCACTTGATTCGCGATGGAATGGTGGATTTGATCTTATTTCTCGAATTCACCGTTTTCCTCTACTTTTCAGGTAAAATGGTTGCAAAGCCCGAGAATTTCGTCATGGTCGATGAAGAAGTTGAGCTTGATTTGGTCGATGAGGAAGTAATGGTCGCGGGAGCCGCCACAATGTTTAGATTTTTTGGGAAGAAGCCTCACAGTATCGCTTCGCGCTTCTCCCTCGACGACTCAGACGCCTTTACGATCGTCGAGGATTTTACCGAAGGGGCCTCCTCGAACTGAATGGTCTACAAGCTTAGTGAGATGTAGTTTCTGATGTGTGAGTTTGTGTTCTGCGAAGTAGGGCTTCGTCTGCCTTTCAGTGATTTCAAAAAAGGGGTGTTTCAGTGGCTGGCTGTGGCACCCTCACAACTTCAGCTCAACGCGATCGTGTTCATGTGGGCATTTGAACTCATGTGCATAAACCTTTGCGTCGGTGCCACGTTCCTCCTTTTCTTCCGCACCTTTCACCTTCAGCGAAAATCCTTACATGGCCGACACAGCTGGGTATCTCTGAAGCAGCCGAGGAAGTTGTTCAGGGCATACCTAAATTCTGTCTATGCTTTTAAAGACAGATACTTCATCGTAAAGCTCGTATCGCATTCAGCCGTTGATTCCTTGTTCGACCGTGTGAACAAGCACGAGAACGGGTGACAAGTGCAGGGGGGCCACTTCGACAAAGGGACAGACAACTACATCATCAAGCCCGACGATCTAGACATCGAGGATCGACTCGCTTATGAGAAGATAGTCGCATTCGTCGAGAGTTTTACTCCTGTCAAGTGCGTCAACAAGGATGGGAGTTTTATTCATGATAAGCGCAGGGAGATTTGCCTCGAGTTTCGGTTGATTAACACCAAGACCCTTCTCGTGTGTGGGTCCGACGGGGAAGCGTTGAGGCTCTTAGGTAGTGGGTATTTCTAGTTTGTTTGTGTGTCCATTTATTTTCTCTTGTCGTGCTAACGTGCTATTTTCTTTGTTGCAAGACAGATGTCGAGCCTTCAGGAACGTATGATAAAGCACACGGTGACCAAAGGCACGATAAAGGGTACCAAAGGCCGAGTTGCTCAGGTCCAGTAGATGGCTAAGGTCGACCATCAAGTCTGGGGTTCTACCTCACCCTATTTGTTGCACCCCAAAATTTGCCCAACCTTTTTCTAACTTGGTTTATGTTTCATTGCATTCATATAACATTAGCATTTGCATACCATTATCCATGTACAGGGGATTAAGAGAGGTGTGCCTAGCAAGAGGAGATTTCCAAAGTTTCCAAAGCCAATTAAAAGGGCTATTTAAAGTTACCAAGTACTTATCATCATCAGAAGAAAGTCAAAGTTCTTTGAAAGAGCAGATGAATGAATGGGGTTCACCTCCTATCTTAGTAGAGAATGTTCTTAGCTTTCTTTTGAGTACTAGAACTCATCCATTGGATTTCTAGAACTCAAGTTATGAAGCTGACAAGTTACAGGTCATCAGATGAATGCGATTTTGGTCAACAGAAGTCAACCAACTTCCAAGACATTTTTGACCTTGAAGGATGTTTCTCCTTACTTTGACCCAAACATAAAAGTTTTTCCTTATGATCTTAGATTTCCAAAAAGTAATAGAAGTCTTTCATCGGATTTGTAGAGCTCAAGATATGAAGCTTACAAGGCAGGGGTATTTTGGGAAACTTTGATTATAGGTCATTTTGGTTATAGGTCAATTTCATAACTTTGCACATTTCAAATGGAACTTTTTCCAACATAAAACTTGCTTCAAATAGAATCCTTTTCATCATCAAACATCAACCTATCATGGGTTTGACTTGAGTTGGAAGAATTGTGAAAGAATTTCCATGAAAGAACACTTGAAACCCATAGTTTGGATCAAATTCATTTTAAACCATATAATGGCATGTTTATGCATTTTTTGATTCACTTGAATGTGCTAAACATGATGCCAAAATCAGAAATCAAGTTTGAGGCCATTTTCATGTGTAAATTCCATGTTACTTCACCATGAAGGTACACATTCAAAATTCACCATTAAGATCAAAACAAGGAGCCAATCTTGTCCATTGGATTTCCTTACATCACAAGCAATGAGTTTGAATCAGTTTCAGAGCCTTTAGAGCTTTGTTTTCACGTGTATTTTGCAAGCTTCAAATTCTTTTTTTGGATTTTCAATTGGACTCAACCAGGCTTTGATTGGGCCTCAATTCCATCTGGATCCAAAATATATAAACTCAGAATCACTCACAAACTCTCAGAAGGCATTTTGGAGCGAAATTGATCAAGAAATCAGTTGCAACAACTCAAGAGCAAGTTGAAATCGAGTTCTTCGGAGAAGATGACCGGAGCCACCGTGCTCCGGCCATCTGTATTTTCCCTCCACCGGTGAGTGTTTGAATCTCATATCCATGTGTGCTTGTCAGAGGTGTATCAATTTCGTAGATTCTTGACGGTGATGTCAGAAGTTTTCACCTTCGGGTTTGTGGTTCGGTTTTATTTAGCGGGTGCCTGGGGGAGATGTCAGACAATTTATCAATTTTAGTGGATGCCTGGTGGCGATGTCAGACATTTATCGACTTTACGGATGTTTGGCGGCGATGTCAGATGGTTATCAATTCTCTGAATGCCTGACGGTGATGTTAGGTGATTATCAGTTTCATACCTATTTGATTTTTGGGTTCGTTACTCGCTTTTATTTAGCGAAGGCCTGGCGGCGATGTCAGAGGTCCTTATCTTCAGATCTGAGGCTTGTTATACCCCTTGCAGATTCCTGGCGGCGATGTCTGTAACAACCCAAATTTCATTAATTAATTATTAATGTTAATTAATTTAATTAATTGACTTATTTTAATTATTGGATTTATTTGGTAGAGAATTTGTGAGAAGAGAAATGGGAAGGAAAGAAAATAAGGAAGTATATAAGGGAAGTGGAAGAGAAAAGAAAAGATAGTAAGATAAAGAAAATAGAAGAGAAAGAATAGAGAAAGAGGAGAAAAGAGAAGAGAAGAGGGAAACTTGGAGAAATCATCAAGAATCAACTTCAAGCTTCAATCCAATCAAGGTAAGGGTGAGAAACATTATTATTTGATCAATGTGTGTAGTTATGTATGTGTGGGTTGGGGTTTATTGTGAGTTTCCACCATTTTCCAAGTTAGGGCAAAATGGATTTAATCGGTAGAATCATGGTTTAATCGATTAGAAACTGAAATAGTTGGTATAGATGAGTTGGGTGTGGTTGGACCAAGTTTATTGAGACTGGTTTATCATGAATCGGTCGGTTTTGGAGAGTGGATGTTTTGGGGTAGATTGGGGTTTCTGGTTTCGCAGGTTCGCTGGCTCTCGCCAGGCGAGTGGAGGCGAAGCCCAGCGAATGGCTGGCGAATAATTCCACAAAAACTCCCAGTGGTCTTCGCTGGCAAGTTTGCCAGGCGAAGGTGAGTGGTGAAGGTTCGCCAGGCGACTACATTAGCGAAGGGTAGCGAAGCAAGTCAGTAGCTACTGACTTTGTTCGCTGGCGAGTTCGCCAGACGAAGGTCCAGCGAGCATTCGCCAATGGCTTCGCCAGGCGAAGGGTGGCGAGCAGGACAACATAGTTTTTCTTTTCTGTTTTATCCATCCAATGATTGATTGCTTAGTTCAATTATGTTAATCCTATGTGATATGAATAAGCTTGTGTACTATTGTGGTGAGTTGTGGGTAGCCTTCGGGCGTGAATCCTAGATTGTGATATGTGTATTGTTTGAATTACTTAGGAATACATGAGAACATATTAGCGAATATGCGTGTATTGTCTAATAAGCATGAGAGTGTATATTGTTTGTATGCTAATGTATGTAATGCATGGGAACATATCGTGGATATGTGTGCATTTTTTTGATGAATGTGATGATGGTATTGAATGCATAATGTTGTATGCAATTGTGTGTTAAGTATGCATGAGAACATTGTGGATATGTGTGCATGACTTGTGAAGTACGTTAATTGTATTAAATGTGAATGCCTTGATTTGTTGAGAATATGTTGTGTGTGCAATCATGTTGTAATTCTTGAAGGGATGAATTATTGAATGCATGGGATTGAGACGCGAGAACGGTCTTAAGTGCATTTTTGTTGGTTGATTGCATATGCATCATTTAGTCAAGAGGCAATGATTGCTAGTTTCGTGGAGACTAGTGGCTTGTCCCAAACCTAGAAGGGTGGGTTTGAAAGCCTAGGGGACGGGCTTTGTTGTTATCGGTCTAGAAGGGTGGACCCGGTTTAAGTGTAAAAACCGAAAAATGATAACAAGTGTTGGTACCACATTGCATTGAGTTGCATTGAGTTGTTTTGGAGTCACATAGCATAAATGTCATTGATATATGAAATATGGTTGTGAGTGAATGTATATTGGATAATTGTGAGTTGTGCATGATGAGATATGCTAGATGAATATCCATATTTGTTCATATGTATGATGAGAGGTATATGACTACGAAAATGAATTGTGGTGAGAAATGTGGATTATATGTAATGGTTACTTGTATATATATATAACCTTATGCATTGATTATTATGGTAATATTTCTCATCCTTCTTCTGTTTTATAATGCTCGATGAGGCATTGCAGATTAGGTTGCTGGAGGTTTCTTTTGTGAAATCTAGCTTCATTCTTTTGAGTGGGACTACTCTGATTATGTAACACCGGGTAGTTAGGCTTGTATAGAATTCTTTTGTGATACACTTGTGATGTATCAGTTGTTGATGTTTTGTAACATGAATGATTGATGAACCAAACTGGATAACATGTATTTTTGGGATCAAATGTTTTGAGGCAATTTAAATGTTTTAATCTTCCGCTTTAATTTTAAATAATGAGACGTGAGTTTAAGGACTAAGTTCCTCTACCTTGAAAATTATTCCTCTGTTGCATATTTTTATAGAGCAGGTGTTGAGTGTTTTATTGGTGATAATGTGACATAGTTCTTTTATACCGTATTTTAATTCATACTCTGATAAATTTTATATGTGCCTATATATATTATTGTTCCATTTGGGGGTATAGAAGGGGGTGTTACATTAAGTGGTATCAGAGCAGGTCGGTCTGTCCGACCAAGTTGTTAGTGTGTTGTTCTCCGTGTATATTGATATGTGTGTGTGTCACCCTATCGATATTGGTGTTCTTGCGTGGTTCTGTTGTTGGAATTCAGTAAGATGGTTGCAGGTAGGAATGACGAAGCAATTGCGGAGGCTTTGACGAGATTAGTTGGGGCAATTGGATAGAATCCTCAGGCCAACGTGAATGGGGGGAATAATGCTGACGATGAATTCCGTGCTTTGGGAAGGTTCCAAAGGAATAATCCACCGACATTCAAGGGAACCCATGAGCCCCACAAAGCACAAATCTGGTAGAAAGATATTGAGAAGATTTTTCGGGTTATGAATTGTTCGGATGCATTGAAGGTGCAGTTTGGAACTCATATGCTCTAAGAGGAAGCCGAGGACTGGTGGGGTAATACTCGCCAAAGATTTGAAAAGGATGAGATTGTGATTACTTGGAATCTTTTTAGAGAGACATTTCTGGAGAAGTATTTTCCAGAAGATGTGCGCGGAAAGAAATTGATTGAATTCCTTGAACTGAAGCAAGGTAATTCGACGGTAGCTGAGTATGTGGCAAGATTTGAGGAGTGTTGCACCCCAAAATTTGCCCAACATTTCTTTACCTAGCTTATGTTTCATTTCATTCACATTAGCATTATCATTTGCATTTCATTGACATGTATGCAGGAGATCAAGAGGTATGATTACCAATTAAGAGCTATACAAGACTTTGAAGCTAGCTGGGAGGATTATTCAAGTGTTCAAGGGTTGATATCCTTGTCAGAGAAGTTAAAAGATCCTCAGAGTGAGTGGTTGAAACCAAGGTTGTGTGCCTCCTAACTTGAGAGTTATGGGGAAGACCATCAGATGATTATGAAGCCATGAAGTTATACTTGAGGTCTTGAGAGAGCTCATGAGAAGTTTTGAAGATCACTTTGAGGCCTAGACAGGTCATTGTGCAAGATTAAGAAGGCTCAGCCATGAGTGGTGCAACTAGGGTTTGACTGGGTCAACCCTAAGTCAACTGAAGACTTGGAGGAAGTTGAGACCTAATCCAAGAGCCATGTGATCATGGATTGATGCATTGAGATGCTATGAGGATGATTCCAAGGTCAACTCATCATGATTGGAGAGTTTGAGAAGTTTCAAGCTAGGGTTTCTAAGGCTTGACAGTGTAAAATCCCCTAGTTTGACCCCTATCTTCAAGGCATTTTAGCTCAAGATGTGATTGTCATCTCATCTTACCTCCAACATGAATGTTGTAGAGCTTGATCTTATCTTTCTAGAGAGTACTATAAGTCCTTGATAGGATTTGTAGAACTCAAGTTATGACTTTGACAAGTTACAGGTCATCTGAGGTCTGTGGATTTGGGAGCTTGAAAGTTACCCAACTTGCATGAAACTTTTGCCCTAGAAGGATGATTCCTATGAACTTTTGGTCAACATGAATGTTGTTCCTTATCCTCTTAGCTTTCTATAGAGTACTAGAAGCCCTTGATAGGATTTGTGGAACTCATGTTATGGCTTTGACAAGTCAAGGGTATTTTGGTCATTTGGAGATTACAGGTCATTTCAATCATAAGGCCATAACTCCTATTTCCAAGCCTCAAATGGGAAAATGTTAAACATAAAACTTTTTCAAAATGATGTTTTAAGGCTAGTAAAGAGGACATGAGATGTTGGAAGTGCTTGTAGCTCAAAGTTGCAAAAATGACCTAAAATAAGGGTATAAGTTAAATAAACCAAAGTTGGAAATTGATATTTTTGATCTACACATCCAAACCAAGGCATGTAATATATTATTTTGAATCTAAAAATCATTTTAAGAATATTGGTTTAGCCACATTTTTGAGTTGAGGTGTAATTTGTGGACTTGCTTTGAAAAGTAGTTACTTACATCTTAAGTAACATTTGCAAAACACATGAGAGATCAATGCACAAGCTTCCAAGGAATTGTAACACATCTAATATCTCATTTGGAGAGATTTTGGGATCATAACAAGCTGCTGCAACAAGTGAAACCAGAATTGGGTGAGTATGGCATGAGCTGGTATTTTTGATGACATGAGAAATTCAACATCTCCTTGGATGATTCCAGAAGATTCTAGAGAGGTCCAACATCATCTATATATTGATTAGAAGGGGTTCAAGTGCAAGGTTGGTGAGAATTGAGGGAGAGAAGAGATTTTGCAACTTCACATTGTTCATTGCAACTTGAATTCTGTTTCAGCATTCCACACCATTTTGATCTTTTCTTTTGATCCTAACAACTTTCTTGTATGTGTGTGAGTGTTTCCATAGCAAATCTCAAGCAAATCCATGGCTGAATCGTGTATGAGCAATTGAATTTCAGCACCTTCAAGTCTCTATCGGGTTTGGAGTTCCAAGCATTTGCACTCAATTCTCTTGTATACAGAAGCAAGAACTTGGTACATTGAATGATTCTGGAGCAGTAGAAGAATTGAATTGAAGAATTGCTACATCTGTTATTCAAGAATTCACAGGTTTGAATCTTTCATCCCTCACCTTAATTTAAGAAGAATTACCTCATTTTGTTAGGTTAGATTGATAGTATGTGGTTAGGAGATCGTTTCTGGAAACTTAGAGAAGATTTGGTGATGATCAATGAGATGACACAATTTCTGTTTGGATCAAGAACATGCTGGATATTGAGAGATAATGTGAGTATTATAGCAAGAACTGACCAGGGTAATGTGGTGAACATTTTATACCAAACAATTTGAAGAATGGTGATAGTTGAGGTTTGAGCATAATTTTGATTCTTAATCGTGTTTTAGGTTAGAGGTTGATTCAATAAATTTTGAGGCTAGGGTTAGACTCAGGGAGAGATTTAGAGTGATTTAGTGTTTTAGATCTTGAATTTTGATGGAGATTTGGTGAGATGCGAATGTGATGAAGATGAGCATGAGAGCTCTGTTTCAATGGAGGTTCTTCCCTCCAGAATTGTTCAAATGAAGGTGATGATGTTAATACCCTTGGATTAACGAGACTCTTTGACCCCAAACAAGATCTCACGGCCCAGCTTTGTGCTCAGATTGTGAAGGGTTCAGAAACATTGAAACGCACTGTTTCATTTAAACGGTGGCATTGGGCTTAAGTCTGAAACAACTATCCACACCCCCCAGCGAGCCCAATCCATGAATTGAACTGATTGTGTTTACTATCTGCACCGTGTGTTTATCTTTTTCTTTTGATTTTCTTTAATTTCTTCATTTTATACATGGTTCTTGATTAAATCATATAAAATTGAAAAGTGATCCAATTAACCCCATTCGTTTTGCATTATATTCATGATTGAATCTAGTATTTTTTAGATAAAAAATATTTTTATTTCATGCATTTTCTGATTTTAGGGGAATTTTCACATTTTAATTGATATTAAAATAGTTATGTTTGATACTTGATTTTATGGAATTTTGTGTGATCATGTGGTGATGATTTTGATCCTTATTTTTTGTGAGTAGTTAGCATAGATGAGCATGCTCCCTATAGATTTTTCTCACATTTTTGTGATGAACATAGGTGGTAGTTTAGGTTGAAACCTTTAGAAGCTCCATTTTTAGGGTTTATGGTTGATACCTTTGGATTTAGGACTTAATTTTAGGACTTGATGGATGATTTAGTCCCTGGTTTTTGTATGAGGCATTCTTAATTGAATTAGGATCCCTTAGAAATTTTTGGAGAAATTTATAAGATAGTTTGCTATTTTTGATTGATTTTAGTTTAGGTGCTAGCTTTAGATGATTCTAAGGCACTAACTCAACTAGATTAACATCTTTAGTTCCCTTAGATTAGGGTTTTGCTTTGCTTGTTCCTGGATGATGATGAAGACAAGTTGAAGATGCATTGGAATGCTTGAAGAGGCTTGAATTTGAAGATCTTCCCTTCTTGTGGTGTAGTTTTGATTAGGTTAAGATTAGGGTTTTGTAGGCAGAGCTTCTAGATAGTTCTCTTCCTTCATAAACATGGAATATGTTGATCAATTCCATTCTTCCCTATGATGTAAGGTCCATTGTAAAGGCCTCATCCCTACTTTGGTAGGATGTGTGGTTCTTTGCAAATGGGTATAACCTTTTAGGGTCCCTTTCTCTGATGACAGGATGTTCAGTGGTGACCTTTGGTCTTCACTCTGCTACCAGCCATCCCAACTTTGCTCTTGATAGATGCATCTTTCTCCCTTGATTAGAGGATGGAGTTCCTTACTTGAAGAAGATTGAAGGATGAAGTTGACACTTCCATGTGATTGAAGATTACTCTGAGAGGCTGAAGCTTATAGATGAAGAGGACCCAGTTGATACTGGTGAAGCAAACGGAGCTGAAGCAAGAAGAACAAGTTGATACTTATGAAGAGGATTCGATTGAGATTGAGTGAAGAGCTGAGGCTTGAGGAATAAAGGACAAGTTGACACTTACATTGATGCATTGAGGGCCTGAAGGAATCAAGTTGATACTTGTAGTTAGGAGTGAAACCTGAAGATGGAATTTACTGTAAAGCTGAGGCTTGAGGAAGAAAGAATAAGTTGAAACTTATGTTGATGGGTTGAAACCCTGGAGAAGCAAGTTGATACTTGTCATGAAAGATGGTAGCCCTGAAGAGCTGCTGAAGATTGATGACTGGACTGCTGTTAAGTTGGTTTAGTTGTAGGAGCTGTTGATCTGCTTTCTCTCCTGTCTGTTTTCTCTTCTGTATTGGTGTGCCTTGTTTGACTTGCTTGATGCATTAGAATAAGTTCATATCTAGACTGACTTTAAGCTAGGAGCATGATTGCATTAGAGGTCGAGTTGCTCCCTCTGCTTGTATTTTTACTGTATGGCTTTGCTTGTGGGTATTCGGTAGAGCCCTGCTCCCTTGCCCATGTGGTTTGTGTGTGCTTGATAGCATGTTACTTCTTCTGTATGATTGCAGTTGCTCTTATTTGGCTTGATAGCATTTTATTTCCTGTATGATTGCAGTTACTCATATCTGGCTTGAGGTTGAGATGAGCTTGTGGAGGCTGATGCCCCACACACATTTCCTCCCTCACTTGCATTGCATGCATTTTACAGTCGTTTACCGTTTACTGTTTAAGCTGATGCTTTATCTGTTTATCATTGACATGATCCCCTAGGAATCTCACTTCCTTTGATAAGGAAGTGATGATTAGAACTTTAGGTTGAAACCTATGCATGATAACTTCTAGGAGTTCCCTGTTTCAAACCTCAACCATAGGATGAATCCTTGGCATGACAACAGTAGGACTTGATAGTCTCCCTTTAGTTGAGCCCTCTATCTTCTTATCTTCAAAGCAAATTAAAATACAGTAATCATGAATGATTTCTTTCGTACGTTACGAGCCTTAAGCTATCTGAGAAAGGATTGTTGGAGAGTTTCTTTTCAACAGTCTAGATGTTTAGTATGGCACCCTTTGGGTGACATGCGACGCATTCACTCTCAGGTCATAGTGTCTAGTGCGATTGAAATTGCAAACACAATAAAAAACACTTCTTCCGTAAAAGACAGGAAACAAACTTCAAACCTTTTTGCCCTGTGGGCTCGTAATTCAAAGGAAGCTTTTCTGAAGAAAAGAGTGTCGTTAGCTCCCAGTTCTACCGCAAACGGTAACGCTTAAGTCTCCAAGGGTCGAGCTGCGTACGCCAAACTGCTGGAACTGTTTGTTAACCCTACTCGATAAAACAGATGAATCTGAACCCCCGTAATCCGTATTATCCTGAACTACGTAAGCTCTGATCTCTCATACCTGTTGAGAGTACGTAGGCACAATACTGATGTATTGGCGAGCCACCTTCCCCCACCACCCTATAGTTAGGCGAACTACGTTGACTCTGATTTCTCATTCTCTGATGAGAATACATAGGCATAAAGTGCGACGCTTTGCCGAGTCATTTTTCTTTTCTTTTTAAGCCAGCCTTGATAGGTAGATAGATAAAACCAACTCGTCCAGTAAACATAACAAGCGTGGATCCCATCAAGTACGATGGACGTGAGGGGTGCTAATACCTTCCCCTTGCGTAACCGACTCCCGAACCCAGACAATGGTTGCGATGACCTTGTCTTATACCTTTTTCGTCAGGTTTTTCCAATCGTTTCCTTTCCCGTTCTGAGGGATAAATAACGAAAGGTGGCGACTCTTCTGTTCTGCCGACACCTTATTTTCGCGGAAGCGACAAGGAGTTGATCAAGTTTTGTCCTCACTACAACACTGTTAATGCTGAGAGATCTAAATGTCTCAAATTTGTGAATGGTTTGAGGCCTGAGATCAAGCAAGCTATTGGTTATCAGGAAATCTGGCGATTTTCTGAGTTGGTAAACAAAAGTAGGATTTATGATGAGGATAGTAGGGCTCGATCTAGCCACTACAATAACCTAAGTGATAAGAAGGGAAAGGGCCAATTCCAAGGAAAACCTTATGTGACTCATGCTGAAAAGGGGAAACAAAGGGTTGGTTTCGGTAAGAAACCAAGTGGGGGAGTTTCTACTCCGGTGAGGTGTTATAGGTGCGGTGAAGAGGGACACCGTGCTCCGAAATGCAAAAGTGTTGAGAAAACGTGTTTCAAGTGTGGCAAGCCAGGCCACAAGGCTCTTGAGTGCAGAAGCGGTACAGGGGTGACTTGCTACAATTATGGTGAGCAAGGGCACATTAGTACCAAATGTGATAAGCCGAAGAAGAATCAAGGGATCGGAAAAGTGTTCGCTCTATCTGGATCTGAGACTGCTAGTGATGATTGCTTGATCAGAGGTACGTGTTTTATTAATGGTATGCCTTTGATCGCTATAATTGATACTGGAGCTACGCATTCTTTTATTTCTCTGGAGTGTGTTAGAAGGTTGAATCTTGAAATGTCTGTTATTGGTGGTGGCATGGTTATTGATACTCCTGCTATGGGTTCGGTAACTACGCCGTATGTGTGTATGAATTGTTCTTTGAGTATTTTCGGTAGAGACTTTGGGATTGATTTAGTGTGTCTTCACTTAGATCAACTTGATGTCATTCTTGGAATGAATTGGTTAAAATTCAATCGTGTTCATATTAACTGTTTTGATAAAACGGTTATTTTTCCTGAACCGGGTGATGAAGGGAATTTGTTTATGGCTGCTAAGCGAGTGAAAGAATCAGTGCGATATGGTGCAAGGTTATTTATGTTGATGGCAACTTTGAGTATTGGTGAAAGTGAGGCAATTGATGCCTTACCAGTCGTCCGTGATTTTCCGAAAGTTTTTCCTGATGGGATAAGGGATTTACCGCCAGAACGAGAAGTGGAGTTTTCAATAGACTTAATTCCTGGAACTAGTCCGATATCGATGACTCCATATCGTATGTCCGCATCGGAATTGAAATAGTTGAAGAGTCAACTTGAAGATTTGCTTGAAAAGAGGTTTATTCATCTGAGTGTGTCGCCGTGGGGTGCACCAGTGTTGTTGGTTAAGAAGAAAGAAGGTTCTATGAGACTCTGTGTGGATTACAGACAGTTGAACAAGATAACTATCAAGAACAAGTATCCACTTCCGAGGATTGATGATCTGATGGATCAGTTGGTTGGTGCAAGTGTGTTCAGTAAAATAGATTTGAGGTCTGGGTATCATCAGATTCGTGTGAAAGCTGAGGATATTCAGAAAACTGCTTTTAGAACGAGGTATGGACACTATGAGTATTATGTAATGCCATTTGGTGTGACTAATGCACCAGGTGTATATATGGAGTACATGAATAGGATTTTCCATCCTTATTTGGACAAGTTCCTTGTGGTATTTATTGACGACATTTTGGTCTACTCGAAGAGTGAAGAAGAGCACGCCGAGCATCTGAAAATTGTGTTGTCTGTGTTGAAAGAGAAGCAGTTGTTTGCGAAACTTTCTAAGTGTGAATTTTGGTTGAAAGAAGTGAGTTTCCTTGGTCATGTGATTTCAAGTGAAGGTATTGCGGTTGATCCATCGAAGGTTGAAGCGGTATCGCAATGGGAGACTCCGAAATCAGTTTTTGAGATTAGAAGTTTTCTTGGTTTAGCGGGTTATTACCGTAAGTTCATTGAAGGATTTGCTAAGTTATCATTACCGTTGACACAGTTGACTAGGAAGGGTCAAGATTTTGTTTGGGATTCCAAGTGTGAATAGAGTTTTCAAGAACTTAAGAGAAGATTGACGATAACCCCTGTTTTAATTTTGCCAAATCCGGAAGAGCCGTTTGTTGTGTATTGCGATGCTTCTTTGATGGGTTTGGGAGGTGTGTTGATGCAGAATAATCAAGTTGTAGCTTATGCTTCGAGGCAACTCAAAGTGCATGAGAAGAATTATCCGACGCATGACTTAGAGTTGGCCGCCGTTGTGTTTGTGCTTAAACTTTGGAGGCATTATTTGTTTGGTTCAAGATTTGAAGTGTTTAGTGATCAAAAGAGTTTGAAGTATCTCTTTGATCAAAAGGAATTGAATGAAATGCAAAGAAGATGGTTAGAGCTTTTGAAGGATTATGATTTTGGGTTGAATTACCATCCGGGTAAAGCGAATGTGGTAGCGGATGCGTTGAGTCGGAAATCGTTACATATGTCGATGATGATGGTGAAAGAGTTGGAATTGATTGAGCAATTTCGGGATTTGAGTTTGGTGTGTGAGAGGACTTCTTATGGAGTTAAGCTTGGAATGTTGAAGCTTACGAGCGGTATTTTGGATGAGATTCGAGAAGGACAGAAATCTGATTTGAGTTTAGTGGACCGGTTAACTTTGATCAACCACAGCCAAGGTGGTGATTTTCGGATTGACGAGAATGGTATTATGAGGTGTCGGGATAGAGTTTGTGCACCGGATCTTGATGAACTGAAAAAGAGTATTCTTGAGGAAGGACATCGTAGCGGATTGAGTATTCATCCGGGTGTTACTAAGATGTATCAAGATTTGAGGAAAATATTTTGGTGGCCTCGTATGAAGAAGGATATTGCCGAATTTGTGTATTCTTGTCTGACTTGCCAGAAGTCGAAGATTGAGCATCAGAAACCGTCGGGTTTGATGCAATCGTTATTTATTCCTGAGTGGAAATGGGATAGCATTTCTATGGATTTTTTTTCTGGATTACCGAGGACGCCGGGTAATTTTGAAGCTATTTGGGTTATCGTGGATAGATTGACTAAATCTACTCACTTTATTCCTATGCGAATGGATTATCCGTTGGAGAAATTGGCAAAGCTATACATCGAGAGGATTGTCAGTTTGCACGGTATTCCGTCTAGTATTGTGTCGGATAGAGATCCGAGGTTCACTTCGAGATTTTGGGAGAGCTTGCAAAGTGCTTTGGGTACGAAGTTGCGTTTGAGTTCAGCTTATCACCCTCAGACAGATGGTCAGACCGAGAGGACTATTCAATCACTTGAGGACCTTTTGAGAGCTTGTGTATTGGAGAAGGGAGGAGCTTGGGATAACTACTTGCCTTTTATTGAATTTACTTACAACAACAGTTTTCATTCGAGTATTGGTATGGCACCGTTCGAAGCATTGTATGGTAGGCGACGTAGGACGCCACTGTCTTGGTATGAGTCCAGAGAGAGTTCGGTAGTTAGACCCGAGATAGTTCAGCAGACTACGGACAAGATTAAGATGATTTAAGAAAAGATGAGGATTTCTCAAAGTCGTTAAAAGAGTTATCATGACAAGAGGAGGAAGGCACTTGAAGTTCAAGAGGGAGATCATGTGTTTCTTCGGGTTACTCCAATGACTGGTGTTGGTAGGGCATTGAAGTCGCGTAAGTTAACACCGCGTTTCATTGGTCCTTATCAGATTTTGCAGAGGATAGGAGAAGTGGCCTATCGTGTGGCTTTACCTCCGTCGCTTGCTAATCTCCATGATGTGTTCCATGTATCTTAGTTGAGGAAATACATTGCAGATCCGTCTCATATAGTCCAAGCAGATGATGTGCAGGTGAGAGATAACCTAACTGTGGAGGCATCACCTATGCGGATAGAGGATCAGAAGTTGAATCAACTTAGAGGCAAAGAGATTTCTTTGGTGAAGGTCGCTTGGGGAGGACCAGCTAGTGGAAATGTGACTTGGGAACTGGAGAGCCAAATGAGGGAGTCTTATCCAGAATTGTTTGAACCAGGTAACATTTTCGAGGACAAAAATTCCTAAAGTGGGGGAGGATTGTAACAGCCCAAATTTCATTAATTAATTATTAATGTTAATTAATTTAATTAATTGACTTATTTTAATTATTGGATTTATTTGGTAGAGAATTTTTGAGAAGAGAAATGGGAAGGAAAGAAAATAAGGAAGTATATAAGGGAAGTGGAAGAGAAAAGAAAAGATAGTAAGATAAAGAAAATAGAAGAGAAAGAATAGAGAAAGAGGAGAAAAGAGAAGAGAAGAGGGAAACTTGGAGAAATCATCAAGAATCAACTTCAAGCTTCAATCCAATCAAGGTAAGGGTGAGAAACATTATTATTTGATCAATGTGTGTAGTTATGTATGTGTGGGTTGGGGTTTGTTGTGAGTTTCCACCATTTTCCAAGTTAGGGCAAAACGGATTTAATCGGTAGAATCGTGGTTTAATCGGTTAGAAACTGAAATAATTGGTATAGATGAGTTGGGTGTGGTTGGACCAAGGTTATTGAGATTGGTTTATCATGAATCAGTCGGTTTTGGAGAGTGGAAGTTTTGGGGCAGATTGGGGTTTCTGGTTTCGCAGGTTCGCTGGCTCTCGCCAGGCGAGTGGAGGCGAAGCTTCGCCGGGCGAAGCCCAGCGAATGGCTGGCGAATAATTCCACAAAAACTCCCAGTGGTCTTCGCTGGCAAGTTCGCCAGGCGAATGTGAGTGGCGAAGGTTCTCCAGGCGAGTACATTAGGGAAGGGTAGCGAAGCAAGTCAGTAGCTACTGACTTTGTTCGCTGGCGAGTTCGCCAGGCGAAGGTCCAACGAGCATTCGCCAATGGCTTCGCCAGGCGAAGGGTGGCGAGCAGGACAACATAGTTTTTCTTTTCTGTTTTATCCATCCAATGATTGATTGCTTAGTTCAATTATGTTAATCCTATGTGATATGAATAAGCCTGTATACTATTGTGGTGAGCTGTGGGTAGCCTTCGGGCGTGAATCCTAGATTGTGATATGTGTATTGTTTGAACTGCTTAAGAATACATGAGAACATATTAGCGAATATGCGTGTATTGTCTAATAAGCATGAGAGTGTATATTGTTTGTATGCTAATGTATGTAATGCATGGGAACATATCATGGATATGTGTGCATTGTTTTGATGAATATGATGATGGTATTGAATGCATAATGTTGTATGCAATTGTGTGTTAAGTATGCATGAGAACATTGTGGATATGTGTGCATGACTTGTGAAGTACGTTAATGGTATTAAATGTGAATGCCTTGATTTGTTGAGAATATTTTGTGTGTGCAATCATGTTGTAATTCTTGAAGGGATGAATTATTGAATGCATGGGATTGAGATGCGGGAACGGTCTTAAGTGCATTTTTGTTGGTTGATTGCATATGCATCATTTAGTCAAGAGGCAATGATTGCTAGTTTCGTGGAGACTAGTGGCTTGTCCCAAACATAGAAGGGTGGGTTTGAAAGCCTAGGGGACGGGCTTTGTTGTTATCGGTCTAGAAGGGTGGACCTGGTTTAAGTGTAAAAACCGAAAAATGATAACAAGTGTTGGTACCATATTGCATTGAGTTGCATTGAGTTATTTTGGAGTCACATAGCATAAATGTCATTGATATATGAAATATGCTTGTGAGTGAATGTATATTGGATAATTGTGAATTGTGCATGATGAGATATGCTAGATGAATATCCATATTTGTTCATATGTATAATGAGAGGTATATGACTACGAAAATGAATTATGGTGAGAAATGTGGATTATATGTAATGGTTACTTGTGTGTGTGTGTGTGTGTGTGTGTCTATATATATATATATATATATATATATATATATATATATATACATATATATATATATATATATATATATATATATATATATATATATATATATATATATATATATATATATATATATATATATATATATATATATATATATATATATATATATATATATATATATATATATATATATATATATATATATATATATATATATATATATATATATATATATATATATATATATATATATATATATATATATATATATATATATATATATATATATATATATATATATATATATATATATATATATATATATATATATATATATATATATATATATATATATATATATATATATATATATATATATATATATATATATATATATATATATATATATATATATATATATATATATATATATATATATATATATATATATATATATATATATATATATATATATATATATATATATATATATATATATATATATATATATATATATATATATATATATATATATATATATATATATATATATATATATATATATATATATATATATATATATATATATATAACCTTATGCATTGATTATTATGGTAATATTTCCCACCCTTCTGCTGTTTTATAATGCTCTATGAGGCATTGCAGATTAGGTTGCAGGAGGTTTCTTTTGTGAAATCTAGCTTCATTCTTTTGAGTCGGACTGCTCTGTTTATGTAACACCGGGTAGTTAGGCTTGTATAGCATTCTTTTGTGATACACTTGTGATGTATCAGTTGATGATGTTTTGTAACATGAATGATTGATGAACCAAACTAGATAACATGTATTTTTGGGATCAAATGTTTTGAGGCAATTTAAATGTTTTAATCTTCCGCTTTAATTTTAAATAATGAGACGTGAGTTTAAGGACTAAGTTCCTCTACCTTGAAAATTATTCCTCTGTTGCATATTTTTATAGAGCAGGTGTTGAGTGTTTTATTGGTGATAATGTGACATACTTCTTTTATACCGTATTTTAATTCATACTCTGATAAATTTTATATGTGCCTATATATATTATTGTTCCATTTGGGGGTATAGAAGGGGGTGTTACAATGTCAGATTTTTCTCAGCATGGTGATTGTCTGGCGGCGATGCTAGATGTTCCTCAGATTGTGTTGTCTGGCGGTGATGTCAGATGTTTATCACATTTTGTTTGCCTGGCGGCGATGTTGGGTGGTTATCGACAGTATGTTTATCTGGAAGCGATGTCAGATGTTTGTCAACACGGTGGTTGTCTGGCGGCGATGTCAGAGGCTTATCGGATGCGTAGGGTTCTGGCGGCGAGGTCAGATGTTATTCCCTGCAGTGTTTTGGAAGTGATGTCAGATAGTTTATCTTCTGCAGAGTTCTGGCGGCAACGTCAGATTGTGGTATTCCCTGCAGATTCTTGGCGGTGACACCATATTTCTCTTACCAACATAGTGTTTTTCTGGCGGTGATGCCAGAGGTTTATCGACTTTATGGTTGTCTGACGACGATGTCAGATATGTATCAGATTCATGTTATCTGACGGCGATGCCAAATGTTCAGCATTGTTGTGGTTGTCTGGCGGCGATGTCAGAGGGTTACTTGCATTGTGTTTGTCTGGCAGCGATGTCAGATGTTCATCAACATTTTGTTTATCCGACAATGATGTCGGATGTTTATCAGTTGTTTCCTAACTGCGTGGAGTTCTGGCGGCGAGGTCAGACGTGTTATCCCCTGCAGTTTGTCTTGCAGCGATGTATGATGGTTATCAGATTTGAGTTGGTCTGACGGCGATGTCAGATGGTTATCAGATTTGTGGTTGTCTGACGGCGATGTCAGATGGTATCAACACCACAGATTCCAAGCGGCGATGTCAGGTGGGCGTAGATTTTTAGCGGCGATGTCAGAGGTTTTATTGATTGGATATTGATTTTTTTGGCAGCGATGCCAGATGTTTCTTAATTGCATGGATATCTGACGGCGAGGTCAGGGTGCTTCATTCCTTGCAGGTTTCTATCGGCGATGTCAGATGTGGGTAGACTTCTGGTGGTGATGTCAGATGGGTGTCGATTTTCTGGCGGCGACGTCAGATGTTCACCGATGTTGGGGTTACTTGGCGGCAATGTCAGGAACTGTATCTACTCTATAGCAGCTTGGCGGCGATGCCAAGTGATGTTTACCAACTAGTTGCAGAGTTCTGGCGGAAATGTTAGATCTTAATCAATCTTCTAGTTGCCTGACGACGATGTCGGGTATTTTCTCAATATTGGGTTTGTTTGGCGGCGATGTCAAACATTTTTAAACCTAAGTTTTATCTGGCGGCGAGGTCAGATATTCTTCAACAGGGTGTGGTTCTGGCGGCAATGTCAGATGTCTGTCAACATGATGTTTGCCTGGCGGCAATGTCAGGTGGTTTTCTACTTGGTGGTTATCTGGCGGCGATGGTAGATCTTCATCTACTTTGTGGTTCTCTGGCGGTGATGTCAGGTTCTTTTCTACTTGGTGGTTGTCTGGCGGCAATGCCAGACGTTTATCTACTTTGTGGTTCTCTGGCGGCGATGTCAGATCCTTATCAGCTAGTGTTGTTGTCTGGCGGAGATGTCAGGCATTTACCTACTGTGAGGGTTATCTGGCGGCAATGTCAGATGTTTATCGACTACGTGGTTACCTGGCGGCGATGTCAGGTATTTTATCTACTTTGTCGAAGATTGGCGGCGATGCCAAGTGATGTTAGCTACCTTGTGGTTGTCTGGCGGCAATGTCAGATGTTACCTACTTTATGGTTATCCGGCGGCAATGTCAGATGATTATTAGACCGGGTGGTGGTCTGGCGGTAATGTCAGACATTTATCATGTTTGCGGATGCCTAATGGCGATGTCAGAATTTGTTATCCCCTACAGAAGCATGGTAGTGATGCCAAGTGATGTATATCAATCTTTTGGTTATCTGACGGCGATGTTAGATGTTTGTCGACTTTGTGTTGGTCTGGTGGCGATGTCAGAAAATTTTATCCCCCGTAGATGCCTGGCGACAATGTTAGAGGCTTTATTGATTGGATATTGATAACTGGCAGCGATGCCAGAGGTTTACCTACTTAAGGTTGACACTTGACGGCGAGGTCAGGTGCCTGGCTGCGAGGTCACTGGTATCTTCTTTCAGAAGTGATGTTTTACTTGACGGTGAGGTCAATTGTCTTTCTATATTGATGCAGAGGCCTGACAACAAAGTCAGAGGGTTATTATCAGCTGTATGATAGCAGATGGTTTCCTGGCTCAGTGTAGATACCTGACGGTGATGTCAGGTGATCTCCCCGACTTAGTGCCGTTGTCTGGTTGTGATGTCAGGTGTTTCTTCCGTCGGTGTGTCGATGTTGCAACCATTATTCAGATATCTTCGGAGATTGTTATTCCTTTCAAGAATTCGTAGTTTACCTCTACAGTTGGCAAATTTCCGAGTTCGTTGGTATTCAACCGTCTTTTACCTCGATTGTTTGAAAGTCGTTCGCTTTTCACTAGGGGTGTTCAAATAAATCGGTTATTTAAATAATCCTTATCCATATCCAAATCCGGTTATTAAAAACTGGTTAATCATTAGTATGGTTTTAACCAAATCAACATTTTGGATATATTTTTAATATGGTTTTAACCAAATCCATAATTTAGACATCCATATCCAAAATAAAAACCAAATTAGTCAATTTTTTTAATTAAAAAAAACTTTGAAAATTTTTTTCAAAAAAAAGATATTTTTATTTTGAAAAAAAAATTAATTTTTTTGAAAAAAATTATTGTTTTTAATTTTTTTCAGTAAATAAAAATTTTATGAATTTTAAAATAACTATTGTTTAAAATTCATAACCAAAAATTATGATTTTGAATATTATGATTTTAAAATTTATAATTTTTAAATTCATAATATTGTTAAAATAACAATAGTAATTGAAATTCTAATTTACTCTGTCCTTCTTTATTTAAATTAGTCCTCCAGTTCACACAAACTAAATGACTACAAAAAGAAAAAAAATATCATATCTACAATCAAAATAGACTTGCCGTTTAATTCAATCAATGCAAATTTAGATCATATTCTTTTTATTTTATTTTTTAGTTTTTAACCATCTCAAATAAGACTTTTAATTTAATCCAATAACTGTTCAAACGACAACAATTATGAATTTTAATTTAGATCATATTCTTTTTATGATTTTGAATATTTAGAGACCAAAAATTATGAATTTAAAAAAAAAACAATAGTTATTTTAACAATATTATGATTTTGAAATAATCTATTTTAAAATAAAATTAAATCAAAATTAATTATAAAATTGGTTATGGATATAACCGGTTAATAACCGGTTTATAACCATTTTAAAAGATAAAAACCGGTTATGAGAATTGGTTTTAATAACCGGTTGTAATATATGGATTATTTATGGTTACGGATTGGTTTTGGATATTAACCATCCATGACCACCCCTACTTTTCACCCAGTCAGGTTCAAGCCGTTTGAATAGAGGCAGCTGTTGCACCCCAAAATTTTCCCAACCTTTTTCTAACTTGGTTTATCTTTCATTGCATTCATATAACATTAGCATTTGCATACCATTGTCCATGTACAAGGGATTGAGAGAGGTGTGCCTAGAAAGAGGAGATTACCAAAATTTCCAAAGCCAATCAAGAGGGCTATTTCAAGTTACCAAGTGCTTATCATCATTAGAAGAAAGTCAAAGTTCTTTGAAAGAGAAGATGAATGAATGGGGTTCACCTTCTATCTTAGAGGCCATGGAAAAATCATCAGAGGATATTGATTCCATGATTATGTATGGGGAGCATTATATAAGCTCATTGGATGTATTGAGAGTCATTGAGGAGCTTGTGCAAGTCATTATATCAAGTGTAAGAAGCCCCAGTCAAAGGTGGTATAGTTAGGGTTTTCATCTGGTCAACCCTAAGTCAACTGTGAAACTGAAGGAGATTAAGACTCAAATCCAAGTGTTTTTGATCATAGAATGTTGTGTTGAGGCCTCTAAGAAGTTATTCCAAGATCAAACCAAGAAGAATCAAGAGTGTGAGAAGTTACTGAGCTAGGGTTTCTAAGCTTGTCAATGTAAAATCCCCTATTTAGTGTCTAACTTCAAGACCACATATCTCAAGATACAAGTCTCATCTCATCTTGAACCTAACATAAAACTTGTAGAGCATGTTCTTAGCTTTCTTTTGAGTACTAGAACTCATCCATTGGATTTCTAGAACTCAAGTTATGAAGCTGACAAGTTACAGGTCATCAGATGAATGTGATTTTGGTCAACAGAAGTCAACCAACTTTCAAGATGTTTTTTCCCTAGAAGGATGTTTCTCCTCACTTTGACCCAAACATAAACGTTTTTCCTTATGATCTTAGCTTTCCAAAAAGTACTAGAAGTCTTTCATCTGATTTATAGAGCTCAAGATATGAAGCTTACAAGGCAGGGGTATTTTGGGAAACTTTGATTATAGGTCATTTTGGTTATAGGTCAATTTCATAACTTTGCACATCTCAAATGGAACTTTTTACAACATGAAACTTGCTTCAAATAGCATCCTTTTCATCATCAAACATCAACCTATCATGGGTTTGGCTTGAGTTGGAAGAATTGTGAAAGAATTTCCATGAAAGAACACTTGAAAGCCATAGTTCGGATCAAATTCATTTTAAACCATATAATGGCATGTTTATGCATTTTTTGATTCACTTGAATGTGCTAAACATGATGCCAAAATCAGAAATCAAGTTTGAGGCCATTTTCACGTGTAAATTCCATGTTACTTCACCATGATGGTACACATTCAAAATTCACCATTAAGATCAAAACAAGGAGCCAATCTTGTCCATTGGATTTCCTTACATCACAAGCAATGAGTTTGAATCAGTTTCAGAGCCTTTAGAGTTCTGTTTTCACATGTATTTTGCAAGCTTCAAATTCTTTTTTTGGATTTTCAATTGGACTCAACCAGGCTTTGATTGGGCCTCAATTCCATCTGGATCCAAAGTATATAAACTCAGAATCATTCACAAACTCTCAGAAGCGATTTTGGAGCGAAATTGATCAAGAAATCAATTGCAACAACTCAAGAGCAAGTTGAAATCGAGTTCTTCGGAGAAGATGACCAGAGCCACCGTGCTCCGGCCATCTGTATTTTCCCTCCACCGGTGAGTGTTTGAATCTCATATCCATGTGTGCTTGCCAGATCACATGAGACTTGTTGACCAAGTGCAATCTAACGGCCACAATTCGTTTTCATGAGCGTTGAAACCTTGACCAGCCAGCTAGGATCCAATACGCACCATTTCATTAATTTTTTGAATTAGACTTGGGCCTGATGACTATCCACACCTCTCTCTACATGAAGCCCATAGTTTGCAACGTGATGGCTGTCGCTACTGCGAAAAAAGGTGCCGACAAAGACAGAAGAGTCACCACTGCTATTTTTATTGTATTTTACATTATAGCCTATCCTTGTGTCGTGTTTACCTTGATACATTAAATAGTTTGATTCTTAATTGAGCTTTGTGCAATGTTTGAGCCTCTAATTGTTGTGTATTCATGTCATATACATAATAAGGTGTTTGTATGTCCAATTTCGGGCTCTAATTATGTTCCTAAATTGTTTAAGTTTGGCTTTCTTTTAGGCATTTTAATTAGGGTTTTCATGATACATGTTTTGCTTTATCTTGTACATAAACTTGCATTTTCTTTTATGGATCTTGTGATTGGTTTTGTGCACTCTCCTTTCATCTCCATTTCTGTCCAAGGAACTTGGAGCACCATTTAAAGTTGATTAATCCCTCCTTAGGAGGTATTTGAAGCTTGACTTGAATGGTGAAGCATGAGGACACTTTTTGTGCATTTTTGGCACAAGTCATAATGAGACTTTGGTTGAAAGACATTAGGGATACCATGCATGTTTTCTCTTCTTCTCCCACTTCTCTTTTGGTTTATGATTCATTCCAGGTTCAAGTTGTAGACTTTAGGGTTTGTTTTGCATTTTACTTGCATTTAAAGGTTGAGATGTGCTTGTGGAGGTTTCCACCCCACACAATTTCCTCCCTTTGCTTGTGTGTTATTTTCTCTTTGTTTTGCACTTTACTTGCATTTAAAGGTTGAGATGAGCTTGTGGAGGTTTTCACCCCACACTATTTCCTCCCTTTGCTTGTGTGTTACATTGCATATGCATTCATTCATATTCATATTTCCTTTACGTAATGCTTTGTTCCTCTTCTTCTGTTCTTAACATGTTTCCTTAGGAATTGTCACTTCCTTGATTAAGGATAATGATGATAGACATTAGGTTGAATACTTTGCATGATAACAAATAGGATAGAATTCCCTTCTTAATCCTAACCTTAGGACCATGATGCATGACAACTACTAGGTTTTGAACTAGTTTCCCTTTAGTTTGTCCTCTTTCTTTCTCATCTCAAAACGACTTCAAAATACTTAATAAAGGCTAATGAATATTGTGCGTTACGAGCCTTAAGTACTTGGGAAATAGTGATTGGGGGGTTACCTCTCAATTGCTTAGAGTGTTTAGTGTACGTCCTTAGGACGATATGCGACGCATTCGCTCCTAAGTCATAACTCTAGTGCAATATGTATTACAAACAATTCAAAAACACTTCTCCTTAAAAGACACAAAAACAAATGATCAAACTTCATTTTTTCCTTTGGGACCCTTAACAATGGAAAACATTTTCATAAACAAGAGTTTCGTTAACTCTTAGTTCTACTACAAACATGTAACACCTAAGTCTCCAAAGGTCGAGTTGCATACACCTAACTGCTGGAACTGTTTGTTAACCCTACTCGGGTAAAAACAGTTGAACCAACCGGTGTTCCTATTTTCCCGAACTACGTTTGCTCTGATTTCTCTTATCGTGCGAGAGTACGTAGGCACAAGACGCGATGTCATGGCGAGCAACCTTTCCCCCCTTTCATCCATAGTTAGTCGAACTTTGTTGACTCTGACTTTCCCATTGCACGAGGGAATACATAGGCCCAGAGCGGCGATGCTCTGTCGAGTCACTTTTCTTTTCTTTTGTCCCTGAGACCTTTAGGTATATAGATTAACACACCCCTTTAGATAGACAATAATGCATGGATCCCGTCGAGTACGATGGACGTGAGGGGTGCTCATACCTTCCCCTTGCGTAACCGACTCCCGAACCCGAGATTTGGTTGCAATGATCGATCTTATCCCGTTTCGTCATGTTTTCTCTGCTTATTTCCTTTCCCTCGTTGGGATAAATAACGAACGGTGGCGACTCTTCTGTCATTTCCGACACCTTTTTTCGCAGTAGCGATAACTGGCGACTCTGCTGGGGACTCCAACGGTTCCCGATGCGAGTTAATCCTAGTGCTTGTTTGTTTACTTTTGGGGTGTATGTACATACGTGTTGTACTTTATTTTTACTTTCCCGCATTTATTTTCAGCATTATGTCATTATTGCTGTGCTGCGGGGAGGGAGGTTATGTTGAGTGATAAGCCAGACCCAGACTTGAGTACAGACCTAGCATTAGTAGTGGAGACTAGTGAGGGGCCAGTTTTCTTAGCAGACACAGTTCCCCATGAAATCCGCACTTAGACGAGATTCTCTTTGATGATTTCCCTTCCGATTCTTAGGATCAGTCGGGACTTTGGATTTGAGAGTTGTCGACTCTGGGGACCGATCATTTGTGATTCAGCTAAGTGAGGCCTCTTTAGGAGATGATAATGCCAAACCAGAAATGGTGAACGTGTCATCATTTCTTGAAAGTCTGTGACGCTGATGAACGCATAGGATATTGAACCTTATTAGTGGATAGGTACATACCTGTGAGAGGGATTGGGTTATGCAGGAAACCTTGACATTCAGATTACCCGGTTTTCTTTGCAGTGTGAATCTGTGTTCCCGATATCAGAGGTTCCTATTATCGGAGTTATGCTGGTATTCTTGCCAAAGCGAAGCGCCGGTTCTTCTCAGTCTACAACGCATCAATCTTGATCCCTTGTTGTATTTACATTTGCATAATCATCCTGCATTGAACATTGCATGTCTATGGGTTTGAAAGGTTCTCGTCTTTCCCTTGATCCTGGTATGATTTGCTGTTAAGAGGGAAGTAGACAGAAAGATGATTGTTGTATACAAGTTTCCGATACTTGAGTTAGGGCCTTTATTTGGTCTGATTTCCATGGCTGAGCCTTGCGTCTTTGAAACCTTCAGGAAGGATCTTACCTGATATTTGAGAGGATTGTCATGGTGTACATCTCTGTTGCTCCTGTTTATCGAAATTGGGATCAGAGGGGAAGATCTCCCTGTAAACACATAGACATGTTTGCATTTTGCATCTTGCATTCTCATTTGCATCGCAGGTTGTTCTCGATGGCCTCGTGTTCTTATCTCTGTTTGGTGTTCTTCAGCAACAGGATTGAGCAGTTCAGTTTCCACAAATATCCAACTCGAGGGAATCAGGAAACAGTAATGCAACGAGTTCAAGCAGAGTTGAGGGAAGTCCAAGGCCAGATGGGACAGTTTATGGTGGAAATGCAAGCGTTGTGTCTGGACCAGAAAGCGATAAGGGAAGAAGTTCATCAGCTGAAGACCCAGATGGGCCTGGTCACAGAGGTGATAAGAAATGTGCTAAGGAAGGAGGGCGATCAGGTGCCTAAAGCTGAAGTAGAGATGCTTGTTCCACTTTTGTCCGTAGAACCTCTCCCAAGGCGTGATGTGCTCCAAAGATCTGTTGAACAACCTGGGGTTCCAAATGTTCCACGTCAGCAGATACCTCCTACTTCCCGAGACAATCTTAAGACTAGGAGGTATGGTCAAAGGACGAAACAACTTGACAGGATCATTGACCAGCTCCCTATGACGTATGCTCAGCTCTTGCAACTCTTGCTTCAACTTCGGTTGGTCAAACTTCGGACTATGTCTCCGTTGACTGGGGAGCTACCACCAGGATATGATACCAAGGCTCACTATGATTTCCATTCTGGGGCGCCAGGACATAACATTGAGACCTGCAAAGCTTTTAAGCATAAAGTGCAGTATTTACTTGATTCAAGGGCAATTGAGTTTGCGTCGGGCGACGTAAGTGTACCATGTGGTCTTGGTCCACTCAGTGCAAAAGAGGTGGGTGTTCCTCTTATTTCTCCTGAAGTTGTATCAGGTCAAGAGCGTGTCGTGCAATTTATGACTGCAAAATCTCCGCGTCCACAGCTACTGCCGATTCCCGGGCTAAATCTAAGAATGAAAGCACCTGAGCATAAAGAATGCCCTAACCAGCAACAACAACCTTCTGCTTCTCGGCTCCGGCACAATCAGCGCCCGAATCAGAATGGGCCTCGCAACAATTTGGAAAGGAGGAATGATCCTCTTCATCCAGTTCCTCTACCATACAATGAGCTTCTGCCACATTTGATTCAGAACTCATTGGTGGAGCCTAAGACTCTCAAGTCGGTGCCAGAGCCATACCCTCCTGGGTACAATCCCCATGCTCAGTGTGGATATCATGGAGGATCCAGGGGGCACTCAACTGATGATTGTTAGGCCTTTCAAGCCAGGGTGCAACAGTTGATCAACAAGAGGTACATTTCCTTTCCGAGAGGGAGATTGAGGATGCATGTCGACCTTTCATCCGATTGAGTTTGAAGATGGCTGGCTCAGCAGAAAGTCAAAGATCTGAAAGCCTGGTTCCCCGAAGCTGGCAATCTTTGTTTTTATCACGTCATTTTCTTTGCATCTGTAGTTTCATTCCTGTTTAAATGCAAATCTCACTTGTAAAACTTTATTGTTTTCAATTGATAATGATAATGAAATGAATATGCATGTTTTTGATTAAATCCGTTCGTGTTCACTCTATACTTTCATTTATGTCAAATGCTTGTTTTAGCGGAATCCGAGGGAGGATGACGAAATCGAAAGACGCAAAGTTGCCGAATGTATGCTTTTGAATAAAACCTATTGATGATATACAGGTATTGTTTCAAATTCCTAAACACCGGAGATATAAGGAAGATAATCCCTTGTCAACCCCTTTGAGCCTAGTAGTAGGAGTTTCTTTCTGAAAACGGAAAAACCCTCAATCTTGACTCAGGGCAGGGTAGGTTTCAACTAATTTGACCGTGCGTTTAAATTGAAAAAGGAGTGTTCCCGTTCAAGGAGAAATCACACCTGTACAGGTCGTGCCTAAAAAACCCACAATAGGTATCCATCACCGACCAAGGAGTGAAACAGTCGCAATCCCTTTAACAAGTCAGACAAGCCGATGTCGCACGAGCTGTTCGAAAAAAGAAAAGAATCAAAGAAAGAAGCCCGCTAAGTCGAATCTTGAAAACAAGCGACTTAGGCAAAAATTAGGGCATCCCGCTGGACTTTGAAATCAAAAGAAGCTCAAAAGAGCCAGTCCAGGCAAAAGTTAGGGAAAACGAAAAAGCGAAAAGCGAAAAGAATTATAAAAGAAAAATCCTCGAAAGAACAAGTCGTGTGACTCCAGGCACCAAAAGACGAAAAGCGAGTGACTGTCACTCCAAAAACTTGTGGTTTCCCGAACCATCGCTCCTGTCATTTAACCTTTGAAGGGTGAGCGCTAGTGTCGAATTAGCTGAATATAGGATTGGAGAGCATCAAGGAGAATGGGTGGGTTAAGATAGAGTTTGAGCCTTTATCCTTTCTTTCTTAACCATGAACCTGACCATGTCACCACCTTCAAAAGTCCTAATCGAAGCATGATTGTTTCAAAAGCAAACTTCGGTAAAGATCGCGTTGAAACTGACTCCTAAAGGGATTCCTCTTACAACGTTGTATTAGTGTTGACATTTTGATAAATGATTTCATCTATTATATGTCACAAATTTTTCTAGTGAACAAACTTGGATTTCAAAACTGTCATATGCATTGCATTAATATATCATTTGTGCAGAACAATTTGTTTTACTTGTGAGTAAGCGCTTGACAGCAGAAAAGTTTCCACAATGGAAAGTTGGATCAGGATAGAATGCAGAACGCCCACTCCATTGAACCGGGGCAAGCTTTATCACATGATCATATTGTGGGAGTCAGCAATCCAAAAGACATATAACCTGAGGCAATCAGGTCGAGATTTGATAAATCTCTTGCAGTCAGGGGCAAAGTTATCGCAAGGTTGGGGAAGGCCACCCCAAGAGCACATAAGCTATTCCAGAAGGCAGTTAATATGAAGCACCTCTTCGAGATTCAAAATGCTGAGGAAATTCATATCAACCCTCAGGGTACAGAAAGCTCAGGTTTCCTTTCGAGGAAGATGTTGCAGAGATCCCACGGGCTGGGGAAAAAGGGGAAACAAAGCAACTGTTCCTCTCCCTATCTTCAGAATCTATCAGAGTTAGTCAACCAGGGACGAATCCTTTCATGGTATGGATTCTGGGGCAAGCCGTCTCGAGGTCGTTTCATGGAAAGCGTTCCTTTTCGTCCTAGAGATTCAAGTGGGGCAAATTGAACTACACTAGGGTAGTTACTCAAGCAAAGTTGTTCTCCCCAACCAGAGTCCATCATCAGCAATTGGAGTTTGCATATCTATCCCTAGTGAAGTTGTATGCATGGTTAGAGGAGTAGTCCAATGTGTATCCTTATCCTCGGCAGTTGGTCGACACACATTTAATCCCCAAAGATTGCAGATATGTGTTTCTTCCTCCAGCATGTGAAGGTCGGACTTCCTTCCACCAGGCAGGGTTGGAATCTTTCCCAGCATTTGGTCAATACATTTAGCTCTGGAAAATTGTATGTGTGCATTCATTCCTCGGCGATACAAGATTGGCTTATTCAGCAGAGTAAGTAACCACCACAGAGTTTGAGCAGATGATTTTGCATCCCCTCGGTGGTCAAGTTGCCATTGATGAGTCCATTCCTCATCTCCCCAAGCAGAGGTTGATGTTGACTTCTTCATTGCATTATCCCCAGTGGAGTCAGAGGAGAAACGTATCTTCCCCAGCTGAGTACTCCCGGTATTAGAGTTAGGTCTTCGCAGTTTGCGTCGTTTCTCCAGCAGAGGTGCCTGTTCCCAAGAATGTTATATTCTGGCAGGCTATTCAGGGATGATGTCCCTAGTGGAGCGTGGTTAATCTCGGAAGGTGGATTGTTATTCCCCGCAGAGTTGTTGATTCCCCAGCAGGCGGACGAGTTCCCGTGTGTGGTTCTTTTTCCCCGGTAGGGTCGCCTATTCTCCAGAAGGTTTGTATTCTGGAAGACCATTCATGGCATTTTCCTCATCAGGATTTGATATAATCCCCAGCAGAGTAGAACTACTGTGTGGCAGATTGTTCTATCTCCACAGCAGGTTCGTTTGCTATTCAGGAGATTTTGTTCAGGAAGCTACTCGAGGTTGTCTTCCCCAGCTTAAGTCCAGTTTACTGGCATGTGCTAACTATCCCTAGCAGGGTCATTTTCTTTGCCCAGCAGGGTGGTCTCCGTATCTTCAGCATTTATTTTGCTGATTCGGTTCCGTTGCATCCGCATGCGTGCATAGCATCCTCAAAAATGCGTAGCATTTCCATTTCGTATGGAGCATTACGCCATATTCAAACATGTGCATGTGAAATATAATCCAGGTGGTTATATTTTGTTTCAGGTAATCTCCGGAAGGTTGACGTGTTCGGCAAAAGATCCGGGATAGCAATGTCCAGGTTTTCCTGTGCTTCCCAGTGAGGTATAGACAGAGTTACTTGGTTAAGTTTTTCTTTGTTCCCCGTCAGGGTTACTTGTTCAAGTTCTCTCTTTTCCCCAGTGGAGTTCCTTTGGAATTTATCATCAGAAGTTTATCGACTCCGTGTTGATCTGACGGCGAGGTCAGAGGCTCGCTTTTATTTAGCGGGTGCCTGACGGTGATGTCAGATGTTTATCAGCTTCAGGATGACCTGGCCTTCGGGTTCGAGGATTTGTCCTATTCAACAATTGTCTACTTGTTTGTAGAGGTTTATCAGATGATATTCTTCACTGTTGTGTTTGTCTGGCGGTGATGCCAGGTGACTTTATCAGCTTTGTGTCGGTCTGGAGGCGATGTCAGATGTTCATCAGCTCTCTGGTTGTCTGGAAGCGATGCCAAATGTTTGTTAGCTTCTCGGTGATCCAACTTTGAGTTTGTTGTTTATTGGTTGCAATAGACGTTTGACGGTGATGTTAGATGTTTCTCAATTGCACGGATGCCTGGTGGCAAGGCCAGATTCTTCATCCTCTACAAGTTACTGAAGGCGATGTCAGAGGTGTATCAATTCTGTAGATTCCTGACGGCGATGTCATAAGTTTTCACCTTCGGGTTTGTGGTTCGATTTTATTTAGCGGGTGCTTGGCGGTGATGTCAGACAATTTATCAGTTTCAGTGGATGCCTGGCGGCGATGTCAGATGTTTATCGACTTTACGGATTCCTGGAGGCGATGTCAGATGGTTATCAATTCTGTGAATGCTTGACGGTGATGTTAGGTGATTATCAGTTTCTTACCTATCTGATTTTTGGGTTCGTTACTCGCTTTTATTTAGCGAAGGCCTGGCGGTGATGTCAGAGGTCCTTATCTTCAGATCCGAGGCTTGTTATACCCCTTGCAGATTCCTGGCGGCGATGTCATATTTTTCTCAGCATGGTGATTGTCTGGCGGCGATGCTAGATGTTCCTCAGATTGTGTTGTCTGGCGGTGATGTCAGATGTTTATCACATTTTGTTTGCCTGGCGGCGATGTTGGGTGGTTATCGACAGTATGTTTATCTGGCAGCAATGTTAGATGTTTGTCAACACGGTGGTTGTCTGGCGGCGATGTCAGAGGCTTATCGGATGCGTAATGTTCTGGCGGCGAGGTCAGATGTTATTCCCTGTAGTGTTCTGGCGGTGATGTCAGATAGTTTATCTTCTGCAGTGTTCTGGCGGCAACGTCAGATTGTGGTATTCTTTGCATATTCCTGGTGGTGACACCATATTTCTCTCACCAATATAGTGTTTGTCTGGCAGTGATACTAGAGGTTTATCGACTTTATGGTTGTCTGATGACGATGTCAGATATGTATCAGATTCATGTTATCTGACGGCGATGCCAAATGTTCAGCATTGTTGTGGTTTTCTGGTGGCAATGTAAGAGGGTTACTTGCATTGTGTTTGTCTAGCAGCGATGTCAGATGTTCATCAACATTTTGTTTATCCGACGACGATGTCGGATGTTTATCAGTTGTTTCCTAACTGCGTGGAGTTCTGGCAGCGAGGTCAGACGTGTTATCCCCTGCAGTTTGTCTTGCGGCGATGTCTGATGGTTATCAGATTTCAATTGGTCTGACGGCGATGTCAGATGGTTATCAGATTTGTTGTTGTCTGACGGCGATGTCAGATGGTATCAACACCGTAGATTCCTGGCGGCGATGTCAGGTGGGCGTAGATTTCTGGCGGCGATGTCAGAGGTTTTATTGATTGGATATTGATTTTTTTGGCAGTGATTCCAGATGTTTCTTAATTGGATGGATATTTGACGGTGAGGTCAGGGTGCTTCGTTCCTTGCAGGTTTCTGGCGGCGATGTTAGATGTGGGTAGACTTCTGGCGGTGATGTCAGATGGGTATGGATTTTCTGGCGGCGACGTCAGATGTTCACTGATGTTGTGGTTACTTGGCGGCGATGTCAGGAACTGTATCTACTCTATAGCAGCTTGGCGACGATGCCAAGTGATGTTTACCAACTGGTTGCAGAGTTCTGGAGGCAATGTCAGATCTTAATCAATTTCCTAGTTGCCTGGCGGCGATGTCGGGTATTTTCTCAATATTGGGTTTGTTTGGCGGCGATGTCAAACATTTTTCAACCTAAGGTTTATCTGGCGGCGAGGTCAGATATTCTTCAACAGGGTGTTGTTCTGGAGATGATGTCAGATGTCTGTCAACATGATATTTGCCTGGCGGCGATGTCAGGTGGTTTTCTACTTGGTGGTTATCTAGAAGCGATGGCAGATCTTCATCTACTTTGTGGTTCTCTGGCGGCGATGTCAGGTGCTTTTCTACTTGGTGGTTGTCTGGCGGCAATGTCAGACATTTATCTACTTTGTGGTTCTCTGGCGGCGATGTCAGATCCTTATCAGGTAGTGTTGTTGTCTGGCGGAGATGTCAGGAATTTACCTACTGTGAGGGTTATCTGGCGGCGATGTCAGATGTTTATCGACTACGTGGTTACGTGGCGGCGATGTCAGGTATTTTATCTACTTTGTTGAAGATTGGCAGCAATGCCAAGTGATGTTAACTACCTTGTGGTTGTCTGGCGGCGATGTCAGATGTTACCTACTTTATGGTTATCTTGCAGCGATGTCAGATGATTATTAGACCGGGTGGTGGTCTGGCGGTGATGTCAGACATTTATCATGTTTGCGGATGCCTGGTGGCGATGTCAGAATTTGTTATCCCCTACAGAAGCTTGGCGGCAATGCCAAGTGATGTATATCAATCTTTTGGTTATTTGACGGCGATGATAGATGTTTGTCGACTTTGTGTTGGTCTGGTGGCGATGTCAGAAAATTTTATCCCCCGTAGATGCTCTGCGGCGATGTTAGAGGCTTTATTGATTGGATATTAATAACTGGCAGTGATGCCAGAGGTTTACCTACTTAAGGTTGACACTTGACGGCGAGGTCAGGTGCCTGGCTGCGAGATCACTGGTATCTTCTTTTAGAAGTGATGTTTTACTTGACGGTGAGGTCAATTGTCTTTCTATATTGATGCAGAGGGCTGGCAGCAAAGTCAGAGGGTTATTATCAGCTGTATGATAGCAGATGGTTTCCTGGCTCAGTGTAGATACCTGACGGCGATGTCAGGTGATCTCCCCGACTTAGTGTCGTTGTCTGGCGGTGATGTCAGGTGTTTCTTCCGTCGGCGTGTCGACGTTGCAACCATTATTCAGATATGTTCGGAGATTGTTATTCCTTTCCAGAATTCGCAGTTTACCTCTGCAGTTGGCAAATTTCCGAGTTTGTTGGTATTCAACCGTCTTTTACCTCGATGGTTTGAAAGTCGTTCTCTTTTCACCCAGTCAGGTTCAAGCCGTTTGAATAGGGGCAGCTGTTGCACCCCAAAATTATCCCAACCTTTTTCTAATTTGGTTTATGTTTCATTGCATTCATATAACATTAGCATTTGCATACCATTGTCTATGTACAGGGGATTGAGAGAGGTGTGCCTAGAAAGAGAAGATTGCCAAAGTTTCCAAAGCTAATCAAGAGGGCTATTTCAAGTTACCAAGTGCTTATCATCATTAGAAGAAAGTCAAAGTTCTTTGAAAGAGAAGATGAATGAATGGGGTTCACCTCCTATCTTGGAGGCCATGGAAAGATCATCAGAGGATATTGATTCCATGATTATGGATGGGGAACATTATATAAGCTCATTGGATGTATTGAGGGTCATTGAGGAGCTTGTGCAAGTCATTATATCAAGTGTAAGAAGGCCCAGTCAAAGGTGGTATAGTTAGGGTTTTCATCTGGTCAACCCTAAGTCAACTGTGAAACTGAAGGAGATTAAGACTCAATTCCAAGTGTTTGTGATCATGGAATGTTGTGTTGAGGCCTCTAAGAAGTTATTCCAAGATCAAACCAAGAAGAATCAAGAGTGTGAGAAGTTGCTGAGCTAGGGTTTCTAAGCTTGTCAATGTAAAATCCTCTGTTTAGTGTCTAACTTCAAGACCACATATCTCAAGATACAAGTCTCATCTCATTTTGAACCTAACATAAAACTTGTAGAGCATGTTGTTAGATTTCTTTTGAGTACTAGAACTCATCCATTGGACTTCTAGAACTCAAGTTATGAAGCTGGCAAGTTACAGGTCATCAGATGAATGTGATTTTGGTCAACAGAAGTCAACCAACTTTCAAGATATTTTTTCCCTAGAAGGATGTTTCTCCTCACTTTGACCCAAACATAAACGTTTTTCCTTATGATCTTAGCTTTCCAAAAAGTACTAGAAGTCTTTCATCTGATTTATAGAGCTCAAGATATGAAGCTTACAAGGCAGGGGTATTTTGGGAAACTTTGATTATAGGTCATTTTGGTTATAGGTCAATTTCATAACTTTGCACATCTCAAATGGAACTTTTTACAACATAAAACTTGCTTCAAATAGCATCCTTTTCATCATCAAACATCAACCTATCATGGGTTTGGCTTGAGTTGGAAGAATTGTGAAAGAATTTCCATGAAAGAACACTTGAAAGCCATAGTTTGGATCAAATTCATTTTAAACCATATAATGACATGTTTATGCATTTTTTGATTCACTTGAATGTGCTAAACATGATGCCAAAATCAGAAATCAAGTTTGAGGCCATTTTCATATGTAAATTCCATGTCACTTCACCATGAAGGTACACATTCAAAATTCACCATTAAGATCAAAACAAGGAGCCAGTCTTGTCCATTGGATTTCCTTACATCACAAGCAATGAGTTTGAATCAGTTTCAGAGCCTTTAGAGCTCTGTTTTCACGTGTATTTTGCAAGCTTCAAATTCTTTTTTTGGATTTTCAATTGGACTCAACCAGGCTTTGATTGGACCTCAATTCCATCTGGATCCAAAGTATATAAACTCAAAATCATTCACAAACTCTTATAAGCGATTTTGGAGCGAAATTGATCAAGAAATCAGCTGCAACAACTCAAGAGCAAGTTGAAATCGAGTTCTTCGGAGAAGATGACCGGAGCCACCGTGCTCCGGCCATCTGTATTTTCCCTCCACCGGTGAGTGTTTGAATCTCATATCCATGTCTGCTTGCCAGATCACATGAGACTTGTTGACCAAGTGCAATCTAATGGCCACGATTCGTTTTCGCGAGCGTTGAAACCTTGACCAGCCAGCTAGGACCCAATACGCACCGTTTCATTAATTTTTTGAATTAGACTTGGGCCTGATGACTATCCACACCTCTCTCTGCATGAAGCCCATAGTTTACAACGTGATGGCTGTCGCTAATGCGAAAAAAGGTGCCGGCAAAGACAGAAGAGTCGCCACCTACCGTTATTTATCCGAAAGGAAGGGAAAGGAAACGATTAGGAAAAAACCTAACGAAGAGGAAAAGACGAGGTCATCGCATCCAAGTCCTGGGTTCGGGAGTCAGTTACGCAAGGGGAAGGTATTAGCACCCCTCACGTCCGTTGTACTCAACGTGATCCACGCTTGTTGTGTTTATCTGAAGGGTTGTTTATCTATCTACCTATCAAGGCTGGCTCACAAGAAAATAAAAAGGAAACAAAAAAGTGACTCGACAAATTATCGCGCTTCGTGCCTACGTATTCCCGTCTGGAACGAGAAATCAGAGTCAACGTAGTTCGGCTAACTACGGGTGAAGGGGGAAGGTTGCTCGCCAAGACGTCGCGTCTTGTGCCTACGTACTTTCATCTGGTATGAATGATCAGAGTGAACGTAGTTCGGGACACAAGTTGATTCATCTGTTTTTACCCAAGTAGGGTTAACAAACAGTTCCAGCAGTTTGGTGTATGCAGCTCGCTCGTCGGAGACTCGTGCATTACCGTTTGTGGTAGAACTGAGAGTTAACGACGCTCTTTTTTCTGAAAGGTTTTCCTGATTAAGAGAGCCCACAGGGCAAAAGGAGTTTTGATGATTGTTTTTTGTCTTTTACGAAAGAAGTGTTTTTTTATGAATGTTTGTAATTCATACAGCACTAGAGACTATGACTTAGGAGCGAATGCGTCGCATATCGTCCTAAGGACATATGCTAACACTCTAGATAATTGAGAGGCAACCACCCAATCATCATTTCCCAAGTAGCTTAAGGCTCGTAACGTACGGTACAAATTCACCTTTATTACGTATTTTACAGTGGTTTTAAGATGAGAAGAGAAAAAGACTCTACAGGGGAAACTATCAAACCCTAATGTTGTCATGCAATGGATTCATCCTATTGTTGAGTTTGAAAGAGGAATCTGTCCTAGATGTTGTCATGCATGGATTAAACCTAAAGTTCTATCATTACTATCCTTAAACAAGGAAGTGAGAATCCTAAGGGAACATGCAAAAGGAAAAAAACAAAGCTAAAATCATTAAGCAGATGAGATAAGAATATAAACAGATGCGTATGCAATGCAACAGTACAAGCAAGGGAGACAAGCTCAACCTTAGATGCAAACATGGGATGCAAACAGAGAAATCACACAAGCAAAGGGAGGAAACCCTCAACCTTTAATGCAATCAAGCAAAGGAAAGTATGAAAGCAGATAAACAATCAAGCAAAGGGAGGCAACCCTCAACCTTTCAATGCAGGTATGAACCTAAACAAAAGTATTCTACTTATGCAATTCTATCCTAATGCAGCACAGCAAGCAAATTAATCAAACATTAGGGAGAGAGGTAAACTAGATGAGCAACAAGGAACTTATCCCAAGCTACATCAAGTTCAGATGTGTGTTAACACAAGAGTCCATCCAAGGCTCAACCTCTTGAGGAATGCACAGAGTTCTTCCACAGGAAGAACTAGGCTCTCATAAGAAGAATCCCTAGAATTTAGGACAGATGAGAAAGGTGGAACCTAGATGTCAATCTAAGGTATCTGGTTAGTGTGTATCAACATAAGAGTCCTCTGGGCTCAGACCTCTCATGGAATGCACAGAGTTCTTCCACAGGAAGAACTAGGTTCTCACAAGAGGGATCCCTAGGTCATAGGACTGGGAAGGGAAAAGGAGGAACATGATGAAAACCAAAGGGATTTCACCTGGTTCAATGTGCTTCAGCACAAGAGTCCATCAGAGGCTCAAACTTCTCATGGAATGCACATAGTTCTTCCACGGGAAGAACTAGGCTCTCACAAGAAGGATCCTAAGATTGCAGGACAAGAAGGAGAAATTGTGTACAAAGTACTTGAGTCCTCGAGGCTCAACGCCTTATGGAATGCATAGAGTTCTTCCACAGGAAGAACTAGGCTCTCACAAGGAGGATCCTAGGTCATGGGACTAGGAAAGAAAAGGGGGAGGATGAGGATGGGAAGTAAGGTAAACTCCCCAGGAGTTTACCAAGGCACTCAACCAATCTCAACGCATTCAAAGGGTGTCCCTCAGTGGCTCAACTTCTTCATGGAATGCACAGAGTTCCTCCACAAGAGGAACTAGGCTCTCACTAGAAGGATCCACAAGGGCCTAGATTGTTGAAATGGATATCTACCCTAAGGGATCTATGAACACTATCAAGCAATGAAAATTATTCTAAAAAGGTATCAACCTATACTCTATACTAGCAAGAAGGAATGGGGAACCTAAAGTTTGCTAAAGATCACTTTTGGAGTCAAACTATGTGAAGTGCTAAGTTAGGGTCATCCTAAAAACAACCAACATGTAAAATCTAAGAAATATAGGAAATCATCCCTAAATATTCTAGGAAATATTCTAAGGGATCCTAAGGATGTTAGGATACTATGGTAGAAATTTCAGAATCAAACTCTAAGTTTAAGGGCACTATCTAAATGCTAAACCTAAAAGTGTGTTATGGAAAGTTCAATTGGGAATGGTCCTAAAGAACTAGTTCAAACCTATATCTAAAGGCATCTAAAAATCAGGGAAAAAATCATACAAATCATTCAATGACTCTAGAACTATCTTACAAAATTTTAGGTATTGAATCATAACCATGATCAAGTAATAAAATCAGAAAGCAAACATGTATTTTTGACATTTATTAATGAACTAATTAAATGGAAAAAATGCTATTAAATGGAAAATACATCAAAAATGAAATTGAAAAATGCACAAAATTAAAGAAAATGTTTATGAAAATCCATGATTTTTTCAGAATTATTTGGCAATTTTATCTATTTTTTTTGAATTAAAAACAAACAAAGCATAAAAGAAAATAAAGAAATGAATAAAAGAAAATAAAAGAAATGGAATAAACCACAACCATCAGATCAAGGGACTGGTTAAGGGATCTGATGCCCTAGGAAGCGCCACGCATGCAGTCAAAGTCCAAGGCCAAAACGCCGTGTTTCATTAAATGGGCTGAGGCAAAATCGTGGCCATACACTCTGAAGATGGTCAAGCGATCCTAAGACCTACACGCTGCCACGTATGCAAGCCACTCTAGTACAAACTGAAACTAAATATGAGCCACACGATGGGGAGACTAGTCATGCTTTCTACTCAGATCTTAGGGTCATGATTTAAACTAGGAGATTGGAGGGATATACACAGCTCGTCGGAGAAGATGGACCTACGGTGGTTCCGGTTGTCTTCTCCGACCACCCAAAGTTGCAGGAGATCCTAACCTTAACCAAAACCTATGATTTTTTACATCATCATGCTCATCTCATCACATACATTGACATGGCACAAATATTTTTCAATTTTGAGGCATAATTAAGGGGATTCGAAGGCCATCAAGAATTGAGGTGTTATCAGGAATGGTGGCAATCAAGCATGAAACCTATACAGAATTCATCTACATGTTGCAAGGATTCTAATCGCATATATACTAAGCCCTAATTCATCCAGAATTGAGAGAAATGTTGAAAGGAAAAAAACCTGTTTTGGAGCTTTGACAGAGAGGTGATAAGGTGATGGTCTTACTCCAATCAATGTAGAAACTCTCTATGCAACCTCCTGAAACCTTCTTGATTCTCAATTTTGCTTGAAAGCCCTTGATTTTTGAAACTCGAAATTCACCTTCTTCCTCTTTTCTCCAACTGCCTCTAACCGTTTCTGGCACCAATCCCCATCCAAACTGACATGGTCTTCATCTGGGAGTTATATATAAATGACTTGGGATGATTTGCAGCCCAATAGAAGCCCATAGAGCCCAATCCATAATCCAAATTTTTTTCATTTTGGAGCTTTATGATTATGGTGAAAACAGAGCCAAACAGCTTGTAGCCTTGATCATTCTAGCTACTTGAGGTATAAGGAATGTGAATGGCTGAGATTGAGGCCTTGGAAATGAATCAAGGTTGGATTTGCATTATGTTACTTAAAAGTGAAGAAACCATGAATTTGGCATAGCAAATGACTTCAAACTTGATTGGTAATATTCCCACTGTTCTTAAAACATCATTTGGACTAAAAAAAAGCACAAATATGACATAAATTGGTTCAAATGGCATTAAATCTAAACTAGCTCTTTTCAAGCTTCCTTCCATGAAAATTTCTTCACACATTCTCATATCTAAGCCATGTCAATGATCTCTTGAGGTTTGGTTGAACAAATGATACCATTTTGAGCAAATTTCAAGTTGGCAAGATTTTCATTTGAGGTATGCAAGGTGGTGAAATTGACCTATAATGAAAATGACCTGTAATCTTACTTTTCCAAAATACCCTTGACTTGCAAGTCTCATATCTTGAGTTATACAAATCCAAATGAGGACTTCTAGTACTCTTTGGAAAGATAAGATCATGAGGAGCAACTTTCATGTTTGTCAAAAGTTGAGGAGAAACATCCTTCTAGCTCAAAAATGTCCTGGAAATTGGTTGACTTTCAAGTACCAAGATAACATTCATCTGATGACCTGTAACTTGTCTGCTTCATAACTTGAGTTCTAGAAATCTAATGAATGACTTCTAATACTCAAAAGAAAGCTAAGAGCATGCTATACAAGTCTCATGGTCATGTCAAGATGAGATGAAACTTGTATCTTTAGTTGTGTGGTCTTGAGGTTAGGCACTGAAATAAGGGA
The DNA here is from genome assembly GCA_963859935.3 of Lathyrus sativus. Lineage (NCBI taxonomy): Eukaryota > Viridiplantae > Streptophyta > Magnoliopsida > Fabales > Fabaceae > Lathyrus > Lathyrus sativus. The sequence goes on from OZ012737.1 coordinate 105,906,020, forward strand.
TTTTACACTGTCAAGCTTAGAAACCCTAGCTCAATAACTTCTCACACTCTTGAATATTCATGAATTGATCTTGAAATTATCTCTTAAGTGTCTCAACACAACATTCAATGATCATAGTTGCTTGGAATTGAGTCTTAATCTCCTCAAGACTCACAGTTGACACAGGGTTGACCAGGTGAAAACCCTAGTTGACTCAGCTTTGACTGTGGCCTCTTGTAATTTGATTAATGACTTGCATAAACTCCATAGTGACTCTCAAGACATCCCATGAGCTCTCTCCCAATAGATTTTATCCATAACCATGGACTCATAGCCTCCTGATGACCATATTGACCCCCAAGATAGGAGATACAACCACATACAGCTCTCTGACTTTTCTGATGGTGATAAGCTCTTGAATAGCTTGAATGCAGCCTCTTGATTAGGCTTGGGCTTTGATAACCTCTTTTTGATGAGCACACCCCCTTGATCCCCTGTACAAATGGGCTATGATATGCAAGATGCTAATGCTGTATGAAATGCAATGCTGATGCTATGAAACAAAAGCCAGTAAAGAAAAGGTTGGGCAAATTTTGGGGTGCAACAATGGCATTGCTATTCATACCAATTATTTTCCTACTTTTATTTCTTTTTCTTTGTGTTCTCATTTTGTGATCTGTTTTATTTTAATGTAAATAAAATACTTCCAAATGTCAAATAATTTCACAAAAATAGTTTCTAATCAATTTAAGATGTAAATTAAATTTAGGAATTTTTAGTTTCATTTTTCTGAATATTTTTCAATAAAAAAATAATAATTCATTTGGAAGGGTTTTACTTGGATTAAAAGTTGCATATCTTATATTCTTGATTTTATTTTGTGATGAAAACTTCATATAAATGCTTGATTTCTTCTGTTTATATCCTTGACATGTTGATGGATTTTTGGATATTTTCCCCCTGGATTTACTACCATTTGGTTAGGGTTTTGGTTGAACTTTTAGGACTCTTAATTTGTGCTAGTTCTTAGGGTATACCTTGGAACTTGCCCTCTGTTTGCCTAGTTAGATTTAGAGTTTTTCCCCATAATTTGGACCCCTGGTTCCTAACACCATCGGGGTTCCCGAGAATTTTATTTGGTATTTTTAGGATTTGTGTGCTATTTTTATTGTATTTTACATTCTAGCCTATCCTTGTGTGGTGTTTACCTTGATACATGAAATAGTTTGATTCTTAATTGAGCTTTGTGCAATGTTTGTGCCTCTAATTGTTGTATATTCATGTCATATACATAATAAGGTGTTTGTATGTCCAATTTTTGGCTCTAATTGTGTTCCTAACCTGTTTAAGTTTGACTTTCTTTTAGGCATTTCAATTAGGGTTTTCATGATACATGTTTTGATTTATCTTGTACATAAACTTGCATTTTCTTTTGTGTATCTTGTGATTGGTTTTGTGCACTCTCCTTTCATCTCCCTTTCTATCCAAGGACCTTGGAGCACCATTTAAAGTTGCTTAATCCCTCCTTAGGAGGTATTTGAAGCTTGACTTGAATGGTGAACCATGAGGACACTTTTTGTGCATTTTTGACACAAGTCATAATGAGACTTTGGTTGAATGACATTAGGGATACCATGCTTGTTTTCTCTTCTTCTCCCACTTCTCTTTTGGTTTATGATTCTTTCCAGGTTCAAGTTGTAGACTTTAGGGGTTGTTTTGCACTTTACTTGCATTTAAAGGTTGATATGTGCTTGTGGAGGTTTTCACCCCACACAATTTCCTCCCTTTGCTTGTGTGTTATTTTCTCTTTATTTTGAACTTTACTTGCATTTAAAGGTTGAGATGAGCTTGTGAAGGTTTTCACCCCACACTATTTCCTCCCTTTGCTTGTGAGTTGCATTGTATATGCATTCATTCATATTCATATTTCATTTACTTAATGCTTTGTTCCTCTTCTTTTGTTCTTAACATGTTCCCTTAGGAATTCTCACTTCCTTGATTAAGGATAGTGATGATAGACATTAGGTTGAATCCTTTGCATGATAAAAAATATGATAGAATTCCCTTCTTAATCCTAACCTTAGGACCATGATGCATGACAACGACTAGGTTTTGAACTAGTTTCCCTTTACTTTGTCGTCTCTCTTTCTCATCTCAAAACAACTTCAAAATACTTAATAAAGGCTAATGAATATTGTGCGTTACGAGCCTTAAGTACTTGGGAAATAGTGATTGGGGGGTTACCTCTCAATTGCTTAGAGTGTTTAGTGTACGTCCTTAGGACGATATGCGACGCATTCGCTCCTAAGTCATAGTCTCTAGTGCAATATGAATTACAAACAATTCAAAAACACTTCTACTTAAAAGACACAAAAACAAATGATCAAACTTAATTTTCTCCTTTGGGACCCTTAACAATGGAAAACATTTTCATAAACAAGAGTTTCGTTAACTCTTAGTTCTACCACAAACAGGTAACGCCTAAGTCTCCAAAGGTCGAGCTGCATACACCTAATTGTTGGAACTGATTGTTAACCCTACTCGGGTAAAAACAGTTGAACCAACCGCTGTTCCTATTTTCCCGAACTACGTTTGCTCTGATTTCTCGTACTGTGCGAGAATACGTAGGCACAAGACGCGATGTCTTGGCGAGCAACCTTTCCCCCCTTTCATCCGTAGTTAGTCGAACTTTGTTGACTCTGACTTTCCCATTGCATGAGGGAATACGTAGGCCCAGAGAGGCGATGCTCTGTCGAGTTACTTTTCTTTTCTTTTGTCCCTGAGACCTTTAGGTAGATAGATTAACACACCCATTTAGATAGACAACAATGCGTGGATCCCGTCGAGTACGACGGACGTGAGGGGTGCTCATACCTTCCCCTTGCGTAAACGACTCCCGAACCCGAGATTTGGTTGCGATGACTGATCTTATCCCGTTTCGTCAGGTTTTCTCTGCCCGTTTCCTTTCCCTCGTTAGGATAAATAACGAACGGTGGCGACTCTTCTGTCATTGCCGACACCTTTTTTCGTAGTAGCAACACTAGTGTAGCCAGTACCCACCCTCTGAAGAACATTCGTCTAAGAAGCAACACACAGATGATCCTGGGTCCATGGACCTCCTGGAGGATGTCGTAGGGGATTAGTTTATGTTTCCCCCTTCCACCTCCATCAGAGGCTTTTCAGCGAGGACTGATCCCTGATTGTGTCTGCGGTGGAGTCCAAGGCGATCATAGGCGTTGACAAGGTGGCCTAGAGGAAAGCTTTGTCTAAGGATATGACCTTCATGATGAGGATCTTTAAGATGACACTGGTCCTTAATGACGAGACTAGTCACACTTCCGAGCTGAAGGCATTGCGGGATGAGAACACACTCTTTTGGACGAAGAAGAATAAAGTGGTGAATGACCTTCTCAACTACCAATCCAAGTATGAGGCCCAGATGCGTCTCGTCCATGACATGACCGCAATGTGGGAAACATTGAAAGAGGTCGAGGGAGAGAGGGACCAACTCCAAGCTAAGGTTGTTGGGTCGGAGGCCACTGTTAACCTTATTATGGATGAAATTGACAAGGAGAGAGCATTGGTAACTCGGGCTAATTTGGTCTCTTGGATTCGAGAGCTCCTGCAGGATTGCCTTGTGGCTCTCGAGGTGGGGTTCAACAATGCTTTGGATCAAATTCAAATTGTGAATCCTGAGGTTCAACTCATCTTCGAGGGGATTGGCTCTTTCCATCATGAGATCGACGGTCGGGTGGTCGCTCTGGCTGTGGAAGGTGAAAGTGATGATTAAGTCGAGGGAGAGACCTAGCCGGAGGAGGAGGCAGATGTTTAGTTTTTCCTCTTAGTTGTTTAGCCTACGTGCCATATTTTGTAATCATTGAATAACGGGCTTTGCCTGCCATTTGTAATATGATATTTCTTTTAATGTTGGCATTTTTTGCATTTTGTGTGTGCTATTCATTGAGTATTTATTTTCCCTGTTGGCGTGTATGCAACATTGTGTTTACTTGTTTGTGAATTAGGGCCTTTTCTTGACATAATTGTTCTTCGACTGTGCAGAAAACTAGTTGAGTGGTCGGAGTTAGGTTCTGACCATCGACAAAGCTAAGAGCTCTGTCGAGGTCTTAGCTGAATGTTAGCTACAACCAGTTTAAATGTATTGTCTCTAGCAAATATCAAAAGGTGTTAATGAAGGGTTCAAAATCCAAAGACAAATGTTATATGTGGATATCTCAGCCCTTATCCATGGTTTAAAGCATGAAGGGTATCATATATGAATATGTTGTCAAAGGAGTGCCAAAACTTATGATTTAAAAACACAAAATCTATGGCGTGTGCCAAATAGGCAAGATGTCCCACAAGATGCTCTAGAATCCTAGCCCTACTAACAGTTTGAAGTTACTTCCTATGAACCTCATGGAATCTACTTAAGTGAAAGGAAAAGGTGAAACAAATAACCTCCTATGTGTGAAGATTGATATAGGAAGACTCATTTATGACGTTGGGTTTAGTGAAATGCAGACAATATGTTGGAACATTATGTCCAACAAATGCAGTCTGAAATACTTAGGGGTGGAATTGTTTTTGCATGTGGAAATTAATTCAAGGTAGGAATGAAAAATATAGGGATATTTTCTCTCCCATGTGATCAGTGTAGCGCATAAAATGAGAAAAATCTATTTAAATTAAACAATTTCATAATTTCTCCCTTCCCTCATGCAAGAGTAACTTGACTCTCTCTCTCTCTCTCTCTCTCTCTCTCTCTCTCTCTCCATTGTGCTAGCACATTTTTCCCCTTTATCTCCCTCAAAATCCCTCAATCTTATTTAAAATTTAGTCATAAATCCTCTGAACCCAAACTTGTTACCAACTCTTATGGTGTCAAAATTCTAGGAGTGAATATGGGCGAGAAAGGAACTTCAAAGAAAGTTAGGGTTTTTGAATCCAATGAGATTAATGATGAAACTATTATGTGTTCAGTGTAACACTTCAATTTTTAGTAATTATTTTTTTAATTAAATTATTTGATTAATTGGGTGATTTTGTGCCTAATTGAATTAACTAATTTATGTGATTTATTTGAATTAATTGATTTATGTGATTTATTTGAATTAATGGATTTACTTGATATATTTGAATTAGTTGATTTATTGAATTTATATGAAATATTTGATTTATATGAACTAATTGATTTATTAGATTTATATAAATTATTTAAATTATTTGAGTTAGTTGGATTAATTGATTTATTGGACATCTTTGAAATAGTTGATTTAATTTGATTATTTAACTTATATGATATATTCTATTTGGTAGAATAATATAGAATTGTTAGAATTGGTAATTGGGTTTAATGGAGGGTGTGAATAAAAATTGTGATAAGCCCAATTGTTTAAAGACAATTGTTAGGGTTGATAAGTGTCGTGGTGAGAATCGGATGTCAAATTATTAATTAATTTGAATCTTAATTCATTGGTTTACCATCGGTCTTTTATTTGTCCAAAGGAAGGGAAAAAGATCGAATTACCCACAATGCAATGCAAATGCGAAAGATAGAGAGTTTAGATCCGGGGGTTGGTTAAACTTAGGAAAGGTGCTAGCATCCTAAGTTTCTGTAGTACTCTACAAGAACCTCTTGTTTTATGTGTTTATTGCTAAGGGTTATCTGCTTAAGGGTAAAAAGACCTAGTGGTTTATTTCTAAGTATACTTGCCAAGACATCGCATCTTGTGCCTACATATCCTGACGGGAATTGAATCAGAGTATTTGTAGTTTCCCTAAAAGGGTTTGAGGAATCATTGACTGTTGGTCAAAGTTCCAAAGGGATAAGGTTGTTGATTGATTGATTCTAGGAGAAAAGACGAGTCGTCATCTCGAGAGAGAACACTCGACTTAACCACCACAACTTGTAGGAGATGGTCTTTACATCGTCTTGAGAGAAGGGTTCAGAAACTCGGATTCTGATCGACGAGTATGCCACTATCACTCTCAAGCGGAAAAGATCTTATATCTCGATTGTATTGTAATGGGGCAGGAGATTTATTTCTCGACTGTCAAGATGACTAACATCATATTCTCTAATGGGGATAAATAGTTGGATGAGTATAGATGTGTTTGTTTCTATGTCGTAAAAGAAAAAGGTCCTCCTTATGGGATAGGATCTAAACATAAGCGATCAACTTGAAAAGAATCAAGGATCGAGTGGCGAAAATGATGCAAGATGAAATGCATATACACAAGTATTAAGTCATGCGCAGATTCTTCCTTTGAACATTATGCAATAAAGTAAATAACGATAAAAAAACGATAAATAAATAAATCCATACAAACAGATATAAACGTGGAAACATAAGCCAAGTGTGGGAGTTGTGATTAAATCGATGCTCGAGGGATGGAAACGTGCGCGTGTTGATTAATTTTAAGCGAATATTAATTTAGGAGAAGTTGGGTTTTATTAGTGAAATTAGATTAGGAATTAGATCGATTTAGTGAATTTGAAAACGGGTTAATATTTGATTAAGTTGAATGAAAAATAGTTAACATGGTAATGATTTATTAAATTTTTTTTATTAATTATGAAATAGATACAGGTTAATTTAAAATTATGAAATGGGTTTCTATATTATAAAAAAGGATTGTTTTTATTCTTTTATTAAGGAGATTTTTATAAAGGTTAATATTTTTTTTAAAAAGGATAGGTCTTCTTATTAAATATAAAACTTTTAGTTATTATTAGAAAACAAATTATAAATTAAGATTTTTAAAGAACAATATAAAACATTATTAATAAAAAGTTATTAAGTTGAAATAGATTTTTTATTAAATAAAATAGTTTTTATTATTATTAGTTAATATAAGCTGTTCTAAATATATGAAATGGATTCTTTTGGAAAATGAACACATTAAGATATTATTATATAAAAGGATTGTTAAATTAAAGAAGTGAATTTAATGAATAAGATAAACTGATTTACTTAAATAAAGAGTAAATTAAAAGTTAATTAAATAAAAGAGATTAATTAGGAAAAAAAGCTATATAAAAAGAAGGATAAGTTAATTAAAAGGTTATTAGGTTAATTAGTTAAATAAAAGGCTAATTAATTGTTAATTAATTAAATTATTAAAAAATGATTATTTAAATTAAGAAGGCAGATTAAGAGTTAATTAGGATATTAGAGGGGTTAATTAGGGGATTAATTAGAGGGCAAGGGATCAAGTGATACGCAAGTATATGGGTTTATCGTGGGCGTGTGTGGTGAGAGGCGCATGATGTGGATCAGTGGCGATGGATGGTGATGATGCGAAGGCGTATGGTAGTTACCGTGTGTGATCTTGTACAAGATACAACACATAAAAAATACAAAATAGAAAAACCCTAGATCACAACCCATTTCCTCCTCCGCCATTTCCACTCTCCTCCTCCCATCTCTTCTGCAATTTGTTCTTCTCTCATTTCCATTTCATTTTCTCCGCGATTTCATTCCCTCTCTTCGCCGTCCCTTCCATTCTTCTTGCTTCTCTCTCTGCGAAAATCCTAAGCAAAACCTAAACAACACAACACAAGTTAGTCATAAATAATAAAAAAGAAGAAGGTCAAGAGGACGATGACTGTGGCTTTCCCATGCTTTGGCGAAGACAGTGATGATGGGTTTGGACGGACATAAATATTGTTTCCGGCGATTGATTCATGGTGGGGGTTTCCCGTGGCAGAGTTGTTACAGTTTACGATGATTTGCGGTGGATTCGCGGAAATGGCGAGGGTGAAGGGGGTTTCGTCGGATGAAGTTTGTGATGGTGATCTCGCGATGGAGCTCAAGAAAGATAAGCGTTCTTATTTGTTTTATGATTTTTAGGTTTTTGTATCGGTTTTTAATTTGGGATTTATGTGGTTTATGTGTGAACTGCTGTGAATTCTCTGTTGAACTCTATCCTCTTTCTTCATCTTGAAACCTCTTCTTATGTTTTGATTTCAAAAACTAATTGAAGTAAGGGCTTGAAGACTTTCCAAATGTGGTTAAGACACATTCGTTTATTTTGGAAAGAAAGTTACTACTTTCTACTCCTGTCTGATACCTGTTGTTTTAATTTTAGAAATATGTGGTATCTGATTGAAACATGTTTTGAATTTGTTGTGATACGGTTTTGGAAACAAGGTTTGGTATGGCCTTTGTCTTGTACGTGCCTTTCTCACTTCGAAGGAACATGCTCACGGTTCTGTTTTGGAAATAAAATAAAGTTGCCTTAGTTGTGTTGAAACATTCTCATTTGAATACGTCAGGTTATGTTCGTTTAAAAGTGAATTGCAACTTGCTCACGTGCGGAGTCCTTTACTTAGCAGCTTTTATGGATTCCTTTGATGAATTTTTGGATTTGTTCAAAACCATATTAACATTCTTTCTTCTTCTTTCAAGAAATAGCTATAATTTCAGATATTGGCTATCACACAGTCGAGAAAGGATTCGTATTTGGTGATGATGACGTCCGATCTGAACCGTGAGGGACCGGAAATGTTGTTGTTGCCTTTGATACTATTTGGTGTTCATGATGCTCTTGTTCGAAACTGTTTTCGATGCTTGTTAGAAGCTGGCGGCGACTTTGGTTGTTGCCCTTCTGGCTGCTCAAGTTCGCCCGATGATGATTCTGAAATCTGAGAGCTGAACCTAATTCATTTCTTCTCAATTCTAAACCTTCACTTCATTTCTGTTAATGGCATATTCTGATTATCGGTTGTGTTTGCTTTGACAGGTTAGCTACGTTAAAATGCGGCGGGTTTTGGATGTTTGAATCCTTAAAATTTCGTCATCCATTTGTAATTAATTGGTGTTTGTTCTTTGCGCAGGGATGAGCTTGTAGCTTGGTGTAACACCCCAAATTTTACCCTTAGATTTAATCGATTCATGTCGCATGACATCTCCTTTTTGCATTAACTAACTACTAACGGGTTATGTAGTCTGTTGTTTTTTTAGGAAAATTACGTCTGGCACATTTTAGCTGTTGAAGGGCGAAATTGTCATTTATGGTTAGTTTGCTGACAGTTCATGAAGCTGAATCATTGTCAGTGGATTTCAGAGCCGTTGTGTAATCATATGGGGCTGATTATGAGTTGGTTTAATTCAAATTGACGCAAGAATCCATTCAGCGGAATTTGGTCTTAACAGACGTTTATTTTCTGTTCTTCTGCTATCGGCCAGTCAATTCTTTGAGTAGTGTAAATTTTGATTCATGTTCGGGTTTATGATTTCTGTTTAATTGTGATGTTGGGCCAAATAAGTTCATGATATTGGATTTAATTAGCAGAGACACCAAGTGAATTTTTAGCGCGGAGTAAAATTTTGTTTTTTGCTACTAATTGGATTTCTCTGGTTTCGTTCTGTTTTACATTGTTCAAGGCCGTTATCGATTTTATCATCAGGCGTGATTTAATTTGGGAATATATTGGAAAAATTGAAGTTCATATCAGTTATGTGGAACGGTTGGATTTAATCGGATATTTGAGGTGGTTGCCACAAAATTAAATCATGGAAAGGAAATTGGAAATTGATCTTGATATAAAATATTTGAATTTTATTCATTATATTTTTTATTATTACAATTTATAAAGAGGAAATGATTTTGAATAGAAATATTGTTGAATTTTTATTACAAATTTACAAAGAAAATTAAAATATACATTTTTCTTGAAAAATCCTAAATTCCTAAAGTTCTTCATGCTTGATTTCTCCGACTGTCTTCAAGCCCGATTTTTCTTTCGTACCTGCACACGACAAAAACAAAAACTGAGTAAAAAAAGGTAATGTTATTTTCGACACCCTCGGAGTGATTTCATCATCGGGTGTCGGGAGGGTAACAGATTTCTCCGTCTCCAGCTCCCAAACCAATTCCCGACCTCGGATACCAAATGGCAACATCTGTTCAAATCGTCGGGATAGTCGAGAAGAAGAGTAAAAGAAGTTTTATGCCGAAAAGTGATTTTTATGTCGAAAAAGAGATTATTTGAGCCAAACAGGTCACTAATGGAATCAAATCTGATTCTATCAAGTAAGCTAATCGGATATCCAAGTCAAATCCGAACCCAGATTCACGGCAACAAAATCCAGAGTAAAAAATCTGTTTCCATCAAGTAAATATCCAGATGCAAAACAAATCAAAAACCAAAATCCAGCCCAGATATCAGAAGTTATCTAGCAAAGCAGAACGTATCAGAATCCATATCCAGAAGTACCAAACCAGATACAAATTTAAGCCAAATCTGTTAAAACCAGATCCATCTGAAAAAAATCCAACCATATCAGACAAAATCATATCAGTAAACTAAATCCACAAGAGAATCATATCAGAGAAAATCAAAGATCCGGAAAAATCAAATCCATCAGAAAATGTAACGTAAATATAGATCCAAGCCCAACACAGTTCGAAACAAGATATAAAAACCAGAAAAATCGAACCCTAAAAGGGAGTGCCACAAGAACAACGCAACAGAAAATGGCGACTTCACTGGGGATTTGTTTCAAAGTTTTGAGGGTTACCCATAATTACTTCATGTTTAATTACTTTGCTTTATTATTGTATATATATTGTACCTTGATTGGGGTTTGGTTCCATGTGTTGTGAGATAAGTCCTACACCCGGACTTGAGTGACATTATTATAGGATGGTGATATATTTGACGAGGCTTATAGGGGGTGAGTCCCGACCAAGCTGACTTGAGAATCACCGCTCAGTTGAGACCGTTTCAAAAATGGTTCGGTTGATTGAGTGTAGTCGTGAAAACTTTTACTATTTTCGATTGGTGTCTACGATATTGAGGACCGTAGTACCTTTACACCATCTTGGCCATATTTAGGACGTAGTGCGGGAACTGTGTGGGAATAGTCCTACAATGTTTGCTATGCGATACTACACTCAAAAGAGGTTCTCTTGAGAATATTATCAGCCCCTGAGTCAGTCGGAAGGTTGATAATATCTGAAGGATGGACTGATGACTTTGGGCACTTTTTTAGAACCTTGTTCTGTATGTACAACTACCCTATAGTACATACCTTTGGGAAGGGTACACCTTAACTCCATTCATAGTTCCTCAAACCTAGGACTTTTGCTTGTGTTTGTGCATTACATCCATAAAGAAACATCATTTCTAGTTTCAAGGAATTCAATAGTCCTTCGCAAATTTAAAAGGTCCTACATTTTAAAGTCTGAAAAAAACTTTCCCAGCTTTCCTAAAAATGTTTGCAATCGATCGTTGAAGTTCTTGAAACCATTGCATGGCATTAGCATCACATTTTTGCATTCCATTTTCCCCCGGTTTCTCATTCCCGATTCTCTCGTCTTCCAGTGTTCCTTTGAGTCGTCAAGCGGATTCCTCGACACAAATACCAAACTAGAGCTAATTATAGACGCAAGATGTCAGAACAAGAAGCATATAATGCAGAAATCCAAATGGAGATCGATGAGTTGAAATCAGGCATGACCAAGCTCACCGAAATGCTTCAAGTACTGATTGCCAGAGGAGAGCCACCTCAGAGGTTAGAAGAAGGTTCAAAAAATGGTAGGGTATCCAAAGCTTCCAAGTCTTCTAAGGGTGCAAAGAAATCCTATGGGAATTTCTATAAGAAGAAAGAGGGGCAGACCAATGTTGTTATGTTTGAATCAAGAAAGCCTCGCCATGGAATTCGTCCTGTTGATAATCATGTTGTCGCTCCACAGCCGACTCAGACTCCTCAACGTCTAGTTATTAGACTAGGCCAGACTCGAAATAGGAACCAATTTGATCCTATTCCCATGACTTACACGAAACTTTATCCTTACCTGGTTCAAAAAGGGCTGATCACTACAAGGGCTTTACCACCTGCTCCTAATCCTCCGCCAATTGGAGTCAGGACCGATTTCCAATGCGCTTTTCATGAGGGTGCCCTAGGCCACGACTTGGAGCATTGTTTGGAACTAAAAGCTAAAGTATATGAGTTGGTCAGACAAGGAATACTTAATTTTACAGATAATTATCCCAATGTCCAAAAGAATCCCTTGCCAGAGCATCAAAAGTGAAGTTTCGACCGGTTCTGATTTAGTCACTAGGCTTTTGTTTCTCGTTGTTTGTACTTTCCTTATTTTATTAGTTGTTTGCATTCAAACTATGTTTATACTTTTACATTAATGAAATGGGCATTGCATCTTTTGATTTAATTCATCTTATCTATTATTTGCATCTTTATACTTTATCTTTCAAATATTTACTTCTTGTCCAACTTTATGATTATGCAAAGATTGGAGGGAGGAGGATGAAAATGTTATACCCATAACTGCTGTCAGTATGCTTTCAATCAGACCTTGTTGACGATGTAAGGCATTGTTTCAATCCCCAAACACTGGAGAAATAAGGAAATTAACCCCTCGTCACCCCTTTGAGCCTAGAAGTTGGAGTTTCTTTCTTTACAAAATCCCGCAATCTTAACCTGGGGCATGGGTAGTTCTCAGTTAACTTGATTGTGTATTCCGGCAATACACCTTTCATATAAAGGTTGCATTCACAAGTTTTCCTTCGCACACAACAAACAAGTGTCGAGGATGTTTAAGCCAAAACACTGATGATGGTTCAACGTGATCATTAAAGCTAGGCAGTCAATTTCTTCAAAAAAAAAAGTCAAAAAGAAAAGCTCGCTAAGTCAAAACCTATGAAGGAGACTTAGGCAAAATTGGGGCATCCCGCTGACTGTAAACTTTAAAAGAAACAGTTCAATTTAGGGATAATAAAAAGAGGAGATCTTTAAATACTTACCTTGAAAATCCTCAATGTCAAAACAACCAAATGTTATAAGGAAGTAGTGGCTGCCTTTTTATAGGCCCTTGATTTATGAACCGTCATTGCTGCCATCAGTGCAATTTCTAACCTATGGGAACCTGAATGCATAATATGAGTTAACTGAGTGTAGGATTGAAGATCATCACGTAGATTGGGTGGGTACAAATAAATTTTGAGCCTTTATCCTTAGTTTCATAAACTGTGAACCAGGCCACGTTACAACCCTCAAAAGACCTAATTGAAGAAAGTTTGTTGTGAAAGCATACTACAGCAAGGTTGCGTAACCTGACTCCTAAAGATCTTTAAGAATCATTTATTTTGGTAATACACTTTTATTTTAAACTTTGAGCGTCTATAAAAACCGTGTTCTGACCGACGACTCATTTATTTTTCACCTTTTAAAAATAATTTTGATTTCAAAAGTCGCGTGAACTTTGCATTACCGTGTTGGTATGAATATTTTTGTTTGCAAACTGGCTTTCCTCTAAGGAATTTTTAAACAAACGAGAAACTTGGTCGGTGATCCTCTCAAGGGAAAGTTCATCTTACATCAAGATTTGGTTTATCCTTAAGATTTTTTCAAGACTCAGACTGGGGCAAGCCTCCGAAGGCACAGTAAAACAGACACTTTCATGACTCAGACAAGTTGAAGCAATTATCTGGGGCAGTTTACTTGAAAGATCTCTAAGCAGCTCTCCATCCTTACTACAAGGACCATCAACTTAATACAGTTTACTTGTATGGCAGAGATGTGCCCAACAGTAACATCTTCGGTCTCCGAGCAGTAACCTTGATCTCCGCGTTGAGGAATCAATTTTCTAATCTTGTCATCTTACCCGAAGAGTCGAGCATTGTCGTCGACATCTGCATTTGCATTTGATCATATCTCATAACATAATTCATATAAATATTCATATACATATACATATCATGAGTGTTTCATCCTCATTTGCATTTCTCCCAAGGTCGTGTTTTATCCACGTCTTACCTTGTGGTCAAAGTCCAACTCACTTGGCACCTACCAAATATTTTTATGTCGTGTCTATCTGATGTTCTTCCAGATATAGCTTCAACTTGTCCCGTACATTTATGGCTTTCCTAAATGTTTCGGGTTTATCTTTAGAAACTTGTCTTCATCTCATGCTCCTATAGATGGTGTTCTTTTGTTTCTGGGTGCAGCCCGTAGTTTATTCGACGTTCTTCCGAATACCTCTGGTATGTTTCAGAGTTCATTCGATGTTCTTCCGGATGTCCCTGAAATGTGTTTTCTTTGTACCCGAGTTTATTTGAAGTTCTTCTGAATACCTCTGGTATGTTTCAGAGTTCATTCGATGTTCTTCCGAATGTCCCTGAAATGTGTTTTGTTTGTCCCTGAGTTTATTCGAAGTTCTTCCGAATACCTCTGGTATGTTTCAGAGTTCATTCAATGTTCTTCTGAATGTCCCTGAAATGTGTTTCCTTTGTCCCCGGGTTTATTCGATATTCTTCCGAATATCTCTGGTGTGTTTCAGAGTTCTTTCGATGTTCTTCCGAATTTCCCTAAAATGTGTTCCTTTGTCCCCGAGCTTATTCGAAATTCTTCCGAATATCTCTGTTGTGTTTCAAAGTTCATTCGATGTTCTTCCAGATGTTTCTAATATTAGTTCTACGGATTCCCAAAAATTCCATTCGGTTACGTCACGAGGGAATGTTCCCAGAAGCTCGGATGTTATTCTTTGCTCAATGCTCCAGCATTCTGTTTACTTGCTTCGATGTTTACCCTAGAGTATCAGCCGGTCACGCCTAAACATGTTGAACAACTACCCTCAGATATTTCCCATTGGAGGTCGTCTCGTCGGTGCCATCTCCATTGAGGATTCCCTTCTTACTGTCCTTTCTAAAAGTGACAATTGGTCGTGCCTGCACCAATTGATTCACCACTCTAGGATTCCCTGTTGTCGCGTTATTCCACCAGTGCGTCGTATCCCCCTGTACAGTTACTCGTCGTGTCTATCCCTTGTGTCGTCGTGTCGTCTATATTCTTAAATTTATCATTCTCATCATACGCATCATATTAACGTCATGGCATTATCAGCATTATAGTTTGTCCCGTTTTGTCCATAGCATTGCATTTCACTGCATATGAGGGCAAAATTTTCGGTCATCTGTATTTAAATCCCTCCACTATGATTCCTCGAGTCTCCGTCGCTCAAATCATCCGGTGAGGCTATTTAAATAGGGGCAACTGTAACACCCCAAATTTTACCCTTAGATTTAATCGATTCATGTCGCATGACATCTCCTTTTTGCATTAATTAACTACTAACGGGTTATGTAGTCTGTTGTTTTTTCAGGAGAATTACGTTTGGCACACTTTAGATGTTGAAGGGTGAAATTGTCATATATGCTTTGTTTGCTGACAGTTCATGAAGCTAAATCATCGTCAGTGGATTTCAGAGCTGTTGTGTAATCATATGGGGCTGATTATGAGTTGGTTTAATTCAAATTGACGCAAGAATCCATTCACCAGAATTTGGTTTTAACAGAGGTTTATTTTCTGTTCTTCTGCTATCTGCCAGTCAATTCTTAACGTAGTGGAAATTTCGATTCATGTTCGGGTTTATGATTTCTGTTTAATTGTGATGTTGGGCCGAATAAGTTCAGGATATTGGATTTAATTAGCAGAGACACCAAGTGAATTTTTAGCGCGGAGTAAAATTCTATTTTTTGCTACTAATTGGATTTCTCTGGTTTCATTCTATTTTACATTGTTCAAGGTCGTTACCGATTTTATCATCAGGCGTGATTTAATTTGGGAATATATTGGAAGAATTGAAGTTCATATCAGTTATGTGGAGCGGTTGTATTTAATCGGATATTTGAGGTGGTTGCCACAAAATTAAATCATGGAAAGGAAATTAGGAATTGATCTTGATAGAAATTATTTGAATTTTATTTATTATATTTTTTATTATTACAATTTATAAAGAGGAAATAATTTTGAATAGAAATATTGTTGAATTTTTATTCATAAATATTTTTTTTACAAATTTACAAAGAAAATTAAAATATACATTTTTCCTGAAAAATCCTAAATTCCTAAAGTTCTTCATGCTTCATTTCTTCGACTGTCTTCATGCCTGATTTTCCTTTCGTACCTGCACACGACAAAAAACGAAACTGAGAAAAAAAAGGTAATGTTATTTTCGACACCCTCAGAGTGATTTCATCATCGGGTGTCGGGAGGGTAACAGATTTCTCCGTCTCCAGCTCCCAAACCGATTCCCGACCTCGGCTACCAAATGGCAGCATCTGCTCAAATCGTCGAGATAGCCGAGAAGAAGAGAAAAAGATGTTTTATGCCGAAAAGTGATTTTTATGCCGAAAAAGAGATTATTTGAGCCAAACAGGTCACTAATTGAATCAGATCTGATTCTATCAAGTACACTAATCGGATATCCAAGTCAAATCCAAACCCAGATTCACTGCAACAAAATCCAGAGTAAAAAATTTGTTTCCATCAAGTAAATATCCAGATGCAAAACAAATCAAAAACCAAAATCCAGCCCAGATATCACAAGTTATCCAGCAAAGCAGAAAGTATCAGAATCCATATCTAGAAGTACCAAACCAGATACGAATTTAAGCCAAATCTGTTAAAACCATATCCATTTGAAAAAAATCCAACCATATCAGACAAAATCATATCAGTAAACTAAATCCAGAACATAATCATATCAGAGAAAATCAATGATCCGGAAAAATCAAATCATCAGAAAATGTAACGTAAATATAGATCCAAGCCCAACACAGTTCGAAACAAGATATAAAAACCAGAAAAATCGAACCCTAAAAGGGAGCGCCATAAGAACAACGCAATAGAAAATGGCGACTTCACTGGGGATTTGTTTCAAAGTTTTGAGGGTTAGCTATAATTTGTTCATGTTTAATTACTTTTCTTTATTATTGTATATATATTGTACCTTGATTGGGGTTTGGTTCCTTGTGTTGTGAGATAAGTCCTACACCCGGACTTGAGTGACATTATTATAGGATGGTGATATATTTGACGAGGCTTATAGGGGGTGAGACCCGACCAAGCTGACTTAAGAATCACCGCTCAGTTGAGACCGTTTCAAAAATGGTTCGGTTGATCGAGTGTAGTCGTGAAAGCATTTACTATTTTCGATTGGTGTCTATGATATTGAGGACCGTAGTAGCTTTACACCATCTTGGCCATATTTAGGACGTAGTGCGGGAACTGTGTGGGAATAGTCCTACAATGGTTGCTACACGATACTACACTTAAAAGAGGTTCTCTTGAGAATATTATCGGCCCCCGAGTCAGTCGGAAGGTTGATAATATCCGAAGGATGGACTGATGACTTTGGGCACTTTTTTAGAACCTTGTTCTGCAGGTACAACTACCCTATAGTACATACCTTTGGGAAGGGTACACCTTAACTCCATTCATGGTTCCTCAAACCTAGGACTTTTGCTTGTGTTTGTGCATTACATCCATAAATAAACATCATTTCTAGTTTTAAGGAATTCAATAGTCCTTTGCAAATTTAAAAGGTCCTACATTTTAAAGTCTGAAAAAAACTTTCCCAGCTTTCCTAAAAATGTTTGCAATCGACCGTTGAAGTTCTTGAAACCATTGCATGGCATTAGCATCACATTTTTGCATTGCATTTTTCCCCCGGTTTCTCATTCCCGATTCTCTCGTCTTCCAGTGTTCCTTTGAGTCATTAAGCTGATTCCTCGACACAGATTCCAAACTAGAGCTAACTATAGACGCAAGATGTCAGAACAAGAAGCATATAATGCAGAAATCCAAATGGAGATCGATGAGTTGAAATCAGGCATGACCAAGCTCACCGAAATGCTTCAAGTACTGATTGCCAACGGAGAGCCACCTTAGAGGTTAGAAGAAGGTTCAAAAAATGGTAGGGTATCCAATGCTTCCAAGTCTTCTAAGGGTGCAAAGAAATCCTATGGGAATTTCTGTAAGAAGAAAGAGGAGCAGACCAATGTTGTTATGTCTGAATCAAGAAAGCCTCGCCATGGAATTCGTCTTGTTGATAATCATGTTGTCGCTCCACGGCCGACTCAGACTCCTCAACGTCTAGTTATTAGACTAGGCCAGACTCGAAATAGGAACCAATTTGATCCTATTCCCATGACTTACACAGAACTTTATCCTTACCTGGTTCAAAAAGGGCTGATCACTACAAGGGCTTTACCACCTGCTCCTAATCCTCCGCCAATTGGAGTCAGGACCGATTTCCAATGCGCTTTTCATGAGGGTGCCCTAGGCCACGACTTGGAGCATTATTTGGTACTAAAAGCTAAAGTACATGAGTTGGTCAGAGAAGGAATACTTAATTTTACAGATAATTATCCCAATGTCCAAAAGAATCCCTTGCCAGAGCATCAAAAGTGTAGTTTCGACCGGTTCTGATTTAGTCACTAGGCTTTTGTTTCTCGTTGTTTGTACTTTCCTTATTTTATTAGTTGTTTGCTTTCAAACTATGTTTGTACTTTTACATTAATGAAATGGGCATTGCATCTTTTGATTTAATTCATCTTATCTATTATTTGCATCTTTATACTTTATCTTTCAAATATTTACTTCTTGTCCAACTTTATGATTATGCAAAGATTGGAGGGAGGATGATGAAAATGTTATACCCATAACTGCTGTCAGTATGCTTTCAATCAGACCTTGTTGACGATGTAAGGCATTGTTTCAATCCTCAAATACTGGAGAAATAAGGAAATTAACCCCTCGTCACCCCTTTGAGCCTAGAAGTTGGAGTTTCTTTCTTTACAAAATCCCGCAATCTTAACCTGGGGCATGGGTAGTTCTCAGTTAACTTGATTGTGTATTCCGGCAATACACCTTTCATATAAAGGTTGCATTCACAAGTTTTCCTTCGC
The DNA here is from genome assembly GCA_963859935.3 of Lathyrus sativus. NCBI lineage: Eukaryota > Viridiplantae > Streptophyta > Magnoliopsida > Fabales > Fabaceae > Lathyrus > Lathyrus sativus. The sequence continues at coordinate 105,924,717 of OZ012737.1, forward strand.
ACACAACAAACAAGTGTCGAGGATGTTTAAGCCAAAACACTGATGATGGTTCAACGTGATCATTAAAGCTAGGCAGTCAATTTCTTCAAAAAAAAAAGTCAAAAAGAAAAGCTCGCTAAGTCAAAACCTATGAAGGAGACTTAGGCAAAATTGGGGCATCCCGCTGACTGTAAACTTTAAAAGAAACAGTTCAATTTAGGGATAATAAAAAGAGGAGATCTTTAAATACTTACCTTGAAAATCCTCAATGTCAAAACAACCAAATGTTATAAGGAAGTAGTGGCTGCCTTTTTATAGGTCCTTGATTTATGAACCGTCATTGCTGCCATCAGTGCAATTTCTAACCTATGGGAACCTGAATGCATAATATGAGTTAACTGAGTGTAGGACTGAAGATCATCACGTAGATTGGGTGGGTACAAATAAATTTTGAGCCTTTATCCTTTGTTTCATAAACCGTGAACCAGGCCACGTTACAACCCTCAAAAGACCTAATTGAAGCAAGTTTGTTGTGAAAGCATACTACAGCAAGGTTGTGTAACCTGACTCTTAAAGATCTTTAAGAATCATTTATTTTGGTAATACACTTTTATTTTAAACTTTGAGCGTCTATAAACACCGTGTTCTGACCGACGACTCATTTATTTTTCACCTTTTAAAAATAATTTTGATTTCAAAAGTCGCGTGAACTTTGCATTACCGTGTTGGTATGAATATTTTTGTTTGCAAACTGGCTTTCCTCTAAGGAATTTTTAAACAAACGAGAAACTTGGTCGGTGATCCTCTCAGGGGAAAGTTCATCTTACATCAAGATTTGGTTTATCCTTAAGATTTTTTCAAGACTCAGACTGGGGCAAGCCTCCGAAGGCACAGTAAAACAGAAACTTTCATGACTCAGACAGGTTGAAGCAATTATCTGGGGCAGTTTACTTGAAAGATCTCCAAGAAGCTCTCCATCCTTACTACAAGGACCATCAACTTAATACAGTTTACCTGTATGGCAGAGATGTGCCCAACAGTAACATCTTCGGTCTCCGAGCAGTAACCTTGATCTCCGCGTTGAGGAATCAATTTTCTAATCTTGCCATCTTACCAGAAGAGTCGAGCATTGTCGTCGACATCTGCATTTGCATTTGATCATATCTCATAACATAATTCATATACATATTCATATACATATACATATCATGAGTTTTTCATCCTCATTTGCATTTCTCCCAAGGTCGTGTTTTATCCACGTCTTACCTTGTGGTCAAAGTCCAACTCACTTGGCACCTACCAAATATTTTTATGTCGTGTCTATCTGATGTTCTTCCAGATATGGCTTCAACTTGTCCCGTACATTTATGGCTTTCCTAAATGTTTCGGGTTTATCTTCAGAAACTTGTCTTCATCTCATGCTCCTATAGATGTTGTTCTTTTGTTTCTGGGTGCAGCCCATAGTTTATTCGACGTTCTTCCGAATACCTCTGGTATATTTCAGAGTTCATTCAATGTTCTTCCGAATGTCCCTGAAATGTGTTTTCTTTGTCCCCGAATTTATTCGAAGTTCTTCTGAATACCTCTGGTATGTTTCAGAGTTCATTCGATGTTCTTCCGAATGTCCCTGAAATGTGTTTTCTTTGTCCCCGAGTTTATTCGAAGTTCTTCCGAATACCTCTGGTATGTTTCAGTGTTCATTCAATGTTCTTCCGAATGTCCCTGAAATGTGTTTCCTTTGTCCCCGAGTTTATTCGATGTTCTTCCGAATATCTCTGGTGTGTTTCAGAGTTTATTCGATGTTCTTCCGAATATCCCTGAAATGTGTTCCTTTGTCCCCGAGCTTATTCGACATTCTTCCGAATATCTCTGTTGTGTTTCAAAGTTCATTCGATGTTCTTCCAAATGTTTCTAATGTTGGTTCGTCAGATTCCCAAAAATTCCGTTCGGTTCCGTCACGAGGGATAGTTCCCAGAAGCTCGGATGTTATTCTTTGCTCAATGCTCCAACATTCTGTTTACTTGCTTCGATGTTTACCCTAGAGTATCAGCCGGTCACGCCTAAACCTGTTGAACAACTACCCTCAGATATTTCCCAGTGGAGGTCGTCTCGTCGGTGCCATCTCCATTGAGGATTCCCTTCTTACTGTCCTTTCTAAAAGTGACAATTGGTCGTTCCTGCACCAATTTTATTCACCACTCTAGGATTCCCTGTTGTCGCGTTATTCCACCAGTGCGTCGTATCCCCCTCTACCGTTACTCGTCACGTCTGCCCCTTGTGTCGTCGTGTCGTCTATATTCTTAAATTTATCATTCTCATCATACGCATCATATTAACGTCATGGCATTGTCAGCATTATAGTTTGTCCCGTTTTGTCCATAGCATTGCATGTCACTGCATATGAGGGCAAATATTTCGGTCATCTGTATTTAAATCCCTCCACTATGATTCCTCGAGTCTCCGTCGCTCAAATCATCCGGTGAAGCTATTTAAATAGGGGCAACTATAACACCCCAAATTTTACCCTTAGATTTAATCGATTCATGTCGCATGACATCTCCTTTTTGCATTAATTAACTACTACCGGGTTATGTAGTCTGTTGTTTTTTTAGGAGAATTACGTCTGGCACACTTTAGATGTTGAAGGGTGAAATTGTCATTTATGCTTTGTTTGCTGACAGTTCATGAAGCTAAATCATCGTCAGTGGATTTTAGAGCTGTTGTGTAATCATATGGGGCTGATTATGAGTTGGTTTAATTCAAATTGACGCAAGAATCCATTCAGCAGAATTTGGTTTTAACAAACGTTTATTTTCTGTTCTTATGCTATATGCCAGTCTATTCTTAAAGTAGTGGAAATTCCGATTCATGTTCGGGTTTATGATTTCTGTTTAATTGTGATGTTGGGCCGAATAAGTTCAGGATATTGGATTTAATTAGCAGAGACACCAAGTGAATTTTTAGCGCGGAGTAAAATTCTATTTTTTGCTACTAATTGGATTTCTCTAGTTTCATTCTATTTTACATTGTTCAAGGCTGTTACCGATTTTATCATCAGGCGTGATTTAATTTGGGAATATATTGGAAGAATTGAAGTTCATATCAGTTATGTGGAGCGGTTGTATTTAATCGGATATTTGAGGTGGTTGCCACAAAATTAAATCATGGAAAGAAAATTAGGAATTGATCTTGATAGAAAATATTTGAATTTTATTCATTATATTTTTTATTATTACAATTTATAAAGAGGAAACAATTTCGAATAGAAATATTGTTGAATTTTTATTCATAAATATTTTTATTACAAATTTACAAAGAAAATTAAAATATACATTTTTCCTGAAAAATCTTAAATTCCTAAAGTTCTTCATGCTTGATTTCTCCGACTGTCTTCATGCCTGATTTTCCTTTCGTACCTGCACACGACAAAAACAGAAACTGAGCAAAAAAAGGTAATGTTATTTTCGACACCCTCAGAGTGATTTCATCATCGGGTGTCGGGAGGGTAACAGATTTCTCCGTCTCCAGCTCCAAAACTGATTCCCGACCTCGGCTACCAAATGGCAGCATCTGCTCAAATCGTCGAGATAGCCGAGAAGAAGAGAAAAAGAAGTTTTATGCCGAAAAGTGATTTTTATGCCGAAAAAGAGATTATTTGAGCCAAACAGGCCACTAATTGAATCAAATCCGATTCTATCAAGTAAACTAATTGGATATCCAAGTCAAATCCAAACCCAGATTCACTGCAACAAAATCCAGAGTAAAAAATCTGTTTCCATCAAGTAAATATCCAGATGCAAAACAAATCAAAAACCAAAATCCAGCCCAGATATCACAAGTTATCCAGCAAAGCAGAAAGTATCAGAATCCATATCTAGAAGTACCAAACCAGATACGAATTTAAGCCAAATCCGTTAAAACCATATCCATCTGAAAAAAATCCAACCATATCAGACAAAATCATATCAGTAAACTAAGTCCATAACAGAATCATATCAGAGAAAATCAAAGATCCGGAAAAATCAAATCCATCAGAAAATGTAACGTAAATATAGATCCAAGCCCAACGTAGTTCGAAACAAGATATAAAAACCAGAAAAATCGAACCCTAAAAGGGAGCGCCATAAGAACAACGCAACAGAAAATGGCGACTTCACTGGGGATTTGTTTCAAAGTTTTGAGGGTTACCCATAATTTGTTCATGTTTAATTACTTTGCTTTATGATTGTATATATATTGTACCTTGATTGGGGTTTGGTTCCATGTGTTGTGAGATAAGTCCTACACCCGGACTTGAGTGACATTATTATAGGATGGTGATATATTTGTCGAGGCTTAAAGGGGGTGAGTCCCGACCAAGCTGACTTGAGAATCACCGCTCAGTTGAGACCCTTTTAAAAATGGTTCGGTTGATCGAGTGTAGTCGTGAAAACTTTTACTATTTTCGATTGGTGTCTATGATATTGAGGACCGTAGTACCTTTACACCATCTTGACCATATTTAGGACGTAGTGCGGGAACTGTGTGGGAATAGTCCTACAATGGTTGCTACGCGATACTACACTCAAAAGAGGTTCTCTTGAGAATATTATCGGACCCCGAGTCAGTCAGAAGGTTGATAATATCTGAAGGATGGACTGATGACTTTGGGCACTTTTTTAGAACCTTGTTGTATAGGTACAACTATCCCATAGTACATACCTTTGGGAAGGGTACACCTTAACTCCATTCATGGTTCCTCAAACCTAGGACTTTTGCTTGTGTTTGTGCATTACATCCATAAAGAAACATCATTCCTAGTTTTAAGGAATTCAATAGTCCTTCGCAAATTTAAAAGGTCCTACATTTTAAAGTCTCAAAAAAAATTTCCCAGCTTTCCTAAAAATGTTTGCAATCGACCGTTGAAGTTCTTGAAACCATTGCATGGCATTAGCATCACATTTTTGCATTGCATTTTTCCCCCGGTTTCTCATTCCCGATTCTCTCATCTTCCAGTGTTCCTTTGAGTCGTCAATCTGATTCCTCGACACAGATAACAAACTAGAGCTAACTATAGACGCAAGATGTCAGAACAAGAAACATATAATGCAGAAATCCAAATGGAGATCGATGAGTTGAAATCAGGCATGACCAAGCTCACCGAAATGCTTCAAGTACTGATTGCCAGAGGAGAGCCACCTCAGAGGTTAGAAGAAGGTTCAAAAAATGGTAGGGTATCCAAAGCTTCCAAGTCTTCTAAGGGTGCAAAGAAATCCTATGGGAATTTCTGTAAGAAGAAAGAGGAGCAGACCAATGTTGTTATGTCTGAATCAAGAAAGCCTCACCATGGAATTCGTCCTGTTGATAATCATATTGTCGCTCCACGGCCGACTCAGACTCCTCAACGTCAGACTCGAAATAGGAGCCAATTTGATCCTATTCCCATGACTTACACGGAACTTTATCCTTACCTGGTTCAAAAAGGACTGATCACTACAAGGGCTTTACCACCTGCTCCTAATCCTCCGCCAATTGGAGTCAGGACCGATTTCCAATGCGATTTTTATGAGGGTGCCCTAGGCCACAACTTGGAGCATTGTTTGGCACTAAAAGCAAAAGTACATGAGTTGGTCAGAAAAGGAATACTTAATTTTACAGATAATTATCTCAGTGTCCAAAAGAATCCCTTGCCAGAGCATCAAAAGTGAGGTTTTGACCGGTTCTGATTTAGTTACTAGGCTTTTGTTTGTCGTTGTTTGTACTTTCCTTAATTTATTAGCTGTTTTCTTTCAAACTATTTTTGTACTTTTACATTAATGAAATGGGCATTGCATCTTTTGATTTAATTCATCTTATCTATTATTTGCATCTTTATACTTTATCTTTCAAATATTTACTTCTTGTCCAACTTTATGATTATGCAAAGATTGGAGGGAGGATGATGAAAACGTTATACCCATAATTGCTGTCAGTATGCTTTCAATCTGACCTTGTTGACGATGTAAGGCATTGTTTCAATCCTCAAACACTGGAGAAATAAGGAAGTTAACCCCTCGTCACCCCTTTGAGCCTAGAAGTTGGAGTTTCTTTCTTTACAAAATCCCGCAATCTTAACCTGGGGCATGGGTAGTTCTCAGTTAACTTGGTTGTGTATTCCGGCAATACACCTTTCATATAAAGGTTGCATTCCCATGTTTTCCTTCGCACACAACAAACAAGTGTCAACGATGTTTAAGCCAAAACGCTGATGATGGTTCAACGTGATCATTAAAGCTAGGCAGTCACTTTCTTCAACAAAAAAAAGTCAAAAAGAAAAGCTCGCTAAGTCAAAACCTATGAAGGAGACTTAGGCAAAATTGGGGAATCCCGCTGACTGTAAACTTTAAAAGAAACAGTTCAATTAAGGGATAATAAAAAGAGGAGATCTTTAAATACTTACCTTGAAAATCCTCAATGTCAAAACAACCAAATGTTATAAGGAAGTAGTGGCTGCCTTTTTATAGGTCCTTGATTTATGAACCGTCATTGCTGCCATCAGTGCAATTCCTAACCTATGGGAACCTGAATGCATAATATGAGTTAACTGAGTGTAGGACTGAAGATCATCACGTAGATTGGGTGGGTACAAATAAATTTTGAGCCTTTATCCTTTGTTTCATAAACCGTGAACCAGGCCACGTTACAACCCTCAAAAGACCTAATTGAAGCGAGTTTGTTGTGAAACCATACTACAGCAAGGTTGCGTAACCTGACTCTTAAAGATCTTTAAGAATCATTTATTTTGGTAATACATTTTTATTTTAAACTTTGAGCGTCTATAAACACCGTGTTCTGACCGACGACTCATTTATTTTTCACCTTTTAAAAATAATTTTGATTTCAAAAGTCGCGTGAACTTTGCATTACCGTGTTGGTATGAATATTTTTGTTTGCAAACTGGCTTTCCTCTAAGGAATTTTTAAACAAACGAGAAACTTGGTCGGTGATCCTCTCAGGGGAAAGTTCATCTTACATCAAGATTTGGTTTATCCTTAAGATTTTTTCAAGACTCAGACTGGGGCAAGCCTCCGAAGGCACAGTAAAACAGAAACTTTCATGACTCAGACAGGTTGAAGCAATTATCTGGGGCAGTTTACTTGAAAGATCTCCAAGCAGCTCTTCATCCTTACTACAAGGACCATCAACTTAATACAGTTTACCTGTATGGTAGAGATGTGCCCAACAGTAACATCTTCGGTCTCCGAGCAGTAACCTTGATCTCCGCGTTGAGGAATCAATTTTCTAATCTTGTCATCTTACCAGAAGAGTCGAGCATTGTCGTCGACATCTGCATTTGCATTTGATCATATCTCATAACATAATTCATATACATATTCATATACATATACATATCATGAGTGTTTCATCCTCATTTGCATTTCTCCCAAGGTCGTGTTTTATCCACGTCTTACCTTGTGGTCAAAGTCCAACTCACTTGGCACCTACCAAATATTTTTATGTCGTGTCTATCTGATGTTCTTCCAGATATGGCTTCAACTTGTCCCGTACATTTATGGCTTTCCTAAATGTTTCGGGTTTATCTTCAGAAACTTGTCTTCATCTCATGCTCCTATAGATGTTGTTCTTTTGTTTCTGGGTGCAGCCCATAGTTTATTCAACGTTCTTCCGAATACCTCTGGTATGTTTCAGAGTTCATTCGATGTTCTTTCGAATGTCCCTGAAATGTGTTTTCTTTGTCCCCGAGTTTATTCGAAGTTCTTCTGAATACCTCTGGTATGTTTCAGAGTTCATTCGATGTTCTTCTGAATGTCCCTGAAATGTGTTTTCTTTGTCCCCGAGTTTATTCGAAGTTCTTCCGAATACCTCTGGTATGTTTCAGAGTTCATTCAATGTTCTTCCGAATGTCTTTGAAATGTGTTCCCTTATCCCCAAGTTTATTCGATGTTCTTCCGAATATCTCTGGTGTGTTTCAGAGTTCATTCGATGTTCTTCCGAATATCCCTGAAATGTGTTCCTTTGTCCCCGAGCTTATTCGACATTCTTCCGAATATCTCTGTTGTGTTTCAAAGTTCATTCGATGTTCTTCCAGATGTTTCTAATGTTGGTTCTACGGATTCCCAAAAATTTCGTTCGGTTCCGTCACGAGGGAAAGTTCCCAGAAGCTCGGATGTTATTCTTTGCTCAATGCTCCAGCATTTTGTTTACTTGCTTCGATGTTTACCCTAGAGTATCAGCCGGTCACGCCTAAACCTGTTGAACAACTACCCTTAGATATTTCCCAGTGGAGGTCGTCTCATCGGTGCCATCTCCATTGAGGATTCCCTTCTTACTGTCCTTTCTAAAAGTGACAATTGGTCGTGCCTGCACCAATTGATTCACCACTCTAGGATTCCCTGTTGTCGCGTTATTCCACCAGTGCGTCGTATCCCCCTGTACAGTTACTCGTTGCGTTTGTCCCTTGTGTCGTCGTGTCGTCTACATTCTTGAATTTATCATTCTCATCATACGCATCATATTAACGTCATGGCATTGTCAGCATTATAGTTTGTCCCGTTTTGTCCATAGCATTGCATGTCACTGCATATGAGGGCAAAATTTTCGGTCCTCTGTATTTAAATCCCTCCACTATGATTCCTCGAGTCTCCGTCGCTCAAATCATCCGGTGAAGCTACTTAAATAGGGGCAACTCTAACACCCCAAATTTTACCCTTAGATTTAATCGATTCATGTCGCATGACATCTCCTTTTTGCATTAATTAACTACTAATGGGTTATGTAGTCTGTTGTTTTTTCAGGAGAATTACGTCTGGCACACTTTAGCGGTTGAAGGGCGAAATTGTCATTTATGCTTTGTTTGCTGACAGTTCATGAAGCTAAATCATCGTCACTGGATTTTAGAGCTGTTGTGTAATCATATGGGGCTGATTATGAGTTGGTTTAATTCAAATTGACGCAAGAATCCATTCAGCAGAATTTGGTTTTAACAAACGTTTATTTTCTGTTCTTATGCTATATGCCAGTCTATTCTTAAAGTAGTGGAAATTCCGATTCATGTTCGGGTTTATGATTTCTGTTTAATTGTGATGTTGGGCCGAATAAGTTCAGGATATTGGATTTAATTAGCAGAGACACCAAGTGAATTTTTAGCGCGGAGTAAAATTCTATTTTTTGCTACTAATTGGATTTCTCTGGTTTCGTTCTGTTTTACATTTTTCAAGGCCGTTACCGATTTTATCATCTGGTGTGATTTAATTTGGGAATATATTGGAAGAATTGAAGTTCATATCAGTTATGTGGAGCGGTTGGATTTAATCGGATATTTGAGGTGGTTGCCACAAAATTAAATCTTGGAAAGGAAATTAGGAATTGATCTTGATAGCAAATATTTGAATTTTATTCATTATATTTTTTATTATTACCATTTATAAAGAGGAAATAATTTTGAATAGAAATATTGTTGAATTTTTATTCATAAATATTTTTATTACAAATTTACAAAGAAAATTAAAATATACATTTTTCCTGAAAAATCCAAAATTCCTAAAGTTTTTCATGCTTAATTTCTCCGACTGTCTTCATGCCTGATTTTCCTTTCGTACCTGCACACGACAAAAACAGAAACTGAGCAAAAAAAGGTAATGTTATTTTCGACACCCTCAGAGTGATTTCATCATCGGGTGTCGGGAGGGTAACAGATTTCTCCGTCTCTAGCTCCCAAACCGATTCCCGACCTCGGCTACCAAATGGCAGCATCTGCTCAAATCGTCGAGATAGCCGAGAAGAAGAGAAAAAGATGTTTTATGCCGAAAAGTGATTTTTATGCCTAAAAAGAGATTATTTGAGCCAAACAGGTCACTAATTGAATCAAATCCGATTCTATCAAGTAAACTAATCGGATATCCAAGTCAAATCCAAACCCAGATTCAATGCAACAAAATCCAGAGTAAAATATCTGTTTCCATCAAGTAAATATCCAGATGCAAAACAAATCAAAAACCAAAATTCAGCCCAGATATCACAAGTTATCCAGCAAAGCAGAAAGTATCAGAATCCATATCTAGAAGTACCAAACCAGATACGAATTTAAGCCAAATCTGTTAAAACCATATCCATCTGAAAAAAATCCAACCATATCAGACAAAATCATATCAGTAAACTAAATCCAGAACAGAATCATATAAGAGAAAATCAAAGATTCGGAAAAATCAAATCCATCAGAAAATGTAACATAAATATAGATCCAAGCCCAACACAGTTCGAAACAAGATATAAAAACCAGAAAATTCGAACCCTAAAAGGGAGCGCCATAAGAACAACGCAACAGAAAATGGCGACTTCACTGGGGATTTGTTTCAACGTTTTGAGGGTTACCCATAATTTGTTCATGTTTAATTACTTTGCTTTATTATTGTATATATATTGTACCTTGATTGGGGTTTGGCTGCATGTGTTGTGAGATAAGTCCTACATGTTGCACCCCAAAATTTGCTCAACCTCTTCTTGCCTGATTTATGTTTCATTGCATTTCATTTGCATAGTCACATCATGTACATAGCTTAATCATTTGCATATCATAGCATAGCATGCATCCAACAAGGGATCAGGGTGTCTATCAAGAGAAGAGCCTAGCAAGGTGTGTTATCCAAGATGAGAAGTCATCTAGGCCATCAAGAAAGGATTTGAAGTCTTGAGAAGTTTGAGTGCCTACATGTGGGTTTTGCTCCTATCTTGAGGAATGTTGAGAATCATCAGTGAGATGAGAAGCATGGAATGTGGATGTGAGGTGTGTATGGATCTCATGAGATGTCTATAGGGCCTTATTGAAGCTGAGGCAAGCCATTGATTCAAGTAAGAAAGCCACAGTGGAGGTACAGTCAACTAGGGTTTCATCTGGGTCAACCCTAGGTCAATTGAGTAATTGGAGAGCATCAAAGCCTACCTTGAGGTCATGGGATTCATGATTTGGTATGTTGATACATGTGTGGTTTTGTGCCAAGGTTAAGCAAAGAAAGATCAAGAATGTGGGAAGTTGCTAAATTAGGGTTTCAGTGTAAAATCCCCTATTTAGTGCCTAACTTCAAGGCCACATAAGTCTAAATACAAGTTTTAAATGGATTCTTGGCCAACATGAAACTTGTAGAGCTTCTCAATACCTTTAAATTTAGTACTAGAAGTCTTCAAGAAGATTTGTGGAACTCAAGTTATAGTCTTTGCAAATTACAGGTCACCAGAGGGCACTGAAATTTATCTGTGAAAGTCACTTGGTTTCTAAGCAACTTTAGCCCCTCAAGGAGTTTGCAAATGGATTCTTGGCCAACATAAGAGTTGTAGGCCTTGATCTTAGATTTCCATAGAGTACTATAAGTCCTCAAAGGGATTTGTGGAACTCAAGTTATGATCTTGGCAATCCATGGGTATTTTGGGTATTTGTGATTATAGGTCATTTTCAAACATGTGCCAAAATCTCCATCTTCCACTCCTCAAATGGAAAATTGTTCAACTAGAAAATTGCTCAAAATAGGGTTTTAACCTTGTCAATGCATCAAGGAGGGTTTGAATTGGCTTGTATGAGAAGTTGGTTTGAAATGGTCTTTAAATGAAGAATTTAAAGTCATTTAAAAGTAAAAAATGGAATTTCATGATTTATGGCCAAAACAAGTCATGTGGCATATCATTTTGATCAGAATCAACATTTCAAAGATGATGGCATTGTCACTTTTGGCAATTGAGGTCATTTTCACATGGTTGCATTTGGTAACTTCATGTGTAAGCAACATATGCAAAACACCTCATAAGATCAGCTACAAGGCAAATACCATTTCCAATCAATTCTAATTATCATCTGAGGAGAAATTCAAGTAAAAGCAAGCTACTAAACTGGCCAGAACCTGACTGTCATATTCAAATTTCTCATGGTGCAAGAGATTTTCAAAATCTCATTTGAGCCATTCCAGAACTTTCTAGATTGATCTAACACACTTTATATAAGATGTATAACTGATTCAGTTGGTTTTTTGGGAAGGATTGAGCCAGAAACAAAAAGAAGCCATTGGAATTTCTTCATTTGCAACAGAAATCGAGTTTGGAGATTGGTGAGGATTCAGGGCAAATCATCTGTTTCAGAAGCTTGAGGAAGTGTTATTGAGTGATTCTGGAAGAAATTGGAGGCTGAATTGAAGGAATTCTCACTCTGTTCATCCACTTTTACCAGGTATGCAACTTTCACTCTATGGCTTAGATTAGATGAAATTGATCACAATTGGAGGTGTAGATAGGTTATAGATCATGCCTAGATGGATTATGGTAGGAAAAATGGAGGTTTAGAGACAAAATTAGGGTGTTGCCATTTTCTGTTGGAGCTTGAATCTCTTTGTTCTTGAAGCTTTAATGGTGGTTGAATACTGAGAGTTGATCAGGGAGAAGTGTAGTTTATGTTAGGGTCCTTAATTTCAAGAATTGGCTGTGATTTAAACTCATTTTTGCCTCCAGGCCATTGAAACGCACCATTTCACTAATCCCAGTCAGCGTGTGACTCGGATGCACGCGTGGACACGTTCTGAAGCCTTGGATTCGCTTACCAGTCAATGGATCTAATGGCCCTCTTTTATTTCAGCATTTTAATTTCTTTTATTTGATTTTATTTTATTTTTAATCCATTTTGTTTCTAAAATCCATAATAAATAGGAAAATAATAATTTTTAAGCTAGATTATTTTTCCCTAACTCCTTAAAAAATGTAGAATTTAATAGGATTGAAAAATAGTTAATTCATGCATTTTTTATTTTGTTTGCATTTTTTGCATTTTAATTGGTTTTATTTTTAATTTGTTTGACATGTGTTTTTGCTGATTTTATTGTGAATAATTGGTGATGAATTTTGAGTTGATTCCTTTTGGACTAGCTAGCTTAGATATGAATGTACCCATAGTAATTTTCTCATATTTTTGTGAGAGAATGTTAGGCTTGTTTGACCAATAGACATTAGGTGGTTTAGAATTAGGGTTTTAAGGTGATACCTTTAGGTTTAGGGCATAGTTTTAGGTCCAAATGAATGGTTAAACCCCTGGTTTTTGTATGAGAGATTCATAAGAGGTTTAGCAATCCTTAGTAATTTCTGTAGGATTTTACAATCATGCTTGGTATTTTAAGTAGAATTAGTTTTAAGACTAACTTTTAGGTGTTTTTGATGAACTAACTTAGCTAGTTTAATTCAATAGTTCTCCTTAGATTAGGGTGGTGCTGTTTTTGAGCTTGGGTGATCATGAAGGCCAATTGAAGATGCTTTAGAGAGCTTGAGGGAGCTTGGATGTGAATATTCTCTCATCATGTGGAGTGCTTGTCAGGAGTTTAGGGAAACTAGGGTTTGGGAAGAGCCTCAGAGTAGTTTTGCTTCTCTCTTTCAAACATAGAGAGCTTCTTGTGCCTCTATTCAATCCTATGACACAAGGTCCTCCCAAAGAAGTTCCATATCTCCTTAGGAGGGATGTAGAGCATGCTTTGGTTGAGTGGAACTTGAGGATACCTTTCAATTATCATGTTAAGACCTTAGTGGTTTCCCTTGGTAGCCATTAAGCTTTTTTAACATAACAAGCTTGATCTTGTTAATGGACTCCCTTTTTGAGATTTCTTCTTGGAGCTTGTTGAAGATGAAGTTTGGGCTTGTTGAAGCTAGGAGTGTTGCTTGTTGAAGCTGTCTGCTTGTTGAGGTTGTCTACTTGGTGAAGCTGTTTGTTGTAGGAGTTTGGTGTTGTTGCTTGGGTTGCCTCCTCTGCTTTGGGGTTTTATTTTCTGTATTGTTTGTTGGCTTGTGTAGCTTGCTCCCTAGGTTTTAAGTGAATGTTGATTCACTTTTCCTGTTGTTTTCCCAGGTTCGAGGTTGAGTGGGACTCCCTTGCCTCGCTTGTATTGCTGCATTGCATGCATTTTACTGTATTTGCTTGCTTTCTTTTCTGTTTATCCCCTAGGATCTCTGATTTCCTCTGTGCAGGAGGGAATTATGATAGACATTAGGATTCTTATCCATGCATGACAACATTAGGTTAGTTTTTATCCCCTTTTCAACCCTAGGCTTTTTAGAGCTTCTTTCTCTTCTTATCTCAAAACAACTCAAAAATACAGTAATAAGGTTAATCGATGTCGTACATTACGAGCCTTAAGCTATTTGAGAAAGGGTTGCTGGAGAGCTTCTTTCCAGTAGTCTGGCTGCTTAATATGGTACCCTTTGGGTGACACGCGACGTAGTCACTCTCAAATCATAGTCTCTAGTACGTTAGATATTGCACACAAACTAAAAACACTTCTTTCGTAAAAGATTCAAAACAAACATCAAAGTGTCATTTTTGTCCGCTTGGACTCTTAATCAAGAAAAACCCTTTCATAAGGTAATAAAAACAGTCAGACAAGCTTGTGTCTTCCGTGGCCCGAACTACGTTTGCTCTGATCTTTCATGCTGTATGAAAGTACGTAGGCATAGGATGTCGTATCCTAGCGAGCAACCTTCCCCCCTTAACCCGTAGTTAGGCGAACTACGTTGACTCTGATTTCTCATTCCAGACGGGGATACATAGGCATAAAGTGCGATACTTTGCCGAGTCATTTTCTTTCTTTTTAACCCCAGACCTTTAGAGTATATAGAATAACAATCCATACTAGAAAACAAGCGTGGATCCCGTCGAGTACGACGGACGTGAGGGGTTCTAATACCTTCCCCTTGCGTAATCGACTCCCGAATCTAGGAATTTGGTTGCGACGACCATTCCTTTCCCGTTTTGCGTTAGGTTTACTCTGAGCGTTTCCTTTCCCTCCTGTGGGATAAATAACGCACGGTGGCGACTCTTCTGTCATAGCCGGCGCCGATTTTCGCAGTAGCGACAGCTGGCGACTCTGCTGGGGACTCCAACGGTTCCCTACGCGAGTCAATCCTAGCGCTTGTTTTCCCGTCGTGGGTTTTGTATGGATTTACTTTTCCGTATTTACTTTCAGTATTATATTGTTGTTGTTATGCTGGGTAGGGGGTCAGATTGAGAGATAAGCCGGACCTGGGCTTGAGTGCACCTAGAATTAGTTGTGGAAAGTAGTGGGCGCGTGCATGCTTTGCATGTATTAGTGTCCCACAAAATCCATGCTCAGACGAGGTTCTTCTGGTTGACTTCTTTTTCAACCCTTTGGGTTGAGGGGGTTTTTGGTTAGTTGGCATGTCGACTCTAGGGACCATCAATTAGAAGTTGGCTAAGTGAGGCCTCTTCAGGACATGATGATGCCACACCTTCTGGGTATCGTATCATCAGTCTTGAAATTCTGTGACGCCGACGACCGCATAGGATGTCGTACCTTGTGTCAGTTGATAGGACACCTACCTGTGAGAGGGACTGGGACATGCAGGAAACTTGACCTCCAGACTACCCGGTTTTCTTAATATTGGATAAGTACTTATGGTTACTTGGGGTTCTTCATCAGGACAATGTTTTGGGTCTGTTGAGACCAGGTTGGAGCATTGTTATGGGTCTGCTGAGACCAGGTTGGAGCATTGTTATAGGTCTGTTGAGATCAAAGTGGAGCATTGTTGTGGGTCTGTTGAGACCAGGTTTGAGCAGTATTGTGGGTCTGGTGAGACAGGATTATGGATGGATCTCTTCAGCAATATATCACTTGATCCCTGTTGCATGATTGCATATTACATTGTTGCATACTCATTTTGCATATCATTAACGTGTGTCTGTGCTGCAGGTGCATTTTCATACCTCTGATTCTAGTTGCCCGGATTTCTGTTTGCTGCTATTATGGATACTTTGAAGAAGACTGTGGCATACAAGTTGCCTACTCCAGATGTTTCTCCTTTGCTTGGTTTGATGTCTTTGGCTGATGATGATGTGAAGAGAAGCTTCAGGAAGAGTTATGGGAAACTGCTTAGGTTGGTTTATAAACCGTCCACGTATGAGCTGAACGGATTGTACGCGCTTATGCAGTTTTATGATCCCCCGCTGAGGTGTTTTACTTTCCCTGACTTCATTCTGGCTCCGACCATGGAGGAATATGCTGAGATCTTGGAGTTAACCATTCAGAATAGGGTACCCTTCGTTCATATGGGTGCTGAGCCCAAGCTGGAAGATTTGGCTGTTGTTTTGCACTTAGATTTCTCAGAGTTGTTGTTAACCTCATGGAATGGAGTTTTCGGTTTTTCTCTCAAGTTCTTGGTTGGGAAAGCACAAGAGTATGCCAAGAGTGGTTGTTGGATTGTGTTTAAATCTATCCTTGCTTTGTGTATCTATGGCATTGCACTGTTCCCTAGCATGCCTGACTTCGTTGATTTGGATGCATTCCATATATTTGCTTCAGGCAATCCTGTGCCTACACTGATTGGAGACTTCTATCACTCTCTGCATTATAAGAACGAGAATAGGAGGGGCAAGAACGTCTCTTGTTGTGTGCCTTTGTTGTATTTGTGGTTTGATAGTCACCTGCCCAAGAAGGGTATCTTTGTTGAGTCTGCAGCTACGGTGAAATGGTCTGAGCGTCTGATGGGGCTTTCTTCAGAAGATGTTGTCTGGTTTGATAGGGATTTACTAGGATCTGAGATTATCTACAGCTGCACAGGGTATCCTAACGTTCCTATGATTGGGAGGAAAGGGTGCATTAACTACAATCCGTCATTGTTGATCAGGCAATTCAGTTATGCTTTGAGAAGCCCGCCAAAAGAGGAGGAGGTGCAAGAATCTCTGTACTTCACGGGTGTACTGAGTGGGGAATTGCTATCCAAGCTTCAGCACGCTTGGAATAACATTTGCAAGAAAGGGAAGCCGTTGTTGGGAAAAAATGATTGTCAAGCCTATGCTCCGTACAAGGTCTGGATCCAAGATAGAGCAAAGCAGGCGCTGATGCCGTTTCCTGCAGTATTACCTCCTGCTCCCCTCGTGGTTGAGGAGCCAAAAACTGTGCCTATTGAGAGATATGAGCAGGTTGTGGAGGAGAAAGAAGAGCTCATCAAAGCCAATGAGAAGTTGGAAGAAGAGTTGGTTCAGCTCAGAAGCGAAAGGAATGAAGCTGTATATTCCTTCAAGCAGCAAACAAAGCTGGTGAACCAGTTAGGTGGAGAACTAACTGAACAACGAAAGAAGCGTGAACGTTTGGGGATAAATTTCAAGAGCTCTCACGACATGCTGGAGTCCAAGAAGAAAGCACTTGATATAGCCTACCGGGAGATCTCTGCATTCAACAAAACCTGGAATGCCACGCTGACCGGCAATAAAGAAAGAGAAGACAAACTGAAGCTAGAGATCTATGAACTGGAAGATTAGTTGAAAGCTAGCCAGAAAAAGTTTGAAGAAGAGGTTATATGGAGATACGACATTCAGAACTCGTTGAACAAAGTTATCAAGCGCAAGAAAGAGTATGCATCCCAGAAGCGAAAGCTAGAGGAGTGCTTTGGGGAAGGTGTTTGGGAGGAATCCATTGGGGATCTCCAGCGTGTTATCAGGCAAAGAGACTCACTCGTTGAAGGGTTGCTTTCCCAGCCGGATCACCCCAAGACTAAGAGATTGTTAGAAGAGTATCGGGCATATGGTCTCTCTTGATTACCTTATGCACTGATGTATATGCTTTATTTGCATTGTGCTGGCCATCACAAGGATTGTTGGTGGAGGTCATGCCTTCTTGTTATTCTACACTCAGTGATATTGTATTTCTGCCTTGTCGGGCTTTTCAGCAATATATGAGATGTTTTTCTCCTTACATGAATCCAAGCTTCTTACCACTATCACTGTCACTACACTGGCACTTTGGCACTGGAATTAGGGGTTGATCTCCCTAACGCACAGACACATATTGCATTTTCATATTCATTTTGCATTGCCAGTTACTTGTCGAATCTGTATCTTATTTCCTGCATCCCACAGGTTTTTCAGGATTGACGACTAGAGAGTCCAATGCTATTCAACCCGAAACAACTGCAAGAAGATAATGGATCAAGTTCAGGTCAAGATGTAGGATATCCGCGAGAAGTTGACTTTGTTCATGCAAGCTGTGGAGAGCATGGCCAAGGGCCAGGAGAATCTTCAGACCTTGGTGCAGCCACTGCTGACGGGGGCAAACGGAAATGGCAATACTGACCATATTTCTGTTGAAACTCCACGCCGGGAGGATGAGATACCGGCAGTTGTTACTCCACCTGTTGTGACTATCAACGGAAACACTGGTACTGGTGCAGGCGCTGGCGCTGGTAATGGCAATACTGGGAACGGTGGTGATGGGCATGTTGTTAATAACAAAGGCAACACTGTGGATGATGATCAAGGATTCGTTGACAATGTTGGCTTCGGAAACAACGAGTATAGCAATGTCAATCAGGACAGGAACTTCGGGTTCAACAATCAAGGCTTCGGTAATGACGGTTACGGCAACACTCAGGGGTATGGCTATGGTAATGGTGGGTTCGGTAATGTGATTAACAACGGTGCTGGAACATTTCCTTTCAACATGGTATTGGACCTGCCGGGGTCAATCTAGGGTACGGCAACCGAGGACAGGGTCCTGTGTTCAATCAGAAAGGATTTGGCCGTAATATGGGTTACGATGGGTATGGCAATGACTGGAATGTGGATCCACAGGAGGACGCTTTTTCAGGAAGAGGTATGGGACCTGAAGGCCCTATCGACCCTGTTCAGAGGATCAGAATGCTAGAAGAGCAGATGAAAGGTGTGGTTGATCAGAACTCCGCTGGGTTAGATATGACTACTATGGGGTTGGTACCAGGGCTGAGGGTGCCATTGAAATTCAAGGCTCCCACATTCGACAAATACAAAGGGGATACCTGCCCAAAGGTCCATGTACGTTCTTATTATAGAAGGATGTCTGCGTATTCCAATGATGAAAGGATGCTCATGCATTTCTTTCAAGACAGCTTGTCGGGACCATCATTGGAATGGTACGTGGGACTGGAGCCCACCCAGATTAGGAGCTGGAAGCAGTTGGCTGATGCTTTCGTTATGCATTACAAATACAACAGCGATTTGGCGCCAAACAAAGTTCAGTTGCAGAGTCTATCGCAGAAAAGTGGTGAAAGTTTCAAAGAGTACGCGCAGCGGTGGCGCGATATGCCAGCTCGGGTGCACCCTCCTTTGGTGGAAAGGGAGATGAATGACATGTTTGTGGGGACGTTTACAGGAATGTACTGTGACAAGTTACTCAATGTTTCGATGGGTAGCTTCTCCGATATGATCCTTATGGGAGAAAGGATCGAGAACGGAATTAAAATTGGAAAGATTCAGGCAGGCGAATCTACTCCAGCTGGGGGTGCGAGAAAGGCGTTCGGCGGAAGACGAAAAGGTGATGCAAGCGCTGTATTTGGTGGTAGAGGTCGGGGCAGAGGTAGAAATCAGTACAGTCAACCTCAACAAATAGCCAGTGTTACCATTCCAATTCCTCAGCAACAACCACAACAACAACAGCAGCAACAACCGCAGCAGCAGCAAAGGCAGAATCAAGGTCAGGGAAGGTTTCAGAATGTGAGGCCGAAGAGGGTATTTGATAAGCCTCTGTCGACATATGCAGAGCTTCTTCAGACACTGCTGGGGTTGAATTTGGTCGGGAAAAGAACAATGGAACCGCCTACAGGACCGGTACTTCCTAGGGGGTATGATGCTAATAAGCAGTGCGAATTCCATTCCGGGGCGCCCGGACATGATGTGGAATCTTGTCATGCTTTCAAGCATAAAGTTCAAGACTTGTTGGATAGTAAATCCATCAATTTTGGCCAAGTGGGGCCCAATATTGTACAACAGCCTATGCCTAATCATGGGGAAAATGCCATCTTAACAGAAGAAAATTTGAACTTGGTGATGGATGTTAACGAACTGAAGACACCATTGAGTGAGGTGAAAAGCAGGTTGCTCGGAGGGGGAGTATTCTCGGGTTGTGATGAATACTGTTTAGAATGTTGGACCCAGCCTGAGGGTTGTACTGATTTGAAGCAGGGCATTCAGGCCATGATCGACGAAGGGACCTTACAATTTGATCGAACTGCGGTTGAGAAGCCTGTGGAGGCAGTATGTGATAAGCAGAATGATATTGCAACGGTGACGATCCCGAGGAAGACTATAACGATAACGGCACCCGCCCAGCGGCCAACTATTACGACTACCAAAGCAGGGCCTGTTCCCTTTGAAAGTACGAAAGTTGTCCCGTGGACCTACGGATTAGAAGCGTATTGCAATGGTGAAAAGAATGTGATGAATAGCCAGCCAGCAGGAGCTGTTGATAATGTTGTCGGAACGGGGGGCATGACCCGTAGCGGAAGGATCTTTACCTCACCTGAAATAGAAGCGGAGAGGTTGGCCAAAGGCAAAGCCAAAGTAAATGAGAGCGGGCCCTCTCAGTCAAAAGAAAAGGATACGTCACTCAAGGACGTAGAGGAGTTCATGAGACTGATTCGCAAAAGCGACTACAAAATTGTTGAACACCTACAGTAGACGCCGTCGAAGATTTCTATCTTGTCGTTGTTGTTATGTTCCGAAGCCCACCGGAACGCCTTGCTAAAGATTCTGGATACATCGTTCGTACCCCAAGAAGTTTCTGTAAATCAGTTAGAGGGGGTAATTGCACATGTCAATGCTGGACATAGCCTGGGTTTCACAGATTTTGACCTAACACCCAGGGGTCGAGAGCACAACATGGCTTTACATATATCGGTGGAGTGTCGGGGCACCGTAATGTCACATGTATTGGTGGACACTGGATCGTCGTTGAACGTACTACCAAAGAAAGCCATGATGAAATTGGACATACGGAGAATTATTTGCACGCCCAACGATTTGGTGGTGAGGGCGTTTGACAGAACGAAAAGACCAGTGTTTGGGTCAATAACATTACCGCTTCAGGTGGGGCCGGAAATTTTTGATACCGAGTTCTACATCATGGATATCCATCCAGCTTATAGCTGTCTTCTTGGGCGACCATGGATCCATACTACAGGGGCCGTAACGTCCACATTGCATCAGAAGTTGAAGTATATGGTGGGTGATAGTGTTGTTACCGTTTGCGGGGAGGAGGATATTTTGGTCAGTCACCTATCATCATTCAGATATGTGGAGGTCGACGGAGAAATACACGAGACACCTTGTCAAGCCTTCGAAGGGTTGCGAATTAAAGACAAAGCTCAGGGTTCCAGCAAAATATCAGATGTGGAAGTGTCATCTTACAAGGAGGCTCAGGCTTTAGTGCAGACTGGTGAGACTAAAGGCTGGGGGCAGGTTCTAGAGATTCCCGTGAAGAATGACAAGTTTGGGCTAGGGTATCGACCGACGTCGTCAGCGTCATCTTCAGGAGCGCCCAGGTTCAAAGGACCGGTCACAATTACGCCAAGCGGGGTGTGCTTTGAGACTATCAACACTATTTCCGATGTTGAGAACGGGGATAGCGATTGCGATATGGACGCGTGGATCAAGCCAAGCGTGCCAGGACAAAGTCTCTGCAATTGGTCCATCCGGGAAACTGTCCCAGTGACTTTTAAATAGTAATTATTTGTTTTATCAATTGTTGTATAATCCTATGTCCTACCCGAGACATAGTAATTTTACCTTAGGGCTACTTGATTATGTGTATTGCACTGTTTTAATCATGAAATAAAGGCGTTTTTCATATACAAATATTGTGATCCCTGTTTTTCTTGTTTTTACTTTAACAATAAATGGCAACGTGTTTATTTGCTTTGTTTGCATGTTGAAGCGTTTAACCATTTCCTTTGCAGGACTAATATTGCAGATGACATCTCATACGAACCGCCTATGACTCGTTTCGACTTCGGGCATCCGGTATTCCAAGCCGAGGAAGAGATTGTTAAGGATAGCGACCTGCCAGAGGAGCTGACTCGTTTGTTGAAACAGGAAGAGAGAATCATTCTGCCTCATCAGGAGGACATTGAGATTATCAACCTGGGGTCGTAAGAAGTTGTGAGAAATATCCGTATAGGGGTTGCGCTGCAGAGTGACATCAAGCAAAGGCTGATTGAGATACTGCGAGAGTATGGTGATATATTTGCTTGGTCGTACGAGGATATGCCGGGGTTAGATATGGACATGGTTGTGCACCGTCTACCGTTGCGAGAGGAATGTCTACCTGTTAAGCAGAAACTCAGAAGAACCAGACCAGACATGGCTGTGAAAATCAAGGAGGAAGTTCAAAAACAGTGGGATGCTGGTTTCCTAGCTGTTACAACTTATTCGTCATGGGTCGCTAATATAGTACCAGTGCCGAAGAAAGACGGTAAAGTGCGAATGTGCGTAGACTACCGCGATTTGAATAGGGAGAGCCCGAAAGACGACTTTCCACTTCCTCACATTGATGTACTGGTTGATAAAACTGCTCAGTTCTCCGTATTCTCCTTCATGGATGGCTTCTCAGGCTATAATCAGATCAAAATGGCGCCAGAAGACATGGAGAAGACTACCTTCATTACTCCCTGGGGAACATTTTGCTACAAAGTGATGCCTTTCGGACTGAAGAATGCTGGGGCAACATATCAACGTGCTATGACGACTCTCTTTCATGACATGATGCACAAAGAGATCGAGGTTTATGCTGATGATATGATTGCCAAATCCCAGACGGAGGAAGAGCATTTGGTTAATCTGCTGAAACTGTTCAAAAGACTTAGGAAGTTCAGGTTGAGACTGAACCCTAACAAGTGCACCTTCAGGGTGAGATCGGGTAAATTGCTGGGGTTTATTATGAGCGAAAGGGGAATAGAGGTTGATCCTGCGAAAATAAAAGCAATACAAGAAATGTCGACGCCTAAAACAGAAAAAGAAGTGTGTGGGTTTTTAGGGAGGTTGAACTATATCGCTCGGTTCATATCTCACCTAACTGCGACATGCGAGCCGTTATTCAAATTGCTAAAAAAGGATCAGGTGTTGACCTGGAATGAAAGTTGTCAAAAGGCGTTCGAAAAGATAAAAGAATACTTGCAGAAATCTCCTGTTTTGATACCCCCAGTGGCCGGGAGACCTTTGATTATGTATTTGACGGTTCTTGAGGAAAGTATGGGTTGTGTTCTCGGTCAACACGACGAGACCGGACGCAAAGAGCATGCAATTTATTATTTGAGTAAGAAGTTTACTGACTGTGAGTCCAGATATTCAATGCTCGAGAAGACGTGTTGCGCGCTAGCCTGAGCCGCCAAACGTTTGAGGCAATACATGCTGAATCATACAACCCTACTAATTTCAAAGATGGATCCAATCAAATACGTGTTTGAAAAGCAAGCACTCTCCGGAAGAATTGCTCGATGGCAGATGGTGTTAACAGAATATGATATCCAATATGTCTCTCAAAAGGCTATTAAAGGTAGCGTCCTGTCAGAGTACCTTCCAGAGCAGCCGGTGGAGGACTACCAATCAATGAGGTTTGATTTTCCTGACGAGGATATCATGTACCTGAAAATGAAGGATTGTGAAGAACCGTTGCCGGACGAAGGACCAGAGTTGGGTTCCAAATGGCAGCTGATATTTGACGGAGCTGTGAACTCCTATGGTAGCGGAATAGGTGCAATTATCACCACTCCTCAGGGGTCGCACATCCCCTTTACTGCCCGATTGACTTTTCCTGTTACCAATAATGAGGCTGAATATGAGGCTTGCATCATGGGTCTGGAAGAAGCTATTGATTTGCGAATCAAAAACCTGGATGTATATGGAGACTCGGCTTTAGTGGTGAATCAGATTAAAGGAGAATGGGAGATACGTCAGCCCAATTTGATACCCTATATGAACTATGCAAGGAGATTGTTGCCTTTCTTTGACAAGGTGGAATTGCATCATGTGCCACGAGCAGAAAATCAAATGGTCGACGCCCTGGCGACATTGTCTTTAATGTATAAAGTTAACTTCTGGAACGAGGCTCCCCGGATTGTTATCTCTCGGCTCGATAGGCCTGCATTCATATTCGCCATTGACGAGGCTCCCGATGGTAAACCCTGGTACTTTGACATCCAGAATTTCCTGAAGAACAAGGAGTATCCGGCTGGGGCATCCAGTGGAGATCAGAAGACTCTCAGGAGATTGGCTGACAATTTCTATTTGAATCCGGACAATGTCCTGTACAAAAGAAACCACAATATGGTGTTGCTACGTTGTGTAGATGAGAAAGAGGCGAAGTTGCTCGTGGAAGAGATACATGAGGGTACATTTGGTACACATGCTGGCGGGCATGCTATGACGAGAAAACTGTTGCGAGCAGGTTATTATTGGCTAACTATGGAAACAGATTGTTTCAAGTTTGCAAAGAGGTGTCATAAATGTCAGATTTATGCGGATAAGATCCATGTGCCTCCAAGTTCTCTGAATGTGATGTCATCACCGTGGCCTTTCTCGATGTGGGGAATTGATATGATTGGCAAGATCGAACCTACAGCACCAAACGGACACCGATTCATTTTGGTGGCAATCGATTACTTCACCAGGTGGGTGGAAGCAGCATCATATGCCAATGTGACCAAACAAGTGGTGGCCAGATTTATCAAACGAGATATTATCTGCAGATATGGAATCCCTGAGCGGATTATCACCGACAACGGTTCGAATTTGAATTATAAAATGATGAAAGAGCTGTGTCAGAATTTTAAGATTGAGCATCACAACTCTTCTCCTTACCGGCCCAAGATGAATGGCCATGTTGAGGCGGCCAATAAGAACATAAAGAAGATTGTTCAGAAGATGGTTGTGACGTATAAGGATTGGCACGAGATGCTACCTTTCGCTTTGCACGGTTATCGTACGACGGTACGCACATCTATCAGGGAAACCCCTTTCTCATTGGTATACGGAATGGAGGCGGTGTTACCATTGGAGGTCGAGATTCCTTCCCTGAGGGTTTTACGTGATGTCCAACTTGACGAGGCAGAATGGGTTAAAGATAGACTGAATCAACTCAGTTTAATGGATGAGAAGAGACTGGCTTCTTTAGCATACAGTAGGTTATACCAAAGCCGGATGAAGAAAGCTTACGACAATAAGGTATGCCCTCGAAGCTTTCAGACGGGCGATCTTGTTTTGAAAAAGATTCTCCCACCACAAACAGATCACAGGGGAAAGTGGACTCCCAATTACGAAGGTCCCTACGTGTTCAGAAAAGACTTCTCTGGAGGAGCCTTGTTACTATCCACCATGGATGGTGAAGACTTTACATCTCCTGTGAATTCGGACGCAGTAAAAAAATACTTTGCTTGAAAGTGACCCGCTGGACAGTAAAAAGAGAGTCCAGGCAAAAATGGGGCATCCCGGCGAACCATAAAAAATGAATAAAAGGTTCGGGAAGAAATTAGGGATAAAATTGAAAAAATTTACACCCGCGAAGTCGAAAACCTGAAAAGGGCGACTTCGGCAAAAAAGGGTATCCCGGTGAATTGAAAACCCGCAAAGGGCGGTTCACGCAAAAGTTAGGGATTGAAAATGCAAATGACTGCAGTCCGGATTTGATACAACATTACTTAGTGGTTTGAGGGTACCTGGGGGCCGTCTGTCCAAGAACAATCTCTTCCAAAGATCGAGTACCGGGAAAGCGCAGAGTCAGGCGAGTCATAGGAGGATCAGCCCATGGTGTTTGTCTGTACCACGTTGCCGACATGTTGTCGCTACCGCGAAAATAAGGTGCCGGCAAAACAGAAGAGTCGCCACCTTTCGTTATTTATCCCTCAGAGCGGGAAAGGAAACGATCGGAAAAACCTGACGCAAAAAGGTATAAGACAAGGTCATCGCAACCATTGTCTGGGTTCGGGAGTCGGTTACACAAGGGGAAGGTATTAGCACCCCTCACGTCCATCGTACTCGATGGGATCCATGCTTGTTGTGTTTATCTGACGGGTTGGTTTTATCTATCTACCTATCAAGGCTGGCTTAAAAAGAAAAGAAAATAACTCGGCAAAGCGTCGCGCTTTATGCCTACGTATTCTCATCAGAGAATGAGAAATCAGAGTCAACGTAGTTCGCCTAACTACGGGTTACGGGGAAGGTAGCTCGCCAATACGTCAGTATTGTGCCTACGTACTCTCAACAGGCATGAGAGATCAGAGCTTACGTAGTTCGGGATAATACGGATTACGGGAATTCAGATTCATCTGTTTTATCGAGTAGGGTTAACAGACAGTTCCAGCAGTTTGGCGTACGCAGCTCGACCCTTGGAGACTTAGGCGTTACCGTTTGCGGTAGAACTGAAAGTTAACGACACTCTTTTCTTCAGAAAAGCTTCCTTTGAATTACGGGCCCACGGGGCAAAAAGGTTTGAAGTGTGTTTTCTGTCTTTTACGGAAGAACTGTTTTTTATGGTTGTTTGCAACCAATATCGCACTAGAGACTATGACCTGAGAGTGAATGTGTCGCATGTCACCCAAAGGGTGCCATACTAAACATCCTAGTTGTCGAAAAGAAACTCTCCGACAACCCTTTCTCAGATAGCATAAGGCTCGTAACGTACGACGTTAGTTAACCTTTATTACTATATTTTAATTTGTTTTGAGATGTGAAGAGAGCAGGCTCAACTAAAAGGGAGACTATCAAGTCCTAATGTTGTCATGCCAAGGATTCATCCTATAGTTGAGGTTTGAAACAGGGAACTCCTAGAAGTTATCATGCATAGGTTTCAACCTAAAGTTCTAATCATCACTTCCTTATCAAAGGAAGTGAGATTCCTAAGGGATCATGTCAATGATAAACAGAAACAGATAAAGCATCAGCTTAAACAGTAAACAGTAAACGACTGTAAAATGCATGCAATGCAAGTGAGGGAGGAAATGTGTGTGGGGCATCAGCCTCCACAAGCTCATCTCAACCTCAAGCCAGACATGAATAACTGCAATCATACAGGAAGAAATAACATGCTATCAAGCAAAACACAAACCACATAGGCAAGGGAGCAAAGCTCTACCGAATATCCGCAAGCAAAGCCATACATTAAAAATACAAGCAGAGGGGGCAACTCAACCTCTAGTGCAATCATGCTCCTATATTAACAGTCTAAATATGAACTTATTCTAATGCATCAAGAAAATCACACAAGTCACATCAATACAATTGCACAGCAAGCAAACAGACAGGAAAGAAAGCAGATCAACAGCTTCCACAGCTTCACAACAAAGCAATCCTCTGACAACAACTCAGTCCTCAGTCTTCAACAGCTCTTCAGAGCTATTATTTCCAATAGCAAGTGTCAACTTGCTTCTTCAAGCTTCCAACACATCAAACATAAGTATCAACTTATTCTCTCTACTTCAACTTCAAGCTTCAGCTCTCCAGTCAATTCCCCCTTCAGGCTTCATTCCTAAAATCAAGTATCAACTTGGCCCCTGCAGGCTCTCAATGTATCAACATAAGTGTCAACTTATCCTTTCTTCTTCAAGCCTCAGCTCTCCCCTCAACTTCATTTTGATCTTCTTCACAAGTGCCAACTTGTTCTTCAAGCTTCAACTCCCTCCTCTTTACCACTATCAACTTGTTCTTCTTTATCTACAAGCTTCAGCCTCTGAGGGTAATCTTCAAACACAAGGAAGTATCAAATCATATCCTTCAACCTTCTTCAAGCAAGGAACTCCATCCTCTAGCAAGGGAGAAAGATTCATTTATCAAGAGCAAAGTTTGGATGGTTGGTAGCAGAGTGAAGACCAAAGGTCACCACTAAGCATCCTATCATCAGAGAAAGGGACCCTCAAAGGTTCTACCAACTTGCAAATAGCCACACATCCTACCAAAGGAGGGATGAGGCCTTTACAAAGGGACCTTACATCATAGGGAAGAATGGAAATGATCAACATCTTCCATGTTTATGGAGGAAGAGAATCTATCTAGAAGCTCTGCCTATAAAACCCTAATCTTAACACCTAATCAATACTACACCAAAAGGAAGGAAAGCTTCACATCCAAACTTCTTCAAGCACTCCATAGAAACCCCAGCTTGTCTTCAACATCATCCAAGAGCAAGCAAAGCAAAACCCTTATCCAAGGGAACTAAAGAAATCAATCAAGTTGAATTAGCAAGTTAGGATCACCTAAAACCTAGTACTAAAGTTAATCCTAACTAAAAATACTAAAACCAATTGTAAAATCCTACAAAAATTACTATGGGAACCTATGTCAATCATGACTCTACCATACAAAATCCAGGAGTTGAATCATCCACAAAGTCCTAGAAATAAATCCTAAATCATAAGGTACTAAGGTTAAACCCTAAAACTAGAGCACCTAAAGTTTCAACTTAAAACTACCACCTAATTCCATCACAAAAATGTGAGAAAATTACTAGAGGAACATGCATATCTATGCTAGCTACACACAAAAAAATCAGGCCAAAAATCATCACCAAGTGATCACACTAAAATCATCGAATAGAGGTATCAATTAGCAAATAAACATCGCGTATCACTTCGAACCGTAACTACGAAAGTATGCATCCGGGTGGGAAACGAAAATGCGTGTTGATGGAATCATGATTAAACAATCAAGAACAGTGGCAAACATCTAAAACATTTCACTCTTAATGCACCATATTGATCTATGAAGATTCGAAGTGAAACGACACGAGAATAAGCATAAAAACAGCAAAACAGGCCCGCCAGCACAGTGTTAATCGATTAACACCATAGGTTAATCAGTTAACCACTTAAAAACATTGAAAAATTTGAATATTTGAGTTGGTTAATCGATTAACCATATAGGTTAACCGATTAACACTGCACCAGAAGCAGAAAAACAGCAACAAAATCACTTTTAAACAGCTTATTACATCTCCAAACATACCAATGCTCACATAATCAATTATGCACGAAATTACCTCAGCAAACAGTGATATGATTCGCATGTAAACATGGTAAAGCAACATGATCATGGATCAAGAAGATCAAATCAACCACAATTCAATCAAATGTGAAGATCAACATTATGAACATGCAAGTAAGTTCGAAAATTAAATCGGATCAGAATTCCAACCTACGAATCAGAGAATTGATTCGGTAATTGTTGATCTAACTGTAATTGAGAAGATCCAAGCAAAGAAACCCGGAAAACTTCAAGATCCGCACCAATTCTTGTAGTAGAAATGAAGATCCACCAAGAACAAGCCAAAATAAGCCAAATAATCACTTCCAAGAACACTTCAAAAATTCAGATCTGCTTGAGCACGAAAATTGAATGATGAAATGGAATTAATGGAGTGAATTAATGGAGGTTTAGCTCTTAGAAATCAAGGATCCCAATGAAGAATCAATGATCCCAATGAGAAGAGCTTTGTGTGAGTTTTGTGAGGTTGAAAAAATTGAGAGAGAATTGAGAGAGAATTATGAAGATGAAAGGGAATTATGAAGATTAAAGGGAATTATGAAGATTTTCTTGTGAGGTTTGGAGTAAATCATTTAAATATACTCTTGGTTCGGATCCAAAGCAAGGCTTGGAAGTTGGATTGGAAAAATAGGATTGGAATGTGGTATGGGGTTTTGGCGGGAAACTAAAATAACCAACTTGAGAAGGTTCTGGATCCTTCTAGAATGCAAAATGGAACCTTCCAAATGATCAACATTGGACTCCAAATGGAAATTGCTTGAAATCTCACGTGCAAGGCAAATTCTGCTTTTGTTAATCGGTTAACCATATAGGTTAATCGATTAACACTGTTAAAAACTGAAAATATGGACTATTTTCCAATGGTTAATCGGTTAACCATATGTGTTAACCGATTAACACATTCAAAAATTTGAATTTGGCGCCTTATGGTGGGAAATCTGCCGGTTTGCCCGTTCTCAACCGTTCAGAGCCCTGTTAAGCTTCTGAAACTTGCTGTTGAATATTATGATCATGAAAATGCTTAGGATGCTCCTGAATGCTGCTTCCTGTAGAGAAAATGCCTGCAAATAAAATGAAATCGGCCGCTTAACCATTGGGCAAAATAAACGCCAGAACCTCTGATCCTTGAATAAAATCTCTTGATTAGCTTTATACTCTATGATAGCCCTTGACCTCCTGCATACATGTCAATGCAATGCATATGGTAATGTTATGTTAAATGAAACGAAACACAAGCTAGGTAAAGAAATGTTGGGCAAATTTTGGGGTGCAACAAATGTGTACAAATATTGTTTTGTATTTTATTTATGCTTCTTGTGCATATATGTATGTATGTGTGTGCGTAACTTCCTCTTTTCAGGAGTTGCATCCAGTGTACAAAACTTTGCCTATTCAGAGGCCCATTATCAATAAAACATGTTATTCAGTACTTGATGTTTGTTCTTTACTGTTTTGTTTGTGAAGGACGCCGATGTTTTTGATAAACTTGCACTTACATAATCTTGCTGGCCCTTGCCAATAATTGCTAAAAATTCGAATTGACTGAGGTAAGGTCACAGACGCTAACCCAGATAGATTCTGTTGTATAGGCCTGTTTTGTCTCGTTTGTGTTCTGCAGGGTTCTTACCTTTGGAGCAAACGGTCCGGAATTGTATTCCCCAGCCAACGTCGCTTGACGTAAGACCTGACTCCAGTTGATGTCATCCCTCAGCTAGTCGCAGCTTATCCCCCGATTTGAAATGACGTTTATCCCTTCCCGAAGCAGGGAATTCTTTTCCCCAGGAGAGTGTCCTCATGGAAAGCCGTCTGCAGGATATCCCCGACAAGTCAAAATCAATGTTCCCTGCAGAGGTTGTGCTCCTTAGCGAATCAGATATGTGTAGGATCAATCCCCAGCATGGGGGGTTCCCGCAGAGTTTAACCAAGTCGTTGGTTTAGAAGGATTATACCCGGAAGACGGTTTCCCTTCTCCCCACAGGTCGTCATGCCATTGACAGGATGTTGATCCTCAGCAGAGTCCGAGGCTCCGAGTTTGTAAACTGTACCCAGACAGTGTGCTTTTCCTAGAAGTGTCGCTTCTTCCCCAGCTAAGTTCGTTTACTAACAGGGTGGCTTGTTCTTTCCTCCCAATGGAAATTGATGTTTAATCGCTCCTCGGCAGAGTTGGTTGTGTTTCTAGCGTTTATTTCGCCGGAATACTTTGTGATACTTGTTCTCCCCAGCGGAGTTGGCTTTATCCTCAGCATTCATGTTGTTGAGACTACAATACCAGAGTTCCCCAGTAGCTTAATCTTGCATTTGCATATATCTTCATATTTGCATCTACTCAAACGCGTAGCATTTCCGTACCGTGCGGAGCATTACGCCATCTTCAAACATGTGCATACTGAAACATAAGTCAGGTTGGTTACCTCTTTGTTTCAGGTGGTCTTCCCTGCAGGTAATTGGAATTCTTGTTCAGGATGGTTTTCAGATATTCGGATTTGCGGCATGAGATATGGGATGTGTTTCTCTTCCACCCCAGCGGAGTGTTCTTTACGCGACTTCATAATTGGACTTTGGAGTTATTTTTCAAAAATGCCCCGGCGGAGTGTTCCCCCAGATTGCTGTCACGTCCGCATTTTCAGAAAAGATTTCAGGGATTAGACGTCTGAAGTCATTACTCGTCATCAAGTTGGATGTCTGACAGTTGACGCCAGAATTTCCCCGGCAGAGTTCTCCCCAGCTTGCTGTTATGGCTTCATAATTAGACTGTTACGCCAGCATTATACGGCTTCATAGTTAGACCTTGGAGTTATTATCAGTTTATACGGCTTCATAATTCGACCTTAGAGTTCGTCAGTGTTAAACGACCTCATAACTAGACTTTGGAGTTGTTGTTAGGAGTTCCCTAGCGGGTTTTCCTCGCGTAGCTGTTATGTCAGCATTGCGGACTTCATGATTTGACTTTGGAGGTCGGCGTAGTTTCCTTCGAGTGGCTGTTACGTCAGTGTTACACAGCTTCCTAATTGGACTTTGGGGTCGTCATTAGCAATTCCCCAACAGAGTTTTTCTCTAGCGACTGTTACGCCAGCATCATGTTGCTTCATAATTAGACCTTGGAGTTGTCGTCAACATCAAACGACTTCGTAATTAGACTTTGGAGTTCTTCAGCATTACCGTATCGTCCTAATTAGACTTTGGAGTCGTTGTCCGAAAGTTTTGTCCGCATGGAATGGCTTCATAAGTAGACTTTGGAGTGGTTGCCAAATTTCTCCCCACAGAGTTGCTTGTTGAAGTTTCTCTTATCCAGCCATCGGAGTATTTTCTTCAAGGTTGTTGTTCCGTCAGCGTCACAGGATTTCATAATCAAAATTTTAGGAGTTGTCGCCTGTTGTCGAGATAGGTGCCTGGCAGTTAATTGCAGAGCATCCCCAATGGGTTTGGCTACTGCAAAGATAAGGCGGAGTTATTGTCCAGTATGATTGACAAAATTGACTTCCTATTGGGTGAAAGAGTTATATCCCTAGTGAAGCCGCCATGATTTTCTCGTGTTGACGAAATGTTATACCCCAGTAGAGTCCTCCCCAAAGTCGTTGTCACGTCAGCACTAAAAGGTTTTGTGAGTTGGGACCCATGGAGATGATTTTCCCATATGGATAGGCAAATGAAGTTTCCTGTGTTTAGGCAGATGATTTTCCCGTATGGATAGGCGGATGAAGTTTCCTGTGTTTAGGCAGATGATTTTCCCGTATGGATAGGTGGATGAAGTTTCCTGTGTTTAGGCAGATGATTTTCCCGTATGGATAGGCGGATGAAGTTTCCTATGTTTAGGCAGATGATTTTCCCGTATGGATAGGCGGATGAAGTTTCCTATGTTTAGGCAGATGATTTTCCCGTATGGATAGGCGGATGAAGTTTCCTGTGTTTAGGCAGATGATTTTCCCGTATGGATAGGCGGATGAAGTTTCCTGTGTTTAGGCAGATGATTTTCTCGTATGGATAGGCGGATGAAGTTTCCTGTGTTTAGGCAGATGATTTTCCCGTATGGATAGGCGGATGAAGTTTCCTGTGTTTAGGCAGATGATTTTCCCGTATGGATAGGCGGATGAAGTTTCCTGTGTTTAGGCAGATGATTTTCCCGTATAGATATGCGGATGAAGTTTCCTGTGTTTAGGTAGATAATTTTCCCGTATGGATAGGCGGATGAAGTTTCCTGTGTTTAGGCAGATGATTTTCCCGTATGGATAGGCGGATGAAGTTTCCTGTGTTTAGGCAGATGATTTTCCCGTATGGATAGGCGGATGAAGTTTCCTATGTTTAGGCAGATGATTTTCCCGTATGGATAGGCGGATGAAATTTCCTGTGTTTAGGCAGATGATTTTCCCGTATGGATAGGCGGATGAAGTTTCTTGTGTTTAGGCAGATGATTTTCCCGTATTGAAATCAGAATTATTATCAGATGTTGGATCAATTGTTGCCGTAACAACCAGATTCAGTTGGTGGATGTCGTTCCCAAGCAGCTGTGCAGGTTATTTCTGCGATTGGCAAATTTCCGGGTTTCTTGGTATTTAACCGCCTCGTACCTCGATTGTTTGAAGGCCATTCGCTCTTCATCCAGTCGGGTCCAAGCCGCTTGAATAGGGGCAGCTGTTGCACCCCAAAATTTGCTCAACCTCTTCTTGCCTGATTTATGTTTCATTGCATTTCATTTGCATAGTCACATCATGTACATAACTTAATCATTTGCATATCATAGCATAGCATGCATCCAACAAGGGATCAGGGTGTCTATCAAGAGAAGAGCCTAGCAAGGTGTGTTATCCAAGATGAGAAGTCATCCAGGCCATCAAGAAAGGATTTGAAGTCTTGAGAAGTTTGAGTGCCTACATGTGGGTTTTGCTCCTATCTTGAGGAATGTTGAGAATCATCAGTGACATGAGAATCATGGAATGTGTATGTGAGGTGTGTATGGATCCCATGAGATGTCTATAGGGCCTTATTGAAGCTTAGGCAAGCCATTGATTCAAGTAAGAAAGCCACAGTGGAGGTACAGTCAACTAGGGTTTCATCTGGGTCAACCCTAGGTCAATTGAGTAATTGGAGAGCATCAAAGCCTACCTTGAGGTCATGGGATTCATGAGTTGGTATGTTTATACATGTGTGGTGTTGTGCCAAGGTTAAGCAAATAAAGATCAAGAATGTGGGAAGTTGCTAAATTAGGGTTTCAATGTAAAATCCCCTATTTAGTGCCTAACTTCAAGGCCACATAAGTCAAAATACAAGTTTCAAATGGATCCTTGGCCAACATGAAACTTGTAGAGCTTCTCAATACCTTTAATTTTATTACTAGAAATCTTCAAGAACATTTGTGGAACTCAAGTTATAGTCTTTGCAAATTACAGGTCACCAGAGGGCACTGAAATTTATCTGTGAAAGTCACTTGGTTTCCAAGCAACTTTTTCCCCTCAAGGAACTTGAAAATGGATTCTTGGCCAACATAAGAGTTGTAGGTCTTGATCTTAGCTTTCCATAGAGTACTAGAAGTCCTCAAAGGGATTTTATGGAACTCAAGTTATGATCTTGGAAATCCATGGGTATTTTGGGCATTTGTGATTATAGGTCATTTTCAAGCATGTGCCAAAATCTCCATCTTCCACTCCTCAAATGGAAATTTGTTCAACTAGAAAGTTGCTCAAAATATGGTTTTAACCTTGTCCATGCATCAAGGAGGGTTTGAATTGGCTTGTATGAGAAGTTGGTTTGAAATGGTCTTTAAATGAAGAATTTAAAGTCATTTAAAAGTCAAAAATGGAATTTCATGATTTATAGCCAAAACAAGTCATGTGGCATATCATTTTGATCAGAATCAACATTTCAAAGATGATGGAATTTTCACTTTTGGCAATTGAGGTCATTTTCACATGGTTGCATTTGGTAACTTCATGTGTAAGCAACATATGCAAAACACCTCATAAGATCAGCTACAAGGCAAATACCATTTCCAATCAATTCTAATTATCATCTGAGGAGAAATTCAAGTAAAAGCAAGCTACTAAACTGGCCAGAACCTGACTGTCATATTCAAATTTCTCATGGTGCAAGAGATTTTCAAAATCTCATTTGAGCCATTCCAGAACTTTCTAGAGTGATCTAACACACTCTATATAAGATGTATAACTGATTCAGTTGGTTTTTTTGGGAAGGATTGAGCCAGAAACAAAAAGGAGCCATTGAAATTTCATCATCTGCAACAGAAATCGGGTTTGGAGATTGGTGAGGATTCAGGGCAAATCATCTGTTTCAGAAGCTTGAGGAAGTGTTATTGAGTGATTCTGGAAGAAATTGGAGGCTGAATTGAAGGAATTCTCACTCTGTTCATCCACTTTTACCAGGTATGCAACTTTCACTCTATGTCTTAGATTAGATGAAATTGATCACAATTGGAGGTGTAGATAGGTTATAGATCATGCCTAGATGGATTCTGGTAGGAAAAATGGAGGTTTAGAGACAAAATTAGGGTGTTGCCATTTTCTGTTGGAGCTTGAATCTCTTTGTTCTTGAAGCTTTAATGGTGGTTGAATACTGAGAGTTGATCAGGGAGAAGTGTAGTTTATGTTAGGGTCCTTAATTTCAAGATTGAGTTAATCAAGATTGGATGAATTTTCTTCAAATACCATCGGGCTTGAAGTTGTAGTGAGAATCAATGGAAATGGAGTTGATATTCGTGATCAGGGTGAAAAACTAGGTGGAATAGGGTTTTTGGTTGCACAGATTGGTGAGGTTTTGAGGTTGGCTCGCCTGAGAAGACGGTGGTTTCCACTGTGGACCACCGCCTGGGAATGTCCCAGGTCACCTGAGCTATTGGGGAAGATGAAGGTTGGGGCGTTGGATCAGTCTCCAGATTGGACTTAGTACACAGATCGTATGGCTGTGATTTGAACTCATTTTTGCCTCCAGGCCATTGAAACGCACCGTTTCACTAATCCCAGTCAGCGTGTGACTGGGATGCACGCGTGGACATGTTCTGAAGCCTTGGATTCGCTTACCAGTCAATGGACCTAATGGCCCTCTTTTATTTCAGCATTTTAATTTCTTTTATTTGATTTTCTTTTATTTTTAATCCATTTTGTTTCTAAAATCCATAATAAATAGGAAAATAATCATTTTTAAGCTAGATTTTCTTTTCCCTAACTCCTTAAAAAATGTAGAATTTAATAGGATTGAAAAATAGTTAATTCATGCATTTTTTATTTTGATTGCATTTTTTGCATTTTAATTGGTTTTATTTTTAATTTGTTTGACATGTGTTTTTGCTGATTTTATTGTGAATAATTGGTAATGAATTTTGAGATGATTCTTTTTGGAATAGCTAGCTTAGATATGCATGTACCTATAGTAATTTTATCATATTTTTGTGAGAGAATTTTAGGCTTGTTTGAGCAATGGACATTAGGTGGTTTAGAATTAGGGTTTTAAGGTGATACCTTTAGGTTTAGGGCATAGTTTTAGGTCCAAATGAATGGTTAACCCCCTGGTTTTTGTATGAGAGATTCATAAGAGGCTTAGGAACCCTTAGTAATTTCTGTAGGATTTTACAATCATGTTTGGTATTTTAAGTAGAATTATTTTTAAGGCTAACTTTTAGGTGTTTTTGATGAACTAACTTGGCTAGTTTAATTCAATAGTTCCCCTTAGATTAGGGTGGTGTTGTTTTTGAGCTTGGGTGATCATGAAGGCCAATTGAAAATGCTTTAGAGAGCTTGAGGGAGCTTGGATGTGAAGATTCTCTCATCTTGTGGAGTGCTTGTCAGGAGTTTAGGGAAACTAGGGTTTAGGAAGAGCCTCAGAGTAGTTTTGCTTCTCTCTTTCAAACATAGAGAGCTTCTTGTGCCTCTATTCAATCCTATGACACAAGGTCCTCCCAAATAAGTTCCATCTCTCCTTAGGAGGGATGTAGAGCATGCTTTGGTTGAGTAGAACTTGAGGATACCTTTCAATTATCATGTTAAGACCTTAGTGGTTTCCCTTGGTAGCCATTAAGCTTTTTTAACATAACAAGCTTGATCTTGTTAATGAACTCCCTTTTTGAGATTGCTTGTTGGAGCTTGTTGAAGATGAAGTTTGGGCTTGTTGAAGCTAGGAGTGTTGCTTGTTGAAGCTGCTTGCTTGTTGAAGTTGTCTGCTTGTTGAGGTTGTCTACTTGGTGAAGGTGTTTGCTGTAGGAGTTTGGTGCTGCTGCTTGGGTTGCCTCCTCTGCTTTGGGGTTTTGTTTTCTGTATTGTTTGTTGGCTTGTGTAGCTTGCTCCCTAGGTTTGAAGTGAATGTTGATTCACTTTGCCTGTTGTTTTCCCAGGTTCGAGGTTGAGTGGGACTCCCTTGCCTCGCTTGTATTGCTGCATTGCATGCATTTTACTGTATTTGCTTGCTTTCTTTTCTGTTTATCCCCTAGGATCTCTGATTTCCTCTGTGCAGGAGGGAATTATGACAGACATTAGGATTCTTATCCATGCATGACAACATTAGGTTAGTTTTTATCCCCTTTTCAACCCTAGGCTTTTTAGAGATTCTTTCTCTTCTTATCTCAAAACAACTCAAAAATACAGTAATAAGGTTAATCGATGTCGTACATTACGAGCCTTAAGCTATTTGAGAAAGGGTTGCTGGAGAGCTTCTTTCCAGTAGTCTGGCTGCTTAGTGTGGTACCCTTTGGGTGACACGCGACGTAGTCACTCTCAAATCATAGTCTCTAGTACGTCAGAGATTGCACATAAACTAAAAACACTTCTTTCGTAAAAGATTCAAAACAAACATCAAAGTGTCATTTTTGTCCACTTGGACTCTTAATCAAGAAAAACCCTTTCATAAGGTAATAAAAACAGTCAGACAAGCTTGTGTATTCCGTGGCCCGAACTACGTTTGCTCTGATCTTTCATGCTGTATGAAAGTACGTAGGCATAGGATGCTGTATCCTAGCGAGCAACCTTCCCCCCTTAACCCGTAGTTAGGCAAACTACGTTGACTCTGATTTCTCGTTCCAGACGGGGATACTAAGGCATAAAGTGCGATACTTTGCCGAGTCATTTTCTTTCTTTTTAACCCCAGACCTTTAGAGTAGATAGAATAACGATTTGTACTAGAAAACAAGCGTGGATCCCGTCGAGTGCGACGGACTTGAGGGGTGCTAATACCTTCCCCTTGCGTAATTGACTCCCGAATCCAGGAATTTGGTTGCGACGACCATTCCTTTCCCGTTTTGTGTTAGGTTTACTCTGAGCGTTTCCTTTCCCTCCTGTGGGATAAATAACGCACGGTGGCGACTCTTCTATCATAGTCGGCGCCGATTTTCGTAGTAGCGACACTACACCCGGACTTGAGTGACATTATTATAGGATGGTGATATATTTGACGAGGCTTATAGGGGGTGAGTCCCAACCAAGCTGACTTGAGAATCACCGCTCAGTTGAGACCCTTTCAAAAATGGTTCGGTTGATCGAGTGTAGTCGTGAAAACTTTTACTATTTTCGATTGGTGTCTATGATATTGAGGACTGTAGTACCTTTACACCATCTTGGCCATATTTAGGACGTAGTGCGGGAACTGTGTGGGAATAGTCCTACAATGGTTGCTACGCGATACTACACTCAAAAGAGGTTCTCTTGAGAATATTATCGGCCCCCGAGTCAGTCGGAAGGTTGATAATATCCGAAGGATGGACTGATGACTTTGGGCACTTTTTTAGAACCTTGTTCTACAGGTACAACTACACTATAGTACATACCTTTGGGAAGGGTACACCTTAACTCCATTCATGGTTCCTCAAACCTAGGACTTTTGCTTGTGTTTGTGCATTACATCCATAAAGAAACATCATTCCTAGTTTCAAGGAATTCAATAGTCCTTCGCAAATTTAAAAGGTCCTACATTTTAAAGTCTGAAAAAAACTTTCCTAGCTTTCCTAAAAATGTTTGCAATCGACCGTTGAAGTTCTTGAAACCATTGCATGGCATTAGCATCACATTTTTGCATTGCATTTTCCCCCAGTTTCTCATTCCCGATTCTCTCGTCTTCCAGTGTTCCTTTGAGTCGTCAAGTTGATTCCTCGACACAGATACCAAACTAGAGCTAACTATAGACGCAAGATGTCAGAACAAGAGGCATATAATGCAGAAATCCAAATGGAGATCGATGAGTTGAAATTAGGCATGACCAAGCTCACCGAAATGCTTCAAGTACTGATTACCAGAGGAGAGCCACCTCAGAGGTTAGAGGAAGGTTCAAAAAATGGTAGGGTATCCAAAGCTTCCAAGTCTTCTAAGGGTGCAAAGAAATCCTATGGGAATTTCTGTAAGAAGAAAGAGGAACAAACCAATGTTGTTATGTCTGAATCAAGAAAGCCTCGCCATGGAATTCGTCCTGTTGATAATCATGTTGTCGCTCCACGGCCGACTCAGACTCCTCAACGTCTAGTTATTAGACTAGGCCAGACTCGAAATAGGAACCAATTTGATCCTATTCCCATGACTTACACGAAACTTTATCCTTACCTGGTTCAAAAAGGGCTGATCACTACAAGGGCTTTACCACCTGCTCCTAATCCTCCGCCAATTGGAGTCAGGACCGATTTCCAATGCGCTTTTCATGAGGGTGCCCTAGGCCACGACTTGGAGCATTGTTTGGCACTAAAAGCTAAAGTACATGAGTTGGTCAGAGAAGGAATACTTAATTTTACAGATAATTATCCCAATGTCCAAAAGAATCCCTTGCCAGAGCATCAAAAGTGAAGTTTCGACCGATTCTGATTTAGTCACTAGGCTTTTGTTTCTTGTTGTTTGTACTTTCCTTATTTTATTAGCTGTTTGCTTTCAAACTATGTTTGTACTTTTACATTAATGAAATGGGCATTGCATATTTTGATTTAATTCATCTTATCTATTATTTGCATCTTTATACTTTATCTTTCAAATATTTACTTCTTGTCCAACTTTATGATTATGCAAAGATTGGAGGGATGATGATGAAAACATTATACCCATAACTGCTATCAGTATGCTTTCAATCAGACCTTGTTGACGATGTAAGGCATTGATTCAATCCCCAAACACTGGAGAAAAAAGGAAGTTAACCCCTCGTCACCCCTTTGAGCCTAGAAGTTGGAGTTTCTTTCTTTACAAAATCCCGCAATCTTAACCTGGGGCATGGGTAGTTCTCAGTTAACTTGATTGTGTATTCCGGCAATACACCTTTCATATAAAGGTTGTATTCACAAGTTTTCCTTCGCACACAACAAACAAGTATCGAGGACGTTTAAGCCAAAACGCTGATGATGGTTCAACGTGATCATTAAAGCTAGGCAGTCACTTTCTTCAACAAAAAAAGTCAAAAAGAAAAGCTCGCTAAGTCAAAACCTATGAAGGAGACTTAGGCAAAATTGGGGCATCCCGCTGACTGTAAACTTTAAAAGAAACAGTTCAATTTAGGGATAGTAAAAAGAGGAGATCTTTAAATACTTACCTTGAAAATCCTCAATGTCAAAACAACCAAATGTTATAAGGAAGTAGTGGATGCCTTTTTATAGGTCCTTGATTTATGAACCGTCATTGCTGCCATCAGTGCAATTCCTAACCTATGGGAACCTGAATGCATAATATGAGTTAACTGAGTGTAGGGCTGAAGATCATCACATAGATTGGGTGGGTACAAATAAATTTTGAGCCTTTATCCTTTGTTTCATAAACCGTGAACCAGGCCACGTTACAACCCTCAAAAGACCTAATTGAAGCAAGTTTGTTGTGAAAGCATACTACAGCAAGGTTGCGTAACCTGACTCCTAAAGATCTTTAAGAATCATTTATTTTGGTAATACACTTTTATTTTAAACTTTGAGCGTCTATAAACACCGTGTTCTGACCGACGAATCATTTATTTTTCACCTTTTAAAAATAATTTTGATTTCAAAAGTCGTGTGAACTTTGCATTACCGTGTTGGTATGAATATTTTTGTTTGCAAACTGGCTTTCCTCTAAGGAATTTTTAAACAAACGAGAAACTTGGTCGGTGATCCTCTCAGGGGCAAGTTCATCTTACATCAAGATTTGGTTTATCCTTAATATTTTTTCAAGACTCAGACTGGGGCTAGCCTCCGAAGGCAGTGTAAAACAGACACTTTCATGACTCAGACAGGTTGAAGCAATTATCTAGGGCAGTTTACTTGAAAGATCTCCAAGCAGCTCTCCATCCTTACTACAAGGACCATCAACTTAATACAGTTTACCTGTATGGCAGAGATGTGCCCAACAGTAACATCTTCGGTCTCCGAGCAGTAACCTTGATCTCCGCGTTGAGGAATCAATTTTCTAATCTTGTCATCTTACCAGAAGAGTCGAGCATTGTCGTCGACATCTGCATTTGCATTTGATCACATCTCATAACATAGTTCATATACATATTCATATACATATACATATCATGAGTGTTTCATCCTCATTTGCATTTCTCCCAAGGTCGTGTTTTATCCACGTCTTACCTTGTGGTCAAAGTCCAACTCACTTGGCACCTACCAAATATTTTTATGTCGTGTCTATCTGATGTTCTTCCAGATATGGCTTCAACTTGTCCCGTACATTTATGGCTTTCCTAAATGTTTTGGGTTTATCTTCAGAAACTTGTCTTCATCTCATGCTCCTATAGATGTTGTTCTTTTGTTTCTGGGTGCAGCCCATAGTTTATTCGACGTTCTTCTGAATACCTCTGGTATGTTTCAGAGTTCATTTCATGTTCTTCCGAATGTCCCTAAAATGTGTTTTCTTTGTCCCCGTATTTATTTGAAGTTCTTCCGAATACCTCTGGTATGTTTCAGAGTTCATTCGATGTTCTTCCGAATGTCCCTGAAATGTGTTTTATTTGTCCCCGAGTTTATTCGAAGTTCTTCTGAATACCTCTGGTATGTTTCAGAGTTCATTCAATGTTCTTCCGAATGTCCCTGAAATGTGTTTCATTTGTCCCCGAGTTTATTCGACGTTCTTCCAAAAATCTCTGGTGTGTTTCAGAGTTCATTCGATGTTCTTCCGAATATCCCTGAAATGTGTTCCTTTGTCCCCGAGCTTATTCGACGTTCTTCTGAATATCTCTGTTGTGTTTCAAAGTTCATTCGATGTTCTTCCGGATGTTTCTAATGTTGGTTCTATGGATTCCTGAAAATTTCATTCGGTCCCGTCACGAGGGAAAGTTCCCAGAAGCTCAGATGTTATTCTTTGCTCAATGCTCTAGCATTCTGTTTAGTTTCTTCGATGTTTACCCTAGAGTATCAGTCGGTCACGCCTAAACCTATTGAACAACTACTCTCAAATATTTCCCAGTGGAGGCCGTCTCGTCGGTGCCATCTCCATTGAGGATTTCCTTCTTACCGTCCTTTCTAAAAGTCACAATTGGTCGTGCCTGCACCAGTTGATTCACCACTCTAGGATTCCCCATTGCCGCGTTGTTCCACCAGTGCGTCGTATCCCCCAGTACAGTTACTTGCCGCGTCTGTCCCCTGTGTCATCGTGTCGTCTGCATTCTTGCATTTATCATTCTCACCATACGCATCATATCAATGTCATGGCATTGTTAGCATTATAGTTCGTCCCGTTTTGTCCATAGCATTGCATGTCACTGCATATGAGGGCAAAATTTTCGGTCGTCTGTATTTAAATCCCTTCACCATGATTCCTCGAGTCTTCGTCGCTCAAATCATCCGGTGAAGCTATTTAAATAGGGGCAACTCTAACACCCCAAATTTTACCCTTAGATTTAATCGATTCATGTCGCATGACATCTCCTTTTTGCATTAATTAACTACTAACGGGTTATGTAGTCTGTTGTTTTTTCAGGAGAATTACGTCTGGCATACTTTAGCTGTTGAAGGGCGAAATTGTCATTTATGCTTTGTTTGTTGACAGTTCATGAAGCTGAATCATCGTCAGTGGATTTCAGAGTCGTTGTGTAATCATATGGGGCTGATTATGAGTTGGTTTAATTCAAATTGACGCAAGAATTCATTCAGCGGAATTTGGTTTTAACAGACGTTTATTTTCTATTCTTCTACTATCTGCCAGTCAATTCTTAAAGTTGTGGAAGTTTCGATTCAAGTTCGGGTTTATGATTTCTGTTTAATTATGATATTGGGCCGAATAAGTTCAGGATATTGGATTTAATTAGCAGAGACACCAAGTGAATTTTTAGCGCGGAATACAATTCTGTTTTTTGCTACTAATTGGATTTCTCTTGTTTCATTCTGTTTTACATTGTTCAAGGCCGTTACCGATTTTATCATCAGGCGTGATTTAATTTGGGAATATATTGGAAGAATTGAAGTTCATATCAGTTATGTGGAACAGTTGGATTTAATCGGATATTTGAGGTGGTTGCCACAAAATTAAATCATGGAAAGGAAATTCGAAATTGATCTTGATAGAAAATATTTGAATTTTATTCATTATATTTTTTATTATTACAATTTATAAAGAGGAAATGATTTTGAATAGAAATATTGTTGAATTTTTATTCATAAATATTTTTATTACAAATTTACAAAGAAAATTAAAATATACATTTTTCCTGAAAAATCCTAAATTCTTAAAGTTCTTCATGCTTGATTTCTCCGACTGTCTTCATGCCCGATTTTCCTTTCGTACCTGCACACGACAAAAACTGAAACTGAGCAAAAAAGGTAATGTTATTTTCGACACCCTCAGAGTGATTTCATCATCGGGTGTCGGGAGGGTAACGGATTTCTCCGTCTCCAGCTCCCAAACTGATTCCCGACCTCGGCTACCAAATGGCAGCATCTTTTCAAATCGTCGGGATAGCCGAGAAGAAGAGAAAAAGAAGTTTTATGCTGAAAAGTGATTTTTATTCCAAAAAAGAGATTATTTGAGCCAAACAGGTCACTAATGGAATCAAATTCGGTTCTATTAAGAAAACTAATCAGATATCCAAGTCAAATCCGAACCCGGATTCACGGCAACAAAATCCAGAGTAAAAAATCTTTTTCCATCAAGTAAATATCCAGATGTAAAACAAATCAAAAACCAAAATCCAGCCCAGATATCACAAGTTATCCAGCAAAGCAGAAAGTATCAGAATCCATATCCAGAAGTACCAAACCAGATACAGATTAAGCCATATTTGTTAAAACCAGATCCATCTGAAAAAAATCCAACCATATCAGACAAAATCATATCAGTAAACTAAATCCAGAACAAAATCATATCAGAGAAAATCAAATCCATCAGAAAACGTAACGCAAATATAGATCCAAGCCCAACACAGTTCGAAACAAGATATAAAAACCAGAAAAATCGAACCTTAAAAGGGAGCGCCATAAGAACAATGCAACACTTGGCATGGAGCAAGAAAATGAACGGTGGAGTTCACACCTAGCGAGCGGGCCGCTTGGAAATGTATGGGGTTTAAGGGGTCTTCATGAGATCAATGTAATGAGATCCTTGTAAATCAAAATACTCTTTGTGGGAAATTATTAATGTAATTCAACTATGTAATCCTTGAGTTTCCCTATGGAAGC
Organism: Lathyrus sativus; assembly: GCA_963859935.3. Lineage (NCBI taxonomy): Eukaryota > Viridiplantae > Streptophyta > Magnoliopsida > Fabales > Fabaceae > Lathyrus > Lathyrus sativus. The sequence continues at coordinate 105,969,029 of OZ012737.1, forward strand.
CTTCAATTGTAATCCTAGGTTAATTAAAAGACTAGAATACTTTGACAAAACGTTGTATGCGGCTAGCTTCGAAATTAAAAAAAAAAACATGCTTGGCAGTAATTCTCCTGTGTAATAAAAAAGGTTGATTCTGTTGAAGTTTCCAAAAAAAAAGAGGCAAACATGGTTTTCAATATAAGGTCACAAATATTTGCTTGAAAATCACTGACACAAACTCTTTACTTAGGTGCAAATGTATGAGAAATTAACATCCCTCCGTTGATGTCTTCAAACCCACCGTCCTTATAGTGTCTGTAACCTTTTGTTGAAAAAGCAAACACAAATGGCCTACCATTTCCAAATACCCTTGGCTTTTCCATTTCCAGCTACAAACTAACGTACCATCATACATCAAACCAAATCTTGTATTTAAAGAAGAAGAAAAACTTATAAAACCAAGGACTTGTGGATCAATACTCATTCTTAATCTTTTACGTTTTCAAATTCGGAAGTTTCTTTTTTTCTTGATGACTGTAAAGTTTATTTGGTGATAAGAGATGATTCATGGAAAAATCAACCTTGCACTTGTTTTGGATTTTGATCTTGTGAGTGTCTAATTTGACAAAAGGGCTTGAAATAGACATGGGCTTCAATTTTGTGAAATTAAATTGGCGGATTTGAACCAATTATATCTTCATAAAAAATTATTAAGCATTGCAACTTCAACAAATTCAAACATTGATTTGGATTTCATGAATCTCGACTCGACTTTGAGGATAACTTGTACCAGTTTGATTCCATATATTTCAAATTTTTCCATTTCAAAACAATATTTGCCCCTGAGTCATCCAACCAGACCTTTCTTCCTGATACTTTAACCATGAAGATGCAACCTGCGACATTGTTTGCCATGCCACCATGACTAGTCCTTGAACAACTATAATCAACACCAATGGAAAGAAAGGATCTAATCTACACTTGAAAATGTTGCACTTGTGTGAAACGGGTTAGTCGCAATAAACATGCACACAAAAGTAAAACAAGCAAGAAAAAGAATGCACAAAGAGGTGGAGTCTTAAGGTCAAAAATTAGGGTGTGACAGATGCCCCTATTTAAGTTTCTTCTATCCGGAGATATGGAGATTGAAATCTTCATCTCGACGTGATAGGAGGGACTTAAATACAAACGTTGCACGGATTTTTGGCCCTAAGGAGCCACAAAATGCATATGATATGCAATGATATGAAGATGCACGACAAAGGGTCATGTGGAGACAGGATGCCATAGGGGAAAAAACTAGACGCAGCACGCGAGAAACATAGGAGCAACAAAGAAAACGGGCCCGACGAAGCGAGACTCCACGGGGAAAGGAAACAACCAGCATTGGGGAATCTCCATATAAAGATATAATATAATACCACCAAGAGTACAATAGCTTAAACAGATGGGCGAGAAGCTTGAAAGTGAAGGATAAATTATTACTGAATGTGGTAATCCAAACAACGGTAATAACCAAAATGAACTTTCTTAATCGAATCATAATTCAGCTTTTTCTTCAATTGTGTGTTCCATTTGAAAAGAGTAGAAAGATAAACCTCCCCACGTCTCATGGTTTGTGTGCCATGAACGGGTCTCAATTTCTTGAAATAAACCTCCCCACGCCTCATAGTTTGTGTGCCATGAACAGGTCTTAGTTTCTTGAAATAAACCTCCCCACGCCTCATGGTTTGTGTGCCATGAGCGGGTCTCAGTTTCTTCTTGGGATGACGAATACTCAGGTGAGCATCTTCACAGGGAAATTGGAATTTTACTGGAGATAAAAGACTTCAGCGGTAATCCATAATGTATTGGAGATTGTAAAACTTCACCGGGATCTTCAGAGGAGATGTAAGCCGGTTGATTTGCAAATACGTCTTCTTAAAATAAATAGATTGATCAAATGTAATAAGCTTCACCAAACCTCTCGGAAGAGATGCCATTTGATGAAGTTAGTCTTGCGTAACGGACTCACTGGGGAATACATTCCTGAGGAGTGTCTTTGTTGTAGTAAAATATATGAAACTCTTGAGGTGGAAATTCTCAAATAAAGAGAAAATAACTGTAAAGTCTTCGACAAACTTCTCTAATGGATTTCTGCAGGGATGTCATTTGACGAGTTGATAATCTTGATAAGTCACTGAGGATGGACAAACTGTCTTGAGGAGACTGCCATTTGTCATCTTTGATAGAAAACCTGATCGTAACAAGTTGCTCAAATAAAGAGGTCGCTTGTAATCCATATATAAATTGCTGAGAAGATGTTATCTGTCTTCAATGATGATATCCAAATAACGATTCTCTTGGGGAGTCAAAGTGAAAAATAAATGCACGCTCGAATCTGGGTTCAAAAGTCTTGAGATATCCAAAAACGTGGTTGTCAAGGACCGAAGTTCAATTCAGAAAATAACTGAAGAGAAACTGTCAAGCAAGACTCGACCATTGAGGTATGAACTCAAATGGTATTTAACTAAAGAAGAAGAAGAATCAAGAGAGAGCTCAAGAATACCAAAAACCAAGGTAAGGGTGGGTTTTCACTCATTTATTGGAATTATTTGATAATAATTAGTGGGTAAAAATATGTTTAAGATTAAACCCCAAATTTTTTATGAAATTAAAAATTGTTAGGTTTTAATATTAATATTTGAAATAAGTTGATTTCATTGTGTTTTAGAATTAATATTTGGTATAGTATAGAGACCCATTTAATATTTAGAGTACCCATTAGAATTGAAATATATATAATTGGTAATTCTGTAGCGATAACATGAATAAGACATATATTTGTTTTGGAACAGTAACACACATATTTGAACTGTAGTGCAAAAACAAGTTTTTATTCGAATTTTATATATATATATATATATATATATATATATATATATATATATATATATATATATATATATATATATATATATATATATATATATATATATATATATATATATATATATATATATATATATATATATATATATATATATATATATATATATATATATATATATATATATATTTCTGGAAGAGTAGCGCAGGAACAGTATTAGGAAATGAAAATTTGACCCACTTAATACCATTATACTACAACTCAACTCATGTTGTATATTTGTTTAAGTACTGTAGCGTAGAAAAAGTGGTAGGAATGGAAGGTAACTCTTGTAACTCACATGAGCTGTAGCACCATAGAGATAATTAGGTCAAGAAAATGTAAGGAAAATGATAAAGCATAAATTTTAGACTAGTTGAATTTTAAAAAGAGAATAATATCTTTGTAAAAAGTGTTACTGATTAGTTAACTATTTTAATGTAATTAGTTGAATTAACTTTAAGTAAGTGAATTCAAAGTAGTTAAGTTTTATTATTTTGTATCAATTTGTTTTAGTGGTGGGTAGGGCTGGCAATGAACCAAACCAACTCGAAGATAGTTCAGAATTCGACTCGACAATTAAATCGTTGAACTAGGTTCATGAACCAAATGAGTTGAGTATGAGCGAAAAATTAAGTTCGTTAACTAAATGAGCTGAACTTGAACTATACATAGTTCGACTCGTTAGGTTCATGAGTCAACTCGATTACATATGAAAAGAATTATACTGTCTTTAAGATTAAGTTTAAATATTTACTTTAAATCTTAGACAAATTTAATCTTAAATTTAGTAGTTTTTGAATTAAACTCTCAAATGTATCTCTTTAAAGTTGTGTAGGTTTTGAATTATTATATTTCGAAGATAAAGTTAAATTTCAATATGATAACTTTTATTGTATTTTAATATTTTATTTAAAAAATATATATTTATTTAAAATGTCAAATATACTAAAAAATATATATATTTAAAAAAATAGTTTTTAAGTTCGTGAACCACGTGAGATTAACCTAATGAGATGAATCTAACGAGTCGAACCGAACTGTTCGTGAACTTATAACGAGTCGAGTTTGAGCTTAAAAAAAAGTTCGTGTCGAACTCGAACTCGAACTCGAATTCGAACAATTCTTAACGAGTCGAGCCGAGCTGAGGTGAGTTCGACTCGACTCGACTCATTTCCAGCCCTAGTGGTGGGGTAGAGGTATTTTTCTTTCCAGCAGTTTACATTAAACCTAGTTTTTCAATCATTATCTTTGTAAGGAGACTTTGTTCATATATGCTTAACTTAAATATAAGGAAAATAGAACAGTTATATTGTTGAATATAGGGAAAAAAATAGTAAAAATTATTGAAGAGTTGAGCGAGGAAAAAAATTTATAAAACTGAAGGAGTTTAGAGAAGATATTCGTAGAAGGAGAATGTAAAACCCAACAAGTTAAGAGAGTATATCTACTGTAGCATAATATATATATATATATATATATATATATATATATATATATATATATATATATATATATATATATATATATATATATATATATATATATATATATATATATATATATATATATATATATATATATATATATATATATATATATATATATATATATATATATAAAAGTTGAGAAATAGAACCTTATTTAAAAAAATTGAAACTATATTATTTATTGGATATTGATTAAATATTAAAACTATATTAACTATTGAAACTTTATTAGATATTAGGACTTTATTAAAATATTGAAAGATTTATTGAATATTTCTTACACATTTATTAAATATTGACTATTTATTAAATATTGACTATTTATTAAAATATTGGTTATTTATCTAAATATTGGTTATTTATTTAAATAATAATTGTTTGTTAAAATATTGAATTATTTATTGAATATTGAATTATTTATTGAATTTTGAATTATTTATTGAATATTGACTAATTATGAATATTTAATTTAATTAGTGGTTTGTGTTTTGCGAATTGAGGTTGAATTGTATTGATACTTGTGGATTACTTGCTAATTGTGGTGATGATGTTTGAAGTAAGAATGCCATAATTCTTGAAAATGTGTTTGTGTGTGCAAATGTGTGGTAATTCAAGTGTGATGAATTATTGAAGATATGCATGGATATTAAGATTTGTGTATGATCTTAATTGCATATGGTTGTTGAATTTGCATACGCATCATTTATGTCAAGAGACAATGCTTGTTAGTTCTGTGGGAGCTAGTGACTTGTCCCAAACCTAGAGCGAGGTTTGAAAGCTTAGGGAACGAGCTTTTATGTGTTATTGGTCTAGGGAACGGACCCGGTTTAAATGTAAAAACTGAAATATAATAACAAGTGTTGGTACCACATGGCATGAGTTGCATTGAGTTTTGCATTGAGTCTCATTGTGTATATGTTTGTGGTATGAGATTATGTGTACCTATGTGAATTGTTGAAATTGGTGAAATTGTGGACTGTGTGTATATACTTGTGAATGTTATGGTTACTCGAGTGATACTTTGTTGATGAAACTTTGAAGTGTGAGAATAATTGAATTATGCTTGTATGCCTTAGATTAATTATCATCTTATAATTTCAATAATTATGTGAATTCTCACCCTTCTGTTAGAATGAAGTTTTATACGACATCGCTCAGGTACCGAGGAGTAGAGTTGCTTCTAGCGCGAGATAGCCGTTGGAGTAGCTTGATTTGTGTCTTTATTTATTTTGGGTCGAGTCATGCTCTGATTATGTAACACTGGGGAATGTTTCGATTTCATGTTTTGAGAGATACTTTATGAACTCTACTTCATTCTGTTATTGTTATTTTGAATTATATGAAGTATTGGCTTTTAAGCCTAAGTATTTATTATGAACGAGATGAGCACGAGACTTTCATTATGTCTATTGTGATTGAAGTAAGTCCGTTGCTACATGCTAATGTGAAAGTGCATGAAAAGCTGGAAGTTATTTAAATGTTATTAAGCATGACAGGTGTTTGTGTGATGTTTTAAAAAACTATGTGACACCCTTTTGTGAAATGCATGATAATTACTCTGATTTATTTATAATTATTCTGCAGGGTTTAGAAGGGTGTTACATTAGTGGTATCATAGCAAGGTCGGCCAGTTGACCAAGTTGTTAGTGTGTTTAATTCCTTTTATATTTGATATGTGTGTGTAGCACTTTCGATATTGTTTGTTCTAACGAGGATTTGTTGTTGGAATCAAGAACAATGGTTGCAGGCAGGAATGATGAAGCGATTACTGAAGCTTTGACGATGTTGGCTGGAGCGATTGGGCAGAATCCGCAAGTCAATGTGAATGATGGAAACAAAAATGATGATGAGTTTCGTGCCTTGGGGAAGTTTCAGAGGAACAATCCACCAATCTTCAAGGGAATGCATGAACCTGACAAAGCACAAGTATGGCTGAAAGCAATTGAGAAGATCTTTTGAGTCATGAACTGTTCAGATGCGCAGAGGGTGCAGTTTGGCACTCATATGCTTGAAGAGGAAGCTGAGGACTGATGGGGTAACACTCGTTAGAGGTTTGAAGAAGATGAGGTTGAGGTTACTTGGGATATTTTTAGAGACACATTTCTGGAGAAGTATTTTCCAGAAGATGTGCGTGGGAAGAAAGAAATTGAATTCCTTGAGCTGAAGCAGGGTAACTCAACTGTGGCTGAATATGCAGCAAGGTTTGAGGAGTTGATTAAGTTTTGTCCTCATTACAACACTACTAATGCTGAGAGATCCAAGTGTCTAAAGTTTTTGAATGGTTTGAGGCCTGAAATCAAACAAGCTATTGGTTATCAAGAGATTAGGAAATTTTCTGAACTGGTGAACAAGAGTAGAATCTATGAAGAAGATAGTAGAGCTCGGTCTAGTCACTACAAGAGTTTAAATGATAAGAGGGGAAAAGTTCAATTCAAAGGGAAGCCATATGTGACTCCTGCTGATAAGGGGAAACAGAAAGCTGGTAATGGCAAGAAGTTGAGTGGGGGAGGAGCTCCTACTCCAGTGAAGTGTTTTAGATGTGGTGTTGAAGGACATCATGCTCCTGTGTGCACAAGTGTTGAGTAGAAGTGTTTCAAGTGTCGCAAGCCAGGCCACAAGGCTTTTGAGTGCAGAAGTGGTGCAAATGTGACTTGCTACAACTGTGGTGAGCAAGGGCATATTAGTACCAAGTGTGACAAACCGAAGAAGGCTCAAGCAAAAGGGAAAGTGTTTGCTCTATCTAGATCTGAGACTACTAGTGAAGATCGATTGATCCAAGGTACGTGTTTCATTAATGGTATACCTTTGGTTTCTATAATTGAGACTGAAGCTACACATTATTTTATTTCTTTGGATTGTGTTAAGAGATTAAATCTTGAGTTGTCTGTTATGAGTGGAGGTATGGTTATTGATACTCCTGCTATGGGTTCAATAACTACCCCATATGTGTGTTTGAATTGTCCGTTGAGTATTTTTGGTAAAGACTTTGGAGTTGATTTAGTGTGTCTTCACTTAGATCAACTTGATGTTATTCTCGGGATGAATTGGTTGGAATTCAACCATGTTCATATTAACTGTTTTAGTAAAACAGTTATTTTTCTTGAACTTGAGAATGAAGAAGACGTATTTATGCCTGCTAAGCAAGTGAATGAGTCAGTGCAAGATGGTGCCAAGGTGTTTATGCTGATGACAACTTTGAGTGTTGGTGAAAATGGAGCAGTGTGCTTTGCCAATTGTTTGTGACTTTCCGGAAGTTTTTCCTGATGAGATAAGTGATTTACCGCCAGAACATGAAGTGGAGTTTTTGATCGACTTAGTTCCTGGAACTAGTCCGATATCGATAGCTCCATATCGTATGTCTGCATCAGAATTGAAAGAGTTGAAGAGTCAAATTGAAGATTTGCTTGAGAAGACGTTTATTCGTCCGAGTGTGTCACCATGGGGTGCACCAGTTTTGTTGGTTAAGAAGAAAGAAGGTACTACGAGGCTTTGTGTGGATTATAGACAATTGAACAAGGTGACTGTCAAGAATAAGTATCCACTTCCGAGGATTGATGGTTTGATGGATCAGTTGGTTGGTGCAAGTGTGTTCAGTAAGATAGATTTGAGATCTAGATATCATCAGATTTGTGTGAAAGCTGAAGATATTCAGAAGACTGCTTTTAGAACAAGGTATGGACATTATAAGTATTTTGTGATGCCATTTGGTGTGACTAATGCACCAGGTGTATTTATGGAGTACATGAACAGGATCTTCCATCCTTATTTGGACAAATTTGTGGTTGTGTTCATTGATGATATTTTGATTTATTCGAAGAGTGAAGAAGATCATGCTGAGCATTTGAGAATTGTGTTATCTGTGTTGAAAGAGAAGCTGTTGTATGCCAAACTTTCTAAGTGCGAGTTTTGGTTGAAGGAAGTGAGTTTCCTTTGCCATGTGATTTCAAGTAGAGGTATTGCAGTTGATTTGTCGAAGGTTGAAGCGCTATCCTAATGGGAAGCTCCGAAATCGGTTTTTGAGATTAGAAGTTTTCTTGGTTTGGCAGGTTATTATCAGAAATTCATTGAAGGATTTGCCAAGTTATCTTTGTCGTTGACGCGGTTGACTAGGAAAGGCCAAGCTTTTGTTTGGGATGAAAAGTGTTAAGAAAGTTTTCAAGAGGTTAAGAGAAGATTGATGACAACTCCTGTTTTGATTTTGCCGAATCTAGAAGAACCATTTGTTGTGTATTGTGATGCTTCTTTGATGGGTTTGGAAGGTGTGTTGATGCAACATCAGCAAGTTGTAGCTTATGCTTCAAGGCAACTTAAAGTGCATGAGAAGAATTATCCGACGCATGACTTAGAGTTGGCCGCTGTTGTATTTGTGTTGAAGCTTTGGAGGCATTATTTGTTTGGTTCGAGATTTGAGGTATTTAGTGATCATAAGAGTTTGAAGTGTCTCTTTGATCAGAAAGAATTGAATGCAAGGCAAAGGAGATGGTTAGAACTTTTGAAGGATTATAATTTTGGTTTGAATTACCATCCGGGTAAAGCAAACGTGGTAGTTGATGCATTGAGTAGGAAATCTTTGCATATGTCGATGATGATGGTAGAAGAGTTGGAAATGATTGAGCAATTTCGAGATATGAGTTTGGTTTGTGAAGATACATCTTATGGAGTTAAGATGGATATGTTGAAACTTACTAGTGGCATTCTTGATGAGATAAGGGAAGGTCAGAAATCTGATTCGGGTCTAGTTGATCGGTTGACTTTGATCAATCAAGGCCAAGGTGGTGATTTTCGGATTGATGAGAATGGTATTATGAGATGTCGTGATAAAGTTTGTGTTCCAGATACTGTTCAGCTGAAGAAGAGTATTCTTGAGGAAGGGCATCGTAGTGGATTGAGTATTCATCCAAGTGCTACTAAGATGTACCAATATTTGAGGAAAGTATTTTGGTGGCCTTGTATGAAGAAAGACATTGCCGAGTTTGCGTATTCTTGTTTGATTTATCAAAAGTCAAAGATTGAGCATCAGAAATTGTCGGGTTTGATGCAATCATTAGCTATTACTGAGTGGAAATGGGATAACATATCGTTGGATTTTGTGTCTGGTCTACCTAGAACACTGAGTAATTATGAGGCTATTTGGGTTGTTGTGGATAGATTGACGAAATCTTCTCACTTTATTCCAGTGCGAATGGATTACCCGTTGGAGAAGTTAGTGAAGTTGTACATTGAGAGGATTGTCAGTTTGCATGGTATTCCATCTAGTATTTTGTCAGATAGAGATCCAAGGTTTACTTTGAGATTATGGGAAAGTTTGCAAAATGCTTTGGTTACGAAGTTAGGTTTGAGTTCTGCTTATCATCCACAGACAGACGGACGGACTGAGAGGACGACTCAGTCACTTGAGGATCTTTTAAGAGCTTGTGTGTTGGAAAAGAGAGGAGCTTGGGATAGCTACTTACCTTTGATTGAGTTTACTTACAACAACAATTTTCATTCGAGTATTAGAATGGCACCATTTGAGTCATTATATGGTAGGAGGTGTAGGATGCTATTGTGTTGGTATGAGTCGGGAGAGAGTGTCGTGGTTGGACCCAAGATAGTCCAGCAGACTACTGATAAGATTAAGATGATTCAAGAGAAGATGAAGATTTATCAGAGTCGTCAAAAGAGTTATCATGACAAGAGGAGGAAAGCACTTGAATTTCAAGAGGGAGATTATGTGTTTCTTCGAGTTACTCCGATAACTGGTGTTGGTAGAGCGTTGAAGTCGTGTAAGTTGATGTCGCGTTTTATTGGTCCTTATCAGATTTTGCAGAGGATAGGAGAGGTAGCCTATCGTGTTGCTTTGCCGATGTCGCTTGCTAATCTCCATGACGTGTTCCATGTATCTCAGTTGAGGAAATATATTGTGGATTTGTCTCATGTAGTCCAAGTAGATGATGTGAAGGTGAGAGATAACCTGACTGTGGAGACATCACCTATGCAGATAGAGGATCGGGAGTTGAAGCAACTTCGAGGTAAAGAGATTGCTTTGGTGAAGGTCGCTTGGGGAGGACCAGCTGGCGGAAACGTGACTTGGGGGCTTGAGAGTCAGATGAGGGAGTCTTATCCCGAGTTATTCGTTTGAGGTAATTTTCGAGGGCGAAAATCTTTTAAGTGAGGGAGGCTTGTAACACCCCAATTTTTAGTAATTATTTATTTAATTAAATTAATTGATTAATTGTGTGATTTTGTGCCTAATTGAATTAACTAATTTATGTGATTTATTTGAATTAATTGATTTATGTGATTTATTTGAATTAATGGATTTACTTGATATATTTGAATTAGTTGATTTATTGAATTTATATGAAATATTTGATTTATATGAACTAATTGACTTATTAGATTTATATAAATTATTTAAATTATTTGAGTTGGTTGGATTAATTGATTTATTGGACATATTTGAAATAATTGATTTAATTTGATTATTTAACTCATATGATATATTCTATTTGGTAGAATAATATAGAATTGTTAGAATTGGTAATTGGGCTTAATGGAGAGTGTGAATAAAAATTGTGATAAGCCCAATTATTAGGGTTGATAAGAATAGAAGGTTAGTAAGAAAAATGAGAAAAAGGAGGCAAGAAGAATAGAGTGGAGAAGAAGAGGAAGATTTAAGAGAGAGCTCAAGAATACCAAAAATCAAGGTAAGGGTGGGTTTTCACTCATTTATTGGGATTATTTGATAATGATTAGTGGGTAAAAATATGTTTAGGAGTAAACCCCAAATTTTCTATGAAATTGGAAATTGTTAGGTCTTAATATTAATCTTTGAAATAAGTTGATTTCATTGTGTTTTAGAATTGATATTTGGTATAGTATATGTTGTACCCCAAAATTTGACGAACCTTTTCCAGTAATTTGGCTTATGTTTCATTTCATTTGCATCTGGATATCATTTATCGCACATTATACATTTTGTCAGCCAGAGTGATCTATCGGGATTACAGTCGCTTTGCTCACGTTTCAGACGATTAAATCCAGTTAAGATGAGGAGATTTATTCCAGAATCGAGCGAAGTTGTTCTCTTCCCGGTGATTCAGTCGGTGCTGATAATCTTTGATGCATTTCGATGGTCGCCATTTTTTTTCCGTTTATTTCGTTGTTTTTTTGTGATTTTATTTCTATTTACTGCTTTTATTTCTTTTCTTGGTATTTATAGAATTCTTAGAAAATAGTTTTTTTTTTAATTTTATTTTTCATTTAATTAGTTTTACTAGAAATTAGTTTTTTAGAGTTATTTTTATTAAGAAATAGAATTATTAGAATTAAGTTAGATTTAGAATTAGCTTAGATTTAGTTTTTTAGAATCATTAATGGTTAGAATTTTATTAGATTTAGATTAATTATTTAATTATTAGTTTAGTTTATTTTATTAGTTAATTAGTTATAGGTTTTATAATCAGCATTTGGATTAGCAATTTTAGTTATAATTAATCATTTAATTTAAACCTTATAGTACGGAATTTCATAAACCAAAATAGGACAGAAAAACAACAGCTGGCAGGAGACACGTGTTGTCTGGGTATATAGGGTGTTACTATTCCTCATCTACAACCTCTGACCAAAACCCTAGAAAAACCGCAACAATCCGCCGCTACCCATTTTTCTTGTCAACCTTCATCGTTCAAACTCAAACCTCCTCCTAACACCACCACTTCATCTCCTCTAAATAGAAACCCATTTTGAATCTATCGACCCATGTTCTTGAACCTCCACAAACCTAGAAACGAAGCAACAAATAATCTTACTCATCTTCAGAAACCATAACCCATTTCGAAAACTTTAACTCATCAACAAATCCACAAGCAACAAACCATTTTCCGTAAACACCACCATTCAACCCATCGTAAACTTCTTCGAAACCGCATCTTCATCCGCGAACCATCGTGAAGCTAACATCACCTTCAATCTTTGATTTCCTTCAAAAATCCACAGCCCACAACCAACATGTTCTTCATTAACGCAGAACAAAACACGAGCCACAATAACCATTAAACCCCATTGTAATCTATGAAACCCATTTGTCAAACAACAAATTCAACACCCAGAGTCGTGAAACCCATATCCTCCTTCGACAAAATCCGAAACTCTTCATTCTTCTTCAGAGCAACCGCATAAAACCTCCATTAACGAAACCAACAAACCTCATCCCCTCTGAGAACCGCTATTACAAGATTTTTGATGAGCAAAAGCGCTTCTGCAAATAAGCACTTATGGAGTCGCAGCACTGTTTTTTCTTCTTTTCAGGGCCTGGTTTTGTTTTAACAGAAAATTATTGGTTTTGGTTGCTTTGTGTGGGAGGATTCGTTGCTTTGTGTAGGGTCTGTTTGAGATTTTTTTGGATTAGTTGAGATGGGCCATAGGCCCATCGAAATGTTATTTCCCCCCATTTTTCATCAGCCCCCTCCACTGTTTTTGTTAATTTATTTTTAAGTATGTAATATATTAATTAGTATTTTGTAAATATGTGTTGTTTTAATAATCTTTTTGTAAATATATTTTTATATACAGTTCTTAATATACATTATAGTTAATTTTTTGTTAAGATTTATAATATACCTTTTTTTAAAAAGAGTTTTTTTAAGTATTTATTTTTCAGTCTTAATTTCTTTTAGAAGTTTTATGATTTATTTTTTTTAGAAGTTAGATTTTATTTCTCATTTATTATTGAGCATTCTATTCTACCTTTTCTCTTTTTGGTCGATGAAAAGACCTATGTCGTTTATCCGTCAAATTATTGATTAGAAACGATAGATCCGAGATCGACTTTCTCTCTTCTCTCATTTTTTACTTTATCTCGACTTTATCTCATTTTTTCACATTTTGGTCGATGACGAGACTTCCGTAATGCGTTATTTAGTAAAATTATTGATGAATAATGTTGGATCCGAGACCACCTCTTTTCTCTCCTCATTTCTTCTTCATTTCGGTTTTTATTTCAATTTCCGCGATCTATGAAGTCTTTTATCCGTAAGCGTCGGATTTATCGGAGTTGATAACCTTCCTGATTTCAAATCTATAAAAAATGACCATTTGGGTCATTTTCTTTACTTTGGGATCGCGATAGGCTACCTTCGATTAATCGACATTTTGTTTGCGTTTAAGATTAGATCCTATTGTTTTTGGTCCGTCCGACACAATTTAATCAGAGAATGATCCTCAATATCATTTCTCTATCTTGTCCATAGCACGAACATCAATTCACATGACCTCCTATAGTTCGACTTCCCTCATAAGTCTAGCTACGACGGTTTAGCATCACATTGTGTCCCGATTCGATTCACTGACACTCTCAAACCATCTTTAATAAAAGGATAAGGTTCTCTTTGTGTTGAACTAAAGAGAGAGGATTGGGTGTAGACTTCTTCCTCTCCGAGTGTCAGGATACTCACTGTAGGGTGTGTGGTCTCGATACTCGTCTTTCAATACGAAGACGCTTGTATTCACAAACACCTTTTCTGAAGTTCTCTTTGTATTGAACTAAAGAGAGAGGATTGAGTGTAGACTTCTTCCTCTCCGAGTGTCAGGATACTCACTGTAAAGTGTGTGGTCTTGATACTCGTCTTTCAATACAAAGACACGATTGTATTCGCCACACCTTTTTCTCCTAAAACCTTGGTCTCGTACCGAGTGCATTTTCAAACTCTTTTTCCCAACAAAAATTAATGGTCGTGGAGTGGTTAAGCATATGGGAAACTGTTGCAAATGTTTTGAAGCAAATGTTGTTTGGTTTTATTGTGAGAATATTAACCTACTGCTGTAGCATTACCACTTTCATATCATGATCATGATTAGTTATTTTTTTGGGGTTAGAAACCCTCATGTAAGTGTTTATGTGATGTTTGCATTGTGGAAAGCTAGTTTAGTTTTTGGTTCTGCAGCAGATCTTGTTCTTGCAATTTCAGCCCATATGCATTTTTTCCACCAACAAGTCATTTTTGGTTCTACCATCTTTTAAGGTTATATGTGTGTTTAAACTTGGTCTCTAATGCATTTTGAATATGCTTGTGCGTGGTTCTGTTTCATTAAAATTGTCAAAGGTTGGTAGAATGACTCATAGGGATGATGAGGACCAAAACCTATTTTGTTGATGTCATTGTAGCTGATATGGCATGTGCTGGTCAGCTTGATACTTGCCTTTTGTGATGCCTTTCTATTGCTTTGAGCTTTACCTTGTGTTTGATGTATGTTTGTTAGCATGAGATCCTTGTTACCTTGAATCGTGATGTTTGGCACTATGATTTTTCCTCAGCTGATGTTTTCATTAGATTCATGTAGCATGACTGTTTCCAACTTGACATGTTCATATGTCATTAAAGTTGTTGCCTGCCATTTGTCCTTTGTTGCATATTGTTTGTTAATATGAAAACTTATACCCTTTGAATCATGGCATGGTTTCATCTCTTGCATCACCACTGTCATCACTTAGGCATTAGGATAGGCTTTGACTGTACCATGTTCTGTTCACACTTTTTTACATCGCCAGCTGAGATAACTTGTATGCCCTGTTCTGATACATTGAAGCCTATGGTGAATCTGCCTTGAACCTGCTAATTTTCCTCATTGATTAATTTTGTTCACTTACATCTTTGTGCCTTATGTCTCTGTTGAAAAAAAACTAAGTTGTCATGATAAACTTGCAATTGATGTATGCATTAGAGACATTAGGACTGACTTGAATGATTTGTGCTAGCCTTGCCTTTTTTGCAAAATTCATGCTTGCTGCCATATACCTAGGTTCACTAGAAATTTCCATAGCACCATTTCTGTCATAGCCAACATGTTGACATATGTTTGAAAATTGACTTGTGCATATAGAACTAGGGTTGTTCATTGATCTTTGGTTCTGTCATATTGTGTTGCCAAATTGCCTGAATTCATGAACATGATTTTGCTGCCATGTTTCTTTTTTGTTTCAATTCCTGTGCCCTCATTTGTTGCCAGATCTTGCATCATGTTTGAAACCTTGATTTTATGTGCATGAGCCACTTTGTGTCTGATATTTGAAGTTGAGAATGTAGGTTGCATCATTGAACTCTCATTCTTTGGCCAAAACAACATTTTCAGCATGTTTGATTCACATCATAGCAGTCACACAACAGTTTCTGTTTTGAAGCCATCACTGCATGATTTTTGCATCCAAATCCCATGAACAAAGTATTTGTGACTTATGCATACCATTACATATCATTAATCTTTGTTGTCATAAGTTGTAGCTAGCATTTTGCATACCAAGCATTTTTGTCCATAATTGCAACTTACATGCCAATTTTGGTTTGGAACTGATTTTGATTGATCTAGGCATCTAGGATCATTGGATAACATGTTTAGAAGATGTGCACACTTTCATTTAATCATGATCCATTTTATTTTGATCTATAGCCATCATAATGCATTTTAAGGCAATTTGTGCAACTTGCATATCCATTTTTGATTAGACTTGTTTTGGTAGGACTTGTGCATCAAGAATCATTGGTTTGTGTATTTTGAAGTTGTGCATACCCTCACCTGTTCATATTTCTTTCTGTTTTGAGTTGTGACCTTCAATTTGCAATTTCAAGCTTCACCTTACCTTTTGCACATCAGTTCCTTGATTGAAGCTGTTTCTGTTTGGCCTTGGCATCTAGAATCATTAATTAACATATTTGAAAGTTGCTTGGGCCCTTACACGAGATTAAAAGCATTTGGTTTGATCCTTGGTTTTCAAAATGCACTTCTTAGCTTCACATGATAGTTGCTATCGTGTTTTAATTTTGATACACCATCTTGGAAAATTGACATTACCATTGTAATCCTTGTGAAATTTCATGCTAGATAGACCTAAATTTTATTGAATTTGGTGGAGTTTTGATTAAGTTATGGTGTTGTCGTTTTCTTGTTTTTGCTTGCTTCCCATGTTTTTGCCTTGCCCAGATTTCTTGTGCTTTGTTAAGTACTTAAATTTTAGGGGTGACAAAATACACGGATGTATCGCCACCCCAGTGGTTAAACCTTCACTCTCTCACACGCCTTGCACCTCTAGATCCTGGGTTAGATCCACAGTGGAGATCAACCCTTTTTGATTTTCTATTTTTTGCCTTGTTTTCATGATTTTTTGTATCTTTTTCCCCCATTCAACAAACGCGCACCTTGGCCCAGCTGGCATAATTTTGAGTTGGTATTCAAAGGGTGGTGGGTTCAACACCCACCAGGCGCCTCCCTCTCTTTTTATCATTAATTCCCTTGTTTTTTATTCAATTATTATTAAATTTATAAAAATCATAACTTTTTCGTTTTATTATTTTTGATCGGTTCTTTTTGCAACTATCTCATATTTGTATATATTTTCATATGGTGCATTAATATTCTAGAATTTTCATTTGTGAAAACAACTTTGCATTGAAAACGCTCATGTTTCTTTTAGGGTTTTTACCCTCCTAACCATTTCAAAGCTTTTGATTCATTCTTCTCCTGTCTGTTGTTGTGCTTAATGTGAGCTCTATGTTTGTCAAACCCTTGATGTAATTGTAATTACTTTTTGCTTGTAAGCATCATGTTTGATTCATTTGATTTCCATGTAATATACCCATGAAGTTGACTTATTTGCATTGGTCGTTACCTTCATCTTTGTCAAGATATGCTTAAGTCTTTATCTTTCATTGAGTCTTGTAAGAACTCATCTTTGCTTGCCTATTGTCATACGCTTGCATGCTTTGGTTGTAATCATTCCTCCTATTTTGAAATCCTTGCTTATTGTTATATGCTTGTATATGTTTGGTTGTAACCATGTCTCTTGTATTCATCTTGTTTTATGCATTGTTAAGTTTAATTTCCCCAAGTGATGGAACTCTTTAGTTCTCATCCAAGTTGCCTCCCCTTCTATCCTTCCAAAGGAAAGTCTCTCTGTTGACCTTTGGGTCACAGATAACTCATCATCCTCCCTCGACTTTGTCAAGCCATCTACACTTAGTTAAGTTAGCACTTGTCCTTTAGACTATGCTTAAGTCTAAGAAGCCTACCCCTTGTTAGGAGTGCTCTTTCAATGAATTAAAGATTCAAGTTAATCAATAGCTTGGTATGACGATTCTCACCGCAACAAGAATGCTTTCATTCTTCATGATTACATTCATTTCTTTTTTGAAGTTTGTTCTATCTTCAATATCTGTACTAGATTTTGAAGAACTAGAACGTTAGATACTTCTTTCCACCAGATAATTTCTTTTCGGATTTTCCTTCAGAAAGCTTCAAAGCTTCTACTTTATCTTCTGGAGAGATTCTCTAATTTGATGTTCAGTCTTTGCCCAGAAGCGCTTCATCAACAGATGTAAGCTCAATTAATGACATCAAACCCAGAAGTGTTTCTTTAGAGGGTTTGGGACTGAAATGGTTCAGATACTAAATTTCATTGATTTCCATAATAGATTCTTCTGACAATGAAGTTGCAACACAACTTATCTTGATCAGCATCTATTGAGTGGACAAATATGAAAATGTTTCCTTGCACCAGATCCTCTGATGAAGTTCCATTTCTCCCCTTATCATAGTAATCTTCAGATCTTCTGATGTATGAGTTAACCAAAAGTATCACTTTGACTCTGACGTTTCATAGCCATGCGTAATCTGATCCTCAGAGCCTCTGCAGTTGCAGCATTTGAGATAAGTGTGCTCAGAATCTTCTGTAGAGTTGCATCTCATCAAACATTCAGAATCTCCTGCAGCTTCGCTTCCTTAGAGTCCTTTGTAGCTTTTGTAGCTTGCCTTTGTAGCTTCGCTTCTGAGGCTTCACTTTTGTAGCCTTGCTTCTGAATCTTTACACTCTTCGCTCAGAGTCATCAACTTAAAAACAAGTTCAACAAAGGGGGTTTCTTTGACAAGGTTTTCTTTTCTTTTCCCAGAGTGCTTATTTCAGCTTCTGCCTGCATACACTTAGCAAACTCCTTTCCAAGTGAAGTATTTGGTTCCAAAGAAAAATATCATTAACATAACTCTGACAGATTAAAATATCTTTCTTAATTGATTTATGAAAAAGAGTAGTATCAACCTTTCTTCTGACAAAATTATTTTCCAGAAGAAAATTACTCAGCCTTTCATACCAAGCTCTGGGAGCTTGTTTTAGGCTATAAAATGATTTCTTTAATTTATAGAACGTGTTCTGGAAATCTTTCGTTTTTAAAAACACATACTTCTTCTTCAATAAAACCATTTAAAAAAGTATTTTTTAATATTCATCTGAATTAGATTGATGTTATTCTGAGCAACAAAGGAATTTAACAAGAGTATGAATTCTAACCTTGCCACAGAAGCGTAGGTCTCTGTGTAGTCAAAAACCTTCTTGCTGACTAGCCTTGAGGATTGAGAGGGAATCTTGTTCTTCTGGGATCATCCTTCTTTCCAATAAACATCTCCTATGGAAGAGAAGATTTAATTCTGGAGGATCCTTTCAGAGTTTATTCTTCAGAAGCAGCTAATGGAGGTGTATCTGGGGTAGCTTTTGAATTTATAGCTGGAACAGTGTTTGTCTCTGATTCTTCAGAATTTGTGAGACGAACCAGTAACAACATCTGAAGTAAGATCTTCTAAATAACTCTTATGAACTGATCTCATATCCTTTGGTAGCGTTCTGCAGCATCTTCATCAACACATCATCCATCTAATTTCTGAAGGATATCTTCAGAGCACATATATTATGATCTTTATGAGAAGAGAGCATCTAGCTTCCATCAAGCTTCATCTTCTGAATTTGTATGCTTGAAACAAATATAGATCCAGTCTAGATACAATTATAATCAAACTCAGATGCATCAAAGACACAGTCTGACTGACCAATCTGTTCTTGCAATGTTGAGCTAACTTGACTAGAGCTAGTTCAACAAGCGTTGATAGAACATCTGCTTCTGAAAAGGAATGTCTACTGACTTATTCAAATTGAATAACACCATAGATTTAAATCCCTTTTAAAACCAAACTGAATGACCTCTGTCATTGTACCTTTCCAAACAACTTGGATTTAGGAATCATTCATTATGAGATTCTGAGAATAATGTCTGATGACAATTAACCAATTATAGTTTGTTCAACTGAGATAAAAATTCTCAAGTTAACAGAACTTAATTGTCCAATCTTCAACAATTAAGATCTTCAGGATTCATCTTTCATCATAATCCAGATGAGTTAATAAACTTCTTTACGCAAAACATCTACAGATTTCTTTGAAGCATCTCAAGGACAACAGCTTTCAGATGCCTTGAATCAGAGGGATCATTTCTTCAAGATTTGAGATTGCTCTGATCTAGCCCTTTTTCTGCAGACTTTATTCTGAAGTTCCTATGAGTCAAATTCATTAGCTAACAATATTTCTTTACTTACTAAAGATAATTCCCAATGAGCTTTTCATGAGAAAGTCAAGAGTGGACTAATCCGTTTCTTAAAATCATCTCATACTCACATAGAAATAATCTTTAGCAATCAAGATTTCTTGCTTGCTGAGGATTTGATCTTTGAGCTAATACGTTGTAAATCCAATCGTATTTTAAGATAGAATACAACAGATATATCTTCTTATCTGATGAATCTGTCTTGTCTGCTGATTCTTCAATCTTCTTCTAGGATAGACATGGAGAAGATTTTGTTGTTGAAAACTTCAAACTTCAAACAGAATCATTGACTTGCTCAAGCTAACCCAATAGATTACAATTTTAGTATTCATCATCCTCAAAAACTGATATGAGACTGAAATTGTAAGAGAAGTGAAAAATTCCCAAGAGTATTTCTTCACACAGCATATGGATCTTTATCTGACACTGTTAGGTGTTTGATATCCATCAATAACAGAACCGGAGCTCTGATACCAACTGAAGGTGTGAGAAATACACAAGAAAGGGGGGGTTTGAATTGGGTATTTTCTCTATTAAAACTTTTTCGCTCTTCTTTACTTGTTGCTTTATGATATCTTAACAGATGCATAGCGGAAGCATAAACAATAAAACATAATACAAGTAAAGAACACATGATATATCCTGGTTCACTTGAGCAACTCTCAAGCTAATCCAGTCCGCCCTTCCGAGGTGATTTCGCCTCACTCAAGCAAGGACTTAATCCACTATAACCAAACTGATTATAGTTGCACAAGCTAACTGCAAGTGACTAACAAATAGACAATGACACGTTCAGGGATCCCTTAAGATATAACGTTCATTGACATCCAATAGAATCCGATCACAAGGGATCTCCTATTAGACTTCCACAAATGACAACTTTCACTTGTCATCTCAAGTATTCTGATCTTTACAATATCACTTGAGGAACCACTAATTCTAAGATGAATTTGTGTTGCCGGAGATTACATGATTGCTTCTTATCAAGCAGATTACTCCTAATTAAGTACAAGGCAAGTATTGAGCAACAACTCCTTGCTTCCTAATACAGAAACTAATCTAAGGATAAATCTCTATGAGATTATAAGAACATAGTTTCCATATTGCTTAAAAGCTTTTCTTATGTGAGCATTGTAGCTTCTAGCATAAAGCTTTTCTTTTGATAAATATACTGGCTTTTGTAAGCTCACGTTGCTTTTCTGTTTGTACTGGGTCAGCCAGCTAACATTTGAAATAATCAAATGTTCTTCTTTTATAGTGCAGCTTTGTGAGGGTAGACATGTCATCTCTAATTCCAACGGTTATATCCCAACGGATAGAATAAGCTCACGTGTTGGAACAGTGACCTTTGCTTGTAACTTTAATATCTCATCATTGGAAACCACGCTTATGAATAGTACCAACGTCTTTGTCATAGTGAAATGTTTGCATGCATTGTACTGTAGTCTTCTTGACTTGGTTCCTCTGATGATTCATCTGATGATTAGTTCAGCAACTACTTTGGTATGAAAGCTTCAGCATCAGAGTTGTTCAAGCACATGTTTATCAGATTTAATAGCAGCAGCTTATCTGATGAGTAATACGCCTCTGTCTGGGTGAATCTTCTTCTGACACAATCTTTAACTTCAGAATCCAGTCTTCAGCATTCCAAGAACTAAGTTTCCTCTGAAACAGTCTTGAGAATCTTCATGACTTATTCTTCAGAAATCATGTCTTCAGAATCTTCAGAGTCTTGATCTTTAGAACACGTCTTCAGAGTCTTTCTGCACTTGGTCTTTAGAGCCTTCATAACTTCAAGTCATCAGAGTCTTCAGAGTAGTTCTTCAGAGGACTATATCTTCAGAGTCTTCAGAGTCTTGATCTTCAGAACCCTTAAGTCTTCAGAGTCTTTCTGCACTTGGTCTTCAGAGGACTCAGCCTTCAGAACTTCAAGTCATCAGAGTCTTCAGCACATAGTTCTTTAGAGGATTCACTTTTTGGAGACGCTTGTTAGATACCAGATCAGATGCACTTCTCAGAGCAGAATCCATAGGAGCATTGCAACTGTAATATCCAGCATCCTTAGATCTTTCTGATCGTGACCATATACAGATGCATACTTGCTTCTTCAATATGCTTTGTTTTCTTTCAGATCAGATGCACTACTCAAAGCAGAATCCACAGAAGCATTGCAACTGCAATATCCAGCGTCCTTGGATCTCTCTGATCGTGATCAGATGCATAAGCAAGCTAGCTTCTCCCATAAGCGCTTTATGATACGTCACACATAGTAACTCTCATATTGTATTAACTGCACACTTGATGTTGTTTGTTTAATCTTATATATTTAATTATCATGATCTGCACATAACAAACATTAGAACACAAAATGGTTCTTTCACAAATACTTAATTGTTATCATCAAAACATAGAGATAATCCTATAGAGACAAATCTTGCTCTTACAGTATCCAGATCCCGGCTATCACCGGCTTATTTCTTTCGCCCGTGTGGTATCCAGACCCCGGCTAATACCGGTTTATTTCCGTTGCCCGTGTGGTATCCACAACCCGACTAACACCAGTTTATTTCTTTAGCCTGTGTGGTATCCAGACCCTGGCTAACACCGGTTTATTTCTTTAGCCCGTGTGGTATCCAGACCCCGGCTAACACCGGTTTATTTCTTTAGCCCGTGTGGTATCCAGACCCCGGCTAACACTAATTTATTTCTTTAGCACGTGTGGTATCCAGACCCCGACTAACATGGTTTATTTCTTTAGCTCGTGTGGTATCCAGACTCCGGCTAACACCGGTTTATTTCTTTAGCCCGTCTGGTATCCAGACCCCGGCTAACACCGGTTTATTTCCTTAGCCCGTGTGGTATCTAGACCCCGACAAACACCGGTTTATTTCTTTAGCCCGTGGGGTATCCACACCCTAGCTAACACCGGTTTATTTTTTAAGCCCGTGCGGTATCCAAACCCCGGATTTCACCATTTTGTTTCATTAGCTCGTGCGTTATCCAGACCCCAGTTGGTGTTTGTCATCTTTTTTCCTGTGGGATATCCACACCCCGGCAGACTATGATGTTTTCGATAGCCCGTGCGGTATACAGACCCCGGCTTCCACCGGTTAATTGCCCAAGCCCGTGCGGTATCCAGACCCCAGCTTCCACATGTTTAATTCCTAAACACGTGCGGTATCCAGACCCCGGCTTCCACCGGTTTATTGCTCAAGTCTGTGGGGTATCCAGACCCCGGCTTCCACTTGTTTATTGCTTAAGCCCGTGCGGTATCCAGACCCTGGCGTCCACCGGTTTATCTATTTTCCTGTGCGGTATCCAGATGTGGCAGATTGTGATATTTCTCAAGCCCGTTCGATATCCAAACCCCGGCTAACACCGGTTTAATTCTTTAGCCGGTGTGGTATCAAGACCCCGGCTAACACTGGTTTATTTCTTTAGCCCGTGTGGTATCCAGACCCCGTCTAACACTGGTTTATTTCTTTAGCCCGTGTGGTATCCAGACCCCGGCTAACACCAGTTTATTTATTTAGCCCGTGTTATATCCAAACCCTGGCTAACATCGGTTTATTTCCTTAGCCCAGGCGGTATCCAGACCTCGACTAGCACTAGTTTATCTTTTTAGCCCATGTGGTATCCAAACCCCGGCTAACACCGGTTTATTTCTTTAGCCCGTGTGGTATCCAGACCCAACTAACACCGGTTTATTTCTTTAGCCCGTGTGGTATCCAGACCCCGACTAACACCGGTTTATTTCTGAAGCCCGTGTGGTATCGAGACCCTGGCTAACACTGATTTATTTCTTTAGCCCGTGTGGTATCCAGACCCCGGGTAACACCGGTTTATTTCTTGAGCACGTGTGGTATCCAGACCCCAGCTAACACCAGTTTATTTCTTTAGCCCGTGTGGTATCCAGACCCCGGCTAACACTGGTTTATTTCTTTAGCCCGTGTGTTATCTAGACCTCGGCTAACACTGGTTTATTTCTTTAGCCCGTGTGGTATCTAGACCCCGGCTAACAACGGTTTATTTCTTTAACCCGTGTGGTATCCAGACCCCGGCTAACACCGATTTATTTCTTTAGCCCTGTGGTATCTAGACCCCGACTAACACCGGTTTATTTCTTTATCCCGCGTGGCATCCAGACCCCGGCTAACACCGGTTTATTTCTTTAGCCCGTGTGGTATTCAGACCCCGGCTAACACTGGTTTATTTCTTTAGCCTTAGTGGTATCTAGACCCCGGCTAACACCAGTTTATTTCTTTAGCCTTAGTGGTATCCAGACCCTGGCAGATATCGGTGTATCTCATGAGCCTGCGTGGTATCTAGACCTCGACAAATATCGGTATTTCTTGAGCCTGTGCGGTATCCAGACCCCGACAAATATTGGTATTTTTCTTGAGCTTGTGTGGTGTCCAGACCCCAGCAAGAATCTTTGACAGATGTGTTCATTTATTCATTTCTCCCCAACAGAGTTTACTTATTCAAGTTCATTCTTTTCCAACGGATTTCCTCACCTAGGTGGTGAATCGACGGATGTTCTTCTCAACTTCGTGTTAAGCCGGCCTTTAGGTTCGATGCTTGTTTGTGTAACCGATTCTTGACAGCAAGGTCAGATGCTTTTCTCAACTTTGTTTTGAGCCGGCCTTCGGGTTCGATGCCTGTTTATTTAACAGATGCCTGACAGCGAGGTCAAATTCTTTTCTCAACTTCGGGTTGAGCCAGCCTTTGGGTTCGATGCATATTTTGTTTAACAGATTCCTGACGGCAAGGTCAGATGTTCTTCTCAACTTCGGGTTGAGTCGGCCTTTGGGTTCGATGCCTGGTTTATTTAACAGATGCCTGACGGTGAGGTCAGATGTTTTTACAGACTTAATGTCGTTTTCCTGCGTGCTAGTAGATGTTTCTTTTGACTGCGTGTTGATGCTTTCTAATGGGTAATGAGTTAGCTCATTGTCCTTACAATTATCAGTTACATTTTTCTCTGGTGATTCTATTCAGGTGGACCATTCTATAGTTCTTTTTTGCGGTTGGCAAATTTCCGGGTTCTTTGGTATTCAATCGCCTTCTACCTTGAATGTTTGAAAGTTGTTCGCTTTTCATCCCTTCAGGTCCAAGTCGTTTGAATAGGGGCAACTGTTGTACCCCAAAATTTGACCAACATTTTTCAGTAATTTAGCTTATGTTTCATTTCATTTGCATCTGCATATCATTTATCGCACATTATACATTTTGTCAGCCAGAGTGATCTATCGGGATTACAGCCGCTTTGCTCATGTTTCAGACGATTCAAACCAGTTTAGATGAAGAGATTTATTCTGGAATCGAGCGAAGTTGTTCTCTTCCCGGTGATTCAGTCAGTGCTGATAATCTTTGATGCATTTTGGTGGTCGCCCTTTTTTTCTGTTAATTTCATTGCTTTTTTTGTGATTTTATTTCAATTTACAGTTTTTATTTCTTTTCTTGATTTTTATAGAATTCTTAGAAAATAGTTTTTTTTAGATTTTATTTTTAGTTTAATTAGTTTTACTAGAAATTAGTTTTTTTAGATTTTTTTTTATTAAGAAATAGAATTATTAGAATTAAGTTAGTTTTAGAATTAACTTAGATTTAGTTTTTTTGAATCATTAATGGTTAGAATTTTATTGGATTTAGATTAATTATTTAATTATTAGTTTAGTTTATTTTATTAGTTAATTAGTTATAGATTTTATAATCAACATTTGGATTAGCAATATTAGTTATAATTAATCATTTAATTAAAACCTCATAGTACATAATTTCATAAACCAAAATTGGACAGAAAAACAACAGCTGGCAGGAGACACGTGTTGTCTGGGTATACAGGGTGCTACTATTCCTCATCTTCATCCTCAGACCAAAACCCTAGAAAAAACGCAGCAATCCGCTGCTACCCATTTTTCCTGTCAACCTTCATCGTTCAAACTCAAACCTCCTCCTAACAGTACCACATCATCTCCTCTAAACAGAAACCCATTCTGAATCTATCGACCCATGTTCTTGAACCTCCACAAACCTACAAATGAAGCAACAAATAATCTCACTCATCTTCAGAAACCATAACCCATTTCGAAAACTTTAACTCATCAACAAATCCACAAGCAACAAACCATTTTCCGTAAACACCACCATTCAACCCATCGTAAACTTCTTCAAAACTGCATCTTCATCCGCGAACCATCATGAAGCTAACATCACCTTCAATCTTTGATTTCCTTCAAAAATCCACAGCCCATAATCTACAGCTTCTTCATTAACTCAGAACAAAACACGAGCCACAATAACCATTAAACCGCATTGCAATCTCTGAAACCCATTTGTCAAACAACAAATTCAACACCCAGATTTGTGAAACCCATATCCATCTTCGACAAAATCCGAACTCTCCATTCTTCTTCAGAGCAACTGCATAAAACCTCCGTTAACGAAACCAACAAACCTCATCCTCTCCGAGAACGGCCATTACAAGATTTTGGATGAGCAAAAGCGCTTCTGCAAATAAGCACTTATGGAGTCGCAACACTGTTTTTTCTTCTTTTCAGGGCCTACTTTTGTTTTGACAGAAAATTATTGGTTTTAGTTGCTTTGTGTGGGAGGAGTCGTTGCTTTGTGTAGGGTCTGTTTGAGATTTTTTTGGATTAGTTGAGATGGGCCATAGGCCCATCGAAATGTTATTTCCCCCCATTTTTCATCAGCCCCCCTCCCTTGTTTTTGTTAGTTTATTTTTAAGTATGTAATATATTAATTAGTATTTTGTAAATATGTGTTGTTTTAATAATCTCTTTGTAAATATATTTTTATATACAGTTCTTAATATACATTATAGTTAATTTTTTGTTTAGATTTATAGTATACCTTATTTTAAAAAGAGTTTTTTTTAAGTATTTATTTTTCAGTCTTAATTTCTTTTAGAAGTTTTATGATTTATTTTCTTTTAGAAGTTATATTTTATTTCTCATTTATTATTGAGCATTTTATTTCACTTTGGCTCTTTTTGGTCGATGAAGAAACCTTTGTCGTTTATCTGTCAAATTATTGATGAGAAACGATATATCTGAGACAGACTTTCTCTCTTCTCTCATTTTCGACTTTATCTCGACTTTATCTCATTTTGTCGCATTTTGGTCGATGACGAGACTTCCGTAATCCGTTATTTAGTCAAATTATTGATGAATAATGTTGGATCCGAAACCACATGTTTTCTCTCCTCATTTCTTCTTCATTTTGGTTTTTATTTCAATTTTCGCGATCTATGAAGTATTTTATCCGTAAGCGTCGGATTTATCGGAGTTGATAACCTTCCCGATTTCAAATCTATGGAAAATGACCATTTGGGTCATTTTCTTTACTTTGGGATCGTGTTAGGCTACCTTCGATTAATCGATATTTTGTTTGCGATTAAGACGAGATCCCATATATTTGGTCTGTGCGACACGATTTAATCGGAGAATGATCCTCAATATCATTTCTCTATCTTGTCCATAGCACGAACATCAATTCACGCGACCTCCTATAGTTCGACTTTCCTCATAAGTCGAGCTACGACGGTTTAGCGTCACATTGTATCCCGATTCGATTCACTAACACTGTCAAACCATCTTTAATAAAAGGATAAGGTTCACTTTGTATTGATCTAAAGAGAGCGGATTGGTGTAGACTTCTTCCTCTCCGAGTGTCAGGATACTTACTGTAAGGTGTGTGGTCTCGATACTCGTCTTTCAATATGAAGACGCTTGTAGTCACAAACACCTTTTCTGAAGTTCTCTTTGTATTGAACTAAAGAGAGTGGATTGAGTGTAGACTTCTTCCTCTCCAAGTGTCAGGATACTCACTGTAGAGTGTATGGTCTTGGTACTCGTCTTTCAATACGAAGGCGCGATTGTATTCGCCACACCTTTTTCTCCTAAAACCTCGGTGTTGCACCCCAAAATTTGACCAACCATTTCTCGTTATTTGGCTTATATTTTGACTCATTTTGCATTTTGCATCTGCATACCACATACGTTGTATTTTCTTAGTCAGATTGACTTTATCAGAATTGAAGCCTTTTCTTGGCGTTTCAGGCAGTGCGAACCAGTTCGAATAAGCAGGTTTTGTTTTGGGAGTGGTGCTCCTCCCAGTGTTTTCAGATTTTTCTGTTGTTTTTTAGGATATCTCAGTGTCCGGTTTTTACCATTTATTTCGCTATATTCTCGCATCTTTTTTAATTGATTTAATTGATTTTCATTGCATTTTCTAGATTTTTTCCTTAATTTTTAACTTTAGAAAATAGATTTTAAATAGTTTTTAGAGGTTAATTGTTTTTCTAAAATATTAAATAGATTTTATTAGGTATTAATAGTTTTTCCTATTTTTCATAGGTTTTATTTCTAGATATTGATTTGTTTAGAAATGTAAAGATTTAATTCTTTTTTTAGAATAATTGATTTGTTTTAGAAAATTAATAGATTTAATTCCTAGATATATAATTGAGTTGTTTAGAATATAAGAGGTTTTATTAATAGATTTTAATTTCTTTTTAGATTAGTTTAATTCTTTTTAGAATTTAATAGATTTTAATCTCTTTTTTAGAATTAATTCTTAGATGTCAATTAGATTTTAATCAGTTTTAATTAGTATTCATTAATCAGGTCTATTAGTCATTAATTGAATTAATTGAGTCTGTTAAGCCATTAATTTCAGTCATTAAGTCTAAGTTTGGTGGGCCAGGTGTCGTTTTTGGGGGCCCACGAATTCATTCAGTGGCACATGTCATTATATAAAAGCCCCCCACGTTTCTCTCTCTCTTTCCGCCACATCACACATCCACACGACGCCACATTTCACTCCCGCACGCTGCATGACTGCCACGCAGTCTGCCAGGTGGCGCGCCCTCGTATCCCATATGCAAACTCGCCGGAATTTTCACCGGAAAAATCATACGGTGGTCCACTCAGCCAGACGCCACCGTAACCGTCGCCGGAAACTGCAATTTCCCACCGGGATCTTCGTCGTTCATCACCTGTTCATCTTTTTTCCCAGTGATCCTTTGAATATTCTTCATCATGTTCATCCATGGCCACCATCGTTTCCAGAATTCTTCCAAGATCATTACGATCTTCATCTTTTTTTCCCAGATCTTCAAGAACATCATCGTGTTCTTCACCAGATTTCCCCAAGAAACACTTAAGAACCTTCATCATCTTCAAGAACTCAATATTTGTCCGCGTTCATCCAGTTCTTCTCCAGAAATCCATAACAACCTCAACCGGTTCCAGATCTTCATCCGTTCATCAGAAGATCTCCAGATCGTCAACGAACTTCAGACCTTCATCCGTTCATCATCATCTTCCGGATCTCACCACGATCATCACCTTCGTTGTTTTTTCCAGAAAATCTCAACGAACATACAACAGATCCGAAGCTTCATCCACAACCTTCGTCTTCAAATCCTACAACAATCTTCTCCAGATTTTCACGAACAAACTTCTCTAACCAACTTCCGTCTTCAAAGTCGTTCAAAACCTAAGCCGCGTCCTTCAACTTCCACCATAAATGAACCACAAACCAACTTCTAATATCATTGTAAAACAATAATAACCTCACAGCAACCACAATCTCGAACGAACTCCTTCAACCTCAGATCCAATCTTTAACTCGCCTCGAGAACACAAATGAGCTTCCACTCGCGATCCTCTTCACTCGTTAACGCACCAGATCTAACCTCCAGGATTTGAGAAAAGTCTTTTGATTTGTTTTGATTTGGTGGATTTGTTATTTCATTTAGGTTTTGTAGGTTGCACATCGGAGATGGTTAAAGAAATAGAGCGTGAGATCTGAGGAAGAGAGGTTTTGAGAATGAGAAGTGTTTTGAATGGAGAGGATTTTGTGGGAAGAAGTTTTGTTTAAGCAAGAAGAACGGACGAGAGAGGTTGAACGGTGAGGTTGAGAGTGGCAAAATGGTGGAGCTAGGGTGTCTCTGAAAATGACGGCAGAAAGGAAGGAGATGAGCTAGGGTTGGTGAAGCAAAATGAGGAAGAAGCTGGGACTTCCTTGGTGGTTCGTGGGCCTTGTGACCCAATTTCCTGTTTTGGACTCGCACCCCTCTTTTTTCCTTTCGCACCCCCTTGTTTCTGTTTTTTTCTGATGATGGGCTGAGCTTTGGGCCCAATGAATTTATGACCGTGCACACTCCTATTTCCGTAACACACCCCCATTTCCCCTTGTTTTTTTGTGTGTTTTTGTTTGTTGTAGTGTGGCCTATGCCTAACTGTTTTTTTGCTGCATTCCCCCCCCCCCCCCCCTCCTGTTTGGCTGTTGTAACCCCCTTCCCTTTATTTTCTTTTGATTTTTGCTTTTGTATTGGATATTTGCTTGTAATAGATTCTAGTTTTATTTTCTATTTTCTTCTTTTAGGAATTATAGTTTATTTTTTCTTTAGAATATTATTACATATTTTTACATAGAATTTCCTATTTTTTTTAGATAATATTTCTTAGAATAGTATATAGATTTTATATTCTAGAATGTATATTCTATTAGCATTTTCTTTTATTATAGAGTTTTAGATAGAATTTATATTCTGTTTTTGTATACAATTTCCTTATATTTCTTTAGAGTTTTCTATTAGGAGTTTATTGCCATATTTTAGGAGTAGAATATTATTTTCATTTGTTATTGGATTTCTCTCTTCATTTCTCTTCTGCTATCTGATTTTATTTTGGATTTTATTATGTGTTGGCCGTGTGACATGATTCAATTGGAGAATGATTTTCAATATCATTTATCTATCTTGTCTTTCACACAGATATCAATATGCTACCTCTTAGAGTTTGATTTATCGTATAAGTCAAATCATGATGGTTTAGCGTTACATTGGTTCTGATTCGAATGTCATCATCAAGGATCTAGAGAAGAGAAGATTGGAATGGAGCTTGCGCATATGTCGAGGGCCAACAGAGCCGCTTCGTTTGATAACATCTTTCTTATTCAAGTCTTCGTGCAACCGTCGAGTGTTGTGAGCTGTAGCGTTAGATACGTGGGAAATGACAATTGAGCGGTCTCCCCTCCATCGTTTAGAGTGTTGAGTGTAGCACCTTTTGGATGATATACGATGCATTCACTCCTACGCCTTAGGTTCTTGCGTGTGTGTCCCGAGTTCCTTCCCGTTTAAGCGTGTTAGGCCCACTTCCTCTTTGTTCTCGCCCCCGTGCGATCGAAACCCTTTTCTCTCGCATTCAGGCGATTGAGATCCCTTCTCTTGCTCCCGTGCAATCGAGACTCGTTTTCCATAGTGCGGCGAACTACGTTTTCTCTGATCTCTCGTACCAGATGAGAGTATGTAGGCATAGGATTGCGATGATCCTACCGAGCTCCCTTTTTCCCGTTTCCTGTAGTTAGCTGAACTACAGCTGCTCTGATTTCTCGTGCCAGACGAGAATATGTAGGCATAGGATGCGATATCCTAGCGAGCACACTAACAACTAACTTCTTCGTTCTCTTGCTGCCGTGCGATCGAGACTTTCCCGCTAATGACTGATTTCCCTTTCTCTTGCCCTATCGCAATCGAGACCAGACCGTAGTTCTAGTTCCCGTAGGTTCCCATACCTTTAAACCACGACATACTACACCCATTCTATCGCAAACAGGTAACGCCTAAGTCTCCAATGGTCGAGCAGCATACACCTAACTGCTAGAATGTGTACGCTAGTGTTAGATCCTAATTATAGTAGATATTTGATTTCTTTTTAGTAGTCTTTTTAATTGTTTTCATCTAATAGTATTTGATTTAGTAGCCTAATTTGTTTAGTTTCATTTTGTTGTGATCCAAGTGAATGGTGTTTGTAATGTTGATGTTAGTGTGCAGGATTGACACTAATAAGAGCACCTTGGGAGACAAGACAAAGCAGTCTGGGGAAGTTGCAAACCAAAGCATTCGCCTGGCGAAGCTCAGCGAATGCCAGCGAATGTTCGCCAGGCAAGTGCTGGCGAGCTAGAGCGAGTAATTCAGAATTAACTCCCAGACTTAAAAGATAGGAAGTTAGCCAGGCAAAGGTTCCAGCGAAGCTTCGCTACCGTTCGCCTGGCGAAGGTGCTGGCGAAGAAGTGGTAGCTTTCCTCATGCAAATTCCAGTAGCAAAACCACCCAAAGTTCTCCTGGCAAGTGAGGCCAGCGAATGTTCGCCCAGCGAATGCACGATACCTCAGAGGGAGGTTTGCTAGCCAGAGGCACTTTGAAGTGCCAAGTTATTTTTGGTTCGCCTGGCGAAGTTCATGGTTCGCCTGGAAAATGTGCGCAGACAACACTTCCTTTTTACTTTATTGGTTGCTTTATATAGCCCATACCATGCACTTGGAAGGGGAGGAATCTTGTAACATAAGAATAGAGCTCTAAAATCCTAAAAATATTAGTTCTTCTTTATTTTGCTATTTTGTGTGCAATCAAGGAGAAGTGGAATCACATCCTTCATCGATTCTTCGAAGTGGATGTTCTTCATCTTCTCCATTTCCTTCTTGTTCAAGCTACCATGAGAATTAGTGGCTAAGTTCTTCTCGTTGTCAAGGTTAGATGTAGGTGATCATCAACCTTTGTATGTAAATGTATTGATCTTCATTTGTATTGTAAACTCTTGAATGATGAATGAATGATGAAAACTTTGCTTTATTGAAAACTCTTTGTGTTGGTTTATGACTGAGAGATATTTTCCAACTCTTAACCTAGGTTTTTATCCATCTTTGTTTTTAAGCTAGAGATAGTTAAGAATGAAGATGTTCACTTAAAATGTTAAACTTTAATGTTATCAGTTTGATAGATTGTGTGAGAGATCAACAATGGATCAAAACGGTAAAACCCACAATGGGAGTTAGAGATAATCACATTGAGAGGATGTTGAGAATGAGTTTATTATCTAGATGGAGTTTATAAATCTTGTTGATTAAGCATATGCATGCAAAGTGATCATTGAAACCTAACTTTGGCAATCTTTCTTTAAATCGTTAAACCCTAATTTTTGCCGTTGTTTATAACTTTTTATGCAAGATACCGTTTTTAAAACCAAACCCTTTGTTACTATAAAACTACGAATTTAACAACTGTAGTACGGCGGCAAAATCTTATATTCCATGTGGAGACGATAACAAAAACCCGACACTTATGCTGGGGTGGATATTCCCCAGAGACGACAGGTCACTATCCCGGCTGCGATCGATGACAAGTATGTGGAGAAATTCTGTAGAGCTAAACCTGCAATTGGTGAGACTTCTGGTGCAGGTACTGCTGCCGGCGGACATGGTCGTGATTCTTCTGGATCTGGTCAGGCTCCTCTTGTTTACGACCCGTTTCAGCAAGAGATTTGTGCTTTTAACTGGGATTGGATGGCTGCTCAGCAGCGTGCCACTTGTGATCTCCATGACTCGATGCAGCTGTTGCAGCTGCAAATTCGTGATCCTGCTGGGAGCCACCCGATGATGACAAGGGAGGAATTCCTTGAACATGCTGCATGGCCTGTGGACAGGCCCAGTTTCGGTAGGGGGGAGGATGCCGCTGATGATGATGATGACGGTGAAGAGGACGATGATGTAGATGATGATGATGATGATGATTACATGTCTGAGGAGGAGTGATTTCTTGTGTGTTTTGTTGTTCACTTTGTGCTACAAAGTGAAGTTTTCTTTTATCTTGTAGTTTTCATTTGGTTATTTTGTTATGTACTTTAGATTAATTTGAAGTTTTGTACTTGTACCTTCCATGGTACTTTTGACATTATTGGTGTTAGGCACCATTTTATGATTCAACATTTTTATTTATTTGTTTGAGTTTCTAATTATTTATTTTTGGTTTTAAGTTTTATTTTATTAAGTTTTATGTGAAGTTCTATTCAAGGATGGTTGTAAATTTGTTAACACCCTATTGTCAATGTTTAGTTTTTTGTTGTAGTTGTGCAAGAATTCTTTCAAGTGGGACGGCGATGATATTATCGTTATCACAAATTTGTTGACAAGGTACTTAGTTACCTTGTTCTAGAATTTAAAATGTTGTAGAACTTGTTATGCTAGGAACAATTTTTGTACCTTTGTTTCTTCTGCAACTCTTTTGATTAATATGTCATTTAGGTCCTATACCACAAATTTAAGAATCCTCCTTTTATGTGTACATATTCTATGGATGGATGATGAATTTTGTGTATGCGTGTAATTCATGCTTTATCTTTTGTTTTTTTTTTTTATAATTTTGTGGAAGCTCTAGAGAGGATCAAGACACTTGTTTCTTTTGAGCACAACCAGTTCCAAATACAAATATACCCGTGAGCAGAGAGTATTCGTAAACCTTTTTTAGCCTAAACAGTTGGATCCTTGCTTGAAATAAAGCGAGAGTTCAAAAATCTTGTTCTTGAAACCTTGGAATTTTTTATTAATTGTTCTTTTGCCGTAAAAAGTAAGAGCATTCACCTAGGGGACGAGAAAAGACAAGTTGGGAGAATGAAAATGTAAGGTGGTAATTTGTCACAACTCTTGAAAAGCTAAGCAAGCATTGAAAAGAAAAGATGAAAAAGAGAAACACTTGTTTTGTGAATATGGTGTAGAAAATATATATATATATATATATATATATATATATATATATATATATATATATATATATATATATATATATATATATATATATATATATATATATATATATATATATATATATATATATATATATATATATATATATATATATATATATATATATATATATATATATATATATATATATATATATATATATATATATATATATATATATATATATATATATATATATATATATATATATATATATATATATATATATATATATATATATATATATATATATATATATATATATATATATATATATATATATATATATACAAAAAAAAATATGAAAATGTATGCTTGCTTGGTAGAAAAATATTGAAAAAGAAAGTGAGTTGTGAAACATGAGTTGTGAAGGGTTCAAATGAGGAACTTGTAAAACAAAGTCGAAGATATGTAAATAGTGTACAGTGAATGTCTCTTTTGCATCGGAAATGTCGTTTCAATGACTTTAGATATATCCCTTGTTTGTTAACCCGACCAAGCTACAACCATTTAAGTCCTATGTGATCTTGAGCTTCCATAATTTTGTTGTGAGCATTTAGATATTGTATGAATTGTATAGTATTGCATTGTTCATCATTTGAGTGGATTTTTGTCCCACGCTTGCATGCGTGTTTTTGCTTCAATACTTTTTCGAAGTGGAGTGTTAGAATGACATGTCATGAGATTTAGTTGTTGCTTGAAGCATTGTTCAATTTGTTCTTAGAATTTAGTTCTTGAACATTATCTATTGTGGAATTGTGTAATTTTTTGCCTTGTTGCACATGTTGTGTATTTGAGCAGAATATTTTCACTTGGATTGAATTGGTCTTGAGCAAATCCTCCTTTTTGTTTTGAGAGGCATACTTTGCTTGAGGACATGCAAATAAGTAGTTGGGGAGAGTTCTAAGATCACAATTATAGTAGATATTTGATTTCTTTTTAGTAGTCTTTTTAATCATTTTCATCTAATAGTATTTGATTTAGTAGTCTAATTTGTTTAGTTTCATTTTGTTATGATCCAAGTGAATGGTGTTTGTAATATTGCTGTTAGTGTGCAGGATTGACACTAATAAGAGCACCTTAGGAGACAAGACAAAACAGTCTGGAGAAGTTGCAAACCAAAGCATTCGCTTGGCGAAGCTCAGCGAATGCCAGCTGTCGCTTTCGCGAAAATAAGGTACCGGCAAAACAGAAGAGTCGCCACCTTTCGTTATTTATCCCTCGGAGCGGGAAAGGAAACGATCGGAAAAACCTGACGAAAAAGGTATAAGACAAGGTCATCGCAACCATTGTCTGGGTTTGGGAGTCGGTTACGCAAGGGGAAGGTATTAGTACCCCTCACGTCCGTCGTACTCGACGGGATCCACGCTTGTTGTGTTTACTGGACGAGTTGGTTTTATCTATCTACCTATCAAGGCTGGCTTAAAAAGAAAAGAAAATGACTCGGGAAAGCGTCGCGCTTTATGCCTACGTATTCTCATCAGAGAATGAGAAATCAAAGTCAACGTAGTTCGGCTAACTACGGGTTAATGGGGAAGGTGGCTCGCCAATACATCAGTATTGTGCCTACGTACTCTCAACAGGTATGAGAGATCAGAGCTTACGTAGTTCGGGATAATACAGATTACGGGGATTCAGATTCATCTGTTTTATCGAGTAGGGTTAAACAGCAATTCTAGCAGTTAGGGACAAAGCCTGTTTGCGGTAGAACTGAAGTTTAACGACACTCTTTTCTTCAGAAAAGCTTCCTTTGAATTATGGGCCCACGGGGCAAAAAGGATTGAAGTTTGTTTTCTGTCTTTTACGGAAGAAGTGTTTTTTATTGTTTGCAATTTCAATCGCACTAAAGACTATGACCTAAGAGAGAATGCGTCGCATGTCACCCAAAGGGTGCCATACTAACATCCAGACTGTTGAAAATAAGCTTTCCAACAATCCTTTCTCAGATAGCTTAAGGCTCGTAACGTACGAAAGAAATCATTCATGATTACTGTATTTTAAACTGTTTTGAGATGAGAAGAGAACAGGTTCAACTAAGGGGAGACTATCAAGTCCTAATGTTGTCATGCCAAGGATTTATCCTATGGTTGAGGTTTGAAATAGGGAACTCCTAGAAGTTATCATGCATAGGTTTCAACCTAAAGTTCTAATCATCACTTCCTTATCAAAGGAAGTGAGATTCCTAGGGGATCATGTCAATGATAAACAGAAACAGATAAAGCATCAGCTTAAACAGTAAACAGTAAATGACTGAACAATGCATGCAATGCAAGTGAGGGAGGAAATGTGTGTGGGGCATCAGCCTCCACAAGCTCATCTCAAGCTCAATCCAGATATGAATAACTGCAATCATATAGAGGAAACATGCTATCAAGCAAGATATCAGTGACTGCAATCATACAGAGGAAATAAAATGCTATCAAGAAAACCACAAACCACATAGGCAAGGGAGCAGGGCTCTACCGAATACCCGCAAGCAAAGCCATACAGTAAAAATACAAGCAGAGGGAGCAAATCAACCTCTAGTGCAATCATGCTCCTAGATTAAATCAGTATAGTTATGAACTTATTCTAATGCATCAAGCAAATCAGACAAGTCACAGCAATACAGTTGCACAGCAAGCAAACAGACAGAGAAGAAAACAAATCAACAGCCTCCACAGCTTCAAGCTTTAGCTCTTCAGGAATTCAATCTTCAGACCTCAACTTCTCTTCAAGGATATCCTCTTCAATAGCAAGTATCAACTTACTTCTTTCAAGCTTCAGCTCTCCTTGCTTTACCAGTATCAATCCATTCTCTCCTTCAAGCTTCAGCTCTCCAGTCAATTCCACCTTCAGGCTTCACTCCTAAAATCAAGTATCAACTTGGCTCCTACAGGCTCTCAATGCATCAATATAAGTGTCAACTTATTCTTTATTCTTCAAGCCTCAGCTCTACACTCAATCTCAATTGAATCCTCTTCTTAAGTATCAACTTGGTCTTCAAGCTTCAGCTCTTCACTCAATCTCCAGTGGATCTTCAAGTATCAACTTGTTCTTCTTGCTCTTCAAGCTTTTCACTCAATCTCCAGTGGATCTTCAAGTATCAACTTGTTCTTCTTGCTCTTCAAGCTTCAGCTGCAATGGCAATGCTCAAGGAATCATCCTCTTCCACACTCTTCAATGAAGTCCTCATCTTCAAACTCAAGTCCAACATCTTTCAAGATACCCAAACCAGAAGATAATTGATTTAACAGAATGAGAGGAAATGATAAACAGCTTACTGACAACCAAAGGAAGCCTGTAAGGGTTCATCATTATGAGAGACTGGTTCCCTCAAAGTTCTACTTCCCAGATAAAGCCACCCATCCCTCCAAAGGAGGGATGTGAATATCTTAGAAGGACTTTTAGTCATTGGGAGGAATGGAAGCACAAGATGCTTTCCATATTTATGAAAGAAGTCATTCTAATTATAAGGCTCTCCTTATGTCTCCTACCTCCTAAAACTTCATCAGACACCTTCAGGCACAAGCAACTCCAAGCTCCAAGCAACTTCAGGCAACTTCAAGCATCCTCACCTTGTCTTCAACTTGTCTTCAATCTCAACTAAAGGCAAACAAAGCAAAACCATAATCTAAGGGGACTAAAGAAGTTAATCTATTTGAGTTAGTGCCTTAGAATCATCTAAAGCTAGCACCTAAACTAAAATCAATCAAAAATAGGAAACTATCTTATAAATTTCTACAAAAATTCCTAAGGGATCCTAATTCAATTAATAATGCCTCATACAAAAACCAAGGACTAAATCATCTATTAAGTCCTAAAATCAAAATCTAAACCATAAGGTATCAACCATAAACCCTAAAAATGGAGCTTCTAAAGGTTTCAACCTAAACTACCACCTATGTTCATCACAAGAATGTGGGAAAATTCTATGGGGAGCATGCATGTCTATGCTAACTACTCACAAAAAATCAGGATCAAAATCATCATCACATGATCACACAAAATTCCACAAAATCAAGTATCAAACATAACTATTTTAATATCAATTAAAATATGAAAATTCCCATAAATTCAGAAAATGCATGAAATAAAAATATTTTTTCTCTAAAAAATACTAGACTCAATCATGAATATAATGCAAAAAGAATGGGATTAATTGTATTATTTTTCAATTTTATATGATTTTATCAAGAACCATGAATAAAATGGAAAAATAAAGAAAATCAAAAGAAAAAGAACAAGCACACGGTGCAGATAGAAATAAAACACAGTTCATATAATGGATTGGGCCATCAGGTGGGTGTAAGTATCAGTTAATTCACTAAGCCCAGCATCAGCACTCAAATGAAACGATGCGTTTCATTAATTCAGATCCTTCACAAACTGAAATTAAAACGTGGTCGTTGGATGAGGGTCCTAGTCCAAGTCAAACCATGATCCAATGGTCCTGGGGTCATCTTCCCCAATTCAAACCTCTGAAACTCGCGCGCAGCTCCGGCCACCACCGGTGGTGCTCCGGTCACCATTTCACAACCCTAGTTCAACATAGAGTCCACCATAGGCCACGATCCCTTAATGAAACATGTCCCAAATTTCCTCATGAATTCATTCATGCCCTTAGTTCTCTCTGAAACCTCAAGATTCTCAAGAACCAATCCTCAACCGAAAATGGTAACACACCTATTTTGTCTCTAATTCTCAAATTAACTATTTGAAAACCTTCCTACACCGTTCTACAATGCATCTAACACCCTAATTCGTATTGATTCTACCTAATTTAAGCTAGAGAAAGAAGTTACCAACCTGATAAATTCTTGATGAACAGATGCACTAAACCTTCAAATCAAGCTCCCCAATCTTCCAGACACGATCAATGGATCCTTTCCTTGCTTCTGTATGCAATAGAACTGGTTGAAAGCTCTTGAAACTTGAAACCCGATGGTGAGTTGCAGATGGAAAAATCTGATCTCAAGAACACCAATCAGCCACGAATTCCCTTGGATTATGATCTGGAATCAATCCCTAGCATCCA
Source organism: Lathyrus sativus (assembly GCA_963859935.3). Classification (NCBI taxonomy): domain Eukaryota; kingdom Viridiplantae; phylum Streptophyta; class Magnoliopsida; order Fabales; family Fabaceae; genus Lathyrus; species Lathyrus sativus. The sequence continues at coordinate 106,008,428 of OZ012737.1, forward strand.
TGGAAGAAGTTGCAATCAAGAAAATGGATGGAAAGTGAAGAAATTGGTGAAACCGAATTCAGTTGCAAGCTATGCAATTTCAATCTCAATCTCTGCTCTCTCCTTCAATCATCACCAACCTTTGCTTTGGATCACCTCTACTCAATATATAGAACATGTATGAGTGATCTAGAACCCTCTAGATCCTTCTAATGAGAGTTTCAATCTCTCATGTCATGAGATTTTCAACCATGTACCATGGTATGCATAGTTTTGTTTGCAACTTGGAATCAATCCCATTCACTTCCAATTTCTCCCCTAGTGACATTTTGAAAGTGTTTAGCTTGCAAGGGGCCTTGGTTATGCCTTGATTCTAGGTTTTGCACATGTTACTTATGATGTAAGTAACTACTTTTCAAAGCAAGTCCACAAATTAAGCCTCAAATCAAAAATGTGGCTAAACCAATGTTCTTAAAATGTTTTTTTAGAGTCAAAATGATATATTACATGCCTTGGTTTGGATGTGTAGATCAAAAATATCAATTTCCATCTTTGATTTATTTAACTTATACCCTTATTTTAGGTCATTTTTGTAACTTTGAGCTACAAGCATTTTCAACAATTCATGACCTCTTTACTAGCCTTAAAACATCATTTTGAACAAGTTTGATGTTGAACATTTTCCCATTTGAGGCTTGGAAATGACCTGTAATCTCCAAATGACCAAAATACCATATTGATCCTGGACCTTGACTTGCATATATGAATGTTGGATGATATTCCATATGGGTGGAAGTACAAATGCAAATGCTGACGCGCGGAGATGCAAGAGCTGGGGAAGTATAGTATGATTGGAGTATGCATAAGATGCAAGATACTTTATGAGGATGAATGCAATGCATATAATGCATATGATGCAGACGGGTAATTTGGAAATGCAGGTGAAGACGCCAGCGTGGTGGACTTTGAGAGTTGCCAATGCAGATTGGACTTCGGGTGGTGGGAGGGATTGACTTCCTCGACACGCAGTTTGCTGAAGACGTCACAATGGAAGCAGAAGATGTCCTTGATGCCCCAAGTCTGGGTACTTGGTGATTTGTGGTGAATTTACTTCAGAGAAAGTTGCAGTTCTGCCTGATGATCAAGGCGACATAGTCTTGCCCCAGTCTGAACTTGCTAGTGGTTTGCCTCAAGTTAACCATCTCTGACATATGGTGGTTGAACTCGGATGACTTGCCCCTGTTCGAGCTACTGAGTGGTTTGCCCCAGCCTGTGGGTTCTGAGGTAGTCTTGCTTCGTGACAGCCACTGAAAGTCAGGTTCCTCCTTAATTACTCCTTGTTGAGACGTCTTTGAATTCCTAGCACTGATTTGCCATTAAAATTGTACATTCACAAATGGTAATATTAATGCAAGGTTCAATGTAAGTTTTGAAAAAGTGTGTCATTTATTGAGAGTGTCTTGGTAGTGGGACGAATTATCTCAAACGTTGTGTTGATTTTGATTGGTGTGAAAGATATAAAAAGGGTAATGACACCGATGTTGATGATTATAAATCATGTGAGGAGTCAGGTTACGCAACCTTGCGATGATATGCTTTCAGAATAAACCTCGCCTCAATTAGGTCTTTCGAGGGTTGTAACGTGGTCTGGTTCACGGTTATGAAACAAAGGTTATTAGGCTCAAAGTATGATTTGTACCCACCCCTTCTTCTTAATGATCTCCAGTACTATGCTCAGTTAATCCTACACTTGTCTTAACGGTTCAAGGTATGCTCGTCGTGGCAGTCACCTTATTTTGGTGAATGTCAGTGCCCCTTTGATTTGGGTGGCCACTGAATCTTATTTTGTTTTTTTTGTTGAGGGTTTCGGGGTCCTCTTTTACTTTTGATCCCTAACTTTTGCACGGATTGACTTCGCTTGTCAGATCCATCGGGATTGCCTTGATTTTGCCTAAGTCCCCTCTAAGGTGTTTGACTTAGCAGGCTTTTGATGTTTTTTTTTTTGGATTTTGTTGGAAGGTTGTGACTGCCATAGCATGGGTCTTTGATGAACAATCGTCTTCGGGATTTTGCTTTGTTGATTCGAGTGCGGAAATGGATTAACTGAACACTACCCTGCCCCAGGTTAAGTGTAAGGTTTTGAATATCCGAAGGAAACTGCTACTTCTAGGCTCGAAGTGGTTTACTAGGGATTAACTCCTTATATCTCCGGTGTTTAGGGGAATCGAAGCAATGCCTGTACATCATTAACGAGATTCTATCTGAAAGCACACGGTTTGCAATTATGGGTATCTCGTTTTCATCATCCTCCCTCAAATCATGCTAAACAACAGTGGATTGAGTGAAGTGGATAAATGTGTCGGTGATAAGTGAAAAATGAGTGAATACGACATAACTAATTCAAAACATGCATAAACGATACATTAATGAAAACCAAATACGAATGGCAATTGTTCAAAGCATACAGTACTTAAACACACAAAGACAAAATACAAGAAATGCGAAAGATTAAATGCCAGCATGACTGCCTTCTTTAGAGAATGAACTTGACTGGACTTGATATGATGTTAGCACTAGTTGGCTGGCAGCATCAGGTCGTTGATGGCACTGAGATACTTCCCATCAAAGGTGAGAGCTTTCTTGTCAATCAGGTCTTGAATTTTGTGCTTGAGAAACCTGCAGTTCTCAATGTCGTGACCTGGAGCGCCCTTATGGAACTCACAATGAGCATTCGCGTCATAATCAGCAGGCAGGACAGTTGGGGGAGCTAGATCTCTTGGGACGATAGCCCTTTGTTCCATTAATTGAGCAAAGATATCTGCATATGTCATTGGAAGACTATCAAATACTCTTTCTGGCTTCCATGTCCTGTGTTGATTTTGCTGACGCGGTCGTTGAACGGTCTGTTGTTCTGACTCCTTTCCAGTTATGGGGAGGGCTTCGAAGATCTGATCCATCTTTCTGTTGAGGGATTCCAGCTCCTTCCTGATAGCAATTTGCTCTTGCCGAATCTGCTCCATTGATCGTCTGGTATTGGCTCTAATTGCGTACTGGTGTCGAGGAATCAGCTTGATTTACTGGAGAGGAAGGAACGAAGACATAAGATTCTGTTGAAGGACTGGAAATGCAAAATGCACAACATATGAAATGCAATGCGAATGATATGCAAGATGCAATGCAAGATACAAGATCCAGGATCCCAAGATCATAGTTCGAACAGCTCCTGAAGCTGGTAACTGTGATAGATAAGTAACCATAATTCCTGCTCAAAGAAAAATGACAGGTATAACCTATACGGGAAGATCTAAACATTCTACCCATAAGCCCACTTACGGGATGGTTTCTATGTTTGGTTCCCAGGATCACGGACACTAGTCGTATTAGCGTCACGCGATAGGCTGGCTGTATTACGACGATAATGACGATAAGGTCTCTCCTGAGCGGGGTCCTCGTGCTAGGCGCACAAGGAGCGAGTCCTTAGAGACTAACACTACACGACCACCAATATCGGAACTGGTGCTAACAAAAGGTTCCCAGAATCACGGACCCTTCATTAATCAAGTCGTGCAACAGGCTAGCTGCGTTACAACGAGTTCTACGAATAGGTCTCCTCTGGAGGAGCTTTCATGCTAGGCCCATAAGGAGCAATTCCTCGGAGACTAACATTACTCGACTACCAATTCTAAACTATGTGTTCTCTCTGCTTTTACCAAAGCTCGGGTGTAGAGCTTTACTCATGGTGTCATCCCAAGAACCAACAGGCGACAAAGCACAAATAAAACCTACAAGAGAACAAATACATAAACAAGAAGAAAACAAAAAACAAACACTCCTCACAAACCAAAAGATAGGCTCGACTCTCTCTTTGCATGGAGCAAAACGTCCCCAGCAGAGTCGCCAGTTGTCGCACCTCGAAAATTCATTCGAACATACGACCCTCACGCGAAAGGCGCGGAAATGCGGTTCGACAGAGTCGCCATCGAACTTTATTCTTCCCGAATAAACGGGAGAGGAAAATATCGAGAAAACCTCTTAAAGCGAAAAGGATAGGAACAGGGCTGTCGCAACCATGTTCCGGGTTCGGGAGTCGGTTACGTGAGGGGAAAGTATTAGCACCCCTCACGTCCGTTGTACTCGACGGGAACCTCTTAAGGTAATTGTGGGGAGTGGTATTTAGGTTTACTTGTTTTCTTCTCGTTATTAAAGGTAGAATTGGTAGGTTAAAAGGTTAAAGACGTTAAGGAGAGATGGGTGGTTAGAAGATAGGGTGCTCGCCAAGGATTGGGGCCCTTGTGCCTACGTATGCTCATTCGGACGAGAATGAGAAATCAGAGCGTCGTAGTTTGACTACGGGAAAGGATGGGGAAAAACGGAAGATGGATGGGAGTGTGCTCGCCAAGATCATCGCAATCTTGTGCCTACGTATCTTATATTCAAGAATGAATAAAGAATCAGAGCAGTCGTAGTTCGTGGTAACAACCACGAAAAAGATGAGATTTGAATAGATTGGAAGTTTGAGAAAGAGACGAAAGGGTGACTGACGAGCAACCCAAGAGCGTGTCTCAAGAGCTTGTCACTCAAGAATTCAAGGAATGCGAGACTCCAAGAACTCAGTTCCTTCGGGAATTGACTGAATAAATTGAAGATAAAGAGTTGAATATTTTGAAATTGAAAGAATGAACTAATAACAACTCAAGGGCGCGCCTCGAGAGTTACTCATTCAAATATTCAAAGAATGCTAGATTCTAAGGATATTCCTCTTTGGTAAGTTTAAAAAAAGGTGTTGGTGAAAAGATCGAATCGAAAGATGGTATGCAAGGCCAAAAGGAAGTTGTTTTGAAGATGGCTCGACGACATGTCGAGAATTTGTTTGAAAATGGAACCGACTTGACGACGTGTCAAGTGTTAAGGTTGTGAGAAACGATATTAGTCCCTGAGGGTGCTCCTAATATCGCGACCACGAGGAATTGTGAACGAAATGTCAAATGTGGATTGCAAATGCGTACGAGCACTTGACTTAGGAGAATGTTTGAAAATGATTGAATTTAAAAGAGTCGAAAGGTTGAGTGAATAACAACCCCAGAGCGTGCCTCGAGAGTTATTCACTCGAAGACACAAGGAATGCTAGACTCCGAGTGCCTCTTTCCATCGGAGTTTTAATCGAGAAAAGATATTGAGAAAGCGTGAGAAAATCAAAAGATTGAATGAACAACAACTCAAGAGCGAGTCTCGAGAGTTGCTCATTCGAAGATCCAAGAAATGCTAGATTTCAAGAATCTCCCTCTTTTGGAGTTTTAATCGAGAAAAATATTTTAAAAATGATTTGAAGCGAAATGGGGTATGAAAATAATTTGTGAATGTATGAGAAGTGAGAACGCGAGGTTGGATTTGAAAATATCAATTATTTAATAAATGAGACGTCGGCCCCACAACTAAATAATCGGGGTATTACCGAAATGCTAGATCCCAATAACACCATTTTTATTTGAAAAATATTTGGATGAACAGCGGAAATATCACACAGAATGCTAGATTCCTATGATATTTGTTCTAAATAGCGTACTAAAATGAAAAGTCGAACGACATATTGTTTGAGGTGTACACCTCCATAATGTTCGTCCAAAAATTCGAGAAGTGCTAGACTTCAAGAATTTAATTTTTTATGACTTGATTGAGAAATAATTTAGTGTTGAAAAATATATTGAAACAGGATTTAAAGAAAAATCAAACATATTTTAGAAATAGGCTGAAAAATAAATTGTAAGTTAAAATAAATTGATTTAAATTTAGCAATAAATTAATCAAAAAATTAAAAGTAAATTTGAAAAAATCTAAAGTGTAATTTATTGAATTGTCTAAAACATGCTACTTACTTAAGCATATACAAATACAAAAGTTAAATTGTCTAATAAATTAATTATCTATATAAAAAAAAATGAACAATACATTATTTAAGGTGTACACCTTAATAATGTTCATTCGAAAACTCGAGAAGTGCTAGACTTCAAGAGTTTAATTTTCACCCATTGATTTAATTTATGAAATATTGTTTAAAATAAACAGTGAAAGTATCATGTGGGTTACTAGACTTTAATGACATTTTATTGCATAAATAATTAAAGGGCGTATTTTGAAGCGAAGAAAGTCGAACAATGTACTACTTAAGGCGTACGCCCCAATAGTGACTATTCAAGAACTCAAAAGATGCTAGACCTTAAGAGTTTTTTCGTCATTGATTAAGAAAAAGTTGTGTATTGAGAATAAATTGGTTTAAGAAATTAGTATATAATTAATCATATTTTGAAAATACAATTTAAAATAATCCAATGATTCTGTTTAGAAAATATTTTTAAATTGTCCTTAATGGAACAGAATATTCCAATTTGGAAAATACTTATAAAAATAACTTGAGGTAAATTGTCACTCAATTAGTAAAAAAAAATAAAATCTAAATAAAACATTTGAGCTGAAATATTATTTGCAATCAAATTAAGTGAATGATGAATTTTCCTTAACAAACCCAAGACTCAATCTCCTGCATAAAGTCAACATCAGTATAACCAAAAGGAAAATGATGGCAGAAATCTACAACAGCCACCAACAGAGCAGCTTAAATATCAAGAGAAAACTCACGCAATGCCTTTCATATTCACAACAACACACACATAATGGCGACAGCAAATATAAATCTGGACAAAAATTCAATGAAAAAAGTAACAGAGATTCAACATCAACACAAGACCAGTTATTAAAGCGAAATCCTAAACTTATGATATTCACAGCAAGTTATGATGACGGCGCGAAGCCGTCGATTTGAAAATGTTACCGAAACGTTGAATTTGTCGTCGCTTGGAAGTGCTGCCATGGATTAAAGCTTATGCCATTGTCGTACCGTTACGTGTTGTCTGAAACATCTTCGCAGTCTATGCATTCCTTGCAACCTCATAAACATGAGTTTAGCAGCTCATCGACGTCGCTCGAAACTCGAACTTTTCGATACGAAACTGCAACAATCAACACACTCGGGCCTGAATCTCGGATTCAACCTCAAACCTGCTGCATACGATGCTGAAAACATAAACCCTGCAGGCGATTTGCTCTTGTTCCATTCAATTCTTATTGCAGAAGAGTTACTCGGATGACTAAATGATAAGGCGTTTGTAGATGACGGAGTCCGAGAATGTTTTGCCGACATTGAATTGATATCGAAGACACTAACCAACCTGCGCGTAAATGAAAGCACACCAAATCCAGACAGCACAATCATACAAAAATGAAAGCGAAAAGAGTTGAACGTATAGACCTTCTTCGCATCCGTAAACTTGTTACAGCTCGAACCAAGCTTAACCGAAACCTACATAGTTCGTATGAGCCGCTAACCATTGCAGCCTTCATTGCTAACAGCTCACTGCAGTTGCAGAAAAGTTGTTGTTGGCATTTCTAAAACCAATCAATGCTTCAAGATTTTTCGTACAACCAATGATGCGGCAGCATTGTCACCTGCACAGAATCAGCCAGCCAAAATAGAAAAAAAAAGAAAGCAGAATCGGGGACAATGAAATCCACGCGAACAAGATTGAATTGAAGACGTGACCAAATTTTCAAAAAAACATAACCTCCCTGTTGCAACCCAAACGCGGAGTATACCGCTCACAATGGTTCTCTCAGTGAAAAAATGAAGTTAAAGCAACCATACTCAGTCGTATCTTTCGCTATTCATGGCGTATACCCAAGCAATCTCAACTTCGAGTTTAAGTCTCCTACGAATTGAGCTGTCAGATTTCGGACCATTGCCTTTTGAGTTATCATTGCTGCTGAGATGCCTTCACTCATCAACCTTTTCGGCAAAGTCGCAACCTGCACAGAAAATAATAACAACCTGCATCAATTAACAAAACATCCTCCATGAACTTAAGGTCTCCAAAATATAACCCGCTTGTATATAAGCTTCGATGTGGCATCGGCTGTGGTTGTTGGCGCTGAATCGAACAAGATGTTTTGCTCCGTGTTGCTGCCATCGCTTATGGTGGGATTTGGTGACATCCGGGTGAAAACTAAGGGCTTACAACATATACAAATCATCTGCAAGTGCTACCGGTACAACCTGCTGCAAAAATATTCTTCACAAATTTATTCACGTACGTGAACAAAATGTTAGTAAAATAGCTTGCCTTCCTTGATACAAGATGCACCTTGAAACTTCAGCACTCAAAAACAGCAAACATACAACAATAGTACCATTTAGAATACAACCTTTATACATTTTGAGTGAAAGCCAAACAAACCACAGCATATACATATCCAAACAGTAGAAATTAACACACTTTAAATTGAACAACAACCAAGGATAAAGACCAAACTAAAAAACACACGATGCCAAATGATACAAGGCGTGGTTACCCGGGATGAATCCAAAAACCTGTCACCCTGTTGTTGCTGTTACATGTTGTCTGTCGTGGGAAACCGTGTCTTCAAGATTATGTTTGAACCTCGTTATCTCGACACGTCAATGCAACAACATCCTCCTGAGTTAATGCTTCCCACTCCAATCTTTAAGGCTACCTGTCGAAATGACACAGCCAAATCTAAAATCAGTTTTGGAAACATGTTTTGCTTTTGGTTCGAAAACTCTCAATCCACCGTGATAAGCGCGATCAGTGTTAGCTGCAACTCAACAAGACCTGCAATAAACTCAAAACATCAGCAATACATAAATTCCACATGCCACCAGATCGACACGTCGTCGTTGTCACGAGTTGAGAGCTGATGGAGCGGGTTGCGAAGAATGCCTCCTCCATTGGATTTCTAATATGACATGAGGTACCGCATCTTTAGCCTTAAATGAAAACAAGACCGAATGCAAATCATGTTGTTAGTGTGGTCACGGGAGAATGGAGTTTAATCATGAATCTCGTTGCCGTCTCTTTCCTTTGCGGCTATCAATTACAGCAGTGGTTAAAAACTAGAACCAAGACCAAAAACACCCTTCGTGAGCACAACAACAGTTAGGAGTAGCACAAATAAGATAACATGATAACGTCAACTCTTCACAATCAACCAGCAGAGAAACAACACAAACTTATTCATAAATGGGATATGAAATGAAAACACACAAAAAAATGATCAATATGATTTCAATAGCCCCAAACAGAGGTAAAAACGAAAGCAACTACACAAATCGAAAAACTATCAACCACAAAAAGAAGTCATTGAAACGCGAGAACTATGGGAACTGTACCAATATACTTACGACGCAGAAATGCCGTTGGCGTTGGCAAAGTGAATCGCGGCGGAGACAGACACACCTTCGTCGTAAAGCTTACTTCAACTTAGAACATCAACAGTAAGGGCGAGTGTTGGTTTCTTGTGAGATTTGGCAGAATAATGTGGTTAGTGGAGAAGGATGATGAAGACGAAGGCGGAGGTGGCGATTTCGTTTGTGGGGTTTTGGGAGAAAGGGATCGCGGCGCCGTTTTGAGGGGAAAGGAAGGGTTAAGGTTGCGAATGGGAAGGAAGGCGATGAATCAGTGGCCTTTAATGGCGGATTTGAGAGAGGAAGATGTTAACATTTGATGATGGTGAAGGTTTGGAGATGACAGCGTTTGGGAGAATTGGGGAAAAATGGTGAACAGTGTATTAGGGTTTTTGGAAGAATGTCGAACAGTGAATTAGGGTTCAATTTTGGGGCGGCCGTTTTAGGTCTAATGAACAGTAGATTCCCCCCATTCTTAGGGTTTCCGTTAAGAGTGACCTCCCCTTTAAGGACCAACCTCAGCACCAGACCTAACGGGCCGTAATTGGGCCTCCCCCCTAACTTGCTTCTTTCTCTTTTTTTGTTACAATTTCCTTTCTATTAAATACAATCTCCTTCAACAATTAATTAATTAATTAATTAAGTCTATTATACAAATCAATAATTAAAATTTTAACTAACAAAATAAATGAACATTAACAAAACAAAATAAATAATTATTAACAAATGTCTTTTTTTTTTAGGAAAAAACAAAAATAAGTATTAATTACATAGAATATTTTAGTAATATATTTTTTTTAAAAAAAAAGAAAAGTTTAAGAAACTAAAAATAAATAAATAAATAAAAATTCAGGCCACGTGTCACGCTTTAATTGGTTAAAAAGAATTTTTTTTTGAAAAACGTCCAATTTCGGGTGGGCACGTGTCTAAACGGCATGAAACAAAAAAAGCGAAAATATTTACAAAAGAGTAGGACAAATTTAGGGTATGACACCTGGGGAAAACATATCAATGCCTACGATCTCACGTTCAGACTCCGCGGGGAGAGGCTGCTGAACTTCGCTGGAGAAGAAGGAATCATCCTGCTTGGGGACGCGTACGGCGTACCACCTGGTATATGATGTACCTGTAACAACACAAACAAACAGACAAGATACCTTTCTCGAAGGGACCTATCAAGGTTATCATCTTGTGACAATGTTCAAGTAATTCATTGTTTCAACAATCAGTGGCCTAGGCTAGTAGGTTTATGTATGCGTATTTTAACAAAAACAACGGCGTTCTTTTTTAGCAAACAAAACAGATAAATGCTAAACAGACAAACAAAATTGCTGAATAGTATACATTTTATTGATAACGAACCCCTGAATGGGTAAATATGTTTTACAACAGATGCAAGCTCCTTGAATGAGGAAGCCGCGCAAAAATAAAACATAAATATACATTAGTATATACACATGTCGGCAACGAGGCGTAGACGAACACCATGAGTTGATCCCTCTATGACCCACTCGACTTCGATACTTCTCCGACGCTTCAGCTTCAGAAGAGATTGATTCAGATAAACGGCCCTCAGGTCTTCCAAACCACTAAACAAAGAAAGTCCACACGCGGAACGCATTCATTTGCTTTTTCAAATCCCTAACTTTTACCTGAATCGCCCTTCCGGGTTTTCGATTCACCGGGATACCCCTTTTTGCCAAAGTCGCCCTTCCGGGTTTTCGACTTTGCGGGTGTACATTCTTTTCTTTATATCCCTAATTTTTGCCCGAACCTTTTTCCTTTTTTATGGTTTGCCAAGATGCCCCATTTTTTCCTGGATATTCTTTTTCTTTCCAGCGGGTCATTTTTTAAGCAAAGTATTTTTTAGCTGCGTCCGAGTTCACCGGGGATGCAAAGTCTTCGCCATCCATCGTGGATAACAACAAGGCTCCTCCCGAGAAGACCTTACTGACAACGTACGAACCTTCATGATTGGGAGTCCACTTGCCCCTGTGATCGGAGTGTGGAGGAAGAATCTTCTTCAGGACGAGATCACTCGTCTGAAAGCTTCTAGGACGCACCTTCTTATCATACGCTTTCTTCATTCGGCTTTAGTACAGACGACCATGTGCAATCGATGCTAACCTCTTCTCGTCCATCAGGCTGAGTTGGTTTAGTCGGTTCTTAATCCATTCTGCCTCGTCGAGTTTCACGTCAACCAAAACTCGTAAAGAAGGGATCTTCACTTCTAACGGTAGGACAGCTTCCATACCGTACACTAAGGAGAAAGGAGTTGCCCCGGTTGATGTACGTACCGTCGTATGATAACCGTGCAGTGAAAATGGCAACATCTCGTGCCAATCCTTGTAGGTCACAACCATCTTCTGTACAATCTTCTTAATGTTCTTATTGGCCGCTTCAACGGCGCCATTCATCTTCGGCCGGTAAGGAGATGAGTTGTGGTGTTCAATCTTGAAACTTTGGGACAGCTCCTTCATCATGTTGTTATTCAGATTTGAACCATTATCAGTAATGATCCGCTCGGGAATTCCGTAACGACAGATGATGTCCCTCTTTATGAATTTAGCCACCACTTGCTTGGTTACATTAGCATACGAGGCTGCCTCCACCCACTTGGTGAAGTAGTCGATAGCTACCAGAATGAAGCGATGACTGTTAGACGCAGTAGGCTCAATCTTGCCTATCATGTCGATGCCCCACATGGAGAACAGCCACGGGGAGGACATGACATTCAACGGGCACGGCGGCACATGAACTTTATCGGCATAAACTTGGCATTTATGACATCTCTTCGCGAATTTAAAACAATCCGACTCCATCGTCAGCCAATAATATCCTGCTCTCATAATCTTTCTAGTCATAGCATGCCCGCCGGCGTGCGTACCAAATGTGCCTTCATGGACTTCTTCCATGAGCATACTCGCTTCTTTCTCATCTACACATTTGAGTAGCACGAGATCGTGGTTTCTTTTATACAAAATTCCATCAGGATTGAGATAGAAATTTCCAGACAACCTCCTCAGAGTCTTCTTATCCTGGGTTGACGCTCCCTCAGGATACTCCTTAGTCATAAGGTAGGTCTGGATATCATGGAACCATGGATTGCCATCAGAGGCTTCCTCGATCGCAAAGACGAATGCAGGTCTGTCAAGACGAGAAAGGACAATTCTTGGAGCTTCATTCCAAAAATTGACTTTATACATCGAAGCCAACATGGCTAAGGCATCAGCCATCTGGTTTTCTGCTCTGGGCACATGATGGAGTTCCACTCGATCAAAGAACGGAAGCAGCCTTCTGGCATAGTTCATGTACAGCACCAAATTCGATTGACGAGTCTCCCACTCCCCTTTAATCTGGTTGATCACAAGCGTTGAGTCACCATATACGTCTAGGTTCTTGATTCTCAAATCAATTGCTTCTTCTAGACCCATGATGCATGCTTCGTACTCCGCTTCATTATTGGTGACCGGAAACGTCAGTCTCGCAGTGAACGGGATGTGGGATCCGTGGGGAGTCGTGATGATCGCCCCTATGCCACTTCCATAAGAATTAACCGCCTCATTGAATATCAATTTCCACTGGGATTTCCTATCTGGCCCCTCGTCAGGCAACGGTTCATCGCAATCCTTCGCTTTAAGAAACATGATATCCTCATCAGGGAATTCAAATTTCATCGGCTGATAATCCTCGATCGGCTATTCGGCAAGGTAATCAGATAATACGCTACCCTTGATGGCCTTCTGGGAAACGTACTGAATGTCATATTCCGTCAACACCATTTGCCATCTGGCAATCCTGCCCGAAAGTGCTTGCTTCTCGAAGACGTACTTGATCGGATCCATCTTCGAAATTAGCATGGTGGTGTGATTGAGCATGTACTGTCGTAAACGTTTGGCAGCCCAGGCTAGTGCACAACACGTCTTCTCCAGCATTGAGTAACGAGATTCACAGTCCGTGAACTTTTTACTCAAGTAGTAAATGGCATGCTCCTTTCTGCCCGTCTCGTCGTGCTGACCGAGAACACACCCCATACTATTCTCAAGAACTGTCAAGTACATGATTAGTGGTCGTCCAGCCACTAGGGGTATCAAGATTGGAGGTTCCTGCAGATACTGTTGTATCTTATCAAATGCCTTCTGGCAATCCTCATTCCAGATAATCTCCTGATCTTTCTTTAGCAGCTTGAACATCGGTTCACACGTGGCTGTGAGCTGAGAGATAAACCTCACAATGTAGTTTATTCTGCCCAAGAAACCATGAACTTCTTTTTCTGTTTTTGGCGCTGGCATTTCTTGTATCGCTTTTATTTTCGCAGGATCAACCTCGATGCCTCTTTCACTCACGATAAACCCCAATAGCTTTCTGGACCGTACTCCGAAAGTACACTTGTTAGGATTCAGCCTCAACCTGAACTTCCTAAGCCTCTCAAAAAGCTTCAGCAAATTGACCAGATGTCCCTCCTCCATTTGGGACTTCGCAATCATGTCATCAACATAGACTTCAATCTCATGATGAATCATATCATGAAACAAAGTGACCATTGCTCATTGGTAAGTGGCCCCTGCGTTCTTCAGACCGAAAGGCATTACCTTGTAGCAAAATGTTCCCCAAGGTGTAATAAACGTAGTTTTCTCCATGTCCTCCGGCGCCATCTTGATCTGATTGTAACCGGAGAAGCCATCCATGAACGAAAATACGGAGAACTGAGTTGTATTGTCGACCAACACATCAATATGAGGCAGCGGGAAATCGTCTTTAGGGCTCGCCCTATTCAAATCCCGATAATCGACGCACATTCGTACCTTACCGTTCTTCTTCGGTACAGGCACTATGTTGGCGACCCACAGAGGGTAAGTAGTGACCGCTAAGAAGCCAACATCAAGCTGCTTTTGTACTTCTTCTTTAATCTTAACGGCCATATCTGGTCGTGTCTTCCTAAGCTTCTGCTTAACGGGAGGACAATCTTCTCGCAGCGGCAAGTGGTGGACCACGATGTCAGTATCAAGTCCGGGCATATCTTCGTATGACCAAGCAAAGACGTCACTATACTCTCGAAGCATCTCGACCAATCTTTGCTTGACATCACTCTGCAATGCGGCTCCTATCCTGACATTCCTGACTAGTTCTTCAGAACCCAGATTCACGATCTCAATCTCTTCCTCATGAGGCAGAATAACTTTCTCTTCTTGTTTCAACAAGCGGGCCAACTCTTCAGGAAGGTCTTCATCTTCATCAATCTCTTCTTCGGCTTGATAGATCGGGCAATCGAAGTCGAAGTGAGTCGTAGAAGGGCCAGAGTCGGTGTCATCTGTTATGTGGATCCTGCAATAACAAGGGTTAAGCTTAAAACGAGGATATGCAGGTTAGCACAAACCCCATTGCCATTTTATTGTTTTTTAAAACAAATATAAAACATGAATAACAGAGATCACAATATTTGAGTACGAAGAAAACTCCTTTTGATTTATTGATAAAATGCATGTACATAATCAAACAAGGCCCTGACAATAAAACCACTATGCCCCGGGTAGGACATAGGGTCGTACAATGATTGGAAAAAGTAAATCATTACTCTTCGCTTGTCATCTGGATGATATCCCTGATGGACCAGTTGTTGAGGCTCTCGCCTGGCTTGCTTGGCTGGATCCAAGAGTCTAAGTCACAGTCGCTATCTCCGCTGTCTTCAGACACTGCGTTGATGCTTTCAAATATCACCCCGCCACTAGTAAACTGGATCGGCCCTTTACCTCGCGACGCACTGCTAGAAGAAGAGGCTTCATCCGCAGGAGAATATCCCAACCCAAATTTGTCTTGCTTGTTAGGTATCTCCAAAATTCGCCCCCAGCCTGGGGTAGATCCGGCTTGGGCAACGGCTCGGGCTTCCTTGAAGGAGGAGAGAGTCATCTATGGCTTCTCAGTGACTACAGGAGCTACGTTCTTGACTTTAACAGCTTCGAACGCTTGGCATAGGGTTTCGTGGATTTCCCCATCCATCTCAACATACTTGAAGGACGACAAATGGCTCACCATTATGTCTTCCTCGCCACATACGGTCGCGATGCTACCTCCGACAGCGTACTTGAGTTTTTGGTGCAGCGTGGAGGTCACGGTACCCGCCGAATGGATCCATGGCCGGCCCAAGAGACAGCTGTAGGCAGGCATGATGTCCATAATGTAAAATATCGCGTCGAACGTTTCCGGCCCAACTTGGATCGGCAACGTCACCTCCCCAAAAACATGGCGTTTGGTTCCATCGAACGCTTTCACAACCAGATCACTGGGTGTGCAAATCACTCCGTGAGTATCTAACTTCATCAATGCCTTCTTCGGAAGAACATTGAGCGACGACCCAGTGTCTACCAACACGTGAGACATAATCGTTCCCCTACACTCTATCGAGATGTGCAGGGCGCTATTGTGGTTCCTTCCCTTCGGCGTCAGCTCTAGATCAGTGAACCCTAACCCATTTCCAGCATTCACGTGGGCTACGACCTCTTCCAACTGGTTTACCGATATTTCCTCCGGTACATATGCGGCGTTCAACACCTTCAGCAGTGCGTTGCGGTGTGCTTCAAAACACAGTAACAAATTCAGGATGGAAATTTTTGAGGGTGTTTGGTGGAGATGATCCACGATCTTGTAGTCACTCTTTTTAATCAACCGCATAAACTCCTCGGCGTCTTTAACAAGTAAGTCTTTTTCTATCCCACGCGGGATCTCTTCAACGACTTTACTTTTACCTTTATCAGTTGCATCAGCTCTGTCCGCTTTATCCGCCACGACCTCAGGTGGTGCAAATACTCTCTCGCTGCGAGTAATTCCGCTAACGCCCGCTAGGTTCTCCACAGACGACCCAAACGGTTCTAGTTCCAACTTTTGTCCATTGCAGTAGACCTCTGCCCCATAATGCCATGGGACAGCATTAGTGCTTTCGAAGGGTATCGGCCCAACTTTGGTGATAGTAATCGTGGGCGGTCTGGGTGTAGAAATAGTTATCGTCTGGCGAGGGATGGTGATGGTGGCAACCTCATCACCTTGCTTCAGCATTACCTCTCCCGATCCGCTTTCGGCCCTTCGGCTAAACTGCAGGATTCCCTCAGTCATCAGACTTTGAATCCCCTCTATCAGCTGTTCACATCCATCAGGACTAGTCGCACAGCCCATACACAGCTCTCTGCAACCTGGGAAGAAACCTCTTTTCATCAGCTTAGCTTTAACGAAGCTAAGCGGCGTCTTCAGATCTCTGACGTCAGTCAACAAATCTAAGCTCTCGTCTTTGATAATGGCGTTCACTCCACCTCCCCTATGATTCGGCATAGGGTTCTTCGTGACATTTGGCACATTATCCGAGAAGTTGATGATCTTAGCGTCCACCATGTCCTACACCTTGTGCTTGAAGACTTTGCAGTTCTCTATTGTGTGGCCTGGTGCCCCTGAGTGAAACTCGCAAGTCGCATTCGCATCATAACCTGGCGGAGGTGCCCTTGTCAAGGGAGCCAGGGTCATCTTCTGGATCAACTGTAATTGGAGCAGAGTCTGTAACAGCTGCGCATACGACATGGGCGGTGTCTCGAGGTGACAGCTCGCCAGAGGTGCCCTGTTCTGATACTTTCTGTACCCTTGTTGATTCGGTTGCTGCTGCTGTTGCTGTGGTTGTTGAACTGCCGGGATAGTTATGCTGGCCACCTGTTGGTGGGGGCCTTTACCCTTCCTTCGAGCGTTGGTCACGGCGCTCGTTTCTCCTTCCCGTCTTTTGCCACCATAAGGTTTCTTGCCTCCTCCAGCTGAGGACGAATCACCTTGAATTTTCCCCAGTTTGATCCCATTTTCAATGTGCTCACCCGTGATAATGAGATCTGAGAAGGTTCCGGACATACCGCTGACCAATTTCTCATAGTAAACCCCTGGGAGGGTAGCTACAAACATTTGCACAAGCTCACGTTCAACCATCGGCGGCTGAACCCTGGCTGCCAATTCACGCCATCGCTGGGCGTATTCCTTGAACCCTTCGTTGTTCCTTTGCGACAGATTCTGCAGTTGGACTCGGTTCGGGGCCAAGTCACTGTTATATTGGTAGTGGTGCACAAATGCTTCAGCAAGGTCCTTCCACGTGCGCA
Source organism: Lathyrus sativus (assembly GCA_963859935.3). Lineage (NCBI taxonomy): Eukaryota > Viridiplantae > Streptophyta > Magnoliopsida > Fabales > Fabaceae > Lathyrus > Lathyrus sativus. The sequence continues at coordinate 106,025,780 of OZ012737.1, forward strand.
CACTGGTAGGTTCCAGACTCATGTACCATTCAAGGGAGGGTCCGGACAGACTGTCTTGAAAGAAGTGCATCAGCAACTTCTCGTCCTCAGAATGAGCCGACATTTTCCGGTAATATGATCTCAGATGGACGCGAGGGCAAGTGGTGCCCTTATACTTTTCAAAGTCAGGTACCTTGAACTTGGGAGGCACCTTTAAATCAGCAATCAGTCCCAACTTGGACATATCAACGCCCAGGGTGTTCTGGTTCTCGATATTTCTCATCTTATCCTCGAGTGCCTTGAACCTTAGACGTGCTTCAGCAGTCAGCTCACCTTCAGCACCTCTCTGAGAGAACACATCGTCTTGATGATCTTCTAACCACGGCTGAGGCCCAAACAGATTCCCAACACCTGCATTGCCGTTGCCCAGCCCAACATTGACGTTAGCTTCAAAATTCCCATTACCGACGCCCGTCGTATTACCGTTGAGTCCCATGTTAGCTATCACATTGTCGTTGGCACTGCCATTCCCCCCAGTCACGGGGACGCCATTCTGAGGAGTTTCAACAGGTGGAGGAGTTGGAACAATCCCACCATGGAGTACGCCATTGCTATCAACCATTAAAATCAGAGGCTGAACTAAGGTTCTGAGCTGATCCTGGCCATTAGCGACCGCTTGCATGAGCTCCATGAAACGGTCCATTCTTTCGCGGAGTTCTTGAACATCAGTTTGCACTTGCTCCATGATTCTGGTTTGGTTTGCTCTGGTCGGATAGCGGTGGATAGGTCTCTGATCAATCCTGGAACAACCTGAAACAACCTGATAAACACAAAAGGGTTAGGAAAAACGACAAAGTGCTCGTTATGCAAATGCTTCATGCAAATGCAAACGTGTGTCTGTGCGTTAGGGAGGTATCCCCCGATCCTAGTGCCTGAGTGTCAGTGCTGATAATAAGAAGTCCGAGTCCAGTCATGGAAATAACATCTCATATATATAAAGAAAGCCCATCAAGGTAGTACACAACGTCAGTGAGTACAAGCAGAATCACTAGCATGACCTCAGCCAATAAGCCTGGTGATGGTCGGCATCCAACAATGATCAACACAAAAGGAATACAAATAGTCAAACACGGCCACGGGCGCGAAACTCTTCTAACAACCCCTTCGTTTCTGGATGATCAGGCCGGGTGAGCAACCCTTCTACGAGTAACTCTCTCTGCATAATGGTGTACTGAAGTCCTTCGACCGAATCTTCCCATGCTCCTTCGCCGAAACAATCTTCTAACTTCCGCTTCTTGGATTCAAACATCAGTTTGCGCTCCTTCAGGTTAGCAAGAGCTTTGTTGAGCTGGCCTTCGGCGGCATATCTGCGAGCGGTTTCTTCATCAAACCTCTTCTCACCAGCCTTCACCTGGGCTTTCAGCTTCGAGACCTGTTGCATCAGCTTATCCTCCCGCTCTTTCCTGTTGGCTAGGGTGGCCTTCCAGTGCTGGTTAAACTTGGATATCCTCCGATACGCTTCATCCAAGTGTTGCTTCTTCGTGGCCAGTACATCGTTGACAACTTTGAAGTCTTGACCCATGCGCTCATGCTCAGCTATCTGCTTAGTCAAATCTGTCCCCAGCTGGTTCACCAGCTCGGTCTGCCTCTTGAAGGAATGAACGGCTTCGTTTCTCTCGCTTCTGAGCTGAGCCAATTCTTTCTCCAATTCTTCATTTGCCTTTTTCAGCTCATCTCACTCGGCTAACACCTGATTATGCTGCTGAATAGGCACAGTGGTAGGCTCTTCGATCACCGGAGGGCTTTCTGGCTTTGCAGGAGGAAACGGCATCCCTATAGCATCTGCTCTGGCTCTGATCCAGGTCACGTACGGAATGTAGGCTTGATTATTACTTTTCCCCAGCAATGGTTTTCCCCGCTTACAGATACCATTCCAAGCGCGCTGAAGCTTTGACAACACATCCCCTTCTAGAAGACCAGTGAGGTACAGAGATTCCTGCACCTCTTCATCCTTCGGCGGAGCTCTCAAAGCATAAGCAAACTGTCGGACCGGCAAAGACGGATTATAGTTTATACAACCCTTCCTGCCTATCAAAGGCACGTTCGGAAACCCGCTGCAGCTGAAGATGATCTCGGTACCCAACCTATCTCTGTCAAACCAATCAATATCCTCCGCTGATAGACTCATCAAACGCTCAGACCACTCAGCTGTGGCTGCAGACGAAGCAAAGGGGCCCCTCTTGGGTAGATGACTATCAAGACATTTATAGAGCAGGGGTACACAGCACGAGACGTTCTTACCCCTTCTGTTCTCTTTTTTGTAGTGGATGGAATGGTAGACATCTCCTATCAAGGTAGGGACTGGATTCCCTGAAGCAAAGATGTGGAAGGCGTCGAAGTCTACAAAGTCGGGCATATTGGGGAACAGAATGATGCCATATATGCACAGAGCGAGAATGGTGTTGAACACGACCCAACACCCGTCTTTGGCGCACTGCTGAGCTTTTCCCACTAAGAAATGCAAGGAGAAACCGGGAACCTTGTTCCAACTAGACAATACCAACTCGGAGGCATCTAGATGAAGTGAATGAGCTAGACTGGCCAGATTAGGCTTAGCATCCATATGAACAAAGGGCATCTGACTCTTGATAGGCACACCTAACAAATCAACATACTCCTCTAGTGTGGGTGTGAGAACGAAGTCCTGGAAAGTAAAGCATCTCAATGGAGGATCGTAGAACTGCAGCAAGGAGTGCAACCCATTCAACTCAAATGCAGAAGGTTTACGAACCAAACTGAGCAATTTGTCGTAAGACTTTCTGAACTCATCTCTCACAGAATCATCTGCTAAAGCAGTCAAACCAGTCAGCTGAACAACATCAGCAGTAGGGAGCTTGTAAGCCACAGTCTTCCTCAGAGAACCCATAATAACACAATAGAAGGCAAGAAATCCTGAATCGGGGGAAACGGTACCTGCAACACAGACACACGTTAATGAAATGCAAATGGGTATGCAAAGCAATGTAAAATACAATCATGCAGCAGGAGATCAAGGCAACTGTGTTGTGGAGATTCTGTATCAACAAAACCATGATGCTGCTCTGTCAAGAACAACCACTATATCTGACAAGAAGAAAACCCCGGTATTGGACCACAGATCTGCTCTGTCAAGAACACACACACATAGGACCATAAATCTGCTTTGTCAAGAACAACCGTCTGATAATAAGGACCTCTGATACAGGACCAAAATTCTGCTCTGTCAAGAACAAACATCTGATAATAAGGACCTCTGATACAGGACCAAAACTATGCTCTGTCAAGAACAAACATCTGATAATAAGAACCTCTGATACAGGACCAAAACTCTGCTCTGTCAAGAACAAACATCTGATAATAAGGACCTCTGATACAGGACCAAAACTCTGCTCTGTCAAGAACAAACATACATCTGCAGATGAGATCCTCAGATCCCAACTATAAACCTGCTCTGTCAAGAACAACATACACATCTGCTGACGAGATCCTCTGATACCAACAAAACTGATTCACTATCAAGAAAACCAGGAAGTCTGAAGGTTAAGGTTCCCTGCAACAAACCCAACCCTGCTCACAGGTATGGACCTAAACTGACACAAGTTCGGCATCCTATGCGGTCATCAGCGTCACAGACATTCAAGAGGGGTGACACGATACCCAGAAGGTGTGGCATCACCAGCTCATGAAGCGGCCTCACTTGGCTGAATCCCAAATGATCGGTCCCCAGAGTCGACAATCCTCCAAACCAACAACCCCCTCAACCCAAAGGGTTGAAAAAGAAGTCAACCAGGAGAACCTCGTCTGAGCGTGGATTTCATGAGACACTAGTGCCTGCCAAGCAAGCACGCACTCACTAATTTCCACAACTAATGCTAAGTTCACTCAAGCCTGGGTCTGGCTTCTCATTCATCAGAATGCCCCTCCCACAACAGCATAGATAATCATATCATACTGAAAATAAAGCACGGGAAGTAAAGTGCGATAAATAAACACAACCCAACAAGTAATCATACAAGCGCTAGGATTGACTCGCATAGGGAACCGGAGAACCAGAGATTCTGGGTTTGATCCCCAGCAGAGTCGCCAGCTGTCGCTTTCGCGAAAATAAGGTGCCGGCAAAACAGAAGAGTCGCCACCTTTCGTTATTTATCCCTCGGAGCGGGAAAGGAAACGATCGGAAAAACCTGACGAAAAAGGTATAAGACAAGGTCATCGCAACCATTGTCTGGGTTCGGGAGTCGGTTACGCAAGGGGAAGGTATTAGCACCCCTCACGTCCGTCGTACTCGACGGGATCAACGCTTATTGTGTTTACTGGACGAGTTGGTTTTATCTATCTACCTATCAAGGCTGGCTTAAAAAGAAAAGAAAATGACTCGGCAAAACGTCGCGCTTTATGCCTACGTATTCTCATCAGAGAATGAGAAATCAGAGTCAACGTAGTTCGGCTAACTACGGGTTAATGGGGAAGGTGGCTCGCCAATACATCAGTATTGTGCCTACGTACTCTCAACAGGTATGAGAGATCAGAGCTTACGTAGTTCGGGATAATACGGATTACGGGGATTCAGATTCATCTGTTTTATCGAGTAAGGTTAAACAGCAATTCCAGCAGTTAGGGACAAAGCCTGTTTGCGGTAGAACTGAAGTTTAACGACACTCTTTTCTTCAGAAAAGCTTCCTTTGAATTATGGGCCCACGGGGCAAAAAGGTTTGAAGTTTGTTTTCTGTCTTTTACGGAAGAAGTGTTTTTTTATTGTTTGCAATTTCAATCGCACTAAAGACTATGACCTGAGAGCGAATGCGTCGCATGTCACCCAAAGGGTGCCATACTAACATCCAGACTGTTGAAAAGAAGCTCTCCAACAATCCTTTCTCAGATAGCTTAAGGCTCGTAACGTACGAAAGAAATCATTCATGATTACTGTATTTTAAACTGTTTTGAGATGAGAAAAGAACAGGTTCAACTAAGGGGAGACTATCAAGTCCTAATGTTGTCATGCCAAGGATTCATCCTATGGTTGAGGTTTGAAACAGGGAACTCCTAGAAGTTATCATGCATAGGTTTCAACCTAAAGTTCTAATCATCACTTCCTTATCAAAGGAAGTGAGATTCCTAGGGGATCATGTCAATGATAAACAGAAACAGATAAAGCATCAGCTTAAACAGTAAACAGTAAACGATTGAACAATGCATGCAATGCAAGTGAGGGAGGAAATGTCTGTGGGGCATCAGCCTCCACAAGCTCATCTCAACCTCAAGCCAGATATGAATAACTGCAATCATACAGAGGAAACATGCTATCAAGCAAGATATCAGTGACTGCAATCATACAGAGGAAATAAAATGCTATCAACCAAACCACAAACCACATAGGCAAGGGAGCAGGGCTCTACCGAATACCCGCAAGCAAAGCCATACAGTAAAAATACAAGCAGAGGGAGCAAATCAACCTCTAGTGCAATCATGCTCCTAGATTAAATCAGTCTAGATATGAACTTATTCTAATGCATCAAGCAAATCAGACAAGTCACAGCAATACAGTTGCACAGCAAGCAAACAGACAGAAAAGAAAACAGATCAACAGCCTCCACAGCTTCAAGATTCAGCTCTTCAGGAATTCAGTCTTCAGACCTCAACTTCTCTTCAAGGCTATCCTCTTTAATAGCAAGTATCAACTTGCTTCTTTCAAGCTTCAGCTCTCCTTGCTTTACCAGTATCAATCCATTCTCTCCTTCAAGCTTCAGCTCTCTAGTCAATTCCACCTTCAGGCTTCACTCCTAAAATCAAGTATCAACTTGGCTCCTTCAGGCTCTCAATGCATCAATATAAGTGTCAACTTATTATTTATTCTTCAAGCCTCAGCTCTACACTCAATCTCAATTAAATCCTCTTCTTAAGTATCAACTTGGTCTTCAAGCTTCAGCTCTTCACTCAATCTCCAGTGGATCTTCAAGTATCAACTTGTTCTTCTTGCTCTTCAAGCTTTTCACTCAATCTCCAGTGGATCTTCAAGTATCAACTTGTTCTTCTTGCTCTTCAAGCTTCAGCTGCAATGGCAATGCTCAAGGAATCATCCTCTTCCACACTCTTCAATGAAGTCCTCATCTTCAAACTCAAGTCCAACATCTTTCAAGACACCCAAACCAGAAAATAGTTGATTTAACAGAATGAGAGGAAATGATAAACAGCTTACTGACAACCAAAGGAAGCCTGTAAGGGTTCATCATTATGAGAGACTGGTTCCCTCAAAGTTCTACTTCCCAGATAAAGCCACTCATCCCTCCTTGATGTGAATATCTTAGAAGGACTTTTAGTCATTGGGAGGAATGGAAGCACAAGATGCTTTCCATATTTGTGAAAGAAGTCATTCTAATTATAAGGCTCTCCCTATGTCTCCTACCTCCTAAAACTTCATCAGACACCTTCAGGCACAAGCAACTCCAAGCTCCAAGCAACTTCAAGCAACTTCAAGCATCCTCACCTTGTCTTCAACTTGTCTTCAATCTCAACCAAAGGTAAACAAAGCAAAACCCTAATCTAAGGGGACTAAAGAAGTTAATCTATTTGAGTTAGTGCCTTAGAATCATCTAAAGCTAGCACCTAAACTAAAATCAATCAAAAATAGGAAGCTATCTTATAAATTTCTACAAAAATTCCTAAGGGATCCTAATTCAATTAAGAATGCCTCATACAAAAACCAGGGACTAAATCATCTATTAAGTCCTAAAATCAAAATCTAAACCATAAGGTATCAACCATAAACCCTGAAAATGGAGCTTCTAAAGGTTTCAACCTAAACTACCACCTATGTTCATCACAAAAATGAGGTAAAATTCTATGGGGAGCATTCATGTCTATGCTAACTACTCACAAAAAATCAGGATCAAAATCATCATCACATGATCACACAAAATTCCACAAAATCAAGTATCAAACATAACTATTTTAATGTCAATTAAAATATGAAAATTCGCATAAAATCAGAAAATGGATGAAATAAAAATATTTTTTCTCTAAACAATACTAGACTCAATCATGAATATAATGCAAAAAGAATGGGATTAATTGGATTATTTTTCAATTTTATATGATTTTATCAAGAACCATGAATAAAATGGAAAAATAAAGAAAATCAAAAGAAAAAGAACAAGCACACGGTGCAGATAGAAATAAAACACAGTTCATATAATGGATTGGGCCATCAGGGGGGTGTAAGTATCATTTAATTCACTAAGCCCAGCATCAGCACTCAAATGAAACGATGCGTTTCATTAATTCAGATCCTTCACAAACTGAAATTAAAACGTGGCCGTTGGATGAGGGTCCTAGTCCAAGTCAAACCATGATCCAATGGTCCTGGGGTCATCTTCCCCAATCCAAACCTCTGAAACTCGCGCGCAGCTCCGGCCACCACCGGTGGTGCTTCGGTCACCATTCCACAACCCTAGTTCAACATAGAGTCCACCATAGGCCACGATCCCTTAATGAAACATGTCCCAAATTTCCTCACGAATTCATTCATGCCCTTAGTTCTCTCTGAAACCTCAAGATTCTCAAGAACCAATCCTCAACCGAAAATGGTAACACACCTATTTTGTCTCTAATTTTCAAATTAACTATCTGAAAACCTTCCTACACCGTTCTACAATGCATCTAACACCCTAATTCGTATTGATTCTACCTAATTTAAGCTAGAGAAAGAAGTTACCAACCTGATAAATTCTTGATGAACAGATGCATTAAACCTTCAAATCAAGCTCCCCAATCTTCCAGACACGATCAATGGATCCTTTCCTTGCTTCTGTATGCAATAGAACTGGTTGAAAGCTCTTGAAACTTGAAACCCGATGGTGAGTTGCAGATGGAAAAATCTGATCTCAAGAACACCAATCAGCCACGAATTCCCTTGGATTATGATCTGGAATCAATCCCTAGCATCCATGGAAGAAGTTGCAATCAAGAAAATGGATGGAAAGTGAAGAAATTAGTGAAACCGAATTCAGTTGCAAGCTATGCAATTTCAATCTCAATCTCTGCTCTCTCCTTCAATCATCACCAACCTTTGCTTTGGATCACCTCTACTCAATATATAGAACATGTATGAGTGATCTAGAACCCTCTAGATCCTTCTAATGAGAGTTTCAATCTCTCATGTCATGAGATTTTCAACCATGTGCCATGGTATGCATAGTTCTGTTTACAGCTTGGAATCAATCCCATTCACTTCCAATTTCTCCCCTAGTGACATTTTGAAAGTGTTTAGCTTGCAAGGGGCCTTGGTTATGCCTTGATTCTAGGTTTTGCACATGTTACTTATGATGTAAGTAACTACTTTTCAAAGCAAGTCCACAAATTAAGCCTCAACTCAAAAATGTGGCTAAACCAATGTTCTTAAAATGTGTTTTAGATTCAAAATGATATATTACATGCCTTGGTTTGGATGTGTAGATCAAAAATATCAATTTCCATCTTTGATTTATTTAACTTATACCCTTATTTTAGGTCATTTTTGTAACTTTGAGCTACAAGCATTTTCAACAATTCATGACCTCTTTACTAGCCTTAAAACATCATTTTGAACAAGTTTTATGTTGAACATTTTCCCATTTGAGGCTTGGAAATGGGAGTTATGGCCTTATGGTGGAAATGACCTGTAATCTCCAAATGACCAAAATACCCTTGACTTGTCAAAGCCATAACTTGAGTTCTACAAATCCTATCAAGGACTTCTAGTACTCTATAGAAAGCTAGGAAGATAAGGAACAACATTCATTTTGACCAAACGTTCATAGGAATCATCCTTATAGGGCAAAAGTTTGATGCAAGTTGGGTAACTTTCAAGCTCCAAATTCACATACCTCAGATGACCTGTAACTTGTCAAAGTCATAACTTGAGTTCTACAAATCCTATCAAGGACTTCTAGCACTAAAATTAAAGCTAAGATCATTCTCTACAACATTCATGTTGGGGGTAAGATGAGATGACAATCACATTTTGAGCTAAACTGCCTTGAAGATAGGGGTCAAACTAGGGGATTTTACACTGTCAAGCCTTAGAAACCCTAGCTTGAAACTTCTCAAACTCTTCAATCATGATGAGTTGACCTTGGAATCATCCTTATAACATCTCAATTTATCAATCCATGATCACATGGCTCTTGGATTAGGTCTCAACCCTCTCCAGATCATCAGTTGACCTAGGGTTGACCCAGTCAAACCCTAATTGCATCAATCATGACTGAGTCTTCTTAATCTTACACACTGACCTATCTAGGCCTCATGGTGGCTTTCAAGACATCTCATAAGCTCTCTCAAGGCTTCAAGTCTATCTTCATGGCTTCAGAATCATCTGATGTTCCCATAACTCTCAAGTTAGGAGGCACACACTCTTGGTTTCAACCACTCTCTCTGGGGATCTTTTAACTTCTCTGACAAGGATATCAACCCTTGAACACTTGAATAAGCTTCTTAGCTAGCCTCAAAGTCTTGCATAGCCCTTGATTGGTACTCATACCTCTTGATCTCCTGCACACATGTCAATGACATGCAAATGATAATGCTAATGTGAATGAAATGAAACATAAGCTAGGTAAAGAAATTTTGGGCAAATTTTGGGGTGCAACACCAGCGAATGTTCGCCAGGCAAGTGCTGGCGAGCTAGAGCGAGTAATTCAGAATTAACTCCTAGACTTAAAAGATAGGAAGTTCGCCAAGCGAAGGTTCCAGCGAAGCTTCGCTATCGTTCGCCTGGCGAAGGTGCTGGCGAAGAAGTGGTAGCTTTCCTCATGCAAATTCCAGTAGCAAAACCACCCAAAGTTCGCCTGGCGAGTGAGGCCAATGAATGTTCGCCTGGTGAGTGAATTGTTCGCCTGGCGAATGCATGATACCTCAGAGGGCGGTTTGCTAGCCAGAGGCACTTTGAAGTGCCAAGTTATTTTTGGTTCTCCTGGCAAAGTTCATGGTTCGCCTGGCAAATGTGCGCAGACAGCACTTCCTTTTTACTTTATTGGTTGCTTTATATAGCCCATACCATGCACTTGGAAGGGGAGGAATCTTGTAACATAAGAATAGAGCTCTAGAACCCTAAAAACATTAGTTCTTCTTCATTTTTCTATTTTGTGTGGAATCACATCCTTCATCGATTCTTCGAAGTGGATGTTCTTCATCTTCTCCATTTCCTTCTTGTTCAAGATACCATGAGAATGAGTGGCTAAGTTCTTCTCATTGTCAAGGTTAGATGTAGGTGATCATCAACCTTTGTATGTAAATGTATTGATCTTCATTTGTATTTTAAACTCTTGGATGATGAATGAATGATGAAAACTTTGCTTTATTGAAAACTCTTTATGTTGGTTTATGATTGAGAGATATTTTCCAACTCTTAACCTAGGTTTTTCTCCATCTTTATTTTTAAGCTAGAGATAGTTAACAATGAAGATGTTCACTTAAAATGTTAAACTTTAATGTTATCAGTTTGATAGATTGTGTGAGAGATCAACAATGGATCAAAACGGTAAAACCCACAATGTGAGTTAGACATAGTCACATTGAGAGGATGTTGAGAATGAGTTGATTATCTAGATGGAGTTTATAAATCTTGTTGATTAAGCATATGCATGCAAAGTGATCATTGAAACCTAACTTTGGCAATCTTTCTTTAAATCGTCAAACCTTAATTTTTGCCGTTGTTTATAACTTTTTATGCAAGATACCGTTTTTAAAACCAAACCCTTTGTTACTATAAAACTACGAATTTAACAACTGTAGTACGGCGGAAAAATCTTATATTCCCTGTGGAGACGATAATAAAAACCCGACACTTTACAATTGTCCCAACAAAGTATCGTCAGCCCTTTCTCTCACCCCTGTGTGATTGAGAACACCCCGGTTATCCGTTAGCCTGAACTACGTTTGCTCCAATCTTTCACGCTGTGTGAAAGTATGTAGGCACAAGATGCGATATCTCGGTGAGAAACCTTCCCCCTCTGTTCACCCGTAGTTAGGCGAACTACGTTGACTCTGATTTCTCGTTCAAGACGGGAATACGTAGGCATAGAACTGATGTGTTCTGCCGAGTCATTTTCTTTTCTTTTCAGGCCAGACTTTTAGCGTAGATAGATAAACCAACTCGTCAGATAAACATAACAAGCATGGATCCCATTGAGTACGATGGACGTGAGGGGTGCTAATACCTTCCCCTTGCGTAACCGACTCCCGAACCCAGACATGGTTGCGATGACCTTGTCTTATACCTTTTCGTCAGGTTTTTTCCGATCGTTTCCTTTCCCTTTCTGTGGGATAAATAACGAAAGGTGGTGACTCTTCTGTTTTGTCGGCACCTTATTTTCGCAGTAGCGACAGCTGGCGACTCTGCTGGGGAAATTCTGACGTCCCCTATGCGAGACAATCTGGGGATCCAACGTCCCCTACGAGAGTCAATCCTAGTGCTTGTTTACTTGTCTTCGGGTGTTTATTTTTGTGTTGTATTTTGTATACTAATGTATTTACATTTCCCGCACTATATTATTATCTATTGCTATTGTGCTGTTGTGGGAGGGGAGCTCTGATGAGTGATAAGCCAGACCCAGGCTTGAGTATACCTAGCATTAGTTGTGGAACGTAATAGGCGCGTGCATGCTTTGCATGTACTAGTGTCTCACAAAATCCACGCTCAGACGAGATTCTCCTGGTTGACTTCTTCTCCAGCCCTTTGGGCTTGAAGGGTTGTTGGTTTGGAGGGTTGTCGACTCTGGGGACCGATCATTTGTGACTCAACTGAGTGAGGCCGCTTCAAGAGATGATGATGCCACACCTTCCTGGGTATCATATCATCGTTTCTTGAAAGCCTGTGATGCTGGCAAACACATAGGATGCCATACCTTTGTCAGTTTAGGTCCATACCTATGAGCAGGTAGGATTTTTGCAGGAAACTTGACTTCCAGCCTACCCGGTATTTTGGTTTTCTCTCGCCAGAGCAAACTTATCTGGTCAGTAGCGCAGCAGTATTCAGAGCTTTATGGGGGCTGTGATCCTGCGTTTGTTTGCATCTTGCATTGCATTTCATGTGCATCTCATGCTTGCATGTCCATCCTCAGCCGGAACAGAAAGTTTACCCGTCTTTTGTCCAACTCGCAGTTGAGTTCCCGACATTCTCTTTGGACTTGAGTTAGTTTCTGGAAGGATCATGAACTCCGCAGAGCAGAACTTGGTTGTTACCAGGGCAGAGTTTAAACTGTTGAAGGACCAGTTGAGTCAATTCAGGGAAGTTGTGGCAGCTATGACTAGAGATGAGGCCAATGATCAGAGGATCTCGGTGAACAATGTTGCTCAAGCCCAGCCTGTGCAGATTCCTGCAGAGACAAAGATGCATCTTCTCTCCATGACACAGACTATCAGCATTTCACTTTCCCTGTGCCAAATCCTCAGAGGATTGTTCTGAAGGATAATGCTGAGGACCGGCAGACTGTTGAGTTTATTGGAAGATATCAGTTGTTGGAGGAAAAGATTGTCGCCCTAATGAGTAATAATACTTTTAATTTGAATGCTGCGAGCATGTGTTTGGTGCCAGGTCTTGTGATGCCTCTGAAATTCAAAATGCCGAATTTTGAGAAATACAAAGGGGATATTTGTCCGAAGCTACATTTGGTTATGTTCTGTAGAAGAATGACTTCAAATGTTACCAACGACAAGCTTATGATTCACTGTTTCCAAGATAGTTTGATCGGAGCATCTTTGGATTGGTACATGCAGTTGGAGAGTGATAGCATCAAATCATGGTCGGATTTAGCCAATGCCTTCGTGAAGCAGTACAACTACAACCTGGATATGGCTCCTAGTCGCGTGCATTTGCAAGAATTATCTCGTGCGGAGAAGGAATCCTTTAGGGGGTATGTGCAGAGATGGAGAGAATTGGCTGCTCATGTTCAACCACCGCTTCTGGAGAGAGAAATGGTTGACCTCTTCCTGGGTACTCTGAAGGGCCGTTATTATGACATAATGTTCAGTTGTGGAATGGCAAGCTTTGCGGACTTGATAAGGGTAGGAGAGCTTATTGAGAGAGGGCTCAAGAATGGAAAGACGCGAGATACTCCTTATATCCCAGTTGATAAGAATGGATCAGTTGTCAGTTCCCAGGAGGAATGGGAAGGAGGAAGTGATGTTGTCTCAGAATCTCTAGCATCTCAGGCTCAGTTTTCAGACGCTTCAAGTGTTCAAAGTCAACAGTCATATCGTCGTCAGCTGCGTCAGCACGCCCGACGAAGACGAAGGAAACTTGAAAGGCAGTTTACTCAGCTACCGATGTCGTACAGTCATTTGTTGCCATATTTGGTCAAAGGTGGGCTGATAGTGCCGAAAGATACTAATCCAATGATCCCGATCTGTACGACTCTGAGCTTCTCCACTAGAACTAGTAGGGGACTGGGCAGATGCAGAATCTGAATTTCCACTTGTTTGAGGTGGACTTGACTGATGAGAATCTTGTTGTGTCCATGGATAATCAACAGAGCTAGTGCCAATATTTGTAGAGACTGGTAATATTTCTAGATCTTCCATGCCATCATCTGAGTCAATATATATGTCATTCAAATCAAAAGTATTCATCTTTATTTGGGCACTAATATCTCTGACCTCTGAGTAAATTGGGGGACTGTTTGAAATGCTGGGTTTTATTGAAGATACGAGCTGATGATCAACAGTCCTAACATCATGAGAATGCATAATTTCTTGTTGCATTTTATTCATAGATACAGTTTGGTGTTGTTCTATAACAGTTGGAGAGAAAGAAAACACACCATTTATACCAGATAGCTTGGATAACTGTGATATTGCAAATTTTGCTTCGGATACACTCAGAAGCCTTTCAAATCCCTCGGATAACTCTTGACATTTGCTTCCGTAGAATAATGCATCGCCAGAATCATCAGTCTTACCACCATTTGTCTCAATACAGGATTTGTGAAATTTTTCCCATAATGCACTCTGGAAAGTTCCCTTTGTTATGCAAACACTATTTGTAAAATCAAGTTCAGATGAATCAATCTCACATTCAGGGACTTCACGGGCATTCTGAACATGCATAGGAGCCTCTGGGGGTTTTGCACCACGTTCCTCCAAAAGTTTGACAACATCATGATTTTTTGTAGTACAACGCATCAGCAAGAGGAGTGCTGCACCAACGATCTTGCGGATCAACTTCAGCACCTCTTTGAATCAACAACTGAACGACCTCGGTTCGGCCTTGACATGCGGCAATATGGAAAGCGGTGCGGCCGTCAATGTCTCTGAAATTGACGTCATAGCCGTCGTCTAAAAGCTCGTTGATTGCTTCAAAGTCACCTTCGTTCGCCAAATACATCAATCGAACTGTCGGATTCAACGCTACCGATTCTGGCACGTCGACGGCGCCGGAATCCTCACGGTCCGGTGCCGGAAAGGATTGTCTGACTAGAGAGAAGCGAGACTGAAGCTTATTGGTATCCATTGAAAACGCAAAGAATCAGAGAGATACCTGATTGCGGTTTAAGCCTGTTTTCTCTCTGATACGATTCCACATATTGTAATATTTGATAAACCTGGTCCAATCTCACTATAGACAGACTTGAATCATGAGGAAAAAGCAAGTGTGTATTCACAATCAGAAACTCTTGGTGAACACTGTATTTTTGGTTTTGATTGTGCCAACAGCAGCATTGACATCCTTTGGAACAACATCTCCACGGTACATCAAACAACAGGCCATGTATTTTCCATGCCTTGGGTCACACTTGGCCATCATACTTGCAGGCTCAAACACAGCATTGGTAATCTCAGGCACAGAGAGCTGCTCATGGTATTCCTTAGCAGCGGAGATAACAGGGGCATATGACGAAAGCATGAAGTGGATACGAGGATAAGGCACAAGATTGGTCTGGAACTCAGTAATATCAACATTAATAGCACCATCAAACCTCAACGAGGTAGTGAGGGATCATATAATCTGTGATATCAACCTGTTCAAGTTGGTGTAAGTAGGCCTTTTAATATCAAGGGATCTCCTGCAAATATCATAGATTGCCTCATTGTCCAAGAGCACAGCCACATCGGTGTGCTCAAGGAGAGAATGTGTTGAGAGAACACTGTTGTATGGTTCAAGCAAGCTTGATGAGTTGGTAGCCAACATCCCCAAGTCTCTCCTCATACATGTGAACTAGTTCTTCACTTCCAACCCAAAATTCCTGTAAGCACATAATAGAAAAAGATTCAGAAAGCAATGAATCAAGAGTCCTTTGATTCCTAGCCAACCAAAATGATCTGAAATCACTCTCTCTAAGTCCTTGATTCTGTGGATCAATCCGTTTGTAAATAGGAGCAAGGATATTAAAAGTAGTGAACGAAACACAAGATGAGTCTTTGTCAACAACATCCACCATTGATGAAAAGCAACCACTTTTATTAATCCTAGGAAACTCTCCATCACCGTTATTATTATTAACATTATGAGAAGAACAGGAACCACTGAAAAATTTGCAACTGAATCATCGGCCATCAATTTTGATTTTTGACATAATTCTCTGAATATCTGGATCAAACTTCTCATAGAACACTGCTTGATAAATCAATGAATTTCAAAACAAGACAATTTGATCTTGAAAAATCACATTTCCTGAGAAAATAGCCCACCACCACGGGTAACTTATGGTTGAAGCAAACTCTTGATAGTTTGACCAAGATGAGGTCAAACGTCCATCTGATTTAAACTTGAATGAATTTCTTTGCCATTAATCTCCTTTCAAAACCCTAAACACACAGAGAAAAAAAAAGAAACAAACAAATTGAAAAAATATTTTTGATATTTTGGTTAGATGTTAGTAAACAGAAACAAACATAAAAAAAAGTAAAAAAACAACAAGGGACCTGAGAGAAATCAAAAAGTATGGTCTTGTTTGTGGAATGATATGCAAATGAAATGTGGGATCTTAGGGGTAAAAATTAGGGTATTACAGATCCGAAGCATCTCTCCGAGGCTCAGAGTGCTGGGGCAGTTCATGTCAGACCATCAGGGTACAAATTTTCAGATTTCCATTTGAGGAATATCCCCACAGAGATCCCACAGACTAGGGCATATCAGAAGCGAAGGAATTGTTCCTCTCCGCGTCATCAGAGCTACTCAGAGCTACTCAAGCAGGTTCAGCCAATCTTCAAGTGTGAGACGAATGTCGGAAAGTCGTGCTATTATCCCTTGACCCTTCAACAAGAAACCGTGAATTCAGACAGGATGTTTTCCAGCGTCAGTCGTACTTGACCCATCACGGATATCCTAAAAGCCCAATTCCTATTGGCAATCGTCAGGAAGCCCAATCCTTATTGGCACGCCATTCCTAAAGCCCAATCCATATTGGCAATCATCGTGAGGCCCAATTCGTGTTGGCGCATTAGTCTTAAAATCCAATCTTCATTAATACGCAGGAAGACTCCGTCTGTTTTCCCCAGCGGAAGTCCAATTGTCATTGGCACGGGTAAGCTATCCCCAGGGAAGTCCAATCATACTTAGCACATTTGGTTATCCCCAACGGAGTTGGCTTTGTCTTCAACATTTATTTTGCTGAAGCGGTTCCGTATCCAATTTCTCCAGCAGCCCGAGCCTGCATTTGCATCTTGCATATATCATCATATTTGCATTTCATCTTCAAATGCGTAGCATTCCATCTTATATGGAGCATTACGTCATAGAAAAATTCAAACATACGAATATGCATGCGAAGCATAAGCCAGTTTTTCTATCAGCCTTCTATGGCAACGTGAATCACTCTGCAATCAGTTCAGGGGCATTTATCCAGCAGCTTTGTTCAGACAGCTCTTTGGTATTAGATTTTCAGATCATACGAAGGTTATGCTTTGTCCATCTATCATCTGATGACGACAGACTTTTCTTTCCGTCAATTCCTATTAACGACGTGTACCTCCGAGCAGGTTTTCTTCCCGTCATTTCCTATTGATGATGTGTTTCCCCAACAGGTGTTTTCTCCGTCTATCTTTAAATGTTATGAGTTTAGGTATGATGTTTTCTCTCCGTCTATCTTTAGACGTTGTGAGTTTGGGTATGATGTTTTCTCTCTGTCTATCATTAGACAAGGCGAGTTTGGGTATGGTTTTCTTTCCGTCTGTCTTTAGATGATGTGAGTATGTTTTCTCTTCCTGTCTATCATTAGACAATGTGAACCTTCGGGATGGTGTCTTTCCGTTTGTCTTTAGACGATGTGAGTATGTTTTCTCTTTCTGTCTATCTTTAGACAATGTGAACCTTCGGGATGGTGTCTTTCCGTCTGTCTTTAGACGATGTGAGTATGTTTTTTTCTTGCTGTCTATCTTTAGATAATGTGAACCTTCGGGATGGTGTCTTTCCGTCTGTCTTTAGACGATGTGAGTATGGATATTGTTCTCCTTCGGGATAGTGTCTTTACGTCTGTCTTTAGACGATGTGAGTATGGATATTGTGACCCTTCGGGTAAGTTTCTCTTCCTGTCTATCATTAGACAATGTGAACCTTCAGAATGGTGTCTTTCTGTCTGTCTTTAGACGATGTGAGTATGTTTTTTCTTCCTGTCTATCTTTAGACGATGAATATCCCCAGTAGAGTTTTCCTTGGATTGCTGTTACGTCAGCGTTAAAAAAATCTCATGGATTAAACCTATGGAGTTATTACCCGTGTTGACGGAGTTATTACCTGTGTTGACGGAGTTGTTACCCGTGTTGACGGAGTTGTTACCCGTGTTGACGGATTTGTTACCCGTGTTGATGGAGATGTTACCCGTGTTGACGGAGATGTTATCCTGTTGACGGAGTTGTTACCCGTGTTAACGGAGTTATTACCTGTGTTGACGGAGTTGTTACCCGTGTTGACGGAGATGTTACCCGTGTTGACGGAGTTATTACCTGTGTTGACAGAGTTGTTACCCGTGTTGACGGAGTTAGTCCCGTAGAGTTGTTCGTTCAAGTCTTCGGATGCCAGATTAGCACTTTTATTTAGTGCTTCGCTTGTTTCTTCGGAAAAAGATGCCAAGTTCGCGCTTTACATAGTGCAAATACCCGTAGTGTCGGAAATGTTTCTCGTAGAGTTGCTTATTCAGGTCTTCGGATGCCTGGTTCGCGCTTTACGTAGTGCTTTGTTCGTCCCTTCGAAGATGGAAAGTCAAGGATGGTATTTTGATGTGGTCCTATGGCTCGATGCCCGCTTATTGTAACGTGTAATTGTAGATTGATTGTTGTTGATCTAGTGTGTTGATTCAACGCCTGTGGCGCCACACAGTTGGTCGGTGCTAAAGTCAGTTTCTTTATCAGATGATTGATCAGTTTGTTGCCATGACAACTGGATTTAGTTTTCTGGATATTTTTTCCCCAAGCGGGGTTTGCAGTTTATTTCCGCGGTTGGAAAATTTCCGGGTTTCTTTGGTATTCAACCGTCTTCTACCTTTGGATGTTTGAAAGTCGTTCGCTTCTCAACCCTTCAGGTCCAAGCCGTTTGAATAGGGGCAGCTGTTGCACCCCAAAATTTGACCAACCATGTCTCGTTATTTGGCTTATGTTTCGACTCATTTTGCATTTTGTATCTGCATACCACATACGTTGCATTTTTTTAGTCAGATTGACTTTATCGGGATTGCAGCCTTTTCCTGGCGTTTCAGGTAGTGCAAACCAGTTCAAATAAGCAGGTTTTATTTTGGGAGCGGTGCTCCTCCCGGTGTTTTCAGCTTTTGTTGTTGTTTTTGAGGATATCTCGGTGTCCAATTTTTACCATTTATTTCGCTATATTCTCGCATCTTTTTTAATTGATTTAATTGATTTTCGTTGCATTTTCTAGATTTTTTTCCTTAATTTTTAACTTTAGAAAATAGATTTTAAATAGTTTTTAGAGGTTAATTGTTTTTCTAGAATATTAAATAGATTTTATTAGGTATTAATAGTTTTTCCTATTTTTCATAGGTTTTATTTCTACATATTGATTTGTTTAGAAATTTATAGATTTAATTTTTTTTAGAATAATTGATTTGTTTTAGAAAATTAATAGATTTAATTCCTAGATATTAATTGAGTTGTTTAGAATATAATAGGTTTTATTAATAGATTTTAATTTCTTTTTAGATTAGTTTAATTCTTTTTATAATTTAATAGATTTTAATCTCTTTTTTAGAATTAATTCTTAGATGTCAATTAGATTTTAATCAGTTTTAATTAGTATTCATTAATCAGGTCTATTAGTCATTAATTGAATTAATTGAGTCTGTTAAGCCATTAATTTCAGTCATTAAGTCTAAGTTTGGTGGGTCAGGTGTCGTTTTTGGGGGCCCACGAGTTCATTCAGCGCCACATGTCATAATATAAAAGCCCCCCACGTTTCTCTCTCTCTTTCCGCCACATCACACATCCACACGACGCCATGTTTCACTCCCACACGCTGCATGGCTGCCACGCAGCCTGCCAGGTGGCGCGCCCTCGTATCCCACATGCAAACTCGCCGGAATTTTCACCGGCAAAATCATACGGTGGTCCACTCAGCCAGACGCCACCGTAACCGTCGCCGGAAACTGCAATTTCCCACCGGAATCTTCATCGTTCATCACCTATTCATCTTTTTTCCCAGTGATCCTTCGAATATTCTTCATCATGTTCATCCATGGCCACCATCGTTTCCAGAATTCTTCCAAGATCATTACGATCTTCATATTTTTTCCCAGATCTTCAAGAACATCATCGTGTTCTTCACCAGATTTCCCCAAGAAACACTAAAGAACCTTCATCATCTTCAAGAACTCAAGATTCGTTCGCGTTCATCCAGTTCTTCTCCAGAAATCCGTAACAACCTCAACTAGCTCCAGATCTTCATCCGTTCATCAGAAGATCTCCAGATCGTCAATGAACTTCAGACCTTCATCCGTTCATCATCATCTTCCGGATCTCATTGCAATCATCACCTTAGTTGTTTTTTCCAGAAAATCTCAACGAACATGTAACAGATCCGAAGCTTCATCCACAACCTTCGTCTTCAAATCCTACAACAATCTTCTCCATATTTTCACGAACAAACTTCTCTAACCAACTTCCGTCTTCAAAGTCGTTCAAAACCTAAGCCGCATCCTTTAACTTCCACCATGAATGAACCACAAACCAACTTCTAATCTCATTGTAAAACAATAATAACCTCACAGCAACCACAATCTCGAACGAACTCCTTCAACCTCAGATCCAATCTTCAACTCGCCTCGAGAACACAAATGAGCTTCCACTCGCGATCCTCTTCACTCGTTAACGCACCAGATCTAACCTCCAGGATTCGAGAAAAGTCTTTTGATTTGTTTTGATTTGGTGGATTTGTTATTTCATTTAGGTTTTGTAGGTTGCACATCGAAGATGGTTAAAGAAAGAGAGCGTGAGATCTAAGGAAGAGAGGTTTTGAGAAGGAAAAGTGTTTTGAACTGAGAGGATTTTGTGGGAAGAAGTTTTGTTTAAGCAAGAAGAACAGACGAGAGAGGTTGAACGGTGAGGTTGGGAGTGGCAAAACGGTGGAGCTGGGGTGTCTCTGAAAATGACTGCGGCGAGGAAGGAGATGAGCTAGGGTTGGTGAAGCAAAATGAGGAAGAAGCTGGGACTTCCTTGGTGGTTCGTGGGCCTTGTGGCCCAATTTCCTGTTTTGGACTCGCACCCCTCTTTTTTCCTTTCGCACCCCCTTGTTTCTATTTTTTTCTGATGATGGGCTGAGCTTTGGGCCCAACGAATTTTTGACCGTGCACACTCCTGTTTCCGTAACACACCCCCATTTCCCCTTGTTTTTTTTGTGTGTTTTTGTTTGTTGTATTGTGGGCTGGGCCCAACTGTTTTTTTGCTGCATTCCTCACAATCTTTAACCTTTAGATACATCACATCCTCATCAGGAAAGTCAAACTGAATAGGTTGATAATCATCAATTGGCTGGTGTGCCAAATGATCAGCCAAAACACTTCCTTTTATCGCCTTTTGAGTTCGGTACTCGATATCATATTCTGATAACAACATTTGCCAACGAGCAATCCTCCCAGTTAAAGCAGGCTTTTCAAAGATATACTTGATTGGATCCATTTTAGATATCAACCAAGTTGTACAATTCAACATATACTGACGGAGGCGCTTGGCAGCCCAAGCTAGAGCACAACATGTCTTTTCAAGCATCGTGTACCGAGACTCACAATCAGTGAATTTCTTACTCAAATAATAAATGGCAAATTCTTTTCTCCCGGATTCATCTTGTTGACCCAGAACACAACCCATAGACTCTTCTAGCACGGTCAAATACATGATCAAAGGTCTTCCTTCTACGGGAGGAGACAAAATAGGAGGTTCAAGCAGATACTCTTTAATTCTTTCGAAAGCTCTCTGACAATCTTCTGTCCAGACACAACCCTGATCTTTGCGGAGAAGTTTGAAAATCGGTGCACATGTGGCAGTCATATTGGATATAAATCGGGAGATATAGTTCAAACGTCCCAAGAATCCTCTTACTTGTTTTTCTGTTCTGGGTGCAGGCATCTCCTGGATAGCTTTAACTTTACCAGGATCAACTTCAATGCCTTTCTGACTGACAATAAAGCCTAACAATTTTCCAGAACGAACACCAAAAGTGCATTTATTAGGATTCAGACGGAGCTTAAACTTTCTCAAACGTTGAAACAACTTCAATAAATTTTTAATATGATCTTCTTCAGTCTTCGACTTACAAATCATATCATCCACATAGACCTCAATTTCTTTATGCATCATATCATGGAACAGAGTGGTCATAGCTCTCTGGTACGTTGCACCAGCATTTTTTAAACCGAAGGGCATCACTCTGTAACAGAATGTTCCCCAGGGTGTAATGAATGTTGTTTTTTCCATATCCTCAGGTGCCATCTTTATTTGATTATAACCGGAAAATCCATCCATAAATGAAAAGATATTGAACTTAGCAGTATTATCTACCAACAAATCAATGTGTGGTAGTGGAAAATCATCTTTTGGACTTGCTTTATTCAAATCTCTATAGTCAACACACATTCGGACTTTTCCGTCTTTCTTTGGAACAGGCACGATATTGGCCACCCATTGAGGATATTCTACGGTCACAAGAAAACCAGCATCAATCTGCTTTTGAACCTCTTCTTTAATCTTCACTGCCATGTCAGGATGAGTTCTTCTCAATTTCTGCTTCACGGGTGAACATTCAGGCTTTAATGGCAAATGGTGCTCCACAATACTAGTATCAAGACCAGGCATGTCTTGATAGGACCAAGCAAACACATCAACATATTCTCTAAGAAGCTCTACCATCCTCTTCTTAACATCTGACTGAAGCAGTGCCCCAATCTTGACTTCTTTCTTATCATCATCGGAACCCAGATTAACCAATTCCACCGGCTCTTCATGAGGCTGAATGGCCTTCTCCTCGTGCTCAAGCAATCGAGAAATCTCATCAGGAATTTCTTCAATATCCTCCTCTTCCGCTTCAAACACAGGGAACTCAAAGTTGGGAGGGGGCATATGGTCATTGTTTCCAATGGGTTTAACAATCAATCTGCACAATGATTTTATGTTTGATTTTAGAATATGAACAAAAAAATGAAAATATTATGCAGATAAGAGTGATTATAACATTATTATACTTTTTTCGGTTTTTTATGTTACCATTTTTCAGAAGTAAAGCAAAAAAGGAAAACAACATATGGATAAACAGAAAAACATTTTATTGATGATGATAAAAGTTGAAACAAAGCCCTCACAAATTCACTTTCACCTTGGGCAGAGTGAAAGGATTTTTTGAAAGAAACAAAAACAAATTACTTTGAAACATGAACAACAGTAGGAACATCAACAGCGATCCAATTCTGGCATATCAATCCACGTGTCACAAAGTTGGGCATTTCTTCCTCTTGGTCATCTTCGAGAATTGCAGCTGTAGAATGATCTTTGCAATGGATGAACCCAGCACTTCGAAAGACTTCATGAATACTCTTCAGCTCATTTTGGGTTGAACCAGATGTAAAACCCAAACCAGCTCTATCTTTTTTCTCAGCAACTTCAATGATTTGGCCCCATCCATCAGCTTGGCCATTATCCACTGCACGTTGTGCATCTTTTAAAGAAGACATGGACACCCCATCCTTCTTAACAGCTTTATCAACCACAGAAAGAGCCTGAAACGGAGTTCCAATATCCTCTTCCGCATCGATATAAGAAAAAGACGACAAACTGCTTACCAACATAGCCTGTTCTCCACCAACAACGACAAGTTTACCATTCTGCACGAATTTTAACTTTTGATGCAGTGTCGAAGTAACAGCTCCAGCTTCATGAATCCATGGGCGTCCTAGAAGACAACTGTAAGCAGGACGAATATCCATGACTTGAAAAGTGATCTGGAAAAAACACGGACCAATCTTGATAGGGAGATCAACCTCTCCAATCACGGTTTTCCTCGATCCATCAAAGGCTTTCACAATGACCCCACTGAACCTCATAGGAGTACCTTGATAAGATAATCTGGACAAAGTAGATTTTGGCATCACATTCAACGATGACCCAGTATCAACCAGCACATTGGATAGAGCGTCTTCCTGGCAATTCATGGAAATATGGAGAGCCAAATTGTGATTTCTTCCATGATCGGTCAACTCTTCATCACAAAAACTCAGATTATTACACGCAGTGATATTGGCAACAATGCTATCAAACTGGTTAACAGTCACATCATGATCTACATAAGCTTGTTCCAATACTTTTTGCAACGATTCACGATGAGACTCAGAGCTCATTAACAGAGATAAAACAGATATTTTTGACGGTGTATGTAACAATTGATCCACCACATTATATTCACTCTTCTTGATCAATTTCAATACCTCATCATTATCTGACTTCTGGTTTACACCACTTGATTGACCAGACTCTACATAAGTCTTCAACTGAATTTGCTTACTCCCAGTATCTTCACTTGTCTTTGAAGGCTCATTAGCAAACACTCGACCACTTCTGGTTACACGTCCGACATCAGCAATAGTCACAACTGAGGGAAGAGAAGGAATGGGAACCTCTTTTCCATCCTCCAACATAGTAGCATTGTATTTGTAGGGAACAGCTTTATCGGATTCATACGGCGTCGGGCCAGGCAAACGGATAACCAAAGGCGTCACAGCAGATTTCTGGCTGTTGTAAGAAACTACAACCCGCTCAGGAATATTGAAACGTGGGACTATGACATTCACCTCGTTCTCCACTTCATTTCTGTTTGCAGTAACCTGAATCAAATTCTCATCCATCATCTTTTGTAAGTCCCTTTTCACAATCACACACCCTCGAGGGTTCACAGAACAAATACAACAGGCGGCATAATCATGCTCAATATCATGGAACTCACTCAACGTAGCATGCATTTCAACAAGCGATCTCCGAATCCAGCGAATGTCGAAAATACGGTATGTACCAGGACAACCATATACCATATTAACAGTTGCATTACCATGTTTAGGAAACGGATTTGATTGCACATTAGGGTTGGTATCTTCAAAAGACAGAATACCGCTTTTTACGAGCTTTGCAACTTCATGCTTCAGAGGATAGCAATTTTCGATATCGTGTCCCGGGGCACCTTGATGAAATGCGCAATGAGCATCTGGCTTATACCACCATGGAATTTCAGTTGGAACAGCCGGCGGATCACGAGGTTGAACCAAATTATTCTTTATTAAAGCCGGAAAGAGCTCAGTATACGTCATTGGAATGGGATCAAATTGTGTTTTCCTCTGTGTACGACCTTGTTGAGTTGTCTTCTCTTGGAAACGTGGTTGATAACTTGCAGTAGCTTGAGCGGTAGGGGTCTTACTGACAACAGGCATAACAGATGCTACTTGTTGCTGACGACGACTACCATTGTTGTTCACAACTCTGCGTCTTCTAGACCTTTCCTGGGATATAGCATTAGCTTCTCCCTCTTTTTTCTTAGGGAACCCAACACCAGGCTTTTTTGTACTTCCAGAATTTCCTTCTTTTATCAGACGTCCCTCACGGACAGCTTCCTCTAATCTCATCCCCATATTAACCATTTCCGTGAAATCACTAGGAGCGCTCGCAACCATCCTTTCATAGTAAAATGAATCCAGAGTCTTCAGAAAAATCTTGGTCATTTCTTTCTCTTCAAGCGGAGGGCTTATCTGAGCTGCAATCTCACGCCATCTTTGCGCATATTCTTTAAAAGTTTCTTTCTCTTTTTGAGACATTGCGCGAAGCTGATCACGGTCTGGCGCCATATCGAGATTATACTTATACTGACGAACAAAAGCTTCACAAAGATCGTTGAATGTCTTGATTTGTGTACTATCGAGTCCCATATACCACTTCAGCGCAGCACCAGTAAGACTATCTTGAAAATAGTGAATCAACAACTGATGATTGTCAGTATAGGTAGACATCTTTCTAGCATACATGATCAGGTGACTTTGCGGACAAGTGTTCCCTTTGTATTTTTCAAAATCCGGAACTTTAAACTTGGCGGGAATCTTCACATTTGGAACAAGGCAAAGCTCATGAGCATTCTTTCCAAATAACTCCTTTCCCCTTAAAGCCCTGATTTCTCTTTGCATTTCAGCAAACTGATCTTGAAAGTCATCTATTCGATCCATAACATCCAAACTCTCGCTCGGAGCAGTATGGAAAATTTGTTCTTCAGTATAAGGCATAGCGTGAGTTACAGGCGGTGGCACAGGTATGACAGTAGGAACAACCGGAACTTCAGCATTAGGAACAACATTAACCACAGGAGGTGGTACAGCCATGACAGCAGGGAGTCTAGAACCTTCGGGAACAGGAGGTCGATATCCTTCTGGCACATAATTGTTAGGCATGCCCCAAGGGAAACCAACGGGCATCTGATATTGAGAAGCATTAATCGGGGCCACAGAAATGGGCGTTGATCCGATTTCAGAAATCACAGTTCCTTGGACAGGAGAAGGAGGAGGTAGTGGTGGCTGATTCTGAGCAGCCACCAGAGCTTCCATTGCGGCAGTCAGTCTCTCCAAACCATCTTTCAGAGTTGATACCTCTTCACGGAGCTCGCGGTTCTCTTGTTGCAACTGATCCATCTTTTTCTTAGAGCTAGCCCGAGTGTTGTAGTGATGCGACAGCTTGACTGAAGGAAGGCCAAAAGAAACAAATAAGACATCTGGAAAAGGCAACACACAATGCACGATGATGCGAATGCAAATGCAAAATGCAGGTGTTTCAACCAGTTTTCAAAGATCTTTAAGATATAAAGCAATTACAAACATCATAAAGAAAAATAACACTTCTTGAAATACTGATAAACATCTCATTTCATTGAATATTGGAAAGAGTTACACTTGGAAATACAAAATACAATAATATCAAAATAAGAAAAAGCTAGGTCCTAAGGAACATCTGATGACGATCCAAGCTGATACTTCCTTCGGAGTCTCTTAATCTCTTTCTCATAGTTATGTTTCATGGTGATCTTCTCCAGCACAAGCTGATCTACAATACCCTTCCAAGCACCAGAAGTAGGAGGATGTGCTGATGGAGTAGTAGAGGAAAATAAATCCTCTGCATGCCTCTTCACAGCGCGCCGCTCAAGTAACTCTATCAAGTCGTCTTTCTCCTTCATCTGTTTTTGCAATTCCATCTTCTCTTTGTCAGAAGCTTGAAACTTACTTTCCCACATCTCTTTCTCTTCCTTCATCTTAGCCAAAGCGTCTTGAAGTGTCTTCACATCATCAGAAGAAACAGGGATTGCCGTAGGGAGTGGCGTAGAGATCACAGTAGTCAGAGGTTTCTCAATAGGGTAAGGCATCTTAAGCTCCATAGCCCTCTTCTTCACCCAAAGCGTGTAAGGTTCTAAAGCAATGCAAACTTGTCTTCCAAGCTCCCCTCTACCCAACCTGTGAATCTTAGTCCAGGCATGAGCCATTCTTCTTCTCAAACCAAGAGAATCATCCCCTCCTTGAAAGAATAAACCCTCTAATAAAATATTCTTAGGCCTATCCTTCAGCATATAACCCAGCTGACGGCGAGCTAGACTCGGGTTGTAGTTAATTCCGCCTTGTATTCCAAGAAGAGGAACATTGGCGAATTCTCCACAACTATCAATAATCTGGACATTATCGTAAACCGAAGAAGACCAAGTGATATCAGTATGCGTAAGAGACATAATCCTTTGAGACCACCTTAAGCAATCCTTGTTTTTCCTAAAAGCAGATGTCTGAGGTAAGTGTGAAACGAACCAATTATACAGCAGAGGTAGACAGCAAACAATGGTACCGTTTCCCTTAGAGGTCCTACTATGGATGGAAAAATAAGTATCACCAAGCAAAGTTGGAACAGGGTTCCCAATCGAGAAAATCCTAATAGCATTAATGTCCACAAAATTATCAATATTAGGAAACAAGACTAGTCCATAGATGAGTAAAGCCAATATAGCCTCAAACGCCAATGTGCGACCAATGTCAGCAAATAAAGTAGCCTTCTCAATCAAGAACTTAGCAGTCAAACCCTTGAGGCCTCCCTTAGTCTTTAGATTTGCATCAATATCCGACTTCGTCAAATGGGTAGCTTCAGCGATATCTTGAGGCTTAAGAGCTTCCTCCAAACCAGTATACGGGACCTTATCAGAAACCGGTACACCCAACAAATAAGCATATTCTTCCAAGGTCGGCATGAGCTGATAATCAGGAAATGTGAAGCATCGGTAAATAGGATCATAGAACTGCATAAGGGTATTCAGAATTCCGTCTTCAATATTGGTAGAAAGAACAAATAAAAGTCTCCCATAACGAGATAAGAAGCCTGAACGATCATCTACCAAGGACACTAGCTTTCTCAACTCTGTAAGATCAGGAGCCCGAAAACCGTACTTCTGAGTGTTTCTCCTTCCAATATCCATAATCAACAATATCTGCGATGTTTGCAAAAGAAAATCTCTGAGATCCTTAAAAACCAGCTGAAACACAATGCTCATGAATGCATGAGTGCAAGATGCAACACCCACAAACAAGACATACAAAGCACACAGGTTCAAAGGTTCGGCACGAGCATGGAGCCAAAGGTAAGAATCAACCAACCCACAATGGTATGTACTATGGTTATATCATCACCTGTAGAACAAGGTTCTAAAAAGTTCCCAGAATCATCATTCCATCTTTTGGATATTATCGGCTTAAACGACTACTCGTCGGCCAACAATATTCTCAAGAGAAACTCATCTGAGTGTGGTATCGCGTAACGACCAATTCAAGTCTACACCTGAACAGCCACCGCACCACGTCCTAATAAGGCCAAGATGGGTTAAAGGATTCTAAGGTTCTCAGCTTCTCAGGCTCCCAGTCGGAAAAAAGCAATATCAATTACGACTACTCGTAAGACATCAGTAATTTCCAAAGGGGCCTCCACCGAGCGGGGGATCTCAAGTCAGCTTAGTAAGGACTACTCCACGTAAGCCAACAAGACTATACCACCCTCCTATCATAAGTGCACTCAAGTCCGGGTTAGGACTTATCTCACCACACAAATTACCAGGCACCAAAACAGAACAATCAGTAACAAACAAGTCAAACAGAAAGCGATAAATAAATCAAAGTAGGCGAAACCCACTAGGAACCGTTGGAGTCCCCAGCAGAGTCGCCACTTTTCTGTAGCGGTAAAAATTGTGAGTGTAAGTTATTGACTAACTTAACTCAAAGAAAACAAGAGTCGCCACCGCACTTTTATTTTATCCAAATAAAGGAAAGGAAAAAGAGCGAACAAAACCAAAGAGTTCTAAAATAAGAACACGAGACAGAGATCGGGGTAAGGGGGTTGGTTACGCAATGGGAAGGTGTTAGCACCCAAAACGTCTATAGTACTCTATAGGAGCCCTTTGAAATATTTACGCTTTTTGGTTTGAAAGTGGTTTGTTTGAAAAGAGATTGGGGAGATAAGAAGAGAATTATTTTTTATATTTTTGTGTTTGGAGAGACTTATCGTCTCATGCCTACGTACCCATAAAGTGCAATATGGAATCAAAACCCCGTAGTTCGTGGTACAAATGACAAAATTTTGTTGGTTTTGATTGATTTTAGATGTTCAGACAAGTCGTCATTTCAAGGAGAAAACTGCGACTATCCACCCACGAGTATTAAGACAACATTTGCGTCACATGAAGATGGAGGATTTGCTTGGATTATCAACAAGACTATCACTCAACATCAACGTGGAAAATGTCAAAGTCTTAATAATATGGGGAATAGGAGATTTACATCTCAACTATAGAAATGAATCATGTCTAAATTTTATGAAAAGTTTTAAAGTGAAAAGTGCATAAAGGCACAAAAAGAGTTGATGAGTTTTTGTATTTTTTATGTCTTTTGAAATTAGTCAAAACATGATTAACATTGATTGACTTTTATTAAGAAAAACAAAGTTTAAAAATCACTTGACGAAAGTCAAGGTTTTATTGCGAAAGCGGTTTTGAAGTTTGAAACCAAGAAGGTTTTGAAAGAGGGAGAAAGTTTTGAAAATTTAAGAAGGGGAGGAGATGAAGTGACTATCCTAAAAAACAAAATAAGAGCTAGAGATAAGAAAGATCTAACCGACTTGTAGCACACTCCATAGCAAGCAAAAAAGAATTCCATCCGATTTAAAGCATAAGCTAATGAGCGGGCCAAATAAAGGCTAAGATCCACAATACTCCAAGCATAGGAATGAGAACCCTAATTCTAAGTCCAAAGGTCCATAAAGTCCAAGGTCTAAGAATGGTCCAAGAGTATAACCACAAAATTAATAGCACCAAATTTTTAGATGTTTTATCCTTTATTAGTGTTTTGAACAAAGTATGGTCCAAGTGGACAAAAGAAAAATGACATAAACATAAACAAAGATATGGTATGTAATGATAAAATGGAAGCATAAAAGTAAAAAAATAAAGAGTAAGAAGAGAATATAAACAAAATTAAACAAGGATATTGTTAGTGAATTAGTGGTTAGTGGTTAGAACATATGATCAATGATGATTAATTCTTGCACTTAGACCAAGATTAATGAAAATTCATTAGAGGATTGATAGAATCAAAGCCTCCTAACAATGATTTTCATAGGTATTGGAGTTAAGACAAGCAACTAAACATACTTGGACTTTTAAACGTAAGTTTGAGCCACGAATGATCATTTTCCGATTAAGGGACAATTTAGCGCTATGTTAAGCAATCGTAATCGGGTTTATGTAGAAACCACGACTATCTGAGGCCGGTCAATAAAATGTTAGTGTTAATACATGTTAGAGAAATGATATATAAATCACTCTCCTAAAACATGCCACACAAAAAGAAAAGAGGTGGTGATCTCATCATAATCAAGATTTTTCATCAATTAATCAAAGGTAATCTATCACTATTCCAAAGTAAGGAGAATTATCTCAATGATTATTCGTCCATAGTTTTGAAATAATGAAGATTAATCAACCTTGATAATCAACAATCTATGATCCATAGATTTCATCGATCAAAAATAAAAAGAAGAAGAAAGAAAATGAAATCACAATTTGAATCTCGAATCGATTAAATTATCGTCAATATCAATCACCTCTCTTGGTGGATAAAATCAACACCCAAAGTCCATTGATATTGATGAAATCTTATCAAAATCAAGATCCAAAACAATCAACACTTAATCAAAATATTTTTAAATAATTTTTTAAAAGCTTTTTCAAAAATGAAATTAAAATACAAATTTAATAATAAAAGAAAAATGTGGAAAAATCCACATAGTTAAGTTCTGAAAGAAATGAAAAAAAAGAAAATAAAAATAAACAAATAAAAGAAAAGTAATATTGAAAAGCAGAAAGAGAAAACGAAACAGAGTTATCTTCTTCTTCTAGCTCTCACATGCGAAAACATTCACGGCCATGGATGCTAGCTTAAATCACAACGGCGGGACGCGAAAAATACGCGGTTGCAATCGAAATCAAGAGCTCTTCACAATGGTACCAACAATTCAAAGAATCACAACAAAAGGTAACGGATCGAAAATGACGGTGAAGCTCAATCTACCTTCAAACTCAGGTAAGAAATCAATCCAAGCTTCTTCTTGCTTCTCTTCTTCTTCTGAACGAATTCTGGTTCGAAATTGATCTGTGTTTGAGGTTGATTTGAAGTTAATTTGGTGGAATGAAGTATGAGAAGAGAATGAACGAAGGTTTTTCTGGTAGTGAGGAATTGAGGAAGAAAATCTGCAGAGGTTTTTTGGCTTGAAAAGCTTGAAGAATAGAGTGAGGGATGAATTCTATTTATAGATGAGAATGAGTGAAAAAATGATTTGCCGCTTGTGATAATTTTCTGCCGTTTTGAAGTAGGTGTGTTGTGCGTGATATTTTTTTTCTGGTATTTTACATGTCGTTTTGCAATTTTTCTCTTTGTAGCTCACTTGAGTGACGTGGATGAGCTTTATGGCTCACATGACTTGGAAATATGGCTCAGATACGTGATGAGTTTGCTTTTACCCTGTTGCAAGTGACTCAGCTAAAAAAATGTACAGTAGTCTAGTAAAACTCTTAATATGGCTTACTTCCAATTTTTCTTGAATTTCATTTTCTAAAATCTCAGTCTGACTTGGAGATGTTATTTGTATGCAGAACCTGAAGGACGATGATGTCGTTAATTTGCAAACCGTTCCCCGTGAACTAAACCGAGAAATGAGATTGGTCTCCTCTGCGCACATCATGTCTTCTAATTGCCGGACAACCAATTGAAGTTTTCTCCTCCGACAGTTCAGATAGTCGGGAACCTAGTGCTTTTAACATGCCTCAGCATCCTGCACAGCTTCAGTTTAGATCTAATGGCATGCTCGGCGATTGGCTTGTACGGCTTTGTTTCAGTTGCTGCAGCTGGTATTCTTCAAAATACTTCTTGGATACGTGGCGTTTGTGAAGGGCTTGCTCCTCTGATTGCTGCAGTCGCTCCAAGAGAAGTTGTCGAATAGCCGTTGTTGTGAACTATAGTCGCATACGGAGAATTATTAGCTCCTGCCTGATTAAAATCTTCTGCAACTGTTGCTTGATAATGAGCCGGAGAAAATATAAAAGCAGGACCGTGCGCTAGATTCCCAGCTGACCCGGGGTGTTGACATAATATTTTCAGTTACGCCCCTCAAGTAATCGGTCTCAGCATATACCGCAGCATCAAGGAGAATATCAACAGTCTCTTCAAACGAGCACTTCATCATTGGGTCAGTTTCATTCCTGTAATTGCCATCAAATGCCCTCTATATGTCATGGTATCACAAAGAATAGCCAGATGCCTATAAGACCCGTCAAATGAAATGACAACACGCAATTCATCCAGCAGAGATCATCGAACTACCTCAATACCAAGAACTTCAATAACTTCAATCAAGTGGTTGCTTGTGGTCCTTGTCGCATCAACATCTTCATGGCACATAACAGCTAAAAGGTTGACACCTTCGGTATCAAGCATCCATTCCTCGTGAGGCTTAAGACCTTCATTCTCATCAAACTTTTGAATTTTGTATTTTTAATAAAAACTTTGTTGATATCTGCAATACCACGCAAGGTCATTTCAGTGAGCATGTTGCTCTCTATCTTTTTCAAGAAAACATCATCTTCAGCTGATTCATCTTGAATGTCTCCCTTGGGTGCTTCATCACTCATAATACGGATTCGAAGTATAAGTTTTTTAGCATTGTCATCATTAAATACGCATGTATTCAAGTTGCTCTTGCGCTGATGCTTTCAGATCACTCATCGCCGATGAAGGGGACAACGTAACAAAGCGTAAGGCCGAAAGAAAGATGTTCCTGACAGCTACCTCGTTAACTGGTTGAAGCCTAGCTAGGATAGGCTCATCTTGCAATCTGTCGTCGTTCTTTCTCCCATAGAATTATGTTCTTCTGATGCTTCGCTGAACCTACAACTATCAGAATCTGGCTCCAAATTTAATACCAATGGTGGAAAAACTTTATTCTTTGTCAGAAACGATGGTTGGTCCTTCAACTGTTGGATTTGCCACTGCAGTGCACTTACGTCACCAGAAGCATCTTCATTCACTTTTGCATTGCTTTGAATGAGCTTGGCTCGCTTGGGCAAACTTCAGAGTGCTTAGTGTTTCATTAGCAGAGCAAATGGATGGGCTGTCATGACTGTCATCAAAATGGTACCACTTATTATCATCAATCAACTTATCATATGCAGTGTAATGCCCACCAAGTGCCAATCGTAATGGTTGCTGATTGCATAAAGGTAGATGTACCAGAGTCATTCCCTTGACTATCAAGCCCACTACTAGAGCAAACAACCAAAGAATTATTGTGATTCAAGTTCCTATCATCAGATGATGGAAGTGTAAAGCGAGCATTTGAAAGTGATTTAATTATCCACTCTCGAACAATTCTCTGATACAGGGAACGGACTGTTGATGTCCAAGCAGGATCGTTGATGACAGCTGAAGAAGGGTCGTCATGAAATGAAAATAGCAATGAATCTAAGCAGGATGAATCCCATAAAACCTGTGGAAATCTGTCTCTAAGTTGAGTTAACAAGTTCTCTGCAATATCTCGTATATGATCCTCCCGCTGAGATAGACTTTTGATCAGGAAACAAGTATGCATTGTCAGTATCCATAGGCGAGGCAGGAACCCGATTAACTGCAAAGAGCAGCTGACTAGTAGCTTCAAAGGTGGTCAATACAGATTGAATAACTCCACGTCCATACAAGCAATTCAACAGAACAGGATTGCACGAATCTGGTGTCGTAGATTTTGGGTACACCTTTCTAATTACAGGAGGTGGAGTTAAAAGGTTTCTAACATTTGAGGTCTCGAAAGTAGCTGCCAAGGCACTGAAGGCCGGAGATCTTCCTCGCACACGAGCCCGATCAGGACTAACAGACATACTGCGGGAGCGTTGTGATTTTTCTGGCAAGCCACCAGACCTTCCCCCATAAGATACAGATGCTCTTCTTTTGGGTTTAACCAAAGGTGGAGCACCGCCATTTTTCATGATTGCAAGCTTCCTTTGAAATGAATTCCCCAGCATTGAAGATTTTGCAGAATCCCATTTAAAGAAGCGTGTGAAGAAAGACGGCTCACTGCCTTCCATGACGAAATATATTGGAGTATATCGAGATATTTTTTCTAAAAGAAAATCTCGCTCAAGGAATTTCTCACCAATTGGTATAGCCTGCATTCTACTTTTGGGCTCAACCTGCTGGCCAACCCACACAAAGATTTCAGAGTGACAGTCCAAAATGAAAATATCTTCTGTCATCAAATCATCCTGGGAAAAGTTGTGTATCTCCACCACCTTTAAATCTCCTTGTGAGAAATTGCATGAAAATAGGTGAGGATCATTTTCAGCTTCCCTCACAATCTTTTGACTGGGATATTCTGTCTTTCCTCCTAATAGTTCCCAAAACTGTTCAGACTCTGCTCCCTCCTTTTGTGGTTTTGATTGTAAATTTGGCTTTATCAAATCCAGCATCCTCTCTACAAGTTCCTGGTTTTCTGCATTTGTATTGCTTCCAGACCAAGTAAAGACATCAGGCCCATTATGAAGTATATAGCAATAAGAGGAATTCAAGGAAGAAGCAACAGGTTCAACTGGTATAGCTTGCATATTATCTGGTCCAGAGCCCTGGATGCGAAATAATGCAACACCATCCTCACTGGAATAGCTGAGAAATCTGAGGCATCATAAAGCCACCCTGGTTTTAATTCATTGGCATCTTTCCGGGAATCATTGGTAAGAGAGGATTCGTCAAAGAAGTGAAAATGGCGTGCGTTCTGTAATATTGCTTTTGCCAGCGGGTGTTCGCTGCTAGCCTCAGCAGAAGCCACCAATTTAAGAAATTCTCCATGATCCATTCCTGCAAACACCTTGGCAACAGAGACATTGGCTTTCCCCTGAGTTAGAGTTCCTGTTTTATCAAATATAACATATTTCACCATCTGAGCTCTCTTTGATGCTGGTACAGCAATTGGACTAACAGTCCAAATCTTACTATAATTGTTGCTTCTGAAAGGTAGTGATGTATCTATTACAACTTGACCATTGAAAATGAATGCCATTTGATGCTGCACCCTGAAATGAACCCATCCAGTTCTCCAAAATGTATTATCTGAGACATCCAGCAGCTTACTTAAACTGGAAGTCAGACCACAGCACAGATCGTCTCACACAGCCTCAGCCTGACGCAGATAAATAGTCAAAACAATACAACCAGGTCGTATGTAGCTCTCAATATCGGTAGGACTGTGGGATAACCAATCAAGAATCTGTGCTCTAAGTACAAGAGGAAATTCATTTGGCTCTTTGCCGAAGAGTTTAAAAATAATCCGATCTGTACGACTCTGAGCTTCTCCACTAGAACTAGTAGGGGACTGGGCAGATGCAGAATCTGAATTTCCACTTGTTTGAGGTGGACTTGACTGATGAGAATCTTGTTGTGTCCATGGATAATCAACAGAGCTAGTGCCAATATTTGTAGAGACTGGTAATATTTCTAGATCTTCCATGCCATCATCTGAGTCAATATATATGTCATTCAAATCAAAAGTATTCATCTTTATTTGGGCAATAATATCTCTGACCTCTGAGTAAATTGGGGGACTGTTTGAAATGCTGGGTTTTATTGAAGATACGAGCTGATGATCAACAGTCCTAACATCATGAGAATGCATAATTTCTTGTTGCATTTTATTCATAGATACAGTTTGGTGTTGTTCTATAACAGTTGGAGAGAAAGAAAACACACCATTTATACCAGATAGCTTGGATAACTGTGATATTGCAAATTTTGCTTCGGATACACTCAGAAGCCTTTCAAATCCCTCGGATAACTCTTGACATTTGCTTCCGTAGAATAATGCATCGCCAGAATCATCAGTCTTACCACCATTTGTCTCAATACAGGATTTGTGAAATTTTTCCCATAATGCACTCTGGAAAGTTCCCTTTGTTATGCAAACACTATTTGTAAAATCAAGTTCAGATGAATCAATCTCACATTCAGGGACTTCACGGGCATTCTGAACATGCATAGGAGCCTCTGGGGGTTTTGCACCACGTTCCTCCAAAAGTTTGACAACATCATGATTTTTTGTAGTACAACGCATCAGCAAGAGGAGTGCTGCACCAACGATCTTGCGGATCAACTTCAGCACCTCTTTGAATCAACAACTGAACGACCTCGGTTCGGCCTTGACATGCGGCAATATGGAAAGCGGTGCGGCCGTCAATGTCTCTGAAATTGACGTCATAGCCGTCGTCTAAAAGCTCGTTGATTGCTTCAAAGTCACCTTCGTTTGCCAAATACATCAATCGAACTGTCAGATTCAACGCTACCGATTCTGGCACGTCGACGGCGCCGGAATCCTCACGGTCCGGTGCCGGAAAGGATTGTCTGACTAGAGAGAAGCGAGACTGAAGCTTATTGGTATCCATTGAAAACGCAAAGAATCAGAGAGATACCTGATTGCGGTTTAAGCCTGTTTTCTCTCTGATACGATTCCACATATTGTAATATTTGATAAACCTGGTCCAATCTCACTATAGACAGACTTGAATCATGAGGAAAAAGCAAGTGTGTATTCACAATCAGAAACTCTTGGTGAACACTGTATTTTTGGTTTTGATTGTGCCAACAGCAGCATTGACATCCTTTGGAACAACATCTCCACGGTACATCAAACAACAGGCCATGTATTTTCCATGCCTTGGGTCACACTTGGCCATCATACTTGCAGGCTCAAACACAGCATTGGTAATCTCAGGCACAGAGAGCTGCTCATGGTATTCCTTAGCAGCGGAGATAACAGGGGCATATGACGAAAGCATGAAGTGGATACGAGGATAAGGCACAAGATTGGTCTGGAACTCAGTAATATCAACATTAATAGCACCATCAAACCTCAACGAGGTAGTGAGGGATCATATAATCTGTGATATCAACCTGTTCAAGTTGGTGTAAGTAGGCCTTTCAATATCAAGGGATCTCCTGCAAATATCATAGATTGCCTCATTGTCCAAGAGCACAGCCACATCGGTGTGCTCAAGGAGAGAATGTGTTGAGAGAACACTGTTGTATGGTTCAAGCAAGCTTGATGAGTTGGTAGCCAACATCCCCAAGTCTCTCCTCATACATGTGAACTAGTTCTTCACTTCCAACCCAAAATTCCTGTAAGCACATAATAGAAAAAGATTCAGAAAGCAATGAATCAAGAGTCCTTTGATTCCTAGCCAACCAAAATGATCTGAAATCACTCTCTCTAAGTCCTTGATTCTGTGGATCAATCCGTTTGTAAATAGGAGCAAGGATATTAAAAGTAGTGAACGAAACACAAGATGAGTCTTTGTCAACAACATCCACCATTGATGAAAAGCAACCACTTTTATTAATCCTAGGAAACTCTCCATCACCGTTATTATTATTAACATTATGAGAAGAACAGGAACCACTGAAAAATTTGCAACTGAATCATCGGCCATCAATTTTGATTTTTGACATAATTCTCTGAATATCTGGATCAAACTTCTCATAGAACACTGCTTGATAAATCAATGAATTTCAAAACAAGACAATTTGATCTTGAAAAATCACATTTCCTGAGAAAATAGCCCACCACCACGGGTAACTTATGGTTGAAGCAAACTCTTGATAGTTTGACCAAGATGAGGTCAAACGTCCATCTGATTTAAACTTGAATGAATTTCTTTGCCATTAATCTCCTTTCAAAACCTTAAACACACAGAGAGAAAAAAAGAAACAAACAAATTGAAAAAATATTTTTGATATTTTGGTTAGATGTTAGTAAACAGAAACAAACATAAAAAAAAGTAAAAAAACAACAAGGGACCTGAGAGAAATCAAAAAGTATGGTCTTGTTTGTGGAATGATATGCAAATGAAATGTGGGATCTTAGGGGTAAAAATTAGGGTATTACAGATCCGAAGCATCTCTCCGAGGCTCAGAGTGCTGGGGCAGTTCATGTCAGACCATCAGGGTACAAATTTTCAGATTTCCATTTGAGGAATATCCCCACAGAGATCCCACAGACTAGGGCATATCAGAAGCGAAGGAATTGTTCCTCTCCGCGTCATCAGAGCTACTCAGAGCTACTCAAGCAGGTTCAGCCAATCTTCAAGTGTGAGACGAATGTCGGAAAGTCGTGCTATTATCCCTTGACCCTTCAACAAGAAACCGTGAATTCAGACAGGATGTTTTCCAGCGTCAGTCGTACTTGACCCATCACGGATATCCTAAAAGCCCAATTCCTATTGGCAATCGTCAGGAAGCCCAATCCTTATTGGCACGCCATTCCTAAAGCCCAATCCATATTGGCAATCATCGTGAGGCCCAATTCGTGTTGGCGCATCAGTCTTAAAATCCAATCTTCATTAATACGCAGGAAGACTCCGTCTGTTTTCCCCAGCGGAAGTCCAATTGTCATTGGCACGGGTAAGCTATCCCCAGGGAAGTCCAATCATACTTAGCACATTTGGTTATCCCCAACGGAGTTGGCTTTGTCTTCAACATTTATTTTGCTGAAGCGGTTCCGTATCCAATTTTTCCAGCAGCCCGAGCCTGCATTTGCATCTTGCATATATCATCATATTTGCATTTCATCTTCAAATGCGTAGCATTCCATCTTATATGGAGCATTACGTCATAGAAAAATTCAAACATACGAATATGCATGCGAAGCATAAGCCAGTTTTTCTATCAGCCTTCTATGGCAACGTGAATCACTCTGCAATTAGTTCAGGGGCATTTATCCAGCAGCTTTGTTCAGACAGCTCTTTGGTATTAGATTTTCAGATCATACGAAGGTTATGCTTTGTCCATCTATCATCTGATGACGACAGACTTTTCTTTCCGTCAATTCCTATTAACGACGTGTACCTCCGAGCAGGTTTTCTTCCCGTCATTTCCTATTGATGATGTGTTTCCCCAACAGGTGTTTTCTCCGTCTATCTTTAAATGTTATGAGTTTAGGTATGATGTTTTCTCTCCGTCTATCTTTAGACGTTGTGAGTTTGGGTATGATGTTTTCTCTCTGTCTATCATTAGATAAGGCGAGTTTGGGTATGGTTTTCTTTCCGTCTGTCTTTAGATGATGTGAGTATGTTTTCTCTTCCTGTCTATCATTAGACAATGTGAACCTTCGGGATGGTGTCTTTCCGTTTGTCTTTAGACGATGTGAGTATGTTTTCTCTTTCTGTCTATCTTTAGACAATGTGAACCTTCGGGATGGTGTCTTTCCGTCTGTCTTTAGACGATGTGAGTATGTTTTTTTCTTGCTGTCTATCTTTAGACAATGTGAACCTTCGGGATGGTGTCTTTCCGTCTGTCTTTAGACGATGTGAGTATGGATATTGTTCTCCTTCGGGATAGTGTCTTTACGTCTGTCTTTAGACGATGTGAGTATGGATATTGTGAGCCTTCGGGTAAGTTTCTCTTCCTGTCTATCATTAGACAATGTGAACCTTCAGAATGGTGTCTTTCTGTCTGTCTTTAGACGATGTGAGTATGTTTTTTCTTCCTGTCTATCTTTAGACGATGAATATCCCCAGTAGAGTTTTCCTTGGATTGTTGTTACGTCAGCGTTAAAAAAATCTCATGGATTAAACCTATGGAGTTATTACCCGTGTTGACGGAGTTATTACCTGTGTTGACGGAGTTGTTACCCGTGTTGACGGAGTTGTTACCCGTGTTGACGGATTTGTTACCCGTGTTGATGGAGATGTTACCCGTGTTGACGGAGATGTTATCCTGTTGACGGAGTTGTTACCCGTGTTAACGGAGTTATTACCTGTGTTGACGGAGTTGTTACCCGTGTTGACGGAGATGTTACCCGTGTTGACGGAGTTATTACCTGTGTTGACAGAGTTGTTACCCGTGTTGACGGAGTTAGTCCCGTAGAGTTGTTCGTTCAAGTCTTCGGATGCCAGATTAGCACTTTTATTTAGTGCTTCGCTTGTTTCTTCGGAAAAAGATGCCAAGTTCGCGCTTTACATAGTGCAAATACCCGTAGTGTCGGAAATGTTTCTCGTAGAGTTGCTTATTCAGGTCTTCGGATGCCTGGTTCGCGCTTTACGTAGTGCTTTGTTCGTCCCTTCGAAGATGGAAAGTCAAGGATGGTATTTTGATGTGGTCCTATGGCTCGATGCCCGCTTATTGTAACGTGTAATTGTAGATTGATTGTTGTTGATCTAGTGTGTTGATTCAACGCCTGTGGCGCCACACAGTTGGTCGGTGCTAAAGTCAGTTTCTTTATCAGATGATTGATCAGTTTGTTTCCATGACAACTGGATTTAGTTTTCTGGATATTTTTTCCCCAAGCGGGGTTTGCAGTTTATTTCCGCGGTTGGAAAATTTCCGGGTTTCTTTGGTATTCAACCGTCTTCTACCTTTGGATGTTTGAAAGTCGTTCGCTTCTCAACCCTTCAGGTCCAAGCCGTTTGAATAGGGGCAGCTGTTGCACCCCAAAATTTGACCAACCATGTCTCGTTATTTGGCTTATGTTTCGACTCATTTTGCATTTTGTATCTGCATACCACATACGTTGCATTTTTTTAGTCAGATTGACTTTATCGGGATTGCAGCCTTTTCCTGGCGTTTCAGGTAGTGCAAACCAGTTCAAATAAGCAGGTTTTATTTTGGGAGCGGTGCTCCTCCCGGTGTTTTCAGCTTTTGTTGTTGTTTTTGAGGATATCTCGGTGTCCAATTTTTACCATTTATTTCGCTATATTCTCGCATCTTTTTTAATTGATTTAATTGATTTTCGTTGCATTTTCTAGATTTTTTTCCTTAATTTTTAACTTTAGAAAATAGATTTTAAATAGTTTTTAGAGGTTAATTGTTTTTCTAGAATATTAAATAGATTTTATTAGGTATTAATAGTTTTTCCTATTTTTCATAGGTTTTATTTCTACATATTGATTTGTTTAGAAATTTATAGATTTAATTTTTTTTAGAATAATTGATTTGTTTTAGAAAATTAATAGATTTAATTCCTAGATATTAATTGAGTTGTTTAGAATATAATAGGTTTTATTAATAGATTTTAATTTCTTTTTAGATTAGTTTAATTCTTTTTATAATTTAATAGATTTTAATCTCTTTTTTAGAATTAATTCTTAGATGTCAATTAGATTTTAATCAGTTTTAATTAGTATTCATTAATCAGGCCTATTAGTCATTAATTGAATTAATTGAGTCTGTTAAGCCATTAATTTCAGTCATTAAGTCTAAGTTTGGTGGGTCAGGTGTCGTTTTTGGGGGCCCACGAGTTCATTCAGCGCCACATGTCATAATATAAAAGCCCCCCACGTTTCTCTCTCTCTTTCCGCCACATCACACATCCACACGACGCCACGTTTCACTCCCACACGCTGCATGGCTGCCACGCAGCCTGCCAGGTGGCGCGCCCTCGTATCCCACATGCAAACTCGCCGGAATTTTCACCGGCAAAATCATACGGTGGTCCACTCAGCCAGACGCCACCGTAACCGTCGCCGGAAACTGCAATTTCCCACCGGAATCTTCATCGTTCATCACCTATTCATCTTTTTTCCCAGTGATCCTTCGAATATTCTTCATCATGTTCATCCATGGCCACCATCGTTTCCAGAATTCTTCCAAGATCATTACGATCTTCATATTTTTTCCCAGATCTTCAAGAACATCATCGTGTTCTTCACCAGATTTCCCCAAGAAACACTAAAGAACCTTCATCATCTTCAAGAACTCAAGATTCGTTCGCGTTCATCCAGTTCTTCTCCAGAAATCCGTAACAACCTCAACTAGTTCCAGATCTTCATCCGTTCATCAGAAGATCTCCAGATCGTCAACGAACTTCAGACCTTCATCCGTTCATCATCATCTTCCGGATCTCATTGCAATCATCACCTTAGTTGTTTTTTCCAGAAAATCTCAACGAACATGTAACAGATCCGAAGCTTCATCCACAACCTTCGTCTTCAAATCCTACAACAATCTTCTCCATATTTTCACGAACAAACTTCTCTAACCAACTTCCGTCTTCAAAGTCGTTCAAAACCCAAGCCGCATCCTTTAACTTCCACCATGAATGAACCACAAACCAACTTCTAATCTCATTGTAAAACAATAATAACCTCACAGCAACCACAATCTCGAACGAACTCCTTCAACCTCAGATCCAATCTTCAACTCGCCTCGAGAACACAAATGAGCTTCCACTCGCGATCCTCTTCACTCGTTAACGCACCAGATCTAACCTCCAGGATTCGAGAAAAGTCTTTTGATTTGTTTTGATTTGGTGGATTTGTTATTTCATTTAGGTTTTGTAGGTTGCACATCGAAGATGGTTAAAGAAAGAGAGCGTGAGATCTAAGGAAGAGAGGTTTTGAGAAGGAAAAGTGTTTTGAACTGAGAGGATTTTGTGGGAAGAAGTTTTGTTTAAGCAAGAAGAACAGACGAGAGAGGTTGAACGGTGAGGTTGGGAGTGGCAAAACGGTGGAGCTGGGGTGTCTCTGAAAATGACTGCGGCGAGGAAGGAGATGAGCTAGGGTTGGTGAAGCAAAATGAGGAAGAAGCTGGGACTTCCTTGGTGGTTCGTGGGCCTTGTGGCCCAATTTCCTGTTTTGGACTCGCACCCCTCTTTTTTCCTTTCGCACCCCCTTGTTTCTATTTT
This sequence comes from Lathyrus sativus, assembly GCA_963859935.3. Taxonomy (NCBI): domain Eukaryota; kingdom Viridiplantae; phylum Streptophyta; class Magnoliopsida; order Fabales; family Fabaceae; genus Lathyrus; species Lathyrus sativus. The sequence continues at coordinate 106,068,512 of OZ012737.1, forward strand.
TTTCTGATGATGGGCTGAGCTTTGGGCCCAACGAATTTTTGACCGTGCACACTCCTGTTTCCGTAACACACCCCCATTTCCCCTTGTTTTTTTTGTGTGTTTTTGTTTGTTGTATTGTGGGCTGGGCCCAACTGTTTTTTTGCTGCATTCCCCCCCCCCCCTGTTTGCCTGCTGTAACCCCCTTCCCTTTATTTTCTTTTGATTTTTGCTTTTGTATTGGATATTTGCTTGTAATAGATTCTAGTTTTATTTTCTATTTTCTTCTTTTAGGAATTATAGTTTATTTTTTCTTTAAAATATTATTACATATTTTTACATAGAATTTCCTATTTTTTTAGATAATATTTCTAATAGTATATAGATTTTATATTCTAGAATTTATATTCTATTAGCATTTTCTTTTATTATAGAGTTTTAGATATAATTTATATTCTGTTTTTGTATGCAATTTCCTTATATTTCTTTAGAGTTTTCTATTAGGAGTTTATTGCCATATTTTAGGAGTAGAATATTATTTTCATTTGTTATTGGATTTCTCTCCTCATTTCTCTTTTGCTATCTGATTTTATTTTGGATTTTATTCTGTGCTGGCCGTGTGACATGATTCAATATGAGAATGATTTTCAATATCATTTCTCTATCTTGTCTTCGACACGGATATCAATACGCTACCTCTTAGAGTTTGATTTATCGTATAAGTCAAATCATGACGGTTTAGCGTTACATTGGTTCTAATTCGAACCTCATCATCAAGGATCCAGAGAGGAGAAGATTGGAATGGAGATTGCGCACATGTCGAGGGTCAACGGAGCCTCTTCGTTTGATAACATCTTTCTTATTCAAGTCTTCGTGCAACCGTCGAGTGTTGTGAGCTGTAGCGTTAGATACGTGGGAAATGACAATTGAGCGGTCTCCCCTCAATCGTTTAGAGTGTTTAGTGTAGCACCTTTTGGGTGATATACGACGCATTCGCTTCTACGCCTTAGGTTCTTGCGTGTGTGTCCCGAGTTCCTTCCCGTTTAGGCGTGTTAGGCCCGCTTCCTCTTTGTTCTCGCCCCCGTGCGATCAAAACCATTTTTTCTCGCATTCAGGCGATTGAGATCCATTCTCTTATTCCCGTGCAATCGAGACTCATTTTCCGTAGTGCGCCGAACTACGTTTTCTCTGATCTCTCGTACCAGACGAGAGTACGTAGGTATAGGATTGCGATGATCCTAGCGAGCTCCCTTTTTCCCGTTTCCTGTAGTTAGTTGAACTACAACTGCTCTGATTTCTCGTGCCAGACGAGAATATGTAGGCATAGGATGCGATATCCTAGCGAGCACACTAACAACTAACTTCTCCATTCTCTCGCTTCCGTGTGATCGAGACTTTCCCGCTAATGACTGATTTCCCTTTCTCTTGCCCTAGCGCAATCGAGACCAGACCGTAGTTCGAGTTCCCGTAGGTTCCCATACCTTTAAACCCCGGCATACTACGTCCGTTCTACCGCAAACAGGTAACGCCTAAGTCTCCAATGGTCGAGCAACATACACCTAACTGCTAGAATGCGTACGCTAGTATCATCAGTCCTTTCTCTCACCCCCGTGTGATCGAGAACACCCCGGTTATCTGTTAGCCCGAACTACTTTTGCTCTGATCTTTCACACCGTGTGAAAGTACGTAGGCACGAGATGCGATATCTCGGCGAACAACCTTCCCCCCTGTTCACCCGTAGTTAGGCGAACTACGTTGACTCTGATTTCTCGTTCCAGAAGAGAATACGTAGGCATAGAACTGTTGTGTTCTGCCGAGTCATTTTCTTTTCTTTTCAGGCCAGACTTTTAGCGTAGATAGATAAACCAACCCGTCAGATAAACACAACAAGCGTGGATCCCATCGAGTACGATGGACGTGAGGGGTGCTAATACCTTCCCCTTGCGTAACCGACTCCCGAACCCAGACATGGTTGCGATGACCTTGTCTTATACCTTTTCGTCAGGTTTTTTCCGATCGTTTCCTTTCTCTTTCTGTGGGATAAATAACGAAAGGTGGCGACTCTTCTGTTTTGCCGACACCTTATTTTCGCAGTAGCGACACTCGGTCTCGTACCGAGTGCATTTTCAAACTCTTTTTCACAACAAAAATTTGAATGGTTGTGGAGTGGTTAGGCGTAGGCCTTCTCCTATCCCGAGTGGTTGACATTACCGTAGGGTTCACTGTCGCAAAGCACTTACCATTCAAAACCAAAAACATCTTTAATAAGAGAATGAAGTTCTCTTTGTTTTGAATTAAAGAGAGAGGATTGAGTGTAGACTTCTTCCTCTTCGAGTGTCAGGATACTCACTGTAGAGTGTGTGGTCTCGATACTCGTCTTTAAATACAAAGACACTTGAATTTGCCACACCTTTTCATAACAAAACTTTAAGATAAAGAATTGGGTACTACCCGCAAGGGGTTACTATCCGAGGACCTATTTCACCCCTAAAAACAAATCCCACAAATCAAATGTGACATCTTGCCTCGCATGGCGAAAACTAATCTTTTCAAAAAGGATATGTTACGTCCGTTCAATCGCAAACAGGTAACACCTAAGTCTCCAACGAGCGAGCAGTAATACACCTACTGCTAAAATGCACACGATAACATCATTCACAAAAACACCGGTTACCCATTTCTCGAACTATGTTTGCTCTGATTTCTCATACCATATGAGAATACATAGGCACAAGACGATGATGTCTTGGCGAGCGCACTTTTTCTTTTGTCCGTAATTGGCCGAACTACGGCTGCTCTAATTTCTCATACCAGATGAGAATATGTAGGCACAAGACGACAATGTCTTGGAGAGCGTACTTTTTCCTTTCTCCATAGTTGGCCGAACTACGGCTGCTCTGATTTCTCATACCAAATGAGAATACGTAGGCACAAGACGGCGATGTCTTGGCGAGCGCATTTTTTCCTTTGTCCGTAGTTGGCCAAACTACGACTGCTCTAATTTCTCATACTAGATGAGAATACGTAGGCACAAAACGATGATGTCTTGGCAAGCATATTCCCCCTATACCTGTAGTTCCCCGAACTACGTTGACTCTAACTTTCTCATATCTGTTGAGAATACGTAGGCATAGGACCGCAAAGTCCTACCGAGTCTCTTCTTCTCCTGTTACCTCTCTTTCCCCCGTTTCTAACCCTTCTCTTTATTCTTTGGAACACTATTTATAGCAATAACCTTTGGCACATATTATCACACATACGACAAACAAATGGTTCCCATCGAGTACGATGGATGCGAGGGGTGCTAATACCTTCCCTTCGCATAACCGGCTTCCGAACCCGTTCTTTGGTCACGAGACCATCTTATCCGTTTCTTTCTTAATGTTTTCTCGATGTTTTCCTTTCCCCTCATGGGATAAATAAAGTTCGATGGCGACTCTTCTGTCTTTAATTTTCGCCTCCCCGTCATTGCGTGATGCATTTTTCGAGTAGCGATAGTATAGCAACCCATATAATATTTAGAGTAACCATTAGAATTGAAATATATATAATTGGTAATTCTGTAGCGATAATAGGAACAAGACATATATTTGTTTTGGAACAGTAACACACATATTTGAACTGTAGCGCAAAAATAAGTTTTTATTCGAATTTGATATATATATATATATATATATATATATATATATATATATATATATATATATATATATATATATATATATATATATATATATATATATATATATATATATATATATATATATATATATATATATATATATATATATATATATATATATATATATATATATATATATATATATATATATATATATATATATATATATATATATATATATAAATATTTCTGAAAGAGTAGCGCAGGAACAATATTAGGAAATAAAAATTTGACCCACTTAATACCATTATACTACAACTCATGATGTATATTTATTTAAGTACTATAGCGTAGAAAAAGTGGTAGGAATGGAAGGTAACTTTTGTAAATCACATGAGTTGTAGCACCATTTGTTAAACTTCGCCCTACAGGATTTACCAAATACACAAGATTCATAAAACTCCAACTTTTCGACTTTGTCACCTCCTAGCAGGTTCGGCTTCCCCAATTCGACCAGACCTCTTTTTCTGACATGGCCCAATCTCATGTGCCATAATTCTGTTTTTGACACAGGTTTCATGGATGCGACATTTTTCGAACCATTTACAACCTCAGCCTCAAGGGTATATAAGCCTTGTTTCTTCACACCTCTCAAGACTTCCTTTGACCCCTTCATGACTCTTAGGATACTTTTCTCTCTTTGAAAAACATATCCCTTCCTATCAAATTCACCAAGAGAAATCAAATTTCTCTTCAAATCAGGTACATACCTGACTTCAGTCAATAACCTTATTGACTCATCATGGAGCTTGAATCTCACAGATCCAATACCTGAAATTTTGCAAGATTTGTTATTTCCCAGTAGCACCGATCTACCATCTTGATCACATAGCTCCTCGAAAAATTATCTATTTGTAGTCATGTGTCAAGTGCAACCTGAATCCATAATCCACTATTTTCTTGAGTTGCCACTTGAAACCACAAGAACATCATATGAGTCGAAGTCATCTTGAACAATGGTTGTGTTGCCATTATCCTTACCTCCATGATCTTTCAGGCGTTCAGGGTACACCTTTCTTGTGTGACCCTCCTTCTTACAGTCATAACATCGAATACCAGATGTTTCGCCACTATACGACTTATGCTGACTTTTACCTTTCTTCTTGTCGAACTTACCATCCTTTCGCAAGAATTTTCCCTTAACGGCTAAACCTTCACCCACCGTCGAAGGTTTATGCTCCCCTCGTTCGTTCGAGTCCTTAGAATATAAGGCTAATTAAACTTCTTCAAAGCGCATGGACTCCCTTCCATACAAGAGAGTTTCTTTGAAGTGAGCATGTGTTTTGGAAAAAGCGCACAACAACAACAGTGTTTGATCTTCATCATCGATCTTCACATCAATATTTTCAAGATCAAGAATAATCTTGTTGAACATATCTAACTGCTTATCCAACACTTTGTCTTCACTCATCTTGAATGAATACAAAGCTTGCTTTAGGTATAGTCAATTCACCAGAGATTTTCTCATGTACAAACTTTCAAGTTTCACCCATAATCCCGATGTTGTAGTCTCCTTTAATACATATCAAAGAACCATATCACCATGGCTCAACAATATTGCACTGTGGGTTTTCTCAATCATGCCCGTCTTTTCTTTTGTTGTTAATGCAATGTCCATGGATGCTTCTCCCTTCAATACTTCCAAATAACCCTGTTGTACCAGTAGGGCTTTCATCTTCAAGCGCTACAGATAGAAGTCATTCACTCCGGTGAACTTTTCAATCTCATACTTTGTTGAAGGCATCTTCTCCACGCTCACCGACCAATTTTTTGTGAATCGGATGCCTTGTAACAAAATATAAACAATTTCTTTATGATTAAGAAACACACAAGGGTTATGGTTAACAAAGAAAACAAGGTAAAACAATAAGAAACAACAAGGATTGGTTATAAACTGTTATTTTTTTCCTTTCTCTTTCAACAAGATTATAATTATACAAGAATAACAAAAAATCTCTCACTTGAATTAGAATTTTATCTTCCTATGTTTCCTTATACCAAGATGAGAGACTAACATGTTATTTATAAGAAAATTAGCACACTAACCTAATGGATTTTTTAACAATTAAGGCCCAATTCAACATGCTAACAAACCTAGCAATATTGACTAATGCATGTTAGGACGAACTTCGAATACAACACGCATTACTCTGACAGTAGCATGCGAACAAACTTCGACCTCATGCTTAATTCTTGTCGAACCAGAAGCTATCCTTCGACCATACTAGAGTTCGATCCAATATCTCACAAATAACAATTAAAATAAATATTTAATTATTACTATTACTATTATTTTATTCATATAATTCCAATTTAAAAAATTGTAATATTAACACTCTCCCCCCCCCCCCCCCCCCCCCCCCCACCCCCAAGTCTCTACACTTTTACTCACACACCTCCAACGCCTTAAGTTTTACTCTCTATGGCCACTAACCTACACCAAAGGGTTGTCTTAACGCACCAAACATCAATTAACACATACATTTCACACAATTTTATTTAATAAAAATAAATAAATAAATTAGGGCGTTACAAACATCCTAAATTGTATTTAACCTTTTATAATTCGACTTGGTAAAATTAGCAAACTCCTTAAAAAAACTCGCCAGAATGATGCACATTACATTCAAAGCTCTTCTCTATATTCAAGTTACATGAGATAGAACAAGTACTAAGGAAGATGGCTACAATTTTTTTAAATAATTTTTTAGATCTTACAATTGAGTATTTGTACCTCTTCTTCAAACGTTAGTTGACTGTACCTCTTCTTCTTCAGTATAAATTTTACTCATATTCATACCTATATGAAGACTTGATAACTCTTTATCCATGATCCATGAGATGCGATCATCATTCTATCTACATAATTGTCTCGATACTTAATGTTATCCCACTTCACAATAAAACTCAACTATAAATACTTTAAGAATAATGTCCTTATGTTTAATCGGATCTCATGATTAATTCACGCTTAACATTTCATTAAATGGTTTAGCTATTCTAGGGACTTTATTATTTTGGAAAAACAAACATAATAAAGAAATTCCTTTTAATTATTAATAAATAATTTGATACAAGTATCAAGTTCTAATAAAACTATTGGTCTCTAGTGCTTACACAAACAATCTTCGACTAGCACGAGAGCCAATCAGGCATATCCCTAATACACATAAATCTAGTATGGTCATCTTCTTTCTACTACGCAAGAGGCTTTGTTAGTGGGTCACACACATTGTCATTTGTTAGTAGTCTACATATCTTTACATCTCCTCTATCTATTATCTTTGGGATGAGGTAATATCACTTAAGTATGTGTTTGGATCATTGGTGATATCTAGGCTCCTTAGCATGTCTAATTGCACCATTGTCATCACAACAGAGATCAATGGGACCATGCCAACCATAGTGATGACAAATCCAATGAGGTCTAACTGAGACATTATGGTGCTGGTAATGATGTGTGGTAGTTTGTTGTGACATTATATAAGACATCTTGGTTTCTTCTTTATGTATAAGAAGAACAAACACGATCTTTGAGGCTGATGATCTTCCAATATATCCAAGGCCCTTTGTATTCTTTGTAGTTTTTCCCATATTTAAAATGTCATCATGTTTATCAGCCCCATAATTTAGCATGTCCACATATTGAATCATTCTTTCTAGTTTATAATTGATACTCCCAACTTCTTGCTTCAACATAGTAATAATGAACATGAGTCAGGTTTTGTCTTGAAGAAAAGTTTCAACCATTTCCTTTTGCTAGTTAATCACTTGATATTCTTTAGTCCACTTTAAATAAAGAGTTTTGTATGCTTCAAGAAGGGCATTATCTGATATATCATCTTCATTACTTGTGTTCCCATTATCTTTATAAAATTTCATTGGCACTACGTAAATGAGTATTAGAAATATCTTTGAAGAGAATAGTAAAAATCACAATACTATTTATTTGATAAAACTCACTTTCTTTGTCAGACTCATCATATTAAAAGGTAACATTATAGCTTATTAAAAAATTTTAATATTCAACTTGGATATGCCCAAATCCTTCACGTCACAACATTGGATTCCTTTAGCTCTGTTGGAATATATGGAATTTTGTATTTCACCATTTTTTCCTCGACGCTGAAAGTTATTACTTTTCATATTTTGATGTTAATTTTCTTTGACATTTTAAGTGACATTATTCCTAAACCTTCTATTAAGTATTCTCATGACCTTGCTAAAATTCTTAGAAAGCATAATAATAAATTTAGTAACATTTTTACTAGTGCCATGAGATACTTGGTCTTCATTATCAGTAGTATTGGCTTTAAAGGATACTCATTTACCCTTTTTCTCAAATTTATCATTAATGGTCATTTCAAAGGTGAGAAAAGAGCCAATAAATTCATCAACATTCATTGTGGAGACATTTTGTATTCCTTAATAGAGGTAACCATCATGCCAATCCTATTTAGCAGAGATCTTAGAATCTTTCTCACAAACTTCTCATCTAACATTTTTTCACGAAGATCAAAAGAGTTATTGACTATTTCACATATATGAACATTGAATTCCATAATAGTTTCATCCTCAAACATCTTCAATTTTTCCAATTTATTGGTAAGGAGTTTAAGTATTGACATCAGAACTTGGAAGTTCCATCATGAGATACTTCAAAAACTCACACGCCTCTTTAGAACTAGTATAGATGTTTTTGATCCTGAAGATGTTTTTGTCAACTCCATTGTAAATATCATTAACGACACAAGAACGCCCATGAGCAGCTTCTTCTTCAGTAGGTGACCAATCCTTTTCAGGTTTCACAAATTCAGACTCATCATCAACTATGATCGTAGGAGGGGACCAATGATTGATGACAACTTTCCAAGTTTTTCTATCCATGTACTTAAGAAAGGAAACTATATGAACCTTCCATTAGTCGTAATTAGTACCATACAAAATTGGTGGACGATTAACATATGCTCTTTCCTTAGCATTGTGCATCTTAAACAGAAAAGATTAGATATCATAGAACACACTCAACTAGAATAGGGTGCCTGCATTAATGCCAATAGAAATTTTATTTGATCAATAAGAATATTTTACACACATTGTAGATATAATGTGTGATTGTCACATACGTATTGAGGATTGCAACTCAATGGCAAGACAATTCACTAATTATAAGTAGTCAATAATACACACTGGTCTCATTTGAACTTTTCTAATTTAGTGCTCTTTCTTAATACTATTAGTAAATTTCAACTGAGACTCCTTTGATCTGAAATCCTTTCACTTTCACTCAAACACTGTCTTAAACATATGTAAGAATCACTTAATAGGATGTGACAAATTTCATGAGTACATGCCAAAAATTAAATCTCTCATAGATAGAAAAGAATAACAATGATTGAGTTTTACATAAGTAAAACACAATACAATACTCAAATTAATAAATCCTCAAATTTCGTGATTATTTCCTCTTAGATGTCTCTGCCACTAGGTGAATGATTTTTTTATATAGAGATGACGATCTTGCCAAAAGAATTCAATTTGATAAACATAAAATCAGACCAAATCCAATTTTCAGCAAAATAAATCTTTAAATCAAAGAAAATCTAATTAAATATTTTAAAGGTGATTCTTATAATTGTTTTTTTTAAAATTGAAATCTTTTCAAGACATATGGATAGATTCTTAAGCGAAATAACTCTTTTTAACTTAAATTATTTTGAAATAAATCTTTTTGAAATCGGTCGAGAAAAATAGGCATTTCTAAAAAGCGTGCCGGAAGAAAATTGAATAAGAATGTCTTAACTAGACATTTTATAATTTTTTTCTATCCTACCATAGTTTTAGGGGTTAATTTTCAAAATGCCATAGTTTTCAATTAATATACCAAATTGCCATGTTTCCAAAAAAATCTCGTTTTTGGTTGAACACTTCCGTCCTTCCAATGGGCGGTAGAGTGTAATGAAAAACTCAACCGCCCTTTCAATGGGCGGCTATGTACATAGCATATATTTTTTTTTGTTTTATTTTTTAATTCTTTTTAAATATTATTACTAATTTATATTAATAATATTAATATTAATAATATTAATATTAATATATATTAATAATATTAATATATATTATTATAATCAATTAACGTATAATATTAATTTATATTTTTTAATACATAGTTTATATTAATTGATATCATTAACTAATATTATTTAATACATGAGTGTATGTGATGAATTACGAAAAAACTCCGCATCATTGTGCTTCTGGATATTGGACATTCTTCGATCATTTTGAGAAAGATGATGTATTGTCTCTAATCCCTTATTTTTTTACTAGCACTTTCCATTTTTTTTTCTCTAATCCCTTTTTAATTATATTATAGTTTCTATGGAGACCCTATCTTAAACTTGAAGATGAAGATCCAACTGAAAGCGATATGTGGAGTTCTACAACATTCATATTGTCTTTCACTTATGTTGAAATGTATCATTCAGATATGGTGAAACTCCAATTCGGAATTAAACAAGACATTCCTGGTCAACCAGAAATGTGCGACCTCCTGCCTGTGGAACCCACCCACGTTTACGTCGACCGGGTCGAAATTAATTAAGGGTGAATAGGAATTTTAATGTACATATTTAATTTCAAAAATTAATAACTATTTATTTTAGTTCTTTTATTGTATTTTATTTTATAAATATTATTATATATTTCAGTGTACTATTTTATTTTAATTAGTACTATTTTAAAATAATTTATTTTATTTTAATTTATTTTTACGTAATATTTTATTTTTTATTATTGTTATCTTTTTTATAACTATTATTTCTAATAAATTATTATTATTACTAATTTAATAATAATTATTAATAAATTAATTATTATTACTAATTTAATAATTATTATTATTATTAATTTATTAATATTATTAATATTAATATAGAAATTAGTAATAATATTTAAAAAGAATTAAAAAATAAAACAAAAAAAAAATATGGTTGACTTTTTCATTACACTCTGCCGCCCATTAGAAGGGCGGAAGTGTTCAACTAAAAACGAGATTTTTTTATAAACATGACAATTTGATATATTAATTGAAAATTATGGCATTTTGAAAATTATCCTCTAAAATTATGGCAGGATAAAAAAAATTCAAAAGTATAAGTCAGTTCAAATTCAAATATAACACTCTAATCTTTTAGCTATTTATTTATTATTAATATTATAAGTCAATTCAAATTCAAATGTAATAACACTCTAATATTTTAGTTATTTATTTCTGAAAATAGAAAATTATAAATGAACTGAAAGGTGGAACAATAATATAAAAAGTTCAAGATATTTTTCACACTATTGAATTTTTTTACGCTAGATATAATTCATTCAACTCATGTTATTTAAACTATTTTTTACCATAAAATATCACCGTCAATATGTATTTCGGGGGGAAAACTACAAAGAGGGGGGACAATAGAACATGGGTGTCTGGGACCCACTTTGATTTTGTATATATGTCTGGGAAAAAGATGGCCGTATGCGACGACGCCGTCTCTATCGATAAAATACAAATCGTGCTAATTAACCGAAAAAACTGTTGAAAGCGAAAATAAACGTGCTATTGCATATTCGTTAATGAAGCCGTTAATGGAGGTTATTAACTAATTTCCAAGCTGAATCTATGGTTATATACTAAACATTAATTTTCACATGGGTGTCTATGTCACTTATATACAAATTAACCAAATATTTGGCTAAAATCAAGGCGGCATGTACTTACTTCTTTGCTCTCTTTCTTTTCACCATTATTTTATTCATTTCTTGATGATTTCATTTTTGTATTCTTATGCGATTCAAAATGAAGACAAATAATTGAGAGGAATCAAGTCTTCTTTTTAAATTATTTGATTTCACTATCAAATTTAAGTACAATTTTTCAATTTGATTGGCAAAATGAAATATCATTCAATACCCAGTAACCCACGATGACGATAAGTCTTTTATGGGATGTTTTGATTTAGTTTAGAAGTTTTTCTTATTTGAGGTGAGAGACTCTGCATGTGAACGATGACACATGAGAGCAAGAATATGGTTATTGTCAGTCATGGTGTTGTGACTTTAGTAAGCGTTATGCTCTTTTGGAGTGTAAGGAATGATCTCTCTATTGCTTAAGATCTATCTCCTCTCCCTTTGAGGGGAGATGTATTAATAAAGGCCTCTAGGACATAGGAATTTGTTAAAAAGGGTCACTGCCCTTCAATCAAAAATGGATTATTGAATCCTTATTTCCAAAGAAGATATGGTTCAGTTAATGACTCTGACTTTCTCTCTACCCAAAAAGCGTCTTATCCCACATTTCTTACGTCAGGGCAATAAGAAAACCACGGGAGCGAGGCAATACCTCCCTTTGGGTGACAATCTATCATCGCCTCTTTTAGGGTGGTTTACAGGCATCGCCTTAGGCGAAACGTTTAGCAAATATAACACTACATAATCCCTCAAACACGAGGCTTTTTTTAAAGACGGAGTGTTTTTAAATCACTACTTATGGGAGTATCCCGAGAACCAGTACTTTCTCCCGTAAGGTATTAGCTATCTTCGGAAAATTCAGGCTCTTTAGTCATAACAACGTGTAACCCAACTGAAGAGATACTAAGTCCCTCAGGTGAGAGTTTAGTTAGTCTGGAGAATTTATATTTTTTAGGAAGAATTATTTATTTCTTGACTGATGAGACTATAAGTCCCTAAGGTAAGACATTTTACTTATATGGGATGGACTTCCATCGAGCACTCGGGAAAAGCTTGTTATTAAGTATCTCATACAGGATACATGTCGCGCCTCTTAAGAGTGATTTTTGATTACTTGTCCCGCCCGAGAAGCCGCTAAGTCCCACATTTGAGAGTATAATTATCCTGAGGAACCTAAGTCCCTAAAAACGAATTGTATATAGCCTGAGTGAAGAGACTTAAAAGTCTTTCAGGTGAAGCATTTTACTTACTTTGGCGGTACTTTCATTGAATACTCAACCAATAATTATTATCAAGTCTTTCAAGCTAGATATTTGTCACGCTCGAGGAGACACTAAGTCCCTCAGGTGAGAGTTTAGTTAGCATGGGAAATCTAAGTCCCTTGGGCAAAATTGTATATAGCTAGATGAAGAGACTATAAATCCATTATGTGAGGTGTTCGACCTACTTGAGTGGTACGTTCATTGAACCCTCGAACAAGACTTGTAAAGCCTCTTAGGATGGATATCTGTTACACCTATTAGGTGTGATTCTTGAGTCTTATTCTACCCAAGAAGACCGTAAGTCCCTCCGGTGAGAGTATAGTTATCCTTGGGAATCTTAGTGCCTTAGGTAGAATGTTATGTTGCCCGACTAAAGAGAATATAAGTCCTTGAGAATAGTAGTTCTCCCTACTTGGGTGGGACTTATATCGAGATCTCAGGCAAGACTTATTATCAAGTGATCGCGACTTTCTGAGTCAAATCGAATTAACTGCAAGTGCACAGTCGATCGCATAGTAATAAAGATATCGATCCCACAGGGACTCGTAATCAATCTAGTGTTCTTGGACGTTACTGTGTTTAGCTAGGTTGTATATGGTTTAAGGGAAAATATGAAAAAGTAAAGGCTAAATTAAAGAAAGGCTGAAAGGTTTCTTAGAATATTAATATGGGGAATCGGTATGCAATGACTTAGTTCTTCGAGGATTTGATAAGTTACCGGCGTGGTTTAATAATTTCAAAATGGTTTTTAAAAGAAAATAACTGTTTAAAGACCTTTGTCTCACGTTGGTTGTTGACGCTAGTCGCAACTCTAAGGCGGAACGTATGCTTTCGCTAACCCGTTAGGGGTTTAAATTGATTTTTGAAAACCATTGAGTTCTAATCTCTTTTAAAGTGCTTTCGCTGTATTTAAAATAGATGCCTATTTTTTACTATCTGGTCCTAGCCTCAGCTTTCGCATGTCGGTTCATACCTTAGTGAATCTCCCACTGTCGTGGCGAGATCTCTTTAAATAAATTCTCGCTGTCGCGACGAATTTAGTTTAACAAATTTGAATAAAAACTATGGCCAAAAACAAGTTTGAGAAAGAGAAAATACGCTGGTTATTATTGAATCTCGTCCTACTAGTTCATTACATACCGATCGATGCGGTTTAGCTAGACATGAATCTTAATGAAATCATAATTGAATTAAAATAACAGAGCATGTAAAGATACATTATAAAGCAAAAGGAAAAAATTAATAATAATGGAACCTGTAAACAATTCTGGTTCGACACTTAGATAATCCCCCACAATGTCGGCAGGATTGCTCTGGTGACGATCAACGTACGGAAAATTTAAAGCAAATAAGGTACAACTGAATTCTTAAAGGAAAATAAAGGAAAAGAAAAAAAGCGGAAACAAGAATGGCTTTCTGTAGTAAATTCGGCAGCACTTCGTGGTCTTCAATGTGGCTCCCCTGTTTCAGTCCTCAAGCTCTCCTTTTATAGTGAGTGCTTCTTATGTGAACTGCCTCTAGAAGTGCAATTGAGGGTCAGAAAATCCAGGGAGTCGTGCTTCTGTTTTTGGGCTTCTGCTGCACGTTCTAAAAAGTGGACGTTGAGCTGAATTTGCAAATGTGACGGTTGTAAGGAGTGCATGACACTCGTGGAGCTCATGAAGTTCGTGACGTTCATGACGGTCGTCACACACGTGACGTTCGTAAGGGACCTGTGATGACCGTCATATCAGCAAAATTCATTTCTGTTACTTTTTTCGTCCTTTTTCTTCTGTTATTTGTCTTTTAGTACTTGTTTTCCTTGTCTTGCTTCATTTGAGTGTTGACTTCGTAAACTTGCAAAATACTTAACAAACAATGCGGAGAAGGTCCGAAATCGGGGTGAAATCGACCATTAGTAGCATAAAATCTTGGCATTCAATATATACGTTTTCGCGTTATCAAACTCCCCTAAACTTGAATCTTTGCTTGTCCTCAAGCAAAAAGCATAAGAGCTTAGATGATGCAGCTACACGATGCGCTCCTTTGTGTTTTAAAAGTAGCTTCAGAGTTGCTGAGTCGGGAATTCGGAGAAGATTTATAACTGCACGCATACGACAGTGACACTAAGCGGTAATGCTCTCGAAGGCCTCCTTCTTATACGACCCGGTTCCAATCATGTTGTTATAGGTCGGCGTTAAGTTCATCGTACCAAGTTTTACCCAGTTTCGTTCCAGCGCAATCACATTAAGCCCTTTACCTCTTTGCGCGCACATAGTGGAATAACCTGTTAGTGAATTCGGTCTTTTCTTTCTACGGGGTCTGGTGCACGAGTGCGGTACCCTATGATATGTTCACATCGTAAGTTGTGGGGGATCGAACCGTGAGTCGCCCTACCGAGTCGATAACCAGAGACCTATGGACCAACTGACAGAGAACTTCTTTTCTTTTATGTGCTTACTTTTTTTTCTTTTTGCTATTCCGAGATATCAGAGGTAGATAGTCACTACATGGCTGCGAAGCAATTCTTTTCTTTACGATCTTACCGATCACTTATTTGCATCGGCTTTCCATGTGGTACGCGCTTAAGGCGGTGCTGACTGCTTGTATAAACTACTAAGGGCTTCACTTGGTGCACGAACCTGAGGCTTCAGTACAGTAGGTAGTGGAACTGACTCGCATAAACCGGAGGTCTAAGGTGTCAAAGCGGTATGGGTATCGTTAGCAATCGTTCTCGAGTTTCCTTGAGTCGGCCTCAATCTTGGCACATCAGATGTTTGCATCGGTTTTTGGAAAAGTTTTCGTGTAGCTTGAGTAAAGCAGATTAAGCGGGGAAAGTTCTCGTAACAGAAAAGAATATAGGAAATGCGCTTTATTGAACTGAATTGAAATTACTGGATTAAAATGATTGAAAGGGAAATAGAGTACATAATAGAAATGGATAATAAAGTGCCGCAAAAATTGATTTTTGAAAACCATTGAGTTCTAATATCTTTTAAAGTGCTTTCGTTGTATTTAAAATAGATGCCTAGTTTTTACTATCTGGTCCTAGCCTCAGCTTTTGCATGTCGGTTCATACCTTAGTGAATCTCCCACTTTCGTGGTGAGATCTCTTTATATAAATTCTCGCTGTCGCGACGAAGTTTAGTTTAACAAATTTGATTAAAAACTATGGCCAGAAACAAGTTTGAAAAAGAGGAAATACGCTAGTTATTATCGAATCTCATCCTACTAGTTCGTTACATACCGATGGATGCGGTTTAGCTAGACATGAATATTAATGAAAGCATAATTGAGTTAAAATAACAGAGCATGTAAACATAAATTATAAAGCAAATGGAAATAATTAATAATAATGGAACCAGTAAACAATTCTGGTTCGGCACTTGGATAATCCCCCACAATGTCGGCAGGATTACTCTGGTGACGATTAACGTACAGAAAATTTAAAGAAAATAAGGTACAACTGAATTCTTAAAGGAAAATAAAGCAAAAGAAAAAAAGCGGAAACAAGAATGGCTTTCTATAGTAAATTCGGCCGCACTTTGTGGTCTTCAATGCAGCTCCCCTGTTTCAGTCCTCAAGCTCTCCTATTATAGTGAATGCTTCTTACGTGAACTGCCTCTGGAAGTGCAATTGAGGGTCAGAAAATCCAGGGAGTCGTGCTTCTGTTTTTGGGCTTCTGCTGCACGTTCTAAAAAGTGGACGTTAAGCTGAATTTGCAAGTGTGACGGTCGTAAGGAGTGCATGACGCTCGTGGAGGTCATGACGTTCATGACCTTCATGACGGTCGTCAGACACGTGACGGTCGTAAGGGACCTGTGACGACCGTCATATCGGCAAAATTCATTGTTGTTACTTTTTTTTTGTCTTTTTTCTTCTGTTATGTGTCTTTTAGTACTTGTTTTCCTTGTCTTGCTTCTTTTGAGTGTTGACTTTGTAAACCTGTAAAATACTTAACAAATAATGCGGAGAAGGTGCGAAATCGGGGTGAAATCGACCATTAGTAGCATAAAATCATGGCATTCAATACATACGTTTTCACGTTATCAAACTCCCCTAAACTTGAATGTTTGCTTGTCCTCAAGCAAAAAGAATAAGAGCTTAGACAATGCCGCTACACGATGCGCTCCTTTGTGTTTTCAAAGTACCTTCAGAGGTACTGAGTCAGGAATTCAGAGAAGATTTATAACTGCACGCATACGACAGTGACACTAAGCGGTAATGCTCTTGAAAGCCTCCTTCTTATACGCGCCGGTTCCAATCATGCTGCTGTAACTCGGCGTTATATTTATCGTACCAACTTTTACCCAGTTTCGTACCAGCGCAATCACATTAAGCCCTTTACCTCTTTGCGCGCACGTAGTGGAATAGCCTGTTAGTGAATTCGGTCTTTTCATTCTACAGGGTCTGGTGCACGAGTGCGGTACCCTATGATATGTTCACATCGTAAGTTGTGGGGGATCGAGCCGTGATTGGCCCTACCGAGTCTATAACCAGAGCCCTATGGACCAACTGACAGTTAACTTCTTTTCTTTTATGAGCTTACTTTTTTTTCTTTTTGCTATTCCGAGATATCAAAGGTAGATCGTCACTACATGGCTGCGAAGAAATTCTTTTCTTTACGATCTTACCGATCACTTATTTGCATCGGCTTTCCACGTGGTACACGCTTCAGGCGGTGCTGACTGCCTTTATAAACTACTAAGGGCTTCGCTTGGTGCTCGAACCTGAGGCTTCGGTACAGTAGGTAGTGGAACTGACTCGCATAAACCGGAGGTCTAAGGTGTCAAAGTGGTATGGGTATCGTTAGCAATCATTCTCTAGTTTTCTTGAGTCGGCCTCAATCTTGGCGCATCGGATGTTTGCATCGGTTTTTGGAAAAGTTTTCGTGTAGCTCGAGTAAAGCAGATTAAGCGGGGGAAGTTCTCGTAACGGAAAAGAATATAGGAAATGCGCTTTATTGAACTGAATTGAAATTACTGGATTAAAATGATTGAAAGGGAAATATAGTACATAATAGAAATGGATAATAAAGTGCCGCAAAAATTGATTTTTGAAAACCATTGAGTTCTAATATCTTTTAAAGTGCTTTCGCTGTATTTAAAATAGATGCCTAGTTTTTACTATCTGGTCTTAGCCTCAACTTTCGCATGTCGATTCATACCTTAGTGAATCTCCCACTGTCGTGGCGAGATCTCTTTATATAAATTCTCGCTGTCGCGATGAAGTTTAGTTTAACAAATTTGATTAAAAACTATGGCCAGAAACAAGTTTGAAAAAGAGGAAATACGCCGGTTATTATCGAATCTCGTCCTACTAGTTCATTACATACCGATCGATGCGGTTTAGCTAGACATGAATATTAATGAAAGCATAATTGAATTAAAATAACAGAGCATGTAAACATACTTTATAAAGCAAATGGAAATAATTAATAATAATGGAACCAGTAAACAATTATGGTTCGGCACTTGGATAGTCCCCCACAATGTCGGCAGGATTACTCTGGTGACGATTAACATACGGAAAATTTAAAGAAAATAAGGTACAACTGAATTCTTAAAGGAAAATAAAGGAAAAGAAAAAAAGTGGAAACAAGAATGGCTTTCTATTGTAAATTCGACAGCACTTCGTGGTCTTCAATGCGGCTCCCCTATTTCAGTCCTCAAGCTCTCCTTTTATAGTGAATGCTTCTTATGTGAACTGCCTCTGGAAGTGCAATTGAGGGTCAGAAAATCCAGGGAGTCGTGCTTCTGTTTTTGGGCTTCTGCTGCATGTTCTAAAAAGTGGACGTTGAGCTGAAATTGCAAGTGTGACGGTCGTAAGGAGTGCCTGACACTCGTGGAGGTCAAGACGTTCGTGACCTTCATGACAGTCGTCAGACACGTGACGGTCGTAAGAGACCTGTGACGACTGTCATATCGGCAAAATTCATTTTTGTTACTTTTTTTTTGTCTTTTTTCTTCTGTTATGTGTCTTTTAGTACTTGTTTTCCTTGTCTTGCTTCTTTTGAGTGTTGACTTTGTAAACCTGCAAAATACTTAACAAATAATGCGGAGAAGGTGCGAAATCGGGGTGAAATCGACCATTAGTAGCATAAAATCATGGCATTCAATATATACGTTTTCGCGTTATCAACTTCCCCTAAACTTGAATGTTTGCTTTTCCTCAAGCAAAAAGCATAAGAGCTGAGATTATGCAGCTACACAATGCGCTCCTTTGTGTTTTCAAAGTAGCTTGAGAGGCGCTGAGTCGGGAATTCGGAGAAGATTTATAACTGCACACATACGACAGTGACGCTAAGCGGTAATGCTCTCGAAGGTCTCCTTCATATACGAGCCGGCTCCAATCATGCTGTTGTAGCTCGGCGTTAAGTTTATCGTACCAAGTTTTACCCAGTTTCGTTCAAGCGCAATCACATTAAGCCCTTTACCTCTTTGCGCGCACGTAGTGGAATATCCTGTTAGTGATTTCGGTCTTTTCTTTCTACGGAGTCTGGTGCACGAGTACGGTACCCTATGATATGTTCACGTCGTAAGTTGTGGGGGATCGAACTGTGATTCACCCTACCGAGTCCATAACTAGTGACCTATGGACCAACTGACAGAGAACTTCTTTTCTTTTATGAACTTACTTTTTTTTCTTTCTTTTTGCTATTCCGACATATCAGAGGTAGACAGTCACTACATGGCTGCGGAGCAATTCTTTTCTTTACGATCTTACCGATTACTTATTTGCATCGGCTTTCCACGTGGTACGCGTTTAAGGCGGTGCTGACTACTTATATAAACTACTAAGGGCTTTGCTTGGTGCTCGAACCCGAGGCTTCGGTACAGTAGGTAGTGGAACTGACTCGCGTAAACCGGAGGTCTAAGGTGTCAAAGAGGTATGAGTATCGTTAGTAATCGTTCTCGAGTTTCGTTGACTCGGCCTCAATCTTGGCGCATCAGATGTTTACATCAGTTTTTGGAAAAGTTTTCGTGTAGCTCGAGTAAAGCAGATTAAGCGGGGGAAGTTCTCGTAACGGAAAAGAATATAGGAAATGCGCTTTATTAAACTGAATTGAAATTACTGGATTAAAATGATTGAAAGGGAAATAGAGTACATAATAGAAATGGATAATAAAGTGCCACAAAAATTTACTTTTGAAAACCATTGAGTTCTAATGTCTTTTAAAGTGCTTTCGCTGTATTTAAAATAGATGCCTAGTTTTTACTATCTGGTCCTAGCCTCATCTTTTGAATGTCGGTTCATACCTTAGTGACTCTCCCACTGTCATGGTGAGATCTCTTTAAATAAATTCTCGTTGTCGCGACGAAGTTTAGTTTAACAAATTTGATTAAAAACTATGGCCAGAAACGAGTTTGAAACAGAGGAAATACGCCGGTTATTATCGAATCTCGCCCTATTAGTTCATTACATACCGATTGATGCGGTTTAGCTAGACATGAATCTTAATGAAAGCATAATTGAATTAAAATAACAGAGCATGTAAACATACATTATAAAGCAAATGGAAATAATTAATAATAATGGAACCTGTAAACAATTCTGGTTCGGCACTTGGATAATCCCCCAAAATGTCGGCAGGATTACTTTGGTGACGATTAACGTACGGAAAATTTAAAGAAAATAAGGTATAACTGAATTCTTAAAGGAAAATAAAGGAAAAGAAAAAAAATCGGAAATAAGAATGGCTTTCTATAGTAAATTCGGCAGCACTTCGTGGTCTTCAATGCGGCTCCCCTGTTTCAGTCCTCAAGCTCTCCTTTTATAGTGAATGCTTCTTACGTGAACTGCCTCTGGAAGTGCAATTGAGGGTCAGAAAATCCAGGGAGTCGTGCTTCTAGTTTTTGGGCTTCTATTGCACGTTCTAAAAAGTGGACGTTGAGCTGAATTTGCAAGTGTGACGGTCGTAAGGAGTGCATGACGCTCGTGGAGCTCATGACGTTCGTGACGTTTATGACGGTCGTAAGGGACCTGTGACGACCGTCATATCAGCAAAATTCATTTTTGTTACTTTTTTCGTCCTTTTTCTTCTGTTATTTGTCTTTTAGTACTTGTTTTCCTTGTCTTGCTTCATTTGAGTGTTGACTTCGTAAACCTGCCAAATACTTAACAAACAATGCGGAGAAGGTCTGAAATTGGGGTGAAATCGACCATTAGTAGCATAAAATCATGGCATTCAATATATACGTTTTCGCGTTATCAAACTACCCTAAACTTGAATCTTTGCTTGTCCTCAAGCAAAAAGCATAAGAGCTGAGACGATGCAGCTACACGATGTGCTCCTTTGTGTTTTCAAAGTAGCTTGAGAGGCGCTGAGTCGGGAATTCGGAGAAGATTTATAACTGCACGCATACGACAGTGACACTAAGCGTAATGCTCTTGAAGGTCTCCTTCTTATACGAGACGGTTCCAATCATGCTGCTATAGCTCGGTGTTAAGTTTATCGTACCAAGTTTTACCCAGTTTCGTTCCAGGGCAATCACATTAAGCCCTTTTCCTCTTTGCGCGCACGTAGTGGAATAGCCTGTTAGTAATTTCGGTTTTTTCTTTCTACGGGGTCTGGTACACGAGTGTGGTACCCTATGATATGTTCATGTCGTAAGTGGTGGGGGATCGAACCTTGATTCGCCCTACAGAGTCCATAACCAGAGACCTATGGACCAACTGACAGAGAACTTCTTTTCTTTTATGAGCTTACTTTTTTTTTCTTTTTGCTATTCCGAGATATCAGAGGTAGATATTCACTACATGGCTGCAGAGCAATTCTTTTCTTTACGATCTTACCAATCACTTTTATGCATCGGCTTTCCACGTGGTACGCGCTTAAGGCGATGCTGACTGCTTGTATAAACTACTAAGGGCTTCGCTTGGTGCTCGAACCCGAGGCTTCGGTACAGTAGGTAGTGGAACTGACTCGCATAAACCGGAGGTCTAAGGTGTCAAAGAGGTATGGGTATCGTTAGCAATCGTTCTCGAGTTTCGTTGACTCGGCCTCAATCTTGGCGCATCAGATGTTTGCATCGGTTTTTGGAAAAGTTTTCGTGTAGCTCGAGTAAAGCAGATTAAGCGGGGGAAGTTCTCGTAACGGAAAAGAATATAGGAAATGCGCTTTATTGAAATGAATTGAAATTACAGGATTAAAATGATTGAAAGGGAAATAGAGTACATAATAGAAATGGATAATAAAGTGCCGCAAAAATTGATTTTTGAATACCATTAAGTTCTAATCTCTTTTAAAGTGCTTTCGCTGTATTTATAATAGATACCTAGTTTTTACTATCTGGTCCTAGCCTCAAGTTTCGCATGTCGGTTCATACCTTAGTGAATCTCCTACTGTCTTGGCGAGTTCTCTTTATATAAATTCTCGTTGTTGCGACAAAGTTTAGTTTAACAAATTTGATTAAAAACTATGGCCAGAAACAAGTTTGAAAAAGAGGAAATGTGTCGGTTATTATCGAATCTCGTCCTACTAGTTCATTACATACCGATCGATGCGTTTTTGCTAGACATGAATCTTAATGAAAGCATAATTGAATTAAAATAACAGAGCATGTAAACATACATTATAAAGCAAATGGAAATAATTAATAATAATGGAACCTGTAAACAATTCTGGTTCGGCACTTGGATAATCCCCCACAATGTCGGCAGGATTACTCTTGTGATGATTAATGTACGGAAAATTTAAAGAAAATAAGGTACAACTAAATTCTTAAAGGAAAATAAAGGAAAAGAAAAAAAAAGCGGAAACAAGAATGGCTTTCTATTGTAAATTCGACAGCACTTCGTGGTCTTCAATGCGGCTCCCCTGTTTCAGAACTCAAGCTCTCCTATTATAGTGAATGCTTCTTACGTGAACTGCCTCTGGAAGTGCAATTGAGGGTCAGCAAATCCAGGGAGTCGTGCTTCTGTTTTTGGGCTTCTATTGCACGTCCTAAAAAGTGGACGTTGAGCTGAATTTGCAAGTGCGACGGTCGTAAGGAGTGCATGACGCTCGTGGAGCTCATGACGTTCGTGACGTTTATGACGGTCGTAAGGGACCTGTGACGACCGTCATATCAGCAAAATTCATTTTTGTTACTTTTTTCGTCCTTTTTCTTCTGTGATTTGTCTTTTAGTACTTGTTTTCCTTGTCTTGCTTCATTTGAGTGTTGACTTCGTAAACCTGCAAAATACTTAACAAATAATGCGGAGAAGGTCCGAAATTGGGGTGAAATCGACCATTAGTAGCATAAAATCATGGCATTCAATATATACGTTTTCGCGTTATCAAACTCCCCTAAACTTGAATCTTTTCTTGTCCTCAAGCAAAAAGCATAAGAGCTGAGACGATGCAGCTACACGGTGCGCTCCTTTGTGTTTTCAAAGTAGCTTCAGAGGAGCTAAGTCGGGAATTCGGAGAAGATTTATAACTACACGCATACGACAGTGACACTAAGCGTAATGCTCTTGAAGGTCTCCTTCTTATACGAGCCGGTTCCAATCATGCTGCTGTAGCTCGGCGTTATGTTTATCGTACCAAGTTTTACCCAGTTTCGTTCCAGCGCAAGCGCATTAAGCCCTTTACCTCTTTGCGCGCACGTAGTGGAATAGCCTGTTAGTGATTTCGGTTTTTTATTTCTAAGGGGTCTGGTGCACGAGTGCGGTACCCTATGATATGTTCACGTCGTAAGTGGTGGGGGATCGAAACGTGATTCGCCCTACCGAGTCTATAACCAGAGACCTATGGACCAACTGACAGAGAACTTCTTTTCTTTTATGTGCTTACTTTTTTTTTTTTGCTATTCCGAGATATCAGAGGTAGATAGTCACTACATAGCTGCGGAGAAATTCTTTTCTTTACGATCTTACCAATCACTTATTTGCATCGGCTTTCCACGTGGTACGCGCTTAAGGTGATGCTGACTTCTTGTATAAACTACTAAAGGCTTCGCTTGGTGCTCGAACCCGAGGCTTCGGTACAGTAGGTAGTGGAACTGACTCGCATAAATCGGAGGTCTAAGGTGTCAAAGAGGTATGGGTATCGTTAGCAATCGTTCTCGAGTTTCGTTGACTTGGCCTCAATCTTGGCGCATCAGATGTTTGCATCGGTTTTTGAAAAGTTTTCGTGTAGCTCGAGTAAAGTAGATTAAGCGGGGGAAGTTCTCGTAACGTAAAAGAATATAGGAAACGCGCTTTATTGAAATGAATTGAAATTACAGGATTAAAATGATTGAAAGGGAAATAGAGTACATAATAGAAATGGATAATAAAGTGCCGCAAAAATTGATTTTTGAATACCATTAAGTTCTAATCTCTTTTAAAGTGCTTTCGCTGTATTTATAATAGATACCTAGTTTTTACTATCTGGTCCTAGCCTCAAGTTTCGCATGTCGGTTCATACCTTAGTGAATCTCCCACTGTCATGGCGAGATCTCTTTATATAAATTCTTGCTGTCGCGACGAAGTTTAGTTTAACAAATTTGATTAAAAACTATGGCCAGAAACAAGTTTGAAAAAGAGGAAATACGCCGGTTATTATCGAATCTCGTCCTACTAGTTCATTACATACCGATCGATGCAGTTTAGCTAGACATGAATCTTAATGAAAGCATAATTGAATTAAAATAACATAGCATGTAAACATACATTATAAAGCAAATGGAAATAATTAATAATAATGGAACATGTAAACAATTATGTTTCGGCACTTGGATAATCCCCCACAATGTCGGCAGGATTACTCTGGTGACGATTAACGTACGGAAAATTTAAAGAAAATAAGGTACAACTGAATTCTTAAAGGAAAATAAAGGAAAAGAAAAAAAGCGGAAACAAGAATGGCTTTTTGTAGTAAATTCGGCAGCACTCTGTGGTCTTCAATGCGGCTCCCCTGTTTCAATCCTCAAGCTCTCCTTTTATAGTGAATGCTTCTTACGTGAACTACCTCTAGAAGTGCAATTGAGGGTCAGAAAATCCAATGAGTCCTGCTTCTGTTTTTGGGCTTCTACTGCACGTTCTAAAAAGTGGACGTTGAGCTGAATTTGCAAGTGTGACGGTCGTAAGGAGTGCATAACGCTCGTGGAGCTCATGACGTTCGTGACGTTTATGACGGTCGTCACACACGTGACGGTCGTAAGGGACTTGTGACGACCGTCATATCAGCAAAATTCATTTCTGTTACTTTTTTCGTCCTTTTTCTTCTGTTATTTGTCTTTTAGTACTTGTTTTCCTTGTGTTGCTTCATTTAAGTGTTGATTTCATAAACCTGCAAAATTCTTAACAAACAATGCGGAGAAGGTCCAAAATTGGGGTGAAATCGACCATTAGTAGCATAAAATCATGGCATTCAATATATACATTTTCGCGTTATCAAACTCCCCTAAACTTGAATCTTTGATTGTCCTGAAGCAAAAAGCATAAGAGCTGAGACGATGCAGATACACGATGCGCTCCTTTGTGTTTTCAAAGTAGCTTCAGAGGCGCTGAGTCGGGAATTCGGAGAAGATTAATAACTGCACTCGTACGACAGTGACACTAAGCGGTAATGCTCTCGAAGGTATCCTTCTTATACGATCTGGTTCCAATCATGCTGCTGTAGCTCGGCGTTAAGTTTATCGTACCAAGTTTTACCCAGTTTCGTTCCAGCGCAATCACATTAAGCCCTTTACCTCTTTGCGCGCATGTAGTGGAATAGGCTGTTAGTGATTTTGGTCTTTTCTTTCTACGGGGTCTGGTGCACGTGTGCGGTACCCTATGATATGTTCACGTCGTAAGTTGTGGGGGATCGAACCGTGATTCGCCCTACCGAGTCCATAACCAGAGACCTATGGACCAACTGACAGAGAACTTCTTTTCTTTTATGAGCTTATTTTTTTTTTCTTTTTGCTATTCCGAAATATCAGAGGTAGATAGTCACTACATGGCTGCGGAGCAATTCTTTTCTTTATGATCTTACCGATCACTTATTTGCATCAGTTTTCCACGTGGTACGCGCTTAAGGCGGTGCTGACTGCTTGTATAAACTACTAAGGGCTTCGCTTGGTGCTCGAATTTGAGGCTTCGATACAGTAGGTAGTGGAACTGACTTGCATAAATCGGAGGTCTAAGGTGTCAAAGCGGTATGGGTATCGTTAGAAATCGTTCTCGAGTTTCCTTGACTCGGCCTCAACCTTGGCGCATCGGATGTTTGCATCGGTTTTTGGAAAAGTTTTCGTGTAGCTCGAGTAAAGCAGATTAAGCGGGGGAAGTTCTCATAACGGAAAAGAATATAGGAAATGCGCTTTATTGAACTGAATTGAAATTACTGGATTAAAATGATTGAAAGGGAAATAGAGTACATAATAGAAATGGATAATAAAGTGCCGCTCCCACACCATCTCAAGCAGTGTCCTCACTGCCTTGAAAAGAATGTGGAAGGTGTACAACAATGAAAACAAGAAAAGGCAGAAAATAAAAGTACACTACTCTCTGTTTCGTCCTCTTCCGTGATGTCATCCTCCTTGGGTCGTGGGGTGTAGAACTCCGGTGTGAAAGATGGTGTCGCGTAGGTCGTCCACACGGACGTTTAGAACGGCCATCTCATCTACTACGTTGTTGAGGCGTGCCCCTTGGGAGACCAACAAATCTATCACCTGCTGATGTTGTTCTTGTTCAAGCAGGACGGCGGTCTTGTTCTGTTGCCAAATGCTGTGAAGGATCTCCTCGTTGGTTACTTTGGTTGGAGGACAGCGGCGAAGGCGGGAGGAAGGACCTTCAGGAGGTGGTTGCTGAGGAGCTTCAGCCTGAGCAGCGCGGTCCAGTTCTTCATGTACCTCATCAACGGGCACTTGAATATTCTCTTGGGGTGCTGCAACATTAGCCTCTGGTGCCGCTGGGTCAAAGATCCAGTTGGCTATGTTCTGAGGGTGAGCACGGTCACGACATGGTAGGATGATGTTGTGGATGGTGCGGTTGCGAACCACCGGATGGTATCTTCTGTTGGATCGTACCTTGATGAGGTGGGAAGAACGGTAGTAGTCAATATCAAGGAAGACAGAAGGTAGGGATGGGAGGTCCTGGAGGCAATTACCGAGGTCGAGGGACAAGGCAATGGAAGCGACGATACCTCCGAAGTAAAAAGGCTTTGAGCCTTGACCATAATTTGCCTGGATGTGGGCCAACAGAAATAGGGCGGCGTTGATGGGTTCCGGAGCAAACACGCATTGCAGAAAGAACAACTCCTTAGAGTTAACCTTGTGGTTACTATCTCGGGCAAAGATGGTGTTACCGAGTACCCTGTGAAAGTAGCGGATAGCGGGGTGGTGAATGTATGTGGCATTAAGGCTGTCCCAACTATCGGTGGTGGTGCCGGTAAGTTGGTTCCAAAGTGCAAATGTTGCCTGAAAGAATTGTTCCGAGGGAACACGACAATGAGCATCAGCACCATGGTGGAATTGTAGCATCTGAGCAAGCTGATTTTGGTTGAGCTGATATTCCCGTCCGAACAATCGGAAGCATGCAACACCGGTAAGCTGATTAGTTTCGCCGGTGGGGGTCATGTACGAGAATGACCTCAGGAACTCTAGGGTTAACTCTTCGTACGTTGGCTGCGGGGTTGTGCAGAAAAACCAAAGACCGGCATTCTGCAGCATCCATTGGACACCTTCCAGAATGCCCAATTCCGTTAAGCATGCGACATCAACGTATCAAGTGGGTTGAATAGAGCGCTGATAGAATGAAACATAGTTGGCTCGCTACTGTTCGCCTCTTTCGCCATCTCTGAAGATGATGTTAGACATATTTGAAAGTTCGCCTTGGCGTGCCATTGTTTCTGTTGTTTGGTGGTAAAGAGAGAGTGTTTAGGGAGAGTGGTTCTTTCAGTGGAATGAATGAGAGAAGAACTGTGAGTTTATAATGAGGGATTTGAAAATGAACGGGTGAAATGAACAATAATGGGGTTGAATGTAATGAAGGAGGAAGTAATTGGGAAGTTGAGAAATGTAGAGGAACGTGAGAGAGTGGGCGGTTATGAAGTGAAAGAGGGAAAGAATTCTTGAACGATCGTATTATGCTATTTAGTAGAATTCATAATCGCGTGACGATCGTGAGGCTCGTGACGAGTGTAACGGGGCCATGACGGTCGTCATAGCAGCAAATTCTGCAGCTGCAGAATTTGTGCTTTTTGGTTCGTACTAGAATTATGTGGTAATATTGAATCTCATTTCAGGCCAGTATATCAACCAAAATAATTAATTGAAAATGAAGAATTCTTGATTAAACTAAAATTGCAAACGAAATTCATTAATTAAAGAATGAAGTACAAGAATTGAAATGTAGTTCAAATTGTAAAAACATAAAACCAGAAATAGTCCAGAATGCAGTAAAAACTAAAAATAAGACTAAAGTGAATCAATCCTTCTGCTGCTTCAGTTTATCGAGTTTTTGAGTAATGAAGTCGAACTGATCACAAACTACGTCCATGAAAGTGGTGACATCTGTCTGCAGTTTTGTTAGCTCATCCTTGACTGGGGTGATTTCTAACTTGACATCGTCCATTGTTTTCAGAATGGTATTCAAATTTTCTGTTTGTTGGTCAGGGACGGGGTCAGGGAAATTATGGTAATTTGGAGGAGTCTCAGGGTCGGTCTCAACTTCTGACACATAGTCTTCATAGTACATAAAATCTTGAGCTTCTGATATATGGTCACTATTGTACATGTAAGCCTGCGGTGTAGAATGAGGTGAGGTAGGACCCATAGGCTCATCCAATTCGTACAACTAGTTGTTTTAGTTGTGGACACTTGTCATCTCATGGTTAGGCAGTGTGAAAAGGTGAACAGGTTGGTCAACAATGAGGTACTCATAAGTGTCAGGGCCTAAGTTGCCTATAATACGTTGCTTGAAGCAGAATGGTATGTCCATAGGTCTGATCTGGCCAGAGACTTTGATTCTGTTCAGCTGGTACCTAAGTCCGATTGCATGTGCAATCATGGTGACGAGGTCTCCTATAAGGATAGGTGAATTTTGTTCCTGAGTGATCCTTTCAAATGTTCTCATCATAAATGGTACGACATTGACTAGACGACCTTGTGATGCATAGTACAGGATAAACAGCTCTTCCTTAGAGACTGCAGTAATGTTTTCCTCCTTCCCAAAGAGGGTATGGGCTAATATCCTATGGAAGTAGCGGAATGCAGGATTATGTATCTCGTTAGAATTCATGTCGTTCAGCTCAGGGTGATAATTACCTGTAATAGTACCCCAAAAATAGTCTAACTCGATATCCATATCTTCTTCTTGAGCATCAGTATACGAGAAAGGTCCACTAGGGAAACCTAAGAGATTAGCTAATGACTTACGGTTGTATGTGAATTCTGTCCCAAACATTCTAAAGCATATCAGCTCCATGGTGGATCCATAGCCGTATTCGGGTCTGTAGCCTAGGGAGCTAAGGAATTCGAACGTGAGTTCGCGATAGGTGACAAAACGGGTTTTTAGAGTAGTTCGCTCCCAGTCTATCTGGTTAAACAAGTAGAGGATGCTATCGTGAATTCCTAACTGATCCATAGTGGATCCATCATAGTAAAGGGTCAAAGTGATGCCTCTCTGAGTCAGAGTCTCAAATCTGGCTTGCTGAGCTGGTCCTCTAAAAACGGTAACCATGTAGTCGATGTTAGCCATACTCTGGAGTTAGTCAGATAAAAAGGAGATAAGTAGGAAGGCTTTAAAATCCTGTAAATAGTTGAAAACACATTTTACTCAAATTAGATTTTTAGAAACAGAAGGTGATAAAAATAAAGAAAATAAAATTATAAATCAAATGAAAAACATACAGTAAATAATTTCAAAGGGAAAAACGAGGGAAAATGGGTTGCCTCCCATTCAGCGCTGTTTTTAACGTCGAAAGCCTGACGATAGCTTGGTGACAAGCTATTCAGGATGTTGAGCAGGAAGCTCTAGCAGTTTCATCCTGCTCACGTGGTTACTGTTGTCATTTTGATTGTAATGCTTTAAACGTTGTCCATTGACTATGAATGGTGCATTGATTTTATCGCAAATTTTGACATCTCCACTATGAAGGATTCTAGTTATCTCGAAAGGACATGACCATCTTGATTTTAGTTTTCCTGGTAAGAGTTTCAATCTTGAGTTGAATAGGAGCACGACGTCTCCCACACTGAACTGTTTCCGGACTAAACGCTTATCGTGCCACTTTTTGGTTCTTTCCTTGTATATGCGGGCATTCTCATATGCGTCTAATCTAAGTTCTTCCAATTCATGCAGATTCAAGATCCGTTTCTCGCCTGCTTCAGTGTAGTTGAGGTTTAGTGTCTTAATAGCCCAAAAAGCTTTGTGCTCAAGTTCCACGGGCAGGTGACATGATTTCCCATAGACTAATTTAAACGGTGTAGTTTCTATCAGCGTCTTGTAAGCTGTCCTATAGGCCCATAAAGCATCGTTTAATTTCGATGACCAATCTTTCCTGGAGGTGGCGACTGTCTATTCCAAGATCTGCTTTATTTCTCTGTTGGAGACCTCCACTTGGCCGCTGGTCTGCGGGTGATACGCTGTTGCAACACGGTGTTTTACTCTATATTTTGATAGCATTTTGTCAAAAATCCGCGCTATGAAGTGTGAACCACCATCACTTATGACAAGTCTGGGTACACTGAATCGGGGAAAGATGGTATTCTTAAAGAGTTTAATAACTACTCGCGTGTCGTTAGTTGGAGCAGCAACGACCTCAATCCATTTCGATATGTAGTCGACAACGACGAGTATGTACTTATTTCCAAAAGAAGACGGGAATGGACCCATGAAATCGATCCCCCATATGTCGAAGACTTCCACTTCTAAGATACCTTTTTGGGGCATCTCGTTGCGCCTTGAGATGTTTCCAGTGTGTTGGCACCTGTCACATCTTAGTATAGCAACGTGGACATCTTTCCAAATGTTGGGCCAGAATAGGCCAGATTGTAGGATTTTCACACATGTCTTTGAAGTACTGGCATGTCCTCCATAAGGAGCGGAGTAACACTGAGAGATGACGTCTTCAGTTTCTTCCTCTAGGACGCATCGACGGAATATGTTGTTGGCTCCT
This sequence comes from Lathyrus sativus, assembly GCA_963859935.3. Classification (NCBI taxonomy): domain Eukaryota; kingdom Viridiplantae; phylum Streptophyta; class Magnoliopsida; order Fabales; family Fabaceae; genus Lathyrus; species Lathyrus sativus. The sequence goes on from OZ012737.1 coordinate 106,099,224, forward strand.
CTCTTGAAAAGCAGAGGTTTGTCCCAATAATAATGCTTTAAGTCATGGAAGAATTTCTTCTTTTGCTGATAACTGAAGTCCGGTGGGAGCACGCCTGCGGCTAAGTAGTTTATAATATCAGCATACCAAGGTAGGGTGACTTGTGCGTAGACGGCTTCCACGACTTTTTCTAGTTCTGGTTCTTCCGAGGTTAATGGTGGCATATCGCTTTCCAATCTGGCTATCAGGCGTTCGTAAGGGAAATCGTCGTTGATAGGCACTGATTCTGGCTTAATGCCTTCTATTCAGGATAGGTGATCGGCCACTACGTTCTCTGTTCCTTTTTTATCTTTGATTTCTAACTCAAACAATTGTAATAATAAGATCCATCGCAAAAATCTCGGCTTGGCATCCTTTTTGCTTATCAGGTACCTAATGGCAGCATGGTCTGTGTAGATGATGATTTTCGCTCCTACCAAGTAGGAACAAAATTTGTCGAGGGCGAACACAACTGCTAGAAGTTCCTTCTCTGTTGTGGCGTAGTTCATTTGGACAGGATCTAAAGTTCTACTGGCATAGTAGATTACATGAAGCTTCTTGTCTTTCCTTTGTCCTAGAACTGCACCTACAGCATAATCACTCGCATCACACATGATTTCGAATGGTAGTTTCTAGTCTAGTGGTTGCATGATTGGTGCGGTAATGAGTGCTATTTTTAGAGTTTGGAATGCTTCCAAGCAGTCCTTGTCGAAAACGAATTCAACATCTTTCATCAACAGACATGTAAGAGGTTTTGTGATTTTCGAGAAATCCTTTATGAATCGTCGATAGAATCTGGCGTGTCCTAAAAAGCTTCTTATTTCTCGTACGATTTTCGGAAGTTGAAGATCCTTTATAATTTCTATTTTTGCTTTGTCAACCTCAATCCCTTTGTCAGATATGACGTGTCCTAAAACTATGCCTTGTCGGACCATGAAATGGCATTTCTCCCAATTGAGAACAAGGTTCACTTTCGCGCATCTTTCGAGTACCATCTCTAGATTCGACAAACAACCTTCAAAACTTTGTCCGCATACAGAGAAGTCATCCATGAACACTTCCATGATGTCATCTATGAAATCCACGAAGATTGCCATCATGCATCTCTGGAACGTTGTTGGAGCATTACAGAGTCCAAACGGCATTCGTCGATAAGCAAAAGTGCCATAAGGATAGGTGAATGTAGTCTTTTCTTAGTCATCGGGGTGAATAGGAATTTGGAAAAATCCCGAATAACCGTCTAAATAGCAGAAATATGAATGCTTGGCCAATCTCTCTAACATCTGGTCTATGAAAGATAAAGGGAAATGATCTTTCCGAGTTGCCTTATTCAGTTTTCTGTAATCGATACACATCCTGCTTCCGGTTACAACTCTCTGGGTTATCGATTCACCTTTCGCGTTCTTTACTACGGTGACGCCTCCTTTCTTGGGTGCGACGTGCACTGGGCTAATCCATTAGCTGCCGGAGATCGGATATATGATTCCTGCATCTAGTAACTTCTTCACTTCGTCTTTGACTATAGTGCTTAGGATAGGATTTATCCTTCTCTGATGTTCTCTAGAAGTTTTGCAGTCTTCCTCTAGCATGATTCGATGCATACAAATGGAAGGACTTATACCCTTGAGGTCAGTTATACTATAGCCTAATGCAGTTGGGTATTTCCTTAGGACTTCTAATAGTTTCTTAGTTTCTAACTGTCCTAAATCGGCGTTGACTATTACTGGCCTTTTGAATTCGGTATCTAAGAATTTGTACCTGAGGGTCTTAGGTAATTCTTTAAGTTCTAAAGCTGGGTTCTTCGGAATTGGCATGTGATTAGGAGTTAGTGCTAATATTTTGCTTAGACTATCATCTTTGTATGGCGCACGCCAATTGTCGTCTTCATGAATATCAGGGATTTGGATCTTCATGATTTCAGAGTATTTAGTTTCTTCCTTTTCCAGTTCTTGTATGCATTCGTCAATGACATCTACTAAATAGCATGTGTCATCTATGGCTGGTGCTTTTAAGAACTTGGTGAGAATGAATTCTATCTTTTCTTCTCCTACTTCGAATGTTAGCCTACCTTTCTTTACGTCTATAATAGCTCCAGCTGTTGCTAGGAAGGGTCTTCCTAAGATAATTGGGGGTAACAGAGTCCTCCTTAATATCCATGATTATGAAGTCGGTTGGAATGTAGAATTGACCTATGCGTACTGGAACATTTTCCAGTATACCGACGGGATATTTGACTGATCGGTCAACCAATTGCACGGACATTTTGGTTGGTCTTAGTTCTCCCATATTCAGCTTTTTGCATACAGATAGGGGCATAACACTTATACTGGCTCCTAGATCGCAAAAAGCTTTTTCTATGACAAACTTTCCTATGACACAAGGTATGGAGAAGCTACCTGGGTCTTTTAGTTTAGGAGGCATGTTATTTTGAATGATCGCGCTACACTCGGCAGTAAATGTAATTGTTTCATTATCCTCGATTTTTCTTTTGTTAGACAGGATTTCTTTGAGAAATTTAGCGTATGAGGGCATTTGAGTTATAGCTTTTGTGAAAGAAATGGTGATATTCAGTTGTTTCAGAAGTTCTACGAATTTCTTGAATTGTCCTGTAGTTTTTGAATTTATGAATCTTTGAGGATAAGGAATCGGTGGCTTATATGGTGGTGGAGGCACATATGGGTTTTCATCTTTGGCGGCCTCTTGCTCGTTATCTTCCTTCTTTTCGGTTTCAAACTCCTTTTCTGCTGGTTTATCAGTTTTCTGATGCATGGCTGAGTTTTCACTCCTAGGATCGGTCGGTCCATCCAGTTCTTTTCCACTTCTTAATATGACAGCGTTTGCATGACCTTTCGGATTAGGTTATGGATGACCAGGAAATGTACCAGCAGTTGCGGCTGCAGAAGCTTGTTGTTGAGCCACTTGTGATATCTGCGTTTCAAGCATTTTGTGGTGAGTGGCTAAAGCGTCTACTTTGCTGGTTAGCTGTTTAATTTGCTCGCTAGTGTGTATGTTTTGATTCAGGAATTCTTTGTTCGTTTGAGCTTGAGTAGTTATGAAATTTTCCATCATCAATTCAAGATTCGATTTTCTAGGGGCAGTCGGAGCAGCTACAGATGGTTTCTGATATCCTAGTGGAGCAGCAGGTGCTTGCAATGCATTATCGCTTTTGTAGGAAAAGTTTGGGTGGTTCCTCCATCCTGGGTTGTAGGTATTCGCGTAATGGTTACCTTGAGCGTAGTTTACTTGGTCTGGTGGAATTCCTGCCAATAATGGGCATTCAGGCGCATTATGAATGGCGATTCCATATAACTCGCAGTTTGGAGTTACAACAGCTACAGTTGCAGGCGGCGTTACAGTTAAACTGTCGATCTTCTGCGTTAAAGCATCTACCTTAGTGTTGAATTTTTCAAGACTACTGATCTCGTACATCCCACCTTTTGCTGCGGGTTTCTCTGATGGAGTTCTTTCACCTCCCCATTGGCAATGGTTCTGAGACATGTTTTCGATAAGTTGATAGGCTTCATCGTATGGCTTATCCATAAGTGCATCGCCCGCGGCGGCGTCTACTCTTAATCTGGTGTTATATAGAAGCCCATTGTAGAAAGTATGAATTGTCACCCAGTTTTCTAAACCATGGTGAAGACATGCTCTCATCATATCTTTGAATCTTTCCCACGATTCGTAGAGAGATTCAGCATCTTTCTGTCGAAATCCGTTAATTTGAGCTCTAAGTATAGCAGTTTTGCTTGGCGGAAAGTATCTCGCTAAGAAAACATTCTTCAACTGTTCCCACGTCGTAACGGATTTGGATGGCAAGGATTGTAACCAAGCCCAAGCTCTATCTCTAAGAGAGAAAGGAAAAAGACGAAGTCTTATTGCATCTGGAGTTACTCCATTTGCCTTAACTATGTCCGCGTATTGCACAAACTTCATTAAATATTCATTCGGATCCTCAGTTGCATTTCTTGAGAATTGATGTTGTTGTACAACTGACAGCAATGATGGTTTTAGTTCGAAATCATTCCGATTGATAGCGGGGGCAGCAATGCTACTATGAGGCTCTAGCTGAGATGGGGTAGCATAGTCCTTCACAGGTTTGTTCTGAGGTCCTTCAGCCATCATTGATTCTTCTTCAGATTTAGGAGCATGAATGAGAAGTTGGGGATTATTATGTCTTCGTTGATGATCTACGAATCGTCTGGCTAAGTTTAGGAAGCGCTCAAGTTCGGAGATTGTTGGTAGCAAATGTTCGCTTTGGGAACGAGTAATTGGCATACAATCGACGAACGAGTAAAAGGGAAATAAAATAGTTAACCTAGTCTATCCTACGTAACAAAGGGTTACACTATTGACTAAACGGGTCCCCGGCAACGGCGCCAAAAACTTGATCGCGACTTTCTGAGTCTAACCGAATTAACTGCAAGTGCACAGTCGATCACGTAGTAATAAAGATATCGATCCCACAGGGACTCGTAATCAATCTAGTGTTCTCAGACGTTACTATGTTTAGCTAGGTTGTATATGGTTTAAGGAAAAATATGCAAAAGTAAAGGCTAAATTAAAAAAAGGCTGAAAGGTTTTCTTAGAATATTAATACGGGGAATCGGTATCAATGACTTAGTTCTTCAAGGATTCGATAAGTTACCGACGTGGTTTAATAATTTCAAAATGGTTTTCAGAAAAAAAATAACGGTTTAAAGACCTTTGTCTCACGTTGGTTGTTGACGCTAGTCGTAACTCTAAGGAGGAACGTATGCTTTCGCTATCCCGTTCGGGGTTAAAATTTATTTTTGAAAACCATTGAGTTCTAATCTCTTTGAAAGTGCTTTCGCTGTATTTAAAATAGATACCTAGTTTTTACTAACTAGTTCTAGCCTCAGCTTTCACATGTCGGTTCATACCTTAGTGAATCTCCCACTGTCGTGGCGAGATCTCTTTAAATAAATTCTTGCTGTCGCGACGAAGTTTAGTTTAACAAATTTGATTAAAAACTATGGCCAGAAACAAGTTTGATAAAGAGGAAATACGCCAGTTATTATCGAATCTCGTCCTACTAGTTCATTACATACCGATCGATGCGGTTTAGCTAGACATGAATCTTAATGAAAGCATAGTTGAATTAAAATGACAGAGCATGTAAACATACATTATAAAGAAAATGGAAATAATTAATAATAATGGAACCTGTAAACAATTATGGTTCGGCACTTGGATAATCCCCCACAATGTCGGCAGGATTACTCTGGTGACGATTAACGTACGAAAAATTTAAAGAAAATAAGGTACAACTGAATTCTTAAAGGAAAATAAAGGAAAATAAAAAAGTGGAAACAAGAATGGCTTTCTGTAGTAAATTTGGCAGCACTTCGTGGTCTTCAATGCGGCTCCCCTGTTTCAGTCCTCAAGCTCTCCTTTTATAGTGAATGCTTCTTACGTGAACTGCCTCTGGAAGTGCAATTGAGGGTCAGAAAATCCAAGGAGTCGTGCTTCTGTTTTTGGGCTTCTGCTGCACGTTCTAAAAAGTGGACGTTGAGCTGAATTTGCAAGTGTGACGGTCGTAAGGAGTGCATGATGCTCATGGAGCTCATTACGTTCGTGACGTTCATGACGGTCGTCACACACGTGACGTTCGTAAGGGACCTGTGACGACCGTCATATCAGAAAAATCCATTTATGTTACTTTTTTCGTCCTTTTTCTTCTGTTATGTGTCTTTTAGTACTTGTTTTCCTTGTTTTGCTTCATTTGAGTGTTGACTACGTAAATCTGCAAAATACTTAAGAAACAATGCTGAGAAGGTCCGAAATCGGGGTGAAATCGACCATTAGTAGCATAAAATCATGGCATTCAATATATATGTTTTCGCGTTATCATCAAGTATCTCAAGCTAGATATTTGTCTTGCTGAAGGGAAACCACGATCCAAAATGCAGCAGAAATTAAAATTTTCCCTTTAGTGATCCTTACGAATGGGCATGATCAGTGATAGAAGCGTGTTGCACCCTAAAATTTGCTCAACCTAATTCACTTGGTTTATGTTTCGATTACATTAGCATTTGCATATAGAGTCATGTACATAGTCTAACCATCTGCATAGCATAGCATAGCAGGTCATCCAACAAGGGACCAAGTACTATTCTCATCTCTATGAGCCTATCAAGAGGTTATTATTCAAATTCAATCTTATCCAAGTCATCAGAAAGAAATTGAAGTCTAAAGAAGTCATTGGGCCAAGTAGTGGATCTCCCTCCTATCTTGAGGGTATTGGAAGACCATCAAAGAAGTTGTGGGCTGTGAATTGAGGCCATGGAGAGTATCTAGACATCATGGGGGACATGGAAAGTCATTTTGAAAGAGAGGCAAGTCATTGATGTGGTCACAAGAGTTGCAGTTGAAGACAGTCAACTAGGGTTTCATCTGGGTCAACCCTGGGTCAACCCTAGGTCAATTGATTGATTGAAAGGCATCAAGGTCTATTTGAGAGATGTGGGGTTCATCATTTGACATGTAGAGAAGGATATGGTGTTGTTCCAAGAAGAAATCAAGAGAAATCAAGAAGAAGAGGAGTTTCTAAATTAGGGTTTTTGTGTAAAATCCCCTGATTTAGGTCAAACTTCCAAGCAAGATAGGTCAAAATGCAAACTTCAAATGGATCCTTGGCCAACATGAAACTTGTAGAGGATCTCAATACCTTTAATTTGAGTGGTGGAAGACATCAAGGAGATTTATAGAACTCAAGTTATGGTCCTTGCAAGTTACAGGTCATCTGAGGTATCTGAAATTTTGTCTGTGAAAGTTACTTGTCTTCCAAGCAACTTTTACCCCTCAAGGATATTTCAAATGAATTTCTGGTAAACTTAAGAGTTGTTCCTCATTGTCTTAGCTTTCTAGAAAGGTATGGTATGACTTCATATGATTTGTGGAACTCTACTTATGGTCTTGGCAAGAAAAGGGTATTTTGGTCATTTGAGAATTACAGGTCATTTCAAGCCTATGCCCAAAACTCATACAAGGAAGCTTCAAATGAAAAACTTCACAACATAAAACTTGCTCCAAATGATATTTTGAGTCTAGAAAAGTGATCATGAAAGATTGGAAATGCTCATAGCTCAAGGTTTCAAAATTGGTCATTTAAAAGTGAATTTAATGAATAAAAGTGACTTAAAATTGAGATTTTTTCATAACTTGGCCAAATGGGATGAAATTATAGGTCATTTTGATTGGAAAAAATGTTTTAAGAACATTGGCAAAAGTAGATTTTTGAGTTTAGGGCAAAGTTTGAGAGATACCATTGGTTACTTATGTATGAAGTTAACATATGCCAAAACTCAAGGAAAGTGTGCACAAGAAGTTTCTACAAAGTTCTAGAGCTTTCTAATTTCATCTATATATTGGATTGAGTAGCTTCATGCAAGGGTTGGTGCTTCATTTTAATCAAAATACCAAGTTTCATCTCATTCTTCCATTTTGCAAAATCATCTCAAACTCTATCAAACCTTCATCAATTTCCAGAATCCTTGATCCTATCATCATCTACCTTCATTCAAGATCAAGCTTCCATCAAGATTTGGCTCAATTGAGGTAGGATTCGTGCTATCCAACTTCATCATCCAAAGTGCAAGAAGAAGTGGTTACAAGAATCTAAGGCATTGGAGCAAGATCTATTGCATACAGAACCAAGAATCAAGCTTATTGAGCAAGTTCAGAGCATTGCAAGCATTGGATCCAAAGCATTCTACACCTGTTTTCATCATTTACACCAGGTTGGTTTTCCTTTCGAATTGGCTAGATTAGTTAACATGTTAGAGAATTATTAGGTTAGAACGGTTAGGGATAGTTAGATGAGCATTTCTGATGAATTTGGAGGCAATTCATGGAGGTTACCATTGGTGCACCAAATCTGTTAAGGCTTAGAACTCATAGGTTATGGCATGATAATCTTAGATATATAGCTCAGAATGATCAGCAAAGTGTGTAGATCGTGTTAGGGTAATAGTTAGCAAGAATTGGAATGGTTGATAGCAGTGTAAAATGGTGGAGTCAATGCTTTCTACCTATCGGGTTTGAATTTTGATTGAGTTTTAGAGGAAGATAATGCCATGGCTGTGTAGAGGGAGAGATGCAGAGCCTTTTTGGTTTTGGAATGATGGAGTTTCGTTGAGAATCGAGGGAGAACAGAGGGATGGAAGATTCACGCATGGAGAGGGTTTTTATGGTTCTAGGGTTTCTCAAGGTTGAAGATGAAGGAGAACCACACGATCAGTTGCTTGACTTTGACTGAACCTATGATTTGATGGCTCACGTTCAAAACGAAATTTGGAGGGAGATTACGCAGCAATACGCTGCGTTTCATTAATTCATTCTGACTGGGCTCAATAATCCATTACTATTCGCACCCTGCTTGCAAGGCCCAATACCAATGCATTGAATTAATTGCTAACTGCACTGTTTCCTTCTTTTTTATTTTTGTTGTGTTTTCTGGTTAACTGGGCCCAGACGCGCTTTGCTATGCGCGCCCCCCAGTCTGGGCCCATCCTGCATTTTTAACTGAAATAAATACTTGCTGCACCCCTTAAGCCATTTAAGTCATGTTAATTTCTTTCCATTCTTTTAATTCTTCAAAAAATTCATAACAAATGGAAAATTGCATATTTTTAATTGGTTGTTTTTGCATATTTTTCATAATTCTGTCAAGAAAATTATCATATAAAAAAATTCCAATTTTATTTTGTTTCAGTATTTTTTGTGCATTTTTCTTTTAAATAGCTTTTTTTAAGTGGTTTAATTTGATGCATGATATTGTTGATTTTAGTTTAGGACTTTCCTTTTGCATTTTTGATCCATTCTTTTTAGGGTGATTAACTTAGGACTTTAGCTTGTATATAAAATTTAATTCATGATATTAGGACTTAATTTTAGATGATTTGTTTAGGTGTGATTAGGAGAATCAAAACTAGGGTTTAGAGATGATATAGGTGAAGTAGATAATTTCTTTTAGGAGTTATAGATTGAATCTTTGGGGTATGGGACTATAGGGATTATGGGTAGATAATAGATCCCTTAGAAATTACTAGGTTTCCCCTATTCTACTATTACTATTAGTATACTGCTTTTATTTGCTTGACTGTGTGGTGTGCCCTCTTTAGGGTTATTATTTGACTGTGTGTGGGGTATTGGGCTTGTTTGGGGCTTGGGGTTTGAGCTGAAGACTGTGTTGATGAAGCCATTGGAGATCAAAGAGAATGAAGACCAACTTCCAGAGTTGATGAGGAGTATCCCTTGCTGGCAGCTGTTGAAGGCTATAGGGTTTAGGAGCTAGGTAGAGCTCTAGGGTAGAAAACTTGATTCACAAACATGGAAGGTCTTGTTTGCCTCCATCCTTTCTCTATGATTCAAAGTCTCTTTTAAATATCCACCTCCTTCCTTTGGAAGGATTAGTGAATGTATTTGAAAGATAGAACTTTTGAGGGAAAACTGTCAGTATCATGTTAACAGTTAGTGAGCCACCCTTGGTAGGCAATTGACTGTTTAACATCCATTTCATCTTGTTGACTGATATTCATCTTGGAGATTGAGACTTGAAGAAAAGCCATTGCAGATTGAAGATTGAAGATAGAGACCTTGCTTGAAGGCTGTGAAGATAAAGACTGATGCTTGCTTGAAGCTTGTAGTTGTTTGGAGATGACTTGAAGACAGATGTTGATGCAGAGCTGCTGTTGCTGTTTATTTTTGCTGTTTATAATTCTTGATGTATTGTGTGAATTTCCCGGACTGTATTGTTTGCTGTTTAACCTGTTAGGTTGAAAGTGAACCTTGTTCACTTTTGCCTGTTGTTTTCTAGGTTCGAGGTTGAGTGGGACTCCCTTGCCTCGCTTGTATTGCTGCATTCATGCATATTTTACTGCTTTATTGTATATTTGCTATTGTTTCTGTTTCCGTCTATTCCCTTAGGATCTCTGTTTCTCTCTGCGCAAGAGAGGAACATGATAGACATTAGGTCTTAACCCATGCATGATAACCTTAGGTTAATTTGATTCCCTTTTCAACCATAGGTTAGAGTTCTGACTCTTCTTTCTTAAAACAAACAAAAAAACACAATAAATATTTCAAACACAATAAAAGACACTTCTTCCGTAAAAGAATGTGAACTCATCAAAACATCATTTTTGTTCGCTTGGACTGTTAATCAAAAAAACCTTTTTCAGAAGGAATAAAATCAATCAAGACAGACCTGTGTCGTACATGGCCCGAACTACGTTTGCTCTGATCTTTCATGCCGTATGAAAGTACGTAGGCATAGGATGCGATATCCTAGCGAGCAACCTTCCCCTCCTTTCCCGTAGGTAGGCGAACTACGTTGACTCTGATTTCTCGTTCCAGACGGGAATACGTAGGCATAAAGTGCGATACTTTGCCGAGTCATTTTCTTTTCTTTTAACCCCAGACCTTTAGCGTAGATAGAATAACAACCCATACCAGAAAGCAAGCGTGGATCCCGTCGAGTACGACGGACGTGAGGGGTGCTAATACCTTCCCCTTGCGTAACCGACTCCCGAACCCAGGTTTTGGTTGCGATGACCATACCTTTCCCATTTTTTGCGAGGTTTACTTCGAGCGTTTCCTTTCCCTTCGTTGGGATAAATAACGCACGGTGGCGACTCTTCTGTTCAGCCGGCGCCGATTTTCGCAGTAGCGACAGCTGGCGACTCTGCTGGGGATCCAACGTCCCCTGGCTGCTAAGGACTACGATAGTTCCTTATGCATTTGGGATCCAACGTCCCTTAAGACAGTCAATCCTAACGCTTGTTTTTCCGTCGAGGATTTTGTATGGATTTACTTTTTCTGTCATTTACTTTCAGCATTATATTATTGTTATTATTGCTGTATTGGGGTTGTGACGGGTGATTCTATGATTGAGAGATAAGCCGGACCTGGGCTTGAGTGCACCTAGAATTAGAGTAGAAAGTAGTGGGCGCGTGCCGGCTTTGCTTGCATTAGTGTCCCATGAAATCTACACTCGGACGAGGTTCTTCTGGTTGACTTCTTTTTCTACCCTTTGGGTCGAAGGGGTTGTTGGTTAGCTGAATTGTCGACTCCGGGAACCGATCATTTGGAAGTTGGCTAAGTGAGGCCTCTTCAGGATTTGATGATGCCACTCCTTCTGGGAATCGTATCATCAACCCTGAAAGTCTGTGACGCCGACGACCGCATAGGATGCCATACTTTGTCAGTTACTAGGACACCTACCTGTGAGAGGGGTTGGGGTTATGCAGGTAACTAGACCTTCAGATACCGGTTATTTCTTGATCTGAGATCCTGAGTATTTATGGATAGTTTTGAGGTCTATCAGAGACCAGTCAGAGTTATGTTGTGGGGTCTATCAGAGACCAGTGTTGGAGCTTTGTATTGGGTCTATCTGAGACCAGGGTTTGAGGAATTCTGGAGAGTCTATCTGAGACTTTTCGATATGGTTCAGGCTTCTCAGCTATGGCATTTGGTCCCTGTTGCATGTTACTTGCATTGCATTGTTTGCATAACCATTATCATTGCATCCCATTAACGTGTGTCTGTGCTGCAGGTGCATTTGCATATTCCCTGGTTCTGGTGCCCGGACTTCTGCTTATTGATCATGGCTGGTTTGAGGAAGACAGTTGCGTACAAGTTGCCTACACCTGACATTACTCCCTTACTTGGTCTGATGTCCCTTGCTGATGAGGAGGTTAGGAGAAGTTTCAGGATGAGTCATGGAAGATTGTTGAGACTGGTCTGCAAGCCAACTGCTGTTGAGATGAATGGGCTGTACACCTTGATGCAATTCTATGACCCTGTATTGAGATGTTTCACGTTTGTTGACTTTATTTTGGGGCCTACCATCGAAGAGTATGTAGAGTTTACTGAGCTACCAGTACAGAATAAGGTTCCCTTTATTCATTCAGCCGCTGAGCCCAAGTTGGAGGACTTAGCTAAGGCCTTGCACATGAACGCTGCTGAACTATTAGTGACTTCTTGGCTAGGGGTTCTAGGTTTCTCCCTTGATTTTCTGGTTGGCAAAGCTCAAGAGTATGCCAAGAGCGGGTGCTGGAGAGTCTTTAATGCTATCTTGGCTCTATGCATTTACGGGATAGTGTTGTTTCCCAACTTACCCAATTTTGTGGACTTGGACGCTTTCCATCTGTTTGCTGCTGGCAACCCGGTACCCACTTTGATTGGAGATCTCTATCATTCATTGCACTACAAAAATGAAAATAGAAGGGGAAAGACTGTTTACTGTTGTGCGCCGCTGTTGAACATGTGGTTTAAGAGCCATATTCCCCTGAAGGGACCTTTTGTGGATAGTGCAACTACAGCTGACTGGCCAGAGCGCCTGATGAGACTATCTTCTGAAGACATTGAGTGGTTTGACCGAGATTTGCTGGGGTCTGAGCTTATTTTCAGTTGTTCTGGGTATCCTAATGTTCCGTTGATAGGAAGGAAAGGGTGTATCAATTACAACCCGTCTCTGTTCGTTCGCCAGTTCGGATATGCGTTGAAGAACCCACCTCAGGAGGAAGAAGTACAGGAATCTCTGTACTTCACCGGTGATTTGAATGGAGAGTTACTTGCCAAGCTTCAGCATGCCTGGATGCGTATTAACAGAAGAGGGAAACCACTGTTGGGTAAGAACGATTGTCAGGCTTATGCACCCTACAAAGATTGGATCCAAGAGAGAGCAAGACGGTTGCTGATGCCATTTCCAGCTGCACCAGTCCCTGTTCATATTCCGGTGGAAGAGCCAACCACTGTTACTATTGAGGCCTACGAGCGAGTTGTAAAAGAAAAAGAAGCCTTGATGAAGATCAATGAGGGGTTAGAAAAGGAACTGGCTCAGGTGCGTAGTGAGAAGAACAAGGCTGTGCATGCTTTCCAGCAGCAGATCGAACTAGTAAGCAGGCTAGGTGCTGAGTTGACTAAAGAGAAGAAGAAGCGTGAACGTCTGGGGCAAGAGTTCAGAAGCTCTCATGACATGTTGGAGTCCAAAAAGAAAGCACTCGATGCCGCTCACCGAGAGATCTCTTCTTGTAATAAGACTTGGAATGCTACGCTAACCAACAACAAAAAGAGGGAAGACAAATTGAAGCAGCAAATTTCTGAACTCGAAGAGAAGTTGAAGGCTAGCATTAATAAGTACGAAGAAGAGGTGATGACCAGATATAGTCTCCAGAATGCATTGAACAAGGCCATCGAAGGCAGGAACGAAGCTGTGTCTCAGAAGCGGAAGCTAGAGGATCGCTTCGGAGAAGGGGCATGGGAGGAAACCGCTGGTGACGTGCGACGTGTTCTCAAGCGAAGAAATCAACTTGTTGAGGGTCTGCTTACCCGACCAAGTCATCCTGAGACTAAGAAGTTGCTAGAAGAGTACCAGGCTTATGAGCGTACTTGACTGTTTCATACATTAATGTGTATGCTTTATTTGCATAGTGCTGACCATCACTAGGATTGTTGGTTGAGGTCATGCCTTCTTATTGTACACTCAGTGATATTGTATTCTTGGCTTAATGGTTTTCTCTGCAATATACGAGGCATTTTCTATGATTCGGCTCCGATCTTCATATTGCCAGCACCGTCACTGCACTGACACATTCGCACTAGAATCGGGGAATGATATTTCCTAATGCACGGACACATATTGCATTGCATTCATATTCATATTGCATTACAGGTGATTAATGGAAGGTATCTTATTTCCTGCTCTGCACCAGGTCTTTTCAGGATTGAAGATCAGCGCCCGCATCGATACTCCACTCGTACCAACTGCCGAAGAATTATGGATCAAATGCAGAACGAAATGCAAGACATGCGTGAGAAGCTGGCGCTCTTCATGCAGACAATGGAGACCATTGCGAAAGGTCAGGAGAATTTGCAAGCTTTGGTGCAGCCTCTGTTGGTCAGAAATGCGGGGCACGGAAATGAGGATCATCAGTCTGTGCGAGTCGACACTATTCATGGGGATGGTACTCCCACACCAGTGGCTCCACCTGTAGTCAACATGCCTGCTGTCAATGTGAATAACGACGCTGCTGCCGGGAACGGTAACATTGGAATAGGGAACGAAACTATCGTTAACAATGTTGGGCTTGGAGATGTTAACCTGGGCGATAATATGGGAGGCAATGGCTTCGGTAATGCTGGATTCGGGTTCAATGACCAAGGGTTCGATAATACTGGGAAGTACGGCTTCAATGCTCAAGGCTTCGGGCAGGACGGATATGGTATGACTAATCAGGGTTATGGCGGATTCGGAAATGGAAATGGCGCTGGGTTAATGGCTTTTGGACCTGCCGGAGTTGCTCCGGGATATGGCAACAGGGGGCGAGGCCCGGTAATGAATCAGACCAGAGTTGGCCGTAACAATGGATACGATGGATACGGAGCTGGGAATGGTATGTGGCAAGAAGATCAGCAAGAGGACGCTTTCTCCGGTGGAGGTTTCAAAGGGCCTATGGATGTCTCTCAAAGGATCAGGATGCTCGAGGAGCAGATGAAGGGGGTCGTAAATCAAAGCGCTGTCGGCTTAGACATGTCAACAATGGGTCTGGTGCCTGGCTTGAGGGTGCCAATCAAATTCAAAGCTCCCACATTCGACAAGTATAAGGGGGATACCTGTCCAAAAGTGCACGTGCGGTCATATTACAGAAGGATGTCGGCGTATTCTAATGATGAGAGGATGCTAATGCATTTCTTTCAAGATAGTTTGTCTGGTCCTTCCCTCGAGTGGTATATGGGATTGGAACCAACTCAGATTAAGACATGGAAGCAGCTGACTGAAGCATTTGTAGCTCACTATAAGTACAACAGTGACTTGGCACCCAACCGGGTCCAATTGCAGGGGTTGTCCCAGAAGAAGGGCGAGAGCTTCAAAGAGTATGCGCAGAGATGGCGCGACATGGCTGCTAGAGTCCATCCTCCTTTGGAGGACAAGGAAATGAATGATATGTTCATAGGAACATTCACTGGCATGTTTTATGACAAGTTGTTTCACACTTCTTTAGGCAGTTTCTCAGACTTAATCCTGATGGGAGAAAAGATTGAAAGTAACATTAAGCAGGGAAGATTCCAAGCTGAGGAATCCACGTCGGCTGGCAGTAACCGAAGGGCTTTTGGTGGGCGCCGTCAGGGCGATGCAAGCGCAGTGTTTGGGGGCCGAGGCCGGGGCAGAGGTCGAAACCAGTACAATCAGCCGCAGCAGGTGGCAAGTGTTACTATTCCCTTTCAGCAACAACCGATACAACAACAACAACAGCAACAGCAGCCACAACAGGGGGCACAACCTGCCCAGCGCAGATTCCAGGGGGGCAAACCAAGGAGGGTGTTTGAAAAGCCTCCTTCAACTTATGCAGATTTGTTACAGACACTATTGGGTTTGAACTTGGTGGAGAAGAGAACTATGGTGCCAATAACAGGCACTCCTCCATACGGTTATGATGCAAGCAGGCACTGTGAATTCCACTCCGGGGCTCCTGGCCACGATGTAGAGGGTTGCCACGCGTTTAAGCATGTGATGCAGGATCTATTGGATAGTAAGGCTATCAATTTTGGAACGACGGGTCCGAATATAGTGCAGAAGCCCATGCCCAACCATGGGGCAAACGCCATTTTGACCGAGGAGGGTTTGAATTTGATTATGAATGTTGACGATCTAAAGACACCGTTGTGCGAAATAAAGAGCAGATTATTGCAAGGTTGTGTGTATCCAGGTTGCGACGAGTATTGCTTAGAGTGTTGGACCCAAGCTTGGGGGTGTGCTGACTTAAAGAAGGGCATTCAGGCTTTAATAGATGGCGGCACATTGCAATTTGACCGAGCAGCAATTGAAGAACCTGCAGGGGTATTAGCAGACAAGCAAAGCGATGTGGCTACTGTAACGATTCCCCGAAAAATGATCACTATAACGGCACCGGCCAAGCGACCGCCGATCACCATCACCAAGGCCGGACCAATCCCGTACGAAAGCACCAAGGCAGTCCCCTGGTCCTATGGGTTGGAAGTGTATTGTGACGGAGTAAAAATTGATGTTAATAAGCAGCCAGCTGAGACTGTAGACAACGTTGTTGGTACCAGAGGTATGACAAGAAGTGGGAGAATCTTTATATCGCCTGAGGTAGAGGCTGAAAGACTGGCGAAGGGAAAGGGAAAGATGATTGAGAATGTCCCAGTGCAGGGGAATGAAAAAGAAACAGCAT
Organism: Lathyrus sativus; assembly: GCA_963859935.3. NCBI lineage: Eukaryota > Viridiplantae > Streptophyta > Magnoliopsida > Fabales > Fabaceae > Lathyrus > Lathyrus sativus. The sequence continues at coordinate 106,115,459 of OZ012737.1, forward strand.
CGAAGGATGTGGAAGAGTTCATGCGCTTGATCCGTAAAAGTGATTATAAGATTGTTGAGCATCTGCAACAGACGCCGTCAAAAATATCTATAATGTCGTTACTATTTTGTTCTGAAGCTCACAGAAATGCATTGTTGAAAGTTCTGGATACTTCCTTCGTACCCCAAGATGTTTCCGTGAACCAGCTGGAGGGAGTGTTGGCGCATGTGAATGCAGGCCATAGCTTGGGCTTTACAGATTTTGATTTGACCCCTAAGGGGAGAGAACATAATATGGCGTTGCACGTATCTGTGGAGTGTAGAGGAGCAGTCATGTCTCACGTGCTGGTCGATACCGGATCGTCTTTGAACGTGCTGCCCAAGAAAGCGATGATGAAACTAGATGTCAGAGGAATCCTGTGTACGCCCAGTGACCTGGTGGTCAAGGCATTCGATGGTACGCGAAGAACAATTTTTGGATCTATAACACTACCTCTACAGGTGGGGCCGGAGGTTTTCACGACTGAATTTTATATAATGGACATCCAGCCAGCATACAGCTGCCTTCTCGGACGACCCTGGATTCATGGTGCTGGGGCAGTCACGTCTACCTTGCATCAAAAGTTGAAATACATGGTAGGAGACAGTGTGGTCACTGTATGCGGGGAAGAAGATATACTGGTCAGCCATCTGTCATCATTCAAGTATGTGGAGGTCGACAGAGAGATTCACGAAACACCCTGTCAGGCATTTGAAGGGTTGCGCGTCAAAGACAATGGTCTCGGGCCGAGCAAAGTGTCAGAGGTAGCCGTCTCGTCATATAAGGAAGCTCAAGCTCTAGTAGAGACTGGTGAGACAAAGGGCTGGGGCAAAGTGCTGGATATTCCTGTGAAGATGGATCGATTTGGGCTGGGATATCAACTGTCGTCATCAACACCTGCTGTGGGGGCACCCCGTTTCAGAGGACCGATAACCATCACTGCTAGCGGAGTATGTCACGAGACCATCAACGCTGCTTCGGAGTCTGATGAAGGGGACAGTGACTGCGATATGGATGCCTGGATTCAGCCGAGCATGCCAGGACAAGGATTGTGCAATTGGTCTATTCAGGAGATTGTTCCTGTGACTCTTAAACAGTAATGCTTTGTTTTTTTAATTGTTGAACAATCTGGTGTCTTGCTCGAGGCATCGTGATTTGCTTAGGGCCGTGCTGTTATGAACATTGCGTGTTTAATCATTAAATAAAAGGCGTTTTTTTCATGTGCAAATATTGCGATCTCTGTTTTTCTTGTTTCGTGTTTTACAATAAAATGGCAACGTGGTTATGCGCTTTATACGCATTTTGAAGCATTTAACCATTCCTTTTGCAGGATAACGTTTTCAGATGACATCATTGAACCGCCTATGACTCATCTCGACTTTGAGCACCCAGTATTTCAGGCCGAAGTAGAGATTGTCGAAGATGGCGACGTGCCCGAAGAATTGTCTTGGTTGGTGAAGCAAGAAGAACGAGTCATTCTGCCTCACGAAGAGGTCATCGAAATTATTAACCTGGGGTCGGAAGGGGTTGAAAAGAACATTCGTATAGGAGCCGCGCTGCAGAGAGACATCAAGCGAAGACTGGTTGAAATGCTCAGAGAGTATAGTGATGTGTTCGCTTGGTCGTACGAAGACATGCCTGGGCTTGATACAGATATGGTTGTGCACCGTCTACCGTTGAAAGAAGAATGCCCGCCGGTCAAACAGAAGCTTCGCAGAACTAGACCCGACATGGCAGTGAAAATTAAGGAGGAGGTTCAAAAGCAGTGGGATGCTGGTTTCCTAGCTGTGACAAAATATCCCTCATGGGTCGCTAACATTGTACCAGTGCCAAAGAAAGACGGTAAAGTGAGAATGTGCGTAGATTACTGAGATTTAAATAAAGCGAGCCCGAAAGATGATTTTCCGCTTCCTCACATCGATGTGCTAGTTGACAACACTGCTCAATTCTCCGTATTCTCCTTCATGGACGGCTTCTCGGGCTATAATCAGATTAAAATGGCACCAGAGGACATGGAGAAGACTACTTTCATAACGCCTTGGGGAACATTTTGTTACAAAGTGATGCCCTTCGGATTGAAGAATGCTGGGGCAACGTATCAGCGTGCAATGACGACTCTTTTCCATGATATGATGCATAAAGAGATCGAAGTTTATGTCGATGATATGATTGCCAAATCCCAGACGGAGGAAGAGCATTTGGTGAGTCTGCTGAAGTTATTCAAAAGGATTAGGAAGTTCAGGCTGAGACTGAACCCTAACAAGTGTACCTTCGGGGTGAGATCGGGTAAACTGCTGGGGTTTATCGTGAGCGAAAAAGGAATAGAGGTTGATCCTGCAAAAATTAAAGCAATACAAGAAATGTCGACGCCTAAAACAGAGAAAGAGGTGCGCGGGTTTTTAGGGAGGTTGAACTACATCGCTCGGTTCATATCTCACCTAACGGCTACGTGTGAACCGTTATTCAAGCTGTTGAAAAAAGACCAGGCTGTAACGTGGAACGAAAATTGTCAAAAGGCGTTCGATAAAATAAAGCAGTATTTGCAGGAGCCTCCTATTTTGATACCCCCAGTGGCAGGGAGACCCTTGATCATGTATTTGACAGTTCTTGAGGGAAGCTTGGGTTGTATTCTCGGTCAACACGACGAGACAGGAAGAAAAGAGCATGCGATCTACTACTTGAGTAAGAAGTTTACTGAATGTGAATCTCGATATTCAATGCTCGAAAAAACTTGTTGCGCGCTAGCCTGGGCCGCCAAGCGTTTGAGGCAATACATGCTGAATCATACAACCATGCTCATCTCGAAGATGGATCCTATCAAATATGTATTTGAAAAGCAGGCGTTATCGGGGAGAATTGCTCGTTGGCAGATGGTCTTGACTGAATATGACATCCAGTATGTCTCGCAAAAGGCTATAAAGGGGAGTGTACTGTCTGAGTACTTGGCAGAGCAGCCAATTGAGGATTACTAATCGATGAGGTTTGATTTTCCTGACGAGGATATCATGTACCTAAAGATGAAAGATTGCGAAGAGCCGTTGCTAGACGAAGGACCAGAATTGGGTTCCAAGTGGAAGTTGATCTTTGACGGAGCTGTAAATGCCTACGGTAGCGGAATAGGGGCAATCATCACCACCTCACACGGGTCGCACATCCCGTTTACTGCTCGATTGACCTTTCCAGTTACCAATAATGAAGCCGAATACGAAGCTTGTATCATGGGGCTTGAAGAAGCCATTGATTTGCGAATCAAAAATCTGGACGTATACGGAGACTCAGCTCTGGTAGTGAATCAAATCAAAGGAGAATGGGAGACACGTCAGCCCAATTTGATACCTTACATGAATTATGCGAGGAGATTGTTGCCTTTCTTTGACAAGGTTGAATTGCATCATGTACCGCGAGCGGAGAATCAGATGGCTGACGCCCTGGCCACATTGTCTTCCATGTACAAAGTCAACTTCTGGAACGAGGCTCCCAAAATTGTTATCTCTCGGCTTGACAGACCTGCCTTCGTATTTGCCATTGACGAAGCATCTGACGGTAAACCATGGTATTTCGATATCCTCAATTTCCTGAAGAACAAAGAGTATCCGGCTGCGGCATCCAGTCAAGATCAGAAGACTCTCAGGAGATTGGCGGGTAATTTCTATTTGAATCCGGATGGTGTCTTATACAGAAAAAATCACGACTTGGTGCTACTGCGTTGTGTAGACGAAAAAGAGGCGAAGCTGCTCATGGAGGAAATACACGAAGGTACATTTGGCACGCATGCTGGTGGGCATGCTATGACGAGGAAGCTGCTGCGGGCAGGTTATTTTTGGCTGACTATGGAAACTGATTGTTTCAAGTTTGCGAAGAAGTGCCACAAGTGCCAAATCTATGCTGATAAGATCCATGTGCCCCCGAGTCCTCTGAATGTGATGTCGTCACCATGGCCATTCTCGATGTGGGGAATTGATATGATTGGAAAGATCGAGCCAACGGCTTCTAATGGGCACCAGTTCATTCTAGTAGCAATCGATTATTTCACCAAGTGGGTGGAAGCGGCGTCTTATGCGAATGTAACTAAGCAGGTGGTAGCCAGGTTCATCAAGAGAGATATCATCTGCAGATATGGAATCCCCGAGCGGATAATCACTGACAATGGTTCAAACCTGAACAACAAAATGATGAAGGAGCTCTGTCAGAATTTCAAGATCGAGCATCACAACTCCTCCCCTTACCGACCCAAGATGAATGGCGCTGTTGAAGCGGCCAATAAGAATATAAAGAAGATCGTTTAGAAGATGGTGGTGACCTATAAGGATTGGCATGAGATGCTACCTTTTGCTTTGCACGGTTATCGTACAACGGTACGCACATCAACCGGGGCAACCCCGTTCTCGTTGGTATACGGAATGGAAGCAGTGCTACCACTGGAAGTCGAGATTCCTTCTCTGAGGGTATTGCGAGATATCCAACTAGATGAGGCAGAATGGGTAAAAAACAGGTTGAACCAGCTGAGTTTAATGGATGAGAAGAGGCTAGCTTCTCTAGCATACGGTCGTTTGTACCAGAGCCGAATGAAGAAGGCATATGATAAGAAGATACATCCTCGGAGCTTTCAGACGGGCGACCTTGTGCTGAAAAAGATTCTCCCGCCGCAGGCAGATCACAGGGGCAAGTGGACCCCCAACTACGAAGGGCCATACGTTGTCAGAAAAGTATTTTCAGGAGGAGCGTTATTGTTGTCCACCATGGACGGTGAAGACTTTACGTCGCCTGTGAATTCAGACGCAGTTAAAAAATACTTTGCTTGAAATTGACCCGCTGGACAGAAAAAAGAGAGTCCAGGCAAAAATGGGGCTTCCTGGCGAACCAAAAACAGAGTGAAAGGTTCGGGCAAAAGTTAGGGATAAAATTGAAAAAATGTACACCCGCGAAGTTGAAAACCTGCACTGGGCGGCTTCGGCAAAAAAGGGTATCCCGGTGAACTGAAAACCCGTAAAGGGCGGTTCACGCAAAAGTTAGGGATTTGAAAAGCAAATGACCGCGGTCCGAATTTGATACTGCAGTGAGCATTAGTGCGGGAGAATATACCTGAGGGGTCGATTATCGGATACAATCTCTTCGGAAGTGTGGATACCGGGAAGGCATTAGAGTCGGGCGAGTCATAGGAGGATCAGCTCATGATGTTTGTCTTCATCCCGTTGCCGACATGTGTACAAATTTGATTTGTCAATATATTTATGCTTCTTGTGCATACTTGTATATTCATTGTGTGTAGCTTCCTCTTTTCAGGAGTTACATCCCGTGTACAAAACTCCGCCCATTCAGGGGCCCAATCAATAAAACATGTTATTCAGTATTTGATGCTGGTTCTTTACTGTTTTGTATATGATAAACGCCTAGGTTTGATGAAACTAGCATGTGTATAACGTCGCTGGCCCTTGCCAACAATTGCTAAAACTTTGAATTAACTGAAAATAATGTCACTAACGCTAACCTGAATAGATTTGGTTGCGTAAGTTTGTCTTGTCTTGTTTGTGGTGTTGCAGGGTTCATAGCCGTATGAAGTGGACGATCAAAAGATTGCAGTATGGGCCAGAAGCTCGTAACGAAAGACTCGATCCCCACGCAGGTCGCGCTTCCAAGATAGCAATATTCCTCACTGAAGAAGGATCAAATTCCCCAGCTAGTCGTGGCTTATCCAAAGGACATTCTCCAGCAAAGTCAGTTTATCCTCAGCGAAATTTGGCGATTCCAAGATTGTAGGCTGTATTCAGACGGTGTGGTGTCCCCCAGCAGGATTCCCCATCTCAAGCAGAGTGGTTTAGCCGCAGAAGATTAATATTTCCAACTTGTGAGCTGCACTCAGGCAGTTTACCCTTCCCAGTAGGGTCATTTACTCTCCTCCAGTGGAATCAGTTGATTTTCCCCAAGAGAGTCGTTTCGTCCTCAGTGGAGTTCTCTTTCCAGCAAATGTTTTCTTTCCTCCTAGTGGAACTCGAAGATTAAGACTCTCCCCGGCAGATTTGGGGTGGGTCCTGGCATTTATTTTGTCAGAATACCGTGTGATACCCGTTCATTCCCCAGCAGAAGTCCAATCAGGATTTGCGCATTCAATTATTCTTCAGCGAAGTGGGCTTCACTCTTCCAGCATTTATTTTGCTGGAATAATTCTGTGGCATCTGGCTACCCCCAGCGGAGTTGGCGTTGTCTTCAGCATTTATTTTGCTGAAGCGGTTTTCTGTATCCCAGCAGTTCGAGTCTGCATTTGCATCGGCATATAGTGTCATATTTGCATCTATCAAATAAAAACGCGTAGCATTTCCATGTCGAATGGAGCATTGTGTCATTGTCAAGCATATGCATACTGAAATATAAACCAGGTTGGCTAACTGTTTGTTTCAAGTATTGTTTCTCTTGCAGGTGGAGAGAGCTCTTGCTCAAATGAATTACCAAACATTCAAGATCTCGACGTGAGACATTCAACGAAAATGTCGGTGTTATTCCCCACAGAGTTATCAGGCAAAATTTCTCTTTGTCCCCGAGCAGAGTTATTTGTGTAAGTGCCTTTTGTGTTCCCCGCCAGGGTTGCTTGTTGAAGTGTCTCTAGTCCGACCAGCGGATTATCTTCTTCAAATTTGTGGTTACGTCAGCATCAAAGGGTTTCATGAATCAGAATTTCAGAGGCTGCCGCCGGTTATCAGAACAGGCGTCCGGTAGTTTGGTTTCCAAATATCCCCAGTAGAGTCCGCCCCAAAGTCGCTGTCACGTCAGTGCTAGGAAGTTTATGGGTTGGGATCAATGGAGAAATGAGTCCTGACGTGGACAGATTTATTTCCCCGGATTGATAAGAGGTGCTGGTCCTAACGTGGACAGATTCGATTTCTCCGTATTGATTGAATGCGAAGTCATGACGTTGACAAAATTGATTACTCTTCGTGTTGGTGTCCTGACGTGGACCATTTATTCCCAGCAGATATCTTTCTTTGTAATGGTGGAATGTGTGTCCTGACGTGGACAAGTTTATAGTTCTTCGTGTTGCTAAGATGCGCGAGTCCTGACGTGGACAAGTTTATCTCTCTTCGTGTTGGCGAGGCGTGAGTCCTGACGGGGACAAGTTTTATTTCTTCAGCGGGTCGATGCGCAAGTCCTGACGTGGACAAGTTTATCTATCTTCGTGTTGGCGAGGCGTGAGTCCTGACGTGGACAAGTTTTATTTCCTCAGCGGGTCGAAGATGTGAGTCCTGACGTGGACAAATCAAGACGAGATGGGAGTCCTTACGTGGACAAATCAAGAAAGATGTATTCCTTACGTGGAAAGATGGTTTCCTTACGTGGAAAGAGGTATTCCTTACGTGGAAAGAGGAGATTCCTTACATGGAAAGATGTGATTCCTTACGTGGAAGGTTGTATTCCTTACATGGAAAGATGGATTCCTTACGTGGAAAAAGTTGGATTCCTTACGTGGAAAGAGGTATTCCTTACATGGAAAGATGGGCTTCCTTACGTGGAAAGATGGATTCCTTACGTGGAAAGAGGTATTCCTTACGTGGAAAGATATGATTCCTTACGTGGAAAGAAGACGTAGTCCTTACGTGGAAAAAAGATTTATTCCTTACGTGGAAAGAGATTTATTCCTTACGTGGAAAGAAGTTTATTCCTTACGTGGAAAAGGTTATTCCTAACGTGGAAAGGTGAGTCCTGACGTGGACGATGGAGTCCTAATGTGGACAAGTTTATTCCTGACGTGGAAGAGTTTATTCCTGACGTGGACAGATCCAGACGAAGTGTTATTCCTAACGTGGAAGAGTTTATTCCTAACGTGGAAAGAAGTTTATTCCTAACGTGGAAAGGTGAGTCCTAATGTGGACAAGTGTATTCCTAACGTGGAAGAGTTTATTCCTAACGTGGAAGAGTTTATTCCTAACGTGGAAAGACGAGTCATCCCCAGCGAAGTCGCCGAGATTTTTTCCGGGTCGACGGCAAGTGAAGTCCTAACGTGGACAAGTTTAGTTGAGGTTTCTTTGTATTGACGAAACAGGCGTCCTAACGTGGACAAAGTTCTATCCCTGCGATGATAGAATCCTTTTTCAGGCTGATGTAAATAATCCCCAGCACGGTCGCTAATGGATAAGTTTGTTGCCGTAACAACTAGATTCAGTTGATGAATGTCGTTCCCCAAGCAGTAGTGCAGTTTATTTCTGCGGTTGGCAAATTTCTGGGTTCTTAGTATTCAACCGTCTCGTACCTCGAATGTTTGAAGGTCGTTCGCTCTTCACCCAATCGGGTCCAAGTCGCTTGAATAGGGGCAGCTGTTGCACCCTAAAATTTGCTCAACCTAATTCACTTGGTTTATGTTTCGATTACATTAGCATTTGCATATAGAGTCATGTACATAGTCTAACCATCTGCATAGCATAGCATCGCAGGTCATCCAACAAGGGACCAAGTACTATTCTCATCTCTATGAGCCTATCAAGAGGTTATTATTCAAATTAAATCTTATCCAAGTCATCAGAAAGAAATTGAAGTCTAAAGAAGTCATTGGGCCAAGTAGTGGATCTCTCTCCTATCTTGAGGGTATTGGAAGACCATCAAAGAAGTTGTGGGCTGTGAATTGAGGTCATGGAGAGTATCTAGACATCATGGGGGACATGGAAAGTCATTTTGAAAGAGAGGCAAGTCATTGATGTGGTCACAAGAGTTGTAGTTGAAGACAGTCAACTAGGGTTTCATCTGGGTCAACCCCGGGTCAACCCTAGGTCAATTGATTGATTGAAAGGCATAAAGGTCTATTTGAGAGATGTGGAGTTCATCATTTGACATGTAGAGAAGGATATGGTGTTGTGCCAAGAAGAAATCAAGAGAAATCAAGAAGAAGAGGAGTTTCTAAATTAGGGTTTCAGTGTAAAATCCCCTGATTTAGGTCAAACTTCCAAGCAAGATAAGTCAAAATTCAAGCCTCAAATGTATCCTTGGCCAACATGAAACTTGTAGAGGATCTCAAGACCTTTAATTTGAGTGGTGGAAGACATCAAGGAGATTTATAGAACTCAAGTTATGGTCCTTGCAAGTTACAGGTCATCTGAGGTATCTGAAATTTTGTCTGTGAAAGTTACTTGTCTTCCAAGCAACTTTTAACCCTCAAGGAGATTTCAAATGAATTTCTGGTCAACATAAGAGTTGTTACTCATTGTCTTAGCTTTCTAGAAAGGTATGGTATGCCTTCATATGATTTGTGTAACTCTACTTATGGTCTTGGCAAGCAAAGGGTATTTTGGTCATTTGAGAATTACAGGTCATTTCAAGCCTATGCCCAAAACTCATACAAGGAAGCTTCAAATGAAAAACTTCACAACATCAAACTTGCTCCAAATGACATTTTGAGTCTAGAAAAGTGATAATGAAATATTGGAAATGCTCATAGCTCAAGGTTTCAAAATTGGTCATTTAAAAGTGAATTTAATGAATAAAAGTGACTTAAAATTGAGATTTTTTCATAACTTGGCCAAATGGGATGAAATTATAGGTCATTTTTATTGGAAAAAATGTTTTAAGAACATTGGCAAAAGTAGATTTTTGAGTTTAGGGCAAAGTTTGAGAGATACCATTGGTTACTTATGTATGAAGTTAACATATGCCAAAACTCAAGGAAAGTGTGCACAAGAAGTTTCTACAAAGTTCTAGAGCTTTCTAATTTCATCTATATATTGGATTGAGTAGCTTCATGCAAGGGTTGGTGCTTCATTTTGATCAAAATAACAAGTTTCATCTCATTCTTCCATTTTGCAAAATCATCTCAAACTCTATCAAACCTTCATCAATTTCCAGAATCCTTGATCCTATCATCATCTACCTTCATTCAAGATCAAGCTTCCATCAATATTTGGCTCAATTGAGGTAGGATTCGTGCTATCCAACTTCATCATCCAAAGTGCAAGAAGAAGTGGTTACAAGAATCTAAGGCATTGGAGCAAGATCTATTGCATACAGAACCAAAAATCAAGCTTATTGAGCAAGTTCAGAGCATTGCAAGCATTGGATCCAAAGCATTCTACACCTGTTTTCATAATTTACACCAAGTTGGTTTTCCTTTCGAATTGGCTAGATTAGTTAACATGTTAGAGAATTATTAGGTTAGAACGGTTAGGGATAGTTAGATGAGCATTTCTGATGAATTTGGAGGCAATTCATGGAGGTTACCATTGGTGCACCAAATCTGTTAAGGCTTAGAACTCATAGGTTATGGCATGATAATCTTAGATATATAGCTCAGAATGATCAGCAAAGTGTGTAGATCGTGTTAGGGTAATAGTTAGCAAGAATTGGAATGGTTGATAGCAGTGTAAAATGGTGGAGTCAATGCTTTCTACCTATCGGGTTTGAATTTTGATTGAGTTTTAGAGGAAGATAATGCCATGGCTGTGTAGAGGGAGAGATGCAGAGCATTTTTGGTTTTGGAATGATGGAGTTTCGTTGAGAATCGAGGGAGAACAGAGGGATGGAAGATTCACGCATGGAGAGGGTTTTTCTGGTTCTAGGGTTTCTCAAGGTTGAAGATGAAGGAGAACCACACGATCAGTTGCTTGACTTTGACTGAACCTATGATCCGATGGCTCACATTCAAAACGAAATTTGGAGGGAGATTACGCAGCAATACGCTGCATTTCATTAATTCATTCTGACTGGGCTCAATAATCCATTACTATTCGCACCCTGCTTGCAAGGCCCAATACCAATGCATTGAATTAATTGCTAACTACACCGTTTCCTTCTTTTTTATTTTTGTTGTGTTTTCTGGTTAACTGGGCCCATACGCGCTTTGCTATGCGCGCCCCCCAGTCTGGGCCCATCCTGCATTTTTAACTGAAATAAATACTTGCTGCACCCCTTAAGCCATTTAAGTCATGTTAATTTCATTCCATTCTTTTAATTCTTCAAAAAATTCATCACAAATGGAAAATTGCATATTTTTAATTGGTTGTTTTTGCATATTTTTCATAATTCTGTCAAGAAAATTATCATATAAAAAAAATTCCAATTTTATTTTTTTTTAGTATTTTTTGTGCATTTTTCTTTTAAATAGCTTTTTTTAAGTGGTTTAATTTGATGCATGATATTGTTGATTTTAGTTTAGGACTTTCCTTTTGCATTTTTGATCCATTCTTTTTAGGGTGATTAACTTAGGACTTTAGCTTGTATATAAAATTTAATTCATGATTTTAGGACTTAATTTTAGATGATTTGTTTAGGTGTGATTAGGAGAATCAAAACTAGGGTTTAGAGATGATATAGGTGAAGTAGATCATTTCTTTTAGGAGTTATAGATTGAATCTTTGGGGTATGGGACTATAGGGATTATGAGTAGATAATAGATCCCTTAGAAATTACTAGGTTTCCCCTATTCTACTATTACTATTAGTATACTGCTTGTATTTGCTTGACTGTGTGGTGTGCCCTCTTTAGGGTTATTATTTGACTGTGTGTGGGGTATTGGGCTTGTTTGGGGCTTGGGGTTTGAGCTGAAGACTGTGTTGATGAAGCCATTGGAGATCAAAGAGAATGAAGACCAACTTCCAGAGTTGATGAGGAGTATCCCTTGCTGGCAGCTGTTGAAGGCTATAGGGTTTAGGAGCTAGGTAGAGCTCTAGGGTAGAAAACTTGATTCACAAACATGGAAGGTCTTGTTTGCCGCCATCCTTTCTCTATGATTCAAAGTCTCTTTTAAATATCCACCTCCTTCCTTTGGAAGGATTAGTGAATATATTTGAAAGATAGAACTTTTGAGGGAAAACTGTCAGTATCATGTTAACAGTTAGTGAGCCACCCTTGGTAGGCAATTGACTGTTTAACATCCATTTCATCTTGTTGACTGATATTCATCTTGGAGATTGAGACTTGAAGAAAAGCCATTGCAGATTGAAGATTGAAGATAGAGACCTTGCTTGAAGGCTGTGAAGATAAAGACTGATGCTTGCTTGAAGCTTGTAGCTGTTTGGAGATGACTTGAAGACAGATGTTGATGCAGAGCTGCTGTTGCTGTTTATTTTTGCTGTTTATAATTCTTGATGTATTGTGTGAATTTCCCGGACTGTATTGTTTGCTGTTTAACCTGTTAGGTTGAAAGTGAACCTTGTTCACTTTTGCCTGTTGTTTTCTAGGTTCGAGGTTGAGTGGGACTCCCTTGCCTCGCTTGTATTGTTGCATTCATGCATATTTTACTGCTTTATTGTATATTTGCTATTGTTTCTGTTTCCGTCTATTTCCTTAGGATCTCTGTTTCTCTCTGCGCAAGAGAGGAACATGATAGACATTAGGTCTTAACCCATGCATGATAACCTTAGGTTAATTTGATTCCCTTTTCAACCATAGGTTAGAGTTCTGACTCTTCTTTCTTAAAACAAACAGAAAAACACAATAAATATTTCAAACACAATAAAAGATACTTCTTCCGTAAAAGAATGTGAACTCATCAAAACATCATTTTTGTCCGCTTGGACTGTTGATCAAAAAAACCTTTTTCAGAAGGAATAAAATCAATCAAGACAGACCTGTGTCGTACATGGCCCGAACTACGTTTGCTCTGATCTTTCATGCCGTATGAAAGTACGTAGGCATAGGATGCGATATCCTAGCGAGCAACCTTCCCCTCCTTTCCCGTAGGTAGGCGAACTACGTTGACTCTGATTTCTCGTTCCAGACGGGAATACGTAGGCATAAAGTGCGATACTTTGCCGAGTCATTTTCTTTTCTTTTAACCCCAGACCTTTAGCGTAGATAGAATAACAACCCATACCAGAAAGCAAGCGTGGATCCCGTCGAGTACGACGGACGTGAGGGGTGCTAATACCTTCCCCTTGCGTAACCGACTCCCGAACCCAGGTTTTGGTTGCGATGACCATACCTTTCCCATTTTTCGCGAGGTTTACTTCGAGCGTTTCCTTTCCCTTCGTTGGGATAAATAACGCACGGTGGCGACTCTTCTGTTCAGCCGGCGCCGATTTTCGCAGTAGCGACAGCTGGCGACTCTGCTGGGGATCCAACGTCCCCTGGCTGCTAAGGACTGTGATAGTTCCTTATGCATTTGGGATCCAACGTCCCTTAAGAGAGTCAATCCTAACGCTTGTTTTCCCGTCGAGGATTTTGTATGGATTTACTTTTTCTGTCATTTACTTTCAGCATTATATTATTGTTATTATTGCTTGATTGGGGTTGTGACGGGTAATTCTATGATTGAGAGATAAGCCGGACCTGGGCTTGAGTGCACCTAGAATTAGAGTAGAAAGTAGTGGGCGCGTGCCGGCTTTGCTTGCATTAGTGTCCCACGAAATCTACACTCGGACGAGGTTCTTCTGGTTGACTTATTTTTCTACCCTTTGGGTCGAAGGGGTTGTTGGTTAGCTGAATTGTCGACTCCGGGAACCGATCATTTGGAAGTTGGCTAAGTGAGGCCTCTTCAGGATTTGATGATGCCACTCCTTCTGGGAATCGTATCATCAACTCTGAAAGTCTGTGACGCCGACGATCGCATAGGATGCCATACTTTGTCAGTTACTAGGACACCTACCTGTGAGAGGGGTTGGGGTTATGCAGGTAACTAGACCTTCAGATACCGGTTATTTCTTGATCTGAGATCCTGGGTATTTATGGATAGTTTTGAGGTCTATCAGAGACCAGTCAGAGTTATGTTGTGGGGTCTATCAGAGACCAGTGTTGGAGCTTTGTATTGGGTCTATCTGAGACCAGGGTTTGAGGAATTCTGGAGAGTCTATCTGAGACTTTTCGATATGGTTCAGGCTTCTCAGCTATGGCATTTGGTCCCTGTTGCATGTTACTTGCATTGCATTGTTTGCATAACCATTATCATTGCATCCTATTAACGTGTGTCTGTGCTGCAGGTGCATTTGCATATTCCCTGGTTCTGGTGCCCGGACTTCTGCTTATTGATCATGGCTGGTTTGAGGAAGACAGTTGCGTACAAGTTGCCTACACCTGACATTACTCCCTTACTTTTGCTTTACATCATCCACATAGCATAACATTCCTTTCATATCATAACATTTTTATCATCTGTGCATCATATCCATTATTTTTGTCATCTAACCAGTGTGCATACAAATAGGCGCCCTTTTGTTGCCTAAGCTCAAGCCTTGCAAGATCGAATCTAGTTTTAGGAAAAGTTATTAGGTCAAGGGTGTGTGTGGTATTTTTCGAAGTTCCGTGGAAGCTTGAGCTAATCTTGATCACATATGTAGATGCTTTTTATTGGCTGAATTTTGTGGCAAAACATTGGAGTATGTATGAATGTCATAATTGATGTTATGACATACATGAAAAGTGTTCTGCAGGGGGAGCTAAGAGTAAGTGAAGCGGAATGTCATGACTGAATGTTATGACATCGAGCGTATGACATCAGGGTGCGCAGTTTTAGTTTTTCTGTTATTATATCTCTAGCTTTTATTTTGTTTTCTAAGATAGTCACTTCATCTCCTCCCCTTCTTCAATTTTTAAAACCTTCTCCCTCTTTCAAAACATTCTTGTTGTCAAACTCCGAGAAACCGCTTTCATAATAAAAACCTTGACTTTTGTCAAGTGATTTTCAAACTTTGTTCTTCTTAATAAACGTCAATCAATGTTAATCATGCTTTGAGCAATTTCAAAAGACATAAAAATACAAAAAACTCATCAACTCTTTTTGTGCCTTTATGCACTTTTCACTTTAAAACTTTTCATAAAGTTTAGACATAAGTTATTTCCATAGTTGAGATATAATTCTCCTATTCCCCATAGTATTAAGATTTTGACATTTTCCATTTTGATGTTGACTGATAGACTTGTTGATAGTCCAAGCAAAATCCTCCATCTTTAGGTGATGCAAATGTTGTCTTATACTTGTGGGTGACTAGTCGTAGTTTTCTCCTTAAAATGACGACTTGTTTTTACATTTAAAATCAATCAAAACCAACAAACTTTTTTCATTTTTACCACGAACTACGAGGTTTTGATCCTATATTGCACTTTGTGGGTACGTAGGCATGAGAAGATAAGTCTCTCCAAACACAAAAATCTAAAAAATAATTATCTTCTCATCTCCCCAATCTCTTTTCAAACAAACCATTTTGAAGCAAAAAGCGTAAATATTTCAAAGGGCTCCTATAGAGTACTATAGATGTTTTGGGTGCTAACACCTTCCCATTGCGTAACCAACTCCATTACCTAGATCTCTTTTCTTGTTCTTGTTTTAAAACTCTTTGGTTTTGTTCGCTCTTTTTCCTTTCCTTTTGGATAAAATAAAAGTGCAGTGGCGACTTTTGCATTTTGAGTTCAGTTAATCAATAGCTTACACTCACGATTTTTACCGCTACACTCGCCAGTTGTCGCAACTGCGAAAAAGGAGCCAGCGAAAACAAACAGAAGAGTCGCCACCGAACGTTATTTATCCCAAAGAGAGGGAAAGGAAACGGTCAAAGAAAACCTAAGAGAACGAGAAAGACAAGGTCATCGCAACCAAATCTTGGGTTCGGGAGTCGGTTACGCAAGGGGAAGGTATGCGCACCCCTCACGTTCGTTGGACTCAACGGGATCCACGCTTGTTGTCTAATATATGGGTGTAAGTTATCTAAAAGCTACTGCTAAATGGGGGTGGAAAGAAAGAACATACTCGATAGTGTGAGTAAGTAATGCGCCTAAGAGGGGGGGTGAATTAGGTTCTTTGAAATTTTCTGGTTTTAGGAGGGCTATGTTACTTTATTTTTAATGAAGATATGATTTGAAAGCTTGTAAAAGAGACACAGAGATTTATAGTGGTTCCCCTCACACCCCGAGGGTAATCCACTCCCCTTTCTTCACGAAAGATATTTCACTATAGTTAGGATCAATGTACAATTTGTTCTAACCTATAGGAGATCAAAGGTTCTTAAAACACCTTTAAGATCTAAACACTAAGTGCAATGAGAACAATCCTCTCTAATGCACACACTTACTTTCAACAATCCTGAACAACAAGGGGAAATACATACAATTCTGATTTTGTAAAGATTTGAAATAATGTATACAGATGTTTATCAATGCTGAGATTGATCTTCTCTTTCAATGGGAAATTCCACAAGTTTCTAAGACTTATTGCTCAAGAATTTTCTTTTCAAAAGATATGAAAATATTTGAAAGAAGGGAAAGATGGATTATCAAAAAGAAGGGAAAGATGGATTAAGGCAATAATAATATATATCTATGATAGACACGATATTATTTGAAAATAAAATACCAACTTAGATAAAAATTCAAATTACAAACTAAAAATAGTACAAAGAAACAGAAAGTACGGAATTCAAATAACAGAAATGACATTAAACACATAGTAAAAAGTTTCTATGACAGATCCATGTCAGGGTCAAAGGTTGGTTGGTTTGGAAAAGTTGTCTGTAGAGGTGATGGACGATTTGGAGGGACATCCGGGTTTGAAGGGTCATATGGCGGAATGTATAAGTGAGAGTACATATAGGAGAATTGTTGATTGACGGCCACTTGGAAGTTGTTGATCCGAGTGTTGGTTGACTCTTGAATAGCATTGTATTGGTCATTGATGGAAGTGTTGAGATTTCCAAACTGTTGAGTCATGTAATCCATTAACTGTTGGTTACTCGGGCCATGTTCATTTGGAGGAGGAGGAGGAGCATCATCATCATCTTCATTCTCTTCATCATCATTTTCAGCCATACCTTCACCAAGATACACAATGGTTTTGGTTTTCAGATTGTATTTGACACCCATCCGAGAGTCCACATTTTTGATTGAGATCTTGTTGATATTTGAATCCATGAGATACTTATCAAATCCTTCAAAGTCTACTTCAAAATCTTCCAGAATTTTTGTAATGAACCATGCATATGGCAGAAACTTGGATTTTTCATTGATTCCACGCATTTGAGTCAAAATTAAGTTTGACCAACTTATGGGAATGCCATTCTTAACAGTATAGAGAATCTGCATTTCTAGATCAGTCACGATGCATTGGTTTCCACCTCTTGGGAACATTATGTAAACCATGGAATAATGAAACAACCGATCATCAATGTTAAAAATACCTGCCGACCATGAGTTTCGAGAGGGTTCCATGCCGCCTAAGGATCTTACACGTTTTGCATGGAATTCTGCTTCAGTTATACGGCCAAGGCTCCAATAGAATTCTCGTTTGTTGTATGCTCTCCAGAGGTCTTCGTTTTCTTCATAAAGTCTTCCACCAGAAATTGGAATGTTCAGAATCCTACCAAGTGTGTTTGAGTAGAGTGGGATTCTTTTTCCTTGAACATATGTTACCATCTTGCCTTCTTCCATTTGTAGGTTGCTATAGAACAATCTTACCAAATTCAGATAATATGGTCCAGATGAGGAAATTACAGGTTCCAACCTACATGCAATCAAAGTTTCTTGGAAAGAAAAGCATTCTTTAGGGAGTGATGAGAGAATACCATATTTTGGTGTTTGCACAACCTTCTTTTGAAAATATTTGGTGAACTTTTTCTTTTGTTCATCATCCAAGTGTTGAAGAACCAGTGGAATTTTTGAAGATGAGGAGGCTGGGCCTTTGCCTTTGTCTTGTGCTGAAATCTTCCTTTTTGTGCGTGAAGCCATGGGAAAAAGATGGAGTTTTAGAGTTTGTGGGGAAAGGAAGAGTTTTTGTGGAGAGGTTATATTTTGAAGGAGATGGTTAAGATAGGTTAAGAGAAGTTGGTTTTATAATGGTTAAGAGAGGAGTTATTGTGGGATATAAGTTGTTGAAGGTATTGATGATTAGGACTTTGGGAATATCAGAATTAATGGTCAATGTCTTGAGACTAGAATAGAGTAGTAATGGCTAGTCATAGGTAGGTCAAAAAGGTAATGATAGGGTAGTTGGAAAGTTTAAAAAACCATGGATCTATTAAATAGAAAGAGAAAAAACAGTTTTACAGTAGGTGCAATCGATTGGCACAGTGGTGCAATCGATTGTTCTACCAAACAGAAACGAATTTTGGCAAAAGCTACAAAGTGCAATCGATTGACACAGGGGTGCAATCGATTGCTGGCTTTAAAAATAAATAAAATTTGCAAAACTTACAATGAGCAATCGATTGCTGCAGGGGTGCAATCGATTGCTTGCAGTGAAATTTTGAGAAATTGCCACATATTGAGTTCTGTCATGATTCTGCGTCAGTTTCATCCAGAATTCCAAGTTCCCTTCGTATTTTGAAGAAAGATTCCTTTGCCAAAGGCTTCATGAATATATCGGCAAGTTAATTATGAGTATCCACAAATTTTATCTCGACATCTCCTTGAAGAACATGATCTCGCAGAAAGTGATGTCGTATGTCAATGTGCTTGGTCCTTGAATGCATGACTGGATTCTTTGTTATATTTATTGCACTTGTGTTGTCACAGCAAAGAGGAATGCTACCCAGATCGAGTCCGTAGTCACGAAGTTGTTGCTTGAGCCAAAGTATCTGCGCACAACAACTTCCCGCTGCTATGTACTCCGCTTCAGCCGTACTGAGTGATATGCATGCTTGCTTCTCGCATGCCCATGAGACTAGCGCATTTCCCAAGATGTGACATGTTCTACTTGTGCCTTTTCTATCAGTTTTACAGCCTGCATAATCCGTGTCAGAATATTCAATTAAATTGCATCAACTACCTTTAGGATACCATAAGCCGACATTTGTTGTTCCTTTGAGATACTTCATGATCCGCTTGACTGCCATCAGGTGAGACTCCTTTGGATTTGCTTGAAAGCGAGCGCAAAGACATACGCTAAACATAATGTCAGGGCGGCTTGCTGTCAGGTATAGTAGGGAACCAATCATACCTCTATATTTTGTGATATCAACCGATATACCGGATTCATCTTGATCTACATATGTACCGGATCCTATAGGTGTAGATAAAGTCTTGAAGTTGTCCGTATTAAACTTCTTCAATAATTCTTTGCAATACTTCGATTGATTGATAAAGATCCCATTCTCAAGTTGCTTGATCTGAAGTCCAAGAAAGTAGTTCATTTTTCCCATCATAGATATTTCGAATTCTCCTTGCGTCATGGATGAGAATTCTTCGCATAGCTTGGTGTTGGTTGAGCCGAAGATTATGTCTCCAACGTACACTTGTACCAAGAGAGTATTTTATTTTATTTTCTTGATGAACAAAGTTTTGTCTACCTTTCCCTTTACGAAGCCTTTGTCACATAAGAAATTGCTGAGTCGATCGTACCATGCCCTTGGTGCTTGTTTCAATCCATAAAGGGCTTTCTTTAGTTTGAAGACATGAGATGGATATTTGTAATCTTCAAAACCAGGGGGTTGCTTGACATACACTTCTTCATTTATGAATCCATTCAAGAATGCGCTTTTGACGTCCATTTGGAACATGCATAAGCTAATAATAATCTAATTGCTTCTAGTCTCACAACTGGAGCGAGTGTTTCGTCAAAATCGATTCCTTCTTCTTGGTTGTATCCTTGGGCGACCAATCTTGCTTTGTTCCGAACTATAATACCATTTTCATCGAGTTTTTTCTTGAAGAGCCATCTTGTTCCAATGATATGCTTGTTATTCGGCCTAGGGACAAGATTCCAAACTTGATTTCTTTCAAACTGATTCAGTTCTTCTTGCATAGCTATAATCCACTAATCATCGCCTAAGGCTTCGTCAATTTTGGATGGTTCAATTTGCGAAACAAATGCCATGTTAAGACAAGCATCCTTGAGATTTAATCTTGTTGAAACACCTTGACTGATATCACCAATGACTTTATCAATCGGGTGATCTCTATGAGTTCTCCATTCTTTCGGTAGATCATTGTGTACTTCATTTTGTTGTGAATCCTCTTGTTGCTGATTTGGTTGATCACTTGCAATATCTTTGAGAATGTTTTCTTGAGAGGTTTCTACTACATCATCATCATCATTAACAATAATATCATCCTCCTTGGAGGGGTTAGATTCATCAAAAGAGACATGCATAGATTCTTCAATAGTTAAAGTTCTTTTGTTAAAAATTCTGAAAGCCTTACTTGAGAGAGAATAGCTGAGAAAAATACATTCATCGGATTTCTCATCGAACTTACCGAGATTGTCTTTGTCATTGTTTAAGACAAAGCATTTACACTCGAATATGTGGAAGAAGGATATGTTTGGTTTTCTTCCTTTGAACAGTTCATAAGGGGTTTTCTTGAGAATTGGTCTGATGTTCACACGATTACTTACAAAACATGTCGTGCTTATTGCATCTGCCCAAAAATATTTAGGAAGGTTTGAATCACTAAGCATTGTTCTTGCAAGTTCTACTAACGACCGATTCTTTCTTTCTACGACACTATTTTGTTGTGGAGTTCTTGGTGCAGAGAAATTGTTAGAGATTCCATTTTCCTCGCAGAATTCTTCAAATAAAGCGTTCTGGAATTCTCCACCATGGTCACTTCTAATGGAGACAATTGAAAGTGATTTCTCATTCTGAATCTGTTTTACATACTTCTTGAATACCTTGAAAGCTTCGCTTTTCTGCACTAAGAAGAAAGTCCACGTATATCTAGAGAAATCATCAACAATTACTAATGCATTAACATTACCTCCAAAACTTTTTGTTCTCGAAGGTCCGAAGAGATCCATGTGTAATAATTGTAGTGACCTAGTTGTGGACACCACATTTTTGGATGTGAAAGTTGATTTGGTCTGTTTCCCCTTTTGGCATGCGCCACACAATCTATCTTTGATGAATTTGATCTTTGGAATACCAACAACTAAGTTATGTTTGATCAATATGTTCAAATGCTCCATATGAATGTGAGCAAATCTTTTGTGCCATAACCAAGAGTCGTTGTTGTTTGCCATAAGACACTTAACCTTCAAAGATATGTTATCAAGGGAAATCATGAAAATATTATTAATCCTATTACCTTTTAACATTACCTCAGAAGTGACTTCGTTTTCTATCAAATATTCATCTTTAGTGAAGTTGATTCTGAAACCTTTGTCACAAAGCTGACTAATGCTAAGTAGGTTATGCTTTAGGCTTTCTACATCAAGGACATATTCTATGGTTGTAAAAGGAGGTGCACCAATGCTGCCTACGCCAAGGATATTTCCTTTGTTGTTATCACCATAGGTTACAAATCCTTTGGCCTTAAGCGTTAGATGTGAAAATTTGGTAAGGTCACCCGTCATATGCCTTGAACACCCACTATCAAGATACCATTGATATAAGGAGGTCTTCAAGCATACCTACAAAACAAGATTAAGTTTCATTAGGTACCCAAACTGCCTTGGGTCCTTCATAGTTAATGTCTTTCTTGACCCACACATAATGCCCCTTTGCAACACTAAAGTTTCTCACATAACAGGCATTTGGTGTATGGCCTTTGATACCACAATAAAAACAAGTGGGCTCAAAATTACTCTTATATCTAGAAGGATAAGGTTTTTTCTTATTAACAACCTTCTTCTTGGGGTATTGGTGAACCACTTTAGGCTTGACCACTTTCTCTTTTGGAGGTTGTTCCCTAGCTTTAACAAAGACGGTTTTGTTGGAACTTGGTTTAGAAAATTTGGAGTAACCAAGTCCACTTTTATCATCTGAAAATCTTTGTTGGCTAAGAACAACCTCTAATCCAATTTGCCCTTTTTCATATCGTTCAAGAACTCTTTTTAATTGGACAATTTGAAAAGAAAGTGACTAACACTTTGTGCATGTAAAATTTTGTTTTTGATCACTAAGAAATTTCTATTTTTCATTTTTGAAATTCTTTTCCATTGTTTCAATTTTTTCTTCTAGAATTGAAATTTGATTTTTCTGTGAAGAAATAGTTTTGTACATAATATTACATTCACTCAGGAGTTAATCAATGGCCCCTTGGGTATCATCATCATAAATTAGAAAATTATTACTAACCTTGTCATCTTCATCATCAGAATGGTGTGAGGCTATTAGTGCCAGATTTGCGCTTTGATCACTATCTGATTCTGATGAGGAGCTTATCTCGTTGTCTTCCCATGCCACATATGCTTTATTTTTCTTGAATCCCTTCTTGCTCTTAGAAACATCGTTCTTGGAGAGTTTAGGACAATTTGGTTTGATGTGTCCTAATTTTCCACATTCATAACATTTGATATCTTGTGTGGATGTTGATGCCTCTTTCTCTTTGCTTTTTGAAAACTTCTTCCTTTTCATGTAGTCAGAATTTCCAATATTATTTTTAGAGCCAAAGTATTTTCCTAACCTTTTTACAAGAAGCATGAAGTGTTCATCTTCAACCGAATCGTCTGCTTTTACTACTTCTTTGGAATTAACCTTTAACGCGATGTTTTTAGATTTCTTCTCTTGATTCTCATGTTTCTCCAGTCGCCCGAGTTTTGTTTCATATTCTTGAAGTTTACCGAACAATGTGGCGGATGTCATCGTGGCTAGGCTCTTCTTTTCAGAAATTGCCGTCACCTTGGGCTGCCATTCTCTGGACAAGGATCTAAGCACTTTAAGATTTAATTCATCATTAGTTAGTGTCTTACCGAGTGCTATAAGATGATTTGTCAAGTGCACGAATCTCTTCTGTAAGTCAAGAATTAATTCTCCTGGCTGCATTCTGAACATCTCGTATTCCTGACTCAAGGTGTTCAACCTTGATCTTTTAACTTCAATTGTTCCTTCATGTGTTTCCACTAAAGTATCCCAGATTTCCTTTGCTTTTGTACATGTTGAGATGCGAACGAATTTGTCCATGCTTAATGCACTTTGTAGAAGATTGATTTCTTTCTTGTCATAGAGAACCTTTTTCTTATCATCGTCATCCCATGAGGCTTTGGGCTTTGCTGATCCTACACCGTTAACGATCGTTGTAGGAGTGAAAAGACCATTTTGAACAGCATCCCAAATTTCGTCTCCTTGTGCTTCTAAGTGAGCCTTCATACGGATTTTCCAGAAATCAAAGTATTCACCACAAAACAGTGGAGGCTTGTTGTTGCTGCCACCGTTTTTGAATACACCTTTGTTATTTGCGGAAGCCATATTGGATCAAATAGGAACAAGTTACCCAAACCTGCTCTGATGCCAATTGTGAGTAAGTAATGCACCTAAGAGGGGGGGTGAATTAGGTTCTTTAAAATTTTCTGGTTTTAGGAGGGCTATGTTACTTTCTTTTTAATGAAGAGATGATTTGAAAGCTTGTAAAGGCTGAAAGTAAAAGATACACAGAGATTTATAGTGGTTCCCCTCACACCCCGAGGATAATCCACTCCCCTTTCAACACGAAAGAGATTTCACTATAGTTAGGATTAATGTACAATTTGTTCTAACCTATAAGAGATCAAAGGTTCTTAAAACACCTTTAAGATCTAAACACTAAGTGCAATGAGAACAATCCTCTCTAATGCATGCACTTGCTTTCAACAATCCTGAACAGCAAGGGGAAATACATACAGTTCTGATTTTGTAAAGATTTGAAATAATGTATACAGATGTTTATCAATGCTGCGATTGATCTTCTCTTTTAATGGCAAATTCCACAAGTTTCTAAGACTTATTGCTCAAGAATTTTCTTTTCAAAAGATATGAAAATTTTATGCAGAAAATTCTTAGTAAAAATTGATTCTTACTTAGATGTGGAAAGATGAAAAATATGTTAAAGAGTTTTTTGTTTGAAAGAGGTGTTTTTGAAAATGAAAGACTGAAGTATTTATATTACACAAATACCTCTTTGAAAAGTCATGCAAAACTTCAGAAAAGTTGATGAACAGTTGTCATGTTTCAAAGGAAACATTCCACTGAAATTCGATTGAAGAGATGCAATTTTTCAAACTGATTTTTCAAAAACGTTGAGTGAGCAATCGATTGCATAAAGAGGCCAACCGATTGCACCTTCACAATTTTACTTGAAAATTCAAAATTTTCAAAAGAGCAATCGATTTCACCTTTGGACCAATTGATTGCACTTCAAAACAGGAGTGAAATTTTTTGAAAACCTTTAAGTATACAATCGATTGCATCAAAGCAGCAATCAATTGCTTACTGAAACAGAAGCAAAAATGAGTTGAGAATTTGATCATGCAATCGATTGCTCCAAGAGTGCAATCAATTGCACTTATAAAAACTTAGAAAAATTCTCATTTTAAAAGCTTGTGAAGTGTAAAAAGAATGTAAGTAATCTTTTAATGTTTTGAGCAATTTAGGACTTAGATACTTAATGGACGTTCTCATTCTACCTTCGGTGGAAAACATCCTTAAAATTGTGTTTGTCCTGATGCTTGAGGTTGATCATCTTTGCCTTCTTTAAGTGGTTTGTCTTCATCAAAACACATGCTGATATATGAGAATCTTGATTTCACAGATAGGACACTGTCGTCCTATGCCTACGTATTCCCTCGTGCAATGGGAATGTTAGAGTAGACATAGTTCGGGAAACTATGGGTGATTGGGGGGAGGTTGCTCGCCAAGACATCGCCGTTTTGTGCCTACATATCCTCATCTGGTATGAGAAATCAGAGCAAACTTAGTTCGGGTAACCTAGAACACTGGTTGGTTAAATGTTTTTTTTATGAGTGACGCTAAGCTTCCATTTTAGCAGTTAGGGACGATGCCTGTTTGCGGTAGAACAGAAAAGTAACGTACTCCTTTCGAAATTGAAGTTTGAAACAATCCCGAAGGATGAAAAGGTTTAAAAAACAGGTTGGTCTCGATTGCACTTGGGGCAAGAGAAAGGGGAAGTTAGTTGTTAGTGTGCTCATCAAGGATAGGAATCCTCGTGCCTCCGTATCCTCATTAGGGAATAAGGAATCATAGTGTCCGTAGTTTGGGCTACTACGGGAAAACGAGATCTCGATCGCACGAGGGCGAGTGAAAAGATCCTAGACCTGGAACGCCTTAACAGAGGTGAATTAACTTGGTTTGGGGCGCATACTACACTAAATTCTAAGACATAGGAGCGAATGTGTCGCATATCACCCAAAGGGCATACGCTAAACACTCTAGACAAGCAAGGAGAAACCCCTCTCTCGTTATTTCCTACATACCTAACGCTCGGTGCACGATACTCATCGAATTTATTAAGTGCTTTTGAATTATTGTTTGACAATGTTAATGAATTGAATCGGGGCAAAATGTGACGCTAAACCATCGTAGCTCGACTTATGAGGGAATTCGAACTATAGGAGGCCATGTAAATTGCTATCCGTGCTATGGACAAGATAGAGAAATGATATTGAGGATCATTCTCAGATTTAATCATGTCACATAGACCAAAGAAAGGTGGGATCTCGTCTTAATCGCAAACATTATGTCGATTAATCGAAGGTAGCCTATCGCGATCCCAAAGTAAAGAAAATGACCCAAATGGTCATTTTCCATAGATTTGAAATTGCGAAGGTTATCGACTTCGATAAACCGACGTTTACAAATGGAAGACTTCATAGATCGAAAAAATTAAAATAAAAATCGGAGATGAAGAAGAAAATGAAAGAGAAAAGAAGGTGGTCTCGGAAAAACCGTTATCTATAAATAATTTGACCGATAATAGGTTTCGTGGTCTTGTCATCGACCCAAAAGCGATGAAAATAAATAAAGATAAGTACAAATCGAAAATGAAAATGAAATAAAAACTGGATCTCAGATTTGTTGTTTTTCCATCAATAATTTGACGTATAACAACTTAGAGATCTCTTCATCGACCGAAAACAACATAATACGAAAATAAAACCCAAAGATAAAATAAAAAATACCAAAAACTAAATTTAGAATAATATATTTAAAAACTCTAAAAAGCTAAAATTAGAAAAAATGGAAATCTAAAAACTAATTTAAAAATATAATAACAAATCTTAAAAGCTAATTTAGGAAATATATTTACAATTCTAAAATAAAATTAGAAAATATATTAACAATTAAAAATAAGATTTAGAAAATATATTAATAATCTAAAAAAAGTTAGAAAATAAATTACAATCCAAAACAAGAGGGGGGTATAGAATGGAAAATTGGGGGTAAGTTGGAGAGGACACGGGCTCAAAGCCCATCACACACATACACAAGAAAACACGGTGGGGTGTAAAAATGGGGACCGGTGTAAGCATATCAAGAGTGGGTTGTCTGGTTTTTTTCTAAAGCCCATCAAACTCCCAAAAAACATATGGGATAGTCCGTGAAAACATAGCCTAAAGGCCATCAACAACCTGGTACAACCAAGGTCATGATTTCCTTCTTTTACACATACAATCATGAAAATGGAACTTCTCTCCTCTTTTTCAACTCGTTCTTGCGTCTCTTTATTTCTCGACCGTGCAGGTTTTGTGTGGCGACGGAGAGATGGATTCACGGCGTGTTGTGCGGTTTTCGATTGTAAACCGTTGTTTCACGGTGATGGATTTTGGGTTGGAGAGATAAAAGTGGGTTTATGTTTTGTTACGGTTGGAGGGTTTTGGTTCTGAAGGTCGGAGGTTTTGGATGGGAGTTGTTATTTTGGTGATGGAAGAATGATTGGGTGGATAAGAAATCTGGGTTTCGCGGCGGAAGGGTTTATGTTGGTGAGGGAAGAGTTTGAGTGATGTAGGATTGAGGCAGAGAAATGGGTTTGGAGTTTTGTGGGTGAACAAGGTAACAGGTTTGCTGATTTTTGAAGGAGTTGAGGTTGAAGTGTTGGGTGCAGATTTTAGATCTAGGAAAATGAAGAAGAGGATTTATGGGTTAGTGAAAGTTGTGTTGATGAAGTGGGAGTTTTGTGGGTGAACAAGGTAACAAGTTTGCTGATTTTTGAAGGAGTTGAGGTTGAAGTGTTGGGTGCAGATTTTAGATCTAGGAAAATGAAGAAGAGGATTTATGGGTTAGTGAAAGTTGTGTTGATGAAGTGGGAGTTTGTGGTTTAAAGAAGATGTATGAGATTTTGATTCTCTCCTCCTCAGTTCACGAATTTCTGTGGGTTTTGCGCTGATGAGTGTGTGAGTTGGAGAAGGAGTGCTGAAGAGAACCACGTGTTTTCCTTTTTCAATTTTCTTTTTCTTTTAATTTTTTTCTATTTTTTTAATTCTTAATAATAAAACTCTAATCTAAAAATTAAAAAAAAATCTATTCTAAACTAACTCTTAATTAATAATCTAATCCTATTCTAATCAATTTTATTCTAATAAAAAAAATCTAATCTTGTTTTTTTAAATAAAAGTCCTAATTCTATTTGAAATTCTAATTAAAATCTATTTTCTAAATCCTAAACTCTAATTCTAATTTCAAATTCTAATTTCAAATTCAAAACTATTTCTAAATTCTACTTGATTAATAACTCTAATTGTAAATTCTAAATAAAGTCCTAATTCTATCCTAATTAAATCTAATTCTAATTCTAATTAATTAAATTAAAATTCTAACCTAATTAAAAATCTAAATTCTAATTTATAAATAAAAACTTAAATTCTAATTAATTCTAAATTTAACCTAATTTAATTAAAATTTCTAATTCTACCCTAATTCTATTCTAAATCTAAAATTCAAATTCTAATCTAAATATAATTAATTCAAATTCCTAATAAAAACCTAATTTCTAATTCAAAACTAATTAATTCTAATTTCTAATTCTATCCTAAACTAATATTCTAATATACTTCTACTTTGAATCTAATTCCTAAATTAAAATTCTAAGTAATTTCTAAACAAATAAATTAAACCTAAATTAACACACGACATAAAAAACGATTGAAAGGGTCGAACATGAAAATGCACCAAAGTTATCAGTAGGGACTAAACCACCAGGAAGAGTACGACCTTCGTTCGATTTCGACATGAAACTTATCATTTGAACTGGCTTAAACTGTCTAAAATGCGAACAAAGCGGTTGTAATCCCGATAAACCCATTTCGGATGATAACATGGACAGTATGCGAGAAATGATCGACCTAGATGATATGCAATGAATGAGAAGCAAAAGCTAGTCAAAGTTGGAGAACGCGAGGACAAATTTTAGGGTGCAATAGACCGTGTTCAACCAAAGATAGGTGATTAGCCAGAAGAAGGAGATTAACCCAGAGAAAAACTCAATATTAACAGACAAACTGTGATTAACTAGAAAAAGAGGGTTTAGTGCTTGACTGTTAAATAGTGATGACCCAAACAAGAAGGAGAAAGAGCCAAGAGAAGATTGCAAACTATGGTGGGGAATAGGTTAGAACAGGAAGATTGTGTAAAGCATAGAAGAAAGATTGACTTAGCTGAGGAAGAAGAGAATTAGGTTTAAACTGAAGAACAATTGATCAACAAAGGAAAATAGTGATTACAAATCTCTGGGGAAACCAAGAAGGGTGATTGGACGAGAAAGAAAAGAGTGTTGGCTTGAAAGGAAGAAGCTACTTCCAAAGAGGAGGTAAGGCTGCAAGTGATCAAGGATCGACTCGACTAGAGAAAAAGGGATACCACAGTAGGGAGATAAAGGTGACTATTCCAGGCACAGGGTCATTCGTCCCCTACCCAAAATGGTCAGAATGAGTGTAGGAATTCTCCACTTTTATTCCTTCTCTAACACCAAAGTGCGGTGCAAGAATCGAAACAGGGGGGAAAGAGAAGGAGGACAGAGATCTAAAATATCAAAAAGATAAGAAAGAAAGAAGGATCGATTAATCAAAACAAAGTTTTGATTTATCAATCAAAAGGGGAATATGCTAATAATTTTCCAAAGGGATGAAAAACCATTAAAGAAAAAGGGTGATTTATTGATTATACAAGATTGAGTTCATTCCATAGAGGAACAAACTCAATGCAAATATGAATAAAAGTGAAAAAACAGTACAAAACAATTAGCATGCATCACAAACCATGTAGCAAATGATCAAAGAAATATGCAAAAATGATCATGATCAAAGTGTCGAAAATGCACATAATCGAGAATTGACAAATGACATTGAAATATTGCATTGATGCTTCAAAGAATAGGTGAGTAGCTCATAAAACATCCACAAATATTAAGCATATCAAGCTATGGAAGTTATACGAGGAAAGAATAGAAAACGAGATTGAAAACGGGCAAATATGACATATGCCCTTGAGTAACCGGTTACTTTAAGCAGGTAACCGGTTACTTGCTAAAATTGGAGAAAATAGGCTAAAATTATGCAGAGTAACCGGTTAACTTATATAGAGTAACTGGTTACCACTTAACAGTGGCAAAAACAACTTTTTGAAAATCACTTTTTACAACCAAAAGATTTCCCCAATCATCCACATGCTATGTTTGACATTTGTGCACGAAAAATGAAGTTCAAAAGCACTTAAACATCAATTAATCATCAATGGAAAGCATTAAACATGGAGAGCAAAGATCAAGAAATCACATGATTAAGCAAAACTGAAAAACGATCGAACTACATCGTAAACGCGTGAAAGTGATCGAAACAGTAAATCAAGTGCGAATTACCAACCTACACGGCGGAGGAGTGCCTTGGATGTTGTTCCTACTGATATATGATGAGAAGAAGCAAAGAAAACCAGAGAATTCAGAATTCACAATCAAACCTTAGTGAAACTGAGCAAATTGCGACGAAATCTCCAAATACGAAATTGTACCGAATAAGCTTGAAGTAATCACTTGAGATGAATCAAAAGCCAATAAAACCCCAGAAAATAAGGTAGAATCACAAGATGATGATGTCTAAGCTTAAGAGAAAGCACTTCCAATGAAGAAGTTGCTACTTTTTAATGGAGGATTTGAGCTTTAGTGAGGTTTTAGGAAGATGACGGAGATGAATGTGCAAATGTTGTAGAAAATCCAGAGAGAATGTGAGAGAATTGAGAGTGATCAATGGAGAATTTGGAAAAAAATGATTGAGCCCCCTTGTGAAATTGGGGTGATTTGCTTATATAGGGTTTTACTTTGGAGTTGCTAGGTTCGGAGTAAGCTTTGGATGTAGCCTCGGAACTAGCTTTGGAGTTAGTTAGGCTCAACTCACTGAGTTGGAGGTTAACTCAGTTAGTTAGGTAGTTGACTCGGTAACCATCCCAATGCAAGTTGAAAATCCAATGGTTCACATGCTTGGAAACAAAGGTGTATGGTGGTCTTGATTGGAAATGATGTATTAAAGCAAATACCTTCATGTGTCTGCATTTTTGCACTGGGTAACCGGTTTCCCTACTTTGCCTAGTAAATAAGTAACTAGTTACTTCAGGCAAAATTTTCCAAATTTGCTTGCAAAATAGTGTTGTGGCCACGGTTCCGATTTTCGACCCTTTGCTTTGATGAATAGGCATAGGAACCTTCATTTTGTGCTTGTTTTGATGATGTGATATCTTTGAAAGGATGTTATTAATCGAGTTCGGAAAAAGTGAAAAAGTGCTAATGCGTATGTCAGCGATGCGAATGCACATGCTTATGCAAAAGGGAAAAAGGAGGTCAAATTTTGGGTTATGAAAGCTACCCCTATTTAATCCATTTGGACCTGAATATTCGAATTATGCCAACTTTTCGATTATTCAAGGTGGAAGGAGATCAAATAAAAGAGTAGCTCGAAAGATTTGGCCGACGACGACCGATGGGAAAAAAGATAAAGATGCTCAAGAGCAAGGTTTGGCTGAGATCTGCTAGGGGAGATATATCAATCAAAGGGAAGTATGATATGATGTTCAACATGATGCTTGATTTTATGCTATGCAGTGGCAAAAGTCTGAAGGTGAGATAATACTTAGAAGGGGGGTTGAATAAGTATGAAAGATTAAGACTTAAAAAATAATCACACAATTATTTTTATTCTGGTTCGTTTAAAACAACTACTCCAGTCCACCCTTCCTAGAGTGATTTGCCTTTCTCAACAAGGACTTAATCCATTATTTAATCAAACAGATTACAATAGTAACACCTAAGAACAACTGTTCTTAGTCTTCGCAAGAGCTACTAATTCCAACTGAATCCTCTTAAGGAAAACCTTTACAATCAATGTAAATTAAATACAAGAGTATTAATGCTTCTATAAAGCTTTTATCACAACAGTGATTTTTCTCTTAAGTTTAAGTACAAGAAATTCTAAGATAAATATGAAAGAATGAGAGCTTTGAATATTATGAATTCTTTTCAGCAAATTATATCACTGAAGAATTTGGTGGAGTCTTCCTTTTATAGGCAGCTGATCCAAGGAAGCTAACGTTGAGAAGAGACTCCCAAAAAGGTCTGAGCCTTTTTGTCTTCACATCAAGTGACCTTTCCTAGAAGTAGATAGCACAGAAAAATCCTTTTTGTCTGTGTTATTGTGTCTAGCACAAATGAGGAAAGAGACGTTGATTTACTCCAACGGATATAATCTTTGAATATTTCTTCTTCAGTTTTCAACAAGTTCTTCAGAATTTGATTGAGTCAGAGTCTTCTAATGAAGTTCAAAACCTTGCTGTATCAGAGTCTTCTGCAGCATGTGTGCTTTCAGCGTGTTGATCATGAGAGCATATTTGACACAGAACTTCAGTACTTGGCAGCGTTAGTACTTTCAGAAACTTCTGTAGAAACTATGCTTTGAGAAACTCTTCAAACAATATTCTTCTTTGCTTCAGATGCTTCTGACTAGCTTCAGATGCTTCTGCTTCAGAATCTTCTAGAGCTTCTTACTTCAGATCCTTTTGGAGACTGCGCTCAGGATCTTCTGTAAACAGCAATCAGAATCTTCTAATGTGTGCATCTGGCGCTTCAGAGTCAGGATAACTTCTTGTATACAATTCAGATTTGCTTCTAGAGAGTTAATATTATTTCAATCTGCAGTAAAACTCTCAAACAAATTTTAGAGTATATAATTCTTAAATATAAAATTTCCTAACAGTTATCATCAAAACAAAGAGTTATTATTAAGAACCAATCTGTGTTCTAACAATCTCCCCCTTTTTGATGATGACAAAAAGTATCATAAATTTTGTTTAACTGAACATAAAGAATTATAACTCCCCCTGAGATGATGAATCTCCCCCTGAGTTAAATACAAAAAGGAATAGAAACTTCCCTTTTTTTCTTGAGTAATCTTCAGAGTTAGATCTTGTTTGTTCTTATAAAATTTGATGGTCAGAATGTCTTGCATATCTAAGATTCAGAATTTGATAATAGACAAATGATCTGAGAGACTCAGAGTTTCTTTTATATAGTGTATTTATCAAATGTTCTGAAATAGTCAAATTAAATGTTAGATAGAATAGATATGTCTGAAGATTCATTCTGGTGAAGTTATATTAAACAGTTCAGATCTATATTTTCTCCCCCTTTTTTGTCATAAGCAAAAAGTAAAAACTTTTAAAAAGACAAATAAAAGGAAACAGTAAATAAGATAATTCAATGGAGAAAACTTTGATTCATTCAAAAGATCAGATCAAGAGTACATAGGCAAACAACAGAAGATATAACAATAAGGTACAGATGCAAACAACAGATGCAAAAACATTAGAATAAAAAAAATCTAAGAGTGTTTGGACAAAAGCATCTTCAATAGATCTGTAATCTCAGAGGAGGATTGCTCTTGCTTGGACATCCACTTAGTCATAGTTTCATTCTTTTCATCTTGCTTTGACATCCATTCTGTCATATCCTCAGACTTCTTATCCTGCTTAGCCATCCAGGATTTTATCTCTGACTGTCCAGCTTCCAGAGCAGCAATCTTATCTTCAAAATCTGGATGTTCTTTCTTTATCTCATATGAAGAATTATGAGGAGGTTCTGTAGCCTGAACAAAGTCAATTTCCATTGGTTCTGTAGATCCTGAAGAGGGGTCTACTAGAGTCATAGCCAATGCATTATCAGTAGATTCTGTTGATGGTGGAGGAGCATCTAAACGAAGCAGAGGTTCAGTTTTGTTGAGAGTCCAGAATAGAGTCCTTTCAGCTCTGAGCTTTGCATCATCAGAACAGACGTTCTTCAGATTTGAAGCTACAGTGTTGAATCTGTTGATGAATCCGTTCCAGATGATATCAGATTCTTTGGCATCCATTGTTTCTGAGCATTTCTTCTGAACAGTACCTAAATACATCTGTATTTCTTGCAAAAATGTTTGAAATAAATGATCAATATTAAGTCTGGGCAGTGGTCGTAACAAGGTTTCCAGAGTTATAGGTTTAGGTTGGGGATTTGGTGGAAAAAGTGGTTTTTGGATGGAAATCAGAGGAGGAGGATAATATGGAATGAAGGGTATCTCAGGAGCTTTTTCTTTAGATCTTACTAAAGCATTAAGCAAATGAGGTTTTGGTCTTCTGTGAGGGGTAACAACATCAAAAGATGCATTGATATGGTTCCACAGATGCATAAACAGAATGTATGGAAGATCTACCTTGGTGCTCTGACTAAGGCAATACATGAAATAGAGTTGTTCATTATTGACATAGTCTGGAGAATTGGTTGACTTCCTGTGGTGGATGCATCCCATGAAGATCTTGGCCCAGATCTTGTAATCAGGCTTCAGATCTTTGAATTTGTTAGAAGCTTGACCAGCAATCATTACTTCTTCATAAACCTCATCCATGTCCACACGCCCAGCTGGCAAGTGGGAAACACCATCTGTTTCTTCATAACCTATCAATTTTCTTATCAGATCTTCTGTGATAATAATTTCTTTTCCCAGCACAGAAGATAAGATGAACTTGGGATAAACTGATGCATGGATCCAGAATTCTTTCACAAGGAGAGGGTAAACTGGTCCAAAGAGCCTATCAAAATACTTAACCCATCCTTGAGCTCCAATGATGGAACGAAACTCAAACCCATTTTCTGCCAGAGAATCAAACTCAACCATAGATTCACATAGAACTTCCAATTTATCAACTGGCGTTAGAAGAGTTCTTTTGGGAGGAGAATATGGAGCAACACCCAAGTTTTCTGAAGTCACAGCAGCCATAGAAGATTGGAACTGAGCAGCTGTTGATGATGAAGTTGCCATTGAAGGATGCTTTGTCAAACGCTTAGGTATATGGTTTTTATGCAGAGAAAATAGGAGATGAAAACGCATGTAATTTCTGAGAGTGTGAAAAGTGTGAAAGTGAATACAAGACAAGTATATATACTAAGACACTTAGGCACATCAACAGTCAGAAATATGCACGTTTGAACAAACATTAAATGAAGAGAATAAAAATCATTTCAAAACATTAATTGCTTCCGACAATTTGGGGGGGAAAACCAAGATTCTTACTATTCAAACTTCACCTCAAACGTCTCTTCAGTTATGTACACGCCACCTCTTCAGATTTGATGTGACACGTGTTTACTTGCATGCTGTTCTGAATTCTCTTAAGAAATGAAACGTTAGTGTTGCACCCTAAAATTTGACCAACCGGTTCCAGCTCCTGATTTACGTTTCGGCTCACTTTTGCATTCGCATTCGCATACCACGTGCATTACATTTTTAATCATACAGATGATGTCAGAATTACAGCCTGGTTTTCACCTATAGGACGTCTCAGACTGGTTCGGGTAATCGGAGGTTATTTTGGGAAGTCACGCGTTTCCTGGGCGTTTTCGGCTTACGCAGTGATTTTTGAGATTCTTGGTGTCCGGGTTTACTGTTTGCTTCGATCTGGTCTCGCGTTTTTTTATGTTGGTTATTTGCCTTTGTTTACCATTTTTTAGGATTTAATAGCCTTTTGTAGATTTTAAATAGGTTTTATAGATTTTCTAGAATTTAAATAGATTTTTTAATATTTTTAATAGTTTTAAATCTTTTTTAGAGTTTATAAATTGTTTTAAGTAGATTTTGGAATAAAACTTTTTTTTTAAATATTAAGTCATTTTTAGATAATAGTTTAATAGAATATTTCTCTTATTAGAGATTAAATAGAAATCTGATAGAATTAATAATAGAAATTAATATAGTTTGTTAGTATAGAAATTAATAAGGTTTTCATTAAATAGGATTAATAGATTTATTAGAGTTTTTTTTATACTTTTATTAGTTTAGAAATTAATTGGAATTAATAGAGTTTTTTTAGGTTAATACTCTTTATTAGAGTTAATTAGGACTTAATAGAGATTAATTAGGATTTTAATCTTTTGTTTAGATCGTAATTAGAGTTTGTTAGATTTAATTAGGATTAGATTAATTTAGTTGTCATTTAGCATCTATTTGTAGTTTTAATTAGTTAACGGTGGTTTTTAGTCTTAATTGCATTTAATCAAGTTTTTAATCAGTCAATTAGCATTTTAATCCAGTCTTTTATTAATTTTCGTGGGCCCAGAATAGTGGTGGAGGCCCAGTCCAGTCTCTCAGTCCGTTTTTGTCCACTATTTTTTGTCCAGAATCGCCATGTGTCATTATAAAAACGAAGCCACGCGTTCAAGCCAGGGGATAGCCACTTCATTTTCCCTCTCCCCCCACACCTTGCCACGTTTTCTGCTCCACTTTCTCTCTGCGCCAGCACACTTGCCACGCGTCTTATTCTCCCTGCTCCCCTTTCACACGCGTCCATCTCTCAACCTTCCCCGGTGCCACCTGTAACCCACTCAATTCCCCCATCGCCGGCCATGCAACCGCCCACCGGACCACCCTCCGCCACCGTAACCATCGCCGGACTTCATTAGTTTCGCCGGAAACTGCAAATTCGCTAGAGATTCATCCAGTCACTCGTTTTTCATCGTCTACCTTCATCCAGGACGTCGCCGGAGAACTCATACCATTGCCGAAAAGATTACCAGGACCTTCATACATCTTCTCCAAGGAAATCAAGATCAAGATCTTCATCGTTGTTTTTTTTTCCAGAAATTGCTGAGGTGTTCTCCATTTCTCCGTTCAAGATCGTCATTGAGCGTTTTCCCAGGCTTCGTATCAATCTTTTCCCTCCAAGATCTTCATCTTGCATGTTCATCAGGAGCACTGTGTTCGCCCAGATCTCCAAGATCTTCAAGATTTTCGGCGATTCCTTCAGAATCTTCAAAGTTTTCAGAAAGAGATTCCTGGATCTCCTTCCACCTTCGTCGAATCTCCAATATTCTTCAGTTTCCCAGAAGGCTCCAACGTTGAAGATGTTCAAGGTCGTCAGCTGAACCTTCAACGGTTAGGATCGTTCTTCAAGATCCGTAACGGTTTCTCCTTCACATTTCGTCAGTGGATCCAGAAGCGTCGTAGCCTTCATCGTATCTCCAGGTTTGTTCATCCCCTTCTTGACTCGTTTATTTGTTCGCAGCTAGGACTAGCTAAATCCTTGTTGATGTGTTTAGATCAGGAACTGTGAGAGTGATGTGGAACCGAGAGTGTTAGATGAAGTTTGTTTCGCGTTTGATAGTTGATTTTGGGCTAGGTTTTGTTCAAGAGGCGTTAGGGTTTGGGTTGTTTCAGAGAGGTTTTGAGAGAGTCTGAGAGAGAGGTTAGGGAGAGAGCGGCGTTAGGGTTTGGGTTAGTGAACAGTAGACGAGTTTTTGCTGGGAGAGGGTGGTTTTGTTTGATGGTTTTGGGTTAGGGTTGGTTTAGTTTAGGCCCAACGATAGGATTGCTACGAACCACCCCTTGTTTACTCGTTGCCCCCCCTTTGCTGTGAAAACTGATTGATTTTGGGAATGGGCTTAATGACATTTGATATCTGCACCCCCAGGATAGGCCCAAAGCTGGAACTGAACTGAAATTATTGCTATTCAGCACGCCTCCTTGTTTAATTTCTTTTAATTCCTTTTATTTTTCTCATTTTTGTTCATATTGGAAAATA
Source organism: Lathyrus sativus (assembly GCA_963859935.3). NCBI lineage: Eukaryota > Viridiplantae > Streptophyta > Magnoliopsida > Fabales > Fabaceae > Lathyrus > Lathyrus sativus. The sequence goes on from OZ012737.1 coordinate 106,152,100, forward strand.
ATTCATGAAAAATAGTAGGATTATCCAATTAATTCCCTTCTTTTTTCTATAGGTTCATAGTTCAATTTAGAATTTTATCAAACAAAAATATTAATTTGATCATGCATTTTCATTTTATTGCATTTTTTGCATTTTAATTGGTTTTGAATATTGGTTTGTGATGTGTTTGCCTTGCTGATTTTATTTCTCTCACTTGGTACTGAATCTTGCTTTTCTTTTTTAGTATGTTGTACTAGACTGATGCATGCTCCCCATAGGATATTCGTGGATTTTTTAGAAATTGATTGATGTTGTTTTAGGGTTAGAGAGTAGAGACCTCATAACTTGCTGGTTAACCCTTGACCATTCGCATGTTAGGAATTGTTTAGTAGCCTTAGAAGTTGACTTAGGATTGGATATTTGATCTTGAGATTATAGAGAACATGTAGGTTTCCCCTAGATTTTTGGTGGATTTTTTAGAAGTTGTTTTGCTATTTTTGTTTGAGCCTGAGATTAGGGGAAGTCTTAAGGGCTTTTGACTTTGAAGTTCAACTGTGGTTGAACTTTAGAGATAGTTTCTTTTGGTTTGAGGGCCTGTGGTTTCTTCTTGAAGATGGAGGCTGGATTGAAGACCTAGTCTAGGAGCTTGCTCTCTTTCTGTGAGGTTTGAGATCCTGAAGTTTGAGGGAAATTCATGGTACTTTCCTGAGGAAGGCACTATGGATGTCTTTCATTCTTTCTTCTCACCTCTTTCTTAAGTATCAAATGATGTTGGAGCCTTCATGTGAGTTTAGTTTCTCCTGAGGAGGAATGTAAACCGTTCACAGTTGTTGAGCCACATGGGATATGATTCCTAAGTGGAAGCCCCCTAGTATTTTCCAGAGGAAGGCACTATGGGTCTATTCACTTAGTTCCTGTAGTTCATCTAGGCTTTCTTAAGTATCCAATGATGTTGGAGCCTTCATGTGAGTTTAGTTTCTCTTGAGGAGGAATGTAAACCATTCACAGTTGTTGAGCCACATGGGATATGATTCCTAAGTGGAAGCCCCCTAGTATTTTCCAGAGGAAGGCACTATGGGACTGTTCACTTAGTTCCCTTAGTTCAGGTAGGATTTCTTAAGTATCCAATGATGTTGGAGCCTTCATGTGAGTTTAGTTTCTCCTTAGGAGGAATGTAAATCGTTCATAGTTGTTGAGCCACATGGGATATGATTCCTAAGTAGAAGCCTCCTAGTACTTTCCCGAGGAAGGCACTATGGGTCTGTCTATTTAGCTCCCTTTCTTTGGTAAGCTTGTCTTAAAGCTTGAAGAATGGAATTGATTTCTCCCTTTAGGGTAGATTAGGGTTTTGCTTAGGGTAGATTAGGGTTTTGTTTTAGGGTTGTTTAGGGTCCTGCTCAGGGTTAGTTTCTTGCTTTTGGATAGGAGTTTGCCAGGCTGGTTAGCCTTCTCTTTGTGTTGATTGACTTGTGTGGTGCTGTGCTGCATTAGACTTAGGGGTTCATATAGATATTTCTGAGATAGGTGCATCTTAGAAATAAGCATGCTTGTGTGCATGAGAAGTTGAGGTGGTCCTCCTTCTGCTTGATTGTTATTGAGTGGCTTTGCTTGCTGGTATTTGGTAGAGCTGAGCTCCCTTGCCTCTGTGGTGTGTGGCCTTTGTGCCTTGCTTGCCTGGTTGTTGCATTCATGCATATTTCTAGTATTTCTTTACTTTGCAGTGTTTCCTGTTTGCTGTTTAGTGCTTTTGCCATGATCCCTTAGGAGCTCTAACTTCTCTGCTGTGGAGGAGTTATGATAGACATTAGGTTGGTTAAACAAGCATGATAACATTAGGTAGATTCCCCTTTTCAACCATAGTTTAGGGTGTCTATTTCCTTTCTCAAAACAACAGAAAAACACTTAATAAAGGATAAAACAAAAGTGAATTCATTTCTTCCGTCAAAAGATTTGAACAAACATCAAAACTTTTTGTCCTCCTGGACTGTGAAAACCCTTGGTTAAGGTGCATTTTCTTATAAAAAACACTTGAACAACTTGTGCCTTACGTAGCCCAAACTACGTTTGCTCTGATCTTCCATGCCGTGTGGAAGTACGTAGGCACAGGACGCGATGTCCTGGCGAGCAACCTTTTCCCCCGTCTAGACGTAGGTAGTCGAACTACGTTGACTCTGACTTTCCCATTGCACGAGGGAGTACGTAGGCCCAGAACAGCGTATGTTCTGTCGAGTCCTGTCCTTTTCTTTTCTTTTCAGACTGACCCCTAGCGTAGATAGATAAACACACCCTTTTCCTTATAAACACCAAGCGTGGATCCCGTCGAGTACGGCGGATGTGAGGGGTGCTAATACCTTTCCCTTGCGTAACCAACTCCCGAACCCAGACAATGGTTGCGATGACCTTGTCTTACCTTTTTTTTCGTCAGGTTTTTCCGATCGTTTCCTTTCCCGCTCTGAGGGATAAATAACGAAAGGTGGCGACTCTTCTGTCATGCCGGCGCCGATTTTCGCAGTAGAGACAACTGGAGACTCTGCTGGGGAATATTTAGCATCTAGGGACTTTTCCCATCCCTTATGCTGGGACCGTTTCCCATCCCCTACGTGAGTCAGTCCTAGCGCTTGGGTGTTTATCTGTTGGGTGTTGTACATATGTGCTTTACTTTTCCGCACCTTTACCTTTCCGCATTTACTTTCAGCACTATATTATTGTGATTATTGCTGTGGGAGAGGGAGGTTGCTATGAGTGACAAGCCGGACCTGGGCTTGAGTATGCACCTAGACATAGTTGTGGAGAGTAGTAGACGAACCTATTTGCCGAGCAGACACAGTTCCCTACGAAATCTGCGCTCAGACGAGGTTCTCTCCGAGGTGCTCCTTTCCGATCCTGAGGATCTGAGGGGAGTCCAGACGTGAGGATTGTCGACTCTGGGGACCGATCAATTGGAAGTCGGCTAAGTGAGGCCTCTTCATGACTTGATGATGCCACTCCTTCTGGGAATCGTATCGTCACTCATGAAAGTCTGTGACGCTGATGACCGCATAGGATGTTGTACCTTTGTCCGTGGATTAGGTCCATACCTGTGAGAGGGATTGGGTTATTGCAGGAAAACTAGCCTTCAAAAACTGTGATTCAGTATTTATCAGATGGTTTTCTTGGCTCGTTAGCAGGTGTGTTGTTTGGATCAGATGGATTTCTTGTCTGAGGTTGATACTATTATCAGATGGTTTTCTCGTCAGAGACAGAGGTTCAGATGGATTTCTTACCAGGGTATTGGTATTTTGGGTGTCGGATGATAGTCAGTGTCATGAGGTTCTGGTGACTGTGGTGGTTTTCTGTTCTTGACATCACAGAGATGTTCCTCTTCAGGCTACAACATGGCCTCTGTGTTCATTGATTGCATCATTTATCATATTGCACTATTGCATTACCATTTGCATCCAACTAACGTGTGTGTATTGCAGGTACATATTTTCCCTCCCAGTTCCGGTGGTTGTTTCCTAGCAGACATGGAAGCCATGAAGAGAGTGTTACCCTACAGATTCCCGTCTCCAGATATCAGTCTGTTGTCAGAGTTAATTACCATTGCTGGGAAGAAAGTGATGGGAGATTTCAGGAAGACATATGGGAGGATCCTGACTTATGTTTACCAGCCCTCGGCTTATGAGATCAGCGGTGTTTACACCCTATTGCAGTTTTATGATGCTGAGCTCAGGTGTTTCGTATTTCCTGACTTTGTCTTGGCTCCTACCCTGAAGGAGTATTCTGCACTCTTGGATATACCGATTCGCGAGCAAATGCCTTTCTACCACACGGACGCTAAGCCTAATCTGGCTAAGCTTTCTGCTATTCTGTACTTAGGAGAGTTTGAGCTGACAGGGAAGATGATCAGGAAAGGAGATGTGTGGGGATTTCCGTTGGTTGTTTTGGTAGAGAAGGCTCGGGAGTATGCTAAGAAGGGTGGCTGAGTTGTTTTTGATGCCATCCTTGCTGTGTGTGTTTATGGCATTGTATTGTTCCCAAACCAACCTGATTTTGTTGATGCGGATGCTTTCTATATTCTGGCTGCGAAGAACCCAGTTCCTACCTTGCTGGGAGATATTCACCATTCCATTCACTACAAAAATGAAAAACGGCGAGGAAAGAATGTCTCTTGTTGTGTACCTCTACTGTGCAGGTGGTTTACTAGTCATATGCCGAAGTCAGGGCCTTTCGTCACTTCTATTGATTCTTTAGGATGGCCTGAGCGCTTGATGGGGTTGACTTCTGAGAATGTGGTGTGGGTTAATGAGGAGGTGTTAGGAGTTGAGGTCATATACAGATGCGAAGGATTCCCTAATGTTCCTTTGATAGGAAGGAGAGGGTGTGTCAATTACAACCCTTCCTTATTAATCAGGCAGTTTGGATATGCACCTCAGGAAGCGCCGAAGCCCGAGGAGATACAGGAATCTCTGTATCTTACTGGGGCAATAGAGGAAGAGATGTTGATCAAGCTTAAGAAAGCATGGAAGAACCTGCATAAGAGAGGAAGGTCTTCATTTAGCAAAGGGGGTACTCGAGTTCTTGGTCCGTATGTGGACTGGATTCGTGAACGAGCTACGAAATTCCTGATGCCTTATCCTCCAGTTCAGCCATTGTATCCTTCTCCGGTGGAGGAGCCCACCACTATAGACATACAGGTATACAAGCAGCTGAGGGCGGAGAAAGAAGAGTTAGCAAAGGCTAAAGAAGCTTTAGAAAAAAACAACGCCCAACTTCATCATGAAAAGATTGAAACATGATATTCTTCCAAGCAACAGGCTGAAACTTTGAAACATCTGAAGACTGCTTTATTGGAGTTGACTGAAACCAAGAAGCGTCTGGAGTTAGATGTAGACTCAGTTAGCAGTGTATTGGCTACTAAGAAACAAGAGCAGGAAAGGGCCTACACGAAGTTAGCTAAGTTCAGAGAGCATTGGGACCTTACTATGGCCAAACGCAAAGAACAGGAAGAAGAGCTAAAGATACAGGTTGCTCAGTTGGGAGAACAGGTTAAAGTGAAGACTGAAGAGCTTGAAGAAGAAGCATTCCGTCGATACGAGGCCGAACGCAAACTGATTGATGCCATGAAGAATCTGGAAGATTGTCAGCGCAGAGCAGACACCAAGAGGCCCAAACCTGAGGATGGTGCCCAGGATAAGGCTTGGGAAGATTTTGTCAGAGATATCCAAGGAACGGCCAAGAAAAAGGATCAGTTGATAGTAGGCTTGATTTATCAACCCGATCACCCAGAGACGAAGAAGCTGCTCGAGGATTTCCGCGATTGCACCCGCACTTGACTTCTTTCTTGTATTCTATGTGTTGAGATCACCACCAGGCATGTTGGTTGGGATCCTCCTTTATCATATCAGTTGTATGGAACATAGTTGTGTAACGCCTTGACGAGACTGTTATTCCAATAAATATATGAGGGTTTTTCTAAATATTGTCTTTATGGTTTCTCTTGTCTTGCTACCTTGACACTGGAATTGGAGGGGAAATATCCCCAACACACACATGCACGTTAGCATTTTTGCATTGTTGTTTGCATAAATCACATTGCATTACAGGATTGTGATCCATGTTCCTTATCATTCTTCATCCATATATCCAGGTATTTTCAGGATTGCAGAAAAGCGGGTCCACCGTTACTCTACCAGAACTAATCACAATAAGATCATGGACAACGTGCAGAGTGAAATGCAAGAAATGCGTGACAGGATGGCCATGCTCATGCAAACCATGGAGACCATCGCCAAAGGACAAGAGCAGCTGCAGACTCTGGTTCAACCGTTAGTCGCACGGGCTGAAAACAACGGGACACCGCATGGTGAAAATATTGCTGCTTCTCCCCGAATTGAGAATCGTCAAAGTGCTGATGCTATTCCCGTAACCGGTTTGAATGCTGGAGAAACTGGTCCTGCAGGCAGAGGTGGGAACGCCGGTAATATGAATGCCAATACAGATACTGCTGGGGTATTTGTGAGTAATGTCAACCAGGGTTTCAATGGGGGTGCTGAGAACGTCGGAATGAATGGTAATAATGGTAACCAGGGCTTTAATGGTGTGAACATGGGGTATGGCAACATTGTTGGCACCAAGGTTGGGTTTGGTGACTATGGTTATGGGAATCTTGGATATGGAACTGGTGCGTACAACGCTCAGGAGATGGGCAATCTGAGGTACGACCCCAGGTATTTCCAAACAGGTCCGGGCCGTGATGCAGAATATGTTGGATACGATACAGTACCTCGCTGGGAGGATCGTCATGAGGATGTGTTCTCTGGTCAGAATGAGGGTTATGAAAGAGCTAGGGATGACAACCATCGGATGAGATTGCTAGAAGAGAAAGTGAACGGATTAGCCAGCCAGAATGCTCTTGGGCTGGATATGTCAAATATGGGGCTGGTCCCAGGGCTGAGGGTCCCGCTGAAATTCAAAGCGCCGTCATTTGATAAGTACAAAGGGGATACATGCCCTAGGGTGCATGTGCGCGCGTTTTACAGGCGTATGTCCGCGTATTCTGAGGATGAAAAGATGTTGATGCACTTCTTCCAGGATAGCCTGTCAGGGCCATCGTTGGAGTGGTACATGAGCTTGGAACCTACTCAGATCAGGAGTTGGAAAGAGCTGGCAGAGGCTTTTGTTCGACATTATCAATATAATAGTGATCTCGCCCCTAACCGAGTCCAGCTGTAAAGCATGTCTCAAAAGTCTAGCGAGAGCTTTAAGGAATACGCCCAGAGATGGCGGGATCTGGCTGCTAGGGTACACCCTCCGATGGTGGAGCGCGAAATGATGGATATGTTCATAGGAACTTTTTCTGGAATGTACTATGACCGGTTGCTCAATTTTTCGATGAGTACCTTCTCGGAGTTGATCTTAATGGGGGAGCGCATTGAAAACAGGGTGAAGCTTGGTAAAATTCAAGCGGGTGAGTCCAGTTCCGCAGGAGGTAATAAGAAGACGTTTGGTGGTAAAAGGCAGGGTGATACCAACGCTGTATACAATGCTCGACGGAGAAATAGAGGTCAGAACTGGCATCAGCAGTCGCAGGTTGCAAGTGTAACCATTCCAGGGCCTTCTCAGCAGCAGAGACAACAACCACAGCAGCAGGCGCAGCAGCAGCCAAATAATAATCAGCGCAGATTTCAGAACCCGCGACCGAGGAGAGTATTCGAGGTACCGCCGGTATCATATGCAGAACTTCTTCAAGCTTTGTTGAAATTGCAGCTAGTCGAGAAGAGGACCTTAGCACCACCAACCGGCCAGCCACCAGTCGGGTATGATATTAATGAGCATTGTGACTTCCATTCGGGTGCACCAGGGCACAATATTGAAAATTGCCTAGCTTTCAAGCATAAAGTACAGGATTTGCTTGATAGTACGGCTATTAACTTCGGGAAGGACGGTCCCAATATCACGCAACAGCCAATGCCCAAGCATGGCGGGGCTGGGGCCAATGCAATCCTGACAGATGATGAGTTGGACTTGGTTTCGGAAGTGAGCAAGCTGAAAACCCCTTTGAGTTACGTAAAGCAGCGCTTATTGAAGGGAGGTGTCTATCCTGGATGCAGTGAAGAGTGTGCTGACTGTTTGGTTCAACCTGGGGGCTGTGAGAAGTTGAAAAGGGGAGTTCAAGGTTTGATTGATGAAGGAATCCTGCAGTTTGACAGGTCTGTGGGGCGAGAGAAGTCTGTTGAGATAGAATCTGAAAAAGAGCGCAGTGAGGTTGCTACAATCACCATTTCGTTCAAATCAGTGACGATTTCGGCATCATCGAAAAGGCCGACCATTACTATTACCAAGGCTAAACCAATCCCTTATGAGAGCACAAAGGCAGTCCCGTGGAGCTACGGTGCTGAGGTGTATTGCAATGGGGAAAAGATTGACTTGAATGATCCGCCAGCGGGATCCGTAAATAACATAGTGGGAGCGGGTGGTATAACCCGGGGCGGGAGAATTTTCACTTCACCTAAGGTCGAGGTAGAGAGGCTCGCCAGGGGTAAGAACAAAGTTGTTGAGGGGGAACCTTCGGGGAGTAAGGAGAAAGAACCGATAACCAAAGATGTGGAAGAATTCATGAGATTGATTCGCAAAAGTGACTACAAGATCGTAGATCACCTGCAGCAGACCCCGTCAAAGATCTCCATATTATCGCTGTTGTTGTGTTCTGAGGCGCATAGAAATGCCCTGTTGAAGGTACTTGAGACATCCTTCGTGCCGCAAGAGATTTCAGTCAATCAGCTGGAGGGAGTTATGGCACATGTTAATGCTGGGCATGGTTTGGGATTCACGAATTTTGACCTAACGCCTAGAGGGCGTGATCACAATAATGCCTTACACATCTCTATCGAATGCCGGGGCACTATTTTATCCCATGTGCTGGTAGACACTGGGTCCTCGTTGAATGTGTTACCAAAGAAAGCCCTGTTGAAATTGGATACCCGTGGGTTGTTGTGCACCCCTAGTGATTTGGTGGTGAGGGCCTTTGACGGAACGAGGAGGTCGGTATTCGGGTCAGTAACGTTACCCATCCAGGTAGGTCCGAAGGTGTTTGATACAGTGTTTTACATCATGGACATCCAGCCTGCATATAGCTGTTTGATCGGGAGACCTTGGATTCATGCCGCTGGGGCAGTAAATTCTACGCTCCATCAGAAGCTGAAGTATATGGTTGAGGGGAGTATTGTGACGGTGTGTGGCGAAGAGGATATCTTAGTCAGTCATTTGTCTTCCTTCAAATACGTGGAGGTAGATGGAGAGATTCATGAAACGCTGTGTCAGGCGTTCGAAGGGGTGAAGGTTAAAGAAGAAGCTCCGGTGAAGAGTGAAGGGCAAGAGGTGGCCGTCTCCTCATATAAAGAAGCCAAGGCGTTGGTGCAAGCGGGAGAGACTCAGAAGTGGGGGCAGGTTCTGGACATACCAGTGAAGCAAGATAGGTATGGCTTGGGGTACCGCCCATCTCCCTCACAGAGTGCGCCTAAGTACAAGGGACCTGTGGTGTTCACGCCCGGAGGGGTTAGCTTTGAAAGGATTAATGCCGTGTCTGATACGGAGGAAGTGGATAGCGACTGCGACATGGACGCATGGATTCGACCCAGCACGCCGGGGCAAAGCCTATGCAACTGGTCCATCCAGGACGTCATCCAAGTCACCAAACAGTAATGCGTTGTTTTTTCAATCATTGTATGATCACATGCCTTGCCCGGGGCATCGTTGACCTCGTCTTAGGGCCTAACTATTTACCTGTATGTTTGCATGATCAATAAATGACGACGTTTTTTACATTCAAATGTTGTGATCCTTTTCTTTCTGTTTTTATTTTTCAATAAAATGGCAGCGTGGTTATGTATTTTGCTTGTATATAATTTTGAAGCACTTAACCGTTTCCCTCGCAGGATTCATGAATTTTCAGATGACATCGACCAAAGACTTCCTATGACTCGTTTAGACTTCGAGCATCCGATCTTCCAAGTTGAGGAGGAGATTGTTGAGGATAGTGACTTATCAGAAGAGCTGAGTTGGTTGTTGAAGCAAGAGGAGAGAGTCATTCTGCCTCACCAGGAAGAGATTGATATTGTCAATTTAGGGTCTGAAGAGTGCGTCAGGAATATCCGTATAGGGGCTACGTTGCAGGTTGACATCAAGCAAGAGCTGATTGAGATGCTGCGCGAATACAGCGATATATTTGCTTGGTCCTACGAGGACATGCCGGGTTTGGATACCGATATGGTTGTTCATCGTCTGCCGTTGAGGGAAGATTGCCCGCCTGTGAAGCAGAAACTCAGAAGGACTCGTCCTGACATGGCTGTAAAGATAAAGGAAGAAGTGCAGAAGCAATGGGATGCTGGGTTCCTTGCTGTCACCACTTATCCCACTTGGGTCGCTAATATCGTGCCTGTGCAAAAGAAAGATGGCAAGGTTCGAATGTGTGTTGATTATAGGGATCTAAACAAAGCGAGCCCGAAAGATGATTTCCCGCTGCCGCATATTGATGTGTTAGTTGACAACACAGCTCAGTTTTCGGTATTCTCTTTCATGGATGGATTTTCAGGGTACAACCAGATCAAAATGGCTCTGGAAGATATGGAAAAAACGACCTTTATCACCCAGTGGGGAACCTTCTGTTATAAGGTGATGCCCTTTGGTTTGAAAAATGCTGGGGCAACGTACCAGCAGGCTATGACAACGCTCTTTCACGACATGATGCACAAAGAGATTGAGGTGTATGTCGATGACATGATTGCCAAGTCTCAAACAGAAGGAGAACATCTGGTTAATCTGCTGAAGTTGTTCAAGAGGCTGAGAAAGTTCAGGCTGAGGCTGAACCCTAACAAATGTACCTTCGGAGTGAGATCCGGGAAGCTACTGGGGTTCATTGTGAGCAAGAAAGGAATCGAGGTCGATCCGGCAAAAATAAAAGCAATACAAGAGATGCCAGCACCGAGAACAGAAAAAGAAGTCCGTGGATTCTTAGGGAGATTGAACTACATTGCCAGGTTCATCTCTCACCTAACAACCACGTGTGAACCTTTGTTCAAACTGTTAAAAAAAGATCAAGCGGTGGTCTGGAACGACAATTGCCAAAGGGCATTTGAAAAGATAAAAGAATACTTGCAGGAACCTCCGGTGTTGATACCCCCAGTAGCGGGACGACCACTGATTATGTATTTGACGGTTCTTGAGAACAACATGGGTTGCGTTCTCGGTCAACATGACGAGACAGGAAGGAAAGAGCATGCAATTTACTACTTGAGTAAAAAGTTCACGGATTGTGAATCTCGATACTCTATGCTCGAAAAGACGTGTTGTGCATTGGCGTGGGCTGCCAAACGTCTAAGACAGTACATGCTGAACCATACAACCATGCTGATATCGAAGATGGATCCGATCAAGTATGTGTTTGAAAAGCAAGCGCTCTCTGGAAGGATTGCTAGATGGCAAATGGTATTGACAAAATACGATATCCAGTATGTTTCCCAGAAGGCCATTAAGGGAAGTGTTTTGTCCGAATATCTGGCCGAACAGCCGATTGAGGATTATCAGCCTATGAAGTTTGAGTTTCCTGATGAGGACATAATGTACTTGAAGGCTAAAGATTGTGATGAGTCGTTGCCTGACGAGGGTCCTGAGCGGAGTTCCCAGTGGCAATTGATTTTTGATGGGGCTGTCAATTCGTACGGTAGTGGGATTGGGGCAATCATTACAACTCCCCACGGGTCGCACATCCCGTTTACGGCCAGATTATCTTTTCCAGTAACGAATAACGAAGCCGAGTACGAAGCTTGTATTATGGGGTTAGAGGAGGCTATCGATCTGAGGATCAAGAATCTGGACGTATATGGGGATTCAGCATTGGTTGTGAATCAAATTAAGGGAGAGTGGGAGACACGCCAACCTAATCTGGTACCGTACATGAATTATGCGAGAAGGTTGTTACCTTTCTTTGATAAAGTGGAGTTTCATCATGTACCTCGGGCGGAGAATCAAATGGCAGATGCCCTTGCAACATTATCCTCGATGTATAAGGTCAACTACTGGAATGAGGCTCCCAGGATTGTCATATCTCGCCTTGATAGGCCTGCCTTTGTGTTTGCAATTGATGAAGCATCTGACGGTAAACCTTGGTATTTCGACATACAGAATTTCCTGAAGAACAAGGAATATCCGGCTGGGGCATCCAGTCGTGATCAGAAGACTCTAAGGAGACTAGCAGGCAACTTCTATCTGAATCCCGACGGCGTTCTGTATAGAAGGAACCACGATTTGGTACTCCTCTGGTGTGTAGACGAGAAGGAAGCCAATTTACTCATGGAAGAGGTCCATGAAGGAACTTTTGGTACACATGCTAATGGGCATGCTATGACCCGAAAGTTGTTGCGGGCGGGGTATTATTGGTTAACGATGGAAATGGACTGTTTCAAGTTCGCCAAGCGGTGTCACAAGTGCCAGATCTATGCTGATAAGAAACATGTGCCACCCAGTCCACTGAATGTTATGGCTTCTCCGTGGCCTTTCTCCATGTGGGGGATTGATATGATTGGCAAGATTGAGCCTACTGCTTCTAATGGGCATCGCTTCATCCTGGTCGCGATTGATTATTTTACCAAGTGGGTGGAAGCAGCATCTTACGCCAATGTGACAAAGCAGGTGGTGGCCAGATTTATCAAGAGGGATATAATTTGCAGATACGGTATTCCTGAACGGATCATTACTGATAATGGTTCGAACCTGAACAATAAGATGATGAAGGATCTTTGTCGGAAGTTTAAGATCGAGCATCATAATTCATCTTCGTACAGACCCAAGATGAATGGCGCTGTTGAAGCGGCCAACAAGAACATAAAGAAGATTGTTCAGAAGATGGTGGTAACGTATAAGGATTGGCATGAGATGTTGCCGTTTGCTTTGCACGGTTATCGCACGACGGTGCGTACATCAACCGGGGCAACTCCATTCTCACTGGTGTATGCATGGAGGCAGTCCTGCCATTGGAGGTTGAGATACCATCTTTGAGGGGTTTTCTTGATGTTCAGCTTGATGAGGCAGAATGGGTGAGAAATAGATTGAATCAACTGAGCTTGATAGACGAGAAGAGACTGGCATCAATTGCACATGGTAGGCTGTATCAGAGCCGGATGAAGAAAGCGTTTGACAAGAAGATTCGACCTCGAAGCTTTCAGACGGGTGATCTTGTGCTGAAGAAGATTCTCCCACCGCAATCAGATCACAGGGGCAAATGGACTCCCAATTATGAAGGTCCATACGTCGTGAGAAAGGTCTTCTCCGGAGGAGCCTTATTGTTATCCACTATGGATGGTGAAGACTTTTCGTCCCCTGTGAACTCGGACGCAGTCAAAAAATACTTTGCTTAAAAATTGACCCGCTGGACAGTAAAAAGAGAGTCCAGGAAAAAATGGGGCATCCTGGCGAACCAAAAACAGAATAAAACGGTTCGGGCAAAAGTTAGGGATAAAATGGAAAAAATGTACACCCGCGAAGTTGAAAACCTACACTGGGCGGCTTCGACAAAAAAGGGTATCCCGGTGAATTGAAAACCCGCAAAGGGCGATTCACGCAAAAGTTAGGGATTTGAGAAGCAAATGACTGTGGTCCAAGTTAGATTATCTAGTGGTTTGGGAGCATCCGGGGGTCGACTATCCAAAGCAATCTCTTCCGAAGACAGAGATCAGGAAAGCGTCAGAGTCCGGCGAGTCATAGGAGGATCAACTCATGGTGTTCGTCTGTAACACGTTGCCGACATGTGTACAAATTTTATTCTGTATCTTTGTACATTTCTGCATTTCGTTTACGTGTGACTACCTCTTTTCAGGAGTTGCATCTGATGTACAAATCTTGCCTATTTTCAGGCCGTTATCAATAAAGTGTGTTATTCAGTGTAGTGTGTGACTTTGGTTTTAACTTTTACAGTTTTATTTGTAGAAAACGCCGATGTTTTGATAAGCTTACATGTGTGTAAACAGGCGGGCCTCGGCCGATGATTGTTAAAACCGGAAATTACCTGAATGGTTGTCATGGGTGATTACCAAGATGTTTCTTTTTGCATAGATTGTCTTGTGTTTGCTTGTTGACTTTTGCAGGTATTCAAAAGCTCGCAAAGTTCCCCGCCAGAGTCCATGGCAGGCTAGTACCCTCTCCAGAGGATGAATGTTGTGTCTTTCCCCAGTGAAGTCGCCCCAGGTAAAATTGAATGTTGTCTCCCCAGGAGAGTGGAGATTACGTCAAAGGAAAAGATCAATGTATCTTCAGTAGTTCAGAATTGGCTTATCAAGCAGAGCAGAGTCCTCCCCAGCAAGGGTCGAGACGGATATGATTAACTCCCCCAAAGAGTTTCTTGTGTAGTGCGAATCAGAGCACACCGGTCAATCCCCAGCTCAGTGATAGCAGGATGAATTATCCCCACAGGGCGTAATCAGAGTGTTGATACCTTTTGAAAGCAGTTTCCAAGATTACTTTTCTTTTTCCCCAACAGGTTGATCCTTCCTCGTCAGGACGATCATTTTCAGCAGAGTTTGAAGTTATGAGTTTGTGAGCTACGTTCCCAGCAGGATGGTTATCCCCAGCGGAGTTAGTTCATCTTTCCAGCATTTATTTTGTTGGAAACGTATCGGTAGTATTCCGGTCATCCCCAGCGGATCCAGTTTGTCTTCAGCATTTATTTTGCTGAAGTAACTCTTTGCATAAGCATGCATCATAAGCACTTGCATTTTGCACGAATACGTAGCATTTCCATGCAGTATGGAAGCATTACGGCATTATCAAACATGTGCATTTGGAACGTAAGCAGGATTGATTACCCGTCCAACTTCAGGTGGATTTTCTCTGTCGATAAGTGAGATCGTGGTTCACGGAGATGTGCATATGTTTGGTTTGCGACACAGGACGCGCAGTGATCGTGTTTCCTCCCGTCAAGAGGGTTGTGGCGCAGGGCACGCATTGATCGTGGTCATCGTTATGTTGTGGGGATTTGTGGTAGAGTACGCAGTGATCATATTCATCCTGTATGTTTTGTTCGCGACACAAGACGCGCAGTGATCGTGTTTCCTCTTGTCAAGAGGGTTGTGGCGCAGGACACGCAGTGATCGTGGTCATCGTTATGTTGTGGGGATTTGTGATAGAGTACGCAGTGATCGTATTCATCCTGTGTGTTTTGTTTGTGTCACAAGACGCGCAGTGATCGTGTTTCCTTCTATCAAGAGGGTTGTTGCGCAAGGCACGCAGTGATCGTGTTCATCTTGTTATGGGGATTACGTGGGGGGGCAGACACGCAGTAGTCGTGTTCGTCATGTCATATTCCCCTAGCAGAGTTTGCTTGGTCAAGCACCTTTTTCCCCCCAGCTGGGTCTTTCTCAGGATGCTGTGGTGTCAGCGTTGGAAAATGGTAATGCAGATTTTTGGATGGTTACCCGTAGTTTCCCCAGCAGAGTTATATTCCCAGCAGTGTGTTACTTCAACGAGTGGCTTGGTTAAGTTCCTCGTATTTTCCAACAAAGTTATCCCCGTCAAGTGGCTTGGTTAAGTTCTCAATTTCCCCAGCGGAGTGTTTTCAGGATACCTATTGCCAGAATAGGTATTTGACGGCCGTCGTCAGAATTGTCCTCTCAGAGTTGCTTGGTTAAGTTTCTCGTGTCCCCGCAGGGCTGCTCGTTCAAGTACGAACGAAAGGTTGATAAGTGAAATCAACATTTTCTCGCTGTTTAGCGTTTGCTCGTTCAGGTACGAATGGAAGGTTTGTAAGTGAAATCAACATTTTCTCGCTGTTTAGCGTTTGCTCGTTCAGGTACGAACAGAAGGTTGGTAAGTGAAATCAACAATTTTGCTCGCTGTTTAGCGTTTGCTCGTTCAGGTACGAACGGAAGGTTGGTAAGTGAAATCAACATTTTCTCGCTGTTTAGCGTTTGCTCGTTCAGGTACGAACGGAAGGTTGGTAAGTGAAATCAACAATTTTGCTCGTTGTTTAGCGTTTGCTCGTTCAGGTACGAACGGAAGGTTGGTAAGTGAAATCAACATTTTCTCGTTGTTTAGCGTTTGCTCGTTCAGGTACGAACGGAAGGTTGGTAAGTGAAATCAACAATTTTGCTCGCTGTTTAGCGTTTGCTCGTTCAAGTACGAACGGAAGATTGGTAAGTGAAATCAACAATTTTGCTCGCTGTTTAGCGTTTGCTCGTTCAGGTACGAATGAAAGGTTGGTAAGTGAAATCAACAATTTTGCTCGCTGTTTAGCGTTTGCCTGTTCAGGTATGGACGAAAGGTTGATAAGTGAAATCAGCGTTGTCTCGCTTGGATAAGCGTTTGCTCGTTTCTTCTGATGCGAAAGGTTGATAAGTGAAATCAGCGTTGTCTCGCTTGGATAAGCGTTTGCTCGTTTCTTCTGATGCGAAAGGTTGATAAGAGAGATCAACAATTTCTCACTGTCTAGTGTATGCTCACTTCTTCGGAATGGGATGGTCTATGGACAATATCAGATTATTTCATAAACAGGTTGATGGATAGGTGCTTAGTTGTCGCCGTGGCAACGAAAATCAGTTCCCTGGTTAATTCTTCCCAAGCAGTGGTGTGCGCAATTTATTTTTGCGGTTGGTAAATTTTAGGGTTTATTGGTATTCAACCGTCTCGTACCTCGATTATCTGAAGGCCGTTCGCTCTTCATCCAGTCGGGTCCAAGCCGTTTGAATAGGGGCAGCTGTTGCACCCTAAAATTTGATCAACCGGTTCCCGCTCCTGATTTACGTTTCGGCTCACTTTTTCATTCACATTCGCATACCACGTGCATTACATTTTTAATCATACAGATGATGTCAGAATTACAGACTGGTTTTCACCTATAGGACGTCTCAGACCGGTGCGGGTAATCGGAGGTTATTTTGGGAAGTCACGCGTTTCCTGGGTGTTTTCGGCTTACGCAGTGATTTTTGAGATTCTTGGTGTCCGAGTTTACTGTTTGCTTCGATCTGGTCTCGCGTTTTTTTATGTTGGTTATTTGCCTTTGTTTACCATTTTTTAGGATTTAATATCCTTTTGTAGATTTTAAATAGGTTTTATAGATTTTCTAGAATTTAAATAGATTTTTTAATATTTTTAATAGTTTTAAATCTTTTTTAGAGTTTATAAATTGTTTTAAGTAGATTTTAGAATAAAACTTTTTTTTTAAATATTAAGTCATTTTTAGATAATAGTTTAATAGAATATTTCTCTTATTAGAGATTAAATAGAAATATGATAGAATTAATAATAGAAATTAATATAGTTTGTTAGTATAGAAATTAATAAGGTTTTCATTAAATAGGATTAATAGATTTATTAGAGTTTTTTTTCTACTTTTATTAGTTTAGAAATTAATTGGAATTAATAGAGTTTTTTTTAGGTTAATACTCTTTATTAGAGTTAATTAGGACTTAATAGAGATTAATTAGGATTTTAATCTTTTGTTTAGATCGTAATTAGAGTTTATTAGATTTAATTAGGATTAAATTAGTTTAATTGTCATTTAGCATCTATTTGTAGTTTTAATTAGTTAACGGTGGTTTTTAGTCTTAATTGCATTTAATCAAGTTTTTAATCAGTCAATTAGCATTTTAATCCAGTCTTTTATTAATTTTCGTGGGCCCAGAATAGTGGTGGAGGCCCAGTCCAGTCTCTCAGTCCATTTTTGTCCACTATTTTTTGTCCAGAATCGCCATGTGTCATTATAAAAACGAAGCCACGCGTTCAAGCCAGGGGATAGCCACTTCATTTTCCCTCTCCCCCCACACCTTGCCACGTTTTCTGCTCCACTTTCTCTCTGCGCCAGCACACTTGCCACGCGTCTTATTCTCCCTGCTCCCCTTTCACACGCGTCCATCTCTCAACCTTCCCCGGTGCCACCTGTAACCCACTCAATTCCCCCATCGCCGGCCATGCAACCGCCCACCGGACCACCCTCCGCCACCGTAACCATCGCCGGACTTCATTAGTTTTGCCGGAAACTGCAAATTCGCCAGAGATTCATCTAGTCACTCGTTTTTCATCGTCTACCTTCATCCAGAACGTCGCCGGAGAACTCATACCATTGCCGAAAAGATTACCAGGACCTTCATACATCTTCTCCAAGGAAATCAAGATCAAGATCTTCATCGTTGTTTTTTTCCAGAAATTGCTGAGGTGTTCTCCATTTCTCCGTTCAAGATCGTCATCGAGCGTTTTCCCAGGCTTCGTATCAATCTTTTCCCTCCAAGATCTTCATCTTGCATGTTCATCAGGAGCACTGTGTTCGCCCAAATCTCCAAGATCTTCAAGATTTTCGGCGATTCCTTCAGAATCTTCAAAGTTTTCAGAAAGAGATTCCTGGATCTCCTTCCACCTTCGTCGAATCTCCAATATTCTTCAGTTTCCCAGAAGGCTCCAACGTTGAAGATCTTCAAGGTCGTCAGCTGAACCTTCAACGGTCAGGATCGTTCTTCAAGATCCGTAACGGTTTCTCCTTCACATTTCGTCAGTGGATCCAGAAGCGTCGTAGCCTTCATCGTATCTCCAGGTTTGCTCATCCCCTTCTCGACTCGTTTATTTGTTCGCAGCTAGGACTAGCTAAATCCTTGTTGATGTGTTTAGATCAGGAACTGTGAGAGTGATGTGGAACCGAGAGTGTTAGATGAAGTTTGTTTCGCGTTTGATAGTTGATTTTGGGCTAGGTTTTGTTCAAGAGGCGTTAGGGTTTGGGTTGTTTCAGAGAGGTTTTGAGAGAGTCTGAGAGAGAGGTTAGGGAGAGAGCGGCGTTAGGGTTTGGGTTAGTGAACATTAGACGAGTTTTTGCTGGGAGAGGGTGGTTTTGTTTGATGGTTTTGGGTTAGGGTTGGATTTAGTTTAGGACCAACGATAGGATTGCTACGAACCACCCCTTGTTTACTCGTTGCCCCCACTTTGCTGTGAAAACTGATTGATTTTGGGAATGGGCTTAATGAAATTTGATATCTGCACCCCCAGGATAGGCCCAAAGCTGGAACTGAACTGAAATTATTGCTATTCAGCACGCCTCCTTGTTTAATTTCTTTTAATTCCTTTTATTTTTCTCATTTTTGTTCATATTGGAAAATAATTCATGAAAAATAGTAGGATTATCCAATTAATTCCCTTCTTTTTCTATAGGTTCATAGTTCAATTTAGAATTTTATCAAACAAAAATATTAATTTGATCATGCATTTTCATTTTATTGCATTTTTTTGCATTTTAATTGGTTTTGAATATTGATTTGTGATGTGTCTGCCTTGCTGATTTTATTTCTCTCACTTGGTACTGAATCTTTCTTTTCTTTTTTAGTATGTTGTACTAGACTGATGCATGCTCCCCATAGGATTTTCGTGGATTTTTTAGAAATTGATTGATGTTGTTTTAGGGTTAGAGAGTAGAGACCTCATAACTTGCTAGTTAACCCTTGACCATTCGCATGTTAGGAATTGTTTAGTAGCCTTAGAAGTTGACTTAGGATTGGATATTTGACCTTGAGATTATAGAGAACATGTAGGTTTCCCCTAGATTTTTGGTGGATTTTTTAGAAGTTGTTTTTCTATTTTTGTTTGAGCCTGAGATTAGGGGAAGTCTTAAGGGCTTTTGACTTTGAAGTTCAACTGTGGTTGAACTTTAGAGATAGTTTCTTTTGGTTTGAGGGCCTGTGGTTTCTTCTTGAAGATGGAGGCTGGATTGAAGACCTAGTCTAGGAGCTTGCTCTCTTTCTGTGAGGTTTGAGATCCTGAAGTTTGAGGGAAATTCATGGTACTTTCCTGAGGAAGGCACTATGGATGTCTTTCATTCTTTCTTCTCACCTCTTTCTTAAGTATCCAATGATGTTGGAGCCTTCATGTGAGTTTAGTTTCTCCTGAGGAGGAATGTAAACCGTTCGCAGTTATTGAGCCACATGGGATATGATTCCTAAGTGGAAGCCCCCTAGTATTTTCCAGAGGAAGGCACTATGGGTCTGTTCACTTAGTTCCTGTAGTTCATCTAGGCTTTCTTAAGTATCCAATGATGTTGGAGCCTTCATGTGAGTTTAGTTTCTCCTGAGGAGGAATGTAAACCATTCACAGTTGTTGAGCCACATGGGATATGATTCCTAAGTGTTAGCCCCCTAGTATTTTCCAGAGGAAGGCACTATGGGTCTGTTCACTTAGTTCCCTTAGTTCAGGTAGGATTTCTTAAGTATCCAATGATGTTGGAGCCTTCATGTGAGTTTAGTTTCTCCTGAGGAGGAATGTAAACCGTTCACAGTTGTTGAGCCACATGGGATATGATTCCTAAGTAGAAGCCTCCTAGTACTTTCTCGAGGAAGGCACTATGGGTCTGTCTACTTAGCTCCCTTTCTTTGGTAAGCTTGTCTTGAAGCTTGAAGAATGGAATTGATTTCTCCCTTTAGAGTAGATTAGGGTTTTGCTTAGGGTTTTGCTTAGGGTTTTTCTTAGGGTAGATTAGGGTTTTGTTTTAGGGTTGTTTAGGGTCCTGATCAGGGTTAGTTTCTTGCTTTTGGATAGGAGTTTGCCAGGCTGGTTAGCCTTCTCTTTGTGTTAATTGACTTGTGTGGTGCTGTGCTGCATTAGACTTAGGGGTTCATATAGATATTTTTGAGATAGGTGCATCTTAGAAATAAGCATGCTTGTGTGCATGAGAAGTTGAGGTGGTCCTCCTTCTGCTTGATTGTTATTGAGTGGCTTTGCTTGCTGGTATTTGGTAGAGCTGAGCTCCCTTGCCTCTGTGGTGTGTGGCCTTTGTGCCTTGCTTGCCTGGTTGTTGCATTCATGCATATTTCTAGTATTTCTTTACTTTGCAGTGTTTCCTGTTTGCTGTTTAGTGCTTTTGCCATGATCCCTTAGGAGCTCTAACTTCTCTGCTGTGGAGGAGTTATGATAGACATTAGGTTGGTTAAACAGGCATGATAACATTAGGTAGATTCCCCTTTT
This sequence comes from Lathyrus sativus, assembly GCA_963859935.3. Taxonomy (NCBI): domain Eukaryota; kingdom Viridiplantae; phylum Streptophyta; class Magnoliopsida; order Fabales; family Fabaceae; genus Lathyrus; species Lathyrus sativus. The sequence goes on from OZ012737.1 coordinate 106,172,542, forward strand.
CAACCATAGTTTAGGGTGTCTATTTCCTTTCTCAAAACAATAGAAAAACACTTAATAAAGGATAAAACAAAAGTGAATTCATTTCTTCCGTCAAAAGATTTGAACAAACATCAAAACTTTTTGTCCTCCTGGACTGTGAAAACCCTTGGTTAAGGTGCATTTTCTTATAAAAAACACTTGAACAACTTGTGCCTTACGTAGCCCAAACTACGTTTGCTCTGATCTTCCATGCCGTGTGGAAGTACGTAGGCACAGGACGCGATGTCCTGGAGAGCAACCTTTCCCCCCGTCTAGACGTAGGTAGTCGAACTACGTTGACTCTGACTTTCCCATTGCACGAGGGAGTACGTAGGCCCAGAACAGCGTATGTTTTGTCGAGTCCTGTCCTTTTCTTTTCTTTTCAGACTGACCCCTAGCGTAGATAGATAAACACACCATTTTCCTTATAAACACCAAGCGTGGATCCCGTCGAGTACGGCGGACGTGAGGGGTGCTAATACCTTCCCCTTGCGTAACCGACTCCCGAACCCAGACAATGGTTGCGATGACCATGTCTTACCTTTTTTTTCGTCAGGTTTTTCCGATCGTTTCCTTTCCCGCTCTGAGGGATAAATAACGAAAGGTGGCGACTCTTCTGTCATGCCGGCGCCGATTTTCGCAGTAGCGACAGTTAGCCAATGTTCAGATCTTCTAAAGATTGTTAGTTCAGAGTTTCACAAAAGAAATATTGATCAGAATAAAATAAGCAATCAGAAGTAATACTTTAGAGCATTAAGCATTTTTGCATCTGTAAAAATTTGCTTCTGATAAATATCATTCTGGACAAAAATCCATACCAATATTTTTCAGAATAAAATTGAATCTATCTTCAACAAGGGGTTTTGTAAAAATATCTGCCCATTGATGATCTGTATCAACAAAGGCTAAATTTATGATTCCCTTCTGAACATAGTCTCTAATGAAATGATGCTTAATTTCTATATGTTTTGCCTTAGAATGTAAAATGGGATTCTTGGACAAACATATAGCAGAAGTATTATCACAAAAGATAGAAATGTTACTTTCAAAAATTTGATAATCTTCTAGTTGACTCTTCATCCAGAGCATATGCGTGCTACATCCAGCAGCAGCAATGTATTCAGCCTCTGTGGTTGAAAGTGCAATTGTGGGTTGCTTCTTGCTGTACCAGGAGATTAGATTTCTTCCTAGAAATTGACAACTTCCAGAAGTACTTTTTCTTTCCACTCTGTCTCCGGCGTAGTCAGCATCAAAAAATCCAACTAATTTGAAATCATCAGATTTTCTGTAACACAAACCCACATTAGAAGTACCTTTCAGATACCTTAGAATCCTCTTGACAGCTATCAAGTGTGATTCTCTAGGATCTGATTGGAATCTAGCACACAGACAAACACTGAACAATATGTCAGGTCTAGAAGCAGTAAGATAAAGAAGAGAGCCAATCATACCTCTGTAGAGCTTCTGGTATACTTTCTTACTTACCTCTTCCTTGCCAAGTGAGCTAGTAGGATGCATTGGAGTCTTTGCCAGCTTACTGTCAGACATGTTGAATTTCTTCAGAAGTTCTTTAACATACTTTGTCTGATGTATGTAGGTGCATTCTGGAGTTTGATTAACTTGGATTCCTAGAAAGAATCTGAGTTCTCCCATCATGCTCATTTCAAATTCTGCCTGCATACATGTAGCAAACTCCTTTCCAAGCATAATATTTGTTGATCCAAAAATAATATCATCTACATAAATTTGGCAAATTAGAAAATCTTTCTTAATTGTTTTACAAAAGAGTGTTGTATCCACTTTGCCTCTGATGAAATTCTTCTCCAAAAGAAAATTGCTCAATCTCTCATACCAAGCTCTGGGAGCTTGTTTTAAACCATATAGAGATTTCTTTAATTTGAAAACATGATCTGGAAATTTTTCATTTTCAAAACCAGGAGGTTGGTGGACATAAACTTCTTCTTCTATAATACCGTTAAGAAAGGCACTTTTAACATCCATCTAATACAGAGTGATGTTATTTTGTGCAGCAAAGGAAATAAGAAGGCGTAGAGATTCTAACCTTGCCACTGGAGCATATGTCTCAGTGTAATCAATACCTTCTTGCTGACTGTACCCTTGAGCAACCAGCCTTGCCTTATTCCTCTCAACTTCTCCTTTCTCATTTAGCTTATTTTTAAAGACCCATTTTGTACTAATAATATTGAATCCTTGAGGTCTTTGAACTAGATCCCATACATCATTTCTGCTGAATTGATTTAGTTCTTCTTGCATGGCAATAATCCAATCATTGTCTTGCAGAGCTTCTTCTACAGAAGATGGTTCAATTTCTGACACTAGTCCAAATAGTGATGCTTCAGATGATCTTAGAAAGGATCTTGTTCTGATGGGATCATCCTTCTTTCCAATAATGACATCCTCTGGATGAGAAGCTTTAATTCTGGATGATGATCCTCTAATAATTGACTTTTCAGAAATGTTTAGATTATTCATCTGAGAAGTTAAAGGAGTAGCATCTGGAGTTGCTTCTGGTTCCTTCACTTGAATTTTGTCTGCTTTTGGAACTTCAGAGTCAATAAAGACTACTTCCCTATTTGCAGAGTTATCAACCTGCTTTGGCTTTTCAGAGCCAAGCTTATCATCAAATCTGACATGAATGGATTCTTCCACAATCTGTGTCTCAGTGTTGTATACTCTGTAGCCTTTAGAGCGTTCATAATATCCAAGCATGAAACACTTCTGTGCTTTGGAATCAAACTTGCTCAGATTTTCCTTAGTGTTTAACATATAACAAATACATCCAAAAGGATGAAAATATGAAATGTTGGGCTTTTTGTTCTTCCACAGTTCATAAGGAGTCTTCTTCAGAAGAGGTCTAACAGACACTCTGTTCTGAATGTAACAGGCTATATTGATTGCTTCTGCCCAAAAATGTTTTGTCAGATTTGTCTCATTGATCATTGTTCTGGCCATTTCTTGCAAAGTTCTGTTTTTCCTCTCTACAACCCCATTCTGTTGTGGAGTTCTAGGACAGGAAAAATCATGAGCAATGCCATTTTCAGAAAAATATTTTTCAAAATATTTATTTTCAAATTCACCACCATGATCACTTCTGACTTTTATAATTTTGAAATTCTTTTCATTCTGGACTTGCTTGCAGAAGTCAAAGAACACAGAATGTGACTCATCCTTGTGTTTTAAGAACTTTACACATGTCCATCTACTAAAGTCATCAACAATGACTAATCCATACTTCTTGCCTCTGATGGATGCAGTTTTCACTGGTCCAAACAGATCAATATGAAGTAATTCTAGTGGTTTAGAAGTAGAAACAACATTTTTTGATTTGAAAGATGTTTTTGAAAACTTCCCTTTCTGGCATGCTTCACAAAGAGCATCTGAAGTGAACTTCAGATCAGGGAGTCCTCTGACAAGATTAAGTTTATTAATCTGAGATATACGTCTCATATTAATATGGCCCAATCTTCTGTGCCAGACCCATTGCTCTTCATTAACAGACAAGAGGCATTTAACATTTTGAACTTTAAGTTCAGAAAGATTTATTTTATAAATGTTGTTTTTCCTCTTACCACTAAATAGGATAGAGCCATCCTTTTGACTAATAGCTTTACAACATTTTTGATTAAAGGTAATATCATAACCATTGTCACTTAATTGACTTATGGACAATAAGTTATGCTTTAACCCTTCAACAAGTAAAACATTAGTAATAGAGGGAAGTTTACCATTTCCAATAGTGCCAGATCCAATGATCTTGCCCTTCTGGTTCCCTCTAAACTTCACGTCACCTCCAGATCTAAGTTCCAGGATTTGGAACATAGACTTTTCTCCTGTCATGTGTCGTGAGCATCCAGAGTCCAGGTACCATGACTGGTGTCCTGACATTGCTGCTAAGAACATCTGCAATAGGAATTATTTTGTTTTTAGGTACCCAGATCTTCTTGGGTCCTTTGGGGTTAGTTGGTTTGTAGGTTTGTCTAAACTTCTATTTTTCAACATAATGTTTATTCTGACTTGCCTTGGGTTTAAACACATAAGTATTCTTCTCAGAGCTTGTGTGTTTAATGTCATTTAAGTGACCAAATTTAAATTGAGAATACAGAGGTGTCTTCTTGATGAAAAGTTTGTCAACAGGTTTTGGATTGCTTCCAGATGAAGATTCATATCCAATACCTCTTCTGTTGTTTCCACTAACACCATAGATCATGGAAGCCATCTTGCTTCTATCTATGCTCTTAGTAAGAAATCTCTGAAAGCTAGAGTCATATTTTTCTAAAATGTTTTCACATGACTTAGTCTCAGATTCAGATTCTTGTTGAGTTATTTCAAAGTCATTTTTGATTTTCAGATTAATTTCTTTTTGCTCAACAAGTTCTGTCTTCAGAAGATCAATCTTAGATTCAAGATTGCTTTTTAGCTTCTTGTATTTGAGTTTGATATTGTTAAAACTTTTAAGAACTTCTGTTAAAACTTTTATAAGTTCTTCTTTGGTAAGTTTAGCCATTACCTCTTCTGCGTCATCATCAGATTCAGAATCTGATTCATATCCTGAGGTACCTTCCTCTTGATCCTCTGTGTTGGCCATCAGTGCAACATTGGCACATTCTTCTTCTGATTCAGAAGATGATTCAGATTCATCTAAGTCATCCCATGTTGCCATCAGAAACTTCTTCTTTTTGTTAAACTTCTTCTTGGGTTTTTCTTTCTGAAGTTTGGGGCAATCATTCTTGTAGTGCCCAGGTTCTTTGCACTCATAGCACACAACTTCTTTCTTGCCAGATCTTCTGTGTCCAGAAGATTCCTTTCTATTATCAGATCTTCTAAAGTTGTTGAACTTCTTTCCCTTGTGCTTCCAGAGTCTGTTGATCCTTCTGGACAACATGGATAACTCATCTTCTTCTTCAGAAGAAGATTCTTCAGAGCTTTCTTGAATGACCTGCAAAGCTTTAGCAGTTTTGTTAGATTTTAATGCAACAGATTTACCTTTTTCTTTCTTCTGAGGTTCATCTTCCTCAAGCACAATCTCATGGCTCCTCAGTGAGCTGATGAGTTCTTCTAGAGAGATCTTGTTCAGATCTTTAGCCATCTTCAAGGCAGTCACCATTGGTCTCCATCTGGTAGGCAGACTTCTGATGATTTTCTTTACATGATCTGATGTAGAATATCCCTTGTCCAAAACTTTCAGCCCAGCTGTGAGTACCTGAAATCTGGAGAACATGGCTTCAACAGATTCAGAGTCTTCCATTTTGAAGGCCTCATACTTCTGGATCAGAGCCAGAGCTTTTGTCTCCTTAACTTGAGAATTTCCCTCATGAGTCATTTTTAGGGATTCAAACATATCAAAAGCAGTTTCCCTGTTTGTAATTTTTTCATACTAAGTATGTGAAATTGCATTCAATAATATAGTCCTGGCTTTGTGATGATTTCTAAAATCTTTCTTCTAAGCATCTGTCATAGATTTTCTGTCAATCTTCTTGCCATTCCCATCTGTGGGATGGACATATCCATCTATGACTAGATCCCATAGATCAACATCATATCCTAGGGAAAAACTCTCAATTCTGTCTTTCCAGTAGTCAAATTTCTCCCCATCAAACATAGGGGGTTTGGTGCTGATCCTATCCCTTTATTCATATTTATTGTTAATATTAGATATTGAATTATCAGCCATTGTAACAAATAAATATATATCAAAGTATTTCTCTCTGGATCTTTACTGACACTGTTAAGTGGTAGCACACATAGAACCGGAGCTCTGATGCCAACTGAAGGTGAGATAATACTTAGAAGGGGGGTTGAATAAGTATGAAAGATTAAGACTTAAAAAATAATCACACAATTATTTTTATCCTGGTTCGTTTAAAACAACTACTCCAGTCCACCCTTCCTAGAGTGATTTGCCTTTCTCAACAAGGACTTAATCCACTATTTAATCAAACAGATTACAATAGTAACACCTAAGAACAACTGTTCTTAGTCTTCTCAAGAGCTACTGATTCCAACTTAATCCTCTTAAGGAAAACCTTTACAATCAATGTAAATCAAATACAAGAGTATTAATGCTTCTATAAAGCTTTTATCACAACAGTGATTTTTCTCTTAAGTTTAAGTACAAGAAATTCTAAGAAGAATATGAAAGAATGAAAGCTTTGAATATTATGAATTCTTTTCAGCAAATTGTATCACTGAAGAATTTGGTGGAGTCTTCCTTTTATAGGCAGCTGATCCAAGGAAGCTAACGTTGAGAAGAGAGTCCCAAAAAGGTCTGAGCCTTTTTGTCTTCACATCAAGTGACCTTTCCTAGAAGTAGATAGCACAGAAAAATCCTTTTTGTCTGTGTTATTGTGTCTAGCACAAATGAGGAAAGAGACGTTGATTTACTCCAACGGATATAATCTTTGAATATTTCTTCTTCAGTTTTCAACAAGTTCTTCAGAATCTGAATGAGTCAGAGTCTTCTAATGAAGTTCAGAACCTTGCTGTATCAGAGTCTTCTGCAGCATGTGTGCTTTCAGCGTGTTGATCATCAGAGCATATTTGACACAGAACTTCAGTACTTGGCAGCGTTAGTACTTTCAGAAACTTCTGTAGAAACTATGCTTTGAGAAACTCTTCAATCAATATTCTTCTTTGCTTCAGATGCTTCAGCTTCAGATGCTTCTGACTAGCTTCAGATGCTTCTGTTTCAGAATCTTCTGGAGCTTCTTGCTTCAGATCCTTCTGGAGACTACGCTCAGGATTTTCTGTAAACAGCAATCAGAATCTTCTAATGAGTGCATCTGGCGCTTCAGAGTCAGGATAACTTCTTGTATACAATTTAGATTTGCTTCTAGAGAGTTAATATTATTTCAATCTGCAGTAAAACTCTCAAACAAATTTTAGAGTATATAATTCTTAAATATAAAATTTCCTAACAGTTATCATCAAAACAAAGAGTTATTATTAAGAACCAATCTGTGTTCTAACAAGGTCGAGATGCGGTTCTGTAAGCAAACAGAGATTGTAGCAAAACAAACTCGACATCCTCATTTGGGGGACCTTGACCATGCTGCTAGAGGAAAGAGCTTAGATATCTCATACTTCCAAACTATTGTCAACACTGATGCTGGAGAGAAACGAACTTCCTAACCAACACTGACCCTAGGTGGAGAACGAAGGAATCATGGCTGCTCTTCAACTAACCAAATCTTCATGGGGGAATAACAAAGTCAAGATGATCAAAACGAAGCACCACCACCGTTGGGGAAGGAAAACCTTGTTCTGTTGGGGTGTTGCAAGAAATTCTGCTTTTACTGGGGAAAAGAAAACAAATCTCTGCTTGGGGAGAGGAGTGGTAAACTAACCATTCCATGGAACCAAATCGATACCTGCTGGGGGAAAAGGAATGCATCCCACATTCCTAACCAATTATGATATTGTTCACTGGAGATCAAGATCAAAAAGGAACACTACCCATCTTTCAATGAGGATTTCTGGTAAAGCATGCAATGCATAATGTTTTCTTGATTGATTTTAGCTTTTTGTTATTCTCAACGCTTTATAGTATTATGTGATCACAAATAACTGTTCAATTTGCAAACAAAATACTGAAAAAGAGACAAATGAGAAATCGAAGGATGAAAATTTTATTGAATGCAAAAAAATTTTGTACATAAGGTAGGTACAAGGATGTAAAAATCCTTAATGAGGAAATTTACAATAAAATTGCAAAAAGGTAAATGGCAATGGGTGTTGCACCCTAAAATTTGCCCAACCTTTTTCTGTACCTAGCTTATGTTTCATTGCATTCATTGTAGCATTAGCATATGCATTGCATTGTCATGTGTGAAGGGGATCAAGGGAGGTGTGATCATCAAGAAGAGGTTATCAAGGTCTAAGAATAATCAAGAGTTTGTATTCAAGCTGTTCAAGAGCTTATCACCATCAGAAAAGTCAAAGAGTTGAAGGTGGACAGAAATGTGCATATCTCCTAACTTGAAGGTCATGGGAGATCATCAGATGATTTTGAATCCATGGATGTGGGTGTAAATCATTAAGAAAGCTCATGGGATGTCTTGAGGATCATTATGGAGCTTGTGCAAGTCATCATTCAAAGTACAGGAGGCCACAGCCAAAGGTGGTGCAATCAGGGTTTTTCACCTGGTCAACCCTCAGTCAACTGTAAAATTGGAGGATATTAAGACTCAATTCCAAGCAAATATGATCATGGAATTTTGTGTTGAGACATGTCATATATCATTTCAAGATCAATTCATCAATATTCAAGAGTGTGAGAAGTTACTAAGCTAGGGTTTCTAAGCTTGATAGTGTAAAATCCCCTATTTTAGTGCCTAACTTCAAGACCACATAAATCAAGATACAAGTTTCATCTCATCTTGACACCAACATGACACTTGTAGAGCATGTTCTTAGCTTTCTTTTGAGTACCAGAAGTCATTCATCTGATTTCTAGAACTCAAGTTATGAAGCAGACAAGTTACAGGTCATCAGATGAATGTGATTTTGGTCCATGAAAGTCAACCTACTTCCATGCCATTTTTGACCTAGAAGGATGTTTATCCTCACCTTGACCCATACATGAAAGTTGTTCCTTATGATCTTAGCTTTCCAAATAGTACTACAAATCCTCATTTGAATTTGTAGAGCTCAAGATATGGAGCCTGCAAGGCAGGGGTATTTTGGGAAACTTTGATTATAGGTCACTTTTGGTTATAGGTCATTTTCACCAATTTGCACATCTCAAATGAAAATATTTCCAACTTGAAAGTTGCTCAAAATGGGGGTATTTTCTAAAACAAACATCAAAGAACCATTGATATGGCTTGGATTAAAGATTTGATATTTTCATGAAAAGAACTCTAAAGGCCATTAAAAGTCAAAAATTCAAATAAATTCATAATGGACCAAAGTTGTGCAAATTTGTGCATATTTTGAGTTCATTTCACATTTCAAACACAATGGCATTTGTGGATTTTAAATTTGAGCCAAAGAAACATGACATTTCATATGTTACTTCATCTTGAAGTAACACTTTCAAAATCCACCATTGATCCAAAACAAGGAGCAAATCTCCTCCCTTGAACTACATTACACTACCAGCAATTGATTTGAGCAAGCTTGAGAGCATCTGCAAGCCATTTTCGTGCACTTCCATAGGCTTCCAAGTGAGAAAAAAGTTGGATATCAATTTTCAAATACAGCCACAATTGGGCCTCAAATCCACTCCATATCACTTCTATATAATATGTTGATCATGATCAGATGAAGATTGATGAAGTTTGGAGCCAAATTCTGTTACAAAACATTTGGAAGAAAATTGGAGATCGTGCTCACTCATTCTTGAAGATTCAAGCTGAATTGTGGATTCCAACACCTTTAGCAAGGATCAGTGAGTGATTTTGGATCAAGATCATCAAGCTTCAGCAAGTGTAGAAGGATCTGTGCAAGCTTCTAACTAGGTTTTTATTTCTCAAACTTTCTCTTGATTCATGATGATTTAGTGCTCAATTCACATGTGGTTAGGATCTCCTTGATAGGTAGATGGATTATGGATAGTTTGTAGGCATGATTGTTGCAATTCCTGAAATGATGTATGAGCTTATTGTCTTTGATTTAGCCTGATTATCCACTCCAAATGAAAATAAACCACGGCATGATGATCTGCGTGATGAGAGGATTCAATTAGTATAAGAAATTCTAGGTTTTGTTGAGTTTTGAAGACTGGTGTTGTTCATGCCTCACCGTAGAAGACGACCGGAGTCTTCTCCGGTCGCCGTCTGAAACCTCTCCCTCCAACTTGCATTTAAATCCCATACGTGTTCTCAGTCGTTAGATCTTGATGGTATTTTTTACTTGGACTCCATCACACGGCCACGTTTTATTCTTATTTTTGGTATTAAAAATCTGAGGCATGCGTGTCATCACTAGGGCCATAGGATCGTTTGACTAAGACTGTAACACACAACCACTATGGAGTCTCAGCGTGTTGACTCCCCTTAAGTGAAACGACGCATTTCATCAATACTTGCCACAACCCTTAGATCTTTGACTGGTCTCCAGATTGTAAGGCCAGGATTCATTCTTGTTTTATGCCAAAATGTTGCAGCACGCGTGGCATTATCATGACCCTCGGATTCTTGACTAGTCTTGGAAGTGTGTGGGTATGATTAATTCTTTGTTTGGCTGACCTTTCTCAAGTGGACTGGGCCTCATTTCTACTCACACCCCTCTGCGCGTTAGGCCCATGAGTATAACATGAGAATTGCTATTTGCCACCAATTTTTTTCTTTTTCATTTCTTTTTCTTAATTTTTTTTATTTCATGGCAGTTTACTTTTAATCCATAAAAAATAATAAAATGCGTGAAAAATTCGTGAAATGTTTTCTCAAGATTCCTCAATATGTTAGATGATTTTAAATTCTGTTGGATTATTTTTTAGAGCACTTTTCAATTTAATGTGAATTTTCCATGATTGGTTATTTCTTTAAATGTGAAAATATGCATGTTTACTTCTAGAATTTCATTTCCTATTCAAAGCATAGAATAAAATTCTGATTTTTTGTGTGATGATTCTAAACACCTTGATTGATTTGTAGATATTTTTGTTCTGAATTTTGGATAGAATTTAGTTAGGGTTTTGAGTAGATCTTTAGCACCCTCCATCTTTGCTTCCTCCATAGAACACTTTAAGGTTTTGCTCTCTGTTAGTACCCTTGGGCTTGGAATTTGGCTCCCATATTTTAACCATAGGTTCCTAACATCTTAAGGACCCTCTAGGTTTTTTATTAGAATTTTTAGGATTGTTTTCCTATTTTTAATAGATTTTGCATTCTAGCTATTGTTAGTGTGTTCCCCATTGAACCTTCACATAGTTTACCTTATAAGTGATCTTTTTGCCACCCATAGGCACCCAATCCTTGCATGATCCCATAGTACACAGGTTGAAGCCTTTGCAGGTTAAGTTTCAAGTCCTTAACATGTCCATATCTTGATTAGAATAGACTTCCTTTAGAGCTTAACTTTTAGGATTCCTTAGAAGCTTTTAGTGATTTGATTTCTCTTCTTTGTGTGATTCCCTTTGCCTTGCCTTGGTCAATCCTTCCACTCCCCCCAAGTCCTATTCTTAGGATCCCTCTTATGAGAGCCTGATTCTTCCTTTGGTTGAATTATGTGCATTCCATAAGAGGTCGAGCCTTTGATGGACAGTCATTTAGCATAGTGAATTCCTTTGGTTTACACTATCTTCCTTCCTCTCAGTCCTATTCTTAGGATCCCTCTTGTGAGAGTCTAATTCTTTCTTTGGTTGAATTATGTGCATTCCATAAGAGGTCGATCCTTTGATGGACAATCATTTAGCATAGTGGATTCCTTTGGTTTACACTATCTTCCTTCCTCTCAGTCCTATTCTTAGGATCCCTCTTGTGAGAGCCTAATTCTTCCTTTGGTTGAGATATGTGCATTCCATAAGAGGTCAAGCCTTTGATGGACAGTCATTTAGCATAGTGGATTCCTTTGGTTTACACTATCTTCCTTATTATCTGTCCTACATGCTTAGGATCCCTCTTGTAAGAGCCTAATTCTTCCTTTGGTTGAATTTTGTGCATTCCATAAGAGGTTGAGCCTTTGAGGACTCAAGTGCTTTGCACACTTCTTCCCAGTCCTATTCTTAGGATCCCTCTTGTGAGAGCCTAATTGTTCCTTTGGTTGAATTCTGTGCATTCCATAAGAGGTTGAGCCTTTGATGGGCAGTCATTTAGCATAGTGGATTCCTTTGGTTTACACTATCTTCCTTTCTCCTCTAAGTCACATTCTTAGGATCCTTCTTGTGAGAGCCTAATTCTTCCTTTGGTCGAATTCTGTGCATTCCATGAGAAGTTTGTGCCTTTGATGTACACCTTGAACATAGTGGGTTCCTTTGGTTCACACTATGCTTCTCATCCTTCTCTGTCCTACATTCTTAGGATCCCTCTTGTGAGAGCCTAATTCTTCCTTTGGTTGAATTCTGTGCATTCCACGAGAAGGTTGAACCTTTGATGGACTATTGTGTTGATACACATCTAAACTTGATGAATTCCTGGAATGATTTCCTCACTCCTCATCTTGTTTACCTCTCTCCTTCATGATTGATTGAGTGTTTGCTGTGATGTATTAGGATAGACTTGCATGTGTAGATACCCTTAGGCTTAGGTGCATGTTTGCATTTAAAGGTTATGCTAGTCTCCCTTTGCTTGTGTGCTTTCTCTGTGCATCTCTTGCTTGCATTTAAAGTTTGAGCTTGCCTCCCTTTGCTTGGACGTTTATCTGCCCTTCATACTTGACATGTTTGCATTAAAGGTTGAGGTGTCCTCCATTTGCTTGTATTGTTGTATTGCATCTGCATCCAGTTATTTTATACTTCATCTGCTTGATAACTTTGTTTTGTTTTCCTTTTCCATGTTCCCTTAGGACTCTCACTTCCTTGTTTAAGGAGTGATGATAGAACTTTAGGTTGAATCCTTTGCATGATAACATATAGGATAGATTCCCTTTCAAACTCAACATTAGGACCATCTTGCATGACAACATTATGGTTTTGATTAGTCCCCTGTAGAGTCCTATTCTCTTCTCATCTTCAAACAGCAGTAAAACACTTAATAAAGGCTAATTTGTATTGTACGTTACGGGCCTTAAGCTACTTGGGAAATGATAATTGAGCGGTCTCCTCTCAATTAAAAAACACTTCTCCGATAAAAGACTTAAAAAACAACATTCAAACTTCTTTTTAACCTGTGGGGTTCTTTAATTAGGAAAATCTTTTCAGATGAAAAGAGTGTTGTTAAGCTTCGGTTCTACCGCAAACAGGCGTTGTCCCTAACTACTAGAATTGTAGTTTAACCCTGCTCGGGTAAAAACAATAGAACAAACATGTGTTCCATTTTATCTCGAACTACATTTGCTCTGATCTCTCATACCTGTTGAGAGTACGTAGGCACAAGATGCGATATCTTGGCGAGCAACCTTCCCCCATTACCCGTAGTTAGCCGAACTACGTTGACTCTGACTTTCCCATTGCACAAGGGAATACGTAGGCTCGGAGCTGCGATGCTCTGTCGAGTCCCTCTTTTCCTTTTTCTTTCTTTTAACCCAGACCATTAGCTAGATAGATAATCAACCCTTTAGATGAACAAACAAGCGTGGATCCCGTCGAGTACGACGGACGTGAGGGGTGCTAATACCTTCCCCTTGCGTAACTGACTCCCGAACCCGAGATTTGGTTGCGATGGCCGATCTTATCCCTTTTCGCTTGGTTTTTCTTGATCGTTTCTTTTCCCTCCTTTGGGATAAATAATGATAGGTGGCGACTCTTCTGTATTTGCTGGCACCTTTTTTCGCAGTAGCGACAGCTGGCAACTTTGCTGGGGACTCCAACGGTTCCCTATGCGAGTCAATCCTAGCACTTGTTTGTTTATCTTTTGGGTTTGTACATACTTGTTGTAATTTATTTACTTCCGCACTTTATTTTCCCGCATTTATTTTCAGCATTATATATTATCATTATTGCTGTGCTGTGGGGGAGGAAAGTTCTGATGAGTGATAAGCCAGACCCAGGCTTGAGTACATACATAGCACTAGAAGTGGATTGGTGGTGAACCTGCTTGCTTTGCTCGCACCAGTTCCCACGTAATCTGCACTCAGACGAGATTCTCTTTGATGATTTCCTTACCGGTCCTTTGGACTTGAGAGGACTTTGGATCTGAGGATTGTCGACTCTGGGGACCGATCATTTGTGATTCAGCTAAGTGAGGCCTCTTCAAGAGATAATGATGCCAAACTAGAAATGGTGAACGTATCATCATTTCATGAAAGTCTGTTACGCTGATGAACACATAGGACGCCAAACCTTATCAGTGGATAGGTCCATACCTGTGAGTGGGAATGGGTTATGCAGGAAATCTTGGCTTTCAGACAACCTGGTTTTCGTTACAGTATGAATCAGTGCTATTGGTATCAGTGGTCCTTATTATCCGAGTTGTGTTATGGTATCCCCGAAGCAGAGCTTTGGTCCTTCTCAGCCAACAGCACATCAATCTTGATCTCCTGCTTGCATCCTTAGCATTTGCATCCTCTCATTTTCGTTCTGCATTTCATTAACATGTGCCTGTGTTGCAGGTGCATATTTCCTCTCCGATTCTAGTGGTCTTGATCCTTATTGCCACCATGGAGCCTTTGAAGAAAACAATGTCTTACAAACTACCAACTCCTGATATCCAAGAATTGCGGTTTGATTTCTCTAGCTGAAAAAAAGGTGATGGAAGACTTCAGACAAAGCTATGGGAGACTTCTGAATATTGTGTGTAAACCTTCTACGTACGAGTTGAATGACCTCTACGCTCTTCTGCAGTTTTATGGTCCGCAGCTCAGATGCTTTGCTTTTCCAGATTATGTCCTAGCTCCGACCTTAGAAGAGTATGCTGACTTGCTAGGGGTACCTTTGTTGAACCAGATGCCTTACTACCATGTTGATGCTGAACCTGACTTGGGTAAGTTGGCTGTTGCGCTTCATTTAGATGCTTCGAAGCTAGAAGGGAAGTTGATCAAGAGAATTGGATTTTCTGGTTTCACTTTGCCTTTCCTGGTGGAGAAAGCCCAGAATTTTTCCAAGGAAGGTTGTTGGGTTGTGTTCAATGCCATCTTAGCCCTCTGCATATATGGTATCATGGTATTCCCTAATCTCCCAGATTTTGTAGATACAGAGGCCTTCTACATATTTGCTTCCGGGAATCCGGTGCCCACTCTTCTCGGAGACGTTTATCATTCAGTTCACAGCAAGAATGAAAATAGAAGGGGGAAGAATGTGTCTTGCTGTGCTCCTTTATTGTACAAATGGTTTGTGATCGCGACTTTCTATGTCTAACAAATCTAACTGCAAGTGCACAGTCTATCGTGTAGTAATAATAGATATCGATCCCACAGGGACTTGTAATCAGTCTAGTATTATCGGGTGTTACGGTGTTTAGCTAGGTCGGTAAGGTTTTAAGTTGAATAATAGCAGAATAAATGCGTAAACTAAAGGGAACTAAAGCTTTTACTTAAGATATGAATTTATGAATCGATATGCAATAATTTTGTTCTTCGGGGATTCGACAAATTACTGGCGTATTAAGTGTTTTCAAACTTAGTTTAAGAAGAAAATAGTGATCTAAAGACTTTTATCTCACGATGGTTGTTGACGCTAGTCGCAACTCTAAGGCGGAACGTATGATGTCGCTATCCCATTCGGGGTTAAAGTTACTTTTTGAAAATCTCTAAGTTCTAATCCTTTTTAAAGCGCTTTCGCTGTTTTTAAATCGAATGCCTAGTTTTTACTATCCGGTCTTAGCCGCAGCTGTCGCTTGTTGGTTCGTACCTTAGTTAATTTCCCACTGTCGTGGCAAAACTATTTTTAAATACATTCTCGCTGTCGCGACGAACGTTTACTTAGAAATTTTAATTAAAAACTAAAACCATAACTGAGTTTTGAAAAGAGAAAGATTACGCCAATTATTATCAAATCCCGTCCGAATTATTATTACATATCGATTACGGTAATTTAGCTAGACATGGAGGAAGAAATGATAATACATAAATAAAAGCAGTAATTAAGAACATACATCATAATGAAAATTGCAATTACGATTAAGATAAAAACCTGTGAATATCCCAATTGGCTTTTAGGCAGATCCTCCACAATGTCGGCAGGATTCTGGTCTTTGTGCCAATTGATCGTACAAGAAAAATGGAAAGTACAAAATACCAAAGATTACAGAGAAGGAAAAGAGAAACAAATAAGTATATCAGGAAAGTAAAGTTGCTTTGAAGATAAATTGGCAGCACTTTGTTGTCTTGAATGCGACTCCCTTTTTCAGGTCCCAAACTCTTCCTTTTATATAGAGAGAGTATCTAACGGTTATTCCTTCAGGAAGTGGGTTTGAGGCAGAAAAGTAGGAGTTAGTGGTCACTCTTTTGGTCTTTGAGGGGGAATTTTAGCACGTGACCTCATTCTGCACGTTCTAGGTGCATGACGGTCGTCATGGATGTGTGACGGTCATCACACGCATGACGAGCGTGACGCCTATGTGACGGTCGTCACATCAGTAGAACTTGTATGTGTTGTTTTTCTCTTGGTTTTTCATCTGGTTTTCACTTGTTTTTGCTCCTTTTCTTCATATTGCTTTGCTTGGACATGTTCTTTGAATACCTACATAATACTTAGACAAATAACATGGAATGCCCTGAATTCGGAGTGAAACCAGTCAAATATTAGTTAAAACACATGTCATTTTATATATACAATTTCGCGGCACGCCTCTCCTTTCCGAAAGGTTTTTCAAATCATAAGTTAGGAAGGCCGGGTCTTAAATTGAAACAAAACACATACGGTGCTGACACTGAATTATAAGTCTTCGAAGGCCTCCTTTTTATGCAAGCCAGTTCCAATCATGCTACTGCAGCTTGGCGTCAAGTTCCTTGCAACAAGTTTTACCCGGTTTGTTCTGGCGCAGTCACATTAAGCCCGTTATCCATATACTTTCATGGTAAGTCAACCTATTAGTGGCTATGATCTCTTTTCTATTTCGATTCTTCTTTGCACATAAGCTTATGCTATTGATTTCCAAAGACTTTCTGTACAGTTGGGCTAAATGCTCGGGTGAGGAGCACCTAACTTAGAAGGAACATGTCTTTATGCTCAGGCTATATGGCTTTTCTTCTTCATGATTTTTCATTTTGAATTGGAGATCACACACTTATTTGCATCGGTTTCATTGCTTAGAAGCATTTAGGATGGTGCTGACTGCTTGTATAAACTACTGGGGGCTACGTTTGAGTAGGAGCTTGAAGCTTCGGTACGTGTAGGTAGTGAAACGGACTCACATAAACAGGAGGTCTAAGGTGTCAGGACGGTAATGGAATTGTTAGAATTTTCTTCTCGGGATTTCCATACTTGATTGAACTTTGGCGTGTCCTCGTGGTGCTTTGAGGCAAGGAGTTTATAAATTTCTTTGTATAGTCATATGAAACGCGGGGAGTTCACGTAACGGAGATATATATATATATATATATATATATATATATATATATATATATATATATATATATATATATATATATATATATATATATATATATATATATATATATATATATATATATATATATATATATATATATATATATATATATATATATATATATATATATATATATATATATATATATATATAAGAGCTTATTTGCCGAAAATTAAAATTACTTTAAATTGAGAATTCGAAAGAAAAAGTACAATGGGAAATGGGAAATAACATGAAAAAGGGAAATAACGGTCCGCTCCCACACTATCTCAATCACTGTCCTCACTGATTTGAAAGAATGCGGAAGGGAGGAATACAAAGGAAATAAAGAAAAAACAACAAAAATGACAAAAATGAAAAATACTACTATTCCCGTCCTCGTCCTCGATCTCTTCCTCGACCTCTGGCAGGGGCATCTCGTGCGGCGAGGTTCACAGCTCTGGTGTGGAATATGTAATCACGGAGGCCGTCGACTCGCACAGTGAGGTGTGCCATCTCATCGGCCATGCCGGAATGGATATCGTGCATCATCTGCAAAGATTGCTGAATTTGACCCGTTTGCTCTCTCTGCCATGCTTCAAATTCCTCAGCCCTTCGGTTTTGATGCTCCATCATAAGCATCATCTGGTTCTGTTGCTCAATGCAGCGGAGGAGGGCCTCGGATGTGTCATCAGTAGTAGGACGGGGGCGGCGGCCCGTAGAAGGGCCTGCGGCAGCAGCTGCTTGTGATGGCTCAGGCTGGTCGGCTCTGTCTAGCTCCTCTTGAACTTCGGCCCTGGGCTCTTGGATATTATCTTGTGTTGGGGCAGCAGGGGCAGTGGTGTCGAAGAGCCAGTTGGCTCTGTCCTCTGGATGCATTCGGGTGCGTGAAGGCATGATGATGCTCTGGATAGTGCGGCCTCGCACTACAGGATGATATCTCCTATCATGGCGGGCCTTGATGAGGTGGGAGACGCGGCAGTGGTCGGTGTCCAGAAAGACAGGGGGCATCTGGCGGAGTGTCTGGAGGCGGTCGCCAAGAGCGAGCCCTATGGCGATGGATGTGATGATGCCACCAAAATAGAAAGGTTTAGAGTCGTGGTTACAATTGGCTTGAATGTGAGCCAAGAGAAACGGGGCGGCGTTAACCGGCTCTGAAGCGAACACGCAGCAGAGGAAAAACAACTCCTTCGAGTTGACCTTATGGTTACTGTCACGAGCGAATATTGTGTTGTTCAACAACGGTGGAAGTAGCGGATAGTTGGGTTGTGGATATGAGTGACGTTCAGCGTGTCCCAACTGTCTGGAGTGGTTCCGGTCAGTCGGTTCCAGAGAGGGAAGGCCTCTTGGTAGAACTGACCGGAGATGCGGCGGCGAGCATCGTCGCTGTGAGTTAACTGTAGAATGACGGTGATGCGGTCCTAGGGGACCTGATATTCAGTGCCGGACAGACGAAAGCAGGCGGCGCCGTGAAATTGGTTGGTATCGCCGGATGATGTTGTGTATGCGAAAGAGCTGAGAAACTCCAGAGTGAGTTGCTCGTAGGTGGGTTGGGGATTGGTGCAGAGATGCCAGATGCCGGCTCTATGCAACATCCAAGTGACGCCGTCGAGAATCCCGAGTTCCGTCAGAGAATCCAGGTGAGCATACCAGGTCGGTTGAAGCGACCGTTGATGGAATGCTAGGAAGTTGGTCAGCTGCCGTTCGCCGGCCTCTCCTTCTCGGAAGGTGATATTGCTCAAATTGGGGTTTGCACTGGTTTGGCTGGCCATTATGGTGATAGAAGTGCAGAGGTTTGAGAATATGGGGGTTGAAAATGCAGAGGGTAATTATATAAGGGTGAATTGGAGGTTGAAAATGGTGGAGGTTTTATGGGGGATTCGGAGGGTTTTGAGTGGGTTTTAATATTGGGATAGTGGGGAATTAGGGGAGAGGAAGTGGAGAGGGGCGCAACTCTGTTTTAGACAGAATTGGGGTTTTTACTGCGTGACGACCGTCAGGGATGTGTGACGGTCGTAACACGCATGACGACCGTCAGGGGAGTGTGACGACCGTCACAGTAGCAAAGTCTGCAGAATTGCAGAATTTTGCTTGTGGGGCGTTTTAACAGTGGAGAATATGGTATTTTGACTTATGATGGACTAGTGACAAAATAAAAATTAACAGGAAACATAATTAAGGGGAATACTGAAATGAAAATAACATTAAATCGAAAAATGAGTTTAAGGTAATACAATATCCAAAACGAGGAAACAATTGCAAAATGAACTAAAGTAAAACAATGTAAAATGCAGTAAACTTAAATTAAAGTGAAAACTAAAATATCACTCCGTTGGTTTCTTCAAATTGTTGACCTGCTGAACAACGTAATTAAATTGGTCTCTAACCAAGTCCATGAAGGTAACGAAATCCATGTGAAGCTGCGTTAATTCATCTTTGATAGTGGTTACTTCCAGCTTGAGGTCGTCTACAGTTCTTAGAACAGAGTCTAGCTTGTCTGTGTTTTATTCAGGCGTGGGGTCTGGAAAATTATGGTAGTTAGGAGGGGTCTCAGGATCGAGCTCCACTTCGGACTCATAATCTTGGTAGTACAAATAGTCATGTGCTTCTGAGATTTGATCACTGTCATACATATAAGCCTGGGGTGTGGAGTGAGGTGATGGAGGTCCCATAGGCTCGTCCAATTCATAAAGCCAATTGTCTTTGTTATGGATACTGGTTAGCTCATGGTTGGGCAATGTGAAAAGGTGGACAGGTTGATCAGCTATGAGGTATTCGTAGGCTCCTGGTCCTAGGGTACCTAGAATGCGTCTGTTGAAGCAGAACTGGATGTCCATTGCTCTGAGGTTGCCGAAACTAACGGCTTTGTTCAGGTAGTACCTCAGGCCAATTTCATGGGCGATCATGGTGACTAGGCCTCCTATTAAAACGGGTGAGTGTGGATTCTGATTTAGGCGTGTAAATGCCCTCATCATAAAAGGGACAACATTTACAGGGCTGCCTTGTGAAGCACAAAAAAGGATGAACAACTCGTCCATTGAGACTGTTATGATGTTTTCTTCCTTACCAAAAAGGGTATGGGCTAATATCCTATGGAAATAGCGGAAGGATGGATTATGTATCTCGTTGTTGTGCATGTCGTTCGGTTCTGGGTGATAGTTTCCAGTGATGGAACCCCATAATTGGTCTAATTCGAGATCAATATCCTCTTCAGTGGTGGTAAACACAAAAGGTCCACTAGGGAAACCTAGGATGTTAGCTAACGTGGTACGGTTGTGTGTTTGGTCTATTCTAAAGGTTATTAGCTCTTTAGTGGATCCAAAGCCATATTCAGGTGAGTAACTTAGGGAGCTAAGGAACTCGAATGTCAGTTCGCGGAAGGTAGCAAATCGGGTCTTTAGAGCAGTTTGCTCCCAGCCTAATTGGTAAAATAAGTACTGAATGCTATCCTGGATTCCTAGCTTGCCCATGGTGGGTGTATCGTAGTACAGAGTCGAAGTAAAGTTTCTTTGAGTCAGTGCCTTGAATCTGGCCTGATGAGCTCGTCCTCTAAACACAACAGTCGTAACGTCGGTGTCGGCCATACTCGTTAGTCGGATAAAACGGAAGAAAAGTAGAATGACTTTTAAAATCCTGGAAAAAATCACATTCACTCAGGTCATATTTTTAAGAAGTAAAGAGTGATAAAAGAGAAAAATATAAAATAAATATAAATATTGGAAAATAAGATAATAGAAATTTATAGAAATCATAAGTTAACAAAAAGAATAGTTTTAATAAATTTATAAGGAAAATATGGAAAAATTTGGGTTGCCTCCCAATCAGCGCTGTCTTTAATGTCAGAAGCCTGACGATAGCTTGGATATAAGATATTCCGGAATCTCGAGCAATTTCATATTTCTCACGTGGTCGCTGTGTTCACTTTGATTATAATGTTTCAAAAGCTGTCCGTTTACTATAAACGGTGCGTTGATTTGATTCTTGACTTCAACAGCTCCACTCTTAAGGACTTTGGTGACCTCAAAAGGTCCAGACCACCTAGATTTTAGTTTTCCAGGGAATAGTTTCAATCTGGAGTTGAATAGGAGCACGATGTCTCCCACTCTGAATTGCTTCCGGATTGAATGTTTATCATGCCATTTCTTGGTCCTTTCTTTGTAGATGCGTGCATTCTCGTACGCGTCTAATCTTAGGTCTTCCAATTCATGAAGGTTCAAGATTCGCTTTTTGCCTGCCGCAGTGTAGTTGAAGTTTAGTGTCTTAATAGCCTAGAAGGCTTTATGCTCTAACTCTACCGGCAGGTGGCATGATTTTCCGTAGACTAGTT
Source organism: Lathyrus sativus (assembly GCA_963859935.3). Taxonomy (NCBI): domain Eukaryota; kingdom Viridiplantae; phylum Streptophyta; class Magnoliopsida; order Fabales; family Fabaceae; genus Lathyrus; species Lathyrus sativus. The sequence goes on from OZ012737.1 coordinate 106,193,974, forward strand.
TGAATGGTGTGGTGCCTATCGGTGTCTTAAAGGCGGTCCTATAAGCCCATAAAGCTTCGTTCAGCTTTGAGGACCAATCTTTCCGGGAGGTTGCGACAGTCTTTTCTAAAATTTGCTTTATTTCCCTGTTCGAAACCTCCACTTGTCCACTAGTTTGTGGATGATACGGTGTGGCTACGCGGTGTTTGACTCCGTATTTGGAGAGGAGTTTGTCAAAGATTCGCGATATGAAGTGCGAACCACCATCACTAATGACGAGCCTAGGCACACCGAATCTTGGAAAGATTACGTTTTTAAAGAGTTTAACGAGTACTCGCGTGTCATTTGTTGGAGCGGCAATGGCCTCTATCCATTTCGATACATAGTTGACAGCGACGAGTATATATTTATTTCCAAAAGAATATGGGAAAGGTCCCATGAAGTCGACTCCCCAGACGTCAAAGATTTCTAGTTCCAAAATTCCTCTCTGAGGCATTTCATCGCGTCGTGAGATGTTGCCAGTGCGTTGACACCGGTCGCATTTTAGTACAACGATATGGACGTCCTTCTAGAGACTGGGCCAAAATAGGCCAGATTGTAGAATTTTAGCGCACGTCTTTGAGGTGCTAGCATGACCACCATATGGTGCTGAATGGCATTGGGTGATGATGTCTTCTATTTCTTCCTCTGGGACACAACGACGGTATAAGTTGTCGGCGCCTCGTCTGAAGAGTAGAGGTTCGTCCCAGTAGTAGTGCTTTAAGTCATGGAAGAATTTCTTCTTTTGTTGATAAGTCAGGTCCGGTGGAAGCACGCCTGCGGCCAGGTAATTAACAATGTCGGCAATCCACGGCAAAGTGTCTTGGGCATAGACAGCTTCCACGGCTTTTTCCAGTTCCGGTTTTTCCAAAATAGAGTTAGACATATCGCTTTCCAATTTGGCTATCAGAGAATCGTAGGGAAAGTCGTCATTGATAGGCACTAGTTCTTGTTTTATGCCCTCTATACGGGATAAGTGATCTGCAACTACGTTCTCGATCCCCTTCTTATCTTTAATTTCTAAGTCGAACTCTTGTAATAATAGGATCCATCTCAATAATCTGGGTTTGGCGTCCTTTTTTCTTATTAGGTACCTAATGGCAGCGTGGTCTGTGTATATGATTATTTTGGCTCCTACCAAGTAGGAACGGAATTTGTCAAGAGCGAACACGACTTCTAAGAGTTCCTTTTCTGTTGTGGCGTAGTTCATTTGGGCAGGGTCTAATGTTCTACTGGCGTAGTAGATAGCGTGAAGCTTCTTGTCCTTCCTTTGTCCTAGAACTGCGCCTACGGCGTAATCACTCGCATCGCACATAATTTCGAATGGTATTCGCCAATCTGGGGGTTGCATGATTGGTGCGGTGATAAGCGCTGACTTTAAAGTTTCGAATGCTTCTAAGCATTCTTTGTCGAAGATGAACTCGACATCTTTCATTAACAAACCTGTAAGAGGTTTTGTGATTTTCGAGAAATCATTTATGAATCTTCGGTAGAATCCAGCGTGTCCTAAGAAACTTCGTATTTCTCGTACGGTTTTCGGAGGTTGGAGATCCTATATGATCTCTATTTTAGCTTTGTCAACTTCGATCCCCTTTTCAGAGATGACGTGTCCTAAAACAATGCCTTGTCGGACCATGAAATGGCATTTTTCCCAATTAAGGACAAGGTTCACTTTGGTGCATCTTTTGAGTACCATTTCTAAATTCGACATGCAGCTTTCGAAGCTTTGTCCGCATACAGAGAAGTCATCCATGAACACTTCCATGATGTCATCTATGAAATCTGCGAAGATTGCCATCATGCATCTTTGAAAGGTTGTTGGAGCATTGCATAGTCCGAACGGCATTCGGGCGGTAGGAAAAAGTACCATAAGGACAGGTGAATGTTGTCTTTTCCTGGTCATCGGGGTGAATATGGATTTGAAAGAATCCCGAATAGCCATCTAGATAGCAGAAGTACGAATGTTTCGCTAGTCTTTCCAACATTTGGTCTATGAATGGTAAAGGGAAGTGATCTTTCCGAGTCGCCTTGTTCAGTTTTCTATAGTCTATGCACATCCTGTTTCCGGTCACAACACTTTGGGTTATCGATTCACCTTTCGCATTCTTCACTACAGTAACGCCTCCTTTCTTAGGTACTACGTGTACTGGGCTGACCCATTGGCTGTCGGAGATTGGGTATATGATTCCTGCGTCTAGTAGCTTTTTCACCTCGTCTTTGAATATTGTGCTTAGGATCGGGTTTATCTTTCTCTGATGTTCTCTTGAAGTTTTGCAGTCTTCCTCCAGTATGATACGGTGCATACAGATGGAGGGACTTATGCCTTTTAGATCGCTTATATTATAGCCTAACGCAGTTGGGTATCTCCTTAGGACTTCTAACAATCGCTCAGTTTCTGATTGTCCTAAATTAGCGTTTACTATTACTGGTCTTTTGAATTCTGTATCTAGGAATTCGTACCTGAGAGTTTTAGGTAGCTCTTTAAGTTCTAAAGCTGGGTTTTTCGGACCTGGCATGTGATTTGGAGTGAGTGCTAAGATCTCGCTCAGACTATCATCTTTGTATGGTGCACGCCAGTTGTCGTCTTCATGAATAGCAGGGATCATGATTTTCATGATTTCAGAATATGTAGTTTCCTCCTTTTCTAATTCTCGTATGCATTCGTCAATGACATCTACTATATAGCATGTGTCATCGATGGCTGGTGCCTTCAAGAATTTAGTAAGGATGAACTCTATCTTTTCTTCTCCTACTTCGAATGTTAGTCGTCCTTTCTTTACGTCTATAATAGCTCCGGCTGTAGCTAGGAACGGTCTTCCTAGGATAATTGGGGTAACAGAGTCCTCTTTGATGTCCATGATTATGAAGTCGGTTGGGATATAGAATTGTCCTATGCGTACTGGAACGTTTTCCAGTATACCGACGGGGTATTTGACTGATCGGTCAGCCAATTGTACGAACATTTTAGTTGGTCTTAGTTCTCCCATATTCAGCTTTTTGCATATAGATAAAGGCATGACGCTTATACTGGCTCCTAGATCGCATAGAGCTTTGTCTATAACAAACTTTCCTATGACGCAGGGTATGGAGAAACTACCTGGGTCTTTTAGTTTAGGAGACATGTGGTTTTAAATGATTGTGCTACATTCGGCAGTAAGTGTCATTGTCTCGTTATCCTCTATTTTCCTTTTATTAGACAAGACTTCTTTAAGAAACTTAGTGTATGACGACATTTGAGTTATCGCTTCTGTGAAAGGAATAGTGATGTTTAGTTGTTTCAGAAGTTCAATAAATTTCTTAAATTGTCCTGAAGTTTTGGAGTTTATTAATCTTTGAGGATAAGGGATAGGTGGTTTATATGGCGCTGGAGGCACATATGAGTTTTCATCTTTGGCGGCCTTCTGCTCGTCAAATTCCTTCTTTTCTGTTTCAGACTCCTTTTCGGTTGGTTTATCGGATTTCTGTTGCATTACTAAATCTTCGTTCCTAGGATCTATTGGGCCTTCCAATTCTTTTCCACTTCTCAATATAACAGCGTTTGCGTGACCTTTCGGATTAGGTTCGGGCTGGCCCGGAAATGTTCCAGCTGGGGCATCTGCAGAGGCTTGTTGTTGAGCCACTTGTGATATCTGCGTTTCGAGCATTTTTTTGTGGGTGGCTAAAGCGTCTACTTTTCCAGTCAGCTGTTTAATTTGCTCGCTAGTGTGTATGTTTTGATTTAGGAATTCTTTGTTTGTTTGAGCTTGAGTAGCTATGAATTTTTCTATCATCAACTCGAGGTTTGATTTCCTAGGGGCAGTCTGGGCAGCAGCGGCTGGTTTCTGATATCCTAGCGGAGCACCTGGTGCTTGCAAGGCATTATCGTTCTTGTAGGAAAAGTTTGGGTGGTTCCTCCATCCTGGGTTGTAAGTATTTGCGTAAGGATTTCCTTGAGCGTAATTTACTTGGTCTGGTGGGATTCCAGCCAACAATGGGCACTCGGGCGCATTATGAGTGGTGATTCCGCATAACTCGCAGTTTGGAGTTACAGCAGCGACGGTTGCAGTTGGGTTAACGGTCAGACTGTCGATTTTCTGTGCTAGAGCATCTACTTTAGCGTTGAACTTTTCAAGGCTGCTGATCTCGTACATCCCACCTTTCACTGCGGGTTTCTCTGCTGGAATGCGCTCACCTCCCCATTGGCAGTGGTTCTGAGACATGTTTTCGATTAGTTGATAGGCTTCGTCGTATGGCTTATCCATAAGTGCACCGCCTGCGGCGGCATCTACCGTTAATCTGGTGTTATACAGAAGCCCATTATAGAAAATATGGATCGTCACCCAGTCTTCTAAACCGTGGTGAGGACATGTTCTCATCATGTCTTTGAACCTTTCCCACGCTTCGTAGAGAGATTCAGTATCTTTTTGTCGAAACCCGTTGATTTGGGCTCTAAGCATAGCAGTTTTGCTTGGCGGAAAGTATCTTGCTAAGAAAACGTTCTTCAATTGTTCCCACGTCGTAACGGAGTTGGATGGTAAGGATTGTAACCATGTCCACGCTTTATCTCTAAGAGAGAAAGGGAAAAGACGAAGTCTTATTGCGTCTGGAGTTACTCCATTTGCCTTCACTGTGTCCGCGTATTGTACAAACTTCGTTAAGTGTTCATTTGGATCCTCAGTCGCATTTCCTGAGAATTGATTTTGTTGTACAGCTGACAGAAATGACGGTTTTAGTTCGAAATCAGTTCGATTGATAGCTGGGGCAGCTATGCTACTTCAAGGCTCCATCTGAGAGGGTGTAGCGTAGGCCTTCAGCAGTTTGTTCTGAGGTCCTTCAGCCATCTTTGCTTCTTCAACAGGAGGATGAGCTAGAAGATCAGGAATGTTGTGTCTTCGTTGATATTCGACGATGCGCCTTCTTAGATGTAAGAAGCGCTCTAGTTCGACGATTGTAGGTTGTAAGATTTCGCCTTGTGAGCGAGTACTTGGCATACAATCGAAGAACGAGTAGAGGGAGAGAGAATTGTTAACCTAGTCTATATTGTGTAACAAAAGATTACACTATTGACTATACGGGTCCCCGACAACGGCGCCAAAAACTTTATCGCGACTTTCTATGTCTAACAAATCTAACTGCAAGTGCACAGTCTATCGCGTAGTAATGATACATATCGATCCCACAGGGACTCGTAATCAATCTAGTATTATCGGGTGTTACGGTGTTTAGCTAGGTTGGTAAGGTTTTAAGTTGAATAATATCAGAATAAATGCATAAACTAAAGGGAACTAAAGCTTTTACTTAAGATATGAATTTATGAATTGATATGCAATAATTTTTTTCTTCGGGGATTCGACAAATTACTGGCGTATTAAGTGTTTTCAAACTTAGTTTAAGAAGAAAATAGTGATCTAAAGACTTTTGTCTCACGATGGTTGTTGACGCTAGTCGCAACTCTAAGGCGGAACGTATGCTGTCACTATCCCGTTCGGGGTTAAAGTTACTTTTTGAAAATCTCTAAGTTCTAATCCTTTTTAAAGCGCTTTCGCTGTTTTTAAATCGAATGCCTAGTTTTTACTATCCGGTCTTAGCCGCAGCTGTCGCTTGTTGGTTCGTACCTTAGTTAATTTTCCACTGTCGTGGCAAAACTGTTTTTAAATAAGTTCTCGCTGTCGCGACGAACGTTTACTTAGAAATTTTAATTAAAAACTAAAACCATAACTGAGTTTTGAAAAGAGAAAGATTACGCCAATTATTATCAAATCCCGTCCAAATTATTATTACATATCGATTACGATAATTTATCTAGACATGGAGGAAGAAATGATAATACATAAATAAAAGCAGTAATTAAGAACATACATCATAATGAAAATTTCAATTACGATTAAGATAAAAACCTGTGAATATCCCAATTGGCTTTTGGGCAGATCCTCCACAATGTCGGCAGGATTCTGGTCTTTGTGCCAATTGATCGTACAAGAAAAATGGAAAGTACAAAATACCAAAGAATACAGAGAAGGAAAAGAGAAACAAATAAGAATATCAGGAAAGTAAAGTTGCTCTGAAGATAAATTGGCAGCGCTTCGTTGTCTTGAACGCGGCTCCCTTTTTCAGGTCCCAAACTCTTCCTTTTATATATATAGAGAGAGAGTATCTAACGGTTATTCCTTCAGGAAGTGGGTTTGAGGCAGAAAAGTAGGAGTTAGTGGTCACTCTTTTGGTCTTTGAGGGGGAATTTTAGCACGTGACCTCATTCTGCACATTCTGGGTGCATGACGATCGTCATTGATGTGTGACGGTCGTCACACGCATGATGAGCGTAACGCCTATGTGACGGTCGTCACATCAGTAGAACTCGTATCTGCTGTTTTTCTCTTGGTTTTTCATCTGGTTTTCACCTGTTTTTGCTCCTTTTCTTCATATTGCTTTGCTTGGACATGTTCTTTGAATACCTGCATAATACTTAGACAAATAGCATGGAATGCCCTGAATTCGGAGTGAAACCAGTCAAATATTAGTTAAAACACATGTCATTTTATATATACAATTTTGCGTTATCAGTTTGCCAGCCATCTTCCTAAAACAGGTCCATTTGTTGATACTGCTGAGACTTCAGTATGGTCCGCACGTTTGATGGGTCTGTCTACTAACAATATCACTTGTTTTGATAGAGACTTTCTAGGAAAATAAATTGTGTATAGTTGCGATGGCTTTCCTAACGTCCCTCTGGTCGGAAGGAAAGGGTGCATCAACTATAATCCATCCTTGCTGGTAAGACAATTTGGATATGCGCTGAAAGGTCCTCCTATTGAAGAGGAAATACAGGAATCTCTGTATCTCACAGGGTTGCTTGAAGGGGACACTTTGGTTAAAGTGGAGAAAGCTTGGAGCAAAATTCATAGAAAGGGAAAAGTTTTGCTAGGAAAGAGCCACAACAAAGCCTTTGACCCATATTTGGCCTGGATCCGAGAGAGAACCGCCAAGTTTCTGATGCCATTCCCTGCAGTTAAGTCATTATATCCTCCCGTGGTCGAAGAGCCAACCACAGTGGATATTCAGAAATACAACCAGGTGCTGCAAGAAAAGGAAGAGTTGCGGAAAACCAATGAAGAGTTAGAAAAGGAAATTGCCCAACTCCGAGGGGAAAAGAATGATGTTGTGTACCCCCTCAAAAAGAAAAATGAACTCGTGAACCGTTTAGGTACGGATTTGACTAAACAGATTGACGCTTGTGAACGCCTGGGCTTGGACTTCAAAGCTGTTAACAGTGTTCTTGCCACCAAGAAGCAAGATTTGGACAGGGCCTATCTGAAGATCTCTAAATTCGAGGCATTGTGGAACACTACTTTGACCAATCATAAAGAACGAGAAGAGAAGCTAAAGCAGCAGATTGCCAAACTGACGATTCAGCTTGAGGCCCAGCACGAGAAGATTGAAGCTGAAACATCACTCAGGCGTAACGTTGGGCGCAAGTTGAAAGAAGTTATGGCAAACCTGAAGGAGTGCAAACTGAGGATCGTCAAGATGACGTATTCTCTATGAGAGACGCTGAGGCTGATCTGCCTTTTGAGGCTCGCCAGAGATTCAAAGCACTTGAGGATAAGATGAAGAGCTTTGAGAACCTGAATTCTATGGGTCTCGACATGGCCAACCTGGGGCTGATCCCCGACCTTAAAATACCACCGAAATTCAAAGTTCCAGACTTTGATAAGTACAAGGGCACCACTTGTCCTCGTGTTCACTTGAGATCTTATTACAGGAAGATGTCGGTGTACTCCGACGACGAGAAGTTGCTAATGCACTTTTTCCAAGATAGTCTGTCAGGACCTTCACTGGAATGGTACATGGGCTTGAAGCCTGTGAGTGTACGTAGCTGGAAGGATCTTGCAGAAGCGTTCGTTAGACATTACCAGTAAAATAGTGACCTTGCTCCCAACTGGGTCCAGTCGCAAAATATGTCACAGAAGAATGGGGAATGCTTTAAGGAATACGCCCAACAGTGGTGCGAATTGGCAGCCAGAGTACAACTGCCTATGGTTGAACATGAACTGGTAGACATGTTTGTGGCAACACTGCCGGGGGTTTATTACGAGAAGCTAATTAACAGCATGTCAGGGAGTTTGTCTGACTTAATCATCACTGGTGAGCGTGTTGAGAACGGGATTAAGCTGGGGAAGATCCAGGCCGGTGAAAGTTCCTCAGCTGGAGGAAAGAAAGTGTTTGGAGGAAAGAAGAGAGAGGGTGAAGCCAACTCTGTATCCGGATCCCGAAGGAGCAGAAAGCCGACGTAGAACCATCAGCAACAAAGGGTCGCTAGTATTACTATCCCTACAGCTCCACAGCAGCAACAACAACCGCAGAATCAAAATCAGCAGGGGTATAGAAAGTACCTATCTGACCAACAAATAGACGACTTGAGACGCCGCCAATGCCATACTCTCAGCTACTTCAAGCGTTACTGCAATTACAACTCATTTAGAAGAGGACGCTGGCTCCACTGACCGGACCACCTCCACCCGGTTACGATACGAACGCTCATTGCGAGTTCCATTCCGGGGCACCCGGTCACACCATTGAAAATTGTAAGGCCTTCAAGCACAAGGTCCAGGACTTGCTGGACAGCAAAGCGATCAATTTCTCCAACGACATGTCGAATGTCATTCAGAACCCAATGCCTAACCACAGACAGCCTGGGGTTAATGCAATTATCAAAGATGAGGACTTGAATTTAGTGAAGAAGGTCGATGATCTAAAGACACCACTGAGTTTTGTCAAAGCCAAGTTGTTGAAAAAGGGCGTATTCCCAGGCTGCGGGGAGTTCTGTATTAAGTGTGCAAGCCGCCTGGATGGTTGTGATTAGTTGAAGTTCGGTATTCAGAGTCTGATTGATGAAGGAGTCCTACAATTTGATCGGAAGATTGAGAGCAAGTCCGGAGAAGTGCTGACCAAGCAGAACGATGAAATTGCTACAATCACCATCCCATATAAGACCGTCACCATTTCTGCTCCCAGGCCGCCCACGATTACTATAACTAAGGTCGGTCCCATACCGTTCGAAAGTACCAATGTTGTCCCATGGAATTATGGAGCAGAGGTTTACTGCAACGGACAGAAGATGGACTTGAAGTACCCACCGGTAGAGTCTGTGGATGACTTAGTTGGATCAGGGGGAATCACCCGCAGCGGGAGGGTGTTCTTGCCGCCTGAAGTCGGTGCCGATAGGGTGGATAAGGGTAAAGGCAAAGCAGTCGTTGAAGAGACCTCTCGGGAGGTAGAAAAAGACTTGTTGGTAAGGGATGCTGAAGAGTTCATGAGATTAATCAAGAAGAGCGACTATAAGATAGTTGACCACTTACAGCAAACGCCCTTCAAAGATTTCTATACTGAGCTTGTTGCTTTGCTCCGAAGCACACTGCAACGCCTTGCTGAAGATCTTGAACGCCACATATGTACCTCAAGAAATTTCTATCAACCAGCTCGAAGGAGTGGTTGCACATGTCAATGCCGGTAATGGCTTGGGCTTCACTGATCGTGACTTGACGCCTAAGGGCAGGAACCATAACAATGCGCTGCACATATCGCTAGAATGTTAGGGAACTGTTATGTCACACGTGCTCATGGATACCGGGTCTTCCTTAAATGTATTGCCGAAGAAGGCGCTTATGAAGTTGGACACTCGTGGGCTGTTGTGTACACCCAATGATCTAGTGGTGAGGGCTTTTGATATGACCAAGCAGTCCGTGTTCGGAGAAGTAACATTGCCCATTCAGGTGGGGCCATAAACCATCAATGCAGTATTTTATATCATGGATATCCAGCCCGCCTACAACTGCTTTCTAGGCCGACCCTGGATCCATTCAGCATGAGTTGTGACCTCTATGCTACATCAGAAACCGAAGTATGTTGTGGGTGGCAGCATCGTCACGGTGTGTGGGGAGGAAGACATCATGGTGAGCCATTTGTCATCTTTTAAGTACGTGGAGGTGGACAGCAAGATCCACGGAATGTTGTGTCAGGCATTCGAAACTGTCAAGATCAAGGATGTACCTCCTGTGGTAAGCAAAATGCCTGAGGTGACCCTCTCTTCCTTCAAGAAAGCTCAAGTTGTGGTACAGACTGGTTCAGCCCAAGGTTGGGGGCAGGTGATGGATATCCCCAACAAACAAGATAAGTTTGGCTTGGGATACCATCCCTCTTCTTCCACTTCATCCTCACATAATGCGCCACGCTACACGGGGCCGGTGCAGTTCACCAAGGGCGGAGTCATACTTGAACGCGTCAACACTGTGTCCGATGGGGAGGGAGACAGTGATTGTAATATGGATGCATGGATCCAGCCATGCAAGCCCGGACAGAGCCTCAGCAATTGGTCCATCTAGGATTTCATCCAGGTGACGAGAAAAGAGTAATGCTTTGTTTTTTCCAATTATTGTACAACCTTATGTCCTACCCGGGGCATAAAGGTCTTATTGTCAGGGCCTTGCTTGCTTATGCATATACATATTATCAATAAATCAAAGGGCGTTTTCTTTGCATTCAAATTTTGTGATCTCTGTTATTCTTGTTTTGTTTTGTTTTAAACAATAAAATGGCAATGTGGTTTGTGCTGATCTGCACATTATTTTTAAGCATTTAACCATTTTCACTGCAGGAATCACACTACAGATGACATCGATCCAGAACCTTCTATGACTCACTTTGACTTTGATTGCCCGATATATAAAGCTGAAGAAGAGATTGAGGAGGATGAAGACCTTCCGGAAGAGTTGGCTCGACTATTGAAACAAGAAGATAAGATCATTCTGCCTCACGAGGAAGTTATCAAGATTATTAATCTGGGGTCTGAGGAAGTTGTCAGAAATGTCTGAATAGGGGCTGCATTGCAGAACAATGTCAGAAATGTCTGAAGTTGTCAGAGATGCTTCGAGATTATAATGACATCTTCGAGATTATTATGAAGATATGCCCGAACTTGACACTAACATAGTGGTTCATCACTTGCCATTACGTGAAGATTGTCCTCCAGTTAAGCAGAAGCTTAGAAGGGAACAACCAGATATGGCTATAAAAATTAAAGAAGAGGTCCAAAAGCAGTTGGATGCCGTATTCTTGGCCATGACTACTTACCCTCCGTGGGTCGCCAACATCGTACCTGTACCAAAGAAAGACGGTAAAGTACGAATGTGCATTGATTATCGGGATTTGAACAAGGTGAGCCCTAAAGACGATTTCCCGCTCCCTCATATTGACATATTGGACGACAGTAGAAAAAGAAGTGCATGGTTTCTTGGGGAGATTGAACTACATTGCTCGGTTCATATCTCAACTCACGGCCTCATGCGAACCAATGTTCAAGCTGTTGAAAAAAGAGCAGGCGGTTGTCTGGAATGAGGATTTCCAGAAGGCATTCGACAAAATAAAACAGTATTTGCAGGAGCCTCCAATTTTGGTACCCCCAGTTGCTAGAAGACCTTTAATCATGTATTTGACGGTTCTGGAGAAGAGCATGGGTTGCGTTCTCGGTCAGCACGAAGAGACTGAAAGAAAAGAGCACGCCATTTACTATCTGAGTAAAAAGTTCACAGATTATGAGTCCCGTTACTTAATGCTGGAGAAAACGTGTCGCGCACTCGTGTGGGCTGCCAAACGTTTAAGAAAGTATATGCTCAATCGCACGACCATGCTAATTTCGAAGATGGATCTGATTAAATACATCTTCAAGAAGCAAGCCCTTTTAGGGAGGATTGCCCGATGGCAGATGGTACTGACAGAATATGACATCCAATACGTATCCCAGAAAGCCATCAAGGGAAGTGTTCTATCTGAGTACCTTGCTGAACAACCTATTAAAGACTATCAGCCGATGAAATTCGAGTTTCCCAATGAAGATATTATGTTCCTCAAGATGAAGAACTGTGGTGAAACACTGCCCGATGAAGGACCAGAGCTTGGCTCCCAGTGGAAACTAATATTCGACGGTGCAGTTAATTCCTATGGAAGTGGAATTGGGGAAATCATTACGACTCCCCAGGGATCTCACATTCCATTCATTGCCAGATTAGCTTTTCCGGTCACCAACAACGAAGCAGAATATGAGGCATGCATCATGGGTTTAGAAGAAGCCATTGATTTGAGAATCAAGAACCTGGATGTATATGGTGACTCAACACTCGTTGTTAACCAGATCAAAGGAGAGTGGGAGACCAGGCAACCAAACTTGGTCCCTTACATGAATTATGCGAGAAGGCTGCTACCTTTCTTCGATCGAGTGGAATTCCACCATGTGCCGAGAGCAGAGAACCAGATGGTCGACGCTCTAGCAACCTTGTCCTCAATGTACAAGGTCAATTTTTAGATTGAAGCTCCCAAAATTGTCATCTCACGCCTCGACAGACCTGCATTTGTATTTGCAATCGAGGAGGCCACCGATGGCAAGTCGTGGTTCTATGATATCCAGAACTTCCTCAAGACCAAGGAGTATCCGGTGGGGGCGTCGACCCAGGTTAAGAATACTCTTTGGAGGTTGTCTGGAAATTTCTACCTCAACCTGGATGGGGTACTCTACAGGAGGAATCATGATTTAGTGCTACTCAGATGTGTGGACGAGAGAGAAGCAGGTTTGCTTATGGAAGAGGTCCATGAAGGCACATTTGGTACGCACTCCGGCGGACATGCCATGACTCGGAAGATATTACGGGCAGGGTACTACTGGCTGACGATGGAGTCTGAATGTTTCAAATTCGCGAAGAAATGTCACAAATGCCAGATTTATGCAGACAAAATCCATGTGTCGTCGTTCCTGTTGAATGTTATGTCGTCCCCGTGGCTGTTCTCCATGTGGGGCATCGATATGATCGGCAAGATCGAGCCCACTGCATCTAACGGACACCGCTTCATCCTGGTGGCCATCGATTACTTCACCAAGTGGGTGGAGGCAGCGTCGTACGCTAACGTTACCAAGCAAGTGGTAACACGGTTCATAAAGAAGGACATCATCTACAGATATGGAATTCCCGAGCGGATCATTATTGACAATGGTTCGAACTTGAACAATAAGATGATGAAGGAGTTATGCCAGAACTTCAAAATTTAACATCACAACTCATCGCCCTATCGACCGAAGATGAATAGCGCTGTTGAAGCGGCTAATAAAAATATCAAAAAGATAATGCAAAAGATGGTTGTTACTTACAAGGATTGGCATGAGATGTTGCCCTTTGCTCTTCACGGTTATCGTACGACGGTACGCACCTCAACCGGGGCAACTCCTTTCTCGCTGGTATATGGTATGGAAGTTGTCCTACCATTGGAGGTCGAGATTCCTTCTTTAAGAGTTATGGTCGACGTGAAGCTCGATGAGGCAGAATGGATAAAGAATAGACTAAATCAGCTGAGCCTAATGGATGAAAAGAGGTTAGCCTCCATTGCATACGGTTGGTTGTATCAGAGTCGGATGAAGAAAGCTTACGACAACAAGGTGCGCCCTTGAAGCTTTCAGACGGGCGATCTTGTGCTGAAAAAGATTCTCCCACCACACTCAGATCACAGGGGCAAATGGACTCCCAACTATGAAGGTCCATATGTCGTCAGAAAGGTCTTCTCGGGAGGAGCCTTACTATTATCCATGATGGATGACGAAGATTTTACATCCCCTGTGAACGCGGACGTAGTTAAAAAATACTTTGCTTAAAATGACCCGTTGGAAAGAAAAAAGAATATCCAGGCAAAAATGGGGCATCCCGGAAAACCATAAAAAAGGAATAGGTTCGGGCAAAAGTTAGGGATATAAATGAAAAGATGTACACCCGCAAAGTCGTAAACCTGAAAAGGCGGCTTTGGCAAAAAAGGGTATCCCGGTGAATCGAAAACCCGAAAGGGCGATTCAGGAAAAAGTTAGGGATTAAAAAAAGCAAATGATTGCGGTCCACGTGTGAACTTTTATTGCTTAGTGGTTTGGGGAGACCTGAGGGCCGTTTATCCAAATCAATCTCTCCTGAAGACGAAGCGTCGAGAAAGTACCGAATTCGAGTGGGTCATAGAGGGATCAATTCATGGTGTTCGTCTACACCACATCACCGACATTTATACATATGTTTTGTATATTCCTGTATATACTCGCGCATCTTCCTCATTTCAGGCGTTTGCATCCGTTGTAAAACATTTTGTTAGTTCCATGGTTCTATGATATAGAATTGTCCGTGGTTCTATGATTGGCTAAATTGTGGTAAAACAAGATTCTGCATAAATGTTAAGCAGGACGTCATTACCATAGTTATCATATCGCTAAAGAAGCAAGCAGGAGCTGGTGAAAGAACTGTTGTGGAGTGTTTTAATGTGAATGTCATGCTGAAAGTCGTGACATCCATCAAGCTGACATGACAAAACTACTGTCATGTGTGAGAAACAGCAGGAGCTGATGACAGAATTGTTGTCATGTGTTTACATCTGGTGCAGCAGTAACTACTGATGATAGAACTGTTGTCATGTCATTACATCTGGTGCAGCAAAAGCTATGTGCAACAGGAGCTAGTAGAGGCTGACATCAAGGTCGAGCGCAGCAAAGAGCAAGCAGGAGCTAGCAGAGGCTGACATTAAGGTCGAGTACAGCGAGAGCAAGCAGGAGCTAGCAGAGGCTGAAGAAAGGACTGCTGTCATAGATGTCATTACCAAAGTAATGACATAGCTGTCTGGCACAATAGGCACTGCTATGGGTTAGCAGTAGCCTAGTTCCTCACAGGTAGTGTGAGGTATGCAGCCACAACAGGTTAAGTTGTGATGAAGTTCCTCACAGGCAGTGTGAGGTGTGCAGCCACAACAATGTGAGTTGTGGTGAGTGAGGTGTGTTGTCATGTGTTTTAACAAGACATAGCTGCATGACAACAGAAGGAGCTGCTAGTGTATATCTCTTGACAGAATTGGTTTGGATTGATGAAACCATGTTGAAAATACCTCATCAGTAAATATGTCAAGGAGATGGATTAGGAACAAGAACAAATTGTATTGGTATTCATAAAAGGATCTTGGAGACCTTTTAGGAAACTTGAATATAATTGTTTTTAATATTATTCTGCAGAAGATTGGGTGAAGCCAGGTCTGGTGTAAAGAAAAATCTGCAGATGAGTGGATGTCATACTGAGTGTCATGACATTGATCGTATGACATCAGTCGTGCAGGCATGTTGGTTTTCTGTTATCTCAGGCTAGATTTCAGGAAGACCTGTCATGACCCCTGAGTTATATCAGGAGAGATTCACTGCAATGTTGACCATTGCATGACCTAATTGGACAGCACCTTGAATTGTGGAAATTAGTTTTGATTTATTAAAACTAATATTTGTTACTTCTGCACAGCCCAAACCCAGCCTGCTATGCTATAAAAGGAGGCGCAGAAGCAAGGGAAAAGCAAGCACTCACATCAAGAAAAACCAGAGTGTAAAATAGAGGTCTAGGGTTGAGAGTCCCTTGTGTGTAAGTCACCCTTTGTATCTTTTGATACATTGAGGTAGACATATTTGTAAGTGAAGAAGGCTAGTCTTCATGTGCAAAGTCTGTTTAGGAATACTTGTAATCCAAGCAATTGTCTGGTGGATGATTGTTTTGGTTAGGTAGATTCTAGGTTGTGTCTCACTCGAAGCTGTGAAGCAAGAGTGTGTGATTTCCTTGATCAAAGCTGTGAAGCAAGATCAAGGTGTGTATGAAGTGTCTCTTCATACTGTTTATGTAATTGTTTGATATCACTGTTGTGTGATAGTGGGGGAGTGATTGGGTATACTCAGGTACTAGAGTGTCTCTAGGCTGAAGTATCATTGGGTAGAGATTAAGTGAGAAGTGCAAACTAGAGGTTTGACTTTGAATTGATTCTACTAATAGTGAATTTCCTCCCTGGCTTGGTAGCCCCCAAATGTAGGTGTTGTTGATACCGAACTGGGTGAACAATTATTGTGTTATTTATCTTTATGCATTTACAATTCTGTACTTTAAATGGTTAGATAAATAGTATGACAAACTGCAAATGTCACAACAGAGGTCGTGACATTGGTCTTGATATTGGGGCAATTTAAAGAAATTTAAATTGGCCATGGTATATCCTCATCCTTGTTGAGCAGAGATCAATGTTCTTGGAACACATGTGATCTGCATACCAGAAATTCATTTGGTATCAGAGCAGGCATCCTGTCTGTTCTGGATGAGATCTTGGGAGATACTTTCTGGTGTTTTGATCAAGGAGAAGTTGTAGCTGAGTTGCTGATCTTGCTGAATGGTTGAGCTACTGCTTATGGAGCTAAAGAGAAGCTTGTAATTGCTATTGTGCCCTCTGATATAGGAGCTTTATGACCAACTGTATGTGATGCCAAAGGAAGAGTGGCTACTTCTATCCTATGGCCTGTTGGATGATTAAACATCTTGTGTAGGGCATGTTCTTTTGGTGGTTCCGCTGCATATTTCTCTGATAAAAGAACTCTGATGCCCCTGGAAGAAGATTGGCCTATATTCAGCTTGATGCATGACTGTGGCAGTTGTGTACATGATTGGAAGATGGTGCCTGCAACTGTGTTTTGTTGTGTGCCTAGATTGTTCTGTTGTGTTTGCTGGAAGCTATATAGTGAAGATAGTGGGAGGTGATTTATTTTCACCACTCATGACCTGCAAAGGATTCTATTAGCAGAGGAAGTCATAGAGAGGTTGAGTCAAGGGTGGCAACCTTGATGTTTAATACCTGGTATTCCTGAAGTTGTGTGGATTTAAGATCAATTGCTATTTGTGGTCTACACATGTATTTAATTGATTATCCATGAAGTTCATAGAAGGATTTGTTACAAGGATTTAAGATTCATTGCTAGTTGAGATATTCTCAATTATTTAATGGATTATCCTTGGTGTCTCATTAGTAGCAGCTGAAGCAGAAGGCTCCAGATTTGTTTGGTCTACTTCAATGATCGGATGTTCAACCAGATGTTGAGACATTCAATCAGCAGAGATTGTGCAGAATTCTGTTGATCCATAGATCAAAGGAGATATAGATGGATCTGTACTCATTCTAGTAGGTTTCCTGACAAGAAACTAAGACTAGAATGTAGAGCTGATGGAAATGAAGATGAAGACAATCTCTTGAATCAACCCATTGGAGTGCAGCAGGTGTGAAAGTTTCCTGGCAAGAAACTAAGGCTAGAATGGAGTGTTGATGGGAATGAAGATGAAGACAATATACTCTATAAGAGTATTGGAGTGCAGCAGTTGTGTTCTAGTTTCTACTAGAAGCACCTGATCTATTAGCTAGAGAGTTTCCTGGCAAGAAACGTGTCTAGACGATGGTGTTGGTGATAGCACTGCTTAGGTCAGTTTATTTCTGATCTAAGTGCATAGGAGCATATGACATTGATCAGCTTGGAGGTCAAGGATAAGTGGTAGTTATCTTTGATTTTCTAAAGAAGTATATACTTAAGGAAAGCGGGAATCCTTTTGTAAAGACTTGTGTGATCCTTCCTCCCTAAAAGAATCAAGCTTTGGCATGTGTGGTTTCTCTAAAGTGGAGTGTCATGAAGCAAATGCACTTCAAGGTGATTGTTGTGGTACAACAAAGCAGGATTGAGGTTGTCTACTCCAACTGGATGTCAAGCCTATGTTCTCTTGTTCTGACTAGTTGAAGAGAATCTTCTAAGTGGCAGAAGGAAAGCCTGAACTCTCCAACAGGATGTCTTAACCAAAGTTGTGACATCAAGCAAAAACTTCAAGGCCTCAAGTGATGGTGTGGCACATCATTTGAAGATAAGTTGATCTTCTTAGGTATGAATGGAATGAATGCTACATATCATGCAATTTGCGGGAGCTGTGTGAAGGAGTAGATACCTTGCTTTGGAGCAAGAAGAATGTGAAGATCAAAGTGGCCTGGTGGATTAGCAGACTTTCTAGAGCTCTGAAAAATGCTGAATACCCAAACAGTGGCATTTGGTTATTTAAGCAGTGTGCCTTAGAGAACTATTCTTGTGCAGAAGGATAGTTATTTGAAGACCACAGAAGGTTCTGGGACTGTTCATGCTTGGAACTAATTACTCATGAGCAGAAGGGTAATTGGTTGAAGACCGAAGGAGGATCTATTTCTATTCACATATTGGAGCTTGTGGTAGAAGCCCTAAGCTGTGTATAGAAGATTACCTTCTTGTGGAGAGGTATTTAACCAAGCTGGTGGAGCTGTGAAGATCTTCAGTTGGATTACTAGGCAGCAGTAAGTCCAGTATGGGCACATAAAGAACCATGGGATGGTGTATCTGTGATATGAAGCTTCTGATATGTGAAGATCTCGTGTGGAACTTGTGATTCACTTCTTGGCTAAGAAGTACTCTATCTTGTCATATGGGAGAATGATGAGGTAAAAGGACTGTCTTGGAATATGATGTGAAGGTATTGAGTGCATTCTGATGTGATAAAGTCCCTATGCGGTGTCTATCTTGTACTCAGCCTAAGGCCAGAATACTTGTGGAGAAGTGGTCTCTTCTGCTACAAGTAACTCTAGGAAGAGGTGAATCAGTTTGGTTCCTTCTCTCTGTATGAGCATAGAGTTGGCCATGAGAGGTAATGTGGTGATCTTGGAGCAGCTGTTATCAAAGATAGGGGGAGAGCTTCTATTTGATAGGTGTACTACTTGCTTGTGGTTCAAGCAGTAAGTGAATGCGTTCAACGTGTGGGTTGAATAGAGAATGAGTTCTTGAAGACATGAAGATACGTCTTGTGTTTTCCATTCATGTGCACTGGGTACCATTGATATGGGAGAGTTATACTTCTATTCAGGATCTGTTGCTGCAAGAGTGCAGTTATGTGTCAAGATTGTTTGTGGTTTAAAACAAATCTGGGACTTGATGTCAGACAAGGGGTTATGACATTGGGTTACTGCTCCAAGCTCATGGTGAAAATGACAGGGCAGTCCTGTTGGGCCTGTCATTAGGTGACAATGAATCAAGTTAGGTATTTGGGTCTCTATCCAAGTACTATATAACTGGTGAAGATAAAGGTCGAGACATCAGCAACCTTGATTTTGTGCATATGGAATGATTTCAACCCTGACATTTGGGAGATGTTTCTAGTCTTTCAAAGCTAAATCTGAGAAATCTTCCAGATAGTAATCCTGCAACCACCTCTGTTATTGGTTCCAGTATGGGGTGTGAATCAAAGGGTGTAGAGATGCATGTGCTTCCAGTGCGTGATTATGAAGATATTGGTGTAAATCTTCATATGGTTGGGTTCTCAATTTCAGGGGGAGCAATGTTTATGCTGACAGGGGAAGATGTGTACTTATCTGGTGTGTAGCTGCTGAAGTGGTGAAGCCTTATTAGAGGTTAAGCAGCTTGTGAGATGACTGTATGTACAGTTTGTGTTGAGCTTATGTATGCACAAGTACTCCATTTGTTGTCAAAGTTTTGACTAAACCAAGGGGGAGAAAAGAAAAACTACTGCTGCTGATGAGGAAAAGCGTTGTTGCTGCCATGCTGGATGCAACTATCAAGGGGGAGCATGATAGTTTGTGTAAACTACTGCTGAACGCCTTGATAAGTTGTTTTAGCCAAAATTTTCCAAAGGGGGAGTTTGTTAGTTCCATGGTTTTATGATATAGAATTGCCCATGGTTCTATGATTGGCTAAATTGTGGTAAAACAAGATTCTGCATAAATGTTAAGCAGGATGTCATTACCATAGTTATGACATCGCTAAAGAAGCAAGCAAGAGCTGGTGAAAGAATTGTTGTGGAGTGTTTTAATGTGAATGTCATGCTGAAAGTCGTGGCATCCATCAAGCTGTCATGACAGAACTACTGTCATGTATGAGAAACAGCAGGAGCTAGCAGGAGTTGATGACAGAACTGTTGTGATGTGTTTACGTATGGTGCAGCAGGAACTATTGATGACAAAACTGTTGTCATGTTATTACATCTGGTGTAGCAGGAGCTATGTGCAACAGGAGCTAACAGAGGCTGACATCAAGGTCGAGTGCAGCAAAGAGAAAGCAGGAGCTAGCAGAGGCTGACATCAAGGTCGAGTGCAACAAGAGCAAGCAGGTGCTAGCAGAGGCTGAAGAAAGGACTGATGTCATGGATGTCATTACCAAAGTAATGACATAGTTGTCTGGCACAACAGGCACTGCTATGGGTTAGCAGTAGCCTAGTTCCTCACAGGCAGTGTAAGGTGTGCAGCCACAACAGGTTAAGTTGTGATGAAGTTCCTCACAGGCAGTGTGAGGTGTGCAGCCACAACAATGTGAGTTGTGGTGAGTGAGGTGTGTTGTCATGTGTTTTAACAAGACATAGCTGCATGACAATAGAAGGAGCTGCTAGTGTATATCTCTTGACAGAATTGGTTTGGATTGATGAAGCCATGTTGAAAATACCTCATCAGTAAATATGTCAAGGAGATGGATTAGGAAAAAGAACAGATTGTATTGGTATTCATAAAAGGATCTTGGACACCTTTTAGGAAACTTGAATATAATTGTTTCTAATATTATTCTGCAGAAGATTGGGTGAAGCCAGGTCTGGTGTAAAGAAAAATCTGCAGAAGAGTGGATGTCATACTGAGTGTCATGACATTGATCGTATGACATCAGTCGTGCAGACATGTTGGTTTTCTGTTATCTCAGGCTAGATTTCAAGAAGACCTGTTATGACCCCTGAGTTATATCAAGAGAGATACAAGGCAATGCTGACCATGCCATGACCTTATTGGACAGCACCTTGAATTGTGGAAATTAGTTTTGATTTAATAAAACTAATATTTGTTACTTCTGCGCAGCCTAAGCCCAGCCTGCAGTGCTATAAAAGGAGGCACAAAAGCAAGGGAAAAGCAAGCACTCACATCAAGAAAAACCAGAGTGTAAAATAGAGGTCTTAGATTGAGAGTCCCTTGTGTGTAAGTCACCCTTTGTATCTTTTGATACATTGAGGTAGACATATTTGTAAGTGAAGAAGGCTAGTCTTCACGTGCAAAGTATGTTTAGGAATACTTGTAATCTAAGCAATTGTCTGGTGGATGATTGTTTTGGTTAGGTAGATTCTAGGTTGTGTCTCACTCGAAGCTGTGAAACAAGAGTGTGTGATTTCCTTGATCAAAGCTATGAAGCAAGATTAAGGTGTGTATGAAGTGTCTCTTCATACTGTTTATGTAATTGTTTGATATCACTGTTGTGTGATAGTGGGGAAGTGAGTGGGTATACTCAGGTACTAGAGTGTCTCTAGGCTGAAGTATCATTGGGTAGAGATTAAGTGAGAAGTGCAAATTGGAGGTTTGACTTTGAATTGATTCTACTAATAGTGAATTTCCTCCCTGGCTTGGTAGCCCCCAGATGTAGGTGTTGTTGATACCGAACTGGGTGAACAATTACTGTGTTATTTATCTTTCTGCATTTATAATTCTGTACTTTAAATAGTTAGATAAATAGTATGACAGACTGTAGATGTCACAACAGAGGTCGTGACATTGGGGCAATTTAAATAAATTTAAATTAGCCATGGTCTGTCCTCATCCTTGTTGAGCAGAGATCAATGTTCTTGGAACACATGTGATCTGCATACCATAATTTCACATTTTTCCTATTTACAGGCTCATTTTATCAATGAACATACTATTCAGTACTTTGTTTACCTCATGTTTGTTTTAGCTTTTATCTGTTTGTTTGCGGGGAAAAAAATGCCCGATGTTTTTGTTAGAATGCGCATACATAAACTTGCTGGCTTAGGCCAATAATTGTTAAAAAATTTAAATACTTGAACATTGACACAGATGATAACCTCGGTAGGTCACTTTGTGAAGAGTATCTTGTTCGTTTATTCATTTTGTTGCAGGGTTGTAACCTTCGAGGCGTTACAGAAGATGTATCCTCGGCCGGATCATCATACCCTTAGCTGAATCTTGTGCAACAATCCCTCTTCGGGAGTGTTTCCCCACAGAGTTTGAACATTGGACTGTGAGCATTGATTTGTCTCCCCAAGCGGAGATAGATTCTCCCCAACCAGAGTCCAGCAGTGGAGTTTACATCTCGTACCCTGTAGAGTTATGTGCAAGATAATAAGAGCCGTCAAGTATGTACCCTTTGTCCCCGGTAGTTGGTCGGTACATAGTTTAATCCCCACAGATTGCAGGTATGTGCATACTCCCCAACAAGTCAAGATCAAGATTCCTTCCACCAGGCAGGTGTGGCATTGTTCCCAGCAGTGAGTTAGCACGTAGTTTTCGCCAGCAGATTGTCTGTAAGAATTCCACTCTCAGTAGTTCGGACCAAGGTCTCCGGCAGAGTTGATTTCCCCACAGAGTTGTATTCTTCCTGGCATGTAAGATCAATTCCAGCGTCTGGTTGTCTATCCTCGATCGAATTTACAGCTCCCCAAGAGAGCTGTATCCCAGAAGGCCAGTCGTGGCATTGTTTCTCTTCAGTAGGTGAGAGTGGTTGTTTGGCAAGTTGTTTTTTCTCCCTGGTGGATTCTTCTATATTCTCAGAAGAGTTCGTATTTTGGAAAGTCGTTCATGGAATGTTCCCCAACTGAGGTAGCCATTCAGGCTCGCATCCTCGGCGTAAGTCCAATCGATATTTGGCATGTGTAAGCTATTCCCAGCAGGATTGTTTCTTTCCCCAGCAGAGTTGGCTTCGTCTCCCCAGCATTTATTTTGTTGGAGTGGTTCCTTTGCATTTTTCATGGTGCATAACATCTACCCAAATGCGTAGCATTTCCATTTCGTATGGAGCATTACGCCATTTTCAAACATCTGCATCTTGAAACATGAGCTAGATTGTTACCTTTCCAATTTCAGGTAATTGTTATCTCATACGGGTGATCTTCAAGCTCCGACTTTTCCGTTGAGCGTTCAGTCTCCGGCTTCTCTGTTGAACATCCAGATTCCAGTGAATTTTCAATTTATGACGTTCTACTTTACCCGTGCAGTGCCCAGACTCCGATTGGTTATTTTGACCCTAATGAACTTTGTGATGGTACTTCTGTTCCGTTGAGTAGTTAGATTCTGGTGAGTGTTCAGTTCATGATGTATTCCTGTATCCGTTGATTATCCAGACTCCGATAAATCCCCAGCAAGGATTTGTTTCATTGAGTGTCCAGGCTCTGATTTGTTTTATTAAGGTTCCCGCCTCTGATTTGTTTCATTGAGTGTCCCGGCTCTGATTTCTCTCGTTGAGTGTTTAGGCTCCGAGTCGTTCATCTTTCATTGAGTGTCTTGGCTCCGGTTTTATCGTTCGTTTATCGTGTGAGTGTCTTGGCTCTGGTTTGTATCGTTCGTTTATCGCGTGAGTGTCTTGGCTCCGATTTGTTCGTTCGTTTATCGTGTGAGTGTCTTGGCTCCGGTTTGTTCGTTCATTTATCGCGTGAGTGTCTTGGCTCCGGTTTGTTCATCATTTATCGCATGAGTGTCTTGGCTCCGGTTCGTATCGTTGGTTTATCGCGTGAGTGTCTTGACTCCGGTTTGGTCGTTTTTCCATTCCTCTCATTGAGTTTCTTGGCTCCGCTTCGCATCGTTCATTTATCGCGTGAGTGTCTTGGCTCCGGTTCGTATCGTTCGTTTATCGCGTGAGTGTCTTGGCTCCGGTTTGTTCGTCGTTTATCGCATGAGTGTCTTGGCTCCGGTTTGTATCGTTCGTTTATCGCGTGAGGTTCTTGGCTCCGATTTGTTCATTCTCGCATTGAGTGTCCTGGCCCCGGTTCGTTTGTTCCAGTTTATCTCGTTGAGTTTCTTGGCTCCGGTTTGTTCCAGTTTATCTCGTTGAGTGTTCATACTCCGGCCAGTTCCAATTGATGATGTATTCCTCATTTCGTTGAGTATCTAGGCTCTGACAGGTTTTACTGATTCGTTGTGTTCATTGAATATCCAGATTCTGACAATTTGACATGCTACCCTTCAACCCACGTGGTATTCGGACCACGACACCAATTTTATTACGGAGTTCCTCAGCAAAGTTACTTGATTGGGTCTCTTTTCCCCAACAGAATATTTGAGACGTTCATCATGTTCAAATTCTATGGTTGGCAAATTTTCGGGTTTCTTTGGTATTCAACCGTCTTTTACCTTGATTGTCTGAAATTCGTTCGCTTTTCGTCCAGTCAAGTCCAAGCCGTTTGAATAGGGGCAGCTGTTGCACCCCAAAATTTGCCCAACCTTTTTTCTGTACCTAGCTTGTGTTTCATTGCATTCATTGTAGCATTAGCATATGCATTGCATTGTCATGTGTGCAGGGGATCAAGGGAGGTGTGCTCATCAAGAAGAGGTTATCAATGTCTAAGCCTAATCAAGAGTTTGTATTCAAGCTGTTCAAGAGCCTATCACCATCAGAAAAGTCAAAGAGTTGAAGGTGGACACAAATGTGCATATCTCCTAACTTGAAGGTCATGGGAGATCATCAGATGATTTTGAATCCATGGATGTGGGTGTAAAGCACTAATAAAGCTCATGGGATGTCTCGAGGATCATTATGGAGCTTGTGCAAGTCATCATTCAAAGTACAGGAGGCCACAGCCAAAGGTGGTGCAATCAAGGTTTTTCACCTGGTCAACCCTCAGTCAACTGTGAAATTAGAGGAGATTAAGACTTAATTCCAAGCAACTATGATCTTTGAATGTTATGTTGAGACATGTCATATATCATTTCAAGATCAATTCATCAATATTCAAGATTGTGAGAAGTTACTAAACTAGGGTTTATAAGCTTGACAGTGTAAAATTCATGAAACTTTTTCTAAAGATTCCTCAATATGTTAGATGATTTTACATTCTGTTGGATTATTTTTTACAGCATTTTTCAATTTAATGTGAATTTTCCATGATTGGTTATTTCTTTAAATGTGAAAATATGCATGTTTACTTCTAGAATTTCATTCCCTATTCAAAGCATGGAATAAACTTCTGATTTTTTGTATGATGATTCTAGACACCTTGATTGATTTGTAGGTATTTTTGTTCTGATTTTTGGATAGCATTTAGTTAGGGTTTTTAGTAGATCTTTAGCACCCCCATCTTTGCTTCCTCCATAGAACACTTTAAGGTTTTGCTCTCTGTTAGTACCCTTGGGCTTGGAATTTGGCTCCCATATTTTAACCATAGGTTCCTAACATCTTAAGGACCCTCTAGGTTTTTTATTAGAATTTTTAGGATTGTTTTCCTATTTTTAATAGATTTTGCATTCTAGCTGTTATTAGTGTGTTCCCCATTGAACCTTCACATAGTTTGCCTTATAAGTGATCTTTTTGCAACCCATAGGCACCCAATCCTTGCATGATCCCATAGTACATAGGTTGAAGCCTTTGCAGGTTAAATTTCAAGTCCTTAGCATGTCCATATCTTGATTAGAATAGACTTCCTTTAGAGCTTAACTTTTAGGATTCCTAAGAAGCTTTTAGTGATTTGATTTCTCTTCTTTGTGTGATTCCCTTTGCCTTGCCTTGGTCAATCCTTCCACTCCCCCCAAGTCCTATTCTTAGGATCCCTCTTGTGAGAGCCTAATTCTTCCTTTGGTTGAATTTGTGCATTCCATAAGAGGTCGAGCCTTTGATGGACAGTCATTTAGCATAATGGATTCCTTTGGTTTACACTACCTTCCTTTCTCTCAGTCCTATTCTTAGGATCCCTCTTGTGAGAGCCTAATTCTTCCTTTGGTTGAATTCTATGCATTCCATAAGAGGTCGAACCTTTAATGGACAGTCATTTAGAATAGTGGATTCCTTTGGTTTACACTATCTTCCTTCCTCTCAGTCCTATTCTTAGGATCCCTCTTGTGAAAGCCTAATTCTTCCTTTTCTGAATTCTGTGCATTCCATAAGAGGTCGAGCCTTTGATGGACAGTCATTTAGCATAATGGATTCCTTTGGTTTACACTATCTTCCTTAATATTTGTCCTACATGCTTAGGATCCCTCTTGTGAGAGCCTAATTCTTCCTTTGGTTGAATTATGTGCATTCCATAAGAGGTTGAGCCTTTGAGGACTCAAGTGCTCTGCAAACTTCTCCCCAGTCCTATTCTTAGGATCCCTCTTGTGAGAGCATAATTCTTCCTTTGGTTGAATTCTGTGCATTCCATAAGAGGTTGAGCCTTTGATGGACAGTCATTTAGCATAGTGGATTCCTTTGGTTTACACTATCTTCCTTTCTCCTCTAAGTCACAATCTTAGGATCCTTCTTGTGAGAGCCTAATTCTTCCTTTGGTCGAATTCTTTGCATTCCATGAGAAGTTTGAGCCTTTGATGTACACCTTGAACATAGTGGATTCCTTTGGTTCACACTATGCTTCTCATCCTTCTCTGTCCTACATTCTTAGGATGCCTCTTTTGATAGCCTAATTCTTCCTTTTGTCGAATTCTGTGCATTTCATGAGAAGGTTAAACCTTTGATGGACTATTGTGTTGATACACATCTAAACTTGATGAATTCCTAGAATGATTTCCTCGCTCCTCATCTTGTCTACCTCTCTCCTTCATGATTGATTGAGTGTTTGTTGTGATGCATTAGGATAGACTTGCATGTGTAGATACCCTTAGGCTTAGGTGCATGTTTGCATTTAAAGGTTGAGCTAGTCTCCCTTTGGTTGTGTGTTTTCTCTATGCATCTCTTGCTTGCATTTAAAGGTTGAGCTTGCCTCCCTTTGCTTGGACGTTTATCTGCCCTTCATACTTGACATGTTTGCATTAAAGGTTGAGGTGTCCTCCATTTTCTTGTATTGTTGCATTGCATCTGCATCCAGTTATTTTATACTTCATCTGCTTGATAGCTTTGTTTTGCTTTCCTTTGCCATGTTCCCTTAGGACTCTCACTTCCTTTTTTAAGGAGTGATGATAGAACTTTAGGTTGAATCCTTTGCATGATAACATATAGGATAGGTTCCCTTTCAAACTCAACATTAGGATCATATTGTATGACAACATTAGGGTTTTGATTAGTCCCCTGTAGAGTCCTCTTCTCTTCTCATCTTCAAACTACAGTAAAACACTTAATAATGGCTAATTTGTATTGTACGTTACAGGCCTTAAGCTACTTGGGAAATGATAATTGAGCGGTCTCCTCTCAATCATCTAGAGTGTTTAGTGTATGTCATTTGGGCGATATGCGACGCATTCGCTCCTAAGTCATAGTCTCTAGTGCAATATGAATTACAAACATTCATCAAAAAACACTTCTCCGATAAAAGACTTAAAAAAACAACATTCAAACTTCTTTTTTCCTTGTGGGGTGCTTTAATCAGGAAAATCTTTTCAGATGAAAAGAGTGTTGTTAAGCTTCGGTTCTACCGTAAATAGGCGTTGTCCCTAACTGCTGGAACTGTAGTTTAACCCTGCTCTGGTAAAAACAATAGAACAAACATGTGTTCCGTTTTATCCCGAACTATGTTCGCTCTGATCTCTCATACCTGTTGAGAGTACGTAGGCACAAGATGCGATATCTTGGCGAGCAACCTTCCCCCATTACCCGTAGTTAGCTGAACTACGTTCACTCTGACTTTCCCATTGCACAAGGGAATACGTAGGCCCTGAGCTGCGATGCTCTGTCGAGTCCCTCTTTTCCTTTTTCTTTCTTTTAACCCAGACCATTAGCTAGATAGATAATTAACCCTTTAGATAAACAAACAAGCGTGGATCCCGTCGAGTACGACGGACGTGAGGGGTGCTAATACCTTCCCCTTGTGTAACCAACTCTCAAACCCGAGATTTGGTTGCGATGACCGATCTTATCCCTTTTCGCTAGGTTTTTCCTGATCATTTCCTTTCCCTCCTTTGGGATAAATAACGATAGGTGGCGAATCTTCTGTCTTTGTCGACACCTTTTTTCGCAGTAGCGACAATGGGAAATTTGACTTTGCATTGATTACAACATTGCCTACCCTTTTTGTAAGTTCGGGTTCCAACATTGTGCGTCTGTTGATGATTGTAACACCCTTTTCTACCCCACAATTAAAAGGCACATCTATTCACATATATCAGAGTAAAATATTAAATTCAATAAAAGCCACCACAAAAAGGCGTACGTTTTCCAATAAATTAAAATAGGTCAAGGCTCCGTAAACAACGGGTTTTCCCAAACAAACATCAAAAATTTCACAAAGGCAGCGGAACTCAAAGGCATAATCCAAGGTTTTCCTTATACAGAAAGATAATCAAAATAAATCAAATAAAACATAGTTTTGAAGGTGAGAAAAACACTTATAAGGGGGGGGGGGGGTTGAATAGGAGTTTTAAGAAATATGGCAATAAAAACAACTCAAGATTTTTATCCTGGTTCGTTGAACTCAACTACTCCAGTCCACCTTTTCAAAGATGATTTGCCTTTCTCCACAAGGACTTAATCCACTATTAATCAACTGATTATAACAGTAAGCACTAAGAACAACTGTCTTAGTCTTCTTAAGAACTACTGACCACACCTTGGTCTTCTTAAGGAACTTCTTACAAATTAATGTAAACTAACAAGTGTTTGAATGCTTCTAATAAGCTGTATCACAACTGTGATATTTACACTTAAGATTAAGTACAACAAAAACTATACAGTTTTTATGAAAGATCAAATGAATAAGATCTTTGTGAGATTTTCACTTTGATGAATCAAGCGTGTATTTCTTTCTGAGTGAACTAGCAATGAGCAAGTGATGAGCAGGAAATTGGCAGCTTCAAAATGTTGTAGAAGTTCTCCTTTTATAGCTTTTCCAAATGCTTTGAGTGATGTGCAGCTGTATATAATATTAGAATATAAGACTTTTCATTACCAAAAAGTATGGGCAGAGATATGCTTTCTGCGGGAAAAGTATGGTTGTAGAAGCCTTGGGATTTGCACCACGTCACTTCTTTGGACAAAATAGTCGTTGGTTACTTTGGAAGTAGCACCACGTCCAATCAAGTTTACAGCTTCTTCAACAAGCTTCCTTCAGGATGAAGTCTTCATAATTTGCACTTCAGAACTTGTAGCAAGCTTAAAGGTATGAAATACTTTAAGATGATCAGAGCTAAAATGATTGAGATGTTCAGAGCCTGAATAGATGATCAGATCTTAATATATCAGAGTCTCAATCTTGATCAGAGTCTTCATCAGAGTATGCAGTAGAGTGTGCTTGAGCGTGAATATTAATGATAAGAGTCTGATTATCAAAGCCTCTGATTTTGCAGTGAAAGGAACTTCAGAGTCTGATTAGATCAAAGCTTTCAACTCTTTGTACACTTCTTTCATTAACGCTTCAGATCATTCTGTAGCTTCTGCTTCAGATCCTTCTGGCAGCGCTTTAGAATCTTCTGATTATCTTGCATCTAATGCTTCAGAGCTTTGCATAGTTTCTTGTACTTATGTATTTTGCTTCTTTAAGAGTATTTAACTTTATACCTGAAACAATAATACAAGAACAAATTTTAGAGTATATATTTTCTTAATACAAAATTCCATAAAAGTTATCATCAAAACATAGAGATATAAGAAACATCAATCTGTGTTCTAACAATCTCCCCCTTTTTGATGATGACAAAACATAGGGAATTTTGTTCAATAAAGAGAAATAAAATATATAACTCCCCCTGAGATTAAGAATCTCCCCCTGAAATGAATACTCTAATAGAAGAGAACACTTCCCTTTTTGCTTGAGTATATTTCAGAACCTAGTGGAAATCCTTGTTGAGAGAAAGAATTAGAGCTTGGATGCTTTCTAGAATTAGAGTCTGATTATTTCTTTCAAAATGAAGAGTCTGGTGTATCTTCCAGAATCAGAGTCAAATATGCTTTAAGGATCAGAGCCCGGTTGGGTAATTCTCAGGGTAACTTTAGATCATTTTGTCAGATGAAATAGTAAGATCTGAAAGTCTCAAGATTCAATGTTAGATTAATACAATGTCTGAATTTCATTTTAGTATTGCTTATGGATTGAACAATCAAATTCTCTTTCTCCCCCTTTTTGTCATAATCAAAAAGAATTGTAAAGACATAAAAGATAGCAGAAGAAGAGAAAAACACAACACATAAATGAAAAACATAACAGCCAGATTCATTCAGATCAAAATAGCACAAAAGGAGAGGATGTTCATACAATAGATGACAGATAATAGAACAACAGAAAACAAGTGCAAAACAAGAATGCAAAAACATGGAAAAGAAAACTAGGGCTGGCGAGAAGCAATCAAGGTCAGAAGATCAGTAATCTTAGCAGTGGACTCTTCTTGCTTGGCCATCCAAGTCTTGATCTCTTCAGTAGTTTGTTCCTGTTTTATCATCCATGATCTGATTTCCTTGACTTCTTCGACAACATCTGGAGTATCAGTCTTCATCTCAGATGCAGAGGGTTCAGAAGCAGATGTTGTTGCCATAGGATGATCAATCTCCATGTTAGATGCAGCAGTATCTTCTATCATTGCAGAATCTTTAGCAGCAGCATCTTCCAGAAGAAGCACTGGGGTTGTGATAATGCTCAGCAGAGTCTGTCTGACCATTTAAGCAAACTTTGCCTTTGCATCATCAGCACAAAGTGTTCTGAGATCAGATGCAGCAGAGTTGAACTTAGAGATGAATTTGTTCCAAGAAGCCTCAGATTCAGCAGGATCCATACTAGCCATGCACTCTTTCTCCACAGAAGCAATCCTCATACGTATTTCCTTCTTAAAATTCTTGAACAGAGTAGAAACATCTGATCTGGGAGGGGTTCAGAAAGTCTTCTATGGTGACTTGTTGTGATGGTTCAGATTGTGTTTGGTTTTGTTCAGGAGGTGGGTGATCAGATGATGGTTGTTCAGATGGTGGTTGTTCAGATTGTTTGGGTATGGATGGTTGTGGTATGGATGTTTGTGGTATGGTGAGTTGAGGAGTAGAGGTGCCACCATCAGATGGTGTTGATGTAACAACATCAGATGAAGGTGGTATAAAATCTGTGAAGTTGAATTTGAAGCAAAGAGGATGGTCAGATGCAGGTAGGTCAGATGGTAGTGGTTTATAAGGATCAGAAATTTGTAAGCTAGTTGGTGAGGGGACTTCAGATTCATCAGAATCAGATGATTAAGTTGAGTGACATGAAGTGGAAGAGAGGACATACATGGTTGCAATGGGTTGCACATCCAGAATGTCTTCAGATGTTTGTGGGACAAAGGGTTCAGGATTTGGGATGGTTGGTTCTTCTGGTGGTTGAGTAGAAGAGAGTGGTTCAGATTGTTTTTGTGGTTCATAAGATGGTTATTGTTGTGGTTCAGATTGTGTTTGTTGAGGGGGTTGTTGTTCAGAAGATTTCTGTTGAGGGGGTTCAGATGGTTGTTGATCAGAAGATGGTTGAGAATGTGTGTGAAGAGATGAAATGGGTTCAGATGGTTGAGGAGGAGATGGTGGAGGTGAAGGTGAAGGTGAAGGTACAGATGGTTTGGGATCATATGTTAATACCTGTTGAATTGTTTCTCTTATTTCCTCCAAGATAGCTTCTGGAGGATTTTCCTTCTGCTTGTTGTCCTTTTCTGGTTCGTCAGCAGCATCAGAGGCTTTCCTCTTAGGCTGTGCAACAGATCCTTCCTCAGCTTTCCTCTTCTTGCGCCTTTCTCTCAGAAGATTTGGCAGAACTTCTCCTTCCTTCTAAACTATGTTAGCAGGCAGAGGGATACCATTCTTCAAACAATCAGCAATGAATGTCAGAATGATGTTCCTAGGTTCATCAACACTGAACATAGGAAAGTCTGCTAAAGGAATTCTCCTTCTGCTAACTTCTTCAGAGTTAAATTTCTTGGGTTTTCCAGCAAGCTCTGAAATGACCTTCATTCTTTTCAGAGTGTTCCCATTTATGACAGATCCTACAACATAAGACAGATCATCTGTCACTCCAGCATCAGTCAGATGCTTCACAAGACCATTCTCTGTTAGAATGTCTGATATCAGTCTTCCCATAGGGATCCAATTTCTGATCTTTCCAGCTTTAACCCTTACTTCTTCTCTTGTTTTCTTGATATGGTTCAGAAGATGACTGAACAGAAGATAAGGCAGATCCACCTTCTTGCCTTTACTCATACAGAACATGAAGTACATTTGTTCTGAGTTGACATAATCTGGTGAGTTAGAAGATTTTCTATGAAAGATAGAACTCATGAAAATCTTAGCCCAGATTCTGTAAACAGACTTCAGATCTCTGACCTTGTTGGATGGTTCCCCAGAAACACAAACTTCTTGAAAAATGTCAGCCAAATCCACACGAGTAGTAGCCATACTTGTGATTCCATCAGTTTCCTTATACTCAAGTAGTTGTCTGATTAACTTCTCAGTAATAACTATTTCCTTCCCAAGAACAGAAGAATGAATGAACTTAGGGCAAACTTGAGAGTGTATCCATAATTCCTTCTGTTGCACCCCAAAATTTGACCAACTACTTATCGCAATTTGGCTCATGTTTCGACTCATTTCATCTTGCACTTGCATACCGTCTACATTGCATTTTTTCAGTCAGATTGATTTTATCGGGATTACAGCCCTCTTCTCACGTTTCAGGCAATTCAAACAAGTTCGAATAAGCGGAGTTTTATTTTTGGGCAGTCGTGCTCTTCCCGGTGTTTTCAGCTTACGCTATTGTTTTGAGGATATTTCGATTATCCGCATTTTTACCGTTTATCCCGTTGCGGTCTCGCAGTCTTATTTGTCGATTTGCACTGTTTTTGTCCCTTATAGAATTATTAGCATTTTCCTAGGGTTTATTTTGTTAACTGGTTAGCTTAGAAATTATTTTAGACGTTAAATAATTTTCTTTAGAAATTAATCAGTTTTTAGATCTTAGAATACAATTTCGTTTTAACAGCTTTTCCTTCATTTTTGATTTTTAGAATATCTTTAGATTTTTTTAATAGGATTTTAGATAATAGTTTCCATTTTTAAGTAAATCCTTCTAATATAATTGTAGATAATTGAATAGTTAGAATATTAATAGAAATTAATAGATTTTATTTCTTTTTAGAATAATTGATTCGTTTAGAGTATATTAGTTTAGTTTAGAATCTTTTATTAGGTCTTTATTATAGATTTAATTGTTTTAGATATTATAAGAGTTTTAAGTAAATAGTTAGTTTAATCCAGATTTGGAGCAGTTAATTAATATAGGTTGTAGTCAATTTTCGTTTAAATCTTTAAGTCATTTTACTAATAAGTCCATTAACAGCCTTTTAATGCAGTCCATTTCAATCAATTTCGTGGGCCATGTGTCCATTTTGGGGGCCCAGTCAGTCCAATTCTGCCACTTCCGCATAAGAAGGGATCCACGCGTTGCACACTCATATAGCCACCTCAAGAATTCTCTCACCCTCTCTCTCTCTCAGAGCTTGACACACACTCTCCACTGACCACCACATCACACATGTGGCGACCTCACTCCTCACCAGTCCCTGCATGGCTGCCACGTTTCGCCGCCTCGTCCTCTCTCTCACTCACCGCCACGTAGCCCCTGAGGTGTCACTTACTCACACCTCACATGCAAACACACTGGGAGTATCGCCGGAGAAATCACCGCGGTGGTTCACACGGCCAGAATGTCGCCGGAATCCACAACCTTCATCGGAGAACTGAATCTTCATACAACTCCTCGCCGGAAACTTCATCAAGAATCTCCCAGATCCACCGTGTTATTCATCACCTGTTCTTCATTTTTTTTTCCAGATTCTTCATACATTCATCATGATCTTCATCACCTTCGTACGATCATCATCCAGATTTTTTTCCAGAAATTTCAATGATCATTGTTGCGGTGGAAATAGGATCACAAACTATTAATGAGTTTGAATCGCAATTCAATTCACAACCGCTCTTTGATTTATCCGAAGGAAAAGGTCAAAAGAGGGAAAACCTATTTTTGCATCGTAAACACAATGCGGGGAAAGATCTAGGGCTCGGGGGTTGATTAAATTTAGGGAAGGTATTAGCACCCTAAACTTCCGTAGTACTCTACGGGAACCTTTTGTTTATTTTTTTTATTTATTTCATTAATTATTTTGCTTTAGGGTATATACAAAGGGATTAAAAGTGAGAAAGGAGACCTAAGGGGTTAATTCTAAGTTTACTCGGCAAGACATCGCATCTTGTGCCTACGTATCCTTACGGGAGTGGAATCAGAGTAATCGTAGTTCCCCTCAAAAGGGAGGTTAGAGACTTCTTGACTATGGTCAAGGTCTCAAGGGGAATAAACATGTCTTAAGGACACGCTTACGCAGAGTGTAGGAACTCCAAATTTCTACGTTGAATTGTTAAGTTGAATTAGGGTTAAATTAGGTTAGGGATTCCACGGTGGGAAACCCTAAAATGAGTGCGGCGACTCTTTGACCTAATGCTAGGGGTAAAATTGTAATCTTGTCTGCGGCGAGACATTTGTGAAAATTAGGGTTTGTAGTTGTAAGGGTTTGAAGTTGAGGACTATTGGCGCGGCGACCAAAAGCTAGACCTAACCTTCGTATGTGTGTAGTGTGACAGAATATTGATAAATGCGTGAGATGATTGAATCGCAAACAGAGAATAATGACAGAAGTTAGAGCCATACAAACAGAAATTTAAAGGCAGAAATTTAAAGCGCGATTATTAGATTCGCGGGGTTACACATGAGAAGCAGTTACAATATAGTAATGAAATTTAAATAAACCAACCATGCAGTAAGAGCTGCAAATGATGAACACTGTCAATAAGCAAGATTAAACGGCAATTGGACAAGTCAGGAGAAAAGGTATAATATTGAAGATTTTTGTTATTTTGAAAGAAATGTTAAATGAATCTCTATATATATAAAAAGTAATGTTAATAGAAAATATTAAATTTAATCTTGAAAAAGATTTTAACTTAGATATTTTTTTAAAAAAGATTTTTTATGTTATTTATTAAAAAGTTTTTCATTATATATGAAAAGAAGTTTTTTATTCTATTTTCTTATAAAAAGGTTTTTTAAAATTTTATTTATTTTTAATATTTTCACAAAAAACAGTTTTTATATTATAGAATAAAATGGTTAAAAAACAATTTAAAATAATAAAACAAATTTTTAAAGAAAAGAAAAAAAAGAAGGGGTTGGGCCGGTCATTACCTCCGGACCCAACCCAGGTGTGGTGAATTATTATCAAAGAACCATTTAGGGTTCCCAGAACCCTACATCCGCGCGGCGCCATTTGCATGTCTTCTTCCTCTCTCTCGCTATTTCGCTCTTCCGTTTTGCTTCATGGCCTCGATTATCCTGAAAAAAACACTCCCAAACATGATTAAACATAGAAACATGGATTTTTGTCTTACGTTTCGAAGGTTCCGTTTTAGAATGGTGGTGACGGTAATAGTTAGCGATGATGAAGGCGATGATGATGTTATAATCTGAGCTTTGAGGTTGTTTGCC
The DNA here is from genome assembly GCA_963859935.3 of Lathyrus sativus. Taxonomy (NCBI): domain Eukaryota; kingdom Viridiplantae; phylum Streptophyta; class Magnoliopsida; order Fabales; family Fabaceae; genus Lathyrus; species Lathyrus sativus. The sequence continues at coordinate 106,229,286 of OZ012737.1, forward strand.
CGCCGTTCGGATGAGCGGCGCTGGTGAACTTTCTTCGAGGGGTTTCGTTCGTGTTTTGGTGATGAGCTTCGATCGACGTTGGGTGATTCCTTGAACGATGATGACGATTATGCTTTCGTCTGAGTTCGCGGCCGCCTTTCAGTTCGTTAGGTTCGTTCGCGGCCGTTCTCGCCCTTTTCCATCTAGGGTTTTCAAAGGTGGTATTGTTCCTTTTATATCTTTTTCGATTTTTGTGATTTTGTGGGCCTCTTGATTCTTTTTGATCCAAATTTGTGATAAGATTTGATTCACGTTTCTTTCTGGTTGAGGTATAACTTGGATTGGATTCTGATTGGGATTTCTTCCCTTTTTGGGATTGCTTGATTGACCTTTCCTTGATTTGATTTATTTTTCTTTTGGATTTTGCAGATGTGGACTTGTTGATGACACACGAGATTTGCTTTGATTTATTTTATCCCCAACGGATTTGCTTCAACTTGTTTTTCAGAGATGGTTTCCCTTTAATCAATTGGATATCCATTTAACTGGATATTTGGTTTGTTTCAGTGGGAGCTGCTTATGATAAACTGACTTATCCTTTTCTGATATTTTTGATGTGATTTCCAGGTGACATATAACTCGGTTCCAGCCCATCGTAATTTACTTGATAGGGGCTGGAAGTTGTGTTGTGACCCTTCTGATGTTCACTCCGCGATACCCCTCGTTCATTCATTGATTCAGAACGTTCCTTGCGAGCTGACGTTGCGCCAATATCGGTTTGGTTGTGAATGATGCCATGAGTTTTGATTGTCTTTTCTGATATGAATTTCGACTCTTCTGTGCAGTTTTGGCAGGTTGCTCTGATTGAATTGGTGATGATGATTTGGGCTATGATGTTGATGAACTGAGCCATGTGTTTGGTAATTTGTTTTTCCAATGTGCCTGCACATTTGGTCTATTACACTGCGGCTGTTGCGTGATGATATGGAACCTATCTTGCTTTCTGTCATGGTTTTGTGAACTGACCTGCTCTTTTGCCTTGTTTTTGTATGTTGTTGTGCGATGATGTTTGAGCTGAGCCCACGTCCTGTATTTCGACTTTCCAGTTTGACTTTCTCGTGTGGAGTGGAAACATTGTGACTGATATTGATTTTGAATCCTTTAAGGCTGATATGAACTTTGTTCTTTTTCTCTTTCGAACTGCGCTTTGTTATGCCTCTTGTTAATTGGCCTTGTTCTTGCTGATGCAACTTGACTCTATGAATTTCAGGTGTGGGATGCCCCTTTTGCTTGGTGAACTGGACTTACACTTTGTGGGGAGTCCGTGACTTGAATGGCCTCTAATTCTTCAACCATTTATTTGTGGAATCGAAAAGAGCTGTTGTGATTTTAATGCCTCTGTCCATACTTACTTACTTTCTTCTTCTTCTTCCAGAACAGATGCTTTGAATTGATCCATGCCGCCGAGAAAGTTATGTGGTGATGATGACCTTAGGGTCTGAACCAATTGGTTTTGGACGCCTCAGTGGTAACGACCGTCGGCTTGAACGATAATTACTGTATGCCACACAGTTCGATGTTTGGTAGGGAATTAGTAACGGCCTCGGCCGTGGCTCTCCCAGCCACTCGAACGCTTATGCCCGATGATGGTTAACTGAGGGCTGGTATAGCTTCGAATATCTTTATTGTTTCCATTGTCTTCAGGCAGTTCTCGGTTGGATGTCCTGGTTTGGATTTGGTATGCTCCAACCATCTGTTATGTTCTTATTCAGGCTACTTTGTGATAGTATGATTCTGAACTTGATTCTTGACACTTTACCGAACTGCACCATATCTCTGGTTTTTTCTGCTGAACCTGTTTCTTGAATTAATGTTGTTACGCTTTTCTTTGGATCCTGTTGGATACTTTCTGTTATGACAGATTTGTAGGATGTTTTCTTCTTGCGCATGAACTTGCCACTGAGTTTGGGCCAACTTTGCATTTATGATATTTGTTCAGATTCGATGCAGTTTATGAACTGCTTTGGTTTCGGGTTATGAATTCTGAGTCTGGTACTGATGCTGTTGTGGAATTTCAGGTGTTGGAATTTTTCGAAACCAAAACGACTCAGACCTGCCGGCATTCGGGTCTGAATCCAAATTTGCCTATGTTGCCTTACTCTCGTATCAGTTTGGAAATCCAATTGCGGCAAAAGCGAATCAGTCCCGCTTCTTTTATCACTTTTACCTCTCGGATGTCCCGTAATGATAAGAACAGGTGTTACCTGATCTGACGCCAACGGCGCGGATCGGTAACGGGGGGTAGGACGCAGCTTCGGTTGTGCCACTCCCGGCACTCGATGATGACAATGTTCTGAGAGTGTCAAAAATAATTTCTAACCCTTTTTCTATTTTATTTGTTCTGTTTTGATGTGAAGGTGAATCGGGGATTCGTGGAGAAGCTCGAGGAACACCGCGAAGGACACTTAGAAGTCTTTAGGATTTAGGACTTTTTAGAGTTAATGTAATTCCTTGTAACAGCAATAAAACAATTCAAACCCTTTTATACCATGATGTTCTTATGAAATAACATGCCGGAACTTCTTTTATATATTCATGACTGCTCAGTTTTAAATTTATTTATATTTATTTCCAGTTAAAAATTATAAACCTTTGTGAATAAATCCACAAATATTTAAATTCCTTAACATAGTCATAAACCATAAACATTCCCGAATGATATTCTTGTTCGTGCACTTGTTTCATTTGTAGTCTTAATCTCAACACTTGATTAAATTCAATCGCATTCCCACTTTAAATTCTAACCAGCGACTTATAACCAAACACGGATGCATGCTGTAATCACCACAGATTCAATATCACTGATAACCTTGCCCGTAATTGAATTCCACTGACCAAATACTTGATATAATCAGACCTGGTGATAGGTAAATGCCTCAAATGCCTCAAAATTTATCAACAGCCCGTCTTCCACGTAAAATGACCAAAATACCCTTGGATCCAATCCTGCAAAACAAATACCTCCATGACTTGTTAGTGGTTAGCAAATGCACAGATGATATGATATGCGAAATGACCGACTAAATATGAGGGTAAAATTTGGGGTATTACAGTTGCCCCTATTTAAATGACTACACCGGACGATTTGAGTGACAGAGACTCGAGGAATCGTGGTGGAGAGATTTAAATATAGATAACCGAAAATTTTGCCCTTATGCGACGATATGCAATGCTATGGACAAAGCGAGAACAGACTAATGCAGCCGATGCCATGAATATGATATGATGCGTATGCTGGAATGATGGACGCGAAAATGCTGACGAATATGACGACACAGGGACAGACGCTACAAGAAGAACACACCGGGGAAAACGACGCGCTGGGACACAGTACAACACTGGGGAATTCCAAAAATGATGGTCAACTGGTGCGAACACGACCAATTGTCTTTTTTTTTTTTTAGAAAAGGAACGAGACTCTCAAATGGAGATGGTACCTATGAGACGGCCTCCACTGGGGAATCTAAAAATAAAATTGGATCACGTACGATTGCAAGATCGATTACAGAATGCTGGAGCATTGAGCAAAGAATAACATACAAGCTTCTGTAAACTATCCCTCGTGACAGGATCAAACGGACTTTTCGGGAATCTGTAGCAAATATACAGGGTGAAAAGAACCGGCTGTATGCCAAAATAAATGGACTTTAATGGGTAATGCCCTGATAAGCTTCTCGAGGGAGAACTGTCACTTATCGTTGGAAGGGACTTACATGCCAAAACGAATAAGCACTCAAATAAAGAGGTTGTTGCTTAGCTGATAAATAAATCTTCTCGTATTTATGGTCGGCGCCTGGAATACGATTCTGATTCTTCTCTTACTGAAGGATAAATGAACTTCTTCATACTTCAAGATCGTGCTCTCCTGAATATGAAAAGGGTGAACTGAACTTCCTCATACCTCAAGATCGTGCTCTCCTGAATATGATTTCGCTCCTTCTTTTACTAAAGGGTAAATGAACTTCCTCATACTTCAAGATCGTGCTCTCCTGAATATGATTCCGCTCCTTCTTTTACTAAAGGGTAAATGAACTTCTTCATAATTCAAGATCGTGCTCTCCCGAATATGACTCCGCTCCTTCTTTTATTAAAGGGTAAATGAACTTCTTCATAATTCAAGATCGTGCTCTCCTGAATATGATTCGGCTCAAACCTCCCCATACTTCAAGATCGTGCTCTCCTGAATACGATTTGGTTTCTTCTTTTACTAAAGGGTAAATGAACATCCTCATAATTCAAGATCGTGCTCTCCTGAATATGATTCGGCTCAAACCTCCCCGTACTTCAAGATCGTGCTCTCCTGAATACGATTTGGTTCAAAACCTCCCTATACTTCAAGACAACAGGGAAAATGGAAGCCCAACTGCTCCATGGAGATGGCCATTTGCTGCGAGTCATAACGAAGATAGGATTGGCTTCTTAGGTGAGAAATGTTGCATACCGATATTGTAAGATGTAAAGTGTAATAATAAATTATCCAGGCGTGAACTGGCATGTATCTGTAGAGGATTGTAGTTGATTTTCTTGAAAGATAGTGCAAAATAAATGCACATCCGGGTACAGTGATAAACTTCTCGGGCGAGAACATGTCGCGTATCTGCCAAGGTATGGTGAAAATTTTTAGATGGTGCAAAATAAATGCACGTCCGGTTGGGTTTGACGACCGACAAGACTGAGATTCAATCTAGGATCGAGCTAGAAAGAAGACTGGTAATCAAGACTCCATCGAGGGAATGATCTCGAAGGGTAAATATCTTATCCTGGCGAGGAAAGATAGCTGAAGTAACCGTCATCCACGAGTATCGAGCTCTGAGGGGAAACTGGAAACAAATAAATATTTTATGCTTAGGGCTGACAATCTATTTGGAGAGAGCGGACGAACCCAGTTACTCAGCGGTAACAACCAAATGATGGTGAAACACAATGAACCTGTGAATGCTAATGCATATGTTAATGTGAATGTATGTTAATGTTCATGTGGTTAAATATGCAAGATGTTATGAAATGAGTATGTGATGAATATGTAATGAAATAGGCATGTGATGCTTAGGCCCTTGCATAGGCTGACGAAACAGACTAGGGACGAGAGATGAAATAAACATCTCGACGGAGATACCCTGCGTTCTCTGCAACCAATACGTCAATCATGGGAAGGAATGGTAGGACCAAATCTGGTTTCACAATTCTGAATTCTCTGGGGAGAAAGTAAATTGCTTGGGTGCACAGTATCACGTCTTCTCATGGGGAGAGGAAACCTGAGGGACACTTTCGAGTTACCCAAGAAAAGGGTGTCGGCTTATAGTCTCGCTGGGTACTGTGTCAGAGTGATGATTTAAAAGTGTTTCTGCAGCAATGAGATTTTCGAGGAGCGAGGAGATCCTTCCGAAATTTTCACTAGTCAAAGTAATTTCTTATATTTCAATTGCGTTTTTGAAGAACAGTTTTGAAAAATTTTCAATGCACCTTTCATTTTCAAAGTTTTTAAGAATAACTGCATTTTGCATAACAATAGGAAACAAGAGTAATGCACCAAGGAATGTAAGTAACAAAATGGTATCTTTTATTAAAGGATGGCAGCTTGCTGAAGGCATAGCTCCACAGATGATTATGTTTTGAAATTGGCAACATGGGAGAAGGTTACATTGAATCCAACGGCACATACTGACACTAATAACTAAGATTAATCCAGAATCCTGCTTTGGACAAGGATGAAAGAACTGAAACATGGCTCTCATGTGGAAAGTGTGTTTGCAACGATCGGTGTTTTCTGATGCAATGAAATGCCTTTGTCCCTAACTTTTGCCTGGACCGCCCTTTCGGGTTTTCAATCCACCGGGACGCTCTTTTTTGCCTAAGCCGCCCTTTCGGGTTTTCAACTTAGCGAGCTTTTTATTATTATTTCTTTTTTTTTTCAACCCTTACTTTTGCCTAAGTCGCCTTTTGCAGGTTTTCGACTTAGCGGGTTTTTAGGCATAATATTTTCGGACTGCATCAGAATTCACGGGATGTGCCAGCTCTTCACCATCCATTGTTGTAAGTATCAGAGACCCTCCAGAGAAAACAGTCTTTACAACAAATGGGCCTTCATAATTGGGCATCCACTTTCCACGCATATCTTTATGCACTAGCAAGATCTTTTTGAGTACGAGCTCTCCTTGACGGAACTCACGGATACGAATCTTCTTATCAAACGCTCTTTTCATTCATTTCTGATATAATTGCCCATGGCACATAGCTGTCATGCGTTTCTCGTCAATGAGATTCAACTGATCCAGTCTGTCTTGAACCCACTCAGCTTCCTCAAGTTCAGCTTCCATCAACACTCTTAAAGAAGGTATCTCTACTTCGATGGGGAGTACGGCGTCCATTCCGTACACCAATGAGAAAGGTGTTGCCCCTGTCGAAGTTCGCACTGAGGTCCTGTATCCATGCAAAGCAAACGGTAACATCTCATGCCAATCTTTGTAAGTCACGACCATCTTTTGCAGGATTTTCTTGATATTCTTATTCGCAGCTTCAACAACCCCATTCATCTTAGGACGGTACGGAGAAGAATTGTGATGCGTGATCTTGAAACTGTCACACAGCTCTTTCATAGTCTTGTTATTCAGATTGGTGCCATTGTCAGTTATTATCCTACTTGGAATTCCGTAACGGCAGATAATTTCTTTCCTGATGAAGCGGGCCACAACTTGCTTAGTCACGTTGGTGTAGGAGGCAGCCTCTACCCACTTGGTGAAATAATCAATAGCAACAAGGATAAAACGATGACCATTAGAAGCCTTCGGCTCGATTGCTCCAATCATGTCAATGCCCCACATTGAGAACGGCCATGGTGAAGACAAAACATTCAACGGTGACGGAGGCACATGCATTTTATCAGCGTAAATTTGGCACTTATGGCATTTTCTGGCGTATTGGATGCAGTCAGCTTCCATGGTCAACCAATAATATCCAGCCCTTAACATCTTCTTGGACATAGCATAACCATTGGCATGAGTTCCGAAGGTCCCCTCGTGAATCTCTTGCAGTAACATGTCCGCTTCCCGTTTATCAACACATCTGAGCAAAACCATGTCGTGATTTCTTTTGTATAACACACCATTACTGATGAAGAATTTAGAAGCCAGCCTTCTCAATGTTTTCTTGTCCAGACCAGTAGCACCATCGGGATACTCTTGCTTGGCTAGATAGTTCCTGATGTCATGAAACCACGACTTTTCATCCACCTCATCCTCTTCAACCGCTTGACAATAAGCGGGCTCAACTTTGTGTTCAATATGAATAAGAGGTGCTTCATTAACGAATTTAACCTTCCACATGGATGCTAACATGGCTAAAGCATCCGCAACGTGATTCTCAGATCTAGGAACATGCTCGAACTCTATCTCGTCGAAATACTTAATCAGCTCGACAATGTAGTCCTTATAAGGGATTAACTTCTCATTCTTCGTTTCCCATTTGCCTTGTACTTGGTAAATAACCAAGGCTGAGTCACCACTTACTTTGAGAAGTTTGATTCGGAGGTGAATGGCTGCTTCGAGTCCGAGAATACATGCCTCATACTCTGCGACGTTATTAGTACACTCAAAGTCTAACCTTGTTGTAAACGGAGTGAAACCACCCTTTGGGTTCATCAAAACGGCGCCTATACCATGCCCATTAAAATTCGAGGAACCATCAAACATCATCTTCCACCAAAGACCTGGTTCTGGACCTTCGCTCGGATCTGGCTCTTCACAATCTCTCTTAATCAACAAAATATCCTCATCAGGAAAATCAAACTTAAGAGGTTCATAATCTTCAACTGGCTGATCTGCAAGATAATCTGATAAGATACTACCCTTAATTGCCTTCTGGGGTACATACTGGATGTCATATTCGGATAACAACATGTGCCAACGGGCTAGACTCCCGGTTTGAGCAGGTTTTTCAAGAATATACTTGATCGGATCCATTTTATAAATCAACAATGTGGTATGACAGACCATGTATTGTCGGAGGCGCCTAGCGGCCCATGCCAACGCACAACAAGTTTTCTCCAATGGTGAGTATCTGTTTTCACAATCGGTAAACTTTTTGCTCAGATAATAAATCGCATGTTCCTTTCTTCCAGTTTCATCATGTTGCCCGAGCACACAACCCATAGACTTCTCAAGAACAGTAAGGTACATAAACAACGGTCTTCCGGGTACGGGAGGAATCAGAATAGGGGGGTCTTGCAAATAACCCTTAATCTTCTCAAACGCTTTCTGACAATCAGGGTTCCACTCAACCGTCTGCCCCTTACAAAGCAACTTGAATATCGGCTCACAAGTAGCGGTCATGTTAGAGATAAACCTGGAAATATAATTCAAACGCCCAAGAAAACCTCTAACTTGTGTCTCGGTTTGCGGAGCTGGCATATCTTGAATGGCTCGAACTTTGTCAGGATCTACCTCAATCCCTCGTTGACTAACAATAAAACCAAGCAATTTTCCCGATCTGACACCGAAGGTACATTTAGCAGGATTCAACTTCAACTGATACTTCCTGAGTCGTTCAAACAACTTCACCAAATGGTCTAAATGTTCCTCTTCACTCTGAGATTTGGCTATCATATCGTCCACATACACCTCGATCTCTTTGTGCATCATATCGTGAAAAAGAGTTGTCATAGCGCGTTGGTAAGTTGCCCCTGTGTTCTTCAAACCGAAGGGCATGACTTTGTAGCAAAAGGTCCCCCAAGGAGTAATGAAAGTAGTCTTCTCTCGATCATCGGGATCCATTTTGATCTGATTATAGCCAGAGAAACCATCCATAAATGAGAACAACGCAAAACTGGCTGTATTGTCTACAAGTGTATCAATATGTGGCAGAGGGAAGTCGTCTTTCGGACTTGCTTTGTTCAGATCCCTGTAATCCACACACATCCTAACTTTACCGTCCTTCTTGGGCACTGGCACAATATTGGCAACCCAATCTGGATATTTTGCAACTGCCAAGAAACCTGCATCCAACTGTTTTTTAACCTCATCTCGAATTTTCAAAGCCATGTCGGGTCTCGTTCTTCGAAGTTTTTGCTTGATAGGTGGACAATCTGGCTTAAGTGGCAACTTGTGAACAACAATATCCGTGTCTAGGCCCGGCATATCTTGATACGACCATGCAAACACATCAATATATTCTTTTAACAACTCAACCAGCTTCGGCTTAACCTCTATCCCGAGCATCGCACCAATCTTGACCTCTTTCTTGTTCTCATCTGTACTAAGATTAATTAAGTCCACCTGCTCTTTATGCGGTTGAAGTTCTGTGTACTCGTACTCAATCAATCTTGTCAGTTCAGCGGGTACTTCAAAATCTTCTTCACCCTCGTCCTCAGCTTGATTGATGGGTGCGTCCCAGTTAGGAGTGTCAGTAAAGGCATTGGATCCAACAAGGTTTACGATGTCTCTGCATGATGGAAGGCTTACTTAATTAAAATGCTCAAAGATATGTAAGATAAGAAACGAAATGCTATTTTTTGTTTTATTTTTGAAAAAGGTTGCCAACTTCATCTTTTAAAGGTGAAAACGAAAAACGCAAATGAACCAAAATGGATTTGAACAAAATGCCTTTATTAATATCCTTTTAGAAATGAAAGGTGTCCCAACAAAAACGACCTCATAGCCTTGGGCAGAGCTACGAATTTTTTATTTGAAAACATAAGTGAAAACGCTAAAAAAATTACTTTGACAAGGGAAAAATAACAGGGATCTCTACGGCCTCCCAGTTGTTCAAAGCTGCGTCACCCTTAAACACCAGGTTGCTCAGATCTTCATTTTCCTCACAGTCACTGACGGCATTGACTTGGAAACCTCCGCTGACAAATACCTCTTGGATAACCTTCGGATGCCCTTCGACAGTTGTGGCAGCTCCATTCTGAGTTGGTTTGTAACCCAACCCAAAGCGATCAGTCTTGGTCTTGACATCAATTACCTCTCCCCAACCTTCCGGCGTGCCCCTGTCAATTGTTGACTTGGTACTCTTCAGAGATGCAAAAGATGGATTACCCTGGCCCACTGTCTCTTCGACTTCTAACATAACAGCATTGGCGATCTCGAGTGCTTGAAAGGAGATTTCCAAAGCATTCTCATCGGCCTCGATGTAACGGAAAGAAGACAGGTTACTGACCACCAGATCCTCCTCACCGTGTATAATAACCAACTTTTCATCGATCACGAACTTCATCTTTTGATGCAACGTTGAGGTTACTGCCCCAGCGGCATGAATCCACGGCCTTCCAAGTAAACAGCTGTAATTGGGATTAATGTCCATGACTTGAAACGTGATGTTAAAAACTTGTGGACCAATCAAGATAGGAAGCTCAACCTCCCCCATTACCGACCGGCGAGAACCATCGAAAGCCTTGACGATCAAAGGAGTAGGTTTCAACATAGTCTCTTTGAAAACCAATTTATCAAGAACCCTCTTAGGCAGAACATTCAAAGAAGAGCCGGTGTCCACCAGCACTCTCGCTAGATTGTCCTCCTGACATTTCACTGATATATGTAAAGCACGATTATGATTTGGACCCTCCTTTGGTAACTCTTCGTTGCTGAAACTGAGGGTGTTACATGCGGTCAGATTGGCAATCACACTATCAAACCGACTGGTGCTGATATCTTGATCTACATGTGCTTGAGTCAAAACTTTCTGTAAGGCCATCCTATGAGCGGGTGAACTCATCAACAGAGATAAAATCGAAATCTTGGAAGGAGTCTGATGAAGTTGGTCGATAACTTTATAGTCACTTTTCTTGATGATCCTCAAAAACTCAGCATCTTCATCATTCGTAACGGCTCCCTTACCTTTGTCTTTGGCAGGCACTGGGATATTAGTGGTGTCCTTGGGTGGGACCTCATTGGAACGGGGAGTATACACACGGCCACTGCGAGTCATCCTGCTTGCCTCTGCGATATTGGTCACAGTGTCCTTAACCTCTTCATTTGGAATAACCTTCCCAGACTCCTTGTCAATCATCGTCATGTCATATTTCCAAGGCACAGCTTTAGGATCACTGAAAGGAAACGGACTTGGCCTTCGAATAACTATAGGCTTAGGCTGATTCGTCTCAGGGATAGACGACTTTGGTATATCGAACACGGGATTGGCAGAACTGGCCCCTGACAGATTAAACACTGGTACCTTACCCTTTGATTCAGGCTGATGGAAGACAGGCTCAACCACAGCGACCTCATCCTTCTTGGCTTGGCTTGTCACTTGTAAAACACCCTCATTAATCAACCTCTGAACATCATTCTGAACCAACACACAACCCTTAATACTGGCTTCACAACTTACGCATGCAACGTGGGAAGTATCTACCAGACCAGCCTCAAACAGTTTCGAATGGAGTATCTTAAGAGGAGTCTTAATCTGAACAACATCAAGGACGTAACCTTCATCGGAATCGGCACTGATGGCGTTAACACTTTCATGGTTGGGAAAAGGATTCTTCTTAACATTCGGTTGAGGATCTTCAAATGACAAAATCTTCTTTTCCAATAAATCCCTGACAAGATTTTTGAGAGCATAACAGTTCTCCAGATCATGACCAGGCACACCCTCATGAAATAAACAATGAACGGCGGCGTTGTAATTGGAGGGTAGAGGATTAGGAGGCGGACCCAAAGCTCGAGTGGTAATTAGACCTTGCTTGACTAATGAGGGATACAGCTCGGTGAAAGTCATCGGAATCGGCGGACAAGGTTTATACGTTCTCTTATTTGGGACATTCTGGCGAGGAGCCGGATTCTTTGGCTGTTGAGGAGCAGGAGCGTTGGGCGCCTGTAGGTAGTTGATAGGAGGCGGATAAACAGGAGGTTGTTGCATAGGTTGATACATAGGAACCTGTTGATTGAAAGAAGGTGTAACAGCTGCCACATAGGGTTGTTGAGCATATTGGATTGGGTACCCTTGGGGTTGCGCATAACCTTGCGGATACTGATAAAATTGGTCTCTTCGTTTACCAGAGGATATAGCATTAGTCTCACCTTCTTTCTTCTTCTGAGAGCTGTACGAAGGTTTCTTCGGCTGATCCTTGGAAACACCATGATTACTTGTCATTTTACCGCTTTTCATACCCAATTCAATCTTGACACCCACAGCAACGATGTCAGAGAAATTTGAAGTCACACTACCCACCATTCTTTCGTAAAATTCTGGACGAACAGTGTCGACAAACCAATCAGCTAACTCTTTCTCGGTCAAACGAGGTTCTACCTGCGAAGCAATCTCTCTCCACCTTTGAGCGTACTCTTTGAATGACTCGGAACTCTTTTGTGACATACTCAACAACTGTCTTCTGTCAGGAGCCAAGTCCATATTGTACTTGTAGTGCTTGATGAAAGCGTCAGATAAATCTTGGAAACTCTTAACGCGGGACTGGTCCAAAGTTAAGTACCACTTGGACGAAGCACCCTTCAAACTGTCTTGGAAACAATGAATCATCAGTTTATCATTCTCAACATGGGCAGCCATTTTGCGATAGTACATGATCAGATGACTCTTAGGACAAGTGGCACCTTCATAGCGATCGAAGTTCGGAGTTTTGAACTTCGGGGGAATAACCAAACCTGAGACCAAACAAACGTCCCTTGCAGCAGTCCCAAAAATTTGATCGCCCTCTACCTTTTTCAATCTCTGGACGATAGTGTCTACTTCCTCACGAAGCTTGTCATGTTTCTCATAACCTTCTACATTCTCATCAAGATTATCAAAGACTGTCTCATTGAAATACGGTTACGCACGGGTGTGTACAACAGGTGGTGCAAAGATAGGATCCCCCCTAGAAACTTCAGAAAATAAAGGAACGGCTTGCTGAACAGGCTGATTAATCGGAACAGTGGCTTGAGGAGGCACAAAACCGAGAGCAAGACCATAAGGTGGGTCCCTTGCTACGGTCACATTCGGTGGAGGGTCCACAGTTACGTCGGCAATCTCGGAAACAACAGTGGGCTGGGTATCCATCTTAGCATTCATGACATGTAATAATTCCATCATACGCCCCATACCCCCTCGTTGGTCTTCAAGTTCATTGCTAAGGCGATCAATCTCTTTTGTCTGATCCTCCATTCTCTTCCGAGTTTGAGCTCTGGTGTTGTACTGGTGCCGAGGACTCAGGGTGACGAAACTGGAAGGCGAGAGAACCGAACATGAGAAAACGGAAGACACATGCAATGCAAGAAAGTATATGATGCTATGATGCAAATGCAAATGAAGATTTCATGGAATTCAAACATTTACGAATGTCGTGGGGTACAAAAATTTTCCTCTTGTTTTTCATTTTTATTTTATCCCGCGATATAAATGATGTTTGAATTCCATGAAATACAATACAATGGGATGCTTTATGGATGCCATGCACATGAATACACAAAACCCTAGGTTAAAAGTCATGAGTGGAGTTAAGGTCTACCCATCCCCAAAAGGAGTGTACTATAAGTTAGTTGTACCTGCAGAACAAGGTTCTAAAAAGTGCCCAAAGTCATCAGCCCATCTTTCGGATATTATCAACCTTCCGACTGACTCGGGGGTTAATAATATTCTCAAGAGAACCTCTTTTGAGTGTAGTATCGCGTAGCAACCATTGTAGGACTACTCCCACATAGTTCCCGCACTACGTCCTAAATAAGGCCAAGGTGGTGTTAAGGTACTACGGTCCTCAATATCACAGACTCCAATCGACCATGGAAAAAGTTTTCACGATTACTCGTTCAACCGAACCATTTTCGAAAAGGTCTCAACTGAGCGGTGATTCTCGAATCAGCTTGGTCGGGATTCAACTCCCTATAAGCCTCATCGAATATATCCCCATCCTATAATAATGTCACTAGTCCGGGCGTAGGACTTTATCTCACAGCACAAGGAACAGTCCCACAATCAAAGCACAAATGCAAATGAATAATAACACAGATAGTAATAAACAGGAACAAATTAGGGATAACCCTCAAAAGTTAAGACACTCCCCAGTGAAGTCGCCATTTTCTGTTGCGGTGGAAATAGGATCACAAAATATTAATGAGTTTGAATCGCAATTCAATTCACAACCGCTCTTTGATTTATCCGAAGGAAAAGGTCAAAAGAGGGAAAACCTATTTTTGCATCGTAAACACAATGTGGGGAAAGATCTAGGGTTCGGGGGTTGGTTAAATTTAGGGAAGGTATTAGCACCCTAAACTTTCGTAGTACTCTACAGGAACCTTTTGTTTATTTTTTTTATTTATTTCATTAATTATTTTGCTTTAGGGTATATACAAAGGGATTAAAAGTGAGAAAGGAGACCTAAGGGGTTAATTCTAAGTTTACTCGGCAAGACATCGCATCTTGTGCCTACGCATCCTTACGGGAGTGGAATCAGAGTAATCGTAGTTCCCCTCAAAAGGGAGGTTAGAGACTTCTTGACTATGGTCAAGGTCTCAAGGGGAATAAACAAGTCTTAAGGACACGCTTACGCAGAGTGTAGGAACTCCAAATTTCTACGTTGAATTGTTAAGTTGAATTAGGGTTAAATTAGGTTAGGGATTCCGCGGCGGGAAACCCTAAAATGAGTGCGGTGACTCTTTGACCTAATGCTAGGGGTAAAATTGTAATCTTGTCTGCGGCGAGACATTTGTGAAAATTAGGGTTTGTAGTTGTAAGGGTTTGAAGTTGAGGACTATTGGCGCGGCGACCAAAAGCTAGACCTAACCTTCGTATGTGTGTAGTGTGACAGAATATTGATAAATGCGTGAGATGATTGAATCGCAAACAGAGAATAATGACAGAAGTTAGAGCCATACAAACAGAAATTTAAAGGCAGAAATTTAAAGCGCGATTATTAGATTCGCGGGGTTATACATGAGAAGCAGTTACAATATAGTAATGAAATTTAAATAAACCAACCATGCAGTAAGAGCTGCAAATGATGAACACTGTCAATAAGCAAGATTAAACGGCAATTGGACAAGTCAGGAGAAAAGGTATAATATTGAAGATTTTTGTTATTTTGAAAGAAATGTTAAATGAATCTATATATATATATAAAAAGTAATGTTAATAGAAAATATTAAATTTAATCTTGAAAAAGATTTTAACTTAGATATTTTTTTAAAAAAGATTTTTTATGTTATTTATTAAAAAGTTTTTTATTATATATGAAAAGAAGTTTTTTATTCTATTTTCTTATAAAAAGGTTTTTTAAAATTTTATTTATTTTTAATATTTTCACAAAAAACAGTTTTTATATTATAGAATAAAATGGTTAAAAAACAATTTAAAATAATAAAACAAATTTTTAAAGAAAAGAAAAAAAAGAAGGGGTTGGGCCGGTCATTACCTCCGGACCCAACCCAGGTGTGGTGAATTATTATCAAAGAACCATTTAGGGTTCCCAGAACCCTACATCCGCGCGGCGCCATTTGCATGTCTTCTTCCTCTCTCTCGCTATTTCGCTCTTCCGTTTTGCTTCATGGCCTCGATTATCCTGAAAAAAACACTCCCAAACATGATTAAACATAGAAACATGGATTTTTGTCTTACGTTTCGAAGGTTCCGTTTTAGAATGGTGGTGACGGTAATAGTTAGCGATGATGAAGGCGATGATGATGTTATAATCTGAGCTTTGAGGTTGTTTGCCCGCCGTTCGGATGAGCGACGCTGGTGAACTTTCTTCGAGGGGTTTCGTTCGTGTTTTGGTGATGAGCTTCGATCGACGTTGGGTGATTCCTTGAACGATGATGACGATTATGCTTTCGTCTGAGTTCGCGGCCGCCTTTCAGTTCGTTAGGTTCGTTCGCGGCCGTTCTCTCCCTTTTCCATCTAGGGTTTTCAAAGGTGGTATTGTTCCTTTTATATCTTTTTCGATTTTTGTGATTTCGTGGGCCTCTTGATTCTTTTTGATCCAAATTTGTGATAAGATTTGATTCACGTTTCTTTCTGGTTGAGGTATAACTTGGATTGGATTCTGATTGGGATTTCTTCCCTTTTTGGGATTGCTTGATTGACCTTTCCTTGATTTGATTTATTTTTCTTTTGGATTTTGCAGATGTGGACTTGTTGATGACACACGAGATTTGCTTTGATTTATTTTATCCCCAACGGATTTGCTTCAACTTGTTTTTCAGAGATGGTTTCCCTTTAATCAATTGGATATCCATTTAACTGGATATTTGGTTTGTTTCAGTGGGAGCTGCTTATGATAAACTGACTTATCCTTTTCTGATATTTTTGATGTGATTTCCAGGTGACATATAACTCGGTTCCAGCCCATCGTAATTTACTTGATAGGGGCTGGAAGTTGTGTTGTGACCCTTCTGATGTTCACTCCGCGATACCCCTCGTTTATTCATTGATTCAGAACGTTCCTTGCGAGCTGACGTTGCGCCAATATCGGTTTGGTTGTGAATGATGCCATGAGTTTTGATTGTCTTTTCTGATATGAATTTCGACTCTTCTGTGCAGTTTTGGCAGGTTGCTCTGATTGAATTGGTGATGATGATTTGGGCTATGATGTTGATGAACTGAGCCATGTGTTTGGTAATTTGTTTTTCCAATGTGCCTGCACATTTGGTCTATTACACTGCGGCTGTTGCGTGATGATATGGAACCTATCTTGCTTTCTGTCATGGTTTTGTGAACTGACCTGCTCTTTTGCCTTGTTTTTGTATGTTGTTGTGCGATGATGTTTGAGCTGAGCCCACGTCCTGTATTTCGACTTTCCAGTTTGACTTTCTCGTGTGGAGTGGAAACATTGTGACTGATATTGATTTTGAATCCTTTAAGGCTGATATGAACTTTGTTCTTTTTCTCTTTCGAACTGCGCTTTGTTATGCCTCTTGTTAATTGGGCTTGTTCTTGCTGATACAACTTGACTCTATGAATTTCAGGTGTGGGATGCCCCTTTTGCTTGGTGAACTGGACTTACACTTTGTGGGGAGTCCGTGACTTGAATGGCCTCTAATTCTTCAACCATTTATTTGTGGAATCGAAAAGAGCTGTTGTGATTTTAATGCCTCTGTCCACACTTACTTACTTTCTTCTTCTTCTTCCAGAATAGATGCTTTGAATTGATCCATGCCGCCGGGAAAGTTATGTGGTGATGATGACCTTAGGGTCTGAACCAATTGGTTTTGGACGCCTCGGTGGTAACGACCGTCGGCTTGAACGATAATTACTGTATGCCACACAGTTCGATGTTTGGTAGGGAATTAGTAACGGCCTCGGCCGTGGCTCTCCCAGCCACTCGAACGCTTATGCCCGATGATGGTTAACTGAGGGCTGGTATAGCTTCGAATATCTTTATTGTTTCCATTGTCTTCAGGCAGTTCTCGGTTGGATGTCCTGGTTTGGATTTGGTATGCTCCAACCATCTGTTATGTTCTTATTCGGGCTACTTTGTGATAGTATGATTCTGAACTTGATTCTTGACACTTCACCGAACTGCACCATATCTCTGGTTTTTTGTGCTGAACCTGTTTCTTGAATTAATGTTGTTACTCTTTTCTTTGGATCCTGTTGGATACTTTCTGTTATGACAGATTTGTAGGATGTTTTCTTCTTGCGCATGAACTTGCCACTGAGTTTGGGCCAACTTTGCATTTATGATATTTGTTCAGATTCGATGCAGTTTATGAACTGCTTTGGTTTCGGGTTATGAATTCTGAGTCTGGTACTGATGCTGTTGTGGAATTTCAGGTGTTGGAATTTTTCGAAACCAAAACGACTCAGACCTGCCGGCATTCGGGTCTGAATCCAAATTTGCCTATGTTGCCTTACTCTCGTATCAGTTTGGAAATCCAATTGCGGCAAAAGCGAATCAGTCCCGCTTCTTTTATCACTTCTACCTCTCGGATGTCCCGTAATGATAAGAATAAGTGTTACCTGATCTGACGCCAACGGCGCGGATCGGTAACGGGGGGTAGGACGCAGCTTCGGTTGTGCCACTCCCGACACTCGATGATGACGATGTTCTGAGAGTGTCAAAAATAATTTCTAACCCTTTTTCTATTTTATTTGTTCTGTTTTGATGTGCAGGTGAATCGGGGATTCGTGGAGAAGCTCGAGGAACACCGCGAAGGACACTTAGAAGTCTTTAGGATTTAGAATTTTTAGAGTTAATGTAATTCCTTGTAACAACAATAAAACAATTCAAACCCTTTTGTACCATGATGTTCTTATGAAATAAAATGCCGGAACTTCTTTTATATATTCATGACTGCTCAGTTTTAAATTTATTTATATTTATTTCCAGTTAAAAATTATAAACCTTTGTGAATAAATCCACAAATATTTAAATTCCTTAACATAGTCATAAACCATAAACATTCCCGAATGATATTCTTGTTCGTGCACTTGTTTCATTTGTAGTCTTAATCTCAACACTTGATTAAATTCAATCGCATTCCCACTTTAAATTCTAACCAGCGACTTATAACCAAACACGGATGCATGTTGTAATCACCACAGATTCAATATCACTGATAACCTTGCCCGTAATTGAATTCCACTGACCAAATACTTGATATAATCAGACCTGGTGATAGGTAAATGCCTCAAATGCCTCAAAATTTATCAACAGCCCGTCTTCCACGTAAAATGACCAAAATACCCTTGGATCCAATCCTGCAAAACAAATACCTCCATGACTTGTTAGTGGTTAGCAAATGCACAGATGATATGATATGCGAAATGACCGACTAAATATGAGGGTAAATTTTGGGGTATTACAATCATCAATCTTCATAACCGTTTTTCCAGATCTTGATCTGTGTTCATCCACATTCATCCGATCTTCATCTTTTTCCAGATTCGTATGAATGTTCATACAACGGTTTCCAGAAATCACCAATAATCTTCATCAATCTTCAACAATATTCATCAACTTTATGAACAACTCTTCGAACCTTCATCCGTTCTTCAAATGTTCGCCCAGAAACTTAACAACCTCCAACAACTTTTTCCGGCGAGATTATTCGTCATCTTCGCTCAAGCCTTCCTAGAAACATTCAATCTTCATCATGAGCGTTTCTCAGAAACCTTCCTCAGATCCTCATCACCTTCAAGAAACCTTTAACGTGTTCATCATTGTTTTCCAGAAACCATCACCTTCGTTGAACCTCCAGATTCTTCAAACATCTTCATCATGTTCATGGTGATATTCAACTATTCCCCATATTTCTTCAAGAAACCGCGTCATCAATCTTAATGTGTTTTTCTAGGTCTGAAGCTCTTCATCAAACTTCATATCAACATGATGAGATCTGGGTCTAAGATCTTCATCAAACGCGAACAAGATCTTCATCGAGCCAACTGATCGTCTTCATCGCATCCAGATCCAACAATCATGAACAAGTTCCAGATCGAAACACCGAACCTTCTGATCCGAGCGATAGAGAGAAGATCCGTACGATGAGTTTCCAACACGTAACAAAGTTGTTCTCATCAATCACATCACAACATCAATGAAAGCCACAGATCTTCAACAAACTTCCTTTTTTCATTTAACCTCCGTCTCCGAGTTTCTATGTTCAGATGATGATGATGTTTGAAGGAAACAGGCTCGAGAGCAGAAAGAGAAGAGAAAGAGGTGGCGTATGGAGTGAGAGACGGTTGCGGTGAGGGGGGAGTTCTGAGTTGACGGCAGCGGCGAAGATGGAATAGGAGAGAGGGAGTTAGGGTTTCAAGCCAAAGTGATTGGAAGAGGGAAGAGGAAGAGTCTGTGTGGCTTGGTTAGTGGGCCATGAGCCCATTTGCTTTTTTTTCAGTCCATACCCCCCATTTTCCATATTGCCCCCCTTTTTCTTTATTTTATTTGCTGTTGTTCTTGTTGGGCTTAGCCCAATTGCATTGTATTGTGGACTGTACCCCCTGAACTGTTACTATACCCCCCTGCAGTTTCTTTTTTTTTCTTTTATTTTTCTTGTATTATTTTTAATGCATTTAATGGAATTTTTAGATAATATTTTCTTTTAGAAAATTGGTTTAATTTTCTTTTAAGAGATTTAGGATTTAGTTTAATTTTTTTAAAAGGATAGAATTAAATTTAGTTTTAATTTCCTTTTAGGATATTACTTTTAATTCATATTTTAGTATGCAATTTCCTTTTAATTTCTTCAGTATACTTTCCAGTAGCATTTAATTGCCGTATTTTAGGAGTAGCATTTTATTTCCATTTTGCGTTGGATTTCTCTCCTATTTTCTTTTCTATCCGATTTTATTCTCGATTTTATTTTTGGCTGGCCGTGTGACACGATTCAATTGGAGAATGATTTTCGATATCATTTATCTATCTTGTCTTTGACACGGACATCAATACGCTACCTCTGAGAGTTCGATTTCTCATGTAAGTCGAACCATGACGGTCTAAGCGTTACATTGTTCTTGATTCAAGCGTCATCATCAAGGATCCAGAGAGGAGAAGATTGGAATGGAGCTTGCACGCATGTCAGGAGCCCAGGAGCTGCTTCGTTCAACATCATCATCGTCTTATTCAAGTCCTCAGGCAACCGTCGAGTGTTGTGAGCTGTATCGTTAGATATGTAGGAAATGACAGTTGAGGAGTTTCTTCTCAATCGTCTAGGATGTCTAGTATGGTACCCTTTGGGTGACATGCGACGCATTCGCTTCCACGTCTTAGGTTCTTGTGTGTGTGTCCCGAGTTCCTTCCCGTTTAGGCGTAGGCCTGCTTCCTCTTTGTTCTTGCCCCCGTGCAATCGAGATTCGTTTTCCCGTCGAACTACGTTTGCTCTGATCTCTCGTACCAGACGAGAGTACGTAGGCATAGGATGCAATATCCTAGCGAGCTCCCTTTTCCCCGTTCCCTGTTTTAGCTGTAGTAGGCTGAACTACAGTTGCTATGATTTCTCATACCGAATGAGAATATGTAGGCATAGGATGCGATATCCTAGCGAGCACACTAACAACTAACCTCTATGTTCTCTCGCTGCCGTGCGATCGAGACTTTCCCGCTGACGACTGATGTTTCCCTTTCTCTTGCCCTTGCGCATTTGAGACCAGACTGTAGTTCTAAGTTCCGTAGGTTCCCATACCTTTAAACCCGACATACTACGTCCGTTCTACCACAAACAGGTACGCCTAAGTCTCCAATGGTCGAGCAGCATACACCTAACTGCTAGAATGCGTGCGCTAGTATCGTCAATCCTATCTCTCACCCCTGTGTGATCGAGAACACCCTGTCTAGCCGTAGTTAGCCTGAACTACGTCATGCTCTGATTTCTCTGACGAGAATACGTAGGCACAAGACGCGATGTCTTGGCGAGCAAATTCCCCCCGTAGTTTCCCGAACTACGTAGACTCTGATTTCTCATTCTCTGATGAGAATACGTAGGCATAGAGTGTGACGCTCTATCGAGTCAGTTTCCTTCCGTTTAGCCTTAGCAGCCATAGATAGATTGTTTTGCATCCTTTAGACGAACCAGCAAGCGTGGATCCCGTCGAGTACGACGGACGTGAGGGGTGCTAATACCTTCCCCTTGCGTAGGTTTACTTCGAGCGTTACCTTTCCCTCTTTTGGGAAAATAACGCACGGTGGCGACTCTTCTGTTTAGCCGGCGCCGATTTTCGCAGTAGCGACACCTTCACCAATGTTGGATAAACAGGACCCATCATCCTGTCAAAATACTTTTCCCAATTCTGAGTTTTGATGGTTGGGTAGAGATCAAAACCATTTTCTTTAATGGATTCAAAATCCACAAATTTCTCACACAGAACCTCAAGATCTTTGATTGGAGTGAGAAGAGTTCTCACATGTGCCTTGTACACAACAGCAGTTTGAGATGAAGCAGCAGCATTTGGAGAAGATGCAGCAGCAGTTGAGGTTTGCATCTGAGCATATGTTGAAGACGATGAAGCTATTAATGTTCTTGAGATGCGTCTGGGTTTATGAGAGGTTTTGGGTTTTGAAATGAGATGGAAACAATAGAGAAGACAGAAATGCATATGAGAAGTGAAAAAAGTGTAAAGTGTGATTTGTGAAGTGTTGTGAGAATTTATAGAGCAATTTAGGGCATGCAAAAAGACACAAGATCTCACGCGTACACATAAGCATTGAATGAAGTGAAACATAATCATATCAAGAAATTAATGCAAAGAATAAAATCATATCAAGCATTTAAGATTCTAACAGAAGGGGGGAAAATCAAGAGATTTTGGATTTTCAAAGCAATACATCAAACGTCAATTCAGTATGGTGGACTCTACCTTTCCAGATTCTGAGCTACACGTGTTTGCTTGCATGTGCCTCTGAAACTCTTTGAGAAATGAAACGTTAGGCAGCGTTCAGATCCTCTG
Organism: Lathyrus sativus; assembly: GCA_963859935.3. Classification (NCBI taxonomy): domain Eukaryota; kingdom Viridiplantae; phylum Streptophyta; class Magnoliopsida; order Fabales; family Fabaceae; genus Lathyrus; species Lathyrus sativus. The sequence goes on from OZ012737.1 coordinate 106,251,636, forward strand.
AGCCTTGTTAGTTCAGATTTACACACAAATAAATAAACACAGAATTGAAATGAAGAAATACTTCAGAGTTTAGACATTTATCATCTGAGAAAAAAAATTTCATCTGATGAATATTTTATTCTGGACAGAAGTCCATACTTATATTTTTCAGAATAAATTTAAATCTATCTTCAGCAAGGGGTTTTGTAAAGATATCAGCGCACTGATGATTTGTATCCACAAAGTTTAAATTGATAATTCCCTTCTGAACATAGTCTCTGATGAAAGGATGTTTAATCTCTATATGCTTAGCTTTAGAGTGTAAAATGGAGTTTTTAGATAAGCATATAGCAGAAGTATTATCACAGAAGATAGAAATGTTACTCTCAAAAATCTGATAATCTTCCAGTTGACTTTTCATCCAGAGCATCTGGGTGCTACAACTAGCAGCAGCAATATATTCTGCCTCTGTTGTTGAAAGTGCAATTGTGGGTTGCTTCTTGCTGAACCAGGAGATCAGATGACTTCCAAGAAATTGACAACTTCCAGAAGTACTTTTACGTTCTACTCTGTCTCCGACATAGTCAGCATCACAGAATCCAACTAATTTATACTCATCAGATCTTCTGTAACACAGACCCACATTAGTAGTACCTTTCAGATACCTTAGAATCCTCTTAACAGCTATTAAGTGGGATTCTCTAGGATCTGATTGGAATCTAGCACACAGACAAACACTGAATAAAATATCAAGTCTTGAAGCAGTCAAATATAAGAGAGATCCAATCATACCTCTGTAAAGTTTTTGATCAACTTTCTTACTTACTTATTCCTTACCAAGTGTGCTTGTAGGATACATTGGAGTCTTTGCCAATTTGCTTTCATTCAAATTGAATTTCTTCAGAAGCTCTTTGACATATTTAGTCTGGTGAATATATGTGCATTCTGGAGTCTGATTTACTTGGATTCCCAAAAAGAATCTAAGTTCTCTCATCATGCTCATTTCAAATTCAGCCTGCATAGACAAAGCAAACTCCTTTCCCAGTATAATATTGGTAGATCCAAAAATTATATTCATCCACATAAATTTGAGAAACTAGTAAATCTTTCTTAAATGTTTTACAGAAAAGAGTTGTGTCCACTTTGCCTCTGATAAAATTCTTTTTCAGAAGAAACTTAATCTTTCATACCAAGCTCTGGGAGCTTGTTTCAAACCATAAAGAGATTTTTTGAGTTTGAAAACATGATCTGGAAATTTATCACTTTCAAAACCAGGAGGTTGATGGACATAAACTTCTTCTTCTATAATTCCATTTAAGAAGGCACTCTTAACATCCATCTGATATAGAGTGATGTTATGTTGTGCAGCAAATGAAATAAGAAGGCGTATAGATTCTAACCTTGCCACTGGAGCATAAGTTTCAGTGTAATCAATTCCTTCTTGTTAACTGTAACCTTGAGCTACTAACCTTGCTTTATTCCTAACAACTTCTCCTTGCTTATTTAGTTTATTTCTGAATACCCACTTTGTTCCAATAATGTTGAAACCTTTTGGTCTACGAACCAGATCCCACACATCATTTCTTGTAAATTGATTCAGCTCATCTTGCATTGCAAGTATCCAATCATTGTCACTCAGAGCCTCATCCACAAATGTTGGTTCAATAATAGACACCGACCCAAAAAGTGATGTTCCAGATGATCTGATAAACGACCTTGTTCTTATAGGGTCATATTTCTTCCCAATAATCATTTCTTCTGGATGAGAAGCTTTGATTCTGGATGATCCTTTAACTGTTGGTTCTTCAGAAATATTCATGTTATTCAACTGAGTAGCTAATGGAGTTGCATCTGGCGTAGCTTCTTCTTGAGCTTTCTCTACCTCTGGTTTCTCAGATTCTGTGAGAATAACTTCTCCATCTGCAGAGTTTTCAAGCTGCTTTGGCTTTTGATTTCCAAGGTTATCATCAAATCTAACATGTATAGATTCCTCCACAATCTATGTCTCAGTATTGTATACTCTGTAGCCTTTAGAGCATTCAGAATATCCAAGCATGAAACACTTTTGTGCTTTAGAATCAAACTTGCTAAGATTCTCTTTAGTGTTCAGCATAAAACAAATACATCCAAAAGGATGGAAATAAGAAATGTTTGGCTTTCTATTCCTCCACAATTCATAAGGAGTCTTTTCCAGAAGAGGTCTAATAGACACACTGTTCTAAATGTAACATGATGTGTTAATTGCTTCTGCCCAAAAATGTTTTGTCATGTTAGTCTCATTGATCATGGTTCTGACCATCTCTTGCAAAGTTCTATTATTCCTCTCTACAACTCCATTCTGTTGTGGAGTTCTAGGACAGGAGAAATCATGAGCAATTCCATTTTCATTAAAATATTTTTCAAAATGTTTGTTTTTAAATTCTCCGCCATGATCACTTCTGACTTTAACAATTTTGAAATCTTTTTCAGTTTGGACTTGTTTGCAGAAGTCAAAGAACACAGAATGTGACTCATCCTTGTGTTTTAGGAATTTTACCCATGTCCATCTGTTGTAGTCATCAACAATGACTAATCCATACTTCTTGCCTCTGATGGATGCAGTTTTCACTGGTCCAAACAAATCAATGTGAAGTAACTCTAATGGTTTTGAAGTTGAAACAACATTTTTGGATTTGAAAGATGATTTTGAAAATTTTCCTTTCTGACATGCTTCACAAAGAGCATCTGAGTTGAACTTCAGATTAGGAAGTCCTCTGACCAGATTAAGCTTATTAATCTGAGATATACGTCTCATGTTAATATGACCCAATCTTCTGTGCCAGACCCATTGCTTCTCATTTACAGACATTAGGCATTTAACATTCTGAACTTTAAGTTCTAAAAGACTAATTTTATAAATGTTGTTTTTCCTTTTACCATTAAAGAGGATTGAGCCATCCTTTTGACTAACAGCTTTGCAACACTTTTGATTAAAGATTATGTCATAACCATTGTCACTTAATTGACTTATGGACAATAGATTATGAGCCAATCCTTCAACAAGCAAGACATTAGGTATGGAAGGAAGTTTACCATTGCCTATGGTTCCAGAGCCAATTATCTTGCCCTTCTGATTCCCTCCAAACATGACATCTCCTCCAGATCTAAGCTCCAGACTTTGGAACATAGATCTTTTTCCCGTCATATGTTGTGAGCATCTAGAGTCCAGGTACCATGACTGGAGTCTTGACTTTGCTGCTAAGGATGTCTGCAACATAGATTATCTTATCCTTAGGTACCCAGATTTTCTTGGGTCCTTTTTGGTTAGTTGCCTTAAAGCTTTTTCTGAACTTCTGTCTTTCAACATAAGACTTGTTATGATTAGCTTTAGATTTATTAAACACATGTTTGTTCTGATTAGAACTTGTGTGTTTAATATCATTTAAGTGACCAAAAGTAAACTGAGAATATAAAGGAGGATACTTGATATCTAGTTTATCTACAGATTTTGGATTTGAATCTTCATAAGAGAAATATTTATATCCAACACCTTTTCTATAGTTTCTGCTAATACCATAGATCATTGAAGCCATTTTGCTTCTATCAGGCTTTTAGTTAGAAACTTCCTGAAACTATAGTCATACTCTTGTAAAATATTTTTAGAGCATGGTTCAGATTTTGAATCAGAGTTTAGTTGATCAGATTCTAAATTATTTTTCAATTGAAGATTTTCAGCTTTTAGTTCAGCTATTTCTGATTTAAACTTGTTACTCTCAAATTCAATATGCTTTAGAAGCGTTTTGTATTTGAGTTTAACTTTGCTATAGTTTTCAAGAATATCAGATAGACTTTCAACAAGTTCCTCTCTAGAAAGTTCAGCAAATACCTCCTCAGAATCAGATTCTGATCCAGATGATTCAGCACTGTCTTCAATGTCAGCCATGAATGCTACATTTGCACATTCCTCTTCTGACTCTGATGACGAATCAGATGCATCTAAGTCATCCCAGGTAGCCATCAGAACTTTCTTTTTGTGATCTGACTTTCTTTTTGGGTTCTCCTTCTGAAGCTTTGGACATTCACTCTTGTAGTGCCCAGGTTCTTTGCATTCATAGCAAACAACCTCTCTTTTTCTAGATCGTCTGTGTCCAGAGGATTCTCCAGATCTTCTGTATCCAGAGTGTTCTCCAGATCTTCTGTGTCCAGAAGATTCTTTGTGTTGATCTAGTTTTCTAAAGTTCTTGAACTTCCTTTGCTTATTCTTCCAGAGTTTGTTGATTCTTCTGGACAGCAAGGATAGTTCTTCTTCATCTTCAGAAGCAGACTCTTCAGAGCTTTCTTCTAATACATGCAATGCTTTAACAGATTTATTAGATTTTAAAGCAATTGACTTACCTTTCTTTAGAGGCTCATCTTCCTCTAGTTCAATCTCATGACTCCTTAGAGAACTGATTAGTTCCTCCAGCGTAATCTTGTTCAGATCCTTTGCCAGCTTCAGAGCAGTGACCATGGGTCTCCATCTGGTTGGCAAGCTTCTGATTATTTTCTTGACATGATCTGCTGTAGAGTAACCCTTGTCCAGAACCTTTAGGCCAGCAGTGAGAATCTGGAATTTGGAAAACATGGCTTCAATAGATTCAGATTCTTCCATTTTGAAAGCTTCATACTTTTGGATCAGCGCCAGAGCCTTGGTTTCTTTAACTTGAGAGTTCCCTTCATGAGTCATCTTCAGGGATTCAAATATATCAAAGGCAGTTTCTCTGTTGGTTATTTTCTCATACTCAGTATGAGATATATCATTTAGCAAGATAGTTCTAGCCTTGTGGTGATTTCTGAATTCCTTCTTTTGCGCCTCAGTCATTGATTTTCTGTCAACTTTCTTGCCATTCCCATCAGTGGGATGAACATATCCATCAATAACTAAGTCCCAAAGATCAGCATCAAATCCTAGAAAGAAACTTTCTAGTCTATCTTTCCAATAGTCAATTTTTTCTCCATCAAACATGGGAGGTTTTGTGCTGACTCTTTCTTCATATTTGTTGTTGTTGGGTGTTGAAGTTTCAGCAGCCATAATATTTATCAACCAAGAGTATCAAGAGTTTTTCCCACTGGATCTTTTCTGGTCACGGTTAAGTGATAGCACAAACAGAATCGGAGCTCTGATGCCAACTGAAGGTGAGAAAAACACTTAGAAGAGGGGGGGGAGGGGGGGTTGAATAAAAGTTTTAAGAAATATGGCAATAAAAACAACTCAAGATTTTTATCCTGGTTCGTTGAACTCAACTACTCCAGTCCACATTTTCAAAGACGATTTGCCTTTCTCCACAAGGACTTAATCCACTATTAATCAACTAATTACAATAGTAAGCACTAAGAACAACTGTCTTAGTCTTCTCAAGAACTACTGACCACACCTTGGTCTTCTTAAGGAACTTCTTACAAATTAATGTAAACTAACAAGTGTTTGAATGCTTCTAATAAGTTGTATCACAACTGTGATATTTACACTTAAGATTAAGTACAACAAAAACTATACAGTTTTTATGAAAGATCAAATGAATAAGATCTTTGTGAGATTTTCACTTTGATGAATCAAGCGTGTATTTCTTTCTGAGTGAACTAGCAATGAGCAAGTAATGAGCAGGAAATTAGCAGCTTCAAAATGATGTAGAAGTTCTCCTTTTATAGCTTTTCCAAATGCTTTGAGTGATGTGCAGCTGTATATAATATTAGAATATAAGACTTTTCATTACCAAAAAGTATGGGCAGAGATATGCTTTCTGCAGGAAAAGTATGGTTGTAGAAGCCTTGGGATTTGCACCACGTCATTTCTTTGGACAAAATAGTCGTTGGTTACTTTGGAAGTAATGTCATACCCCAAATTTGTCCTACCTTTTTTAAAATTTTCATTTGCTCGACTTTGTTTTTAATTTACCTCGCTTATACAGCGTAGCGTATTTTTCAGCAAAAACGAGCATTTTCACTTTTTTAGCCCAATAAGAGCATGCCACGTGACATTTGTTTTTGTATATATTTATCATTATTTAATGATTTATTTTGATGATAGGTTAATATAATATTTTTTTAAATATTAATTTTAATTAGTTTTGATTTAGAAATTAGAATTTAAATTAAAAATTTTAATTAGATTAGAATAGATTTAAATTAGAACTTAATTATAACTTAGAAATTTTAATTTAGAAAAATAATTTTTAAAAAAAATAGAGTTAGAATTTTAATTAGGATTTATATTAGAAATTAGATTAGAGTTTAATTTAGTAATAGTTAATATAATAATTAGAAAATATAATAGAGTTAGGATTGATTATTAATTATTATTCAGAAAAATTAATTAAAGAAAAAAACAAAAATATGAAAATTGAAAGAGGACACGGTAGATATTTTGGATAATTAGGGTTAGGATTAGTATAAAGGGTAGGATTTTCTACTGTTCATCATCATCCAATTGCTGAAAACCCTAACCCTTCTTTTTTCAAAATCCGGCGCCGCACCATCACACCTTCATCTTCAGCCGCCAATCTCTCAAACCCTTCCTCCCAAATCATAACCCTTACCCTCTTCTTCTGCCATTACCGTCGTTCAATCATCTTCCCCCTTCATTCTAACCATGCACCATGATAATCTCCTTGATTTACCGGCGTCGAAAACTCCGACCATCATGAGCAGCAACCACAAAAACCATTGCCATCAGCAACTGTTACACATCCTACAACCGTCCTCGTCACCATTTCGAAATCATTTCTTCATTGACGAATCACCGCTTGGAAAACTCTTTCAAACTACCTCCAACCTATGCTTATCCCGCAAAATGATCGCCCTCCGCCACAAGCAGAACCTGCAACAATAACCGTGAATTTCTCTTCAACAACCATGGTGATGTGCATTCAGCGACATTGACGGCAATACCGTAGCTCTGACGTTGATATTTCCTGCAGCAGTAAATTGGATCCAACAACAAAGCCATCAATCACACCATTCACCGATGTCGGCTATTACTCCTAGCTGCTATTAGACATTTGTTGTGTTTTGTTCTCTTTTTGACAGGTTTGGATCATTCTGTCAAATTCCAATAGACGGATCAATGACCAGTTACGAGATTAGAATGTCGTGTTCATGCTGAGCCAAGGAAGGTGATGATATACACTGTTGGGATTAACTTGTATCGACCATACGACATTGATAGTGTGTGGACGTAAACTCTGATACTAGAAGTTGTTTTTGACTCAACAAGATGACGACAACAAATCTAAGCAGCAGCAATTATTGGCAATAGCAGTTCTAGTAGTGACTCGTGAATCTTGTTGCGACATTGCAAGCAGTCGGAGCCAGCAGCACTTAAACTTTGCAATGGTTGTGAATCCAATTCAAGTATTCAGCAAGAACTCAATGGAAAGCTATGCTCTAGCAGAAGAACAACAACAACCGCAACCGATGTCATGTCGAAGCCTACGCACAAGTGGTTTCTGTTTTGGAGCATGATGCGTTAATTTGGAAAAGTTTCGGCATCGCAAAGTCAACACGGAGGTTCGAGGCTAAGGGTATATCATTCATCGTCAAGTCAGAAGGAAGCGAAAACACAACAAGAGACTATTTCGATGTTATGTGGATAAATAGATGTGCTTCAGTACCGTTATGACACTCCATTATTCACCGAGAAGTAGCAAAATATCAGCAACAATGTTGACGATGCAATGTTGGTAATTTTCACATCATTTCTCTTTGACTCACACCATTTAAATTATGCTCTGATATTGTTTGGATTCAATTTATTGCTTGATGTTGTGATGCTTGATTCTACTTGTATTTTTTAAAAAAGTTGTAGACAATGTTGCGGATCTGATTTCGTCTCAATTTTTAAGGTGATTTGCTTTATTTCAAAACTGAATTTGTTGTTGCTTTACTAGTATTTTCTTGTTTGCGGTTGTGATACAATGTGTTCGCCGTGTACGATTGCTTCTTGTTTTAATCCTTAGAATTTGGTTTCCTTAAGTTTATCTTTGATTCAAGTTCACAATACATGGCTCTATTTCTTATGAAAACATGGCATATGTTTCAGCTGTGAAAGGTTATTATTTGATGCTGCCATTATGTGGATTCGTAACAATAAATCTGCATTATGATATTTTTTCAATTTTGAAAATTTCTTTTACGCAAGGTTGTCATCATGTCATAATGTTAAGCAAATTTTTTATTTGAGTTTCGGTTGTTTTTCTTCACGCTGCGAGTGCGTCTTGATTCCGCTTGTGTTTTCCTTCATGTCGTTTTCGTTTTTATATCCAGCTTTTGTACTTTGATTTAAAATGGACAAGTTCTAATATGATTTTGGTTTTATATGCATGATTACTTACACATACTTGTATAAACTTTAATGTTCATTTTAGCATGAATTCAAGATTGGATCTTAAATATTGAATTGGTCTGTTGTAGCACTTGAAAATTGATAAATTGATAAAGGCTAAGGTGTCTAGGAGCAGTAACGCACGTTCACAAAAATTCATGTCTCATATTACTCTTTTTTCTAAAAATATTGATGTGTTGAGTATTAAATCCTTGGGTTAGGTTCTGTTAGTTATGCATGTTCAAGCATCTCATTTAAAATAACTGGAGAAGTTTTTTTTTCTTAAGCAAACATTTTCAACAAGTTATTCAATTCTAGAGTAGTATTTTCAAAATTCGACTAATTATTTCTTAAGATATTTAATCTAGATTTTTCCTAATTTAAATTATTGAAAGTAGTGGGTTCTTGGAGTCTAGCATCCCTTGAATTCTTGGACAATTGCTCTCGAGGCGTACGCCCTTGAGTTGTGGTCGTTTCGTCTTTCATCTCTAAAATATCCAACCTGGTTTAAACCTTTCAAAGTAGGCGAGCCCTAACTCGAACGATACGCCTACCCTAGTTTACCCCACCTACGTTATTATTTTCAAACCATTTTTCTTAATTAAATTACGAAAGTATCGAGTTCTTGGAGTCGCGAATTTCTTGAATTCGAGAGTGACAACTATTGAGGTGTATGCCTCGGTTAGCGTGTCATTCGAACTTTCGTTCCTAAAACACTCCCTCTAGTTATTTGGACAAGTACATTCACTATCCAACAAACATATTTCATAATTAATGGGATGAAAAAGATGTCATTGGGATCTAACATTCCAACGATATCCCGACTAATTGGTTACGAGGTCGACGTCTCGTTTATCGAATAGTCGTCATTCCTCCTAAACATACAACCCGTCTAACCTCGTTTCTCACCCTCGTATGATCGAATCTAAATCTCCTTCAATTCAAACGCTTGCGCATCTAAACTGTCCATCAAACATATTTTGAATGAAAAAGGTATCGTTGGGATCTAGCATTCCAATGATATCCTGATTAATTGATTGCGAGACCGACGTCTCGTTTATCGAGTAGTCGTCATTCTCCCTTAAAATACTTAACCAATCTAGCCAAACTCTCTTTTCTCGCCCCCGTGCGATTGAATCTTTCTTAAACAGTAATTCCTCGCCCTCGTGCGATTGAATCTTTCTTAAACAGTAATTCCTCGCCCTCGTGCGATTTCCAACTCAAACAACTTCTTAAAGAACATTGTTTATTCCTTTCTTCCGCGCATAAAAAACGCGTGCTTCAGCCTCCCCTAGCGAGCAGACAAGCCAATGTTTAGCAGTTAGAATGTGACTTAAACTCTCGTTCAATTCAAACCCTTTTACCATAGTCAGCCAAACTACGGCTGCTCTGATTTCTCACATCCATTGAGAATACGTAGGCATAGGATTGCGATGATCCTAGCGAGCACAATCCCCTCTTTTTCCCGTAGTCCCATGAACTACGAATGCTCTGATTTTCCACTTCTTACAAGTGAAGATACGTAGGCACACGGGCCCCAATCCTTGGCGAACACCCTATCTTAATAAACTCATTCCCCCTATTGGAGAAACCTTAGAAGAAAACAAACAAGCGTAGCTAAACTTTACTCTCGAATCGAATCAAAAGGTTCCCGTTGAGTACAACGGACATGAGGGGTGCTAATACCTTCCCCTCATGTAATCGACTTCCGAACCTAGAATGTGGTTGCGATGACCATGTTCTTATCTCCTTAAAGGTTTTATCGATATTTTCCTATTCCATCCTTGGAATAAATAAAGTTCGGTGGCGACTCTGTTCGAACGTATTTTCCGCGTCCATCGCGAGGATCGTATTTTTCGAGGTAAGACAGATGGCGACTCTGCTAGGGAGACGCATTGCCCTATGCAAGAGAGAGTCAAGCTTAACTTGACTCGATTCGAGAGTGCTAACTTCGCTTAACTATTTATTGCTTTCTCTTTCTATTGTATGTTGTTTTATTGTATCTGCTTGCTGGATTCTGGGAAAATATCACAAGTAAAGCTCTACACCCGAGCTTTGGAAAAATAAGAGAGAACATATAGTGTAGAATTGGTAGTAATTAGTTTTAGTCCCCAAGGACTCGCTCCTTGTGTGCCTAGCATGAAAGCTCCTCCAGAATAGACCTTTTCGTAGATCTTATCGTAACGCAGCTAGCCTGTTGCACGATTTGATTCATGAAGGGTCCGTGACTCTGGGAACCGCTCTTAGAACCAGTTTCTATATTGGTGGTCGTGTAATGTTAGTCTCCGAGGACTCGCTCCTCGTGTGCCTAACATGAGGACTCCGCTCAGGAGAGATCTTCTCGTATTGTCGTCATAATACAGCTAGCCTGTTGCATGATGTTGATATGATTGGTGTCCGTGATCCTGGGAACCTTATCCGTCAACATAAAAGTTATCCTATGAGTGGGTATGTGGGTAAAGAAAATAGAACTTGCCTAGTATAACCTACCGGCTAGGGAGGTTTGACCTGCTTATGTTATCCTGGATCTCGTTTGTGCCTGCATTGCATTTGCATATCATCGCATTTGCATTTCATTTGCATTGCATATTTTCCCAAAACCAGAAAGCTCATCCATCCTTTGTCCATAATTCGCAGCTGATTTCCCGACACCCGTATCGGACTTGAAGCAACTTTGGGAAGAATCATGAGCTCAGAAAAACAGAACCAGTTTGTGTCAAGAGCAGATGTTGACTTGATGAAGAACCAGTTGGACCAACTTGTGGAAGCTATGTTAGCCTTGACAAGGAGATAGGACAAATCTCAACGGCCTATAGTCACTGAGAATGTCATACCTCAGCCTGTGCGGATTCCTGTTGAAGACCAGGTTACACAAGAGCGTCACACTATTCAGGATGAACATACCTCGTCTCTTGATGTTGTTGAGTACCATAGCTTCGCATTCACTGCACCGAATTCTCAAGTGGCAAGCCTGGTGTGGAATAATGAACGACCTCATGATGTTAAGTTTGCTAAAAGATGTCGCATGTTGGAAGAGAAAATGGAAGCTATGATGGGGCGTGATACTTCTGAGCTGAATGCCTTGGACCTGTGTTTGGTACCCGGACTTGTAATACCTCCAAAGTTCAAAATGCCAAGTTTTGAGAAATACAAAGGAGATAGTTGTCCAAAGCAACATTTGGTAATGTTTTGCAGGAAAAATGACCTCATATGCTCACAGTGACAAACTCATGATTCACTGTTTCCAAGACAGTCTGAGTGGGGCATCGCTGAGTTGGTACATGCAGCTAGAGAGTAGCCATATCCAGTCATGGTCGGACTTAGCCAACGCCTTTTTGAAGCAATACCAATATAATCTTGATGTGGCTCCCAGCCGCACACAGTTGCAAAGCTTATCTCAAGAGGAAAACGAGTCCTTTAGAGGATATGCTCAGAGATGGAGAGAGGTAGCTCGTTGCAAAGCCCATATTTGGAAAAGTTGATGGGAAATGGGACATCTGACTTCTCTGACTTGGTTTCAGTAGGAGAATGCATCGAGAGCCATCTTAAGAAAGGAAAGGTCCGAGACGTCTCGAACATCCCAGCTAGTGAAAGTGAATCAGTTGTTAGCTACCAAGAGGAAGATGAGGATGAAGTCAATACAATCTGGGAAACTCCACAAGCTTCATCCTCATTGCCTTATCCTCCGTACCCAAGCATCTCAACTGTTAAAAGTGAGCAATCCTATGGGTCTACCTGTTGGACTCTGGTCTCTTCACATGGTCAATATCCTCCTATCAATAGAGGTCCCCATTATCAACAGTAGGTTGCACATCAACATGCTCCGCAACGACGACATTACTATAATCAAAGACCAAAGAGACACTTTGATCCATTACCAATGCCATACAATCACGTGCTACCACGTTTGATTAGTAGTGGACTGATAGTGACAAAGAGCTTAGATCCTGTGATCCCATCATATCCACCAGGCTTTGACGCCAATGCACGATGCGGCTACCATGTTGGCGCAATGGGGCATTCAACAGGCGATTGCAAACAACTCAAAAATAAGGTTCAAGATCTGATTGAGTCCAAGCTAATCTCGTTCACACCTCAAGGGCTTCATATCAACATCAAACCTTCATCTGGTCAAGTGAGTTCATCAGTCCATGACATGGAAGAAGCTGCAGAGATTAGATATGAAGAAGGTTATCATACTAGTCTTAATGAGCAAGAAGGGTAGCTCAACTGTGACGCAAGAGAGAAAAGCTCAGTTCCTCAATACTAGCAATTTCCATATTGTTTTTACGCATTTGTAGTTTCTTTTCTGTTATAGTGCTACTTGCTTTTAGACATTGTTTCTTACTAATGGTATTGTTAGTGTGATAATTATGCATGTTTTTGACCAAATCTATTCATATTCACTCACATTTTCTCACTTATTGTGAAAAATCAAAAAAAAAATTCACTCCACTTCCTTTATCGCACTGCTCTTTAGCAAAGATTTGAGGGAGGATGACGAAAACAAAATACCCATAATTGATGATGGTATGCTTTCGGAGAAAATCTCGCCGATGATGTACAGACATTGTTTCAAATCCCCAAACACTGGAGATATAAGGAGTTAGTCCCTAGTTAACCACTTCGAGCCTAGAAGTAGGAGTTTCCTTCGGATTTCTAAACCCTTACGCTTAACCTGGGGTAGGGTAGTGTTCAGTTAACCTAATTACGCACTCGAATCACGAGACAAAATCCAAGATATGACAGTTGTTCATCAAAGACCAATGACTTGGCAATCACAATTCTCCAACAAAATTTCAAAAAAAATCAAAAGCCTACTAAGTCGAACACCTCAAAAGGAGACTTAGGCAAAAATAAAGGCAATCCCGATGGACTTGAAAAACAAAATCAGTCCAGGCAAAAGTTAGGGATCAAAAAGAAAAAACAAAAGAGGTCCTCAAACCTTCAACAAAAACAAAATAAGATTCAGTGGCCACCCAAATCAAGGGGTAACTGACATCCATCAAAACAAGGTGGCTGCCATTTCGAGCATACCTTGAATCACCAAGTTTACACCGTCAAGCAGGTGCAAAATTAACTGAACGTAGGTATGGATATCATTACGAAGAAGGGGTGGGTTAAAATTAAATTTTGAGCCTTATATCCTTTGTTTCTATAACCGTGAACCAGACCATGATACAACCCTTAAAAAACCTAATTGAGGTGGGGTTTATTCTAAAAGCATACTACAATAAGGTTGCGTAAACTTACTCCTAGAGATTTGCTAATCTTCTGTATTGGTGTCATATTCTTGCTATATGTTTCACACACCAGCAAATTAGCATTGCGTTTGGATTAATAGTTCACTCGTCACACACTTTCACATCATTCCAATAAATGATCTTTTCAAAACTTGCATGAATGTCGCATTAAAATTACCATTTTTGAATAATCAATTCTAGCTGCAAATCAGTACTTTATATAATGGAAATTCCAATAAGAGCAATCAAAGAGGAACTTGATCATCCACTGATAACTGACCTGAATCAAGGCTACCTCATAACCTTGTGAATCTAGGGCAAGTCCTTCCGAGGTTCAAACAGGGGCAGACCACTACAAGAGTCTTGAAACTGGGGCAAAACATCTCAGACTATATCATGGTATAAACCTTTAAGGAAAAATCTTCAAATACCCTACAGACTGGGGCAGACTAGTTGAATAGGAGCAATTTCCCTCCTTGCTTTCAAAGTTGGTTAAGCAGACTGTGCAGACGCTAGTAACTGTTGAGTTCACAACAAGCGTCGAGAGCCTTGGGGTAGAGCAAAAGCGCGATCAACATGCATTGGTTAAGTCGCTACGCTCGCATATTCAACATGCTTTGGTTACGTCGCTGCGCTCATACCATTATTTGAAATCCATCATGACATATTGGCTATAAGTGAGGTTCTCGCAGGAACGAGTACACAACTTCTGCAAAGGATCTAATTTGGGGCACCAAGAGCATCCACATCTGTCTTCTGAGCATATCATTATCAGATATCGATTGTCGGGAAGTCAAATGCTTTCACCAAATAAAGTCCACTTCTGTTGGCATCCCATAAAACCTAAAAGTCCAATCTTTTATTGGTAACTACATAAAATTCCACCTGGCTGGCATCATAACCCAAAAGTCCAACCCTGCTTGGCATCTCTTAAAGTCCAATTTGTATTGGCAACCATTAAAAGTCCAACCCCGCTTGGCATCTCCTAAAGTCCAATTTGTATTAGCAACCATTAAAAGTCCAACCCCGCTTGGCATCTCTTAAAGTCCAATCCTTTATTGGCAACTACCAAAGTCCACCCTTGTTGGCACCTTCATAAAACCAATCCTTTGCTTGCATTAGCATATGCATCATATAATTAGCATGTACCATACGCAAACATAGCATAATCATTTCTCTTTCTCAACCCCTGAGTTGATACTTTTCTATAACTTTTGACCCCCGAGTCAACCTTGCCTTTATTTTCTTAACCCCCAAGTCGATATTTACCTTTCTTCAACCCTCGCGTTGATATGTTGATTTATTCTCGACCCCCGAGTCGATATTTCCATTACATCTTCTTTCAACCCCCGAGTTGACATATTATTACAAACCTTGACCCCTGAGTCAATATCTTCTTTCTGTTCTCGACCCCCGAGTCGATATTTTCCTTTACCCTCAACCCCCACGTTGATATTTTATTTCTTGCTTCAACCCCCGAGTTGATATGCCTTTATTTTCTCGACCCCGAGTCGATATTCATTTTTTCTCAACCCCCGAGTTGATATGTCTTTATTTTCTCGACCCCCGAGTCGATATTTACCTTTCTTCAACCCCTGAGTTGATATGTCTTTATTTTTCTCGACCCCCGAGTCGATATTTACCTTTCTTTAACCCCCGAGTTGATATGTCTTTATTTTCTCGACCCCCGAGTCGATATTTGCTTTACCGTTTTTCAACCCCCGAGTTGACTTGTTGTTTTGATTTATTCTCGACCCCCGAGTCGATAGTATACTTGTTTTTCTCAACCTCCGAGTTGATATACCAATATACCCCGTAAATATTTTCACCCTACTGCACATAATCCCAATAATCCCCCATGGGAAACCAGAAATAAAGCTTTACCAGATCCAGTTACCCGGTTGCATTCTCATAAGCATTATCATATCAGTTGCATACACATCTTACATTCCATAGTAGTTGCATTTTTAGTCGCATATTTGTGCATCATATCGCATACCATCGTTGTCCCCAGTGGCAAGGATAACAGGATCCAGGGACAATTTGCAAGCATCTTGGTCGTCCTTCCATCAAGTCGGCAGTGTTTCTTTGAACAAAGATGATACCCCGCATGTGCTTGTGGAATTTTTATTCCCCAGCAAGTCATTCTTCAACCATGCAGTTGATAATGATAGCCCCCAGCAGCTGTTACTCTGATCTCTCCCCAAGCGGAGTTTATATTAAGAGTTTCTTTTGATCTTTTCCCTTGTTGTTATTCCTATATCCTCTTGCATTTGCACTTTTTTCCTGCGTCGGACAAATTTCGGGGTCTTCTTGTATCTAATAGACTTCCACCCTGAAAATGAACGCCATGCAGCTGTTCATTCTCTCAGGTTCAAGGCAATTAGATAGGGGCATCTGTCATACCACAAATTTGTCCTACATTTTTCAAAATTTCCATTTGCTCGACTTTGTTTTTAATTTACCTCGCTTATACAACGTAGCGTATTTTTCAGCAAAAACGAGCATTTTCACTTCTTTAGCCCAATAAGAGCATGCCACGTGACATTTGTTTTTGTATATATTTATCATTATTTAATGATTTATTTTGATGATAGGTTAATATAATATTTTTTTTTAATATTAATTTTAATTAGTTTTGATTTAGAAATTAGAATTTAAATTAAAAATTTTAATTAGATTAGAATAGATTTAAATTAGAACTTAATTATAACTTAGAAATTTTAATTTAGAAAAATAAATTTAAAAAAAGTAGAGTTAGAATTTTAATTAGGATTTATATTAGAAATTATATTAGATTTTAATTTAGTAATAGTTAATATAATAATTAGAAAATATAATAGAGTTAGGATTGATTATTAATTATTATTCAGAAAAATTAATTAAAAAAAACACAAAAATATGAAAATTGAAAGAGGACACGGTAGATATTTTGGAGAATTAGGGTTAGGATTAGTATAAAGGGTAGGATTTTCTACTGTTCATCATCATCCAATTGTTGAAAACCCTAACCCTTCTTTTTCCAAAATCCGGCGCCGCACCATCACTCCTTCATCTTCAGCCGCCAATCTCTCAAACCCTTCCTCCCAAATCATAACCCTTACCCTCTTCTTCCGCCATTACCGTCGTTCAATCATCTTCTCCCTTCATTCTAACCATGCACCATGATAATCTCCTTGATTTACCGGGGACGAAAACTCCGACCATCATGAGCAGCAACCACAAAAACCATTGCCATCAGCAACTGTTTCACATCCTACAACCGTCCTCGTCACCATTTCGAAATCATTTCTTCATTGACGAATCACCGCTTGGAAAACTCTTTCAAACTACCTCCAACCTATGCTTATCCCGCAAAATGATCGCCCTCCGCCACAAGCAGCACCTGCCACAACAGCCGTGAATTTCTCTTCAACAACCATGGTGATGTGCATTCAGCGACATTGACGGCAATACCGTAGCTCTGACATTGATATTTCCTGCAGCAGTAAATTGGATCCAACAACAAAGCCATCAATCACACCATTCACCAATGTCGGCTATTACTCCTAGCTGCTATTAGACATTTGTTGTGTTTTGTTCTCTTTTTGACAGGTTTGGATCATTCTATCAAATTCCAATAGACGGATCATTGACCAGCTGCAAGATTAGAATGTTGTGTTCATGCTGAGCCAAGGAAGGTGATGATATACATTGCTGAGATTAACTTGTATCGACCATACGACATTGATAGTGTGTGGACGTAAACTCTGATACTAGAAGTTGTTTTCGACTCAACAAGATGACGACAACAAATCTAAGCAGCAACAGTTATTGGCAATAGCAGTTCTAGTAGTGACTCGTGAATCTTGTTGTGACATCGCAAGTAGTCGGAGCCAACATCATTTAAACTCTGCAATGGTTGCGAATCCGATTCAAGTATTCAGCAACAACTCAATGGCAAGCTATGCTCTAGCAGAAGAACAACAACAACCGCAACTACTGTCATGTCGAAGCCTACGCACAAGCGGTTTCTGTTTTGGAGCATGATGCGTTAATTTGGAAAAGTTTCGGCATCGCAAAGTCAACACGGAGGTTCGAGGCTAAGGGTATATCATTCATCGTCAAGTCAGAAGGAAGCAAAAACACAACAGGAGACTGTTTCGATGTTATATGGATAAATAGATGTGCTTC
This sequence comes from Lathyrus sativus, assembly GCA_963859935.3. Classification (NCBI taxonomy): domain Eukaryota; kingdom Viridiplantae; phylum Streptophyta; class Magnoliopsida; order Fabales; family Fabaceae; genus Lathyrus; species Lathyrus sativus. The sequence continues at coordinate 106,269,369 of OZ012737.1, forward strand.
AGTACCGTTACGACACTCCATTATTCACCGAGAAGCAGCAAAATATCAGCAACAATGTTGACGATGCAATGTTGGTAATTTTCACATCATTTCTATTTGACTCACACCATTTAAATTATGCTCTGATATTGTTTGAATTCAATTTATTTCTTGCTGTTGTGATGCTTGATTCTACTTGTATTTTTTAAAAAAGTTGTAGACAATGTTGCGGATCTGATTTCGTCTCAATTTTTAAGGTGATTTGCTTTATTTCAAAACTGAATTTGTTGTTGCTTTACTGGTATTTTCTTGTTTGTGGTTGTGATACAATGTATGGTTGTGATACAATGTGTTCGCCGTGTACGATTGCTTCTCGTTTTAATCCTTAGAATTTGGTTTCCTTAAGTTTATCTTTGATTCAAGTTCATAATACATGGCTCTATTTCTTATGAAAACATGGCATATGTTTCAGCTGTGAAAGGTTATTATTTGATGCTGCCATTATGTGGATTCGTAACAATAAATCTGCATTATGATATTTTTTCAATTTTGAAAATTTCTTTTACGCAAGGTTGTCATCATGTCATAATGTTAAGCGAATTTTTGATTTGAGTTTCGGTTGTTTTTCTTCACGCTGCGAGTGCGTCTTGATTCCGCTTGTGTTTTCCTTCATGTCGTTTTCGTTTTTATATCCAGCTTTTCTACTTTGATTTAAAATGGACAAGTTCTAATATGATTTTGGTTTTATATGCATGATTACTTACACATACTTGTATAAACTTTAATGTTCATTTTAGCATGAATTCAAGATTGGATCTTAAATATTGAATTGGTCTGTTGTAGCACTTGAAAATTGATAAATTGATAAAGGCTAAGGTGTCTAGGAGCAGTAACGCACGTTCACAAAAATTCATGTCTCATATTACTCTTTTTTCTAAAAATATTGATGTGTTGAGTATTAAATCCTTGGGTTAGGTTCTGTTAGTTATGCATGTTCAAGCATCTCATTTAAAATAAGTGGAGAAGTTTTTTTTTTCTTAAGCAAACATTTTCAACAAGTTATTCAATTCTAGAGTAGTATTTTCAAAATTTGACTAATTATTTCTTAAGATATTTAATCTAGATTTTTCCTAATTTAAATTATTGAAAGTAGTGGGTTCTTGGAGTCTAGCATCCCTTGAATTCTTGGACAATTGCTCTCGAGGCGTACGCCCTTGAGTTGTGGTCGTTTCGTCTTTCATCTCTAAAATATCCAACCTTGTTTAAACCTTTCAAAGTAGGCGAGCCCTAACTCGAACGATACGCCTACCCTAGTTTACCCCACCTACGTTATTATTTTCAAACCATTTTTCTTAATTAAATTACGAAGGTATCGAGTTCTTGGAGTCGCGAATTTCTTGAATTCGAGAGTGACAACTATTGAGGTGTATGCCTCGGTTAGCGTGTCATTCGAACTTTCGTTCCTAAAACACTCCCTCTAGTTATTTGGACAAGTACATTCACTATCCAACAAACATATTTCATAATTAATGGGATGAAAAAGATGTCATTGGGATCTAACATTCCAACGATATCCCGACTAATTGGTTACGAGGTCGACGTCTCGTTTATCGAATAGTCGTCATTCCTCCTAAACATACAACCCGTCTAACCTCGTTTCTCACCCTCGTATGATCGAACCTAAATCTCCTTCAATTCAAACGCTTGCGCATCTAAACTGTCCATCAAACATATTTTGAATGAAAAAGGTATCGTTGGGATCTAGCATTCCAATGATATCCCGATTAATTGATTGCGAGACCGATGTCTCGTTTATCGAGTAGTCGTCATTCTCCCTTAAAATACTTAACTAATCTAGCCAAACTCTCTTTTCTCGCCCCCGTGCGATTGAATCTTTCTTAAACAGTAATTCCTCGCCCTCGTGCAATTTCCAACTCAAACAACTTCTCAAAGAACATTGTTTATTCCTTTCTTCGGCGCATAAAAAATGCGTGCTTCAGCCTCCCCTAGCGAGCAGACAAGCCAATGTTTAGCAGTTAGAATGTGACTTAAACTCTCGTTCAATTTAAACCCTTTTACCGTAGTCAGCCGAACTACGGCTGCTCTGATTTCTCACATCCGTTAAGAACACGTAGGCATAGGATTGCGGTGATCCTAGCGAGCACAATCCCCTCTTTTTCCCGTAGTCCCATGAACTACGAATGCTATGATTTTCCACTTCTTAAAAGTGAAGATACGTAGGCACAAGGGCCCCAATCCTTGGCGAGCACCCTATCTTAATAAACCCATTCCCCCCCTATAGGAGAAACCTTTGAAGAAAACAAACAAGCGTAGCTAAACTTTACTCTCGAATCGAATCAAGAGGTTCCTGTTGAGTACAACGGAAATGAGGGGTACTAATACCTTCCCCTCATGTAATCGACTTCCGAACCTAGAATGTGATTGCGATGACCATGTTCTTATCTCCTTAAAGGTTTTATCGATATTTTCCTATTCCATCCTTGGAATAAATAAAGTTCGGTGGCGAATCTGTTCGAACGTATTTTCCGCGTCCATCACGAGGATCGTATTTTTCGAGGTACGACAAATAGCACCACGTCCAATCAAGTTTACAGCTTCTTCAACAAGCTTCCTTCAGGATGAAGTCTTCATAATCTGCACTTCAGAACTTGTAGCAAGCTTAAAGGTATGAAATACTTTAAGATGATCAGAGCTAAAATGATTGAGATGTTCATAGCCTGAATAGATGATCAGATCTTAATATATCAGAGTCTCAATCTTGATCAGAGTCTTCATCAGAGTATGCAGTACAGTGTGCTTGAGCGTGAATATTAATGATAAGAGTCTGATTATCAAAGCCTCTGATTTTGCAGTGAAAGGAACTTCAGAGTCTGATTAGATCAAAGCTTTCAACTCTCTGTACACTTCTTTCATTAACGCTTCAAATCATTCTATAGCTTCTGCTTCAGATCCTTCTGGCAGCGCTTCAGAATCTTCTGATAATCTTGCATCTGATGCTTCAGAGCTTTGCATAGTTTCTTGTACTTATGTATTTTGCTTCTTTAAGAGTATTTAACTTTATACCTGAAACAATAATACTAGAACAAATTTTAGAGTATAAGAAACAGCAATCTGTGTTCTAACAAGTTTAACTCAAAGACCCCAACCTGATGTTACACTATCAGAGCAAAACCCTCTAAGTTAACCAAAAGGCTAACAACTCAAAAACTTCAAAAGTCCTCAACGGTGTCCACGACTAAACCTGGTCATCTGCATGTTACCCACGAGGAGGCAACATTCAAACAGGCAGGGTGAGTAAAACGATTCATAACAATCAATGTAGAAAATCAACATATAAAATGGCGTCATTTTCATATTCAACATCATCATATTCGTCAATATGCATCAAAGGCCACAACATCACAATTTACTCACAATCATCTCATAAATGCAAATGCAACAAGACTCAATGCATGTGGTACCAATCATCACAGCTCGATGGACACTGGAGCATCAACCCTCCATAGATCCCCATTAAATAGGATCGATTCTACTTGAGAACCGGAGAACATCAAAATACTTCACATCCACACAATGATAAAGGCACAAAACCTACGGTTCATTAGGCCAATCATGTATCATTGTCACGCCCTAAATCACAAATTTCCCTACAATCACCCATATTCATTAGAATTACTCACTATCTAATATTCCTATCCCTCCAGGGTTAGATAAATGTCAAATCATAGTTTTGGCCACGAAGGCCTAACTTTCCTTTTTCCCCAATGAATTCCACGGTTAGATTCACAAATAATAGATTTAGGCCACGAAGGCCAAAATCCCTTTTTCTCATATCCACCCTCAAAACACTTAGCCCTTAAATCGACCTTAAATACATTGAATTTACACATTGAAAATCATGAAGGCAATACTCTCCATACCTTAATTGTCGACTCAAAGCCTTCTCAAATATTTCAGGGAACCTTTCGAAGCTTTTTCCTCCAATCTTCCTCCTCAGAGCTTTGTCCTCAATTCTTTTTACGGTCTAACAAATGAATCCTAATTCCTTCACAATTTCCTTTTTGTTAAACCTAGTCTTGGGCCTCACAATTGGGCTTTTCCCATATTACCCTCACTAACTCCTCTGCATTGCCCAATTTTCCCTTATTTCACTTATATTTATTTTAATTAATAATAATAATAATATATTCATATTATATACTATTAATTAAATAAATAACCCAAAAATGCATAATTCTCAATAATCCACAATAACCACCAAAAATCACCGAAATGCGAATATTCTTATTTAAATAAATTAAATTAAATATTCCATTAAAATTTGGGGTGTTACAACTCTCCTCCACTTACAAGAATTTTCGCCCTCGAAAATTACCTCAAGAAAAAAGATCCGGATACAACTCCCTCATCTGATCTTCACGCTCCCAAGTCCAACTTTCTCCAGCTGGTCCTCCCCACAATACCTTCACCAAGGCAATCTCTTTACCTCGTAGCTGCTTCACTTCCATATATCTGAATAGGCAACGCCTCAACAGTCAATTCGTCTCTCACTTGCACATCATCCATCTGAAACACATGTGACGGATCTGGAATGTACTTCCTCAATTGAGACACATGAAACACATCATGCAAATTCGCAAGCGACGGTGGTAAAGCAAGCCCATGATCCACCTTGATCCATGATCCACCTTGATCAATGGCAAATGACTATCCCATGATCCACCTTGATCCAACACACAAGCCCTCAGCAAATCCTCTAAAAACTGGATAGTTCTCTTTGTCTGTCCATCCGTCTGCGGATGATAGGCAGAACTCAACCTTAACTGAGTACCCAAAGTTGTCTGCAAACTTTCCCACAACCTCGACGTAAATCTCGAATCTCTATCAGACACAATACTCGATGGAACACCATGCAACTTCAGAATCTGATCAATATATAATTCGGCAAGGTGCTGCAACGAATAATTGATCCTCATCGGTATAAAATGAGCCGATTTGGTCAATCTATCAATAATCTTCAAAATCGAATCATAGCCCTTCAAAGTCTTCGGTAAACCGGTTACGAAATCCATAGAAATGCTATCCCATTTCCATTTTAGAATATTCAATGGTTGCATCAGACCCGACGGTCTCTGATGTTCAATCTTTGACTTCTGACAAGTCAAACAAGCATACAAAAACTCTGCAATTCCCTTCTTCATACTCGGCCACCAAAACAACTTCTTCAAATCTTGATACATCTTTGTGGCACCAGGATGAATACTCAACCTGCTTTTGTGACCTTCCTTAAGAATGCTCTTCTTGATTTCTGGCATATCAGGAACATACACTCTATCTCTAAACCTCATCACACCATTCTCATCGATCCGAAAATCACCTCTGCTACCTTGATTGATTAACGTGAGACGATCCACAAGTCTTAAATCATATTTTTGACCTTCTCTGATCTCTTGGAGAATACCACTAGTCAACTTCAGCATACCCAACTTCACACTGTTAGGAGTCTCTTCACAAACTAAACTCATATCTCTAAATTGCTCAATCAGTCCTAACTCTCGAACCATAAGCATCGACATATGTAAGGACTTCCTGCTTAACATATCAACCACAACATTAGCCTTACCAAGATGGTAACTCAATTCAAAATCATAATCCTTCAGAAGTTCAAGCCATCTTCTCTGCCTCATGTTCAACTCTTTCTGATCAAACAAATACTTCAGGCTCTTAAGATCACTGAACACTTCGAACCTAGACCCAAAAAGATAATGTCTCCAAATTTTCAACACAAACACCACAGCGGCCAAATCTAAGTCATGTGTAGGATCATTCCTTTCATGAACCTTCAGTTGTTTGGAAGCATAAGCAACGACCTGACCATTCTGCATCAATACGCCTCCAAGACCCATCTTCGACGCATCATAATACACTACAAAAGACTCACTCGGATTTGGCAAAATCAACACTGGAACAGTCGTCAACTTCTTCTTGAGTTCTATAAAACTCTGCTCACAAGCCACATCCCACACATAAGCTTGAACCTTTCGAGTCAACTGAGTCAATGGCAGTGCCAAATTTGAAAAGCCTTCTAAAAACCTGCGATAATAACCAATCAACCCAAAGAAACTTCGAATCTCAGTAGCAGACTTTGGAGTCTCCCACTGCAACACAACATCAACTTTTGACGGATCAACAACAATCCCTCCACTAGAAATCACATGGCCAAGGAAACTCACTTCCTTCAACCAAAACTCACACTTGGATAACTTGGCATAAAGCTTCTTGTCTCTCAAAACCTGCAATACCATTCCTAGATGTTGCGCATGCTCTTCCTCGAACTTAGAATATATCAAGATATCGTCAATGAACACTACCGCAAACTGATCCAAATAAGGGTGAAAAGTCCTATTCATATACTCCATGAATACACCAGGTGCATTAGATACACCGAACGACATCATAGTATATTCATAGTGTCCATACCTCGTCCTGAAAGCTGTCTTCGGAATATCATTAGGCTTAATGCAAATCTGATGATAACCAGACCTCAAATCAATCTTGCTAAACACACAAGCACCCACCAATTGATCCATCAAATCATTAATCCTCAGGAGTGCATACTTATTCTTAATTGTTACTTTATTCAACTGTCGATAATCCACATGCAACCTCATGTTACCATCTTTCTTCTTCACCAACAACACAAGGGCACCCCACGGAGAAACACTCGGTCAAATAAACTTCTTCTCAAGCATCTTTTCCAACTGTTTCTTCAATTCTCCTAGCTCAGATGCAGACATCCGATAAGGAGCCACCGACATAGGACTAGTGCCCAACATCACATCAATAGTAAACTCTAGCTCACGCACAGGAGGTAAGTTACTCACGTCGTCTGGAAACACCTCTGGAAATTCCCGAACAACTGGTAGCTCCATGCTCACTGCTTCATAATCAACTTGAAGTGATGCAAACAATGCAAACATCTGAGCCTCATCTTCCAAGAGTTCTTCTACTTGCTTGGCAGATACATACATCAGCTCTCCACCATCACCAAACTCTGGGAAACTCACAGTCTTGCTGTAGTAATCGATATGAACATAGTTGTACTCCAACCAGTTTATTCCGAGAATAACATCGATTTGATGCAAAGGTAGACAGACCAGGTCCATCACAAAATTCTTATTATAAATGGTCAAAGGGCAGCTCAAACAGACTAATGCAGTAGTCACAGAACCATTAGCCAGGGTATCGATAACCATACTCCCAATCATAGAAGATAATTTCAAATTCAACCTCTTAGCACATTCAAGTGAAATAAACGAATGAGTAGCACCAGTATCAACTATAGCAATCAATTCAACATCATTAATAAAACAAGTACCTCTGATCAAGTTATCTGTCTTGGATTCTTCTGCACCGCTCAAAGCAAACACTCTGCCATTTGTCTGAGTAGCAGTAGCAGTCTTCTTTGGCTGCTGACACTGGGTATTGATATGGCCCTTCTCTCCACAGTTGAAGCAAGTCGGAGTTTCGCCTTTACAGTCAATTTCTCTATGACCTCTCTTGCCACAACGGTGACATCTCAGTGCTCTATAATTCTAAGCATGGTGGCCTTGCTCGCCACACTTACAACACTTACCTGGAGCAGTAGCCGCTCCCCTACTTGACTTTTTCCCATATGAAGCCTTCTGCTTCCCTTTATCACAAGAAGTCACATACGGTTTCCCTCTATACTGACCTTTCTCTTTCTTCTCACTCAGTTGCTTGTAGTGACTAGATCGAGCTCGGCTATCCTCATCATAAATTCTACTCTTGTCCACCAGTTTCGCAAATCGATGAATCTGCTGGTACCCAATTCCCTTCTTAATCTCTGGTCTCAATCCATTCTCAAACTTGAGACACTTTGACATCTATGTGTCAGCACGATTGTAATGCGGACAAAACTTTACCAAAGACTCAAACTTTACCGCATACTCAGTCACAGTCATATTCCCTTGTTTCAGCTCAAGGAATTCCACCTCTTTCTTGCCCCGAACATCTTCAGGAAAATACTTCCTCAAAATTTTTTCCTTAAACACAGCTCAAGTTATTGCAATTCCAGCAACCCCCAATCTCTGACGAGTGTTATTCCACCAATCCTCAGCTTCCTCTGCTAGCATATGTGTACCAAACTGCACCTGTTGAGCATCAGTGCACACCATAACTCGGAAAATCTTCCCAATCACTTTCAGCCACTTCTGCGCACCATCAGGATCATGAGTGCCCATAAAAGTCGGCGGATTGTTCCTCTGGAACTTTCCCAAAGCACGAAACTCATCTAGAGGTCCACCATTATGGGTCATCACGATCATTTCTTCCATCCATCTGCAACCACCAATAGGGTTAGAAGAAAACAACTCATCCAATAGTGTTCTCACACTATTGACGGACAGTGTAACAACCCAATTTTAATTAATTAATTATTCATATTAATTAATTGATTTATTTGGATGATTTTAATTATTGGAATTATTGGTAGATATTTGAGAGAGGAAATATAATGGAAGGAAATAGAATAGAAAGACATATAAGGAAAGGTGGAACGAAAAGGGAAGAATAGAAACATAAGAGAAGAGAAAGAAAGAGGAAGAGGAGAAAAGAGAAGCAAAAAGGGAAAAAAAAGGCTTGGGAAGCTCAAGAACAACTTCTAGCTTCGATTTAATCAAGGTAAGGGTGTGAAATATCATTATCTTGTCGATGTATATGATTATGTATGGATTGTTTGGATTGTTGGGATGTTTGTCTCCATTTTTCCATTTTAGGGCAGAAACGAGTTTAATCGATAGAATCGATGTTTTAACAGTTAAAACCGAGAATAACTGGTGTAGTTTAGCCGAGGGATGCTAGGCTAAGACTACTGGGAATCGTTGGAATTAAATCTGGTGATTTGGGGAGTTTCGGAGAGTTTTGGACAGTTGGGATTTTGAACATCGCAGACGTTCGCTAGCACCTTTGCTAGGCGAGCAAGTCACGAGTGTTCGTTGTAGCGAGCTAGTAGTGAATGGTCTCAGGCCTAGGCAGAATGGAGAAGACCCTCTTCACTGGTAGCAAGCGAGGTAGCGAGGGGGGGTTCACTAGGCGAAGCCCCAGCGAGTAGGTAGCGAAGCCTTACAGTAGCTTTTGTTTGCCTTCGCGAGCTTGTTCGCTAGGCAAACAGGTAGCGAGTGTTCGCTAGGAACTCGCTAGGCGAGCAAGTTAGCGAGTGTGACAGCATTTTTATTTCCTTGTGTTTCCATCCAATGTTGATTGTTTGGTTAGATTGTGTTCAACCCTTATCGGAAATGAATAGTTTGTGTACTGTTGTGATATGTTATGATGTGGGTAGCCGTATGACGTGAATCTTAGATTATGAAATCGATTTGTGAAATGTGGTCTTTTGACAAATATATGCATTGTTTAAAATTAATTAAAAGTGCATGATGAATGTGGTTGAGTTCGTTTTCGTTGGCGCGATATTGTGAATGTATATTGTTTGTATGCGATTGTATGTGAAGAATGCATGAGAACATATTAGTGAATATGTGTGCATTGCTTGATAAATGTGGTGATGGTGTTGAAAGTATGAATACTTTGATTATTATGAAATATGTTCTGTGTGTGCAATCATGTTATAATTTCTATGTGATGAATTATCTGAGAATGCATGGGATTAAGATGCGAGAACGGTCTTAAGTGCATTTGGTTGTTGATTGCATACGCATCCTTTGGTCAAGAGGCAATGCTTGCTAGTTTCGTGGAGGCTAGTGACTTGTCCCAAACCTAGAAGGGTGGTTTTGAAAGCTTAGAGGACGGACTTTTGTTATTATCGGTCTAGGGGACAGACCTGGTTTAAATGTAAAAACCGAAAAATAATAACAAGTGTTGGTACCACATGGCATGAGTTGCATTGAGTTGCATCGAGTCACATGGCATAGATATCATTGTTATATGAAAATATGCTTGTGTATGAATTGTTGAATTGAGGATTATGGATGTGTGCATGATGAAACATGTTTGGTGATTATCCATATTTGTTTATACATATATTGTGATGTATATAATGATGATAATGAATTATGGTGAGAAATGCGGAATATGTGTATTCTATGCTTGTATATATATATATATATATATATATATATATATATATATATATATATATATATATATATATATATATATATATATATATATATATATATATATATATATATATATATATATATATATATATATATATATATATATATATATATATATATATATATATATATATATATATATATATATATATATATATATATATATATATATATATATATATATATATATATATATATATATATATATATATATATATATATATATATATATATATATATATATAATTATATGCATTGATTATTATGATAATATTCCTCACCCTTCTTCTATTTTATAATACTCTATGAGGCATTGCAGATTAGGATTGCTGGAGGTCTTTGTGAAGTGTAACTTCATTCTTTTGGTCGGTTAGCTCTGATATGTAACACCGGGTAGCTAGGATTGTATAGCATTCTTTTGTGATACATTTGTATATGTATCTGCTGACAAATGTTTATGTAAACATGAATGATGTGGTGAATCAAACTGGATGATATGTATTTATATGATTACATGTTTAAAATGATTCAATGTTTAGATTTTCCGCTTTTAATTCTAAATATTGAGATGTGGGTGTAAGGACTAAGTTCCTCTGTTGAAAGCTACCCCACTGTTGCATGTCTTTTATAGAGCAGGTGTTGTATGTTTCAATTTTGTGTATGATGTGACATACCTCTTTTATACCATGTTTTAATTATACTCTGATGAAATTTTAAAATGTGCCTAAATGATTTATATGTTATTTGGGGGTGTAGAAGGGGGTGTTACATTAAGTGGTATCAGAGCAGGTCGGTCAGTTGACCAAGTTGTTAATGTGTTTATTCCATATATATATCTGATTGTGTGTGTGACACTATCGATATTGTTGGTTCTTATGAGTTCTATTGTTGGGATTCAGAACGATGGTCGTCGGTAGGAATGATGAAGCGATTGCTGAGGCTTTGACGAGGTTGGCTGGGGCGATTGGACAGAATCCTCAAGCCAATGTGAATGCTGGAAACAACGCTGATGATGAGTTTCGTGCTTTGGGGAGGTTTCAAAGGAACAATCCGCTAATATTTTAGGGAACCCATGAACCTGACAAAGCACAGGTATGGCTGAAAGCAATTGAGAAGATCTTTCGAATCATGAACTGTTCAGATGCGTAGAGGGTGCAGTTTGGCACTCATATGCTTGAAGAGGAAGCTGAGGACTGATGGAGTAACACTCGCCAGAGGTTTGAAGAGGATGAGATTGTGGTTACTTGGGATGTTTTTAGAGAGGCATTTCTGGAGAAGTATTTTCCAGAAGATGTGCGTGGTAAGAAGGAAATTGAATTCCTTGAGCTGAAGCTGTAACAGCCCAAATTTCATTAAATAATTAATTATAGTAATTAATTGATTTAGTGGGATTTTTATTAATGTTGGAATTAATTTTTATTAATTGGAATTAATAGATAATTGAGAAGGAAATTGGAAGGAAGGAAAATAAAGGAATATATAAGAGAGAAAGAAAAGAAAAGAAAGATAGAAAAACATTTGGAAAGAAAAAGGAAAGAAGAAGAAAGGAGAGAAAGAGAAGAGAAGAAGAAGAAAAGTGGAAATCATCAAGAACCAACATCAAAGCTCCGATTAATCGAGGTAAGGGTGAGAAATGTTTCTATTTGATCATTGTATGATGTTATGTATGTTGGGTTAGGGTTTTGGTAGAGTTTCCATCACTTTCCATTTAGGGCAAAATGTTGGATAATCGGTAGATTGAGGATTTAATCGGTTGAAAATGAGTAATAATGTCGTAGAATAGTCGGGTAACATGTATTGATGCTGTTTATACTGATTTGGATGTGTAAGAGAAGGTTGATGATGGATTGGTGAAGGAGAAGACAGAATAGGGTTCTGTTCTGCGCAGGTTCGCTGGCTCTCGCCAGGCGAACGAAGGCGAAGCTTCGCCAGGCGAAGCCTAGCGAATGGTGGCGAATGAAGTCAGTAGCTACTGACTTGGGCTCGCTGGGAAGTCTCGCCAGGCGAAGCCTAGCGAGTGCTCGCTGCGAGGGTTCGCCAGGCGAATGAAGGCGAATGTGACAGTATATTTTCTTTGCTGTGTTATCCAAATGGTGATTGTTTCGTTGATTCGCATATGTTTATACTTCTATGTTATGAATGAGTATGTGAACTATCATGATAACATGTGTTGTGGGTAGCCTTCGGGCGTGAATCCTAGAGTTGTGAGATGAATGATTAATTGTAATCGGTTAAAATACATGAGAACATAATGATGGTTATGTGTGTATTAATTGATGAGTTGTGAATGTTTGATTGTTGTGTGAATGCATGGGAACATATGTGATATGTGTGCATTGTGGTTGAATATGATGATGTGTGAAATTAATACATTGATAAATGTTTGATATATGTTGTATGTGCAATCATGATGAAATTCTCGAAGGGGTGAATTATTCGAATGCATGGGATTAAGACGCGGGAACGGTCTTAAGTGCATTTATTGTGATTGGTTGATTGTACATGCATCATTCAGTCAAGAGGCAATGTCTGTTAGTTTTGTGGAAACTAGTGGCTTGTCCCAAACCTAGAAGGGTGGGTTTGAAGCCTAGGGGACGGGCTTGGTTGTTATCGGTCTAGAAGGGTGGACCCGGTTTAGAGTGAAAACCGAAAAAAGATAACTAATGTCGGTACCGCATAGCATTGAGTTGCATTGGACATGTTGAGTCACATTGCATAATATTGTTGTTGTATAATTGTGCTTGTGAATGATTGTGAAATTAAGCATGAAGGGATGTGCTTGTGAACATTCATAATGTTGATATATGTGAACGCGATATAATTATGATTATGAGAATGAAGTATGGTGAGAAATGTGAATATGTGTTATATGACTACCTATATATATATAATCTTATGCCTTGATTATTATGGTTATATTTCTCACCCTTCTGCTGTTTTATAATGCTCTATGAGGCATTGCAGATTAGGATGCTGGAGTCCTTTTGTGAAGAATAGTCTTCATTCTTTTGAGTCTACTGCTCTGATATGTAACACCGGGTAGTTAGACTAGTATAGTCATTCTTTTGTGATACATTGCGATGTATCAGCTTATGTGGTTCTGTAAATCTAACTGATATGATATATTAATTTAGATAGCTTATGTGTACGTGGATCAATATTTTGAAAACGATCAAATGATTTTATCTTCCGCTTAAATTGAAAATGTTACATATTTTATGGAGCAAATTGTGAAAGTGTTTTATTGGTGAAATTGTGGCATTCTTCTTTTATACCTCATTATAAAACCTTTTTACTCTGATAACTTGTATGTGCTTAATTGTTTTATATGCATTTATTTGGGGTATAGAAGGGGGTGTTACAATAGTGGTATCAGAGCAGGTCGGTCCGTCCGGCCAAGTTGTTAGAGTGTTTTCTTCCTGTGTGTTATTGATATGCGTGTGTTGCATTATCAATATTGGTTGTTCTTACGTGGTTCTGTGGTTGGAATTAGTAAGATGGTTGCAGGAAGGAACGACGAAGCGATTGCGGAGGCATTGACGAGATTGGCGGGGGCAATTGGGCAGAATCCTCCGGCCAATGTGAATGTGAGGAATCATGCTGATGATGGATTCCGTGCTTTGGGGAAATTCCAAAAGAATAACCCTCCGGTCTTCAAGGGAACTCATGAACCGGACAAGGCACAAATTTGGTTGAAAGCTGTGGAAAAGATTTTTCGAGTTATGAATTGCTCGGATGCACAGAAGGTGCAGTTTGGGACTCATATGCTCGAAGAAGAAGCTGAAGATTGGTGGGGTAATACTCGCCAAAGATTTGAGGAAGATGATATTGTGATTACGTGGGATTTGTTTAGAGAAACTTTTCTGGAGAAGTATTTTACAGAGGATGTGCGGGGGAAGAAAGAGATCGAATTTCTTGAGTTGAAGCAAGGTAATTCGACGGTTGCTGAGTATGCGGCGAAATTTGAGGAGTTGATCAAATTTTGTCCTCACTATAATACTGGTAATGCTGAGAGGTCTAAGTGCCTCAAGTTTGTGAATGGTTTGAGACCCGAGATTAGACAAGCTATTGGATATCAGGAAATCAGGCGGTTTTCTGAGTTGGTTAACAAGAGCAGAATTTATGATGAAGACAGTAGGGCTAGGTCTAGCCACTACAAGAGCCTAAGTGATAAGAAAGGAAAAGGTCAATTCAGAGGAAAACCTTATGTGACTCCTGCGGACAAAGGGAAGCAGAGAATGGGTTATGGCAAGAGGCCAAGTGGGGGAGTTTCTACTCCGGTGAGATGTTATAGGTGCGGTGGAGAGGGACATCGTGCTCCTGAATGCAAAAGTGTTGAGAAGACGTGTTTTAAGTGTGGCAAGCCAGGCCACAAGGCTCTGGAATGCAGAAGTGGTGCGGGCGTGACTTGCTACAATTGTGGTGAGCAAGGGCACATTAGTACCAAGTGCGATAAGCCGAAGAAGAATCAAGGGAGCGGGAAAGTGTTCGCTCTATCTGGATCTGAGACTGCTAGCGACGATCGATTGATCAGAGGTACGTGTTTTATTAATGGTATACCTTTGATCGCTATAATTGATACCGGAGCTACGCATTCTTTTATTTCTTTGGATTGTGTTAGAAGGTTAAATCTTGAGTTGTCTGTGATTGGTGGCGGTATGGTTATTGATACTCCTGCTATGGGTTCGGTAACTACACCGTATGTTTGCTTGAATTGCCCGTTGAGTATTTTCGGTAGAGATTTTGGGATAGATTTAGTGTGTCTTCATTTGGATCAACTTGATGTCATTCTTGGAATTAATTGGTTAAAATTCAATCGTGTGTATATTAACTGTTTTGACAAAACGGTTATTTTTCCCGACTCGGATGTTGAAAGGGAATTGTTTATGACGAGGAAACAAGTGAAAGAATCGGTGCAAGATGGGGCTAAGGTATTTATGCTTATGGCAACTTTGAGGACTAGTGAAAGTGAAGAGATTGATACTTTGCCCATTGTTAGAGATTTTCCGGAAGTATTCCCTGAAGAGATAAAGGATTTACCGCCGGAGCGAGAAGTGGAGTTTTCGATAGATTTGATTCCTGGAACTAGTCCGATATCGATGGCTCCATATCGTATGTCGGCCTCGGAGTTAAAAGAGTTGAAGAGTCAACTTGAGGATTTGCTTGAAAAGAGGTTTATTCGTCCGAGCGTGTCACCGTGGGGTGCCCCGGTGTTGTTGGTTAAGAAGAAAGAGGGTTTTATGAGGCTCTGTGTGGATTACAGACAGTTGAACAAGGCGACTATTAAGAATAAGTATCCACTTCCGAGGATTGATGATCTGATGGATCAGTTGATTGGTGCAAGTGTGTTCAGCAAGATTGATTTGAGATCTGGGTATCATCAGATCCGTGTGAAAGCTGAGGATATTCAGAAGACGGCCTTTCGGACGAGGTATGGACACTATGAGTATTCCGTGATGCCATTTGGTGTGACTAATGCACCAGGTGTATTTATGGAGTACATGAATAGGATTTTTCATCCTTATTTGGATAAGTTTGTGGTGGTGATTATCGACGACATCTTGGTTTATTCGAAGAGCGAGGGAGAGCATGCCGAGTATCTGAGGATTGTGTTATCTGTGCTGAGAGAGAAGCAGTTGTTCGCGAAGCTTTCTAAGTGTGAATTTTGGTTGAAGGAAGTTAGTTTCCTTGGTCATGTGATTTCTAGTAGTGGTGTTGCGGTCGATCCGTCGAAGGTTGAAGCGGTGTCGCAATGGGAGACTCCGAAGTCAGTTTTTGAGATCAGAAGTTTTCTTGGTTTAGCCGGTTATTATCGGAAGTTTATTGAAGGATTCGCTAAGTTATCGTTGCCGTTGACGCAGTTGACTAGGAAAGGTCAAGCCTTTGTTTGGGACGCCAAGTGTGAAGCGAGTTTTCAAGAACTTAAGCGAAGGTTGACGACAGCCCCTGTTTTGATTCTACCAAATCCAGAAGAACCATTCGTTGTGTATTGTGATGCTTCTTTGATGGGCTTAGGAGGTGTGTTGATGCAGAATAACCAAGTTGTGGCTTATGCTTCAAGGCAACTCAAAGTGCATGAGAAGAATTATCCGACGCATGACTTAGAGTTGGCCGCCGTCGTGTTCGTGTTGAAACTTTGGAGGCATTATTTATTTGGCGCAAGATTTGAAGTGTTTAGTGACCACAAGAGTTTGAGGTATCTTTTTGATCAAAAGGAATTGAATGCGAGACAAAGAAGATGGCTTGAACTTTTGAAGGATTTTGATTTTGGCTTGAATTACCATCCGGGTAAAGCGAATGTAGTAGCGGATGCATTGAGTCGGAAATCATTGCATATGTCGGCATTGATGGTGAAAGAGTTAGAATTGGTCGAGCAATTTCGGAATTTGAGTTTGGTATGTGAGAAGACTTCTTTTGGATTTAAGTTGGGTATGTTAAAGCTTACAAGTGGAATTTTGGACGAAATTCGAGAAGGACAAAAATCGGATTTGAGCTTAGTTGATCGGTTGACTTTAATCAACCAAGGCCAAGGTGGTGATTTTCGGATTGATGAGAATGGTATTATGAGATGTCGGGATCGAGTTTGTGTTCCAGATGTGGTTGAGCTTAAGAAGAGTATCCTTGAGGAAGGACATCGTAGCGGATTGAGTATTCATCCGGGTGCTACTAAGATGTATCAGGATTTGAGGAAAGTATTTTGGTGGCCTAGTATGAAGAAGGATATTGCGGAATTTGTGTATTCTTGTTTGACTTGCCAGAAGTCAAAGATTGAGCATCAGAAGCCATCGGGTTTGATGAAGCCGTTGTTTATTCCTGAGTGGAAATGGGATAGTATCTCCATGGATTTTGTATCGGGTTTGCCGAGGACGCCGAGTAATTTTGAGGCTATTTGGGTTATCGTGGACAGGTTGACTAAATCTGCTCACTTTATTCCTATGCGTATGGATTACCCTTTGGAGAAGTTGGCTAAGTTGTATATTGAGAGGATTGTGTGTCTGCATGGTATTCCGTTAAGTATTGTTTCGGATAGAGATCCGCGGTTTACTTCGAGATTTTGGGAGAGCCTGCAGAGTGCTTTGGGTACTAAGTTGCGTTTGAGTTCAGCGTATCATCCTCAGACTGATGGTCAGACGGAGAGGACGATTCAGTCGCTTGAAGATCTTTTGAGAGCTTGTGTATTGGAAAAAGGAGGAGCTTGGGATAGCTACTTGCCTTTGATTGAGTTTACCTACAACAACAGTTTCCATTCGAGTATTGGTATGGCACCATTTGAGGCGTTGTATGGTAGGCGGTGTAGGACACCATTATGTTGGTTCGAGTCCGGAGAGAGTTCGGTTGTTGGACCCGAGTTAGTTCAACAGACTACTGATAAGATCAAGATGATTCAAGAGAAGATGAGAGTTGCTCAGAGTCGTCAGAAGAGTTATTATGACAAGAGGAGGAAGGCACTTGAATTTCAAGAGGGAGATCATGTATTTCTTCGAGTCACTCCGATGACAGGTGTTGGTAGGGCACTGAAGTCGCGCAAGTTGTCGCCGCGTTTCATTGGTCCTTATCAGATTTTGCAAAGGATAGGAGAAGTCGCCTATCGTGTGGCTTTACCACCGTCGCTTGCTAATCTTCATGACGTATTCCATGTATCTCAGTTGAGGAAATACATTGCGGATCCGTCTCATGTAGTCCAAGTAGATGATGTGCAGGTGAGAGATAACCTGACTGTTGAGACATCACCTATGCGGATAGAGGATCGGAAATTGAAGCAGCTTCGAGGTAAAGAGATCGCTTTAGTAAAGGTCGCGTGGGGAGGATCGGCTGGTGGAAATGTTACTTGGGAGCTTGAGAGTCGGATGAAAGAGTCTTATCCAGAACTGTTTGAATCAGGTAACATTTTCGAGGACGAAAATTCCTAAGTGGGGGAGGGTTGTAACAGCCCAAATTTCATTAAATAATTAATTATAGTAATTAATTGATTTAGTGGGATTTTTATTAATGTTGGAATTAATTTTTATTAATTGGAATTAATAGATAATTGAGAAGGAAATTGGAAGGAAGGAAAATAAAGGAATATATAAGAGAGAAAGAAAAGAAAAGAAAGATAGAAAAACATTTGGAAAGAAAAAGGAAAGAAGAAGAAAGGAGAGAAAGAGAAGAGAAGAAGAAGAAAAGTGGAAATCATCAAGAACCAACATCAAAGCTCCGATTAATCGAGGTAAGGGTGAGAAATGTTTCTATTTGATCATTGTATGATGTTATGTATGTTGGGTTAGGGTTTTGGTAGAGTTTCCATCACTTTCCATTTAGGGCAAAATGTTGGATAATCGGTAGATTGAGGATTTAATCGGTTGAAAATGAGTAATAATGCCGTAGAATAGTCGGGTAACATGTATTGATGCTGTTTATACTGATTTGGATGTGTAAGAGAAGGTTGATGATGGATTGGTGAAGGAGAAGACAGAATAGGGTTCTGTTCTGCGCAGGTTCGCTGGCTCTCGCCAGGCGAACGAAGGCGAAGCTTCGCCAGGCGAAGCCTAGCGAATGGTGGCGAATGAAGTCAGTAGCTACTGACTTGGGCTCGCTGGGAAGTCTCGCCAGGCGAAGCCTAGCGAGTGCTCGCTGCGAGGGTTCGCCAGGCGAATGAAGGCGAATGTGACAGTATATTTTCTTTGCTGTGTTATCCAAATGGTGATTGTTTGGTTGATTCGCATATGTTTATACTTCTATGTTATGAATGAGTATGTGAACTATCATGATAACATGTGTTGTGGGTAGCCTTCGGGCGTGAATCCTAGAGTTGTGAGATGAATGATTAATTGTAATCGGTTAAAATACATGAGAACATAATGATGGTTATGTGTGTATTAATTGATGAGTTGTGAATGTTTGATTGTTGTGTGAATGCATGGGAACATATGTGATATGTGTGCATTGTGGTTGAATATGATGATGTGTGAAATGAATACATTGATAAATGTTTGATATATGTTGTATGTGCAATCATGATGAAATTCTCGAAGGGGTGAATTATTCGAATGCATGGGATTAAGACGCGGGAACGGTCTTAAGTGCATTTATTGTGATTGGTTGATTGTACATGCATCATTCAGTCAAGAGGCAATGTCTGTTAGTTTCGTGGAAACTAGTGGCTTGTCCCAAACCTAGAAGGGTGGGTTTGAAGCCTAGGGGACGGGCTTGGTTGTTATCGGTCTAGAAGGGTGGACCCGGTTTAGAGTGAAAACCGAAAAAAGATAACTAATGTCGGTACCGCATAGCATTGAGTTGCATTGGACATGTTGAGTCACATTGCATAATATTGTTGTTGTATAATTGTGCTTGTGAATGATTGTGAAATTAAGCATGAAGGGATGTGCTTGTGAACATTCATAATGTTGATATATGTGAACGCGATATAATTATGATTATGAGAATGAAGTATGGTGAGAAATGTGAATATGTGTTATATGACTACCTATATATATATAATCTTATGCCTTGATTATTATGGTTATATTTCTCACCCTTCTGCTGTTTTATAATGCTCTATGAGGCATTGCAGATTAGGATGCTGGAGTCCTTTTGTGAAGAATAGTCTTCATTCTTTTGAGTCTACTGCTCTGATATGTAACACCGGGTAGTTAGACTAGTATAGTCATTCTTTTGTGATACATTGCGATGTATCAGCTTATGTGGTTCTGTAAATCTAACTGATATGATATATTAATTTAGATAGCTTATGTGTACGTGGATCAATATTTTGAAAACGATCAAATGATTTTATCTTCCGCTTAAATTGAAAATGTTACATATTTTATGGAGCAAATTGTGAAAGTGTTTTATTGGTGAAATTGTGGCATTCTTCTTTTATACCTCATTATAAAACCTTTTTACTCTGATAACTTGTATGTGCTTAATTGTTTTATATGCATTTATTTGGGGTATAGAAGGGGGTGTTACAGAAGCAGGGTAACTCAACCGTGGCCGAGTATGCCGCAAGGTTTGAGGAATTGATTAAGTTTTGTCCTCATTACAACACTGCTAATGCTGAGAGATCCAAGTGTCTCAAGTTTGTGAATGGTTTGAGGCCTGAAATCAAGCAAGTCGTTGGTTATCAGGAAATTAGGCGATTTTCTGAGTTGGTGAATAAGAGTAGAATTTATGATGAAGATAGTAGGGCTCGGTCTAGTCACTACAAGAGTTTAAATGATAAGAAGGGAAAAGATCAATTCAAAGGAAAGCCGTATGTGACTCCTGCTGATAAGGGGAAACAGAAAGCTGGGTACGGCAAGAAGCCGAGTGGGGGAGGAGTTTCCACTCTGGTGAGATGTTATATGTGCGGTAGAGAAGGACACCGTGCTCCTGAGTGCACAAGTGTTGAGCAGAAATGTTTCAAGTGTGACAAGCCAGGCCACAAAGCTATAGAGTGCAGAAGCGGTGCGAGTGTGACTTGCTACAACTGTGGTGAGCAAGGGCGCATTAGTACCAAGTGTGACAAGCCAAATAAGACTCAAGGGAATGGGAAAGTGTTTGCTCTATCAGGATCGGAGACTGCTAGTGAAGATCGATTGATCCGAGGTACGTGCTTCATTAATGGTATACCTTTGGTCGCTATAATTGATACTGGAGCTACACATTCTTTTATTTCTTTTGATTGTGTTAAGAGATTGAATCTTGAGTTGTCAGTTATGAGTGGAGGTATGGTTATTGATACTCCTGCTATGGGTTCAGTAACTACCTCTTTTGTGTGTTTGAATTGTCCATTGAGTATTTTTGGTAAACACTTCGGAGTTGATTTAGTGTGTCTTCACTTAGATCAACTTGATGTTATTCTTGGGATGAATTGGTTGGAATCCAATCGTGTCTATATTAACCGTTTTGATAAAACGGTTATTTTTCCTGAACCTGATGATGAAGGAGACTTGTTTATGACTGCTAAGCAAGTGAAGGAATCAATACAAGATGGTGTGAAGGTATTCATGTTGATGGCAACTTTGAGCATTGGGGAAAGTGGAGCAATTGATGCTTTACCAATTGTCTGTGACTTTCCGGAAGTTTTTCCTGATGAGATAATAGATTTACCGCTGGAACAAGAAGTGGAGTTTACAATCGACTTAATTCCTGGAACTAGTCCGATATCGATGGCTCCATATCGTATGTCCGCATCGGAATTGAAAGAGTCGAAGAATCAACTTGAAGACCTACTTGAGAAGAGGTTTATTCGTCCGAGTGTGTCACTGTGGGGTGCACCAGTTTTGTTGGTTAAGAAGAAAGAAGGTTTTATGAGACTTTGTGTGGATTACAGACAATTGAACAAAGTGACTATCAAGAATAAGTATCCACTTCCGAGGATTGATGATTTGATGGACCAGTTGGTTGGTGCGAGTGTCTTTAGTAAGATAGATTTGAGATCTGGGTATCACCAAATTCGTGTGAAGGTCGAAGATATTCAGAAGACTGCCTTTAGAACGAGGTATGGACATTATGAGTATTCTGTGATGCCATTTGGTGTGACTAATGCACCAGGTGTATTTATGGAGTACATGAATATGATTTTTCATCCTTATTTGGACAAGTTTGTGGTTGTGTTCATTGATGATATTTTGATTTATTTGAAGAGTGAAGAAGAACATGTCGAGCATTTGAGGATTGTGTTATCTGTGTTCAAAGAGAAGCAGTTGTATGCTAAACTTTCTAAGTGTGAATTTTGGTTGAAAGAAGTGAGTTTTCTTGGTCATGTGATTTCGAGTAGAGATATTGCATTTGATCCGTCAAAGGTGGAAGCGGTATCACATTGGGAGGCTCCGAAATCAATTTTTGAGATTAGAAGTTTTCTTGGTTTGGCAGGTTATTATCGGAAATTCATTGAAGGATTTGCCAAGTTATCTTTACCGTTGATGCAGTTGACTAGGAAAGGTCAAGCTTTTGTTTGGGATGCAAAGTGTGAAGGAAGTTTTCAAGAACTTAAGAGAAGATTGACGAGAGCTCCTGTTTTGATTTTGCCGAATTCGGCAGAATCCTTTGTTGTGTATTGTGATGCTTCTTTGATGGATTTAGGAGGTGTGTTAATGCAAGATAAACAAGTTGTAGCTTATGCTTCGAGGCAACTCAAAGTGCATGAGAAGAATTATCCGACGCATGACCTAGAGTTGGCCGCCGTTGTATTTGTGCTAAAGCTTTGGAGGCATTATTTGTTTGGTTCGAGATTTGAGGTATTTAGTGATCGTAAGAGTTTGAAGTATCTCTTTGATCAGAAAGAATTGAATGCAAGGCAGAGGAGATGGTTAGAACTTCTGAAGGATTATGATTTTGGTTTGAATTACCATCCGGGTAAAGCGAATGTGGTAGCTGATGCATTGAGTAGGAAATCGTTGCATATGTTGATGATGATAGTGGTGAAAGAGTTGGATATTGTTGAGTAATTTCGCGATTTGAGCTTGGTATGTGAGAAGACTTCTTACGGAGTTAAGCTTGGTATGTTAAAGCTTACTAGTGGTATTCTTAAGGAGATTCGAGAAGGACAAAAATCTGATTTGGGTTTAGTTGATCGGTTGACTTTGATCAATCAAGGTCAAGGTGGTGATTTTCGGATTGATGGAAATGGTATCATGAGATGTCGTGATAGGGTTTGTGTTCCTGATATCGTTGAGCTGAAGAAGAGTATTTTTGATGAAGGGCATCATAGTGGATTGAGTATTCATCTGGGTGCTACGAAGATGTATCAAGATTTGAGGAAAATATTTTGGTAGCCTTGTATGAAGAAGGATATTGCCGAGTTTGTGTATTCTTGTTTGACTTGTCAGAAGTCAAAGATTGAGCATCAGAAACCGTCAGGCTTGATGCAACCGTTGTTTATTCCTGAGTGGAAATGGGATAGCATATCTATGGATTTCGTGTCTGGTTTACCTAGGACGCCGACTAACTTTGAAGCCATTTGGGTCATTGTGGATAGATTGACCAAATCTGCTCACTTTATTCCTATGCAAATGGATTACCCGTTGGAGAGATTGGAAAAGCTATACATTGAAAGGATTGTCAGTTTGCATGGTATTTCGTCTAGTATTGTGTCAGATAGAGATCCGAGGTTTACTTCAAGATTTTGGGAGAGTTTGCAAAGTGCTTTGGGTACGAAGTTGCGTTTGAGTTCAGCTTATCATCCGCAGACCGATGGTCAGACTGAGAGAACGATTCAGTCACTTGAGGATCTTTTTAGAGCTTGTGTATTAGAGAAGGGAGGAGCTTGGGATAACTACTTACCTTTGATTGAATTTACTTACAACAAAAATTTTCATTTGAGTATTGGTATGGCACTGTTTGAGGCATTGTACGGTAGACGGTGTAGGACGCCATTGTGTTGGTATGAGTCAGGAGAGAGTTATGTGGTTGGACCCGAGATAGTCCAGCTGACTACCGATAAGATTAAGATGATTCAAGAGAAGATGAGGATTTCTCAGAGCCGTCAAAAGAGTTATCATGACAAGAGGAGGAAGGCACTTGAATTTCAGGAGGGAGATCACGTGTTTCTTCGAGTCACTCCGATGACTGGTGTTGGTAGGGCGTTGAAATCGCGTAAGTTGACATCACGTTTCATTAGTCCTTATCAAATTTTGCAGAAGATAGGAGAGGTAGCCTATCGGGTTGCTTTACCGCCGTCTCTTGCTAATCTCCATAACGTGTTCCATGTATCTCAGTTGAGGAAATACATTGTAGATCCATCTCATGTAGTCCAAGTAGATGATGTGCAGGTGAGAGATAACTTGACTGTGGAGACATCACCTATGCGGATAGAGGATCGGAAGTTGAAGCAACTTCGAGGCAAAGATATTGATTTGGTGAAGGCCGCTTGGGGAGGACCGGCTGGTGGGAATGTGACCTGGGAACTTGAGGGCCAGATGAGGGAGTCTTATCCAGAGTTGTTTGAATCAGGTAACATTTTCGAGGACGAAATTCCTAAAGTGGGGGAGGGTTGTAACATCCCAATTTTAATTAATTAATTATTCATATTAATGAATTGATTTATTTGGATGATTTTAATTATTGGAATTATTGGTAGATATTTGAGAGAGGAAATATAATGGAAGGAAATAAAATAGAAAGACATATAAGGAAAGGTGGAAAGAAAAGGGAAGAAGAGAAACATAAGAGAAGAGAAAGAAAGAGGAAGAGGAGAAAAGAGAAGGAAAAAGGGAAAACAAGGCTTGGAAAGCTCAAGAACAACTTCTAGCTTCGATTTAATCAAGGTAAGGGTGTGAAATATCATTATCTTGTCGATGTATATGATTATGTATGGCTTGTTTGGTTTGTTGGGATGTTTGTCTCCATTTTTCCATTTTAGGGCAGAAACGATTTTAATCGATAGAATCGATGTTTTAACGGTTAAAACCGAGAATAAGTGGTGTAGTTTATTCGAGGGATGTTAGGCTAAGACTAATGGGAATCATTGGAATTAAATCGGGTGATTTTGGGAGTTTCGGAGAGTTTTGGATAGTTGGGGTTTGAACATCGCAGACGTTCACTAGCACCTTCGCTAGGCGAGGAAGTCGCTAGTGTTCGCTATAGCGAGCTAGTAGCGAATGGTCCCATACCTGGGCAGAATGGAGAGGACCCTCTTCGCTGGTAGCGAGCAAGGTAGCAAGGGGTTCGCTAGGCGAAGCCCCTGCGAGTAGGTAGAAAAGCCTTACAGTAGCTTCTGTTTGCCTTCGCGAGCTTGTTCGCTAGGCGAACAGGTAGCGAGTGTTCGCTAGGAACTCGCTAGGCGAGCAAGTTAGCGAGTGTGACAGCATTTTTATTTCCTTGTGTTTCCATCCAATGTTGATTGTTTGGTTAGATTGTGTTCAACCCTTATCGGAAATGAATAGTTTGTGTACTATTGTGATATGTTATGCTGTGGGTAGCCGTATGGCGTGAATCCTAGATTGTGAAATCAATTTGTGAAATGTGGTCTTTTGACAAATATATGCATTGTTTAAAATTAATTAAAAGTGCATGATGAATGTGGTTGAGTTCGTTGTCGTTGGCGCGATATTGTGAATGTATATTGTTTGTATGCGATTGTACGTGAAGAATGCATGAGAACATATTAGTGAATATGTGTGCATTGCTTGATAAATGTGGTGATGGTGTTAAAAGTATGAATACTTTGATTATTATGAAATATGTTGTGTGTGTGCAATCATGTTATAATTCTTATGCGATGAATTATCTGAGAATGCATGGGATTAAGATGCGAGAACGGTCTTAAGTGCATTTGGTTGTTGATTGCATACGCATCATTTGGTCAAGAGGCAATGCTTGCTAGTTCTGTGGAGGCTAGTGACTTGTCCCAAACGTAGAAGGGTGGGTTTGAAAGCTTAGAGGACGGGCTTTTGTTGTTATCGGTCTAGGGGACGGACCCGGTTTAAATGTAAAAACCGAAAAATGATAACAAGTGTTGGTACCACATGGCATGAGTTGCATTGAGTTTCATCGAGTCACATGGCATAGATATCATTGTTATATGAAAGTATGCTTGTGTATGAATTGTTGAATTGAGGATTATGGATGTGTGCATGATGAAACATGTTTGGTGATTATCCATATTTGTTTTTACATATATTGTGATGTATATTGTGATGATAATGAATTGTGGTGAGAAATGCGGAATATGTGTATTCTATGCTTGTATATATATATATATATATATATATATATATATATATATATATATATATATATATATATATATATATATATATATATATATATATATATATATATATATATATATATATATATATATATATATATATATATATATATATATATATATATATATATATATATATGCATTGATTATTATGATAATATTTCTCACCCTTTTGCTGTTTTATAATGCTCTATGAGGCATTGCAGATTAGGATTGCTGGAGGTCTTTGTGAAGTGTAACTTCATTCTTTTGGTCGGTTAGCTCTGATATTTAGCACCGGGTAGCTAGGATTGTATAGCATTCTTTTGTGATACATTTGTATATGTATCTGCTGACAAATGTTTATGTAAACATGAATGATGTGGTGAATCAAACAGGATGATATGTATTTATATGATTACATGTTTAAAACGATTCAATGTTTAGATTTTCCGCTTTTAGTTCTAAATATTGAGATGTGGGTGTAAGGACTAAGTTCCTCTGTTGAAAGCTACCCCATTGTTGCATGTCTTTTATAGAGCAGGTGTTGTATGTTTCAATTTTGTGTATGATGTGACATGTCTCTTTTATACCATGTTTTAATTATACTCTGATGAAACTTTAAAATGTGCCTAAATGATTTATATGTTATTTGGGGGTGTAGAAGGGGGTGTTATAGACAGTGGACTAACACCATAAAAACTTGGCCGGACGGACCGACCTTCTCTGATACCACTAATGTAACACCCTTTTCTATCCCACAATTAAAAGGCACATTTATTCACATATATCAGAGTAAATTATTAAATTCAATAAAAGCCACGACAAAAGGGCGTACATTTTCCAATAAATTAAAATAGGGCAACGCTCCGTAAACAACTGGTTTTCCCAAATAAACATAAAAATTTCACAAAGGCAAAGAAACTCAAAGGCATAATCCAAGGTTTTCCTTATACGAAAAGATAATCAAAATAACTCAAATAAAATATAGTTTAACTCAAAGACCCCAACCCGATGTTACACTATCAGCGCAAGACCCTCTAAGTTAACCAAAAGGCTAACAACTCAAAAACTTCAAAAGTCCTCAACGGCGTCCACGACTAAACCTGGTCATCTGCATGTTACCCATGAGGAGGCAACACTCAAACAGGCAGGGTGAGTAAAACGATTCATAACAATCAATGTAGAAAATCAAAATATAAAATGGCATCATTTTCATATTCAAAATCATCATATTCGTCAATATGCATCAAAGGCCACAACATCACAATTTACTCACAATCATCTCATAAATGCAAATGCAACAAGACTCAATGCATGTGGTACCAATCATCACAGCTTGATGGACACTGGGCCATCAACCCTCCATAGATCCCCATCAATAGGATCGATTCTACTTAAGAACCAGAGCACATCAAAATACTTTACATCCACACAATGGGATTGAAGTCAAAGTAATCGAGGTCCTGAACCGAAGTCTGGACGCACATGAACGCGTGATGCACACGTCAATAATCATCCTCATAATAACAGCATAGGTGCATCATTATTCATCAAAATCATCACCATCACAATCATCATCATATCTCATGTCATCATAGAATTCATCAAAACTCATGGAAATATCATCCTAGTTCATCAATCATTACGTGATAGTAATCATCATATAATCATGTACAAATCACATAAAATCACAGTCATACTCATGTTATTTCGTCCAGGAAATCACAACACCTAAACATCAAAGCATTGCTGCACAAAAATCATAATTCGCGATACTCTGCTACATTCGCTAGAAAGTTTGCTAGGCGAGTCTGGGGTGAGTTTCTTCGCTGTGTGAAGGAGTCTTCGCTAGGCGAGTCTAGAACTAAACCGTTCGTTGTGCGAAGCATTCTTCTCTAGGCGAACAGCGCGATAACAACAAGACTCAGCTACGCACCAGAACCTAAAATCATCCTAAAAGCCCCACGATTCACTACCCTAATGCCCCAAAAACATCCCTAAATCATCCCTAAGATCTTACGGCGATAAAGGCACAAAACCTACGGTTCATTAAGCCAATCTCGTATCATTGTCACGCCCTAAACCACAAATTTCTCTATAATCACCCATATTCATTAGAATTACTCACTATATAATATTCGTATCCCTCCAGAGTTAGATAAATGTCAAATCATAGTTTTGGCCACGAAGGCCTAACTTTCCTTTTTCCCCAATGAATTCCACGGTTAGATTCACAAATAATAGATTTAGGCCACGAAGGCCAAAATCCCTTTTTCTCATATCCACCCTCAAAACACTTAGCCCTTAAATCAAACTTAAATACATTGAGTTTACACATTGAAAATCATGAAGTCAATACTCCCCATACCTTAATTGTCGACTCAAAGCCTTCTTAAATATTTCAGGGAACCTTTCGAAGTTTTTTCCTCCAATCTTCCTCCTCAGAGCTCTGGCCTCAATTCTTTTCAAGGTCTAACAAATGAATCATAATCCCTTCATAATTTCCTTTTTGTTAAACCTAGTCTTGGGCCTCACAATTGGGCTTTTCCCATATTACCCTCACTAACTCCTCTGCATTCCCCAATTTTCCCCTATTTCACTTATATTTATTTTAATTAATAATCATATTAATATATTCATATTATATACTATTAATTAAATAAATAACCCAAAAATGCATAATTCTCAATAATCCACAATAACCACCGAAAATCACCGAAATGCGAATATTCTTATTTAAATAAATTAAATGAAATATTCCATTAAATTTTGGGGTGTTACAATGATGAATTGACTGATCATTTCCCGTCCGAGGTCTAGCCATGACGAAGACAGGCTCAGGTATTTACCATCAAATGCCTTTATCCCTAATTTTTTCCTGGATATTATATTTTTTTTTCGTCCACCGGGATACCCATTTTTGCCTGGATATTAAAATGTTTAATTGAATTGAACTGAGTTTCATTTGAAGATGTCAGGTCAGGTGTGTGTAGGTAATATTGATTAAAGTTCAATGGTTTTGACCTGACTTGTTGATCAGACAAGATTTTGTTTCCTGATTAAAACCAGGGTTTGCTCCATTCAAGTGGTGTGGGTCTAGGCTCTGAATTAGAGTTTGTTGTCAGGCTGTGTCAAGTTTAATGCTTCATGGTTGAAGAGTTATCAGAATTCAAATTGTTTTTCAGCTAGGTTTTTATGCAATGTGTTGAGGTCCATATGACAAGTCACTACCCTCTGATTTCAAGGCATATATTGCTCATTTGGTTGGGTGTGTCATTGATCAAGTGGCCAAACTCGGATGGATTTCTTGGTTCAAAATTTCTAATTCAAGTCCGTTCCAAGTTAGTGAAGAATTCAAGAGGCATTTGTGGTTCAAGGCCTTAATTCATTATTCATGTTCGAGTTCAAATGATCAAGTACAACTTCGTTCAAATTCCAAATTCAATGTCTTTCCAAATCCATTCAAGACTCAATTTCAAGATTATGACAAGGTTATAAGTTTTATCCAAGACCAAATTCATTCAAGATTCAAAATTCATGTTCAAGATTCAAGATTGTTTCAGTTCTCAAGATTGATTTAAGGATACCAATTTCAAGGCATTGTAAATTCAAGGGTGCGGAAAATAGCAAGTCACGGCCCAATTAGAAAGCCCATTGCATAAGAAAATTCACATTGCTCATTATTCAAAAAAATCTACAAAAATTGTTAACAAAACAATTGAGAAGTCCATTACTTTTTTCCCATGTCCATATTTTCTTTACAACAAAAGCCCATTAATCTTTAAGCCCAACACAAAATTTCAAAAAAAAAAAAAAAAGGAAGCCCATGAGAGAATAACATGATCCATGAGAAACCATGATGCAGTCCAACGACCTTGCCTTTCCACATTACAATCCAAGCCAATTTTCAGTCATGAACCACAAATCATGTATTGCACAAGCCAAATTACTACAACCTCAAGACCACATATGACTTTCAATATCACACAAGTAGATGCATAAACGAGCCTTACCAATAAATAATCCTTGAGTAATATGCCATAACGCATCGTATAATACTCAACATAACGCAACAATAATTCGGCACAAACCTCATACGATGTTTTCACGTGACCAAAACAAAACCACAATTTGTTCGCATCTGTAGAGTGACCTCAAAGCATCATACACACGTTTCGGCCACGATAAAACCAGCAACCTGGGCCTACCAATTCACAACATTAGCCGATCCCACTTCCTACGCTTAAAAGGTGACCTGCACAACTTTACAATAGGTACGAAATGCACAAAACAAACTCCCAAATATGAAACGTAACAACAACATATAAGATGGACAAAACCAAATTTCCATTTCCAATTCACTCACCTCAATATCCATTATAAATGAACCTTCCTTCACTTTGAAAAAGGGAAGCTTGGAGAGCCAATCTTATGTTGCATAAATCTCCTCTCTTTCTTCATCATCAAACCTGAAAAACATGTTCACAAACTCAAATCCACAACCCACAAACCTCATCGCCATAAAATTTCCTCAACCACAACTCACCTAAATCAAACCCACTCAACCAAATCATAGAGAGATCGAGATGAAGAGAAATGGACTGAGAAGTGAGATACAAACCTGAAACGCAAACACGATTTAAGCGAGAAAGCCCGAGAGATTGAACGAAAGAGAGGAAAATGAAGGAGATTCAGACGAAGTCGGAGAAGGTTGATGTTGCACTGTGGTTTTGTTTCTCTGTTCTTGCTTTCACGTGACCATAGACAAGCTTACATTGAAAATGTTGATTTGCCGTTCTTTTTTATTTTTTGAAATAACGCTACCCTGTTCTTTTAGGAAGTTTTACCCCATACCCCTACCCTTATACCCACACCCTACACTCAAAAATAATGGACCAAAATACCCTTAGTTAAATATCTATAATTTTAACATTTTTTCATTTTCACTTCCCCATTTCCCACTTTCCATTTTAAGACTTCCGGAGTGCTCTCAACTTTTGTTACAAACCGGAACTCTTATACAAACACTTCCGGAACACATTTCATTTGCAATACATACCGGAACTCTAAGAGTAAGTCTTCCGGTTTGTATTTTGTTTTTGCTTCTTCACCGGAACTCTTTCCTGAAGACTTACGGTTCACAAACTTTTGAGTTTGTTCACCGGAACTCTTTCCTAAAGACATCCGGTTCAGAAGAAATTTGAGTTTATTCACCGGAAGTCTTTCCTAAAGACATCTGGTTCACACAAATTTTCGTTTCATCTCTGGAAGTCTTTCTTGAAGACTTTCGGTTCATTGTTTTTTTTTATTTTTAATTTCTAATTTTATTTATTTATTTATTTAATTTTTAATTTTTAATTATATTGATTTTTTCCAGTGGTGCGCACACGAGGCAGAGATGGTAGGATCCCTCGTGGACTAGGATGGGGCGAGTCATCGAGGATGACTGAAGAAGAGCATTTTGATGCATCTGCATCAGCATCCGAGCCGGTTGGATATCCAGGAGGACCGTATGATACATCTCTGTTAGTTAAATACGAACAACATGTTGCATACCGTATATGGTTCAGTGAGGTAAGTAAACGAAAATTATTTAATATTGAATAGAATTCGAATTTTTAATATTGAATTTTATAATATTTTTACTTTAAATTTTTTTTCAGGAGAGGGGGTCAAAGAAAGAGTTAAAGGTGGCGGGACATGGGTTGAAGTTGACTCAGAGGGTTCCACTACAGTTACCCAGAGAGATGGAGAGCTGGATATCTAGGTCTGGTCTAGCTTCACTTCAGAGAACTAGTTTAACAAAGATAGACACAAACCTAGTTTCCGCTTTTGCAGAGAGGTGGCATCTAGAGACATTTTCATTTCACATGTCGTTTGGTGAGATGACGATTACTCTAGATGATGTATCTTGCCTGCTTCACTTGCCCATCAGGGGAGTCTTCTGGAACCCTCAAGATATCAGTGAAGCACTTGCTGTTGAGTGGGCTGTTGATTATTTGGGAGTGTCACAGAGAATAGCACATCAACAAGTCCGTGAGTGCAGGGGTTCCTACTATAAGCTGGAGTGGTTATATGATCGGTTCGTAGAGCACAGAGCTGCATCTCGATGGGATTATGCCACTAGAGCTTATTTGTTGATGTTAGTGGGTTCCACTATTTTTGCGGACAAGACGTTTACGCTTGTCGAGGCACGATACCTCTCATTGTTTATAGACTTGGATGGCTTATCAAGATACAGTTGGGCAGCAGCTGCATTGGTTACTCTTTACAGATATCTCGGAGATGCTTCCACATCCACCTCTTGATTCTTCAATGGATGGTGATATTGATGTTGACTGGATTAGTTACCATCAGAGCGTTCAGAATGTGATTCATCTGACAGCACCGTCCACCACCCCATATGAGACAGGTGATGGGTATCTTGAGTGGTATTATCGTGTTTCGCATCCTCGTCTGGTACCGCCCAGTGTTGATGCAACAACAGAGATGTCAGGTCCTGTATATGAAGTCGGACCATCTGATCCTATAGTGGCTCGTATGTCTTCATTGATTCATCGTTATCTTCAGCAGACTGGTGCTGAAGAGGATAACCCACAATTTGCTGATTTGGTCGAAGCTTTACATCTTGGTCTATCACAATGACTTATATTTATGATTATATGCTAACCTTTAGATAGATTTGACCTAATTGGTTTATGTTCATGTGTTAACTTTTAGACTAATTTGACCTATTTAGTTTATGTTTATGTGTTAATATAATTCACGATTCATGTTTTAAAATTAAAAATGAGTAACATAATTCACGATTCATGTTTTGCAATTAAAAATGAGTAACATAATTCACGATTCATGTTTTGCAATTAAAAACGAGTAACATAATTCACGATTCTTGTTTTAAAATTAAAAATGAGTAACATAATTTATAATTCATAATGCGTTGGTAATATAGGCGTAAGTTGTTGCCAATGTTGTAGAGGTCCTGCAAATCCTATCATCCAAGATGTTGCTGTTGGAGAACGAAACTTCTTCCAATCTACTGTCACTGGTGGCAATGGAAACCCTTCTTTCATGTTTACCTAAATAAAAAAATAATCACAATATTAAGTAAAAATAACGAAAAAGAATTAGGATTAATCGCATTATCTAAAAACAACTAAGTACCTGAACCCAATGATTTCTGTTTACAAAACCAATGCAGTAAATTGCTACATTCGGTGAAAATGAAGATGTCATAGGGAAGAAAGTCCAGCATTCAATTCCTAAACAGAGAAGTACAACATTATAACGATTCGCTATCACGTAACCCATATCTGGTAGAGTTAACCATTTATGTGGTGGTTGAGGACCAAATTCCTCTATCATCAAAGATTCTCTCACTAATGCTAACTGATTAGTAAATAAATTGACATACAAACTTGATCTTTCATTATGTATTATTTCCAACCCCAAGTCTCGACGAACCATTAGCCAACCATCTTCACCATATCTATGCAATGAAGCAATGACTCGAAATCCACAATTACCATCTGATACAACATTAACTACATCATCAATATATGACCTGATGTGATTAGGAAATTAAAGGATGAACTGCTTAGATGACTGTGAAGATTGTGATAATTCCAACTTTTTTGAAGCCTGATGGTTGAGATTTCTTTTGTGGAGACTGTGATAATTTCAATTTCTTCGAAGTTTGTGATGGTTGAGATTGCATCTGTGAAGATTGAGATGCTTGATCAGCATACTCGTGATACGAAGGGTCTCTATAAACATCATATCCTACTGGTTTTTTGTCTTTCTTCCTAACTCCCCCTTTAGTTTTTATTTTCTCAGGTGGTGGACACATAGAAGTCATTGTAGGGAAGGCAAGTTCAAAAACCCTACTTTTTAATGCCCTTTTCCCAACAACATCCAGTGACTTAAACCTTTTCCATAACTCATTTATTGCACTACTCATATCCACCTCTGATCCATCATCTACATCTTCGTCCAATTTAACTTCCATACTTAGTTTTCTCCAATGAACATGTACAACATCTATTGGTATCGGTAAACCATCAATTCTATATCCTGTCAACTCACAAGCACAAGGTAATCCCTAGGTTGTTCTAAAAGTACAACGACATATTTCCTTGTTAGTTCCAACATAATCAACTTGTTTTAACTCTTCAGCAATGCGTCTCAATGCATCTCGAGACACTGAACCACGTAAATTATTGTAAAATGGACTTACGTGGACGTGCTTAACTTCATAAAAACTCTTCTGAAAAGAAGCTCTAATATTACTCAATTGTAACTTTAAGTTGTCATTCATAGCCTCCCAACATTTGACCATGTCACCAATACTGTTCCCCAACATTTGCTTTAACTTCCAATGAGCAGACTCAACCCTAAAATTAATACATATTTAAAATATTTAAAAAAAATACAATTTAGAAATACTAAAAATAAATACATACCGATTAGTCGTAGTGTTACCCAAATGTAGCACTCGATTAATCCATGCTCCAAAAAATCTTTGTCTATGTGGTGTCAACCATGTGTCCTTCACATAATCAGTAAGTTCATTACAATCAACACACGCCTGCTCAAGTTGGTTCAACCTTTGATCATACTCAACCTCATCACTAGCCCATACAACATCCGTCCATAATTTGTCAATTTAGTTTTGCATGTCACTAGCCACATATTGTTTCTGTTTTGCACCAACATTCATATGAAATTGACATAGCATATCGATCAACCTTGGAAACACAATTTCAATGGCTTTCATCAAAGCAAGATCTCTATTTGTCAAAATCACTTGTGGAGACAACTCTTTCTTCACAAACAATTGTTTAAGCTTATCTATCACCCAACAAAAAGTCTCAGTTTGCTCAGACTCAATATAGACAAATGCGACAGCAAAAGTCAACTCGGTTGATGTCATGCCAACAATTTCAAACAGAGGTTGCCTATATTTGTTTGTCTTGTAAGTGTTGTCCATAACTAGCACAATAGGAAAAAATTCAACAACTTAACTGAATCTGGATGAGCCCAAAAGATATCTCTAATTACTTCAGAGTCATCTCGTTTTCTACTCTAATAAACATAACCTGCTTCCTCAATAAGCTTAAACAAATGTTGTATCTCACTTCTAGGACCTCTTATATTTTTTCTATCATACTCTTCTGTTTGTATATTTGCGTGATCCGAGTGACATTATCTGGATCTTGCTCTTGCAATGAACGCAATATATGTCTAGGTGGAACCTTTCTCTTTGTCAAATCAACAACATCTTGCTTTTGATCCGTTGTCAACCTACCGACAAATGCGTGACCTTCTAATCTATCAGGTAAATCATGGTTATGAACTCCACATTTTACATCAATCTTCCATCCAGATCCATCAGTCGTTGGAATTAATCTGATTCTAAATGGACATCCACATTTTTCGTCGCACTCTGGGTTCCACTATCAATATCTCTGTGTTTTCCTCCTTTATCACATCCAAATATTAATTTGTTACTTCTTCCTCTCTTGCCTGTTTTAATATCTGAACGAGTGATGATAACCGTAACTTTATTTCGGATTCTGATCTCTTTAATCCATTTTATTACCTCTTCTCGTGTACCAAATCTTTGAGTTGTTGAAAAGACATCAGACGTATCTACGCATATCTGATCTTTATCGCATATTTGAAAAGGAATTTCTGAAACCTCTTCTCGTGTACCAAATGTCTGAGTTGTTGAAAAAACATCAGACGTATCTACGCATATATGATCTTTATCGCATATTTGTAAAGGAATTTCTGAAATAATTACATAAAAAAAATTCAAAAAAAATTAAAAAAAAAATTGGACAATTCAAACCGGAAGACTTGTAGCAAGTGTTCCGGTAGCCAAAAAACAAACCGGAAGACTTGTAAAAAGTCTTCCGATTTTTTTTTTGACTACCGGAACACTTGCTACAAGTCTTCCGGTGAACATCCACGAAAGTTACCAAATCGGAAGTCTTTCCTGAAGTCTTCCGGTACAGTATTTTTGTGAACCGGAACTCTTTATCCAAGTCTTCCGGTTTGAGAAAAAAAGCCTATCAGAAGTCATTTTCAAAGTGTTCCGATAGATCGTGGGATGAATTTCTCGGAAGTCTGAAAAATCTAAAAAGTGAAAAAATAATAAAATATTAAAATATATAAGGATAAAATAGGTATTTTTTTAAAAATGTAGGGGTATGGGTATAAGTGCAGGGGTATTGGGTAAAATTTTTGTTCTTTTATGGTCAGCTTTTGACCATCTTTTGTAAACAATAGCAGAGTTTTTTTTGTTTTTTATGGCTTCATTTTGGGGAGGTGGGCTCTTAAGCCCAGTAACCTGCCTACCCAGTCGTTCAAATCCATCAAAGCATCACCCCTTTTAGATTCAGTTTTTTTTCTTTTTTTTTCTTTGTGGATTTATGATGGGCATTTGAAAAGCCCACCTGATTCTACCACCCTTTACTCCAGATTTTCTCGATGCATCCTTGTTTCTCTTAATTAGTTTTTTTTATTTTGTTGTGAAAGGATGAATGGGCCACAGGCCCATAAGGATTCCACTCCTCACACCACTATCAATTCATATCAACGCCCCCTTCCTCCTTTTTATGTTTTTTCTCTTTTTTTTCTTAATATTATGTCACCTTTTTATTTTAAAATTTTTCTAAATAATAGTTTTTAGTATTTTACTATTTTTGACTCATCTATCTTATGTTTTAATTTTCATATTAATTTCATTCTTGATTTTATTTCGATTTTCTTTATCAATATTGGTTCATAAAGTCTTTTTAGTCATAAATGTTGGTTAATTGATGTTTTTTAACCTTCATGATGTCAAATCTGTAGTGAGTGATCATCAAGATCACTTTCTATACTTTGGGATCACAATAGGTTACCCTCGATTAATTAACACAAGTTTTTGATTAAGATGAGACCGTCACCTTTTATTTTCGTGTGGCACGATTTATTTGGAGAATGATTCTCAATATCATTTCTCCATTGTGTTTTAGCATAAATATTAACTTGCGCGACCTCCTATAGTATGATCTTCGTCATAGGTCATGCTACGACGGTTTAGCGTTACAGTCGACCCTATTTAAAGCAATAACGACTAACCACTAACTTTAATTTCAGTAAATATATTCTTATATCTTGATCTTATTATCATTTTTCATATATTTGTTAATATTATCTTGATTATACTATTGTTGATATTTATCTTGTCATTATTCATATTGTCAATATCATATTCATATTTGTAAGTGGTCTTGATTGGTTGCATTGTGTGGCAAAACTTTAGAGTGTCCATGTATGTCATTCTGAATGTTAGGACATACTTAATGATGTGTGTGCAGGGTAAGTTAACTATAAGTTAACTTAGTTAAGCTGAATGTCATACAGAATGTCATAACACTGAATGTATTGACATCCAGCGGGCAAGTTTGTTTTTCTGGTAGCTATAAACCAGGAAACATAATAGGAGCTCAAGCTGGATATCAAGAGATTTTCTAGAAGCCCTAGGAGATCTAAAAGATCCCTGAATTAAGTGGCAAGCGTGCAGATCATGGAAAATAAGTTTGTTATGAATAAAACCTAATTTATGCACCAAGGCCCAAAAGGAATGATAGCTGCTATAAAGATCAGAAGATGCAATCCTGAACAGCAGCTCTTGACAGAAGAAGAATATAGAGTGCAGATTGCAGAGTTCTTGTAAGTGAAGAAGGCTAGTCTTCACGTGTGAATTCTGTCTAGGAATACTTGTACTCCAAGCAATTGTCTGGTGGATGAATTGCATTGGATAGGTAGATTCTAGGTTGTGTCTCACTCAAAGCTGTGAAGCAAGAGTGTGTGAGTCCCTTGATCAAAGCTGTGAAGCAAGATCAAGGTGTGTATGAAGTGTCTCTTTATAGTGTCTTCTGTAATTGTTTGATATCACTGTTGTGTGATTGAGGGGGAGTGAGTGGGTATACTCAGGTCTAGAGTGTCTCTAGGCTGAATTGTCATTGGGTAAGTTTTAAGTGAGGAGTGCAAACTGTGTTGTTTGACTCTGAATTAATTCTGCTAATAGTGAAGTTCCTCCCTGGCTTGGTAGCCCCTAGATGTAAGTGTTGTTGACACTGAAGTGGGTAAACAATTGATGTGTTATTTACTGCTTTTATTATTCCTAATTATTAGCAGTTAAGTAGCAGATGTCATAGTGGATGTTATAACTTTGGGAATAACATCCATCGTGTGCTTGCCAGAATTTACAATGTTTTTCATACTTTTTGAAAAAACATTAATAATTATCGAAACCCAAAATGCCTAAATTGGTGAATTGTTGGTTACTTTTCCGGGTAATTGAACTTGGACCTTGTACAGAAACCCTAGCTTAGAGAATTTGTCTGACTCTTGCTCAAGGCTTAGTTTAGGACACCTCGTGCACACATAGCTTCCTCTTGGGCTACCTGACAATGAGACCTTTTATTTTGTGCAATCACGTGTAACTTACATGTACCCCACTCCCATTCTGATGTACGCATTCGTTTTTCTTTGGTTGTAGTTTGTTTACTATGAGCACCTCTAGGGACTAGCATAAACTAAACCATTTTCAAACTAATTCTCGATTCGTCGTCGAGCCATTTGCAAACACCCCTCGTAAGTCGATTGCCCGTAAGCATCACCATCAACCTAACACACACACTCTCCTATTTTCATCGTGGTTTCGTTACTAGGAGCACCTCTAGCGACTAGGATCGATTCTCACCTCTTTTTAACCAAACCCTCGATTCTTCGTCGAGCCATTTTCAAATAAACCTCTTATCAACTTCTTCGCACGCAAACACAATCAAACCCTTGATCCAATGTCAAGCGAATTTCCTCAATCAAACTATCAAAACAATTAAAAGTTATCTAACTCTTTTAAGGTGACAAAGAGAGGGATTGAGCCTTTAATCTCTCTTCAGTTGTTTGGATGCGAGTTCTCTTACTCGTGTATGAGCAATTGACACCTCTAAAACACTTCCAACTCAACAACGTTCAATCTATCTTCTAACCACTCATTATTCAAACACTTTTCAAACACAACCTCTTTTTAAGATGAAAAAGCGAGACAGTCAAGCCTTTGACTCACTCTCCCGATTACTTGGGCCCGAGGAGCCTTTCTTAAGCTTCGAGTAATCGTCATCTGAACCCAACTGCAACAGGTTAACCTCTTCTTTTCGTGGTCGTCTCCACGAACTACAGACGCTCTGATTCTTTATTCTCGACCGAGTAAAGATACGTAGACACAAGATTGCCATGATCTTGGCGAGCTACCTTCTATCCATCTTTCGTTTTCCTCTACCTCTCTCGTAGTCGAACTACGAGAGTTCTGATTTCTCATTCTCGTCTGAATGAGCATACGTAGGCACAAGGGTCTCCATCCTTGGGGAGCACCCTATTCTTAAACCACCCATTTTTTCCCTAGCATCTTTCTCTTCTATCATACCATTTCACATTTATCATTGAGAAGAAAACAAATAAGTTTAGATAACGTTCATCACAATTCGAATTAAGATGTTCCTATTGAATACAATGGACGTGAGGGGTGCTAATGCCTTCCCCTTACGTAACCGACTCCCGAATCCAGAATGTGGTTACGAAGACCATGTTCTTATCTCCTTAAAAGGTTTTCTCGATATTTTCTTTTCCCTCTTTTTGAGATAAATAAAGTTTGGTGACGACTCTGTCGAACTGTATTTCCGCGCCTTTCGTGCGAGGGTCGTGTTCTCGATTGTATTTTTTGAGGTGCGATAGGGACATTGAGTTCTCATTAATCGTTGATATTGGGAATCACCCCAAAATTTCATTTATATTTTATGGAACATTTTCTAAGTTGGCCATGGTGAAAGCTAAGAAAGATAAACAACAAATGTGATAAAAGTTTTAGAAGGTGGGGCAAGAGTAAGAGGCGGAGCAAAGAAACTAATTATGGAAAGAATAACTTCACAATGTGGATGAACAAGGAGAGATGGGCCCAACCAAGAAGGAAATATGGAAAGAAATAGGATTCCCCAGATCTTTGAAGAAGAAGAAGAAGAAGAAGAAGAAGAAGAAGAAGAAGAAGAAGAAGAAGAAGAAGAAGAAGAAGAAAAAAGAGTTTGCAAAGAATACAAAGTTCAGTTATGAGAGGGAACAAAAAATTGTTCGAAAGGCCAAACTAACTTTTATATAATAGAACGAGCAGAGAAAATCAACCTACATAATAAAACCAAATGGAAGGTGAAAAATTAATGTCCTAATGATATCTCAAAAATATAATAGAGCTTGATGGCACTCGATCACTTTAGGGGGAAGCGTCGGACCCTAACCTATAAACCTAGGGCCACGTGCAAGAAAACTTGTGAAATATCTCAATGATGAATTGATATATAATGAAACAGTCTATAGACCTTTTCCACTTTTTAACATTGGATCACATTTAGAGTTACTCATCCTAACTTCTTGAATGATTTCTCTTGCACCACACCATAGCAAGTCTCAAGGAAATTGTTTTGTCCTGGCTACATGTCCGACACAAGAAAGATATGACTCAATCTATAAATCACTATACTCCATTTCATTTATAAACTAATTAGGACATTGAAGTGCCAACTTTAAAGATTCATCCTACACCACCGCAACAGATCAGCTTGCACTGACGCATCAAGGATCTGCACCAATAATTATGATCGCTGAATGAAAAAAATGTTTTTTAACCTAAATCTTTTTAAAACATATGGATAGATTCTTAAGAAAAATAATAGATCTTTTTGAAATAAATATTTATGAATTAAATCATTCTAAAATAAATCTAGAATTAATCAAGAGAAATAAATCTATCCAATTTGAGACGTGTTGCTTAATATTCTACCTAAAAGATATGTCAAATCCAAATATAATAACACTACAATTTTTTCATTTTCTTATTTATGAAACGAGTAAATTATAAATCAACTTAGAACATCTTTAATGCAGGTTTTTAATAGTTAAATTTTTTATAGTTAACGATGATTATAAAGAATTTGCATTGAAATGGCTATGACATGACATTTAATTCACTAACTTTTAGTTTCGGCAATTATATAGCTAACATATGCTATTTATTTTGAAACATATAATATTATTATTTATATTATTAAAGTCTTGTAATTTTTTGAAAACAACGGTCATATATTTTTGAAAAGTCATAACAGTTATATATTTTTTGAAAATCATAAAGGTTATAAAAAAATTTACTTTCCTATAAATACTATGTAGTAACTTGTAATTTTTTTTTACACACAATTATACCTTCTAATTTTTTCTTCTTTAATTTTCAATTATATTTAATTTATCAAATGGATCCCAACCAATGAAATCCTTAGTATAATTATTTACAAACTCCTACCGGCGACGGTTCTTAAAATTTTCAAATGTGTCCACGACCATCACTCCCTATTGGTGACGGTTCTCAAAATTCTCAACCTTTTATGTTTCGATCACCACCATTCTCTTCACCATTCTCTTCCGGCAATTTTTGTTAATTTTATATCATTTTTAATTCCCATCGCTCCTTATTGTTGTTAATTTTATATCATTTTCAAAATTCACATCGCTTCTTATTGTTGTTAATTTTATATCATTTTTAATTTTATAATAAAATATAATTTTTATTATTTACAATTTTTTCGGGCAAAATTTATTAAAGTACTTTTTGCAACTTTAATAATTAATATATTTTTTAAAAAAATAATGAATATTTTATGTATTTTATTTAAAATAATTAAATTAATGGTAACTTCAATAAAAAATAATTACAATTAAAAAATATAAAGTATAAGATTAAATTTTATTTTTTTTATAAACAATTAATGTAAAAACAACTCAAATCAACTATAAATTCTTTAAATTTTACAAATTATTTTGGACCTATAAAAAATATCTTAATTTACCCATTTAAGATACTTACACTAAAAATACTCTTAATGGTAAAATAAATCGATGAAACATTAAAGTTATTTTTTACGCTAGATTAAATCAACAAATATATTTAAACTATATTTTTACCATAAAATAACACCGTCAATATGTATTTCGGGGGGAAAAATATACAAAGAGGAGACAAGGGAACATGGGTGGCCGGGACCCACTTTGATGTTTTATATAAATCTACGAAAAAGATGGCCGTATGCGACGACGCCGTCTCTATCAACAAAATACGAATCGTGTTAGTTAATAAAAAAAACTGTTGAAAACGAAAATAGACGTGCTATTGCATATTCGTTAATGAAGCCGTTAATGGAGGTTATTAACTAATCTCCATGCTGAATCTGTGGTTAGATACTAAACATTAGTTTACTCATTTATTGGTGATTTCATTTTTGTATTCTTATATGATTCAAAATGAAGACAAGAATTGAGAGGAATCAAGTCTTTTTTTTTTAATTATTTAATTTCACTATCAAATTTAAGTACCATTTTCGATTTGATTGGCAAAACGAAATATCATTCACAGTACACTACCACTTTTGCATACCAAAATTGACAATATTTTGTTAAAAATTACCTACTTCATCCATTTCAAATAACTTATTTGCATTTTTTCTTTTTTATAGTATTTGTTTTGTGTTAGAATGATTGGTTAAAGGTCTTCAAGGTAATGATGATGCATGTTGCTTTGATTTGTGTTGTTTAAGTTTGGTTGAATGGATGAATCTGAAAAAATTAGCAATCCTTTATTTAAGTTAGTATTTGGATAATGGAGATGAAGTTAATTATGAATCGAAATCATATTTATTTCGACACCAGACATTTATAAGGTGGGCAGAATTTAAGTCTCTTTGGCATTGAGCTTAGAGCCGACCTAGAACACTTGTCCCAAGAACTTGCTATGTTGTGATGCATGAGAAGTCTTTTGGAAACTAGTCAGGAATACCTTATATTTGACCATGTATGGAGGAGTGGAAAGGATATGGATACAAATTCATTAAATGCATGTCCAATCACGTTTCCCATAAAATCCTACGTGTGGTCATAGCTTCATAGGCTAGAGTTTGACGCGTTGGCCAAGAACATTCGAGTGTATTAGAGTATATTTATGTTTTAGATGTGCTGTGAGAACCGTTAATTTTTAACCTTCCATTTTTCTTTGTGTCGTGATGTTGACGCTCTTACCTCTTTTCTTATATAAGAGTCACCTTGATACTTCACACTACTTTCATTTCCTCTAGCATTTTCCCGTGTAATTTTTGTGATTTCTTTTCTTCTGCATTTCATATTTTGGTGCCCTTTGTTTTTAGCTATCCATTTTCCTTTCCTAGGGTTCTCACATTATCAATCATTTTCTACTTCAACCAGTCTCTTATGCTTCATCTCTTTTCAAAGGCACCGGTTCTTATCTTACCCTTACACGTAATCCTCGTCACTATATTTTATGGATAACTTAGGGGTAGCACCTAAAATTTTGGATGAAGCTGG
Organism: Lathyrus sativus; assembly: GCA_963859935.3. NCBI lineage: Eukaryota > Viridiplantae > Streptophyta > Magnoliopsida > Fabales > Fabaceae > Lathyrus > Lathyrus sativus. The sequence goes on from OZ012737.1 coordinate 106,312,656, forward strand.
AAAGTTGACTAAAGATGACCCTCCTAGCCCTCTCAAAGGGAATAAGGAGGGGAATCCCCACACTCCGGCTTATGTGGAAGAGGTTGCTCGCATAAATTCCTCTCTCTAGATCTGTAATGAACTAGATGGCCCTTGCTTCCCAATATGAGCTAAGAACCTTTTATTTCAAGGGGTCTTTTAGAGCGTCGTACGACCGAGATCCTACAGCCGAAGAAATTAAGGAACACCTACTATTTATGGATAAAAATCCAGTTTCAGACCACCGTTATCTTATATGTGACATTTGTGATACAAAGTTTGAACATTCTGGCATGCTTGGTGTAGCACCCCAAAATTTTCCCATCTTTTCTCTTGGATTTTGGCTTATGTTTCATTGCATCTCATATTAATTTTTGCATAGCATTGTTCTTGACAAGGGATCAAGGCACCATGCCTTCTTTCTCATGATAGGAGGAGCATGTTTCTTCAACCTCAAGCAAGGTTTCTTATTGACTTTATAATATTCTCAAGCTCCCAAAGGTCCCTCATCATCATGTGTGATTCAAGGCAACATAATTTCAAGATCATATGTGGTTCACCATGGCTTATTGTGCAAGAAATCATCAAGAGATTCATGTTTGGCTCAAGGTGTTTCACCTAATTTAGCAATTTGTGGATGCTATGATCAAATGGGCATAACTCCTTCGTTTTTCAACATCTTGATGTGGTTCTTTTTCTAATGAAATCTTCTCATCATCCTCTACAAGTTCTCTTTGCAAGGAAGAATCAAATTATGCTAGAAAAGTAATCAAAAGTTTGAAGACATTATAGGTCTTTTTGGGTTTTGGAAGGATTTGCTAGCCAACTTCAAAAGGTCATAACTTAGTCAATTTTCACCATTTGGAGCCCATTCTTTTTTAAAAAATGAACTTGAAGATGTCCTCTACAACTTTGATTCAAGGTGAAAGTGCTAGAAGCTTATGGATGGTCTTGGTTTTTGTCAAAACATTATAGGTAATTTTTGGTCCCTAAAAAGACTTGAAAATTTTCTAAGTGTTTTATATTGAACCTTTCTATGGAAGCCACTTTAAAGGATCATATCTCTGAACTCATATTTCCAAATCAATACTTTATTTTCACATTGAAAGTTTGACATCATCTTTTATCCAATGGAAGAAGAATCATCTCAAAAAGCCTCCTACATTGTGAAAACCATGGTGGCAAAATTTAAATTTTAAAGCTGAAAATCCACTTCAAGTCAGAATTTAAATTGTTTAAATTGGCCTCTAATCACCAAATTAAGCCACAAATTCAATCTAAGCATGATTAACCAACTTTCCTGGGTTGATTAGAGCCTTGAAACGCAAGGTTTGAGTGAGTTTTGACAACTTTCAAGTCACACTTTGCTCATGCTACAAGTGTGCATCAATTTGTTGAAATTGTCATCATTCATCCTCCCTCTCCATTAAGAAAGCTTCTCCTATAAATAAGGGACTTATTCGGCTCATTTTCACAAGCTTTGATAGCCAAAATCACCCTGCTGAGATCCCATTTAAACTCTTAAGCTTGAACTTTGAATTTTCATTTCCACACCCTAAACACTCAAATTCTCCGTTCAGTTAGCTTCACCAACATTCAGTGAAGCTAACAAGCTCAAGAACTTGAAGGATCATGGCCTGAATCAAGCTAGGTGACTCCATTTTCAGAGCTCTAAAGTTGAACTTCAACAGGTACAATTCATAACCATTTCAACTCAAATTTGTTGCTAAGATGTAGTCCTTGATGTGTTGATGTTGTTAGGATTGTTAGATTTTGGTTTTGGTTGAGTTTTTATGCTTAATCTTCAAATCCGTGTTTGCTTTTCTTTCTGGTTTTTTTTCAAATCGAGTGATCTATGGTTTAAAGAAATATGGCGCGATGATATGGTTGAGATCGTCTTGAAAGATGCATCAAAATGGCTGGATCCACGATTTTCTGCAAATTCCTTTGGTTTTGAAATGGCTGGAGGTTGAAGATGATGAGCTGGCATCATCTGACCGTCCATGCCAGACAGTTGTTTTAATCTGGTGCCTCTGACTTTTGTTGGATCCGTGTGGTTGAGTTGACCTAAGTACATCGTTGATACACGCTTTTGGATCCTTGGATTAGCCACGTCATTTAATGAAGCTAGATCCAACGCATCTGATTTTTTCTATTTTATTTTCTTTTTTTAATTTATTTTTAAATTCTTTTTATTTTCAGATATTCATAGAAAATTCATTTTTAATCAGAAAAATACCAAAATAATTTCTAATATTTCCTTTTATTTTTCTCTTTCTAGTTTTTATTTTTGTGCATTTTTTCCATTTGCTATTTTTCTTGAATTTTAATTTGTTTGAGCAAATCTTAATTAGTTTAAAATTGTTTTTAGAAATTTTAAAATTATGAGAAGAATATTATATGATCCAATGATGCTTTCTGACCTATGGTGATTTTCTTTGTTTTTATTTTTGGTTTTTCTATTTTCCATGTATTTTGATTTATTTGGTTAATTTTAATTGGTTTAAAATGACTTTTGAGCCATTTAAAATTATGAGGAAATTAGCACATGATCTCATGATGGTTTTTGACCTATGGTGATGTTCTTGGACTTTTGTTTATGTTCTAACTATTTTCTATCCTTTTTTAGGGTTTATTTGCCGTTTTATTTTTTATTTTTAATTAATTTTAAATTGTAAAAAGGGGTGATGTGGTTTTTATTCATGATTGAGTGATATTCTGTCTCTATTCTTGTCTTGTGAGTTCTTGATTGCTTGCTTGATTGTGGTTTACTTCTGTGTTTGATTTTGATGTTTGAATCTCCTCGAGGCATATTTGGTTTCCAATTGGATGATTCCATTTATATGATTTCTCTTGTGTATGCATGTTTGATTGTTAAGCTTGTTGATCATGTTAATGTGCGGATTCTCTTTGTTTTCATGCTTTGCCCTTTTGGGATGCTTTGTATGCATGCTTGTATGATTTGGTGTTGTCTTGTATATGGATGAGATGCATGATTGTTTTCTTGTGTGCTCTTGTTTTGATCATTGATATGACTTGAGTAGGTTATGTTGTGCTTGCTGCCCTACCTTGCTTCTTGTGCCATTTGATTTCATCTCATCTCACTTTGTGGTGGTGAATGTCTGTTTGATGTTTGTTTGATGATAATGTTTACTTTTCTTGAGATTTAAATGAATGTGCTTGTTGTCTTTATTTTGTTTTGGTAATGACTTCTGTTTGTCCATTCTTTATTCTTTTTCTCTCTTCATCTTTCTTTCCTTTTTGGAACTTGTTTAAGTTTCACTCTTGTTTCCATTTTTGATTGAGTTAATTGTTGTTTACTTGTGCTTGCTCACATGATCCCTTAGGATTCATAGTCCATCTGTTTAAGATGGGAGTAGGAGAGACATTAGGTCCATCTTTTGTATGATAACATTAGGTATACTTCCTTTTCATCCTAACCTTAGGACCATTTTGTATAACAACATTAGGGTTTTTCAATTTCCCTTTAGTGTTTTTTGTGTCTTCTCTTCTCATCTCAAGCAATCTTAAGACACTTAATAAAGAATGATGAACGTTGTGCGCCACGAGCCTTAAGTACATGGGAAATGATCAGTATGGAGTTTCTCCTCACTTGTCTAGAGTGTTTAGTGTATACCCTTTAGACGCTATGCGACGCATTTGCTCTTATGTCATAGTCTTTAGTGCAACGTGAATCTCATAATATTTCAATTCACTTCTCTAAAAATCTTAAACCAAATTCAAACCTTTTTATCCTTCGAGATTGTTCTTAAATCATTTTCAGAAATGAGTATGTTGTTTTTCCATTCTATCACAAACAGACATCATCCCTAACTGTTGGATTGAGAACTTAACATTGTCGCTACCGCGAAAATAAGGTGTCGGCAAAACAGAAGAGTCGCCATCTTTCGTTATTTATCCCATAGAAAGGTAAAGGAAACAATCGGAAAAACCTGACGAAAAGGTATAAGACGAGGTCATTGCAACCGTTGTCTGGATTCGGGAGTCGGTTACGCAAGGGGAAGGTATTAGGACCCCTCACGTCCATCGTACTCGATGGGATCCATGCTTGTTGTGTTTATCTGACGGGTTTGTTACATCTATCTACGCTAAGGGTCTGGTCTGAAAAGAAAAGAAAATAACTCGGCAGAATACAGCAGTTCTATGCCTACGTATTCCCGTCTGGAACGAGAAATCAGAGTCAACGTAGTTCGCCTAACTACGGGTTACGAGGAAGGTGGCTCGCCAATACGTCAGTATTGTGCCTACGTACTCTCAACAGGCTTGAGAGATTAGAGCTTATGCAGTTCGGGATAATATGGATTACAGGGATTCAGGTTCGTCTGTTTGTCGAGTAGGGTTAACAAACAGTCCCAACAGTTTGGTGTACGCAGCTCGACCCTTGGAGACTTAGGCGTTACCGTTTGCGGTAGAACTGGGAGTTAACGACACTCTTTTCTTCAGAAAAGCTTCCTTTGAATTATGGGCCCACGGGGAAAAAAGGTTTGAAGTTTGTTTCCTGTCTTTTACGAAAGAACTGTTTTTTATGGTTGTCTGTAGTTTGTACAGCACTAGAGACTATGACTTAGGAGCGAATGTATCGTAGGTTTCAACCTAAAGTTCTAATCATCACTTCCTTATCAAAGGAAGTGAGATTCCTAGGGGATCATGTCAAGGGTATACAGAAACAGATAAAGCATCAGCTTAAACAGTAAACAGATATACAGTAAAGATGCATATGCAATGCAGCAATACAAGCAGAGGGAGACTCACTCAACCTCTAAGCAATCAAGCAAAAGAAAAAAAGACAAAACAGACAAGCAGAGGGAGCTCACTCAACCTTTATTATGCGAATACATCAATTAGAAAAAGAAAAACAACACACAATCAAGGGGATGATCACCTCAACCCTTAATGCAAACAAGCAGAGGGAGACTCACTCAACCTCTAAGCAGTCATGCTCCTAGCTTAAACTATTCTAATCATGCACTATCCTAATGCAACAAACAATTCAAACAATGAATCAGGAGAAGGACTTATGACAAACAATGGATTCAATCCACAAGTAATCATACAAGCATCTATCCTAAGGAACGAAATTGGGTGTTGGGAGGCAAGGGTAAGGTCCATAGGAACTTATCCCAGGCACTCAACCAACTAATAGATTTTGGGGAATCCTAGGGGTTTGGCTCCTTCAAGAGATGTGCAACATTCCCCCCACAGGAGGGACTATGCTAACTCAAGAAGTTCCTAAAATAAAAGAATGAGAATTTTAGGAGAATGGAGATGAGAAGCAAGGTAAGTTCCATATGAACTTACCACAGACACTCAACCAACTCCACTTCCTTTAGAGAGAGGGAGCTTTCATGGACTCAACCCCTTTATGATAGTGCAATGTATTCCTCCACAGGAGAAAACATTTCTCACAAGAGGGATTCCAATCAAGCAAGGAAAAATTGAAGAGGAAACTACCCCTATAGGAAGAATCACTCACCTATTTAAGCTTCTAAAGATACCACAAATGATACCTTCTAAGGACATCTATCCTAAAGATTCAAGGGTTCTAAAATAGGTTTCTATCTAAACACCAATATATCAAGAAAGGAAAGGGGACACTATCTGGATCTATGGTCCATTAGTGTAATCAATCAAAAGGAAAGGCTATGTTATGAACATGTTAAGACTAGCTTAAGTATTAATTCAATCTAAAATACCAAAACTAATTATAAAATCCTAGGAAAATTTCCAGGGGAATCTAAGTATGTTAGGTATCTATAGTAGAAAGGTCAGGGGTCAAACCTAAAAGGAAAGTCTCTAAACAATTCCTAAATCACAAGGTGTTAAGAGGGAAGCCTAAAATGGAAGGTGTAAAGATCTAATTCTAAAACAGAACCAAAAACCATCTAAAAATTACCACAAAATCATGGAAGCACCTTAATATGTACATAATGAACAACCAAAAGGATGGGGGGAAATCTTAAAGGAAATGGTTCAAACAGAAAGAACAATGTGAGGTATGCAAATGAATCACCAAGTGAGAAGGGTCACAAAGATTTAATTCAAAACTATATTTAAAAGCTCTAAAAAAATCTGAGAAAAATTACACAAAACAATCAATGAGTCTACAGATAGCATGCAAAAAATTAGAACAAAATTGTGAAATATGAGCCAATACAAAAATCAGTAAATCATGCATATCAATTTTCAACCATTAAAAACACATTAAAAGAAAAAGTACGAAATTAATTGAAAATGAAATGGAAAATTAAAATAAAAAATATGATAAAATTCTACACATCTTAAGCTAGCTAGAAAGTATTTTTTTGTGATTTTATGAAACATTTAACTATTTCTAATGAATTAATATCAAACAGCATTAAAACAGAAAAAATAAAAGAAAAGAAAATTAAATGGAATATGAAGGTGGTGCAAGCAGTAATTAATCCAAGGCAAAATCTGGAATGGGCCAGCAAGATGAAGGTGCGGATAGCAGCTGGTACAAGGCCCAGCGGAAGTCACTTAAATGATGTGGTGCGCTCTGGCGCGTTAGATTGGAAGACTCGGTCTTCCTTTCCCTCACGATCGGACGGTGATGGTATCGTCTTCTCCAATTGAAAATACAAGGATGAAAAAAACGCAGCACACAGCCGGACGGTTACCGTAAAGTTTTCCGGCAAAGCTCTTCCATGTCTATCTCTCTCAATACTCAACGGAATCGAACGATTCTTGCACCAATTTCGAAGGATTTTTCGCAAGGATTTCAAATATCACACTTATGCATGCTAAAACTCCACGAACAGAGAGATTCATCACCAACAAGAAAATGTGTTCATTCCTAAATTGTCTCTAAACTTCAGTTTTTTCATCCAAGATCCATCTATGGTTTATGTACTACCTAACCACATGCATATTCTATCTTAATTCATCAAGAATAGAGCATAATTTTGAAATGTAAAAACCTGAGTTGGAGCTTCAAATTAGAGCGGTTATGGCGCGAATCTTGATCCAATCTTCTGCAGATTCAATCCTTGATGATAGTAGAAGCTTCTTCAATGCTCAGTTGCTCCAAAAATGGCCTCTAAGTTGAAATTCAGTTTTCACTTGTAACAAACTTTTTCAAAGTATTTCTTACCATTCCAAGCTCATTCCATCACCAACCTTCATCTGGAATCACTCATGGCAATATATAGAAATGATTTGTGGGCTTTGGAGGTCCAATAAAATCCCAAATTAGAATATCCAATTTTCAAGTTTCTTCCAAAATTCCAAAAATGGGAAAAACGAATTCTGGGCTTTCCAACCTTCTAGAACCTTCATTCCACTTGCATATGACCTTGTGAATGATTTTGAATCAAAAGGAAACCTTGGTTGTGCCTTGTGAATGATTTTGGATGTGTAGCTTATTCATGAAGTCACAAATTGGAACACCATGAACCAAGCCCCAAATGAAAATTCTTATAATTCCAAAGTGTTTAGAACTTATTTTTCGATCAAAATGAGCACAAATTTGGCTTGAAATCATTCAATTATCAATTGTTTTGAATTTTTCCCTTTTAATTCATCAAAATGGTCTTTTTGTGAAATTTCTTCAACCAATGCTTGTTCTAATCCATATCAATGAACTCTTGATACTTGGCTAAGTTAAAAACATCATTTTGAGCAAATTTCATGTTGAACAAAACTCCATTTGAAGCTTGAAAGATAGTGAAATTGACCTATAATTCAAAATGACCTGTAATGCCCAGATACCCCAAAATACCCTTGACTTGTCAAAGCCATAACTTGAGTTCTACAAATACAATCATGGACTTCTAGTACTCTATGGAAAGCTAAGAGGATAAGGAACAATATTCATGTTGACCAAAAGTTCATAGGAATCATGCTTCTAGGGAAAAAGTGTCATGCAAGTTGGGTAACTTTCAAGCTCCAAATTCACATGCCTCAGATGACCTGTAACTTGTCTGGCTCATAACTTGAGTTCTATAAACCCTATCAAGGACTTCTAGTACTAAAATTAAAGCTAATATCATTCCCTACAACAATATTGTTAGGGTCAAGATGAGATGACAATCATATCTTGAGTTAAATGGCCTGGAAGTCAGGGGTCAAGCTAGGGGATTTTACACTGTCAAACCTTAGAAACCCTAGCATGAAACTTTTCAAATTCTTCAATCATGATGAGTTAACCTTAGAATCATCCTTATAACATCTCAATGTATCAATAAATAATCACATGGATCTTGAATTAAGTCTTAACCTTCTTCAACTCATCAGTTGACTTAGGGTTGACCTAGTCAAACCCTAATTGTACCAATCATGGCTGAGACTTCTTAATCTTGCACAATGACCTGTCTAGGCCTCAAAGTGATCCTCAACACTTCTCATGAGCTCTCTCAAGACCTCAAGTCCATCTTCATGGCTTCAGAATCATCTGATGGCTTTCCACAACTCTCAAGTTAGGAGACACACACTCTTGGTTTCAACCACTCTTTCTGAGGCTCTTTTAACTTCTCTGACAAGGATATCAACCCTTGAACACTTGAATAACCTTCTTTAGCTAGCTTCCCAGTCTTGTGTAGCTCTTAATTGGTACTCATACCTCTTGATCTCCTGCATACATGTCAATGAAATGCAAATGATAGTGCTAATGTGAATGAAATGAAACATAAGCTAGGTAAAGAAAAGTTGGGCAAATTTTAGGGTGCAACAGCTGCCCCTATTCAAACGGCTTGGACCTGACTGGGTGAGAAGCTAACGACTCTCAAACAATCAAGGTAAAAGGCGGTTGAATACCAATAAACCTGGAAATTTGCCAACTGCACAAGTACACGGTACTCTGGTGGGGACAAATCTTCGGAAACTGAAACAATAGCTGCATGACAACTAACTGGAGAAATACTGATCTGAACCTCCATTAGGATGATTCTCTGATTTCCTAATATCATTGCATCCTCGAATCATTAAGGGATCACCGGTTACACGGTAACTGATGATTTGCTAACCATACAAGTAAACGGTACTCCGATTGGTAGGAACATCTTCGAAACTGAGCGTGACAGTTGCACGGCAACTCTGCTGGGGAATTGGTCACACGATAATTGGTGAAGGGTCTAATCTCAAACCTCCATCAGGATGATCATCTGATTTTGCTGTAGATCTTCATCCTCAAGTCATCACGGGATCTCCAGTTACACGGTAACTGGTAATGCATGGTTGATTATGTCGTCAGGCATTCTGCATCATAGCAGACAGATTCCTTATCGTCGCCTATGGACTTATCATGTCGCTAGGAACGTCGACAACATATTTTTTGGACTTCATCAGTAAGTCAATAAGGGATCACTGGTTGCTCGGTAACAGGTGAATGATGGCTGATTTTGTCGTCGGGTATTCTGCGCCACTGCAGAAACAATTCCTTATCGTCACCTACGGACTCATCGTGTCGCTAGGCATGTTGACAACATCTTTGTCGGACTTCATCAGTAAGTCAATAAGGGATCACCGGTCACTCGGTAACTGGTGAAGGGCTACTCTCAAATCTCCGTCGGGATGATTATCAGATTTCGCTGCAGCTTCTTCCTCAAGTCATCAAGGGATCACTAGTCATTCGGTAACCGGCGATACATAACTGATATTGCCATCAGGAATTTTGCGGCATTGTAGCCGAAGAATTCCTCGGGACTCATCAGGTCATTAGGAACTTTTTAACCATCAAGTTAATTATGCCGTCGGGCATTCAAAGAAATTTTCGGGCGTCAGCCGGACTTCGTCAGTAAGTCGGGAATAGAATCCTCGGTCAATCATGAATCGAATAGGGATATCCAAACTTCTGCCATCAAGAACTCCGCATCAGCTGAGAGAACCGATTCGACATCACAGTTGGACTTCGTCAATAAGTCTTCAAATGGAATCCTTAATCCATCACGGACCAATAACGATATGCAATATTTTTCCGTTAGGAACTCTGCGTCAACTAGGAGAACTACTTCAACATCGTAGTTGGACTTCATCAGTAAGTCTGAAATAGAATCCTCAGTCAATCATGAACCCAATAGGGATATCTATTCTTTCGCCGTCAGGCACTCCGCGTCAGCTGGGAGAACTGCTTTAACCTCGCAGTTAGACTTCATCAGTAAGTCAGGGGTTTTGGCACTACTGTCGGACATCAATTATTAAGTCTTCAAGGAAATCTCGACTTCTCTGTTGAAAACATGCTGGGGATGACACATCTCCGCTGGGGATTTTAGAGAACTATCAAGTAACTCTGCTTCGGGGATCCAGAAATCATTCTGGGTGAATCAACTCTGCTGAGGACTTCAAGAATCATCTTGGACAAATAACTCCGTCGGGGACTTCAAGAATTACTCTGAACCAATAACTCTGCTGGAGATTTCAGGAATCATCCTGAGCAAACGCTCTGCTGGGGACTCTAAGCATCAACTTGAGCAACCAACTTTGGCGACTTCACTGGGGATTTTTAAGAATCATCTTAAGCAATCAACTTTGCTGAGGAATTCAAGAATCATCTTGAGCAAACCATTCTGCGGAGGAACACCTGCGAAACAAGAACGGTAACGACCTAGCTCATGTTTCGTATGCATATGCTTTGACAATGGTGCAATGCTCTACACGGTGGAAATGCTACGCGTTTTTAGGGTAAATGCTATCCAATCATGCAAAATGCTATGACCCCATCAGCAAAATAAATGCTGAAGGGAAAATCCTCCTGTCAAGGATAAAGGACCACTCTGGTGGAGAGGAGGAATCATCCTGCCGAGGAGAAGAAGTCACACCAATCTCAATTGGACTCCGCCTGGGGAAACGAACTTCAGTCGAATGCTGCAGGGGGACAAAGTTCTATGAGAACTTGGACCTGCTCAGCTAGGTATACGACCCACAAACTCTTGAGGGAAACGATGTCCATTACAGAAATAAACTGTGTGGCCTTCGCGGCTAAACTTTCCTAGAGATAACGACTCCGATGGGGAAATACAGCATCAACTATTCAACATTCTACTGGGGAAAACCAATCAGGGCCCGCACGGCTTCCCAGGACTCGACTCTCTTGGGGGACTGCAAACTCAGTTGAGGAGGGCAATCAGACGCTAGAATCACTCCTGTCCGCCGGGGAGAGTACAACTCTGTGGGGAATTTCAATTCCACTGGAGACTTCAGTCTGGACTATCGGAAGCTGGCCACTTGCAAATAGTCTTCTACGAGAACTGTACATTGATCCCGTGCTGGGGAATGAATATACACTCATGCGTATGACTCAGCTGGGGAAGCGATGAACCTTCCTCAGGATACATCTGGTTGGGGAGAATCTTCTCTGCTTGGGGAGACATATCAATGCTCACGGTCCCATGTTCAGACTCCGTGGGGAAACACTGCTGAACTTGTTGGGGAAGAAGGAATCATCCTGCTTGGGAAACATGCCATGAAACGAACTCGAGATGGCTTGCTCCAGAATCTTTCGACAGCTTCTAACAAACTCTGACAATCTATGCCAATACAGGGAGGAACAATTCCTTCGCTTTAAGCTTTTGCGCCAGCCTGGTGGGATCTCTTTGGGGATGTTCCTCGAAAGGAAATCTGCAATCTCTGCACCCGGATCTGCCTCAGCATCTTAAACCTCGAAGAGGCGCTCCAAGTTAATAACCTTTAGGATAAGGATGGCTTCGACGCTCTCGGGGTGACATGTCCCAGTCTTGTCATGACTTTGCCTCTCATGGGCTGATCTGTGGGGGGGTAGTACCCTTGGCTGCGAGAGATTCATCAAATCTCAACCTGATTGCCCCGGATTAACGATTTTTGGATGGATGACTCCCATACTGTGATCATTCGATGTAGCTTGCCCCGGCTCACTGGAATACTCAGACGTTCTGCATTCTGTCCAGATCAGACTTTCCATTGTGGAAACTTTCCTGCCGTCAAGCGCTTACTCGCTAGTAAAACAAGTTGTTCTGCATAAAAGATGTATCAAATGCAATGCATATGGCAGTTTTCAACATCCATTCCTGTTCACTGGAAAAAAAATTTATGACATAAAATATATGAAATCATTCACTAACATGCCAACACTAAAACAACGTTGTATTGAGAATCCTATCTATGAGTCAATTTCGACGCGATCTTTACCGACGTATGCTTTCAAAACAAACCTATTTCAATCAGGTCTTTTACATGTTGTAACGTGGTCAGGCTCACGGTTTAAGAAAGAAAGGATAAAGGCTCAAAATTCATTTTAACCCACCCATTCTCCTTGATGTTCTCCGATCCTACGTTCAACTAATTCGACCTTAGCGTTCACCTTTCAAAGGTTGAGTGACACTTCAAGGAATCATTCTTTTTTGAAGTGACAGTCACTCTCTTTTCGTCTTTGTTTGGGCACTGGTAGCCACACGATTTCGCTCTTGCTTAAGGATTTCCTTTCGTAATCCTTTTGCTTTTCGTTTTTCGTTTTTCGTTTTTCGTTTTCCATTTTTCGTTTTCCCCTAACTTTTGCCTGGACTAACTCTTTAGAGTTTCTTCAATTTTGAAGTCCAGCATGGTACCCTAATTTTTTCCTAAGTCGCTTGCTTTCAGGATTCGACTTAGCGGGCTTTTCTTTTTTATTCTTTTCTTTCTCTTTTTCTCTTTTTTTTGAACAAATCGTATGGCATCGGCTCACATGACTTGTTAAAGAGATTGTGACTGTTTCACTCCTGATCGGCCAGGTTTAACCATCATGGTTTTTTAGGTACGACCTATAGCGGTGTGACTGATCCTCGAACAAACACTCCTTATTGTAATTTGAACGCTTGGTCAAAATTAACCGACACCTACCCTGCCCCGGGTTAAGATTGGGGGTTTGTCTATCTTCAGAAAGAAACTCCTACAACTACGCTCAAAGGGGTTAACAAGGGATTATCTTCCTTATATCACCGATGTTTGGGATTTGAAACAATGCCTATACATCATCAACAGGTTTTTTGTTCAAAAGCATAGCATCGGAAGCTTACACATCATTGGATTTCGTCATCCTCCCCGGATTCCACTTAAACAAGCGTTTGAAATAAAAGAAAGCAATAGAGTGAACACGAATGGATTAGTTCAAAACATGCATATTTATTTCATTATCAATATCAATTGAAAAACAATCATGCTTTACAAACGAAATTTGCAATTCTACAGGAAATAAACTACAAAGGTAAAGAAATGACATGATAAAATGTAGATTGCCAGCTTTCGGGGAACTGGGCTTTCACACTTATTTGCTGTTGAGGGGAGCTACCCTTGAAGTCTTCAGACTCAATAAGAAGAACGACTGCCGTGAGGTTGACTCTGATTCGGGCTCCGATAGTTTTGCTGCAACAGAGCGAGAGGTTGCCGATTCTGTATGGCAGATACAATCCGGAGACGAGGTTTGACCTAGTGAGGATCATCTCTGTTCAGGGGTTTTCATCCTGGAGCTCGACCCAGGAACATGAAAAAGTTGCGGGCAAGGCGATTCAGACCTCAAAGACCATGGGATATACTCCTGATCTTTCTCATCATCAGATGAGATCATGGGAACATCCATCAGGAGGAATTTTCCTGATGCTTTCATGCCGCCCGACACGAATTCAATTGTTCTCGACTCAACCATGTCTTGAACCTTATGCTTAAAAGCTCTACAGTTCAATATATCGTGCCCCGGTGCTCCCGAGTGGAACTCACAATGGGCGTTCACGTCGTAGTCGGGTGGCAGTTGTCCAGTCATTGGAGCCAACGCTCGAAGTTTAACCAACTGTAGTTGGAGCAGGAGTTGCAACAACTGGTCATAATCCATCGGGATTGGATCGAGGATTCTGTCAGATAGTCTCTTCTTTTGACCCTGTCTTCTGGGGTTGTCTTGCGGAACCGGACGTGGCCGCTGATGGGAAACGTTCTGAGCTTCAAGCTGAGCAGAGGGTTTTTTAGGCTTATTATGCCTAGGTGCGGGTTCTTCAGATACCCGTAGAGCAAGTATGCCAGTTGCAGCCTCGGGCTTCTGCTGACATTCTCTTAGGAGTATGTTCTTTAATACCTCTGCCATCAGGCCCACCTGATTCTTTAGCTGGTCGTTCTCCTCTTTGAGCGCCTGCTGGTCCCTCATAACATGCCTCAACTGGCCTCGGACCTCTCTCAGCTCCGCTTGTACCTGTTCCATTGCTAGGATCAACCTGAGACAAACCTGAAACAACCTGTATCAACAGGGGGTTAGAAAAATGGCAAGGTACCAGTCATGCAAATGATTTATGCAAATGCAAACACGTATCCATGCATTAGGAGGAAGTCCCCCTCGATTCTAGCTTCTGAGACGAATAAAGTCTACCGTCCAATCATGGAAAGAAAACCCTCATATATATATATCAAAGAAAACCCACGAGGGTAGCATACAACAGGAACTGAATACAACCGAAGCGACAATAGTGATCCTAACCAACAGGCCTGGTGGTGATCAGCATATCAATGCATAAAATGTACAAAAGAAATACAAAGAACTCAGGTGCGGCTACGGGCACGGAAATCCTCTAGTAACATCTTCGTAGTGGGATGCTCTGGTTGGGCGAGCAGGCCTTGGATCAACAGATCCCTTTGTCTAATGGACTCTGGGAGGTTCTCGGCAACGCTCCTAGAAACACCTTCTTCAGAACGGTTCTCCGCCCTACTCCTCTTAGAATTAGCCCGGAGTTGACAATCCATCAGGTTTGCCTTGGTCTCAACCAACTTATATTGGACATCTCGTCGTAGTAAGGCTTCAGCCTCTATCTTCTTATCTTTGACTACCATCTGAGCTTCTAACTGGGCTATCTGTTGCTTCAGCTTTTCTTCCCGCTCCTTGTGGCTAGTCAACGTTTTGTTCCACAACTTCTCGTACTGGGTCAACTTCCGGTACGCCTTATCCAGCTCCTGCTTTTTGGTGGTCAATACCCCGTGCACTGCCTTCAGGTCCAACCCAAGACGCTCCCTAGAATCAGTCTCTTTGGTCAAATTAGCGCCCAGGTGGTTGATCAACTCAGTCTGTTTCTTGCAGGTGTGTACAACTTCGTTCTTTTCTCTTCGGGGTTGAGCAATCTCGTTTTCCATCTTTTCATTGGCTTTGACTAGCTCTTCATTCTTAGCCTGAAGCTGCTCATACTTCTGGATTTCAATCATGGTAGGCTCTGGAGGACAGTCCTGCTTGACAGGAGGAAAAGGCATCAGCACTTTTTCTGCTCTGCTATGAATCCAATCCACGTAAGGAGGATAAGCCTGATTGTTGCTCTTCCCCAATGAAGTATTTCCCTTGCGGTGAACGTTATTCCAGGCATGTTCAAATCTGACCAGATCATCTCCTTCTAATACACCAGTGAGGTATAGAGATTCCTGTACCTCTTCGTCTTTAGGAGGGCCACTCAAGGCATACCCGAATCGCCTGACAGCGATAGACGGATTGTAGTTGATGCAGCCTTTCCTACCCACCAGGGGGACATTAGGAAAGTTCCCACAACTGTAGATGATTTCACTCCCCAGGCGATCTATATCAAACCAATCAATGTCTTCGGCAAACAAGCTCATTAGACGCTCAGACCACTCTTTCGTCTTTGCAGTCTTTATAAAAGGACCATCCTTGGGTAGATGAGTGACAAACCATCTGTAGAACAGTGAGGCACAACAAGATACACTTTTACCTCTTCTATTCTCGTTTTTGTAGTGCACTGAATGATACACGTCTCCGAGCAAGGTAGGGATTGGGTTCCTTGAGACGAAGATACGAAGAGCATCCACATCCATAAAATCTGAAATATTGGGGAATAACATGATACCGTATATGCACAGTGCCACAATAGCTTTCAATGCCACCCACCATTCCTTCTTGGCGAAATGTCGGGCTTTCTCAGCTAGAAAAGGTAATGGGAACCCCCAGGCTCCATTTCTTCTGACTGTTTTCCCTTTCAATTCATAAACCTCAACATGCAGAGCTGTAGCAACACTAGCCAGATCTGGTTCCTGATCAATAGGTCAAAAGGGCACCTGAGCAAGAATGGGTATCTCCAATATGACAGAAAACTCTTCTAGAGTAGGGGCCAACACATAGCTTGGAAATGTGAAGCAACACAACGGTGGGTCATAAAACTGAAGCAGAGTCTGGAGTCCGTTCAATTCCTACACAGATGGCTTGCACACAACACTAAGCAGTTTCCCATAAGTTCCTCTGAAGTATCTCATCGCTTCCTTACCAGGAAAATAAATCAAACTCCTCAGAGTAGTAATGTCTGGAGTAGGAAATTTGTAGGCCAAAGTTCTTCTCACATTGGGATCCATGATGGATACAGAAAGGACAGGATTGCTAGAGTCGAGAGAGAACCGCACACCTGCAACACAGATACGTGTTAGATGCAATGCAATATGAAAATGTGAATGCGAATGCAAAATGCAGCAGGAAATCAAGAGTGTTGTGCTGTGCGGTGTTGTGCTGTGAAGTGGCAGGTCTTAATTTTGCTTTAGCAAGAAAATACCACAGTCTGATAATAAAGGCCTACTGAAACCCACAATACTGATTCACTGTCAAGAAAACCAGGTTGTCTGAAGGTTACAGTTTCCTGCAATAACCCGACCCCGCTCACAAGTATGGACCTAATCACTGACAAGGTACGACATCCTATGCGTTCATCAGCGTCACAGACTTTCATGAAACGATGATACGATACCCATAAGGTATGGCATCATCATCTCTTGAAGTGGCCTCACTCAGCTGAATCACAAGTGATCGGTTCCCAAATTCGACAATCCTTAGATCTGAAATCCTTTCGACGACCCACTGGGCTGGAAATG
Source organism: Lathyrus sativus (assembly GCA_963859935.3). NCBI lineage: Eukaryota > Viridiplantae > Streptophyta > Magnoliopsida > Fabales > Fabaceae > Lathyrus > Lathyrus sativus. The sequence goes on from OZ012737.1 coordinate 106,329,492, forward strand.
GAAATCATCTCAGAGAATCTCGTCTGAGTGCAGATTGCGTGGGAACTAGTGCATGCCTAACATGCAGGTTCACCACTAATCTGCTATAATACTATGTAGCTCTCAAGCCTGGGTCTGGCTTATCACTCATCAGAGCCCCTCCCACAACAACACAGATAATCATATCATACTGAAAATAAAATGCGATAAATAAACACAACCCAACAGGTAAATACGCAAGTGTTAGGATTGACTCGCACAGGGAACCATTGGAGTCCCCAGCAGAGTCGTCAGCTGCTGGGGATGACCCAGACAGCCAGGAAGAAAATCCAAGACGAGACTTGCTTAGAGAACCATCGCAAGTCCCCAGCAGAGTCGCCAGCTGTCGCTACCGCGAAAATAAGGTGCCGACAAAACAGAAGAGTCGCCACCTTTCGTTATTTATCCCACATAAAGGGAAAGGAAACGATTGGAAAACCTGACGAAAAGGTATAAGACAAGGTCATTGCAACCGTTGTCTGGATTCGAGAGTCGGTTACACAAGGGGAAGGTATTAGCACCCCTCACGTCCATCGTACTCGATGGGATCCACGCTTGTTGTGTTTATCTGACGGGTTTGTTACATCTATCTACGCTAAAGGTCTGGTCTGAAAAGAAAAGAAAATGACTCGGCAGAAACAACAGTTCTATGCCTACGTATTCCCGTCTGGAACGAGAAATCAGAGTCAACGTAGTTTGCCTAACTACGGATTACGGGGAAGGTGGCTCTCCAACACGTCAGTATTGTGCCTACGTACTCTCAACAAGCTTGAGAGATCAGAGCTTACGTAGTTTGGGATAATACGGATTACAGGGATTCAGGTTCGTCTGTTTGTCGAGTAGGGTTAACAAACAGTTCCAGCAGTTTGGTGTACGCAGCTCGACCCTTGGAGACTTAGGCGTTACCGTTTGCTGTAGAACTGGGAGTTAACGACACTCTTTTCTTCAGAAAAGATTCATTTGAATTATGGGCCCACGGGGCAAAAAGGTTTGAAGTTTGTTTTCTGTCTTTTACGGAAGCACTGTTTTTTATGGTTGTCTGTAGTTTGTACAGAACTAGAGACTATGACTTAAGAGCGAATGTGTCGTATAGTGTACGAAGGACTTATACTAAACATCCTAGATGATAGAGAGGAGACCGCTCAATTATCATTTCCCAAGTAGCTTAAGGCTCGTAACGCGCTTGTACTAACTTGCCTTTATTACGTTTTTTTTACTGTTGTTTTGAGATGAGAAGAGAATGAACTCTATGGGGAAGACTGTCAAGTCCTAATGTTGTCATGCCAAGGATTCATCCTATGGTTGAGGTTTGAAACAGGGAACTCCTAGAAGTTATCATGCATAGGTTTCAACGTAAAGTTCTAATCATTACTTCCTTATCAAAGGAAGTGAGATTCCTAGGGGATCATGTCAAGGGTATACAGAAACAGATAAAGCATCAGCTTAAACAGTAAACAGATATACAGTAAAGATGCATATGTAATGCAGCAATACAAGCAGAGGGAGACTCACTCAACCTCTAAGCAATCAAGCAAAATAAAAACAGACAAAATAGACAAGCAGAGGGAGCTCACTCAACCTCTATTATGCGAATACGTCAATTAGAAAAAGAAAAACAACACACAAGCAAGGGGAAAATCACCTCAACCCTTAATGCAAACAAGCAGAGGGAGACTCACTCAACCTCTAAGCAGTCATGCTCCTAGCTTAAACTATTCTAATCATGCACTATCCTAATGCAACAAACAATTCAAACAATGAACGAGGAGAAGGACTTATGACAAACAATGTATTCGATCCACAAGTAAGCATACAAGCATCTATCCTAAGGAAAGAAATTGGGTGTTGGGAGGCAAGGGTAAGGTCTACAAGAACTTATCCCAGGCACTCAACCAACTAACAGATTCTGGGGAATTCTAGGGGTTTGGCTCCTTCAAGAGATGTGCAACATTCCCCCCACAAGAGGGACTATGCTAACTCACGAAGTTACTAAAAGAAAAGAATGAGAATTTTAGGAGCATGGAGATGAGAAGCAAGGTAAGTTCCACAGGAACTTACCACAGACACTCAACCAACTCCACTTCCTTTAGAGAGGGGGAGCTTTCATGTACTAAACCCCTTTATGATAGTGGAATGTATTCCTCCATAGGAGAAAAAATTGCTCACAAGAGGGATTCCAATCAAGCAAGGAAAAATTGAAGAGGAAACTACCCCTATAGGAAGAATCATCCACCTATTTAAGCTTCTAAAGAAACCACAAATGATACCTTCTAAGGACATCTATCCTAAAGATTCAAGGGTTCTAAAAGAGGTTTCTATCTAAACACCAATCTACCAAGAAAGGAAAGGGGACACTATCTGGATCTATGGTCGATTAGTGTAATCAATCAAAAGGAAAGGCTATGTTATGAACATGTTAAGACTAGCTTAAGTATTAATTCAATCTAAAATACTAAAACTAATTCTAAAAACCTAGGAAAATTTCTAGGGGAACCTAAGTATGTTAGGTATCTATAGTAGAAATTCCAGGGGCCAAACCTAAAAGGAAAGTCTCTAAACAATTCCTAAATCATAAGGTGTTAAGAGGGAAGCCTTAATTGAAAGTCTAAAGATCTAATTCTAAAACAGAACCAAAAACCATCTAAAAATTACCACAAAAATCATGGAAGCACCTTAATATGTACATAATCAACAGCCAAAAGGATGGGGAAAAATCCAAAAGGAAATGGTTCAAACAGAAAGAACAATGTGAGGTATGCAAATGAATCACCAAGTGAGGAGGGTCACAAAGATTTAATTTAAAAATACATTTAAAAGCTCTAAAAAAATCTGAGAAAAATTACACAAAACATCTTAAGCTAGCTAGAAAGTATTTTTTTGTGATTTTATGAAACATTTAACTATTTCTAATGAATTAATATCAAACAACATTAAAACAGAAAAAATAAAAGAAAAGAAAATTAAATGGAATATGAAGGTGGTGCAACCAGTAATTAATCCAAGGCAAAATCTGGAATGGGCCAGCAAGGTGAGGATGTGGATAGCAGCTGGTCCAAGGCCCAGCGGAAGTCAATTAAATGATGTGGCAGCTTGCTGATGTGGCGCGCTCTGGCGCGTTAGATTGGAAGACTCGGTCTTCCTTTCCCTCACGATTGGACGGTGATGGTATCGTCTTCTCCAATTGAAAATCCAAGGATGAAAAAAATGCAGCACACGGCCGAACGGTTACCATAAAGTTTTCCGGCAAAGCTCTTCCATGTCTATCTCTCTCAATACTCAACGAAATCGAACGATTCTTGAACCAATTTCGAAGGATTTTTCGCAAGGATTCCAAATATCACACTTATGCATGCTAAAACTCCACGAACAGAGAGATTCATCACCAACAAGAAAACGTGTTCATTCCTAAATTGTCTCTAAACTTCAGTTTTTTCATCCAAGATCCATCTATGGTTCATGTACTACCTAACCACATGCATATTCTATCTTAATTCATCAAGAATAGAGCATAATTTTGAAATGTAAAAACCTGAGTTGGAGCTTCGAATTGTAGCGGTTATGGCACAAATCTTGATCCAATCTTCTGCAGATTCAATCCTTGATGATAGTAGAAGCTCCTTCAATGCTCAATTGCTCCAAAAATAGCCTCTAAGTTGAAATTCAGTTTTCACTTGTGTCGCTACCGCGAAAATAAGGTGTCGGCAAAACAGAAGAGTCGCCACCTTTCGTTATTTATCCCTCATAACGGGAAAGGAAACGATCGAAAAAACCTGACGAAAAGGTATAAGACAAGGTCATCGCAACCGTTGTCTGGGTTCGGGAGTCGGTTACGCAAGGGGAAGGTATTAGCACCCCTCACGTCCATCGTACTCGATGGGATCCACGCTTGTTGTGTTTATCTGACGGGTCGGTTTTATCTATCTACCTATCAAGGCTGGTCTGAAAAGAAAAGAAAATGACTCGACAAAGCGTCGCGCTTTATGCTTACGTATTCTCATCAGAGAATGAGAAATCAGAGTCAACGTAGTTCGACTAACTACGGGTTACGGGGAAGGTGGCTCGTCAATACGTCAGTATTGTGCCTACATACTCTCAACAGGTATGAGAGATCAGAGCTTACGTAGTTCGGGACAATACAGATTACGAGAATTCAGATTCATCTGTTTTTTCGAGTAAGGTTAACAAACAATTCCAGCAGTTTGGTGTACGCAGCTCGACCCTTAGAGACTTAGGCGTTACCGTTTGCGATAGAACTGGGAGGTAACGACATTCTTTTCTTCAGAAAAGCTTCCTTGGACTTATGGGCCCACGGGGCAAAAAGGTTTGAAGTTTGTTTTCTGTCTTTTATGGAAGAACTGTCTTTTATGGATGTTTGCAACCAATATCGCACTAGAGACTATGACCTGAGAGTGAATGTGTCGCATGTCACCCAAAGGGTGCCATACTAAACATCCAGACTGTTGAAAAGAAACTCTCCAACAATCATTTCTCAAATAGCTTAAGGCTCGTAACGTACGACGTCAGTTAACCTTTATTACTGTATTTTGATTTGTTTGAAGATAAGAAGAGAGAGGGACAACTACGGGGAGACTATCAAGTCCTAATGTTGTCATGCCAAGGATTCATCCTATGGTTGAAGTTTGAAACAAGGAACTCCTAGAAGTTATCATGCATAGGTTTCAACCTAAAGTTCTAATCATCACTTCCTTATCAAAGGAAGTGAGATTCCTAGGGGATCATGCCAATGATAAACAGAAACAGATAAAACATCAGCTTAAACAGTAAACAGTAAACGACTGAAAAATGCATGTAATGCAAGTGAGGGAGGAAATGTGTGTGGGACATCAGCCTCCACAAGCTCATCTCAACCTCAAGCCAAATATGAATAAATGTAATCATACAGAGGAAATAACATGCTATCAAGCAAAACACAAACCACATAGGCAAGGGAGCAGGGCTCTACCAAATACCAGCAAGCAAAGCCATACAGTAAAAATACAAGCAGAGGGAGCAACTCAACCTCTAGTGCAATCATGCTCCTAGCTTAACACAATCTAAACATAAACTTATTCTAATGCATCAAGCAAATCACACAAGTCACAGCAATACAGTTGCACAGAAAGAAAACAGACAAGAAAGAAACAGATCAACAGCTTCCACAGCTTCACAGCAAAGCTCCTCTGACAGCAGTTCAGTCCTCAGTCTTCAACTGCTCTTCAAGTCTTTCATCTTTTAATGGCAAGTGTCAACTTTCTTCTTCAAGCTTTCAATACAGCAAACATAAGTATCAACTTATCCTTCTTCTTCAAGCCTCAGCTCCAAAGTAGACTTCACCTTCAGGCTTCAATCCCAATTGCAAGTATCAACTTATTCCTTCAGGGACTCAGTGCATTAAACTCACAAGTATCAACTTGCTTTTCAACCTCAAGCTTCAGCTTCTTCATTCAATCTTCAATGGATTCCCATCACAAGTATCAACTTGTTCTTCATCTTCTTCAAGCTTCAGCTCTTTCTTCTTCACAAGTATCAACTTGCTTTTCCTGATCTTCAAGCTTCAGCTCCAAAGGTAGTCTTCAAACACAAAGAAGTATCAACCTCCATCATCTTCAATCTTCTAACAAGGAATTTCCTCCTCTAGCAAGGGAAAAAGATTCATTTAACAAGGGCAAGGTTTGGATGATAGGCAGCAGAATGAAGACACCACTAAGCACCCTATCATCAGAGAAAGGAACCCTCAAAGGTTCTACCAACTTGTGAAGAGCCACACATCCTACCAAAGGAGGGATGAGGCCTTCACAAGGTGAGCTTACATCATAGGGAAGAATGGAATTGATCAACACCTTCCATGTTTATGAAAGAAGAGAATCTATCTAGAAGCTCTGCCTGTAAACCCTAATCTTAACACCTAAACAAAACTACTCCAAAGGGAAGAGAAAGCTTCACATCCAAGCTTCTTCAAGCATTCCTCAGCAACCCAAGATTTTCTTCAACATCATCCAAGAGCAAGCAAAGCAAAACCCTAATCGAAGGGAACTAAAGAAGTCAATCTAGTTGAATTAGCAAGTTAGGATCACCTAAAACCTAGCACTAAAGTTAGTCCTAACTAAAATACTAAAACCAATTGTAAAATCCTACAAAAATAACTATGGGACCCTAATTCAATCATGAATCTACCATACAAAATTCAGAGGTTGAATCATCCACCAAGTCTTAGAAATAAAACCTAAATCATAAGGTACTAACCATAAACCCTAAAAATGGAGCTCCTAAAGTTTCAACTTAAAACTACCACCTACATTCATCACAAAAATGTGAGAAAAATCTAAGGTGAACATGCATATCTATTCTATCTACACACAAAAAATCAAGGCAAGAATCATCACCAAATGCTCAAACCAAATTCATCAAAACAAGGTATCAACCATCGTTATTCTAATATCAATTAAAATTAAACAAATGCAAATAAAATCAAAAATGCATGAAATATTAATATTTTTTATCTCAAAAAAACTAGATTCAATCATGAATCAATGGAAAAAAGAATGGAATTAATTGAGTCAATTTTCAGTTTTTTATGAATTATTTACTAAGTCACATGAAATGATGAAAATTAAAAGAAATTCAAGAAATTGATTAAATCAGCGTGGCAAATAGCAAAAATAACTAGTTTATTTCAACATTTGGGCCAGAGAGGGTGTGTGAAAAGCAACCAATGCTAGGGCCCAGGCGCTGGGATCCATCTTGTTAGCTTCAGCAATTAGAATGAGAGAAAAAAACATACACAAGCCATGGTTCGAACTCGTGCCCTTTGGTCCACGCAGCAAAACTCATCAGACTACTAAACAAAACGACGCGTTTAAGGGGAGGGGGTATGTGGCGCAATGAGGAACCTTGGATCCAGGTCTGAGGCAAAGTCTTCTTCATGAATTAACGCTCTAGATTATGTCTTCCTCAATTCAAATTTCTGAAACCTTCCAACCTGCGCGCGCGAAGGTCACCGCCGATGGCTTTTCCGGTCACCATCAAGCAACCCTAACTCCCTCTACAGACCACCATTTCACACGATTTCTACATGAATCTTATCCTAAATTTCACCAGGAATCCACCTATACTAACCAATCGTGCTAAAAATGCCAGGATAAAAAATATCCATCTCAACCGAAAATGGCATCATCTCTAAATTATCACTAATCTTCAAATTAATTATCAAGAAAGCTTCTAGCAATAATCTACAATGATTCTAACCTATCAAAACCTAGCCAAACTACATGGACTATGCTACACGATGAGAATTACATACCTGCAAATTTTGAATGCACAGAGCACTGAAACCTTCAAATCAACCTCCAAGAATCTCCAAATACCTTCACTAACACCAAAGGAAGCTTCTGTATGCAACAAACTGGATTGAAACTCTCTGAATCCTTGAATTCTATTTTGACTTGCAAGCTATGAACTCAAGGTGCTCTCTCACGATTTTGCTATGATCTTGGCTTGAATTCTATCTGGAATCACTCATACACTCAAGAGGAAGATGTTAAAAGCAAGAATTTGGACTGAAATGGATCAAAACCGTGTAACTGAATTTGATTTGCAAGAAGAAAATTCAGTTTGCAATCTCTCTATTCTCTCTTAATTTCCACCAACCTTGGCCTTGATCCAGTTCTAAAGCTTATATAGAACCAGTAGGAATGATCTAGAAGTTCCTAGAACCATATATATGAGATATCCAATATCTCTTGCTCTTGAATTTCTCATCTCATGCTCATCCATGACAATTCTGCTTTGGCTTGTTGCAGCACCTCATTCTCATCCAAATTCTCCTCAAATGAGATTCTGAATGTGTTTGGATGGATTGGAACATTGGTCTTGCACTTGTGCATAGTTTGGCATATGTAACTTACATCATAAGCTACTAAATGCAAATCTTTGAATTGGGCCTCAAATGGAAAAAACAACATTTCCATTGTCCTTAAAATGTATTTTCCAATCAAAATGACCTATAAGTTTGTCTCATTTGGTCACCAAATGAATTATTTGAATTTTTGACCATTAAATCCTTTTAATTCTTCCTTTTTTCAAAATTTATTGAACCAAGTCTCTGCTTGAGCCATTTCAATGCCTCCTTGATGCACGGTCAAGGTTAAAACACCATTTTGAGCAACTTTCTAGTTGAACAAAACTTCATTTGAAGCCTCTAAGTTGGTGAAAATGGCCTATGATCACAAATGACCTATAATCACCAAATGTCCAAAATACCGTTGACTTGTCAAAGCCATAACTTGAGTTCTACAAATCCTATCAAGGACTTCTAGTACTCTATAGAAATCTAAGAGGATAAGGAACAACATTCATGTTGACCAAAAGATCATAGGAATCATCCTTCTAGGGCAAAAGTTTCATGCAAGTTGGGTAACTTTCAAGCTCCAAATTCACATTCCTCAGATGACTTGTAACTTGTCAAAGCCATAACTTGGGTTATACAAATCCTATCAAGGACTTCTAGCACTAAAATTAAATCTAATATCATTCTCTACAACAATCATGTTGGGTGTAAGATGAGATGACAATCACATATTGAGCTAAATTTCCTTGAAGATAGGGGTCAAACTAGGGGATTTTACACTGTCAAGTCTTAGAAACCCTAACTTGAAACTTCTCAAACTCTTCAATCATGATGAGTTAACCTTGGAATCATCCTTATAACATCTCAATGTATCAATCCATGATCACATGGCTCTTGGATTAGGTCTCAACTTCCTTCAAATCATCAGTTGACTTAGGGTTGACCCAATCAAAACCTAATTGCACCACTCATGGCTGAGTCTTCTTAATCTTGCACAATGACCTGTCCAGGCCTCAAAGTGATCTTCAACACTTCTCATGAGCTCTGTCAAGACCTCAAGTCTAATTTCATGGCTTCAGAATCATCTGATGACCTCCCACAACTCTCAAGTTAGGAGACCCCTATACTTGGTTTCAATCACTCTCTCTGAGGATCTTTTAACTTCTCTGACAAGGATATCAACCCTTGAACACTTGAATAACCTTCTTAGCTGGCTTCATAGTCTTGTATAGCTCTTGATTGGTAATCATACCTCTTGATCTCCTGCCTACATGTCAATGAAATGCAAATGATAATGCTAATGTGAATGAAATGAAACATAAGCTAGGTGAAGAAAAGTTGGGCAAATTTTGGGGTGCAACAGCTGTCCCTATTCAAACGGCTTGGACCTGACTGGGTGAGAAGCGAACGACTCTCAAACAATCAAGGTGAAAGACGGTTGAATACCAACAAACTCGGAAATTTGCCAACTGCCCAAGTACACGGTACTCTGATGGGAACAAATCTTCGGAAACTGAAACAATAACTGCACGACAACTAGCTAGAGAAATACTGATCTGAATCTCCGTCACGATGATTCTCTGATTTATCTAATATCATTGCCTCCTCGAATCATCGAGGGATCACCGGTTACACGGTAACTGGTGATTTGCCGACCGTACGGGTAAACAGTACTCCGATGGGTAGGAACATCTTCAAAAACTGAGCATGACAGTTGCACGGCAACTCTACTGGGGAATCGGTCACACGGTAACCGGTGAAGGGTCTAATCTCCGTCAGGATGATCATCAGATTTCGCTGTAGATCTTCGTCCTTAAGTCACCAAGGGATCACCGGTTACGCGGTAACTGATAATGGAAGGTCGGTTATGCCGTCAGGCATTCTGCGTCATAGCAGAAGAATTCCTTAGCGTCACGTATGGACTCATCGTTTCGCCAGGAACTTCGACAACATCTTTGTCGGACTTCATCAGTAAGTCAATAAGGGATCACCGGTTACTCAGTAACTGGTGAAATATGGCTACTCTCAAATCTCCGTCGGGATGATTATCCGATTTCATTGCAGCTTCTTCCTCAAGTCATCAAGGGATCACTGGTCACTCGGTAACCTGCGATACATAGCTGATATTGCCGTCAGGCATTCGGCGGCACGACAACAGAAGGATTCCTCGGGACTCATCAGGTCATTAGGAACTTCTTAACGATCAAGTTAATCATGCCATCGGGCATTCACAGAAATTTTTGGGCATCAGCTGGACTTCGTCAGTAAATCGGGAATAGAATTCTTGGTCAATCATGAATCAATAAGGACATCCAAACTTCTGCCATCAGGCACTCTGCATCAGCTGAGAGAACTGCTTCGACATCACCGTTGGACCTTATCAGTTAGTCTTAAAATGGGATCCTTAATCCATCCTGGACCAATAAGGATAAACATTCTTTTGCCACCAGGCGCCCTGCGTCAGCTAGGCAAACTGCTTTGACCTCGCAATTAGACTTCATCAATAAGTCTGGGGTTTTGGCACCGCTGCCAGACTTCAATCATCAAGTCTTCGAGGGAATTTCAACTTCTCTGTTGAAAACATGCTGGGGATGACACATCTCCGTTGGGGATTCTAGAGAACTATCAAGTAACTCTGCTTCGGGGATTCAGGAATCATCCTGAATAAACTCTGCTGAGGACTTCAAGAATCATCTTGGACAAATAACTCCGCTGGGGACTTCAAGAGTCACCCTGAACCAATAACTATGCTGGAGATTTCAGGAATCATCCTGAGCAAACACTCTGTCGGGGTCTCTAAGTATCAACGTGAGCAACCAACTCTGGCGACTTCACTGGGGAACTCAAGAATCATCTTAAGCAACCAACTTCGCTGGGGAATTCAAGAATCATCTTGAGCAAACCATTCTGCGGAGGAACATCTGCAAAACAAGAACGGTAACGACCTAACTCATGTTTCATATGCATATGTTTTGACAATGGCGCAATGCTCCACACGGTGGAAATGCTACGCATTTTTAGGGTAAATGCTATGCAATCATGCAAAATGCTACGACCCCATCAGCAAAATAAATGCTGAAGGGAGAATCCTCCTGTCAAGGAGAAAGGACCACTCTGGGGGAGAGGAGGAATCATCCTGCCAAGGAGAAGAAGTCACACCAATCTCAATTGGATTCCGCCCGGGGAAACGAACTTCCGTCGACTACTGCAGGGGAACAAAATTCTACAAGAACCTGAACCCGCTCGACCAGGTATTCAAACCACAAACTGTCGGGGAAAACGATGTCAATCGCAGAAATAAACTACACGGCCTTCGCGGCTAAAACTTTCCTGGAGATAACGACTCCGATGGGGAAAAACAGCATCAGCTATTCAACACTCTACTAGGGAGAACCAATCATGGCCCACACGACTTTCAAGGACTCGACGCTCTTGGGGAACTGCAAACTCGGCTGGGGAAGAAGGAATCATCCTGCTTACTGGGGAGAGTACAACTCTGTGGGGAATTTCAATTCCGCTGAAGACTTCAGTCTGCACTATCGAGTACTACACACTTTAGTATATGACTCAGCCGGGGAGACGAAGATCCTTCAAGATACATCTCACTGGGGAGAGAATCTTCTCTTCTTGGGGAAACACATCAATGCTTTCGATCTCATGTTCAGACTCCATGGGGAGGTGCTGCTGAACTTGCTGGAGAAGAAGGAATCATCCTGCTTGGGAAACATACGGCGTACTGCTTGGAATATGCTATACCTGTGACAACACAAACAAACAGACAAGTTACCCTTCTCAAAGGGACCTATCAAGGTTATCATCTTGTGACAATGTTCAAGTAATTCATTGTTTCAACAATCAGTGGCCTAGGCCAGTAAGTTTATGTATGCGCATTTTATCAAAAACATCGGCGTTCTTTTTCGCAAACAAAACAGATATATGCTAAACAAACAAACAGAATTGTTGAATAGTATACATTTTATTGATAACGAACCCCTGAATGGGCAAAACTGTTTTACAAAAGATGCAAGCTCCTGGAATGAGGCAGCTGCGCAAATATAACAACATAAACATACATCAGTATATACACAAATGTAGGCAATGAGGCGTAGACGAACACCATGAGTTGATCCCTCTATGACCCACTTGACTTTGATACTTCTTCGACGCTTCAGCTTCAGAAGAGACTGATTCAGGTAGACGGCCCTCAGGTCTTCCAAACCACTAAACAATGAATGTCCATACGCGGAACGCAGTCATTTGCTTTTTCAAATCCCTAACTTTTTCCTGAATCGCCCTTTCGGGGTTTCGATTCACCGGATACCCTTTTTTGCCAAAGTCGCCCTTTTGGGTTTTCGACTTTGCAGGTGTACATTCTTTTCTTTTATATCCCTAATTTTTGCCCGAACCTTTTTCCCTTTTTTATGGTTCGCCGGGATGCCGCATTTTTGCCTGGACACTCCTTTTCTTTCCAGCGGGTCATTTTTCAGCAAAGTATTTTTTAACTGCGTCCGCGTTCACCGGGGATGCAAAATCTTCGCCATCCATCGTGGATAACAACAAGGCTCCTCCCGAAAAGACCTTGCTGACGACGTACGTACCTTCGTAATTGGGAGTCCACTTACCCCAGTGATCGGAGTGTGGAGGAAGAATCTTCTTCAGGACGAGATCACCCGTCTGAAAGCTTCTAGGACGCACCTTCTTATCATAAGCTTTCTTCATTCGGCTTTGGTACAGACGACCATATGCAATCGATGCTAACCTCTTCTCGTCCATCAGGCTGAGTTGGTTTAGTCGGTTCTTAATCCATTCTGCCTCATCGAGTTTCACATCAACCAAAACTCGCAAAGAAGGAATCTCAACTTCCAACGGTAGGACAACTTCCATACCGTACACCAGTGAGAAAGGAGTTGCCTCGGTTGATGTACGAACCGTCGTACGATAACCGTGCAGCGCAAATGGCAACATCTCGTGCCAATCCTTATAGGTCACAACCATCTTCTGTACAATCTTAATATTTTTGTTGGCCGCTTCAACGGCGCCATTCATCTTCGGCCGGTAAGGAGATGAGTTGTGATGTTCAATCTTGAAACTCTGGCACAGCTCCTTCATCATCTTGTTATTCAGATTCGAACCATTATCAGTAATGATCCGCTCGGGAATTCTGTAACGACAGATGATGTCCCTCTTTATGAATTTAGCCATCACCTGCTTGGTCACATTAGCATATGAGGTTGCCTCCACCCACTTGGTGAAGTAGTCGATGGCTACTAGAATGAAGCGATGACCGTTAGATGCAGTAGGCTCGATCTTGCCTATCATGTCGATGCCCCACATGGAGAACGGCCACGGGGAGGACATTACATTTAACGGGCACGACGGCACATGAATTTTATCAGCATAAATCTGGCATTTATGACATCTCTTCGCGAATTTAAAGCAATCCGATTCCATCGTCAGCTAGTAGTATCCTGCTCTCAGGATCTTTCTCTTCATAGCATGCCCCCCGGCGTGCGTACCAAATGTGCCTTCATGGACTTCTTCCATGAGCATACTCGCTTCTTTCTCATCTACACATCTGAGTAGCACGAGATCATGGTTTCTTTTATACAGAACTCCATCAGGATTGAGATAAAAATTTCCAGACAGTCTCCTCAGAGTCTTCTTATCCTGGGTTGACGCTCCCGCCGGATACTCCTTAGTCGTAAGAAAGGTCTGGATATCATGACGAATGCAGGTCTATCAAGACGAGAAAGGAAAATTCTTGGAGCTTCATTCCAAAAATTGACTTTAAACATCGAAGCCAACGTGGCTAAGGCATCGGCCATCTGGTTTTCAGCTCTGGGCACATGATGGAGTTCCACTCGAACAAAGAACGGAAGCAGCCTTCTGGCATAGTTCATGTACGGCACCAAATTCGACTGGCGAGTCTCCCACTCCTCTTTAATCTGGTTAATCACAAGTGCCGAGTCACCATATACATCTAGGTTCTTGATTCTCAAATCAATTGTCTCTTCTAGACCCATGATGCATGCTTTGTACTCCGCTTCGTTATTGGTGATCGGAAACGTCAGTCTCGCAGTGAACGGGATATGGGATCCGTGGGGAGTTGTGATGAATGCCCCTATGCCACTTCCGTAAGAATTAACCGCCCCGTCAAATATCAATTTCCATTGGGATTTCCTGTCTGGCCCCTCGTCGGGCAACAGTTCATCGCAATCTTTCGCTTTAAGAAACATGATATCCTCATCAGGGAATTCAAATTTCATCGGCTGATAATCTTCGATCGGCTCTTCGGCAAGGTACTCAGACAATACGCTTCCCTTGATGGCCTTCTGGGAAACGTACTGAATGTCATATTCCGTCAACACCATTTTCCATCTGGCAATCCTGCCCGAAAGCGCTTGCTTCTCGAAGACGTACTTGATCGGATCCATCTTCGAAATTAGCATGGTTGTGTGGTTGAGCATGTACTGTCGTAAACGTTTGTCAGCCTAGGCTAGTGCACAACACGTTTTTTCCAGCATCGAGTAACGAGATTCACAATCTGTGAACTTCTTACTCAAATAGTAAATGGCATGCTCCTTTCTGCCCGTCTCGTCGTGCTGACCGAGAACACACCCCATACTATTCTCAAGAATTGTCAATTACATGATTAAGGGTCTTCCGGCCACTGGGGGTATCGAGATCGGAGGTTCCTGCAGATACTGTTTTATCCTATCAAATGCCTTCTGGCAATCCTCGTTCCAGATAATCGCCTGATCTTTCTTTAGTAGTTTGAACATCGGTTCACACGTGGCCGTGAGCTGAGAGATAAACCTTGCGATGTAGTTTATTCTGCCCAGGAAACCACGAACTTCTTTCTCAGTTTTTGGCGCTGGCATTTCTTGTATTGCTTTTATTTTCGCAGGATCAACCTCAATGCCTCTTTCACTCACGATAAACCCCATTAGTTTTCCAGACCGTACTCCGAAAGTACACTTGTTAGGATTCAGCCTCAACCTGAACTTCCTAAGCCTCTCAAAAAGCTTCAGCAAATTGACCAGATGTCCCTCCTCCGTTTGGGACTTCGCAATCATGTCATCAACATAGACTTCAATCTCATGATGAATCATATCATGAAACAAAGTGACCATCGCTCGTTGGTAAGTGGCCCCTGCGTTCTTCAGACCGAAAGGCATTACCTTGTAGCAAAACATTCCCCAAGGAGTGATAAACGTAGTTTTCTCCATGTCCTCCGGCGCCATCTTGATCTGATTGTAGCCGGAGAAGCCATCCATGAACGAAAATACGGAGAACTGAGCGGTATTGTCGACCAACACATCAATATGGGGGAGCGGGAAATCATCTTTAGGGCTCGCCCTATTCAAATCCCAATAATCGACACACATGCGCACCTTACCGTCCTTCTTCGGTACAGGCACGATGTTGGCGACCCACGGAGGGTAGGTAGTGACCGCTAAGAAGCCAGCATTAAGCCGCTTTTGCACTTCTTCTTTGATCTTAACGGCCATATCTGGCCGCGTCCTCCTAAGCTTCTGCTTAACGGGGGGACAATCTTCTCGCAGCGGCAAGTGATGGACCACAATGTCAGTGTCAAGTCCGGGCATATCTTCGTATGACCAAGCAAAGACGTCACTATACTCTCTTAGCATCTCGACCAATCTCTGCTTGACATCACTCTGCAACGCAGCCCCTATCCTGACGTTCCTGACCAGTTCCTCAGAACCCAGGTTCACAATCTCAATCTCTTCTTCGTGAGGCAGAATAACTTTCTCTTCTTGTTTCAACAAGCGAGCCAACTCTTCGGGAAGGTCTTCGTCTTCATCAATCTCTTATTCGGCTTGATAGATCGGGCAATCGAAGTCGAAGTGAGTCGTAGAAGGTCCAGAGTCGATGTCATCTGCTATGTGGATCCTGCAATAACAAGGGTTAAGCTTAAGAGAAGGATATGCAGGTTAGCACAAACCTCATTGCCATTTTATTGTTTTTCAAAAAAAATATAAAACAGGAATAACAGAGATCACAACATTTGAATGCGAAGAAAAACGCCTTTTGATTTATTGGTAAAATGCATGTATATAATCAAACAAGGCCCTGACACTAAAACCACTATGCCCCGGGTAGGACATAGGGTTGTACAATGATTGGAGAAAGTAAATCATTACTCTTTGCCTGTCACTTGGATGATATCTCTGATGGACCAGTTGTTGAGGCTCTCGCCTGGTTTGCTTGGCTGGATCCAAGAGTCTAGGTCGCAATCGCTGTCCTCGCCGTCTTCAGACACTGCGTTGACACTTTCAAAGATTACTCCTCCGCTTGTAAACTGGATCGGCCCTTTACCTCGCGACGCACTGTGAGAAGAAGAGGCTTCAGCCGTAGGAGAGTATCCTAACCCAAACTTGTCCTGATTGTTAGGTATTTCCAGAATTCGCCCCCACCCTGGGGTAGATCCGGCCTGAACAGCGGCCCAAGCTTCCTTGAAGGAAGAGAGAGTCATCTCTGGTTTTTCAGTGATTACAGGAGCTACGTTCTTGACCTTAACGGCTTCGAACGCCTGACATAGGGTTTCGTGGATTTCCCCGTCCATCTCAACATACTTGAAGGACGACAAATGGCTCACCATTATATCTTCCTCGCCACAAACAGTCACAATGCTGCCTCCGACAGCATACTTGAGCTTCTGGTGCAACGTGGAGGTCACAGCGCCAGCAGAGTGGATCCACGGCCGGCCTAAGAGACAGCTGTAGGCAGGCATGATGTCCATGATGTAGAAGACTGCGTCGAATGTTTCCGGCCCGACTTGGATTGGTAGCGTCACCTCCCCAAAGACATGACGTTTGGTTCCATCGAACGCCTTCACAACCAGATCACTGGGTGTGCAAATCAATCCTCGAGTATCTAACTTCATCAATGCTTTCTTTGGAAGAACATTGAGCGATGACCCTGTGTCCACCAACATGTGAGACATAATCATTCCCCTACACTCTATCGAGATGTGCAGGGCGCTGTTGTGGTTTCTTCCCTTCGGCGTCAGCTCCAGGTCAGTGAACCCTAACCCGTTTCCAGCATTCACGTGGGCTACGACCCCTTCTAACTTGTTGACCGATATTTCCTACGGCACATACGTGGCATTCAAAACCTTTAGCAGCGCGTTGCGATGTGCCTCAGAACACAGCAACAAATTCAGGATGGAAATTTTCGAGGGTGTTTGATGGAGGTGATCCACGATCTTGTAGTCACTCTTCTTAATCAACCTCATAAACTCTTCAGCGTCCTTAACAAGTAAGTCCTTCTCTACCCCACGAGGGATTTGCTCGACGACTTTACTCTTTCCCTTATCGGTTACTTCAGCTTTGTCCGCTTTTTCCACCACAATCTCCGGTGGAGCAAACACTCTTCCGCTGCGCATGATTCCGCCTATTCCCACTAGGTTATCCACAGATCGCCCAGATGGTTCTAGTTCCAACTTCTATCCGTTGCAGTAGACGTCTGCCCCGTAATGCCATGGGACAGCATTGGTGCTTTCAAAAGGTATCGGCCCAACTTTGGTGATGGTAATTATGGGCGGTCTAGGTGCAAAAATGGTGATCATCTGGCGAGGGATGGTGATGGTAGCAACCTCATCATCTTGCTTCAGCATTACCTCTCCAGATCCCCATTCGGCCCTTCGGCTAAACTACAAGATCCCTTCGGTCACCAGACTCTGAATCCCTTCTATCAACTGCTCGCATCCATCAGGACGAATCGCATAGCCCATACACAGTTCTCCACAGCCTGGAAAGAATCCTCTCTTCATCAGCTTGGCTTTAACGAAGCTAAGCGGTGTCTTCAGATCCTTGACATCAGTCAACAAATCCAAGTTCTCATCTTCAATAATGGCATTCACCCCACCTCCCCGATTGTTGCACCCCAAAATTTGACCAACATTTATTTACCCATCAAGAGTTATATGAGGCTATGAAGCTAGCCAAGAAGTTTGTTCAAGTGTTCAAAGGTTGATACCTTTGTCAGAGAACTCAAGAGATCCTCAGAGAGATTGGTTGAAACCAAGTTTGTGTGTCTCATAACTTGAGAGTTGTGGGAGCTCCTCATATGATTCTGAGACTATGAGGATGGACTTGAAGCTTTGAGAAAGCTTATGATATGTCTTGAAAGCCATCATGAAGCCTAGAGAGGTCATTGTACAAGAATTCAGAAGATTCAGCCATGAGTGGTGGAATTAGGGTTTGACTGGGTCAACCCTAGGTCAACTGATGATTTGGAGAGGGTTGAGACCTAATCCAAGAGCCATGTGATCATGGAATGATGCATTGAGATGCTATAAGGATGATTCCTAGACCAACTCATCATGATTGAGGAGTTTGAGAAGTTTTAAGCTAGGGTTTCTAAGGATTGACAGTGTAAAATCCCCTAGTTTGATCCCTATCTTCAAGGCAGTTTAGCTCAAGATGTGATTATCATATCATCTTCTCCACAACATGAATTTTGTAGAGCTTGTTCTTAGATTTAATTTGAGTACTAGAAGTCCTTGATAGGATTTGTAGAGCTCAAGTTATGACTTTGACAAATTACAGGTCATCTGAGGTATGTGAATCTGGGTCCTTGAAAGTCACCCAACTTGCATTCAACTTTTTCCCTAGTAGGATGATTCCTATGAACTCTTGGTCAACATGAATGTTGTAGATAATCTTCTTAGCTTTCTATAGATTACTAGAATTCCTTGATAGGATTTGTAGAACCCAACTTATGGCTTTGACAAGTCAAGGGCATTTTGGTCATTTGGAGGTTATAGGTCATTTCAAGCATAAGGCCATATCTCCTATTTCCAAGTTTCAAATGGAAAAATCTTCAACATCAAACTTGATTAGAATGATTTTTTAAGGCTAGTAGGGAGGTCATGAGATGTTGAAAGGGCTTGTATCAAAAAGTGATGAAAATGGCCTAAAATGGAGGCATAAGTTAATTAAGGTGAAGTTGAAAATTGGAAATCACAAGTTATAAATCCAAACCATGTCATATAATAGGTCATTTTGACTCCAAAGGACATTCTAAGAACAATGGTTCAGCCACAATTTTGATTTGAGGCTTGGATCATAGGGCTGCTTTGGAAATGGCTCACTTGCATATTAAGGTACCAAAGCAAAACTCAACAAAACTCAACAAGCAAGTTGGTTATGCATGGTAACGCATCATAAATCTCATGTGGGGAGAATTTCAAGTCAGAATTGAAGGGTACAAGAAGCTTGGCATGAGATAGCATGTAAGGAGAATTAAAATCAAAATGTCATGACATGAGAAGTTCAAATACTCATTGGATGATCCTAGAGGGTTCTAGATGATTCTAAACCACTCTATATAACAAGTATAACTTGCTCAGATGCAAGGTTGGTGAGAATTGGTGCAGAGAACAGAGAGTGAGATCAAGAATCTTCCATTGCAAGTCAAGTCCCATTTCTTTATTCTTCTTCATTTCCATTCATTCTTTCCATACAAACACATTCTATACATCATAGTGAAGCTGAGCAGATTGAATTGAGATCAAATCCATGGTGAATTGAAGAGTTGGTGATTGAGATTTCAAGGTGGCAAGTCAGAATCGAATTCTGAGATTGAGGCTTTCTCCATCAAAATTGTTGCAAACAGTAGCAAGATTGGCATCTAGGGAAACTTTCTGAAGAGTTTCAAGGTCTGAATTGGTGGATTTCATCATCTGTTCATCAAGATTAACCAGGTTTGCAAATTCTTCCCTACACCATGTTTTAGGCATAATTAGGTTAATTTGTTAGTGTAGAAATGTTAGAGACCAATAGGAGATGGATTTTGGAGAGTTAGGGATCAATTGGTAAAGATTGAACTATGGACCCCATTTCTTTGATGACCAAGAACTCGTGTTATATTGAGATATAGAATGAGTTAGACAGCAAGAATTAATCAGGGTGAGTTGGTGAGTGATCTGAGGTAGTTAATTGCAAGAATTGGTGAGATGGAAGCTTGAGTTCATTTTTGATCTTGGATCGTGTTTTATGCTAGAGGAAGTTTCAGTTGATTCTAAGAGTATGATTGGATTCAGCATGAAATTCTAGGCAGGATAGGGTCTTGAATTTCCATTTTCCATGAGGAATTGAGGGAGTTCGTGTTTGAAGAAGAAGAGCTTGGAGCTCTGCATTTTCATGGAGTTTCAGCAAACCCTAGCTAGAGGTTAGGGACGAAGTCTGGGCCGTTGGATGAGGAGCTGACCCATTGACTATTTCTTGATCTGAGGGCCACGATTTAATTTCATTTGAGAGGGAAATCTGAGAAGCATGAAACGCAGCGTTCCATTTAAGTTTGGTCATGGGCTTAAGTGATCTTGTGATATCCACACCCCCAATCAAGGCCCACTTGGATTTTAAACTGAAAATCATTGCTATTCTCACCGTTTATTTTTCATTTTCTTTATGTTTTTCTAATTGTTTTTCTGATTAATTAATGGGCCCAGCGCGCTTGCTATCTGAACCCCCATTCTGGGCCCATATGAAATCTGAACTATATTTTGTTTCTATTGGCACCTAATCTTTTTCTTTTTCTTTGTTATTTTCATTTGTTTTTCTTATTTAATTTTGGGCCTAGCGCTTTGCTGTTTGAACCCCCTTTTCAGGCCCACGCGCATATTGCACTACATATCCTTGCTATTCACACCACATCTTTATCATTTTATTTTCTTTTTTATCATTTTATTTCAAACTTTAGAAAATTCATATAAATTTGAAAACTAATGATTTTTCAATGGGAATTTTTCCTCCCATTTCATATTGTTGTCAAGAAAAATATAAAATAAAAATATTTTCCTTTCATGCATTTTTAGTATTTTTTGTATATTTTCTACTTTTATTGCATTTTAATTCTTTTATGTTGATACCTGAATTTGTAGAATTTTGTTTAGGTAACTCCCTTAGCATTTTTAGACCATTCTCTTTAGGATAGTTAGATATAAGTTTTAGCTTCCCCCTGGATTTATTCCATAATTTTGTGATGAATTTTAGGATAGTTTTGATTAGATGACATTAGGTTGTGTAGAATTAGGTTAAACTTCAACATAGGTCCATGATAACACTAGAATTTTGGGTTTCTAGGTTAAGTTAGACATTGGGGTATATAAGGGTATTAAGGGTAGGTATGTAGGATCCCTTAGAAATTATATTAGGTTTTAATATAGTAGTATACTATTTTTAGTTGATTTTTGTATTGGTTGATTGTTTGTGTTGCCTTTAGGGCATTTTTGCTTTAGTTGCTTTGCTTTGGAGTTTTCCCTTGGCTTGGTGGGCTTGGTATCTCTTTGTGGAGCATTGAGGAGCTTGCTAGAAGACTTGAAGATTCATTGAGGAGCATAGTAGAAGAATTGAAGATGCATTGAGGAGCTTGAGAGCTTGATCTTATTTGTTTTGTTATTGTTTTAGGGTTAGGGATTAGGAAGAGTTAGACTTAGATAACTTCTTTCTTAAACATGGATGGTATTCCTTCACCTCCATTCCTCCCTATGGTTCAAAGTCCTTCCCTGGTATACACCTCTCTCCTTTGGAGGGATAAGTGATGTACCTAGGAAGTAGAACTTTTGAGGGAACCATTCCTTTGATGTTGAACCCTTATAGGTCACCTTTGGTGGTCAATAAGCAGTTCAATATCCCCCAACTTATCCAGTTTAGTGATTTCCTATGGTTTGATTGCCTTGAGAGATGTTGAGCTTGAGCTTGAAGATGAAGACTTCAATGAAGAGTGTAGAAGAGGATGAATCCTTGAGCATTGCCATTCCAGCTGAAGCTTGAAGAGCAGCAAGAGCAAGTTGATACTTGAAGACTCCTGAAGATGAAGTAAAGACTGAAGGATGGAGTTGACACTTCTAAGTGACTGAGATTGATTCTGAAGAGCTGAAGCTTGAAGAACAAAGGAAGTTGATACTTACTTTGATACCTGGAGATCCTGAAGGAGCCAAGTTGGTACTTATGATTGATAGTGAAGCCTGAAGGTTGAAATGATCAAGAAGCTGAAGCTTAAAGGAGAAGATAAGTTGAAACTTATGTTGAAGGGTTGAAACCTGGAAAAGCAAATTGATATTTGTCAAGAGTGATTGAAGTCTGAAGACTGAGTTGCTGTTGGAAGAGCTGAAGCTTGAAGCTGAGAGAGGAGAGGATCTGCTTTCTTTTTCTTTTACTGTATTGATGTGTTTTGTTTGACTTGTTTGATGCATTAGAATAAGTTCATATCTAGAATAGGTAGAATCTAGGAGCATGATTGCACTAGAGGTTGAGTTGCTCCCTCTGCTTGTATTGTTACTGTGCGGCTTTGCTTGCGGGTATTCGGTAGAGCCCAACTCCCTTGCCCATGTGGTTTGTTTGCCTGATGGCATTTTATTTCATTTTATCTGTATGATTGCAGTTTACTGTTATTGCTTGATAGCATGTTGTTTATATTTCAGTATGATTACTGTTATCCATTCTGGCTTGAGGTTGAGATGAGCTTGTGGAGGCTGAAGCCCCACACACATTTCCTCCCTCACTTGCATTGCATGCATTTTACTGTTAAGCTGATGCTTTGTCTGTTTTGGTGTATCATTGACATGATCCCTTAGGACTCTCATTTCCTTTGATAAGGAATTGATGATAGAACTTTAGGTTGAAACCTATGCATGACAACTTCTAGGAGTTCCCTGTTCAAACCTCAACCATAGGATGAATCCATGGCATGACAACAGTAGGACTTGATAGTCTCCCTCCTAGTTGGGTCTGTTCTCTTCTCATCTCAAAACAGTTTAAGATACAGTAATCATGAATAATTTCTTTCGTACGCTACGAGCCTTAAGCTATTTGAGAGAGGATTGTGGGAGAGTTTCTTTTCCACAGTCTGAATGTTTAGTATGGTACCCTTTGGGTGACATGCGACGCATCCACTCTCAGGTCATAGTCTCTAGTGCGATTGAAATCGCAAACACAATAAAAAACACTTCTTTCGTAAAAGACAGGAAATAAACCGTAGTTTCCCGAACTACGTGAGCTCTGATCTCTCATACCTGTTGAGAGTACGTAGGCACAAGATGGCGATGTCTTGGCGAGCTACCTTCCCCCATAACTCGTCATAGGCCGAACTACGTTGACTCTGATTTCTCGTTCTCTGATGAGAATACGTAGGCATAAAGTGCGACGCTTTGCCGAGTCATTTTCTTTTCTGTTTAAGCCAACCTTGATAGGTAGATAGAATAAAACCAACCCGTCCAAGTAAACACAACAAGCGAGGATCCCGTCGAGTACGACGGACGTGAGGGGTGCTAATACCTTCCCCTTGCGTAACCGACTCCCGAATCCAGACAACGGTTGCGACGACCTTGTCTTACCCTTTTTCGTCAGGTTTTTCCGATCGTTTCCTTTCCCGTTCTGAGGGATAAATAACGAAAGGTGGCGACTCTTCTGTTCTGTCGGCACCTTATTTTCGCGCAAGCGACACCGATGATTCGACATAGGGTTCTTCGTGACATTTGGCACATTATCTGAGAAATTAATGATCTTAGCATCCACCATATCCTGGACCTTGTGCTTGAAGGCTTTGCAGTTTTCTATCGTGTGGCCTGGTGCCCCCGAGTGAAACTCACAAGTTGCATTCGCATCATAACCCGGCGGAGGTGCCCCTGTCAAGGGAGCCAGGGTTCTCTTCTGGATTAGCTGTAACTGAAGCAGAGTCTGTAACAGCTGAGCATAAGACATGGGCGGTGTTTCAAGGTGACGACTTGATAGAGGTGCCTTGTTCTGATACTTTCTGTACCCTTGCTGATTCGGCTGCTGCTGTGGCTGCTGTGGCTGGGGTTGTTGGACCGCGGGGATGGTTATGCTGGCCACCTGCGGGTGAGGGCCTTTACCCTTCCTTCGAGCATTGGACACGGCGCTCGTCTCTCCTTCCCGCCTCTTGCCACCATACGGTTTCTTTCCTCCTCCAGCTGAGGATAGATCACCTTGAATTTTCCTCAGTTTGATCCCATTTTCAACGTGCTCCCCCGTGATGATGAGGTTTGAGAAGCTTCCAAACATACTGCTGACCAATTTCTCGTAATAAACCCCTGGGAGGGTGGCTACAAACATTTCAACTAGCTCCCGTTCAACCATCGGTGGCTGAACCCTGGCTGCCAACTCACGCCACCGCTGGGCGTACTCCTTGAATCCTTCGTTGTTCCTCTGTGACAAATTCTGCAGTTGAACCCGGTTCGGAGCCAAGTCACTGTTATACTGATAATGGTGCACGAATGCTTCAGTGTTGCGGTGGAAATAGGATATCAAACTATTAATGAGTTTGAATCACAATTCAATTCACAACCGCTCTTTGATTTATCCGAAGGAAAAGGTCAAAAAGGGAAAACCTATTTTGCATCGTAAACACAATGCGGGGAAAGATCTAGGGTTCGGGGGTTGGTTAAATTTAGGGAAGGTATTAGCACCCTAAACTTCTGTAGTACTCTACATGAACCTTTTGTTCAAATGTTTACTATTTGCTTTATTTATTTGCTTAAGGTATATGTACAAAGAATTAAAAGTGAGAAAAGAGACCTAAGGGGTTAATTCTAAGTTTACTCGGCAAGACATCGCATCTTGTGCCTACGTATCCTTACGGGAGTGGAATCAGAGTAATCGTAGTTCCCCTTGAAAGGGAGGTTAGAGACTTCTTGACTGTGGTCAAGGTCTCAAGGGGAATAAACATGTCTTAAGGACACGCTTACGTGGAGTGTAGAAACTCCAATATCTACGTTGTAAATTGTTAAGTGAATTAGGGTTAGGTTAGGGATTCCGCGGCGGGAGACCCTAAAATGAGCGCGGCGGCTCTTTGACCTAATGCTAGGGGTAAAATTGTAATTTTGTCTGTGGCGAGACATGTATGAAAATTTAGGGTTTGTAATTTTGTAGGGTTTGAAGTTGAGGACTATTGACACGGCGATCAAAAGCTAGACCTAACCTTCGGATGTATGTAGTGTGACAGAATAATTGATGAATGTGTGAGACTTGAATCATGCAAGCAGGAATAAAAATGCAGACAATAAGGCATACAAGCAGAAACTTAAAGACGGAAACTAAAGCGCGATTGTTAGGATTCGCAGAATTACAGATGAGAAGCAGTTACAATAATAATGAAACTTAAAAACACAACGCAATAGTAGTAAACATGAGCTGCAAAAGATGAACATCCGTTAGTAGGCAAAGTCAGACGGTAATTGGACGGGTCATGAGACAAAAGTGCAATATTGGAGATTTTTGTTGTTTTGAAAAAAAGGTGTTAATTGAATTTATAAAAAGAAAGAGTAATGTCAATTTTAAAAATATTTTAAATTTAATCTTAAAAACGTTTTAATTTATATATTTTTAAAAAAGGATTTTAAGTTATTTATTTAAAAAAAGGTTTTTAATTTTATTATATGAAAAAAGGTTTTTTAATTTTATTATATGAAAAAAGGTTTTTTAATTTTATTATATGAAAAAAGGTTTTTTAATTTTATTATATGAAAAAGGTTTTTTAATTTTATTATATGAAAAAAAGGTTTTTTAATTTTATTATATGAAAAAAAAAAGTTTAATATTTTGTTAAAAAAAGTTCTAATAATATTTAAACTAACTAATTATAAAAATAAAAAAAAGAAAATAAAAGGGGTTGGGCCGGTATTCACCTCCGGACCCAACCCGGTTGGTGTAAAATGTAAAAAGGGGGAAAACCAGGGTTTACGAAACCCTGTCTTCTTCGGCGTCGTTGTGCCTTCATTTCCCCTTCGTCTTCCTCACCTCTCGTACTCTTGTCTCTCCACGATGTTTCTGAAAAAAACAACAAAACAATTAACAATCATCAGACATCGAATCCCCACGCAATGGCTTACAATTTCCTCGGTGTTCTTGGCGGTTTTGGCGAAAATGGGGGCCGATGATGAAGATATTCTGAGGTGGTGGTTGCCCGTCGTGCGTGATGAGCGGCGAAGGCGGCTTCTGATTCGTTTTACCGTTTGTGGAGGGTGATGTTTTGTTGAGGTTGATGGCCGATGATGACTCCTTGTCTGAGGCTAGAAGGTGATTGTCGTTGATTACCCGCCGTCGGTGAAGGCAGTCACGGTGGTCACGGGAGCTTCGCGCGAGGGTTTCGTTGTCCCTATTCTCCTCTTCGATCTCGCGGCCGCTCTCCCGCTAGGGTTTTGTTCGCGCTTTTTGTCTAGTCTCTTCACGCAGGTTGTATCTCTCTTTGATACACTCTTGTGATTCCATGGGCTTTGGTCTTACGTTATTATTGAGATCCAAATTCGAAGTTTTAATTTCCAATCTGACATGATGATGATTGGATTTGATTTACGATCTGATATTACTAAACTTGATTTGATTTTGTTTTGTGGTAATTCTGATTCGGTTTGATTGGATTTTTCTGGATATTTGCAGATGCAGATTTGATTGCATTTGGGGAACTCATATATTTGGATATTTGTTTCTGATACGATTTGGTTTTATTGATACAATCCAGTTTTGTCATGTATCTGGGTATCCAATTTGACTTGTGCTTCTGGATTTGCGGAACGGTTCAGATTTGGACTTGTTTTCCGTTGTTCGCCTTTGGTATTTGTGGTTGACGAAGCTCTGTTGCTTCTAATACGTGATCGCACTCTTTTCTGATATGGCTTGGCCTCGATTCTCATTAATTTTCTTTTTCTTCTTTCAGAGTTGGTGTTAACACTTTGGTTGAATCCAAACTGCCGAGAAGGTTACGCGGTGATGATGATACTTGTCTGAACCTGTGTTGGAGCCTTTGTGTGCTGATGTTTCATGAGTTCTTGTTATGGTGTCTAATTCGCCATTGGACTCAGTTTTCTGGTATCTCCTCTGTTTGCAGATGGTTTGTCTCAATTGATTCCATTATAGCTTGGGGCAATGATGTTCTGAACTGAGCCTCGGCTTCGCGTTTTGGTTTTCCAATATGACCACATGTGGTTGAGGCTTACATTTAAGTTGACGCGTGAGCATGATTATGAACCTACCTCGCTTTTTGTGGTATGATTTGTGTTGTTTCTTGTGCTGACACTAGTTGTCTGATGCAGTTTGGTTTGTATTTCATTTTTCTGTTCTGTTTGAACTTGACTCTTCTGGTAAGGGCATTGTTTCGCTGCCGTGGATGTTATTTCGACCCTTCTGGTTTTCGAACCAACTGTTTACTGATACTATCAACTTTTAACATTCGACTTTCTTGTGTAGTTGAGCGGGATTACGACATGTGTTGCCCAAATATGCTTTCCATTGATACTCATTTTCGGTGCGAGGGTAATGCTCACTTGACTGAACCAGAACCTGTGTGTTGGGCCATGATGTTTCGACTGAGCCGTGCCCTGTTTCTGGTTTTTTTTTGTTTCTGCTGAACTGGTTCTTTGAATTGATGTAGTTATGATATGGGTTTGACCTCCTGATCTTGTCTCTTCCTTTTTATGCACCTGAGCTGCTTCATATTTATGGATTGAGTTATCTGCTCAAGCTTTGTGCAGCTGAACAGCTTTGGTCTTAAATCCTGTTATGACTCTGTACTGATGCTGTTGTGGTGAATTTCAGGTGTTGGAAATCTTCGAAAACAAAGAGATTCAGACCTGCCGGCATCCGGGTCTGAGTCCGAATTGGCCGTGCTGTTTAACCTTGTATCAGTTTGGAAGCAATCTTGAAATTTACTTGATAATGTCACCATGTTTTACTTGATGAACGAAATTCTGTTTGGTTTTGAATCCAATTTCGGCATATGATCCCTTTCGGCAAACTATTCAGTCCCTACTTCATTTTACTCTTCATCTCTCGGTTGCCCCTTAGATAAGAACAGATGTTACCTGATCTGACGCCAATGGCACGGATCGGTAACGGGGTTAGGATGCGGCTTCGGTCGTGCCACTCCCGGCACTCAGTGATGACGCTGTTCTGAGAGTGTCGAAGATAACTTCTAACCCTTTCTTGCTTCTATTTGTTCTCCTTTGATTGTGCAGGTTACTCGGAGAAGCATGAAGTAATGTCCAGTGGATGAACATCATGAAGACACAATAGGATCTTTAGGACTTAGGACCTTTTTAGAGTAGATGTTCAGTGCAGATGAAACTTCTTGTAAAAATGAATATTCATGAATGAAATTCAAAGATTATTTATCCCTTTCAATTGTAAATTAAGTACTTATGAAATAACATTCCATAAATATTCATTTACTTCTCGATTGAAATCTCAAATATTTATGAATACCAAATTTTGAAATTATTTATATTTACTTCTTAGTTGTAAATTATAAATATTTATGAATAAAAAATCCACAAATATTTGAATTCACTTCCTAATTGTAAATGATAAACATTCGCGAATGACATCCATATATACTTAATTTCTCGTCCCTGTGTTTATTCCTCTCATGGCCTTGATCTCACTGCCTGATTAAATCTGAGTGAATTCAAACTAAATCCCAATCATGGTATATCAAGAGAACGCGTTATCAATTGAAATGGAACCCCGCCTAGAATGGTCTTGAACCTTAAGCAAATGAACGGCCCAAATTTAAATACACTCCCGGCAATTTTCAATAATAAACCGAGCCAGCTCGATGCCTTGATGATAACCAACTCATATGATAGACAACTGTCCCACGTATCATGGTCGGAACGCCCCGAGGCTTAAAAATCGATTTTCTTCAGGATTGGCCAAAATAGTGTAAAATGACCAAAATGCCCTTGAACTGGATTCCTGCAAAACAAATCAACTCCAGGACTGGTTAGTGATTACAAATGGAATGACATGCGATATGGATGACTAAATGTAAGGGAAAAATTTGGGGTATTACAGTTGCCCCGATTTAAATAGCTACACCAGATGATTTGAGCGACGGAGACTCGAGGAATCATGGTGGAGGGATTTAAATATAGATAACCGAAAATTTTGCCCTTATATGTGGCGATATGCAATGCTATGGACCAAACGAGAACAGACTAATGCAGACGATGCCATGAATATGATATGATGTGTATGCTGGAGTGATGAATGCGACAATGCTGACGAATAGGACGACACAGGGACAGACGCTACGAGAAGAACACACTGGGGAAAACGACGCGCTGGGACACAGTACAACACTGGGGGAATTCTAGAATGATGGTCAACTGGTGCGAACACGACCAATTGTCATTTTTAGAACTAGAAGGGATCCTCAAATGGAGATGGCACCTATGAGACGGCCTCCACTGGGGAATCTAAAAAAATAAAACTGGATCATGTACGATTGAGCAAAGAATAACATCCAAGCTTCTGTAACCTATCCCTCGTGACAGGATCAAACGGACTTTTCGGGAATCCGTAGCAAATATACAGGGTAAAAACCGGCTGTATGCCAAAATAAATGGACTTTAAGAATAAGATCCTTAAATGGAGATGGCACCTATGAGATGACCTCCACTTGGGAATGTCTAAAAACTGGATCTACACGATTGCAAGATCGATTACAGAATGCTGGAGCATTGAGCAAAGAATAACATCCAAGCTTCTATAAACTATCCTTCGTGATGGGATCGGACGGACTTTTCGGAAATCCGTATACAGGGTAAAGACCGGCTGTATGCCAAAATAAATGGACTTTGATAGGAAATGCCCTGATAAGCTTCTCGAGGGAGAACTTCCACTTATCGTTGGAAGGGACTTACATGCCAAAATGGATAAGCACTCAAATAAAGAGGCTGCTGCTTATCTGATATATAAATCTTTTCATATTTAAGGTCGGCGCCTGGAATACGATTCTGATTCTTCTTTTACTAAAGGATAAATGAACTTCTTCATACTTCAAGATCGTGCTCTCCTGAATATGATTCCGCTCCTTCTTTTACTAAAGGGTAAATGAACTTCTTCATACTTCAAGATCGTGCTCTCCTGAATATGATTCCGCTCCTTCTTTTACTAAAGGGTAAATGAACTTCTTCATACTTCAAGATCGTGCTCTCCTGAATATGATTCCGCTCCTTCTTTTACTAAAGAGTAAATGAACTTCTTCATACTTCAAGATCGTGCTCTCCTGAATATGATTCCGCTCCTTCTTTTACTAAAGGGTAAATGAACTTCTTCATACTTCAAGATCGTGCTCTCCTGAATATGATTCCGCTCTTTCTTTTACTAAAGGGTAAATGAACTTCTTCATACTTCAAGATTGTGCTCTCCTGAATATGATTCCGCTCCTTCTTTTACTAAAGGGTAAATGAACTTCTTCATACTTCAAGATCGTGCTCTCCTGAATATGATTCCGCTCCTTCTTTTACTAAAGGGTAAATGAATTTCTTCATACTTCAAGATCGTGCTCTCCTG
The DNA here is from genome assembly GCA_963859935.3 of Lathyrus sativus. Lineage (NCBI taxonomy): Eukaryota > Viridiplantae > Streptophyta > Magnoliopsida > Fabales > Fabaceae > Lathyrus > Lathyrus sativus. The sequence continues at coordinate 106,359,696 of OZ012737.1, forward strand.
AATATGATTCCGCTCAAACCTCCCCATACTTCAAGACGATAAGGAAAATGGAAGCCCAACTGCTCAATGGAGATGGCCATTTGTTGCGAGTCATAACGAAGATAGGATCAGCTTCTTAGGCGAGAAATGTCGCTTATTTGCAAGAGTGGCAATAATAAGCTTCTCATGTAAGAATTGCTTGTAGAGGTGATAACAGGTGATGATAAGCTTCTCAGGCGAGAAATGTCGCTGATCGATGATAAGCTTCTCAGGTGAGAACAGGCGCGTATCGTGTTATGTAAGGTTGTTATATCGATAGGCTTCTCAGGCGAGAAATGTCGCATACCGATGCTGTAGGATGTACTGATAGATTTTCCAGGCGTGAACTGGCGTGTATCTGTAAAGGATTGTGGTTGATTTTCTTGAAAGATAGTGGAAAATAAATGCACATCCGGGTACAGTGATAAACTTCTCGGGCGAGAACAGTCGCGTATCTGCCATGGTATGGTGAAAATCTTTAGATGGTGCAAAATAAATGCACGTCCGGTTGGGCTCGACGACCGACAATACTGAGATTCAATCTAGGATCGAGCTAGAAAGAAGACTGGTAATCAAGACTCCATCGAGGGAATGAACTCGAAGGGTAAATATCTTATCCTGGCGAGGAAAGATAGCTGAAGTAACCGTCATCCACGAGGATCGAGCTCTGTGGGGAAACTCGAAGTACATATGTATTTTATGCTTAGGGCTGACGATCTATTTGGAGAGAAGGGACCAACCCAGTTACTCGGCGGTAACAACCAATGATGGTGAGACACAATGAACCTGTGCATGCTAACGCATGTGTTAATGTGAATAAATGTATGTTAATGTCTTATGTAGTTAAATATGCAAGATGTTATGAAATGAGTATGTAATGAGTATGTGTATGAAATAGGCATGTGATGCTTATGCCCCTGCATATGCTGACGAAACAGACTAGAGACGGGACGAGAGATGAAATAAACATCTCGACGGAGATACCATGCGTTCTCTGCAACCAATACGTCAATCATGGGTGAGAAGGATCAATGGTAGAACCAAATCTGGTTTTAAAGTTCTGAATTCTCTGGGGAGAAGGTAATCTGCTTGGATGCTCAGTATCACGTCTTCACATGGGGAGAAGAAAACCTGAGGGACACTTTCGAGTTACCCAAGAAAAGGTTGTCAGCTTATAGTCTCTCTGGGGACTGTGATGAGGCAATAGTTTAGGAGCCTGTTGCAACACTGAGATTTACTGGGGAATGAAGGCCGCTGTGAGTAAAATCCCTCGGGTGCACGAAGAAAAGTTGTGAAACCCCATGGTTTTGATCTTGAAGGACCTTATAGTAGTCGCCATTTGGTTCCCCTTTTTTTAGAAAACACGGTGCCCCAGGATACTTGCGTTGCGAGGTATGGTCATCTCAAGAGGATTTTATAGAGAACACGGAGTCTGGTTGCCCCACTGTTTTCAAACTCTTTGAGAGGTTTGTCAGGTCTCGACGTAACTGGCACAAATTAATCGTGTTACGACGAAATCTTTGGGAAATAGCTCTTAGGAACTTCAGACTCGCGTTGGTAAGCGAACTGGGAAACCGCCTGCCCCTGTTTAGCAGGATCTTCAAGTTCCATGGGTTATGTCCATATATAAATCTCTAAGATATCAAGCAAAGTCGTCATGCCTGAAATGTCTATCCTGAGCTTGTCAATGCACACATATATTTGTCTTGAATTTTTGTTTTGAAAAAGATATCGCAATAACTTGTGACCGAAATCACTAGTCCGGATATAAGTTTTAATTATAATGCCAACATGAATTTTTCTGAGCATAGCTCGTAGGAGTCAGGAAACGTGATCTTGTTGAGTATGCTTTCAACCGAAGTCCTACTTCAATTAGGTCTTTCAAAGGTTGTATCGTGGCTCGGCTCACGGTTTAAGAAACAAAGGATATAGGCTCAAAGTCATATTTGTACCCACCCCCCTTCGTGATGTTCTCCAATCCTAATTCAGTTAATCGGATACGAACGCTCATATCTCAAGCGGATTTGCTATGGTCGAGAACTTATCAAGGCTTTGGACATGGTAGTCACTCACCTATTTCTAATGGCAATTGGTCACACGATTTTGTTTTTTACTAGGGATTATTTATTGTACCCTCTTGTTTTGCTTTTATTCCCTACCTTTTGCCTGGACAACGTCCTTTGATCTGACTTTGGAGTCCAGCGGGATGCCCCAGTTTTGCCTAAGTCTCCTTCATAGGTTTTGACTTAGCGGGCTCTTATTTTTTTGAATATTCTTTTATGCACAAGTCGTGTAAATCTTTTGAAAGGCTCGTGACTGCCCCACTCCTTAGGTAACCGAGGGATAGTCATTGTATTGGACTTCTTAAGATGCTACGGATAAATTCTCGAAGGTTTGCTTACCTTTTTGAGAGTCTAAGCGCTCGATCGGTTTAACTGAGACCTACCCTGCCCCGGGTTAGAATGAAGGTTCTTAAAAGAAAGAAAAACTCCTACTTCAAGGCTCAAAGAGGTTAACGAGGGATTAACATCCTTATATCTCCAGTGTTTGGGATTTGAAACAATGCCTTACATCATCAGCAGGTTTTAATTGAAAGCATACGACAAGAAATTTGACGTTTTGGGTTCGTCATCCTCCTCCCAATTCTCTATCAGAACAAGAGATCGGGTAAAGTTGGCATTATGATTTATGAAAACGTTTTTTGAATTAGTGAAACGAATGGATTTATTCAAGACAAACATATGCGTTGCATTAATTAATCCAAGATAAACAAGTTCATGCATGCTAAATATGCTTAATCGAAGAGAAATACATATAAACAAATGAACTGTCGGAAAAATCCTTCTAAATGTTTATGAAATCTTGCATTCAAGAGTAACAGTTTCCTTTGGCGGAGCCTCAATGGAAAGGACGTCAGGTTTATGGTCACTGCGAGTCGTCATGGCTTGCCCCAGTTATGCTGGTCACATCTTCAACAGTTTTCAGTCGTTGCTTCAAAATAACTTTCCCAGATTCTTGGTTGATCCCGGTCATATCATCTTGAGGGTTACTGAAATGAAGCGAGCTAGGCCTTTGAATAATTACTGGATTCGGATGATTTGCCACAGGAGTAGCATGCTTTGCAGAATTCGAACTCGACAAGTGAGGGACCCCGAGAGGAGTCTCGATCTTCAGCTGAGCATCGCTAAAAGACAACTTCTTCGTTTCTAGAAAATTTCTGACAACTTTCTTAAGAGCGTAGCAATTCTCTAGATCATGGCCGGGCGCACCCTCATGAAATAAACAATGAGCGGCAGCGTTGTAACCTGCAGGTAACGGATTAGGCAGAGGACCCAAAGCACGGGTGGTAATCATACCTTGTTGTACCAAATGGGAGTATAACTCAGTGAAAGTCATCGGAATTGGAGGACAAGGCTTATACTGACTCTTACGGAGATAAGGAACCTGATCCTGTGATTGCTGGTGAACAGGAGCGTTGGGCACTCGTTGACTGTTGACAGGAACTTGCATGGGCGGATAACCGGAAGGTTGTTGATAAATCGGTACTTGATACACCGGAGCTGACTGCACAGGCTGGTATGTAGGAAACTGCTGATCGAAAGGAGGTGCAACAGTAGCTACATAGGGTTGTTGGACATATGGAAACGGATAACCTTGCACATAACTCTGCTGATGTTGCCAAGGTTGAGGAGTAGCCGTTTTGCGATTCCTCGAACGCGCAGGTCCTTTACCATGGTCGGAGTTAGGAGTTTTGCACTTTGGAGAGGTAGCTCGTCGAACTGGTTGAGAACTAGGAGGCACCAAACCGGATTGAAGACCATGAGGAGGTACATTCTCGACAATAACAGCTTGTTGAGGTTCCATAACGGTATTAGTAGTCTCAGGAACAACAGTAGACTGAGCATCCACCTTCACACTAAGAGCTCGTAGCATCTCCAAAATCTGTCCTACACTTCCTCGAAGATCTTCGAATTCATGGATGACACGGTTGATCTCTTGGTTTTGATCTTCCATCCTTATGAAGGGTCGTATTGATGCAGAGAACTCAGGGTGACAAAACTGGAAGGTGAGAGAACCGAGTATGGGAAATCGGGAGACACATGCAATGCAAAAGTATGATGCTAAAAATGTGAATGCAAATGAAGATTTCATGGAATTCGAATATTTACAAATATTGTGGGGTACCAAGGGAATCTTTTTTTTTTATTTTTATTTATTTTATTTATGGTATCCCGCGATATCCATAAATGATGTTTGAATTCCGTGAAATACAATGCAATGGGATGCTTTATGGATGCAATGCATGAAAACACACAAAGTCCTAGATTAAAAGACGTGAGTGGAGTTAAGGTCTACCCATCCCAAAAGGAGTGTACTATAGGTTAGTTGTACCTGCAGAACAAGGTTCTAAAAAGTGCCCAAAGTCATCAGCCCATCTTTCGGATATTATCAACCTTCCGACTGACTCGGGGGTTAATAATATTCTCAAGAGAACCTCTTTTGAGTGTAGTATCGCGTAGCAACCATCGTAGGACTACTCCCACATAGTTCCCGCACTACGTCCTAAATAAGGCCGAGGCGGTGTAAAGGTACTACGGTCCCCAGTATCACAGACTCCAATCGACCATGGAAAAAGTTTTCCCGATTACTCGTTCAACCTAACCATTTTCGAAAAGGTCTCAACTGAGCGGTGATTCTCGAATCAGCTTGGTCGGGATTCACTCTCTATAAGCCTCATTGAATATATCCCCATCCTATAATAATGTCACTAGTCCGGGCGTAGGACTTATCTCACAACACAAGAAACAATCCCAAAATCAAAGTACAATATATATACATGCAAATGAATAGTAAAACAAATAGCAATAAATATGAACAAATTAGGGATAACCCTCAAAAGTTTAGAAATTCCCCAGTGAAGTCGCCATTTTCTGTTGCGGTGGAAATAGGATATCAAACTATTAATGAGTTTGAATCACAATTCAATTCACAACCTCTCTTTGATTTATCCGAAGAAAAAGGTCAAAAAGGGAAAACCTATTTTGCATCGTAAACACAATGCGGGGAAAGATCTAGGGTTCGGGGGTTGGTTAAATTTAGGGAAGGTATTAGCACCCTAAACTTCTGTAGTACTCTACAGGAACCTTTTGTTCAAATGTTTACTATTTGCTTTATTTATTTGCTTAAGGTATATGTACAAAGAATTAAAAGTGAGAAAAGAGACCTAAGGGGTTAATTCTAAGTTTACTCGGCAAGACATCGCATCTTGTGCCTACGTATCCTTACGGGAGTGGAATCAGAGTAATCGTAGTTCCCCTTGAAAGGGAGGTTAGAGACTTCTTGACTGTGGTCAAGGTCTCAAGGGGAATAAACATGTCTTAAGGACACGCTTACGCGGAGTGTAGAAACTCCAATATCTACGTTGTAAATTGTTAAGTGAATTAGGGTTAGGTTAGGGATTCCGCGGCGGGAGACCCTAAAATGAGCGCGGCGGCTCTTTGACCTAATGCTAGGGGTAAAATTGTAATTTTGTCTGCGGCGAGACATGTATGAAAATTTAGGGTTTGTAATTTTGTAGGGTTTGAAGTTGAGGACTATTGACGCGGCGACCAAAAGCTAGACCTAACCTTCGGATGTGTGTAGTGTGACAGAATAATTGATGAATGTGTGAGACTTGAATCATGCAAGCAGGAATAAAAATGCAGACAGTAAGGCATACAAGCAGAAACTTAAAGACGGAAACTAAAGCGCGATTGTTAGGATTCGCGGAATTACAGATGAGAAGCAGTTACAATAATAATGAAACTTAAAAACACAACGCAATAGTAGTAAACATGAGCTGCAAAAGATGAACACCCGTTAGTAGGCAAAGTCAGACGGTAATTGGACGGGTCATGAGACAAAAGTGCAATATTGGAGATTTTTGTTGTTTTGAAAAAAAGGTGTTATTGAATTTATAAAAAGAAAGAGTAATGTCAATTTTAAAAATATTTTAAATTTAATCTTAAAAAGGTTTTAATTTATATATTTTTAAAAAAGGATTTTAAGTTATTTATTTAAAAAAAGGTTTTTAATTTTATTATATGAAAAAAGGTTTTTTAATTTTATTATATGAAAAAAGGTTTTTTAATTTTATTATATGAAAAAAGGTTTTTTAATTTTATTATATGAAAAAAGGTTTTTTAATTTTATTATATGAAAAAAAGGTTTTTTAATTTTATTATATGAAAAAAAAAGTTTAATATTTTGTTAAAAAAAGTTCTAATAATATTTAAACTAACTAATTATAAAAATAAAAAAAAGAAAATAAAAGGGGTTGGGCCGGTATTCACCTCCGGACCCAACCCGGTTGGTGTAAAATGTAAAAAGGGGGAAAACTAGGGTTTACGAAACCCTGTCTTCTGCGGCGCCGTTGTGCCTTCATTTCCCCTTCGTCTTCCTCACCTCTCGTACTCTTGTCTCTCCACGATGTTTCTGAAAAAAACAACAAAACAATTAACAATCATCAGAAATCGAATCCCCACGCAATGGCTTATAATTTCCTCGGTGTTCTTGGCGGTTTTGGCGAAAATGGCAGCCGATGATGAAGATATTCTGAGGTGGTGGTTGCCCGTCGTGCGTGATGAGCGGCGAAGGCGGCTTCTGATTCGTTTTACCGTTTGTGGAGGGTGATGTTTTGTTGAGGTTGATGGCTGATGATGACTCCTTGTCTGAGGCTAGAAGGTGATTGCCGTTGATTACCCGCCGTCGGTGAAGGCAGTCACGGTGGTCACGGGAGCTTCGCGCGAGGGTTTCGTTGTCCCTATTCTCCTCTTCGATCTCGCGGACGCTCTCCCGCTAGGGTTTTGTTCGCGCTTTTTGTCTAGTCTCTTCACGCAGGTTGTATCTCTCTTTTATACACTCTTGTGATTCCATGGGCTTTGGTCTTACGTTATTATTGAGATCCAAATTCGAAGTTTTAATTTCCAATCTGACATGATGATGATTGGATTTGATTTACGATCTGATATTACTAAACTTGATTTGATTTTGTTTTGTGGTAATTCTGATTCGGTTTGATTGGATTTTTCTGGATATTTGCAGATGCAGATTTGATTGCATTTGAGGAACTCATATATTTGGATATCTGTTTCTGATACGATTTGGTTTTATTGATACAATCCAGTTTTGTCATGTATCTGGGTATCCAATTTGACTTGTGCTTCTGGATTTGCGGAATGGTTCAGATTTGGACTTGTTTTCCGTTGTTCGCCTTTGGTATTTGTGGTTGACGAAGCTCTGTTGCTTCTAATACGTGATCGTACTCTTTTCTGATATGGCTTGGCCTCGATTCTCATTAATTTTCTTTTTCTTCTTTCAGAGTTGGTGTTAACACTTTGGTTGAATCCAAACTGCCGAGAAGGTTACGCGGTGATGATGATACTTGTCTGAACCTGTGTTGGAGCCTTTGTGTGCTGATGTTTCATGAGTTCTTGTTATGGTGTCTAATTCGCCATTGGACTCAGTTTTCTGGTATCTCCTCTGTTTGCAGATGGTTTGTCTCAATTGATTCCATTATAGCTTGGGGCAATGATGTTCTGAACTGAGCCTCGGCTTCGCGTTTTGGTTTTCCAATATGACCACATGTGGTTGAGGCTTACATTTAAGTTGACGCGTGAGCATGATTATGAACCTACCTCGCTTTTTCTGGTATGATTTGTGCTGTTTCTTGTGCTGACACTAGTTGTCTGATGCAGTTTGGTTTGTATTTCATTTTTCTGTTCTGTTTGAACTTGACTCTTCTGGTAAGGGCATTGTTTCGCTGCCGTGGATGTTATTTCGACCCTTCTGGTTTTCGAACCAACTGTTTACTGATACTATCAACTTTTAACATTCGACTTTCTTGTGTAGTTGAGCGGGATTACGGCATGTGTTGCCCAGATATGCTTTCCATTGATACTCATTTTCGGTGCGAGGGTAATGCTCACTTGACTGAACCAGAACCTGTGTGTTGGGCCATGATGTTTCGACTGAGCCGTGCCCTGTTTCTGGTTTTTTTTGTTTCTGCTGAACTGGTTCTTTGAATTGATGTAGTTATGATATGGGTTTGACCTCCTGATCTTGTCTCTTCCTTTTTATGCACCTGAGCTGCTTCATATTTATGGATTGAGTTATCTGCTCAAGCTTTGTGCAGCTGAACAGCTTTGGTCTTAAATCCTGTTATGACTCTGTACTGATGCTGTTGTGGTGAATTTCAGGTGTTGGAAATCTTCGAAAACAAAGAGATTCAGACCTGCCGGCATACGGGTCTGAGTCCGAATTGGCCGTGCTGTTTTACCCTTGTATCAGTTTGGAAGCAATCTTGAAATTTACTTGATAATGTCACCATGTTTTACTTGATGAACGGCATTCTGTTTGGTTTTGAATCCAATTTCGGCATATGATCCCTTTCGGCAAACTATTCAGTCCCTACTTCATTTTACTCTTCATCTCTCGGTTGCCCCTTAGATAAGAACAGATGTTACCTGATCTGACGCCAATGGCACGGATCGGTAACGGGGGTAGGATGCGGCTTCGGTCGTGCCACTCCCGGCACTCAGTGATGACGCTGTTCTGAGAGTGTCGAAGATAACTTCTAACCCTTTCTTGCTTCTGTTTGTTCTCCTTTGATTGTGCAGGTTACTCGGAGAAGCATGAAGTAATGTCCAGTGGATGAACATCATGAAGACACAATAGGATCTTTAGGACTTAGGACCTTTTTAGAGTAGATGTTCAGTGCAGATGAAACTTCTTGTAAAAATGAATATTCATGAATGAAATTCAAAGATTATTTATCCCTTTCAATTGTAAATTAAGTACTTATGAAATAATATTCCACAAATATTCATTTACTTCTCGATTGAAATCTCAAATACTTATGAATACCAAATTTTGAAATTATTTATATTTACTTCTTAGTTGTAAATTATAAATATTTATGAATAAAAAATCCACAAATATTTGAATTCACTTCCTAATTGTAAAGGATAAACATTCGCGAATGACATCCATATATACTTAATTTCTCGTCCCTGTGTTTATTCCTCTCGTGGCCTTGATCTCACTGCCTGATTAAATCTGAGTGTATTTCAAACTAAATCCCAATCATGGTATATCAAGAGAACGCGTTATCAATTGAAATGGAACCCCGCCCAGAATGGTCTTGAACCTTAAGCAAATGAACGACCCAAATTTAGATACACTCCCGGCAATTTTCAATAATAAACTGAGCCAGCTCGATGCCTTGATGATAACCAACTCATATGACAGACAACTGTCCCACGTATCATGGTCTGAACGCCCCGAGGCTTAAAAATCGATTTTCTTCAGGATTGGCCAAAATAGTGTAAAATGACCAAAACGCCCTTGAACTGGATTCCTGCAAAACAAATCAACTCCAGGACTGGTTAGTGAATACAAATGGAATGACATGCGATATGGATGACTAAATGTAAGGGAAAAATTTGGGGTATTACATTCAGCAAGTTCCTTCCATGTGCGCACACTAGTAGGTTCCAGACTCATGTACCATTCCAGGGATGGCCTGGACAAGCTATCCTGAAAGAAGTGCATCAGTAACTTCTCGTCTTTAGAGTGAGCGGACATTTTTCGGTAGTATGATCTCAGGTGGACGCGAGGGCAGGTGGTGCCCTTGTACTTTTCAAAGTCGGGTACCTTGAACTTGGGAGGCACCTTGAAATCAGCAATCAGTCCCAACTTGGAAATGTCGACACCCATAGTGTTCAGGTTCTCGAAATTCCTCATCTTGTCCTCGAGTGCCTTAAACCTCAGACGTGCTTCAGCAGTCAGCTCTCCTTCAGCACCTTTCTGTGAGAACAGGTCGTCTTGACGGTCTTCTAACCATGGCTGAGGCCCATACAGATTTCCAACACCTGCATTGCCATTGCCCAGTCCAACATTGACATTAGCTTCAAAATTCCCATTACCGACGCCAGTCGAATTACCATTGAGCCCCATGTTAGCGATCACGTTGCCGTTGCCACTGTCGTTCCCCCCGGTCACGGGGATGCCGTTCTGAGGAGTTTCAACAGGTGGAGGGGTTGGAACAGTCCCACCATGGAGTACACCATTGCTGTCAACCCTTGAGATCAAAGGCTGGACCAATGTTCTGAGCTGGTCTTGGCCGTTGGCAACCACTTGCATGAGTTCCATGAAGCGGTCCATCCTCTCTCGGAGTTCTTGAACGTCAGTCTGCACTTGCTCCATTGCTCTGGCTTGATTTTCTCTGGTCGGATAGCGGTGGATGGGTCTTTGATCAATCCTGGAACAACCTTCATACACAGAAGGGTTAGAAAAAACGACACAGTGCTCGTTATGCAGATGCTTCATGTAAATGCAAACGTGTGTCTGTGCGTTAAGGAGGTATTCCCCCGATCCTAGTGCCTGAGTGCCAGTGCTGATAATAAGAAGTCCGAGCCCATTCATGGAAATAACGTCTCATATATATAAAGAAAGCCCATCAAGGCGGTACACAACGTCACTGGATACAAGTAGAATAAATAGCATAACCTCAACCAACAAGCCTGGCGATGGTCAGCATACAACAATGATCAAAACAAAAGGATTACAAATACAGTCAAGTATGGCCACAGGCTCGAAACTCTTCTAACAGATCCCTCGTTTCTGGATGATCGGGCCGAGTGAGCAACCCTTCGACGAGTAACTCCCTCCGCATAATGGTGTATTGAAGACCTTCAACTGAATCTTCCCATGCTCCTTCACCGAAACAATCTTCTAGCTTCCGCTTCTTGGATTCAAACGTCAGTTTGCGCTCCTTCAGGTTAGCAAGAGCCTTGTTTAGCAGGCCTTCAGCGGCATATCTGCGAGCGGTTTCTTCATCAAACCTCTTCTCCCTAGCCTTCACTTGGGTTTTCAACTTGGAGATCTGCTGCTTCAGCTTATCCTCCCGTTCCTTGCCGTTGGCTAGGGTGGCCTTCCAATGCTGATTAAACTTGGACATTCTCCGGTACGCCTCATCCAAGTGCTGCTTCTTGATGGCCAGTACGTCATTGACAGCTTTGAAGTCCCGACCCAACCGCTCACGCTCAGCTATTTGCTTAGTCAAATCCGTCCCTAACTGGTTCGCCAGCTCTGTTTGCCTCTTGAAGGAATGGGCGGCTTCGCTTTTCTCGCTTCTGAGTTGAGCCAATTCTTTCTCCAGTTCTTCATTTTCCTTTTTCAGCTCATCTCTCTCAGCTAACGCCTGATTATGCTGCTGAATAGGCACGGTGGTAGGCTCTTCAATCACTGGAGGACTTTCTAGCTTGGCAGGAGGAAACGACATCCCTATAGCATCTGCTTTGGCTCTGATCCAAGTCACATATGGAGCGTAGGCTTGGCTATTACTTTTCCCCAGCAACGGCTTTCCCCGCTTACAGATACCATTCCAAGCGCGCTGAAGCTTAGATAACATATCCCCCCTCTAGAAGATCAGTGAGGTACAGAGATTCCTGCACCTCTTCATCCTTCGACGGAGCTCTCAAAGCATAAGCAAACTGTCGGACCAGCAGAGATGGATTATAGTTGATACAGCCCTTCCTGCCAATCAAAGGCACATTCGGAAACCCACTGCAGCTGAAGATAATCTCAGTACCTAACCTATCTCTATCAAACCAGGCAATATCCTCCACTGACAGACTCATCGGGCGCTCAGACCACTCAACTGTGGCTGTAGAGGAAGCAAAGGTACCCTTCTTGGGTAGGTGACTATCAAGCCATCTATAGAGTAGGGGCACACAACACAAGACATTCTTACCCCTTCTGTTCTTGTTTTTGTAGTGGACAGAATGGTAGACATCTCCTATTAAGGTAGGGACTGGATTCCCTGATGCAAAGATGTGGAAGGCGTCGAAGTCTACAAAGTCAGGCATATTAGGGAACAGAATGATGCCATATATGCACAGAGCAAGAATGGCGTTGAACACGATCCAACATCCGTCTTTGGCGCACTGCTGAGCCTTTCCCACTAAGAACTGCAGGGAGAAACCGAGAACCCTGTTCCAACTAGACAAGGCCAACTCGGAGGCATCCAGATGAAGTGAAGGAGCTAGACTAGCCAGATTAGGCTCAACATCCATATGAACAAAAGGCATCTGACTCTTGATAGGCACACCTAACAAATCAGCGTACTCTTCCAGCGTGGGCGCGAGAATAAAATCCTAGAAGGTAAAGCATCTCAAAGGAGGATCGTAGAACTGCAGCAAGGCGTGCAACCCGTTCAACTCAAACACAGAAGGTTTACGAACCAAGCTGAGCAGTTTCCCATAAGCCTTTCTGAATTCACCTCTCACAGAATCATCTGCCAAAGCAATCAAACCAGTCAGCTGAACAACATCAGGGGTAGGGAGCTTGTAGGCCACGGTCTTCCTCACAGAACCCATAGTAGCACAATAGGAGGCAAGAAAACCTGAATCGGGGGGGAACGGTACCTGCAACACAGACACAAGTTAATGAAATGCAGATGAATATGCAAAACAATGCAAAATGCAATCATGCAGCAGGAGATCAAGACGACTGTGCTGTTGAAGAGATGAAGGTTCTGTATCAACAAAACCATAATACTGCTCTGTCAAGAACAACCATATCTCTGATGAGAAGAAAACCCTAGTATCGGACCATAAACCTGTTCTGTCAAGAACACACATATCTGAAGACACGGACCTCTGATACAGGACCACAAATCAGCTCTGTCAAGAACCAATACATCTCTGAATATAAGGACCTCTGATACAGGGCCATAACTCTGCTCTGTCAAGAAAAAATACATCTGATGATGAGAACCCCTGATACCAACAAAACTGATTCACTATCAAGAAAACCGGGTAGTCTGAAGGTTAAGGCTTCGTGCAACAAACCCAACCCTGCTCACAGGTATGGACCTATACTGACACAAGTTCGGCATCCTATACGGTCATCAGCGTCACAGACATTCAAGAGGGGTGATACGATACCCAGAAGGTGTGGCATCACCATCTCCTGAAGCGGCCTCACTCAGCTGAATTCCAAATGATCGGTCCCCAGAGTCGACAATCCTCCAAACCAACAACCCCTCAGGCCCAAAGGGCCGGAAAAGAAGTTTACCGGGAGAACCTCGTCTGAGCGTGGATTTCATGAGACACTAGTGCCTGCAAAGCAAGCACGCGCCCACTAATTTCCACAACTAATGCTAGGTACACTCAAGCCTGGGTCTGGCTTCTCACTCATCAGAATGCCCCTCCCACAACAGCACAGATAATCATATCATACTGAAAATAAAATGCGGGAGATAAAATGCGATAAATAAACACAACCCAACAAGTACTCATAAAAGCGCTAGGATTGACTCTCACAGGGGACGTTGGATCCCCACACTGACTCGTATAAGGGACGTTGGATCCCAGGAAACTATCGATTCCCCAGCAGAGTCGCCAGTTGTCGCTACCGCGAAAATAAGGTGCCAGCAAAACAAAAGATTCGCCACCTTTCGTTATTTATCCCTCAGAACGGGAAAGGAAACGATCGGAAAAACCTGACGAAAAGGTATAAGACAAGGTCATCGCAACCGTTGTCTGGGTTTGGGAGTCGGTTACGCAAGGGGAAGGTATTAGCACCCCTCACGTCCATCGTACTCGTTGGGATCCACGCTTGTTGTGTTTATCTAACGGGTCAGTTTTATCTATCTACCTATCAAGGCTGGTCTGAAAAGAAAAGAAAATGACTCGGCAAAGCATCGCGCTTTATGCCTACGTATTCTCATCAGAGAATGAGAAATTAGAGTCAACATAGTTCGACTAACTACGGGTTGCGGGGAAGGTGGCTCGCCAATACGTCAGTATTGTGCCTACGTACTCTCAACAGGTATGAGAGATCAGAGCTTACGTAGTTTGGGACAATATAGATTATGGGAATTCAGATTCATCTATTTTTTCGAGTAGGGTTAACAAACAGTTCCAGCAGTTTGGTGTACGCAGCTCGACCCTTGGAGACTTAGGCGTTACCGTTTGCGGTAGAACTGGGAGTTAACGACACTCTTTTCTTCAGAAAAGCTTCCTTTGACTTATGGGCCCACGGGGCAAAAAGGTTTGAAGTTTGTTTTCTGTCTTTTACGGAAGAACTGTCTTTTATGGATGTTTGCAACCAATATCGCACTAGAGACTATGACTTGAGAGTGAATGTGTCGCATGTCACCCAAAGGGTGCCATACTAAACATCCAGACTGTTGAAAAGAAACTCTCCAACAATCATTTCTCAGATAGCTTAAGGCTCGTAACGTACGACGTCAGTTAACCTTTATTACTGTATTTTGATTTTTTTGAAGATAAGAAGAGAGAGGGACAACTACGGGGAGACTATCAAGTCCTAATGTTGTCATGCCAAGGATTCATCCTATGGTTGAAGTTTGAAACAGGGAACTCCTAGAAGTTATCATGCATAGGTTTCAACCTAAAGTTCTAATCATCACTTCCTTATCAAAGGAAGTGAGATTCCTAGGGGATCATGCCAATGATAAACAGAAACAGATAAAACATCAGCTTAAACAGTAAACAGTAAACGACTGAAAAATGCATGTAATGCAAGTGAGGGAGGAAATGTGTGTGGGACATCAGCCTCCACAAGCTCATCTCAACCTCAAGCCAAATATGAATAACTGTAATCATACAGAGGAAATTACATGCTATCAAGCAAAACACAAACCACATAGGCAAGGGAGCAGGGCTCTACCAAATACCAGCAAGCAAAGCCATACAGTAAAAATATAAGCAGAGGGAACAACTCAACCTCTAGTGCAATCATGCTCCTAGCTTAACACAATCTAAACATAAACTTATTCTAATGCATCAAGCAAATCACACAAGTCACAACTATACAGTTGTACAGAAAGAAAACAGACAAGGAAGAAACAGATCAACAGCTTCCACAGCTTCACAGCAAAGCTCCTCTGACAGCAGTTCAGTCCTTAGTCTTCAACTGCTCTTCAAGTCTTTCATCTTTTAATGGCAAGTGTCAACTTGCTTATTCAAGCTTTCAATACATCAAACATAAGTATCAACTTATCCTTCTTCTTCAAGCCTCAGCTCCAAAGTAGACTTCACCTTCAGGCTTCAATCCCAATTGCAAGTATCAACTTATTTCTTCAGGGACTCAGTGCATTAAACTCACAAGTATCAACTTGCTTTTCAATCTCAAGCTTCAGCTTCTTCATTCAATCTTCAATGGATTCCCATCACAAGTATCAACTTGTTCTTCATCTTCTTCAAGCTTCAGCTCTTTCTTCTTCACAAGTATCAACTTGCTTTTCCTGATCTTCAAGCTTCAGCTCCAAAGGTAGTCTTCAAACACAAATAAGTATCAATCTCCATCATCTTCAATCTTCTAACAAGGAATTTCCTCCTCTAGCAAGGGAAAAAGATTCATTTAACAAGGGCAAGGTTTGGATGATAGGCAGCAGAATGAAGACCAAAGGTCACCACTAAGCACCCTATCATCAGAGAAAGGAACCCTCAAAGGTTCTACCAACTTGTGAAGAGCCACACATCCTACCAAAGGAGGGATGAGGCCTTCACAAGGGGACCTTACATCATAGGGAAGAATGGAAGTGATCAACACCTTCCATGTTTATGAAAGAAGAGAATCTATCTAGAAGCTCTGCCTGTAAACCCTAATCTTAACACCTAAACAAAACTACTCCAAAGGGAAGAGAAAGCTTCACATCCAAGCTTCTTCAAGCATTCCTCAGCAACCCAAGCTTGTCTTCAACATCATCCAAGAGCAAGCAAAGCAAAACCCTAATCTAAGGGAACTAAAGAAGTCAATCTAGTTGAATTAGCAAGTTAGGATCACCTAAAACCTAGCACTAAAGTTAGTCCTAACTAAAATACTAAAACCAATTTTAAAATCCTACAAAAATAAATACGGGACCCTAATTCAATCATGAATCTACCATACAAAATTCAGAGGTTGAATCATCCACCAAGTCTTAGAAATAAAACCTAAATCATAAGGTACTAACCATAAACCCTAAAAATGGAGCTCCTAAAGTTTCAACTTAAAACTACCAACTACATTCATCACAAAAATTTGAGAAAAATCTAAAGGGAACATGCATATGTATGCTAGCTACACACAAAAAATCAAGGCAAGAATCATCACCAAATGCTCAAACCAAATTCATCAAAACAAGGTATCAACCATGGTTATTCTAATATCAATTAAAATTCAACAAATGCAAATAAAATCAAAAATGCATGAAATATTAATATTTTTTATCTAAAAAAAACTAGATTCAATCATGAATCAATGGATAAAAGAATGGAATTAATTGAGTCAGTTTTCAATTTTTTATGAATTATTTACTAAGTCACATGAAATGATGAAAATTAAAAGAAATTCAAGAAATTGATTAAATCAGCGTGGCAAATAGCAAAAATAACTAGTTTATTTCAACATTTGGGTCAGAGAGGGGGTGTGAAAAGCAACCAATGCTAGGGCCCAGGCGCTTGGATCCATCTTTTTAGCTTCAACAATTAGAATGAGAGAAAAAAAACATACACAAGCCATGGTTCGAACTCGTGCCCTTTGGTCCACGCAGCGAAACTCATCAGACTACTAAACAAAACGACGCGTTTAAGGGGAGGGGGTATGTGGCGCAATGAGGAACCTTGGATCCAGGTCTGAGTCAAAGTCTTCTTCATGAATGAACGCTCTAGATTATGTCTTCCTCAATTCAAATTTCTGAAACCTTCCAACCTGCGCGCGCGAAGGTCACTGCCGGTGGCTTTTCCGGTCACCATCAAGCAACCCTAACTCCCTCTACAGACCACCATTTCACACGATTTCTACATGAATCTTATCCTAAATTTCACCAGGAATCCACCTATACTAACCAATCGTGCTAAAAATGCCAGAATCAAAAAATATCCATCTCAACCGAAAATGGCATCATCTTTAAATTATCACTAATCTTCAAATTAATTATCCAGAAAGCTTCTAGCAATGATCTACAATGATTCTAACCTATCAAAACCTAGCCAAACTACATCGACTATGCTACACGATGAGAATTACATACCTGCAAATTTTGAATGCACAGAGCACTGAAACCTTCAAATCAACCTCCAAGAATCTCCAGATACCTTCACTAACACCAAAGGAAGCTTCTGTATGCAACAAACTGGATTGAAACTCTCTGAATGCTTGAATTCGATTTTTACTTGCAAGCTATGAACTCAAGGTGCTCTCTCACGAGTTTGTTATGATCTTGGCTTGAATTCTATCTGGAATCACTCATACACTCAAGAGGAAGATGTTGAAAGCAAGAATTTGGACTGAAATGGATCAAAACCGTGTAACTGAATTTGATTTGCAAGAAGAAAATTCAGTTTGCAATCTCTCTATTCTCTCTCAATTTCCACCAACCTTGGCCTTGATCCAGTTTTAAAGCTTATATAGAACCAGTAGGAATGATCTAGAAGTTCCTAGAACCATCTATATGAGATATCCAATATCTCTTGCTCTTGAATTTCTCATCTCATGCTCATCCATGACAATTCTGCTTTGGCTTGTTGCAGCACCTCATTCTCATCCAAATTCTCCTCAAATGAGATTCTGAATGTGTTTGGATGGATTGGAACATTGGTCTTGCACTTGTGCATAGTTTGGCATATGTAACTTACACCATAAGCTACTAAATGCAAATCTTTGAATTGGGCCTCAAATGGAAAAACCAAAATTGCCATTGTCCTTAAAATGTATTTTCCAATCAAAATGACCTATAAGTTTGTCTCATTTGGTCACCAAATGAATTATTTGAATTTTTGACCATTAAATCCTTTTAATTCTTTCTTTTTTCAAAATTTCTTGAACCAAGTCTCTCCTTGAGCCATTTAAATGCCTTCTTGATGCATGTTCAAGGTTAAAACCCCATTTTGAGAAACTTTCTAGTTGAACAAAACTTCATTTGAAGCCTCTAAGTTGGTGAAAATGGCCTATGATCACAAATGACCTATAATCACCAAATGTCCAAAATACCCTTGACTTGTCAAAGCCATAACTTGAGTTCTACAAATCCTATCAAGGACTTCTAGTACTCTCTAGAAAGCTAAGCAGATAAGGAACAACATTAATGTTGACCAAAAGTTCATAGGAATCTTCCTTCTAGGGAAAACGTTTCATGCAAGTTGGGCAACTTTCAAGCCCCAAATTCACATTCCTCAGATGACTTGTAACTTGTCAAAGCCATAACTTGGGTTCTACAAATCCTATCAAGGACTTCTAGAACTCAAATTAAATATAAGATCATGCTCTACAACAATCATGTTGGGGGTAAGATGAGATGACAATCACATCTTGAGCTAAATTGCCTTGAAGATAGGGGTCAAACTAGGGGATTTTACACTGTCAAGTCTTAGAAACCCTAGCTTGAAACTTCTCAAACTCTTCAATCATGATGAGTTAACCTTGGAATCATCCTTATAACATCTCAATGTATCAATCCATGATCACATGGCTCTTGGATTAGGTCTCAACTTCCTTCAAATCATCAGTTGACTTAGGGTTGACCCAGTCAAAACCTAATTGCACCACTCATGGCTGAGTCTTCTTAATCTTGCACAATGATCTGCCCAGGCCTCAAAGTGATCTTCAAAACTTCTCATGAGCTCTCTCAAGACCTCAAGTCTAAATTCATGGCTTCAGAATCATCTGATGATCTCCCACAACTCTCAAGTTAGGAGACCCCCATACTTGGTTTCAATCACTCTCTCTAAGGATCTTTTAACTTCTCTGACAAGGATAGCAACCCTTGAACACTTGAATAACCTTCTTAGCTGGCTTCATAGTCTTGTATAGCTCTTGATTGGTAATCATACCTCTTGATCTCCTGCCTACATGTCAATGAAATGCAAATGATAATGCTAATGTGAATGAAATGAAACATAAGCTAGGTGAAGAAAAGTTGGGCAAATTTTGGGGTGCAACAACTTGTAACAAACTTTTTCAAAGTATTTCTTACCTTTCCAAGCTCATTCCATCACCAACCTTCATCTGGAATCCTTCATGGCAATATATAGAAATGATTTGTGGGCTTTGGAGGTCCAATAAAAGCCCAAATTAGAATATCCAATTTTCAAGTTTTTTCCAAAATTCCAACAATGGCAAAAACGAATTCTGGGTTTTCCAACCTTCTAGAACCTTCATTCCACTTGCATATGAACTTGTGAATGAGTTTGAATCAAAAGGAAACCTTGGTTGTTCCTTGTGAATGATTTTGGATGTGTAGCTTATTCATGAAGTCACAAATTGGAACACCATGAACCAAGCCCCAAATGAAAATTCTAATAATTCCAAAGTGTTTAGAACTTATTTTCCAATCAAAATAAGCACAAATTTGGCTTGAAATCATTCAATTATCAATTGTTTTGAATTTTTCCCTTTTAATTCATTAAAATGGTCTTTTTGTGAAATTTCTTCAACCAATGCTTGTTCTAATCCATATCAATGGACTCTTGATACTTGGCTAAGCTAAAAACATCATTTTGAGAAACTTTCATGTTGAACAAAACTCCATTTGAATATTGCAAGATAGTGAAATTGACCTATAATTCAAAATGACCTGTAATGCCCAAATACCCCAAAATACCCTTGACTTGTCAAAGCCATAACATGAGTTCTACAAATCCAATCATGGACTTCTAGTATTCTATGGAAAGCTAAGAGGATAAGGAACAACATTCATGTTGACCAAAAGTTCATAGGAATCATACTTCTAGGGTAAAAGTGTCATGCAAGTTGGGTAACTTTCAAGCTCCAAATTCACATGCCTCAGATGACTTGTAACTTGTCTGGCTCATAACTTGAGTTCTATAAACCCTATCAAGGACTTCTAGTACTCAAATTAAATATAGTATCATGCCCTACAACAATCGTGTTGCGGTCAAGATGAGATGACAATTATATCTTGAGTTAAATGGCCTGGAAGTCAGGGGTCAAGCTAGGGTATTTTACACTGTCAAGCCTTAGAAACCCTAGCATGAAACTTCTCAAATTCTTCAATCATGATGAGTTAAACTTGGAATCATCCTTATAATATCTCAATGTATCAATCCATGATCACATGGCTCTTGAATTAAGTCTCAACCTTCTTTAACTCATCAGTTGACTCAGGGTTGACCCAGTCAAACCCTAATTGTACCAATCATGGCTGAGGCTTCTTAATCTTGCACAATGACCTGTCTAGGCCTAAAAGTGATCCTTAACACTTCTCATGAGCTCTCTCAAGACCTCAAGTCCATCTTCATGGCTTCAGAATCATCTGATGGCTTTCCACAACTCTCAAGTTAGGAGACACACACTCTTGGTTTCAACCACTCTTTCTGAGGCTCTTTTAACTTCTCTGACAAGGATATCAACCCTTGAACACTTGAATAACCTTCTTTAGCTAGCTTCCCAGTCTTGTGTAGCTATTAATTGGCACTCATACCTCTTGATATCCTACATACATGTCAATGAAATGCAAATGATAATGCTAATGTGAATGAAATGAAACATAAGCTAGGTAAAGAAAAGTTGGGCAAATTTTTGGGTGCAACAAACGTCACTCATAAAAAACACCTAACTAACCTGTGGTCTAGTTTTGCCTGAACTACGTTTGCTCTGATTTCTCATACCAGATGAGGATACATAGGCACAAGACGATGATGTCTTGGCGAGCAACCTTCCCCTCTTCACCCGTAGTTTTTCGAACTACGTTGACTCTGACTTTCCCATTATACGAGGGAATACGTAGGCATAGGGCGGCTATGTTCTATCAAGTCTCCTTTTTCTTCTTTCTCCCCCCGTTTAGCGGTAGCTTTTAGATAACTCACCCTTTTTGATAGACAACAAGAATGGATCTTGTTGAGTACAACGGACATGAGGGGTGCTCATACCTTCCCCTTACGTAACCGACTCCCGAACCCAAGATTTGGTTACGATAACCTTGTCTTTTCCCTTTCTTTTAGGTTTTCTTCGATCGTTTCCTTTCCCTCTCTTTGGGATAAATAACGTTTGGTGGTGACTCTTTTGTTTGTTTTCACCATCCTTTTTCGCTATTGCGACACTTGGGTCGACACAAAGACCCTGTGTAGGTCGACCCATACTGAAAGTAACCAATTTGGAATTTTCGGGCCTTCATGCATCAACACATGCCCTGATTGAAGATTGACACACAATCTTCATTTTTTCATAGATTTGCATTCTGGCTTATTCAGGTCGATACACATTTTGTATAGGTCGACCTGTCGCTTGCTTTCACCTATTTTTCTGGTTCTTAGTTTTTTCAAAAGTCTGTTTTTTCAGTTATTCTTTCATACTCATATATATGTTCATATGCATCATTTACACAAAAAGAAGAAAATTGAAAGATACATTCTATTGCTCTTCATCTTCACTTTCACTGTTGCATTCTTCAATAATCACTCATAATCATCTTTGTTGAGCTATGCTTTGTCAAGGTAATAACGTCCAAACTTAGGAATTGTAAATCTAGTTTGGGTTGAAATTTCAATGGGATTTTCTTGAATAAAACCATTGGGTTTTTGTCCTCTAAGATCTTGGTAATTTGGGTGGTTTCTGCACAAATCTTTGTGAAATTCTGGTAGCAGAT
Source organism: Lathyrus sativus (assembly GCA_963859935.3). Lineage (NCBI taxonomy): Eukaryota > Viridiplantae > Streptophyta > Magnoliopsida > Fabales > Fabaceae > Lathyrus > Lathyrus sativus. The sequence goes on from OZ012737.1 coordinate 106,381,372, forward strand.
CTCAGATGTCCTGAGAGATGTCAAGACACTTGATCTTTGCTTCAAACACAATGACAATAAGGAACAAAATACAAATAGCAGAAAGTAAATAATACACATAATTATTAACCCAGTTCAGTGAACAACAACACCTACATCTGGGGGCTACCAAGCCAGGAATGAAATCCACTAGACATTATTAATTCTAAACTAAATTCCACCGTTTAAAACTTATCACTTAATCACTACTCGTGTTTAATTTCTACCTAAGACTCTTTCTATGTATGAGACCCTTCTCAATTCCCTATCAATCATAACAATGACTGAAATTACAACTCAATATAAACTGTCCAGCTCTGGTATCAACGTGATACAAGAGAGACTCACAAAATACAAACCCTAAAATTGCTAGGCAACAATGTATTTTTACACACCTTTCCTAGGTTAAATCCATCCTATTTATAACCATAAACAAGGCTGGATTTGGGCTTTAAAAATGCAGCAATTCTGTTCCGCAGAATCTACAACTAATTCTCCTCTAGAACAATTTCTTCATTCCTAAGTTTCCTAAAGTGTCTCCACACTTAGAAACAACATCTTCAAAATACAATCAGAATCTCTGATGTTCAACCAGATGTTGAGACATTCCATCAGCAAAGATTGTGCAAAATTCTTGCCAGGAAACTTACTAGACTAAGGTCAGATCCTACCACACATGCGTATGGTACCTGTGATTCACTCCTTGAATCAATAAAATTTTGCATAATCTCTGCTGATGGAATGTCTCAACATCTGGTTGAACATCAGATTCTTGAATTATATCAAACAAATCTGATGCCTCATGCTTGTGCTGCAACATCAATCCTTCTCTGAACTTCAGCAATCCAAGTCTTAAACATCAAGGCTGCCACCCTTGACTCAACCTCTCTATGACTTCCTCTGCTGATAGAATCCTTTGCAGGTTATGAGTGGTGAAAATAAATCACCTACCACACAACAGAACAATCCAAGCACACCAGAGACAGCTCAGCAAAATACCATCTTCCAATCATCTACACAACTGCCACAACCATGCATCAAACTGAATATAGGTCAGTCTTCTCCCAGGGGCACCAGAGTTCTTTTATCAGAGAAATATGCAGCGGAACCACCAAAAGAACTTCTTTAACATGCCCTAAATAAGATGTCAGAATATCTTATAGGTCATCACACAGAAGTAGCCACTCCTCCTTTGGAAAAACATCCACCAGATCATAGACACTCCTATATCAGATGGCACATCAGCATGTCCACATACTCCTTTACAGCCTCCTTCAACACTCCATAAGCAGCAGCTCAGACATTTGGCAAGTTCAGCAACTCAGCTACAGCTTCTCCTTATTCAAAACACCAGAAAGTATCTCCCAAGATCTCATCTAGAACAGACAGGATGCCTGCTCTGATACCAATTGAAATTCTGGCTATGCATATCTCATATGTCCCAAGAACATTGATCTCTGCTCAACAAGGATGAGGACAGACCATGACCAATTTAAATTTCTTTAAATTGTCCCAATGTCATGACCAACGTCATGACGTCTGTTGTGACATCTACAGGCTGACAGACCTATTTATCCAACCATTTAAATTGTTCCAAATTGTAAATGTAAAAAGATAAATAACACCAGTAATTGTTTACCCAGTTCGGTGCAACATCGCCTACATCTGGGAGCTACCAAGCCAGGAAGGAAATCCACTATTAACATAATTAATTTAGAGTTAAACCTCCAGCTTACACTCCTCACTTAATCTCTACCCAATGCAATTTCAGCCTAGAGACACTCTAGTACCTGAGTATACCCACTCACTCCCCCTCAATCACACAAAAATGATTTATAATTCATAATTACAAAGATAATATGAAGAGACACTTCATACACACCTTGATCTTGCTTCACAGCTTTGATCAAGGAACTCACACACTCTTGCTTCACAGCTTCGAGTGAGACACAACCTGGAATCTACCTAACCAATGCAATTGTCAACCAGACAATCACTTGGATTACAAGTATTCCTAAACAGACTTTACACGTGAAGACTAGCCTTCTTCACTCACCAATATGTCTACCACAATGCATCAAAAGATACAAAGGGTGACTTAGAAGGACACACAAGGGACTCTCAAACCCTAGACCTTTATTTTACACTCAAGTTATTCTTGATGTGAGTGCTTGCTTTTCCTCTGCTTCTGCTCCTCCTTTTATAGTAATGCAGACTGGGCTTGGGCTGGTCACAAGTAACAAACATTAGTTTTAACAAAGTAAAACTAATTTCCACTAATCAAGGTGCTGTCAAATTAGGTCATGATACTGCCTAGAATCTCGTCTGAGATAACTAAGAAGTCATAACAGGTTTCCTGAAATTTAGCCTGAGATATATCAGGTATCATAACAGAAAAACAAACCCAGCCCATCTGATGTCATACGATCAATGTCATAACATTGGTCATGACATTCAACTTCACTTCCTCTTAGCTGACCAGCTTGCCCTGCTGAACACTTCTGCTGAATCTTTTTCATGACAGTAGAAACAAATGATTTATAGTTCCCTAAAAAGTATCAACGATCCTTTTCGTGAACACCCATTAAATCTGTACTTTGTTTCTAACAAATCTCTTTGGCCTGTACATACTGATGTGGAATATCCAGCAGGACCAAAACACTTCTGTCAAGAGATATAACATAGCAGCCCCTGCTGTACCAGACATGATGTTATACGATCAATGTCATGACATTCATGACAACAGTTCCTCATGACAGCAGTTCTGTCATCTCATCTTGTTAGCTTCTGCTGCACATAGCTCCTGCTGCACCAGATGTAATGACATCATGACAGCAATTCTGTTATCAGCTCCTGCTAGCTCCTGCAGCACTATTAGCGATGTCATGAGTCATCAGCTCCTGCTACACCACCATTCCTACTGTTTCTCACACATAACAGTAGTTATGTCATGACAGCAGATGGATGTCGTGATGGATGTCACGACATTCACATTAAAACACTCCACAACAGTTCTTTCACCACAGCAGATGGAGATGTTATAACATCCTGCTTAACATCAGTGCATGATCTTGTTTTATCAAAATTTAGCCAATCATAGGACCATGGACAATTCTATATCATAGAACCATCGAACTAACAATCTCCTCCTTTGGCAAATTTTGGCTAAAACAACTTATCAGGGCAGCAACAGTAGTTTACCCAGCCTCACACACTATCATGCTCCCCCTTGATAGTTGCAACAGATAACAACCCTTAACAACACTAACTCCCCCTTGGTTTAGTCAAAAATTGACACAAATTGGAGTAAGTGTTCATACTGCACATTGTGTCCAAGTCTGCCATTTCTTGATCTCTAAAGACTGCACCAACAATCATGGACGATGACTTAACCTCCATGTTGATCTCACTCAGCCAGTGTAGAATCAGCCCTGAACCATAGTTCCTTGAGAGTACACCTTGAAGCAGTCTTGAATCTTGGGTTCTTGTCTTGTTTGAAGCTGCACCTTCAGGAATGACACATTTTACATCACCAATTAAAGGATAACCAATTTACTACTTGCCACAAGTAACAATTGATCTTAAATCCCTAATTTGAGACACACAAATCTTCTGTAGAGAAAAATAAATTCTCCCAGAAAGTAATCCATAACCATGTTGCCAAGGCACAACAATACACTAGCCAGTACACTATCAAGACATCTTGACATTACACCCTGATGAGCTTGCCTGAGAATCAGCACCCTTTGCATACAACTCCATATCAGCATACAACTCCCCCTGTCATGCATACTCAGTACTCCCCCTGAAAGAGAATGCAGCTTTACATTCCTACAAGCCATACTGGAACAGATAGCAGAAGAGTTACAGGATAACTATCTGGAAGATCTCCAAAGAGTCAGGGTAAAGGTCCTTCCATCTGCTCATGATCAGAGCTAATGATGTCTTGATCTTTATCTTCACCAGACACACTTGGATAGAGGCCTATAAACTTGACTGGATCCTTGGACATCCTAAGGACAGAACCAAAGGAAGGCACTTGTCATGTTTACCATGAGCTTAGAGCAGTAACTCAATGTCACAACATCTTGTCTGACATTCTTTCTTCATAAAATCCCAAACTGTTTGAAACCACAAACAATCTTGGTACCAGCACTCTTGCAGCAACAGATTCTGGATAGAAGAATAACTTCCCATATCAAGGGTAACCAGTGTACGTGAATGGAAAACATAAGAAGCATCTTCATGTCTTCAAGAACGCATTCTCTTTTCAACACACATGTTGAACACTTACTGCTTGAACCACAAGCAAGTAGTACACCCATCAAACAGAAGCTCTCCTCCTATCTTTGATAACAACTGCTCCAAGATCACCACATTATCTCCAACTCCATGCTTATACAGAGAGAAGGCACCAAATTGATCCACCTCTTCCTAGAGTTACTTGTAGCAGAAGAGACCACTTCTCCACAAGTATTCTGGCCCTAGGCTGAGTACAAGATAGACACCGCATAATCCAAGACATTATTTCCTCATCATTCTCCCATATGATAAGTTAGAACACTCTTGATTCAACTAGGGACTTTATCACATCAGAATGCACTCAATCCATGATCCACTCTAATACCTTCACATCATACTCCAAGACAATTCTTTTTACCTCATCATTCTCCCGTATGACAAGATAGAGTACTTCTTAGTCAAGATGTGAATCACTAGTTCCACACTAGATCTTCAACTCCTTAAACCAGCTGATACATCTCACAGCATCCACTGGTCCTTTATATGCCTACAACTGAACTTACTTCTGCCTAGTAATCCAACTGAAGATCTTCAGAGAACACAACTCCACTAGCTTGATCAAAATCATCTCCAAATAAGGGTAATCTTCCATACACGACTTAGGGCTTCTACCACAAGCTCTAATATATGAACAGAGCCAGATCCTCTTTTGGTCTTTAACCAACTACTCTTCTGCACAAGAGTAATTTGTTTCAAGCATGAACAGATCCAGAACCTTCTGTGATCTACAAATAACTACCCTTCTGCCCAAGAATAGTTTTCTAAAGGAACACTGCTTAAATAGCCAAATGCCACTGTTTGGTTATTCAGCATCGTTCAGATCTCTAGAGAATCTGCTAATCCACCAGGCCACTTTGATCTTCAAATTCTTCTTGCTTCAAAGCAAGGCATCTACTCCTTCACACAGCTCCCGCAAACTGTATGATATGAAGCATTAATTCCATTCATACCTGAGAAGATCAACTTATCTTCAAATGTTGTGCCACAACATCACTTAAGGCCTTGAAGTTTCTGCTTGATGTCACAACTTTGGTTAAGACAATCAGCTGGAGAGTCCAGGCTTTCATTCTGCCACTTAGAAGATTATCTTTACTCAATTAGAACAGGAGTACATAGGCTTGATATCTAGTTGGAGTAGACAACCTCAATCCTGCTTTGTTGTACCACACCATATTGCTTGAAATGCATTTGCTTCATGAACTCCTCTTAAGAGAAACCAAACATGCCAACGCTTGATCCTTTAATGAGGAAGGGTCACAAAAGAAATCTTTACACAAGGATTCCCGCTTTCCTTAAGTAGAGACTTCTTTAGAAAGTCAGAGATACCTGCCACTTATCCTTGACCTCCAAGATGAGTCAGATCTCATGCTCCTATGCACTTAGATCAGTAATAAACTGACCCAAGCAAATCTACCAGCACCATCTTCTAGACCAGGTTCTTGCCAGGAAACTTTCTAGATATGCTTCTAGTAGAGACTAGAATATACCTGCTGCACTCCAATAAGCTGATTCAAGAGAACTGTATTCATCTCCACTTCCATCAGCACTACATTCTAGTCTTAGTTTCTTACCAGGAAACTTACTAGACTAAGGTCAGATCCTACCACACATGTGTATGGTACATGTGATTCACTCCTTGAATCAACAGAATTTTGCACAATCTCTGCTGATGGAATGTCTCAACATCTGGTTGAACATCAGATTCTTGAATTAGATCAAACAAATCTGATGCCTCATGCTTGTGCTGCAACATCAATCCTTCTCTGAACTTCAACAATCCAAGTCTTAAACATCAAGGCTGCCACCCTTGACTCAACCTCTCTATGACTTCCTCTGCTGATAGAATCCTTTGCAGGTTATGAATGGTGAAAATAAATCACCTCCCACACAACAGAACATCCCGAGCACACAAGAGGCAGCTCAGCAAAATACCATCTTCTAATCATCTACACAGCTGCCACAACCATGCATCAAACTGAATATAGGTCAGTCTTCTCCCAGGGGAACCAGAGTTCTTTTATCAGAGAAATATGCAGCGGAACCACTAAAAGCACTTCTTTAACATGCCCTAAATTAGATGTCAGAATATCTTATAGGTCATCACACAGAAGTAGCCACTCCTCCTTTGGAAAAACATCCACCAGGTCATAGACACTCCTATATCAGATGGCACATCAGCATGTACACAGACTCCTTTACATCCTCCTTCAACACTCCATAAGCAGCAGCTCAGACATTTGGCAAGTTGAGCAACTGAACTGCAGCTTCTCCTTGTTCAAAACACCAGAAAGTATCTCCCAAGATCTCATCCATAACAGACAGGATGCCTGCTCTGATACCAATTGAAATTTTGGCTATGAAGATCTCATATGTCCCAAGAACATTGATCTCTGCTCAACAAGGATGAGGACATACCATGACCAATTTAAATTTCTTTAAATTGTCCCAATGTCATGACCAACGTCATGAATTCTGTTGTGACATTTGCAGGCTGACATACCTATTTATCCAACCATTTAAATTGTGCAGAATTGTAAATGTAGAAAGATAAATAACACCAGTAATTGTTTACCCAATTCGGTGCAACATCACCTACATCTAGGGGCTACCAATCCAGGAAGGAAATCCACTATTAGCATAATTAATTTAGAGTTAAACCTCCAACTTACACTCCTCACTTAATCTCTACCAATTGCAATTTCAGCCTAGAGACACTCTAGTACCTGAGTATACCCACTCACTCCCCCTCAATCACACAACAGTGATTTATAATTCATAATTACAAAGAAAATATGAAGAGACACTTCATACACACCTTGATCTGGCTGCACAACTTTGATCAAGGAACTCACACACTCTTGCTTCACAGCTTCGAGTGAGACACAGTCTAGAATCTACCTAACCAATGCAATCATCGACCAGACAATGACTTGGATTACAAGTATTCCTAAACAGACTTTACACGTGAAGACTAGCCTTCTTCACTCACCAATATGTCTATCACAATGCATCAAAAGATACAAAAGGTGACTTACAAGGACACACAAGGGACTCTCGAACCCTAGACCTTTATTTTACACTCAAGTTATTCTTGATGTGAGTGCCTGCTTTTCCTCTGCTTCTGCTCCTCCTTTTATAGTAATCCAGACTGGGCTTGGGCTGGTCACAAGTAACAAACATTAGTTTTAACAAAGTAAAACTAATTTCCACTAATCAAGGTGCTGTCAAATTAGGTCATGATACTGCCTAGAATCTCGTTTGAGATAACTAAGAAGTCATAACAGGTTTCCTAAAATTTAGCCTGAGATATATCAGGTATCATAACAGAAAAACAAACCCAGCCCGTCTGATGTCATACGATCAATGTCATAACATTGGTCATGACATTCAGCTTCATTTCCTCTTAGTTGACCAGCTTGCCATGCTGAACACTTCTGCTGAATCTTCTTCATGACAGTAGAGACAAATGCTTTATAGTTCCCTAAAAAGTATCAATGATTCTTTTTGTGAACACCCATTAAATCTGCCCTTTGTTTCTAACAAATCTCTTTGCCCTGTACATACTGATGTGGAATATCTAACAGGACTAAAACACTTCTGTCAAGAGATATAACATAGCATCCCCTGTTGTACCAAACATGATGTTGTACGATCAATGTTATGACATTCATGACAGAAGTTCTTCATGACAGCAATTCTGTCATCTGCTCTTGTTAGCTCCTGATGCACATAGCTCCTACTGCACTAGATGTAATGACATCATGACAACAGTTCTGTTATCAGCTCCTGCATCACCAGTAGCGATGTCATGAGTCATCAGCTTCTGCTACACCACTACTCCTGCTGTTTCTCACACATGACAGTAGTTCTGTCATGACAGCAGATGGATGTCACGACATTCAGCATGGCATTCACATTAAAACACTCCACAACAGTTCTTTCACCACAGCAGATGGAGATGTTATAACATCCTGCTTAACATCAGTGCAGGATCATGTTTTATCAAAATTTAGCCAATCATAGGACCATGGACCATTCTATATCATAGAACCATTGAACTAACAAAGAAAAAGCATAAATCCAATGAATCAAAGTAGTTTATTAGAATTCAGCATTTAGTGTACAATGGAGGTTTCCTCACAATTTGTGGTTCTAAGTCCTAGGTGAACCATTCACTCAACAATGTTGCAAGAAGAACAATATTTATTTATGACAAGATTAAAGTTCTTAATGCATTCTAAAATTCTAACCAAAGGTAACCATGTACCTTAGCATTATTCGCTTGTTTATTTTTATCATTGCCATCTAAACTCGGATGCACCTTCATTGGATACTTCTTTTTGGAGAGCAGCCAATCTAGAAGTTTTGACAGCTCAACAACCAGAAAATTATTAAAAATCACTTAAAAGAAACAAAATAATTTAGATATAAAAATTTAACATTACTTCAAAAAAAAAAAAATGTGCATGGGGAAAAACACTCCAAAATAGTACACAACCCAAATATCTGAAATAACAAAACAAAATATCTGAAACATAAAGCAATAAAATCAAAAGATCAAAGACTTAGTCCTCTTCAGACTCGGTCTCTTCCACACTCTCAGAACCAGAAGCAGAACCATCATCATCATCCTCATCATCATCAGCATCTACCTCAGCGTCACCATCACCAGAACTAGAAGCGCCCGCTCCCTCTCTGAAAACAGGCCTAACCTCAGGCCAGCTCATGTTTTGCAGGAACTGCTCACGCGTCATCATAGTGCGCTCCACAGAAGGGTCATGACATTGCAGCTCGAGTACCTGCATATAATCATGAATATCGATCATGGTACGCTAAGTCGCCGCCATCCAATCCCAATTGTAGTTACACATAGCTTGCTGAAATGGATCAAAACCCTGCCTAAAAGCAACACTAAGACCATCAGTAGCCGCAGTATCTGCAGCAACTGTACTGGCTCTGAAATTTTTAGGCCGACAATACTTGTCCACGTAACGGTCATTGATCGCAGCTGGAATAGTCACCTGCCTCTAGGAGGGTAATGTCACCCTCAACTGAACACATAAGTCCATAATGAGACATGGGAAAGCAAGGTGGAAATTAACTCGTGCCCCCGCTTTCAACTACTCTCTACCACGAACTTCAGCTCATCAGCAATAATTCTAGCCACGTCAATCTGTACGTTAGTTAGAATGGAGTGAACCAAGTGTGCCGCTGGGATCAACACTATTGAAGTGTGGGATTTCGGTTCGATATTTGTCAAAATAAGCAGCAACACCAACTGGGCTATAGGTGTCATGTCCTCACGGTGGTACCTCTTAGGAACCCCAGATGGGTTCAGCTCTACTGTCTTTCCCTCCATCAATATGGCTTCAGAAATGACATCTGTGTTTCTATACAGCCTCAAATCACAGTGATAATCGTCAATCTCTTCCTCACCCAATGTGAGAGGTCCTCCAAGCACTCTATTGATGGCATCTCTATCAAATACCACCTGTCGTGCTGACACCTTCGTGATCCAGGTAAAAGGTTCATCATCATTCGGAAGTGCATTAGCGTAAAACTCACACACAATCTCAATGTTATAACTATTCGCTGGAGTCACCAATGTATCCCACTTCTTGTCATGGATGAGTCCGGTAAAAGTTTTGTACTCGCCCTCTGGATGAATAAGAAATCGCTTTTCAGGAAGAATTTTTTGTTTTTCCAGAGCCACATAGCGTGCGGCTTGTTTCAGACCCACAAAGCGTTTTGTGTCGTACTGTATCGGTTGAGGATGACATGTGCTGCCAACTTTCCTCTTTTTCGAAGCACTAAACCTGGACGCCATCTGCAACAACACAGAAGAGAAACAAAAGTATCCACAAAACACATTAGTAATCAGAGCAAAAAAATTAAAATCTGTCACATTTGCTGCTAGATTCGCCTAGCGAATACTCGCTCCAGGTTCGCCTAACGAAAGTGCTAGTGAAGGTTGTGGGTTTTTGTTTTCTCCCATTGATTTCAACTAAAATCCAGGAAATCCATTTATTTTTAATCAAAATCAAAGAATCATAGTATTTGGCACGTTAATAACAATATTAGACAGACATGCAACCCTAAATTCTATATATCTGTAACTCACCCACAATAGACCACATGGTTTGTTCTCAAGAAATTTAGAGCACTCAATCAAAGAAAAATAGAATAGATACATACCTGATTAAATAGAGTGATTGGGTTGTTAAGGCAGTGAGAAGAGAACTAGGGTTTCCAAGGATGCACCAATGATGTGAGTGAGATTGTAGTGTGACAGGTGTGAAAGTGCAACAGAAACCCTAAAAGTCCTTCAGACTAACACCAAAACAAACAAAATGGTTTTTGGACCCAAATAGGTGGCTCACTGAATTGAAATAAAATTACCTGTTTCGCCCTGTTCTCCTAGCGAACATATTCACTACTGTCTTCTCCTAGCGAAGGTGCTAGCAAACATGACAGGTTTTGGTTTTTTAAACAAATAATGCACAACACAACTCAGCCAAGTTCCACCACATCAAGCACCAAATTCACACAACAGAAAAAAATAAATACTTACAATGTTGGGGTGCCTCCCAACAAGTGCTTTGTTTAACGTCGTTGGAGCTCAATGGTCAGATGCGATCAAAATCGCCGAAATGCACGAAGGTGGTGTTCGCTCGAAATCACCACCTAAGTAAATTTTCAATCGTTGGCCTTTTACAGTCCAATTCTCTTTGGTCTTGATATCTTCAATGATAATAGCCCCGTAGCTCAAAATGTCGTGAATCCGAAACAGACCTGACCACTTGGATTTTAATTTTCCAAGAAATAATCTTAACCTTGAATTGAATAGTAACACCAACTGTCCTACCTCAAATGTCTTGGTCACAAGCTTTTTGTCATGATACATCTTCATTCGGTCCTTGTAAATCTTGTTCGACTTATCTTGTCCGATAGGCCCACAAGGCATCGTCAAGCTTGCTTGACCAATCCTTCCGTGAGGTACACACGGTTTTTTCCAAATTTTTTTTAATCTCTCGGTTCGATACCTCTGCTTGTCTGTTAGCTTGCGGATGGTATGGTGTTGTAACTCTGTGTCGCACACCATATTTCTCTAAAGCTTTGGCTAACTGAGTGTTACAAAAGTGCGAACCACCGTCACTTATTAACACTCTCAGAGTAACGAAACGAGAAAATATGTTTTTTTTTCAAAAATTTTATTACAGTTTTCCTGTCTGCCTTAGCGCTAGCTATGGCTTCCACCCATTTGGAGATGTAGTCTACCGCAACAAGAATGTATTCATTTCCAAACGACGGTGGAAATGGACCAACGAAATCAATGCTCCAACAATCAAAAACTTTGACTTCTATCATGTTTTGCAGTGGCATTTCATTTTTTGTGTTATTCCATCGATCCTTTGACATTTATCACAACTTTTTGTGTGCGCGTACGCATCTTTAAACAAGGACGGCCAATAAAATCCCGATTGAAGGACTTTAGCGGCTGTTCTTGTATTGTTAAAATGACCTCTATAGGGAGAGTTGTGTCAATGCCACAGGATATCTTTAGCTTCCTCCTCAGAAACACATCTTCGCAAAATGTTATCGACTCCAAGTTTAAAAAGATGTGGTTCATCCCAAACAAAGTACATGGCGTTAGACAAATTTTTTTTCTTTGGTGACTAGTTAGACCTTCCGGCATCAATCCGGTGGCTTTGTGGTTAGCCATATCAGCGAACCAAGGTCTAACCTTCACCATATACAATTTTTCATCGGGGAACTCCTCCCTCACCTCTTTCTCATGTTTTGCGACTTCATCATTCACGAGTCGGGACAAGTGATTTTCGACCAAATTCTTGGACCCTTTTTTATCACGAATTTCAAGATCAAATTCTTGAAGTAAAAGAATCCAACGAATTAACCGTTGCTTAGAATCCGGTTTGGTAAGCAGATACTTGATCGCTGCATGATCAGTGTAAACCACAATTTTTGATCCAATCAAATAAGACCTAAATTTTTCTAATGCATACACTATAGCAAGCAATTCCTTTTCCGTTGTTGCATAATTAATTTGAGCCTCATTCAAAACCTTTCTTGCATAATGTATCGCATGGAAAATTTTTGTTTTTCTTTGGCCTAAAACTGCACCAACCGCATAATCGCTTGCGTCGCACATAAGTTCAAAATCATTTTTCCAGTTCGGTGCGACAATTATGGGTGCAGTTATTAGGCTTTGTTTCAAAGAATCAAAAGTTGTCATGCAAGAATCATCAAAAAGAAAAGACTTATCTTTGTTGAGCAGGTTACTCAATGGCTTTGCTATCTTCGCGAAGTACTTGATGAATCTTCAATAAAATCCCGCATGACCTAGAAAGCTTCGAATTCCCTTCACATTCAGAGGTGGCGGTAGCTTTTCAATCACTTCCACTTTAGCTCTATCAACTTCAAGTCCCTTTGAAGAAACCTTGTGCCCGAGCACAATACCTTTCGTGACCATGAAGTTGCATTTCTCTCAATTAAGCACTAGATTAGTATCCACACACCTCTCCAAGACAACATCAAGGTTTTTTAGACAAAGATCAAATGACGGCCCAAAAACTGAGAAATCATCCATAAACACCTTGATCGTCTTCTCAATCAAGTCAGATAATATAGCTTGCATACACCATTGAAAAGTCGCTGGTGTATTACACAAACCAAACGGCATCCTCTGATAAGCAAAGATTCCAAAAGGACAAGTGAAAGCTGTTTTTCATGATCTTCCGGGTTGACAATGATTTGATTATACCCGGAATACCCATCCAAAAAACAATAGTATTTTTGACAAGAAAGCCTCTCGAGCATTTGATCCATGAAAGGAAGAGGAAAATGATCTTTTCTCGTAGCTTGATTTAGCCTACGGTAGTCAATACACATTCTCCATCCCATTACATTTTTTGTTGGAATCAACTCATTCATCTCATTATGGACAACCGTCATTCCACCCTTCTTCGGAACCACTTGAACTGGACTCACCCACGGACTATCAGAAATAGGATAAATCATGCTGACATCCATCATTTTTACAACTTCTTTCCTCACCACTTTTTTCATAGTGGGATTCAATCTTCTTTGTGGTTGAGCTACCTGCTTGAAATTTTCCTCCATGAATATTCGATGCATATAATAGGAAGGACTTATACCTTTTAAGTCGGAAAGAGTCCAACCCATTGCCTCCTAATTTTTCTTCAACACCACAATTAATTTCCTTTCTTCATCCATGGTTAAATCCGAACTTATGATCACCGACTTGTTTTTCTCTTCATCAAGGAAAACATACTTTAGATGAGATGGTAACAATTTCAACTCAAGCTTGCCTTCCTCATTGTTCTCTTTTTTCAAGTTTTCCACCTTTTCTGTCAAAGGTCGGATTTCCTCTAACACTTCAAGTTCTCGCAAACACTTTTCAATTTCTAATTCTTCTTCTTCATTTACTTTTGAAAGAGCATTGGTAAAAACTTAATGTAATGGTGTGGGAACTTGTAATAACTCCTTGACTTCTTCAATTGCAACTTCCGTTGCATCAATTCTAAAACAATCGTTTTTGGCCTTAGAAAACTTCATGGCTTCGAAAATATTGAAGCAAATATCCTCATCAAGCACTCTTACTTTCATGAGACCATCGTCCATATCAATCGCCATGCGTGTGGTATTCATGAAAGGTCGGCCAAGAATCAATGGAGAGTCTTCATCTTCTTCCATATCAATTACTACAAAGTCAACTGGGAACAAAAATTTATCAACCTTTACCAACACATCTTCGGCTACACCATGAGGGCGAGTGGTAGATTTGCCGGCAAGTTGCAAAGTCATTTGAGTAGATTTCAACTCCATGTATCCCAATCGCTTCATAATAGATAAGGGTATCAAATTTATGCTAGAGCCCAAATCAATCAACCCCTTGCCAACATAAGTATTTCCAATTGTGATGGGCAAAGTGACTCGTCCAGGATCACTTTCTTTCCTCGGGAGAGTACGTTGAATAATTGCGCTACAAGTAGCATCCACCATGATTGTTTCTTAATTCGTACACCGCTTCTTCTTCGTGAGAATGTCCTTCATGAATTTAGCATACTTTGGCATTTGCTCCAATGCTTCGGAAAATGGAATATTAATTTGCAATTGTTTGAATATGTCCATAAACCAAGCATAGTGTCTAGCATTGTCTTTCCTCGTCGGAGCATGCGGGTAAGGCAAATTTTGAATCGATATTGTGTTCACTTGCTCTTTTCCTTTTCTTGACTTTCTCACTCTTTCCTCTCTCTTACTTTTCTCTCCTTCCTCATTTTTTTCACTTTCTCATTTTCAACTAAATCTACCTCAACATTTTTTTCTACTTCTCCCTCAACATTTTCAATTCCTTTTTCAACTACAACTTCCTCCGCCACTACCTCCTCACCTACGCCCATATCAATTTCTCTACCATTTCTTGTAAGAATCTCCTTGCAATGCTCCTTCGGATTTGGAGTAGTGGTAGCCGTGAAAGGCCCTTTTTGTTGATCGGCCAATTGTTTTGATGATTGGCCAACTTGAGTCTCCAAATTCTTGATAACCGCATCGGTGTTTTTTTTATTTGACATTGACATTTGCATGAATTGAGTACGAGTTTCCTCCATCTTTGACGGTGCACTTTGAGTTTGTGGAGGTTGAGTGTAGTTTTGATATTGTTGACGGTTTGAAGTTTCGGCTTCTTGCGGCCTCCACGGTTGTTGGTAACCTTGATTAGGTCTTTGATAGCCTTGATTTTCTTGTTGATAAGGTGGTTTTTATTGGTATCCTTAATTTTGATTTTCGGCATAATTGGCTTCTTCTAAAACGGGAGGAAAATATCTGGTAGGATGATCACCTTTACACAATTTGCAACTCGCCACTTGAACTTGAGTAGGAACTTCTTGCATCTCTTTGATTTGTTGTGGAAGCTTTGATATTTGTTGAGTTAAAAGCTCCACTTGTTGCGTAAGAAGTTTGTTTTGGGCAAGAATAGCGTCATTCGTACCTAACTCGAGCACGCCTGGTTTTCTTTGAGCTACCCCACGATTATGATTCCCTTGGTGATCATTAAGTGCCATCTTGTCAATAATTGCAATTGCATCATTGGTGCTTTTAGACATCAAAGAACCTCCCGTCGTAGCATCCAATAAGGTCTTGTGAACCGAAAGGAGAACATTGCAGAAAATATGAACTTAAGTAAGTTCATCAAAATCGTGTCCTTTGCATTTTCTTAACATAGACTTGAATCTCTCCTAAGATTCGTTGAGGGATTCACTTGCTCCTTGTGAAAACACAACTATCGCAGTTTTAGCTTCCATGAAATGGTTATATGGAAAGAACCGTTAAAGAAACTTCTCTTCCAAAAGACTCCAATCCGTCATGATTGTTGTAGATTGATCAAGATACCATTCCTTCGCTTTCCCAATCAAGGAATAAGGAATTAGTCTCCTGAACAATGACTCTTCCTCAGCTTCGGTTGCTCCCGTTGCAACCGTAATCTCATAGAATTTTGTAAGATGCGTAAACGGATCCTCATGATCTAACTCTGTGAAAGGATTTTGATAGATAAGTGCTAGGATTCCCGTCTTCGTCTCGGATTGTCTTCCATTTTGAAGATTACGTGCGAACTGAGCGGTTTGTCTTGGACTATTTGTACAAAGTAAAAAAACTAGAGGTGGAGGTGGAGGTGCTGCTACCATAATTGGTGAATTAGGTGGAGTGGATGAAGAAGATTCTCCGAGCTCTTGTCTTTCAATAGCTTGTTATCATCTTCACCTTGTGCGACTATTGGTATGCCGAGCGTTTCTCTCAATCTCAGGATTGAAAAGAAGGTTTTTCGGCCTAACCTGTCCACACATAAACGAATTCTGCACACGAACTAAACAATTAAAAAGCACAAAGAATTACAAAGATAAGAGATTCACGATACAAAAATCTTAAAATCACTAAACTATTGCAATGCTAGCAATTTTCAACTAACAATCCCCGGCAACGGCGCCATTTTATTAGAAAGTATTTTGCGGTACTGTTTTATCGTATCCATAGGGATTGTAGAGAATATACATGCTTTCCGTTCAACGATTTAATGACTTAAGAAAAAGGGGGTTTTTATAATGGTTTCAATTTCATAACATAAGTTTGCAAGATTTAAAACGGAATAAAAGTCGGTCTAAGTTTGATAAAAGCATGCCAAGATTAAGGTTCGCTAGTCCGTCCTAAATGTATCCAACCAATCAAATATGTGAACAAATTTCTAACCAACATAACCGCGTATCCTCGCAAAAACGTTCATCTCTAAAGCAATTTCGTGAATGTTATTGTTTCGACCGTTAAATGATCTCTCTAAATAACAAACGAAACAATAATCATTAAGATCAATACAAAGAGGATATCAACTTTCAAATCTATCTCTAGCATTTGTATAGTTGATAGATGAAGATATTAGGTCAAGACTTGGAAAGTTCATGTCTAAAGCAATCCAAACCATAAATGTACAAATAGTATCAAATAACTTCATCTACATTGATCATAATATTGTTCACATACAAGAGATTAAGAAGAATACATAAAATATAAACTAACTACTCCTAACCTTGACAAGAGAGGGATTTAGCCACTCATTTCCATGATAGCTTGAGAAACAAGTTTTGGAAGAAGGTTGATCAACATTCGAGTCGAATAATCGAGAATGGATGGGAATCCACCTTCTTTTGGTGAAATATTGCTAAGGGATGATGAGAAATGAAAGAATGGGTTTCTAGGTTAGAAACATCCTCTCCAATGCAAGTACAAGAAATTAGATATTTTTACAAAAAGTAGCCCATGCTACTTATAGAAGGGTCACCTGAGTTGTCATGTTCGCTAGGCAAACAAAGTGGTTCGCCTAGCGAACCCCAAAAGTGCCACCTGAAGTGCCTGTGCCCTGTGAACTCTCCCCAGACAAGTTTCCAAAAGTTCGCTAGGCGAGTAATCCTTCGCTTAGCGATGCCTTCACTGTGAACTTCGCCTAGCGAGTTTATGGCCCTTTCCTTGTTGTTTTAAGTCTGGGAGTGTTCGCTGGTTACTCGCTGCTTCTTGGCCTAGCGAGTACTTTGCTGCCTCCCTCGCCTAGTGATTTTATGCCCCTTTCCTTGCTTTTTTGGATTCTTGGCCTTCTCTACATAGTTCTCCTAGCAAACTTTGTAAAGTTTTAAAGGGAGCTTCGTTGGCCAGTTCGCCTAGCGAACTTGCTGATGTTTGCTTGCTGTCTTGGTTTCCTTGCCATCTTTCTTGTGTCTTAATTCTCACTATTTCATGTCAAATTCCTGCACAATAACACACAAATTAAAGGTACCAAGATACTTTCACACAAAGTTGCAAACCAACCAAAACAAGAGTGATTTTGAACACTTTCTTGACAAAAAAGGAGTGAAAGATGCCCATATTTGATAGCTCAAATAAGCACAATTGGGCATCTAACATTAGTTAGTGGTTAGCAGACAGTGGTTGTGGTTAGTAAAGTTAGCATTACTCCCCCTTTTATCCATAATATGACAAAGACAGTTAAACTAACTAAATAGCCAAGAAATAACATAAAGTATTAGAGTATAAAACAAGCACATAAAGTGCCAATAAACAACAATAAAAAAAGACAACATTCACCAATCATCTCCAGTTTCCTCATCATCCTCTTCTTCTTCTTCTTCTTCCTCTCTAATAAGGTCATCATCAACCTCAACTTCAGTATCTTCAGCATCATCATCTTCAGATCCATCCTTATCAGTATCATCAGTCCCACCAGCAGCTTTAGTGCCATTGTCTTGCTCAGCTGTCAAGGCTTGTATTAGCTGTTCAAGCTAACCCTTCCTAGCTGTAATGGACTTGATGATAGCATCCAGGTCCTTTCAAGTCTCTTTTAGCTGGGAAATAATATCCTCCTTTGAAGTTGCAGGAACAGATGTTGAAATAATATATGGGACATGACTCCCAATAAACAACTTATAGTGCAATGTCAAAGGAGATTCCCTTTTCATTTCATAATTTGTAGGCACCAGGATACCAGGATACTAATCCAGGATTATACCACAAATGAGGGAGGGAAAGCATATAGGTAGCTTAATTGCAGTAGATGAAGTTTGCTTCAGAACTTGATCAAAGATATAGGCACCAAAATCAAACTTCCTTCCTTTACCAACAATGTAAATGAACTTTCCTAGCCCAGTAAAGATGGTTGAAGTGTTGTTGGTAGGAACCCAGTTGATAGTACCAATTCAATGCAGAATTTCATACTTCACACTAAGCTTCCCAACTGACAGCCTCCCTTTGCTTGGCCACTGCTTCACATTTTTACAAGTGATCTCCTGACACACCTGATCATCAGTCTCTTCAATCTCAGGTTGAGGGTCTTCTGATCTTCTCAAGAAATTCTTGATCACACTAGGGGAAAATGTCAAAACATTTTCTCTGACATATACTTTCCCGAAGTCTTCACTGTTAGCATCATTACCACCTTCAAGAATGTTAACCACGAATTCCTTCACAAGCTTTTCGAAGCAGGGGCTAAGTTTAGTGACTGTCTTCATCAAGCCACCATCTTCAATCAGCTTCAACATCTCTTTGCACTCAAGAGCATTTTTCCCTAGTTCTCTTTCCAAGGTAACTCTCCTTTGATACATATATTTCCATCTTCCCATGTTTTTAGCAGCATGGAATGAAACATTGTCCAAATGAGCTTTTCGTAGAAGCCGGTTTCTTTACATGGATGATGTCTTGGACATCTCTTTCAACATCATAGTTTGATTCAGTATCAGACTCAGTCTTTCTCTTTTTTGATACAATAGCAATCTTACTCCAAGGTTTATGTGGTCCAACCACATATTTCTTAGGTATCTTAGTTGGTATGTGTTGCACCCCAAAATTTGACCAACCGATTCTTGTGCTTGGCTTGTGTTTCATTGCATTTCATATGACATCAGCATTTTGCATAACATTGGTTCTCGAGGTAGGGGATCAAGGTTCCCGTGGCTCACGTTTCATTCCTGTGCAAGCAACTGAGCAGCGAGCATCAAAAGAAATGGCATTTATTTTGCCCAGCGGTCGAGCGGCCGATTTTATTTTGCAGGTTATGCTCAAATCAAGAGACAATATGCAATCTATATTCAGCATTATCGCAGTCACAGTATTCAAGAGCAAGTGTCAAAAGCTTATCAGAGCTCAAAACGGCAAGAAATAGGCAAACAGGCAGGTTTCCCTCCAAAAGGCGCCAAATTCAAATTGTTGAAGGTGTTAATCGGTTAACATATATGGTTAACCGATTAACCAAAGGAAAATCAGCTCAGATTTGAAATTTTAATAGTGTTAACCGGTTAAAGCATATGGTTAACCGGTTAACCATAGCAGATTTTGCCCTGTACGTGATTTTGCAAGCCATTTGCACTTGGGGTCCAATTTTGATCACCTTGAAACTCATTTTTTACCAAAAGAAGGATCTAGAATGTTCTTGAAAGTTGGTTATTTCAATTTTCCCTCCAAATTCCCATACCTAGCTCCAAACCAACTTTCCAATCCAAAATCCAAACCCCACCTTTGGGATCCAAACCTAGATGGTATTTAAGTGATCTACTCCAAACCAAAAGGAACCAATTCTCATTTCTCACATTCACTTTTTAGAATTGATCAAGTTCTCTCAAATTCTCTCAATTCCCTCCATTTTCCAAAACTCACTCAAAGCTCTTTTTTCATTAGGATTGATTGATTTTGCATTGAAGTCAATGGATTCTTGAGCGTAAACCTTCATCCATCCTCATCCTTGGATCAATCTTCGCCATCAATTTTCATGCAAGTTGAGATCTGATTTTGGAGCTTTGGTTGGAAGTGATTATTCGAAGCGTTTCGACTCGAATTTGGCGAATATTCATTCGTACAACCACAATTGGCTTGGATCTCGAAGTTTTTCGGGTTTCTATTGTTTGAACTACTCAAATTCTGTTGATCAACACTAACCGGAGCAAATCTCCGCTTTGAAGGTTGGAGAATCTAGATCCTTAACTGTTTTTGAGCTTATTTGCATTTCCATGATGATTTTCATATTCGATTGAATTTTATGATTTCCGATCCGTGTGAATTACGATTGTGCTGCATAGACATGTTTGCATGTCTATTGGTTTTCTATTTGCAGGTGTAATTTCGTGCTTATTTGATAAGTTGATCTGTTGGATCACTTGATTAAGTGATTCTGTGCATTAAGTGTTTTTTCTACTGCTGTTTTTCACTTCTGGTACAGTGTTAACAGGTTAACGTATATGGTTAAGTAGTTAACGAATTCAAACTTTCAAAATTTTCTAAACGTTAACAGTGTTAACCGGTTAACGCATAGGGTTAACCGATTAACCTGTTCAAAACTTCACATTTTTCAAACATTTTAAGGTGTTAACCGATTAACACTGTACCAGAATACCATGTTTGCTGTTTTGTTTGCATGTTCACATACGGGTTCAATCCGAATCATTATAGATCAATGTGATGCATTATGATTAAATTGTTTTGGCTGTTTGTGTCTGTTTAATCATGATGTTGTTGACTTGTATGATCATTCTTTCAATTGTTTGCATGCTTGTATGTGGTTCGAATCGATCATTCGTTTGCATGTGTAATTGCTTGCATTTCTCGCTTTTTTCCACGTGTTTGCATCATTCTTGCATCGCTGTTGAGGTCGAGACGCGCTTGTGGCGGCGGCTACCCCACATATTTTTCCTCCCTCCCACCATTATAATTGTGCATTTTCGGGTTTGCATTTCTCTACTTGTGATTGATTCTTCCTTTGTTCTTCTTGTGTTTCTTGCCATGATCCCCATAGGATTCCTAGTCCCTCCGTTTAGGATAGGATTAGGAGAGACATTAGGCGTTCAATCCAAGTATGCTAACATTAGGGCAGATGTTTCCCTTTCAATCCAAACTCTAGGATCACTTTGCATGACAACGTTAGGGCCGAGTTTCCCTTAGACCTTCCATGCGTCTTCGCTTCTCATCTTCATACAATCCTAACATACTTAATAAAGATAATGGATATTGTGCCATGAGCCTTATACTCGGGAAATGGTGATTGAGGTTTCTCCTCAATTACCTAGAGTGTTTAGTATACGTCCTTAGAATGATATGCGACGCATTCGATCCTAGGTTCTAGACTTTCGTACAACATTCATTATAAACACTCAAATTCAAAACATTTCCTCCGATAAAAAACACAAAAAAATATTAAACCTTTTTCCTTCGGGATTAATCAAACTTCTTTTTCAAAAAAGAGTGTTGTTAAACTTCGGTTCTACCGCAAACAGGCTTTGTCCCTAACTGCTGGAACAAATGTTTAACCTACTCGATTAAAACACTTAATCAACCCGTGGTTTCGTGTCCGTCCGAACTACGTCTACTCCGATCTTTCATGCCAGATGAAAGTACGTAGGCACAAGACGCGATGTCTTGGCGAGAAACCTTCCCCCCTTCTCTCCCGTAGATAGCCGAACTACGTTGACTTTAACTTTCCCATTGCACGAGGGAATACGTAGGCACGGATCAGCAATGCTCTGCCGAGTCTCTTTCTCTTCTTTTCGTCCGAAAGACATTAGCATAGATAGATAAACAACCCTTTTAGATAGCAAACAAGCGTGGATCCCGTCGATTACGGCGGACGTGAGGGGTGCTAATACCTTCCCCTTGCGTAACCGACTCCCGAATCCAGGACTTGGTTGCGATGACCTTGTCTTTCCCTTTTTCGTTAGGTTTTTCCGATTGTTTCCTTTCCCTCTCTTTGGGATAAATAACGAAAGGTGGAGACTCTTCTATTTTCTGCCAGTTGTTTTTCGCAGTTGCGACAGTATGTCCTCGGCAGCCACACCCTTACCTTTTCAGCACTTCAGTCTCTTAGCCACAATAGGATGGAAACTCTTTGCAATGATATCATCATCAGAAGGCTGATCATCAACATTGATAGCCTGATAAGCAGCCTTTCTAGTTGTACTCTCAGATGCTTGACCCTTTGACTGAGATTCTTCTTCAGAGGAAGATGTTCCATCATTTGCTTCAACATTTAATACCATATAATCAACAAAGGTGTGTAGATTCCTTTCTAATTTTTCATGATCATTCCCTTAATTCCTAACCTTTTCAATAGTCTCCTTAGTAACTACCTCTGGTTCAGCAGTCGATGCAGAGTTAGGGGGAAGAATCTGAGCCAGAGGTCTAGTAATACCAGCAATGTTCAGATGACTCCCAATATTTAAGGTTCTAGCAACTATTTGACTGATTCTCTCATCAGTATCAAATCTTTCTTTCTCACTCCTGGGGTTTGTAAAAACATCAGAGGTCTTTGAAGGATTACTTGTAGGGAGATCCTTAGATCTTTTCACAGGGAGTTTTTGAGGCTTGCATGGCACCATAGCCAGTGGAGCAACATCAATCGCATTTGCAGGAGACAGTTTCTCATACTTAGCCCTATCTATTGAAGATGGAACATTTTCCTTCCTGGTTAACCCCTTAGAAGATTGTTGTTGAGACATCTTGGCACACTGGAAAGTTGAAGAAGAATAAACTGGATTAGGGTTTTCTCTGAGCACGAAGGTGAAACAATTTATAACGAAAGGTACAATATGAAGGAGACGTGCGAGGAAGCGATTTAGGTCACTTTGAAATGATTGATTTTGAAATCCTCTCTTTATTTGTTGGAACCATACATACACTTGAGTAGTTTTCTCAAAAATTAATTTCTCAAAACCCTCAATCATGCAAAACCCTAATTTTCCTCTTAACTCCACAATCTAATTTTTGGAATGATTAGTGAGACTCAAGTTATCACTGTAAGATGTCACAACATCTTGTGTGACATTATGTTCAGTCAACATCTTTCTCACCTTTATTATATGAGAGCAACTATCCCCGATTTCTATTTCTTCAGTTTTAATGATTGAGTCATTAGTAACAGCATAAGCACACCTTTTTCCTTCAAAATCATCAACCATAGAGACCCTATGAATAATATCCTAAATCCTTGAGATAGTCTGATGTTGCAACCTCTTGTGTAAAATCTTGGTTAACTTCCCACTCTGCCATTCATGAATGCTCATATTTGAGGCAGTGTCGCACCTCAAAAAATCAACGAGAAACAACCCTCGTGCAAAATGTACGGAATGCAATTCGACAGAGTCGCCACCGAACTTTATTTATCCCAAAAAAGATTAGAAAGGAAAATATCGAGAAAACCTTTTAAAAGAAATACGAGAACAATGGTCGTCGCAACCACGTTCCGGGTTCGGGAGTCAGTTATGCAATGGGTAGGTATTAGCACCCCTAATGTCCGTTGTACTCAACGAGAACCTATTAGTACGATTTGAGATGGGCGTTATCTAAGCTGCTTGTTTTCTTCTCAATGATAAATGTGAAGCGATATGAAAAAGGAATAAAGACACTAAGGGGAAATGGATGGTTTATAGGATAGGATGCTCGCCAAGGATTGGGGCCCTTGTGCCTACGTATGCTCATTCGGACGGGAATGAGAGATCAGAGCTCTCGTAGTTCGACTACGGGAAAAGTTAGGAGGAAATGGAAGATGGATAGTGTAACACGGTGGGAGAACTGACTTTAAACAATGTTGCGGATAGCAAGAGTCGCCACCGACTTTTATTTTATCCATAAGGAAAGGTTATAAAAGAACAGGAAAGACCTTAGAGAATATTTTGGGTCCGGGGGGTAGGTTATGAAAAGGGAAGGTATTAGCATCCTTTTCATCCATGGTTATCCATGGGCTCTTAGGTACTTAAGCTCACTTTTGAATTGTTTTGAAATTGTAGTGTGTGAATAGAAAATTTTCAGAATAGTTAATAAATAATCCATGTAAGGATGTGTTAAGAACTTGTTTGAAAACTTGTTGAAAATTTGTTTAAGTGCGAAACAGTTTTGAAGTGAGCAAGCACCTAGGAGTAACCTACCCTAATGTTTAAAGGTCTTTCTTATTCTTCATTCTTTCCTTTAGTAAGACTATCCCTACTATAATGGAGTAGGTAGTCCTTACTTTGGATGTTAAGGGACATGTGAGGGACAATTGGATTTTTGAAGGCCATGGTGGGGTGTAATAAGCAAACTGGAGGGACTATCATCATTTTTCGAAAGGGACTCGATTCGTAAAGGCAACCATAAGGGACTTTGATGATTTTCTTTTTGAGGGACTTGCTTTATACACCCCACTTAACCATTATTCGTAGGCAACTTGAGGGATATCCTTAGGAAGTGAGACGGCGATTAAAATCGACTTACGTGTGTGAAATGTTTAATTTAATTATCTTATATTAAAATGATCTAATTTATTTTTTTAAATATCATACATATTAGCACTCCCTAATTACTAACCATAATAATAATTAAATAATTAAACAACTTTACATCCAAGAAACAATTACAAAATAATAAGCAAAATAATTAAATAGCAAAGATAAATAAAATATAAATAAGCAATAATAAATAATGAAGGGGGTTAATTCTAAGTTTACTCGGCAAGACATCGCATCTTGTGCCTACGTATCCTTACGGGAGTGGAATCAGAGTAATCGTAGTTCCCCTCAATAGGGAGGTTAGAAACTTCTTGACTGTGGTCAAGGTCTCAAGGGGAATAAACGCATCTTAAGGACACGCTTACGTGGAGTGTAGAAACTCCAAATCTCTACGTTGAAATGTTAAGTTGTAATTAGGGTTAAATTAGGGATTCCACGACGGGAAACCCTAAAATGAGCGCGGCGGCTCTTTGACCTAATGCTAAGGGTAAAATTGTAATTTTGCATGCGGCGAGGCATTTGTGAAAATTAGGGTTTGTAGTTTGTAGTTTTGAGGATTTGAAATTGAATGTGTGAAGTTTTACGGACTATTGGCGCGGCGGCCAAACAGTTAGACCTAACCTTCGGATGTGTGCAATGTGACAGAAATAATAGTAAACGCGTGAGATAATTGAATCATGCAAACAGAGAGATAATGTCATAATTTAAACCATGCAAGCAGAAATTTAAAGGCAGAATTTAAAGAGCGATTGTTAAGTTCGCGAGGTTACATGAGAGGAGCAGATACAATATGATAATGAAATTTGAATTGAACAATAATAAAATAAAATAAATAACGGTTCTAGTTATTATTTTAAAAAGAAGATTTTAGTTATTATTTTAAATTTATCTAAAAAAAAAGTTTTTCTTAAAAATAATAGGTTTTCATATTAATTTGGAAAAGATGTTAATGTTATTTATTTTAAAAAACAGATTTTTATATTATAACAAATTTTAATAAATTAATGATAACAATAATAATAATAATGGTAATAATAATGATAATAATGATAATAATAATAAATAATGATAATAATAATAATAATAATAATAATAATAATAATAATAATAATAATAATAATAATAATAATAATAATAAAGCAATAATGAATTTTAAATGTGCCAAATAACCCAACAATGTTGCTAACGCAGAAATGCGCTCATCGCAACCAGATCTAAATCGGACGAAACAAAATTTATCGCAAAGAAAAAGAAATTAAGCAAAAAATAGTATTATTGCTCACACAAAAATGCGATCATCGCAACCAGATCGAACTAACACAAATGTCACGCGTCATGCACACAAATGTGCAAACATCGTATCGACATAATTCGATCAAAAATCTTATATATATAAACTCTAACAATTTAAAAATTATATATATATAAACGTAACAGTAATAGATAAAGAAAAAGAAATAACGGTAATAGATGAAGAAAAAGAAATAACGGTAAAAGATGAAGAAAAAGAAACAACAGTAATAGATGAAGGAAAAAGAAATAACGGTAAACGATGAAGAAAAAGAAACAATAGTAATGGATGAAGAAGAAAACTAAATAACGGCAAACGGCACTCACTCCTCTTAGGTTTTTTTCATTCTCTCTTTTTTTCCAACAAGGCAACACATGTATATATAGGGAACAAATTAGGGTTAACACCAAATTGTCAATAATGTCCCTAAAGCCCATTTTAAAGCCCAAACTAAATAATTAGTTAAGAAAAAATAAAATTTAAATAATTTAAAATAATTAAAATAAACTTAAAATAAAAACTAATAATCCTATTGATTCCTAAAATAAAAAATATTATAAAAAGAACAAAATTTTTTTCAATATTTTTTATTTTATGATTTTTTGGATATTTTTATGAATAATTTAGAAAAAAGTGAAAAAAATAATATTTTAAAAAATGATTTAATTAAAATACGAAAATAATAATTAAATAATAATAAAAAACTATTTTTGTTATTTTTTTAATGAAAGATAGAAAAATTTAGAATAAAAATAATAAAAAACAAAAAAAAAGTGACAAAGGTGAGATTCGAACTCTCAACCTCTCACACTCATAACTCCTTACACATGTCCTCCTGCCAATTGTGCCATTTTTACTTTTTAGAAAAAAAAATGCATGCCATATGATATTTACCTGCAAAAAGTCAAACGACTACACAAATTTGTTAGTAATTGATTAAATGCAATGAAATGCGACGACAAATCTTAGGGCAAAATTTGGGGTATTACAGTTATTATGATAATATTTCTCACCCAACCTCTCTTTGATGTTGGCAAAAAAAATCATGAAGTTTGACTTTGGTTTGACCACAGTTGACCTCAGTTTGACCTTTTAACTGCATTGACTGCTTTTGACTTATCTGATCATCTGACTGAGCAAACTTTTGAGAAAAGTCTTGAAACTTGACATGGGGGTTCTTATACACATATAAGATGTTATGAAGCTCACTTGAAGTCTTGGAAGTCCATTTAGCCTGATTAAAGTCAAAACCCTAGTTTTGGATGCACTGCTTAGGAGGTGCATTGTCTGAGGGAATTGTCAACTCTTCTGACCAATTGTGAATTTTGTGAACCTTGTGAACCTTCTTGGAACACAAAGTCTTGTATTGTGAGGGCAAATTTTGGGGTGCAACAGCTGCCCCTGTTCAATTTTCTGAAACCTGAGGGGTTAGATTGGTATATTTGCCAGTCGTAACCTGGAAGGTTGAAGGGGATTGAACACAAAAGCCCAAAGATTTGCACTCACCAGTGCATGGAGTGATATTGATGGTTAGTTGAACATGATTGAGTGGGCTTAAAGATGCCACTAGGGGAAAGTTCTTCAGTAGTATAATGAGAACTGTCAGGAGTCTGGAGTAATACTGATGTAACAGCATGTCTTCATGAGGATAGAGCAATCAATAATGATAACCCTAAAGCAGTCTTGAAGTGATAAATCTGACCTCAGGAGGATAGAGCAATCAATAGCTCTAAAGCAGTCTTGAAGTAATAATGGCTTCAGGAGGATAGAGCAATCAATAGCTCTAAAGCAGTCTTGAAGTAATAGAATGGCTTCAGTAGGATAGAGCAATCAACAGCTCTAAAGCAGTCTTGAAATAATAATGTGATATGTCTTCAGGAGGATAGAGCCATCAATAGCTCTAAAGCAGTCTTGAAGTAATGATTTCAGGAGGATAGAGCAATGGATAGCTCTAAAGCAGTCTTGAAATAATAATGTAATTTCAGGAGGATAGAGCAATGGATAACTCTAAAGCAGTCTTGAAATAATTAGATGGCTTCAGGAGGATAGAGCAATGAATAGCTCTAAAGCAGTCTTGAAGTAGTAATATGACCTCATGAGGATAGAGCAATGAATAGCTCTAAAGCAGTCTTGAAGTAATAGGATGATTTCAGGAGGATAGAGCAATCAGTAGCTCTAAAGCAGTCTTGAAGTCATGAGAGGCTATCAGGAGGATAAAATAACCCTGAGGTTACAATAAAGCAGTCCCAAAGTAATAAGAAGCTCATCAGGAGGATAAAGTAACCCTGAGGTTACAATAAAGTAGTCCCAAAGATCATAAGATTGTTTGTTGGATAATTAACCTGAAAACAAGGTAGCATTCTGTATAACAACATTAGTTTATGCTTTATGTATGCATGTATGACATGATGCACTTAGGTAATGTACTATAGGCATATATGTTATGGTATGATGTAAATGATGTATGTATGCTATGACACTGCTGGAAGTGTCTGGATATCCTTGTATAACAACTGCTGGCCAAGGAAAATAAATCCCGATTCGTTGTTGAAGAATATATAACCCTCCGTCTGCTGGGGATAACAAGGTATAGATAACCTCCCGTTGTTGGGGATAACAAGGTATAGATAACCTCCCGTTGTTGGGGATAGTAGGGTATAGATAACCTTCGTTTTCGTTTGATAGTAGGATAAGTATAACATCCCGTCTTCGTTCATCGTGCCCTTATTGGAAAGTAATTTCCCGTATATCCGTATGAGGATAAAAGAGATGGATATAAATTCCAGGGGAGATTAGACTTTGTGAAAATGGATTAGTCCTACTGATGGTTTGTAACTGTCTTGTAAAGATGAACCGGCGAAGCTTCATTGAAATCCTTCCCTCGTTCGTCCTTAGTAAATACTATTACTGCATTTTCATGCATTTCTGGTAAACATCAATCATATTAAAAGCATACATGCGTTTCTGGTAAACATCAATCATATTCAAAGGCATACATACATTCAAACACAACCAATGGACGTTTCGCTTATGTAAATAGGGTAAAAGTAAATCTGGATTCAAAAGATGGAATTTATTTATATCAAAAGTGACCCATACACGGGTAAGTTTGTACAAGGAGACATAAACCCTAGTAAGAGAATTTTGTCATGAAGTTTTACAAAAAGAATCAGCTATGTGGGAAATAATCCTATTGAGTTTCAATTCTACTATTGCCACTCAAGTATCTCATCTTCTTGCTGTTGAGACGGAAACGATTGGATTGAGCTTTATCTGTTTGAGCTTGAGTAAGTAGTACAACTGGTTGCAGTTTCATGAGTGATCCAAACGAGACATAGTCATACGCTTTAATCCCTAACTTTTGCCTGGATTGCCCTTTCAGGTTTTCAATCCACCGGGATACCCTTTTTTGCCCAAGCCGCCTTTTCAGGTTTTCGACTTGCCGGGTGTACATCTTTTTATATATATATCCCTAATTTTTGCCCAAACCCTTTTGGTTTGCCGGGATGCCCTTATTTTTGCCTAGGCCTGTCAACCTAGCGGGTCTCTTTTTATGCGTAGTATTTTTTAACTATGTCTGCGTTTACAGGTTGTGGGAAGTCTTCACCATCCATTGTAGTCAGTATCATGGCACCTCCTGAGAACACTGTCTTGACTACAAATGGTCCCTCATATGTTGGAGTCCACTTGCCCCTAGGATCACCCTGTTGAGTTGTCTAATACTGTTAAATACATAATCAAGGGTCTTCCATCAACTGGGGGCATTAAAATTGGAGGTTCTAGCAAATATCTCTTGATTTCATCAAAGGCAGTCTGGCACTTATCATTCCATTCCATCACCTGATCTTTCTTCAACAACTTGAAGATTGGCTCACAGATGGTAGTTAATTGGGAAATAAATCTTGCAATGTAGTTCAATCGTCCCAAGAAACCTCTAACCTCCTTCTCAGTACGGGGAGCTGGCATCTCTCGTATAGCTTTCACTTTTGCAGGATCCACTTCAATACCTTTTCCACTGACAATGAAACCCAGGAGCTTTCCAGATCTAACTCCAAAAGTACACTTGTTTGGATTTAATCTCAACCTGTATTTCTTCAACCTCTCAAACAACTTGTGCAGATGATCAAGATGTTGTTCTTCATTCTGAGACCTGGCTATCATATCATCCACATATACCTCTATCTCATGATGAATCATATCATGAAACAAAGCCACCATGGCACGCTGATATGTTGCCCCTGCATTCTTCAAACCAAATGGCATTACCTTATAGCAAAAGGTGCCCCACTGTGTCACAAATGTAGTCTTCTCCATATCTTCAGGTGCTATCTTGATTTGATTGTAACCAGAGAAACCATCCATAAAAGAGAATATCTTATGCTGAGCAGTGTTGTCTACCAGGATATCAATATGAGGAAGTGGAAAGTCATCTTTAGGGCTAGCCTTGTTCAGATCTCTGTAGTCTACACACATACGTACCTTACCATCTTTCTTAGGAACTGGTACCACATTTGCAACCCACTGAGGATAAGAAGTTACGGCCAAGAACCCTGCATTGAACTGTTTCATTACCTCTGCTTTGATCTTTTCTGACATTTCAGGACGCATACGACGAACCTTCTGCTTCTTTGGACGACAATCTTCTTTCACTGGCAAACGGTGAACCACAATGTCTGTATCCAACCCTGGCATATCTTCATAAGACCAAGCAAAGATCTCCACATAGTCACGTAGCATCTGAATCAACCTGCTCTTGACACTGTCCTCTAAATCAGCCCCTATCTTGACCTCTTTTCTGTTTTCTTCGGCTCCCAGATTCACAACTTCGACTGGCTCTTCATGTGGATGTATAGCTTTCTCTTCTTGTTGTAACAACCTAGCAAGCTCTACAGGTATTTCACAATCGTCCTCGTTTCCGTCTTCAGTTTGATAGATCGGATTCTCGAAATTGTAATTGGCAATAGTAGAACTGTTATCAACTGGATCCAGAGTGGATGAGGATCTGCATTTTAGTGACGTGGGTGTGTGTAAGAACACATAGCTGATAAAGCAAAAATAAAAGAAAAAGAAAGACAAGGAACACAATATTTACGAAAACGAAACGTCCACTGATTTTATTGAATGAAGTATGCAAATGAAATGACAACCCGTAACAAGCACACCATTGTGCCCCGGGTAAGGCACATGGCTTGAAAGTTTTAATTGTTCCAGAAATTATAAATTTAAAAACAGAACACAGTAATAGTATTTACTCCTGACTAAAGGAGATAGGGATAACATCTTCAGCTGTCCAATTATTGAGTCCAGCACCCACAGTAGGAAAAATCCATGCCTCCAAGTTGTGGTCTTCATCTTGATCTCCCACAGCATTGATAACCCCTTGATTGGTGATACGAACAGCACGGGCACGACGGACAGCCTTCTGGGACTCTGCAGTGAAACCCAAACCAAACTTGTCAGACTTGTATGGAATATCAGGAAGCTGACCCCAAATAGTACAACCACCTTCTTCCACCACAGCTTTTGCATCATTGAGGGAGGCCATTGCCATTGTTGGAGGGTTTCTGATGACCACAGGAACCTTCTTCACAGCAGGAGGAGTCACACAATCCTTAACAGCCCAGGGAACCACTTCAAATGACTGACATGGAGTTTCAATGTATTCACCTTCTACTTCCAGATACTTGAAAGTGTTTACATGGCTGACAAAGTATTCTTCCTCTCCAAAGACAGTAACAACTTTTCCATTCACCGGATATCTCAACTTTTGATGTAATGTGGAGGTCACAGCACCTGCCCCATGGATCCAGGGACGACCAAGCAGACATGAGTACGAAGGACGAATATCCATCACGTAGAATGTAGCAGTAAACACCTGAGAGCCAACCTTGATTGGAAGATCAATTTCCCCATGCACTGCTCTTCTAGAACCATCAAAAGCCTTTACCACAATATTACTGGGCTTCAATACCGTATCTTCAGGACTCAGCTTGTTCAGGACTTCCTTAGGCAACACATTCAGAGAGGAACCATTGTCTATCAGCACATGAGACAGGGTAGTGCCCCTGCATTCAATTGAAATATGCAAGGCCCTGTTATGATCCCTCTTGGCAGGGGTCAAGTCAGCATCAGAAAATCCTAACCCGTTGTCATAGGTCAGGTGAGCAACACAATTCTCAAACTGGTCCACAGAAATTGCACTGGGTACATGAGCCATCTTTAGAAACTTGATCAATGACTTGGCATGAGCCTCAGAACATAATAACAGGGAGAGCATAGAAATCTTTGAGGGAGTATGCCCCAGCTGATCAACAATGTCATAATCACTCTTGCGAATGATTTTCAATACTTCTTCCATCTGCTTAGAGAGGTCATCAGCAGCTGGCACATCAGTAGATACAGGCTCAATAACAGGACCCTTGCCCCGAGCATCAGTGGTGGAAGTAACAGCAGGAGTAACTGCACTCTTAGAAGCAACTGGAGGAGAGAAGACTCTTCCACTACGAGTGATCTTGCTAGATCCAGCAATATTATCAATGTCAACAGGCATATCAGGTAAAGGCTCCTGCTTGACACCATGGATGTAAACATCAGACCCATAGTGCCAAGGCACAGCTTTGTCAGATGTATAAGGAATAGGACCAGGAGTGGTAATGATCAGAGGAGCTACTCTGGCTTCAGCAACAACTTTCACAAGACCTTCAGCAATAATCTTGATTGGGCCCTGATGAGTGATTTTAATGGGACCCTTTGAAGTGATTCTTAGTGGTACTTTGTCAACCATGTCAACCTCTTCAATCTTCTTACCCTGAGTCAGATGATCCACCATACTTTCTACAGATGCTGGTCTTCTTTCAAACACTATAGTATATTTATCCATGAGACGTTGAATCCCATCTCTCAAAATGAAGCAACTATCCGGCTTATAGGTACAATATAGACAATCTTCATGACAACCTGGAAAGATCCCAGCTTGTACTAACCTCTTTTTGATAACAGACAATGGTGTGCTCAACTCCATAACTGAATAGACATGCAGATCTTCATCAATATCTTCATCAATGGCGTTGACAGTCTTCTCGTGATTTGGCATTGGAGCTGTAATCACATTTGGAGTACCTGGTGGATCAAACTCAATTTCTCCAGCATCAATCATATCCTGAATTTTGTTCTTCAAGACCCAGCAGTTATTAGTATCATGTCCTGGACAGTTTGAATGATATGCACATCGTGCATTGGGATCGTACTTGGGAGAGGTAACATTGGGATTCTGAGGAGCCTCCCTCAGGGTAATAAGTTCAGCCTTCAACAAGTGTTGCAATGCCTGAGCCATTGACATGTTGATCTTCGTGAACTGTCTTCTAGCCCTCTGTTGGTTGCCTTGAGGCTGCTCTGTTGTTGCAGGAGTTGGATTTGAAATATGAACTGCACTAACAGACTGATGCCTTCTGTTACGATCAGGCTGACCATACACAGCATTAGATTCTTTCTTCCCAGTGGGAGGCTTCTTTGCAGCACCTGATGAAGAAGTGCCCACTTGGATCTTACCACTCTTGATACCATTCTCTACTCGCTCTCCTGTCATGATCAACTCAGTGAAGCCAGATGATGAGCTTCCAATGAGATGACTGTAAAACGGACCATTCAGCGTACACATGAACATATCAACCAACTCCCTATCAGTCAAAGGGGGTTGAACTCTTCCAGCTAAGTCTCTCCACTTCTGAGCATACTCCTTAAAGCTTTCTTTGGCACCCATAGACATGCTTTGAAGCTGCATGCGAGTGGGGGCTAAGTCAGCATTGTATTGATACTGCTTGTAGAAAGCTTCAGCAAGGTCATTCCAATCTCTGATGTTGACACTCTTCAACTGATAATACCACTCTAGCTGAGCTCCAGATAAACTCTCTTGAAAGAAATGGATCCACAACTTTTTATCAGCAGTGTGGGGTTGCATTCTTCTGACATAAGACCTCAGATGCAATTTGGGACAAGAGACCCCATCATAGACAACAAATGTAGGAACTTTGAACCCAATGGGTATGACCACCCCAGATATCAAGCTCAAATCCTCAAAATCCAGCCCAGATGATTTCTGTAATTCCATAGCATCCATTCTATCCACCAGCATCTTGAATTTGTCTTCGTTAGGCTCATGGTAGTAGTTAGCCTCAGAATCAGAGTCCCCCATAGTGTTGTGGAGACTGCCTCTCTCCTGCTCAGATTCTTCAGATTCATAGTCTTCAACATGTTCCTTGGTCTTGACAGGACCTTTGAACCTTCTTCCCATGTTGAGCAACCCAGCAGACCTTCTAGCCTTCTTAGTCTTCTTGGCCAGCAGTGTCTTCAATTCATCCTGCCCCTTGGATAGGTTCAGGATCAGCTCTTGGAACTGTGCATTCTGTGCCTGGAGATCCTTAACTGATTGTTCAAGAGCCATTACTGAAATAAACAGCGAGAAGATGAGAAACCTGTGCACCATTATAAACCTGTGATGCAATGATATGGGAATGCATATGCAATGTTTTCAAGGACCGCAGGATTTAAATTTGCTTAAACAAACAAGAAAGTAATTTTTTATTAGTAATAACTTGTTTTGCCTTTTAGGCTTACAAAAAATGAAAACGAAATAAGTACAAAAGATGGGGTTTTAAGTCTCCCATGGACGTTTCCTCTTTGTGTTGAGGTATGAGTTGAGGTTTCGTTCCTCATGAAGTAGCTTTGTTAGCTCTAGGATCCTTGCTTGGCTTGCTTTGTAATGAGCCTCGAAAGTATCCCTTTGCTCTTTCAGTTGGATCCATGATCTCTGCAAGTCTTCCATATCAGTAGGCATGTCTGGGTGAAGGATGGTATAAGCTGTGTCTCCTTCAGCAACAGGTTCCATGGTAACTGGTAGGATGGCAGGATATGGCATCATGAGTGTCTGAGCACGAAATCGTACCCATCTGAGATAAGCCTCCATAGGAATGGTGTACTTAGGCTCCAGTGTCTTGCTGTCAATCCTGTTTACCTTTCCCCAAGCTCGGATGAATCTCTGACGGTAACCCTGAAGATCGTTGTCGTAATCAAACACAATGCCCTGAATCAACATGTCATGTGGACCATCGCTCCGGGCGTAACCAAACTGTCGTAAAGCTAGAGATGGGTTGTAGGTGATGCCTCCTCTTATGCCTAGAAGTGGCACATTAGGAAACTCCCCACAACGGTCAATGATGGTGACATTCCCCATAGATCTGGAGCACCAATGGATGTCTGAGTGAGAAAGTGACATGATCCTCTTGGACCATCTGAACCCTTGCTCATTCTTCATTACTGAGCGAGGAAGGTGAGAAATAAACCACCTAGAAAGTAAAGGTATGCAGCACATCAAAGTTCCTCTTGCCCTTGTAGTACGGGTGTGAAGAGAATGTAGGATGTCTCCAAGTAAGGTAGGCACTGGATTGTGACTCAGGAATATGTTGATGGCATGAACGTCTATGAACTGATCAGGATTGGGGAACAACACTAAGCCATAAATCAATAAGGCTAAGATCTCCTCAACAGCATCGTAGCTCATAGCCTTCAAGAACATTTGAGCTTTATCCACTAATACCTTGGCAAGAATACCTTTAACTCCACTTCTCGTCTCTAGAACAATGTCAGACTTCTTCAGATGTAGAGCTGCAGCAATAACTTCTGGTTTAAGCTCCTTCTCTAAGCCTGTGAATGGCTTCTGATCAAGAACAGGTATACCCAGAAGTTTAGAGAACTCCTCCATGGTTGGAACCAGCTGATAATCAGGAAATGTAAAGCAATGGTGCTTAGGGTCAAAGAACTGAAACAGCACACTCATCATGTCTTCACTGAACCCTGAAGTAACTAGATCCAATAAGTGACCATGTCTCTTGTTGAACTGGGAATGATCAGGCACTAGGGAAACCAACTCCTTGAGCTTAGCAGGTATCCCTACAAAGTTGATCCTGATGGTGTTTCTACGAGCAGAAGCCATGACCTGCAACAAAGAACAAAGATAAATCCTTTGGTCCTTGAAATGGTTAGGGAACATGATATGCTTATGATGCATGATAATGTCATGATGTCATGCTCAATCACAAACATGTGGCACACACAAACAAGTCACACCATAGCCCTAGGTTTAAAGGCTTGCATGAGGTTCAAAGGCAAGTACCCTCCCCTGAAGTTAGATGGTTCATCCTGTCCTACAAAAGTAACCAGGTTCTAAGGGATCTCAATATCATTGATCCTTCACAAGGGTGGTTGTTCAGAAGGCAACTTACTTGCCAACCAAAACCCTCCAAGTTTAAGATCTCAATGAGCGTAGTATCGAGTGTCAACCAACTTCAGTCTGCACCAAAGCCGGTTACCTCACTACTTTCTAAAGGCCAAGATGAGTTAACTAGGGTTCTAAAAGTCAGTTAGTGCATTGACAACATATGGCAGCCTCAATATTATCCTCAACTTGACTTAAGGAATATAAGCACCAACCAAGAAGTCGCACTAACTATGGCCACCAGATCAACCGTATCGATATACGTCGTACAGTTTCCTTGGTCTATTGCCATTTACCTAAGGTACACTAGATCCGGGTTAGGACCTTTCACACATAAGAGCACCCCAACAATATAATATAGCAAACAAGGCAAACAATTTAAAGTGATCTTAATTCCTAAGGGTACCCCTCTTAAATAAATCCCCAGCAGAGTCGCCAGTTCTGTAACACGGTGGGAGAACTGACTTTAAACAATGTTGCGGATAGCAAGAGTCGCCACCGACTTTTATTTTATCCATAAGGAAAGGTTATAAAAGAACAGGAAAGACCTTAGAGAATATTTTGGGTCCGGGGGGTAGGTTATGAAAAGGGAAGGTATTAGCATCCTTTTCATCCATGGTTATCCATGGGCTCTTAGGTACTTAAGCTCACTTTTGAATTGTTTTGAAATTGTAGTGTGTGAATAGAAAATTTTCAGAATAGTTAATAAATAATCCATGTAAGGATGTGTTAAGAACTTGTTTGAAAACTTGTTGAAAATTTGTTTAAGTGCGAAACAGTTTTGAAGTGAGCAAGCACCTAGGAGTAACCTACCCTAATGTTTAAAGGTCTTTCTTATTCTTCATTCTTTCCTTTAGTAAGACTATCCCTACTATAATGGAGTAGGTAGTCCTTACTTTGGATGTTAAGGGACATGTGAGGGACAATTGGATTTTTGAAGGCCATGGTGGGGTGTAATAAGCAAACTGGAGGGACTATCATCATTTTTCGAAAGGGACTCGATTCGTAAAGGCAACCATAAGGGACTTTGATGATTTTCTTTTTGAGGGACTTGCTTTATACACCCCACTTAACCATTATTCGTAGGCAACTTGAGGGATATCCTTAGGAAGTGAGACGGCGATTAAAATCGACTTACGTGTGTGAAATGTTTAATTTAATTATCTTATATTAAAATGATCTAATTTATTTTTTTAAATATCATACATATTAGCACTCCCTAATTACTAACCATAATAATAATTAAATAATTAAACAACTTTACATCCAAGAAACAATTACAAAATAATAAGCAAAATAATTAAATAGCAAAGATAAATAAAATATAAATAAGCAATAATAAATAATGAAGGGGGTTAATTCTAAGTTTACTCGGCAAGACATCGCATCTTGTGCCTACGTATCCTTACGGGAGTGGAATCAGAGTAATCGTAGTTCCCCTCAATAGGGAGGTTAGAAACTTCTTGACTGTGGTCAAGGTCTCAAGGGGAATAAACGCATCTTAAGGACACGCTTACGTGGAGTGTAGAAACTCCAAATCTCTACGTTGAAATGTTAAGTTGTAATTAGGGTTAAATTAGGGATTCCACGGCGGGAAACCCTAAAATGAGCGCGGCGGCTCTTTGACCTAATGCTAAGGGTAAAATTGTAATTTTGCATGCGGCGAGGCATTTGTGAAAATTAGGGTTTGTAGTTTGTAGTTTTGAGGATTTGAAATTGAATGTGTGAAGTTTTACGGACTATTGGCGCGGCGGCCAAACAGTTAGACCTAACCTTCGGATGTGTGCAATGTGACAGAAATAATAGTAAACGCGTGAGATAATTGAATCATGCAAACAGAGAGATAATGTCATAATTTAAACCATGCAAGCAGAAATTTAAAGGCAGAATTTAAAGAGCGATTGTTAAGTTCGCGAGGTTACATGAGAGGAGCAGATACAATATGATAATGAAATTTGAATTGAACAATAATAAAATAAAATAAATAACGGTTCTAGTTATTATTTTAAAAAGAAGATTTTAGTTATTATTTTAAATTTATCTAAAAAAAAAGTTTTTCTTAAAAATAATAGGTTTTCATATTAATTTGGAAAAGATGTTAATGTTATTTATTTTAAAAAACAGATTTTTATATTATAACAAATTTTAATAAATTAATGATAACAATAATAATAATAATGGTAATAATAATGATAATAATGATAATAATAATAAATAATGATAATAATAATAATAATAATAATAATAATAATAATAATAATAATAATAATAAAGCAATAATGAATTTTAAATGTGCCAAATAACCCAACAATGTTGCTAACGCAGAAATGCGCTCATCGCAACCAGATCTAAATCGGACGAAACAAAATTTATCGCAAAGAAAAAGAAATTAAGCAAAAAATAGTATTATTGCTCACACAAAAATGCGATCATCGCAACCAGATCGAACTAACACAAATGTCACGCGTCATGCACACAAATGTGCAAACATCGTATCGACATAATTCAATCAAAAATCTTATATATATAAACTCTAACAATTTAAAAATTATATATATATATAAACGTAACAGTAATAGATAAAGAAAAAGAAATAACGGTAATAGATGAAGAAAAAGAAATAACGGTAAAAGATGAAGAAAAAGAAACAACAGTAATAGATGAAGGAAAAAGAAATAACGGTAAACGATGAAGAAAAAGAAACAATAGTAATGGATGAAGAAGAAAACTAAATAACGGCAAACGGCACTCACTCCTCTTAGGTTTTTTTCATTCTCTCTTTTTTTCCAACAAGGCAACACATGTATATATAGGGAACAAATTAGGGTTAACACCAAATTGTCAATAATGTCCCTAAAGCCCATTTTAAAGCCCAAACTAAATAATTAGTTAAGAAAAAATAAAATTTAAATAATTTAAAATAATTAAAATAAACTTAAAATAAAAACTAATAATCCTATTGATTCCTAAAATAAAAAATATTATAAAAAGAACAAAATTTTTTTCAATATTTTTTATTTTATGATTTTTTGGATATTTTTATGAATAATTTAGAAAAAAGTGAAAAAAATAATATTTTAAAAAATGATTTAATTAAAATACGAAAATAATAATTAAATAATAATAAAAAACTATTTTTGTTATTTTTTTAATGAAAGATAGAAAAATTTAGAGTAAAAATAATAAAAAACAAAAAAAAAGTGACAAAGGTGAGATTCGAACTCTCAACCTCTCACACTCATAACTCCTTACACATGTCCTCCTGCCAATTGTGCCATTTTTACTTTTTAGAAAAAAAAATGCATGCCATATGATATTTACCTGCAAAAAGTCAAACGACTACACAAATTTGTTAGTAATTGATTAAATGCAATGAAATGCGACGACAAATCTTAGGGCAAAATTTGGGGTATTACAGTTATTATGATAATATTTCTCACCCAACCTCTCTTTGATGTTGGCAAAAAAAATCATGAAGTTTGACTTTGGTTTGACCACAGTTGACCTCAGTTTGACCTTTTAACTGCATTGACTGCTTTTGACTTATCTGATCATCTGACTGAGCAAACTTTTGAGAAAAGTCTTGAAACTTGACATGGGGGTTCTTATACACATATAAGATGTTATGAAGCTCACTTGAAGTCTTGGAAGTCCATTTAGCCTGATTAAAGTCAAAACCCTAGTTTTGGATGCACTGCTTAGGAGGTGCATTGTCTGAGGGAATTGTCAACTCTTCTGACCAATTGTGAATTTTGTGAACCTTGTGAACCTTCTTGGAACACAAAGTCTTGTATTGTGAGGGCAAATTTTGGGGTGCAACAGATAGAAGGTAACTCGCCAAGATCATTGCAATCTTGTGCTCACATATCTTACATTTAGACGAGAATGAAGAATCATAGCGTTTGTAGTTCGTGGAGACGACCACGAAAAGAGATGGGTTGAATTGAGTTAAAGCCTGATTGAGTTTGATTTGGAAACAAAAAATTGAATGACAAACAACCCAAGGGGCGGGCCTCGAGATATGTCACTCGAGAATTCAAAGAATGCGAGATTCTAAGAACTCAGTTCTTTTGAGAGTTGATTGAAAAGGTTTTGTCGCTACTGCGAAAATCGGCGCCGGCTGAACAGAAGAGTCGCCACCCTGCGTTATTTATCCCACGGGAGGGAAAGGAAACGCTCAGAGTAAACCTCGCACAACACGGGAAAGGTATGGTCGTCGCAACCAAAACCTGGATTCGGGAGTCAGTTACGCAAGGGGAAGGTATTAGCACCCCTCACGTCCGTCGTACTCGACGGGATCCACGCTTGTTTTCGGGTATGGATTGTTATTTCTATCTATGCTACATGTCTGGGGATTAAAAGAAAAGAAAATGAAAATAAAATGACTCGGCAAAGTATCGCACTTTATGCCTACGTATTCCCGTCTGGAACGAGAAATCAGAGTCAACGTAGTTCGCCTACCTACGGGAAAGGAGGGGAAGGTTGCTCGCTAGGATATCGCATCCTATGCCTACGTACTTCCACACAGCATGGAAGATCAGAGCAAACGTAGTTCGGGCCACGTACGACACAAGCTTGTCTTGGTTGTTTTTATTCCTTCTGAAAAAGGTTTTTCCTGCTTAACAGTCCAAGCGGACAAAAAATGACGTCTTGATGAGTTCACATTCTTTTACGGAAGAAGTGTCTTTTATTGTGTTTGAAATTTTTATTGTGTTTTTTTTTTCTGTTTGTTTTGAGAAAGAGACAGAAATCTAACCTACGGTTGCGAAGGGAATCAAACTAGCCTAATGTCATCATGCATGGGTTAAGACCTAACGTCTATCATGCTCCTCTCTTGCACAGAGAGAAACAGAGATCCTAAGGGAATAGACGGAAACAGAAACAATATCAGATATATACAGTAAAGCAGTAAAATGCATGGATGCAACAATACAAGCGAGGCAAGGGAGTCCCACTCAACCTCGAACCTAGAAAACAATAGGCAAAAGTGAACAGGATTCACTTTCAACCCCAACAGGGTAAACAGCAAACAATACAGTCAGGAAAACCAATCAATACATCAGAAATGAAATACAGCAGAAAAGACAGCCACAGCAGCTCTGCACCACATCTATCTTCAAGTCATCTCCAACACATAAGATATTTTCTCTCAAGAGTTCTATCCCTTAGACAGTAGCACCAAGCCTTCCAAAGGAAGGGGGTGAGTGTCTTAGAAAGACTCTGTATCACAGAGAGGAATGGAGGCAGTCAAAACCTTCCATGTTTGAGAATCAAACTTTCTAATCTAGAGCTCTGCCTAGCCCCTAAACCCTAATCTCCTCAACAGCTGCTAGCAGGAATCTCCTCTCCAATCTCTTGAAGTTGGCCTTTAGGCTCTGGATCTCCAATGGCTTCAACATCACAAGTCTTCAGCTTCCCCAATCCCCAGACAATCCCAATACCCACACAGACAAATCAATAACCCCCAGAGGGCACACCACACCAATCAATCAAATATAGTAGTATATGCTAATAGCAGTAGGGGAATCCTAGTGATTTCTAAGGGATCTAATAACTACCCATAGTCCCTATAGTCCCATAGCTAAAATATTCAATCTCTAAGTCCTAAGGGAAATGAACTAATTCTCCTAAGTTGTCACTTAAAACCCTAATTTTGTCCATGTTATTCAAACCTAAACCAATCACCTAAAATTAATTCCTAAAAATATGCACTAAATTGTATGTACAAGTTGAATGTCTAAACTAAACAACCTAAAAAGAATGGACAAAAAATATTAAACCAACTATTAGAACAAAATTATCAAATTCATGTATGAAATGAAATACCTAAAATAGGCATTTATTTGGAAAATATAGGAAAAATATCAAATAAAAAATAAAATGCAATTTTTATTTTTTATAATTTTCTAGACAGAATTATTGACCTATAGAAAAAACAAGAATCAGAAAATATTAATTTTTCATTTTTATATGATTTTTTAAAGATGCAAAAACATTAAAGGAAATTAAAACACAAAAAATGGAAATTAAATGGGAGGGGTGAGAATAGCATCTGCGCCCTAGTTGTTTTTATTAAGTGGGCCAGAACACAGGGGTGCAGATAGCAATATGGCAAGGCCCAGTCACTAATCAGAAACAAAAAAAGAGAAATACGTGTGGGGGTGTGCCTGAGTAATTTTTCACGTTCAATTTCCCATTGGGCCTGATGGTGGGTGTGTGAATAGCAATCAAACTTAAGCCCAAGATTTTCTACTAATTGAAACGGTGCGTTGCACCTTGAAGCTTCCTTCCGTTTTTTACTTTTAATCTGGGTCGTTGGATGGAGAGAATTAGTCAAGGTTTTCATGCTGATCCAAGGGCTCATGCATTTCTTCTTCCTTAGATCAGCTAGGGTTTCATGGATTTCACTTTCACACGCCAACCTTCTACTTCCTCTGTCTCTCTCACCTGTCCATGAATGCCCACGACACAAAAAGCAAAAACACTCTACTCATTGCCCTCTACACAGCCATGGTGTTAGATTTTTCTAAAACTTCTCCAATAGCCAAACCCGATGGCTATAAGTTTAGGGCACCACTGATTTTCACTGATGCGTATGCTGAAGATTCTTGATAAAACCTATACTAATGTGTTCTATTGCTCATGGTGATCATCCTAAACCTAATCTCCAGTATCATAGCACTCTAACATGTGAGTTCTTGATCACTAACCAGAAACTGCCATGGAAACAACCTTCAAGAACAGCCCTAAAACTACTCATGAATCATCCCCTAATGGTCTCTATCACATATATCCTAACCATTCCATCTAATACCACCTAGAAGAAGAGATATAGATTGAAATGCATACCTTGCAATGTTGATGAAACAGTGGTGGAATTGTACACTTCAAGGCTTGTTAACCTCCAATATTGATCTCCAATGGATGCTGATTCTTCTGTTTGCAATGGTAGTTGCTCAATCTTCTTGAATCACCTTATCCCCCTCTTCATGCAAGTTGGAGTGTAAACTTGGATCACCCAAACCAGCCACGAATTCCCTTCAATTTCCTTTGCCAATTACTCTATGATGATGGTGGATGATGATGATAACAGAAATTAAGATGAGGGATGAAGTTTCAATGGAGTTTGGAGAGAAAATGCAAATGGGAGTGAAGGAATCAAAGTAGTGTTTGCAAGCTCAAAGAATCACCAACCAATGCACAAATGGCTTCATTTCCTTATATAGGTGAGGATTAACAGAATGAGAAGCTTCTAGATTGGTCCTAGAGGGATCTAAAAACTTGTGGAAATTTCATGAACTTATCATTTGATGGTATTTTGAATCATCTCATATCATGCTTGCACCTTGGGTAAACTTGAGTTAAAATCTCCTTTCATGAGATATTAGGAGTGTATGTATGAAAAACCAAGCTTTTCCTTTCCTTGTGTTAAGTTTTACCATGTTGCCTTATGATGCAAGAAACAACTTTACAAAGGAGAGTTCCACAATACCCTTTTCTTGCCAAGACCATAAGTAGAGTTCCACAAATCATATGAAGGTATACCATACCATTATAGAAAGCTAAGACAATGAAGAACAATTCTTATGTTGACCAGAAATTCATTTGAAATCTCCTTGAGGGGTAAAAATAGCTTGGAAGTCAAGTCACTTTCACAGACAAAATTTCAGATACCTCAGATGACCTGTAACTTGCAAGGACAATAACTTGAGTTCTATAAATCTCCTTGATGTCTTCAACCACTAAAATTAAAGGTCTTGAGATCCTCTACAAGTTTCATGTTTGCCAAGGATCCATTTGAAGCTTGAATTTGGACTTATCTTGCTTGGAAATTTGACCTAAACTAGGGGATTTTACACAGAAACCCTAATTTAGAAACTCCTCTTCTCCTTGATTTCTCTTGAATTCTTCTTAGCATATCACCATATCCTTCTCCACATGTCAAATGATGAACCCCACATCTCTCCAATAGCCTTTAATGCCTTTCAATCAGTCAATTGACCTAGAGTTGACCCAGGGTTGACCCAGGTGAAACCCTAGTTGACTGTCTTCATCCACAACTCTTGTGACTACACCAATGACTTGTCTCCTTCTCTAAATGCCTTTCTAAGCCTCCCATGATGTCTAGATATTGTCCCTGCTCAGCCCACAGCTCACACTTTCCTTATTGCTCCCCAAATACCCTCAGATAGGAGATGGATGCACTTGCTTGATCTATGGACTTCAAATTCTTTCTGATGACTTGAATGAGATTGAATCAGGATAATAACCTCTTGATAGGCTCATAGAGATGAGAATAATGATTGGTTCCCTGTTGGATGACTTGCTATGCTTATGCTATGCAGATGAGTAACCTATGTACATGACTCTATATGTAAATGCTAATGATATTGAAACATAAACCAAGTGAATAAG
This sequence comes from Lathyrus sativus, assembly GCA_963859935.3. Classification (NCBI taxonomy): domain Eukaryota; kingdom Viridiplantae; phylum Streptophyta; class Magnoliopsida; order Fabales; family Fabaceae; genus Lathyrus; species Lathyrus sativus. Next base: position 106,425,986 of record OZ012737.1, read on the forward strand.
GTTGGGCAAATTTTAGGGTGCAACAGCTGCCCCTATTCAAGCGACTTGGACCCGATTGGGTGAAGAGCCCGGAGCCTTCAGACATTCGTGGTACGAGGCGGTTGAATACTAAGAACCCAGAAATTTGCCAACCGCGGAAATAAACTGCGCCACTGCTTGGGGAACGACATTCGTCAGCTGAATCTGACTGTTACGGCAACTCACTGATCTCGTGCTGGGGATTATTTTCATCAGCCTGAAAAATGTTCTATCATCGCAGAAATCTCAACTAAAACTCGTCCACGTCCGGATTCCTCCTGCTGTTAACTCAGAAAACTTCGGCGACTTCACTGGGGATGACTCGTCTGTCTTTCATCAGAAATAAATCGTCCACGTTAAGAATAAACTCTTCCACGTTAGGAATAACACCGTCCACGTAAGGAATCATCTCATCTGCCTCTGTCAGGACTAAACTCTTCCACGTCAGGAATAAGCATCGTCTAGATCTGTCCACGTTAGGACTAAACTTTCTAGGTCATGAATACATCGTCCACGTTAGGACTCACCCTTCCACGTTAGGAATAAACTCTTTTGTACCTGTCCACCTCAGGACTAAATTCTTCCACGTCAGGAATGAAATCTTTCCACGTTAGGAATACCTCTGCTTTCCACGTTAGGAGTCAATCTTGACATGTCCGCGTAAGGACTCTAATCTTTCCACGTAAGGAATACTACATCAATCTTTCTTTCCACGTTAGGAATGTCATCTTTCCACGTAAGGAACACCTCTTTTCCACGTAAGGAATCATTTTTCTTCCACGTAAGGAATCACCATCTCTTCTTCCACGTAAGGAATACGAACTTTTCCCATAAGGAAAACAATTTGATATGTCCACGTAAGGACTACATCGTCCACGTTAGGACCCACTTTTCCACGTTAGGAATAATAATCTTCTTGATTTGTCCACGTAAGGACTCCATCGTTCCACGTAAGGAACACTCCTTTATCTGTCCACGTAAGGACTCCAACCTTTCCACGTAAGGAAATGCTTTTCGTCTCGATTTGTCCACGTTAGGACTCACCACTCGACTTGCTGAGGATAAAAAACTTGTCCACGTCAGGACTCATGCACCTTTGACCCACTGGGGAAGTGAGACTTTGTCCACGTCAGGACTCACATCTCAACCTGCTGAAGTAATAGGACCTGTCCACGTCAGGACTTGCGCGTCTTCGACTTTCTAGGGGAAATAAAACTTTGTCCACGTCAGGACTCATACTTTGCCAACAACACGAAGAAGGATGAATTCGTCCGCGTCAGAACTCTCGTATCTTGTCATTACAAAGAACTACAAACTTGTCCATGTCAGGACGCACATTTCACCATTACGAATAAAGCTATCTGCTAGAAATAAATGGTACACGTCAGGACACCAACACGAAGAATAATCAACTTTTTTTTTCACGTCAGGACTCCACACTCAATCAATACCGAGAACTCGAATCTGTCCACGTTAGGACTAACACACATCGTCAACTTGAGGAAATGTCCACGTCAGGACTCCACATTCCAACAATCCTGAAAAATCGAACCTGTCCACGTTAGGACTAGCACCTCCTATCAATCCGGGGAAATAAATATATCCACGTTAGGACACTCACTTCTTAGCACGAAGAAATCCCGTCAATAAAATTGTCCACGTCAGGACTCATTTCTCCATTGATCCCAAACCACAAACTTCTTAGCACTGACACGACAGCAACTTCGGAGCTGACCCTACTGGGGATATCTGAAAACCAAACTACTGGATGCCTGCTCTGATAACCGGCGGTAGCCTCTGAAATTCTGGTTCATGAAACCTTGTAATGCTGATGTAACAACAACTTTGAAGGAAACAAATCCGCTGGTCAGACTAGAGAAACTTCAACAAGAACCCTGGCGGGGAAATAAGTAACTCTGCTTAGGGACAAAGAGAAACTTATCCTGCTGACTCTGTGGGGAGTAGTGCCACAGCTGACACTTCGTTGAATGTCTCATGCCGAGACTTCGAATGTTCATTGATTTATTGGAGCAAGAACCCCTCCCACCTGCAAGAGAAATAAATACTTGAAACCAAACGATTAGCCGACCTAGTTTATGTTTCACAATGCATGCGTTCGTCAATGATGCAATATTCCCGTTGACATGGAAATGCTACGCTCTTATTTGGTGGATGCAAGTATGACACTATATGCCGATGCAAATGCAGACTCGAACTGCTGGGTACAGAAACTGCTTCAGCAAAATAAATGCTGGAGATAATGCCAACTCCGCTGGGGATAGCCAGATGCTACAGAACTATCCCAGCAAAATAAATGCTGGGAGAGTGAAGTCGACTCAGCTGGGAAATTGGGAACTCAATACCAATCACCTCATTGAAGTAACGCCCTGCTGGGGAATATAACTCTGCTAGAGAATAGCAGATGCGCCTGGTATGATTGAACTTCTGCTGGAGAGTGAACGGATATCACACGGTATTCTGACAAAACAAATGCCAGGACTCACACCAACTCTTCCGGGGAGAGTCTTAGTTCCACTGGGAGGAATGAAGACACTGGTTGGAAAGAGAACTCCGCTGGGGGAGAGTAAATGACCCTGCGGGGAAAGGTAAACTGCCTGAATACAGCTCACCGATATTAATCTTCTGAGGCTAGCCTACTCTGCTTGAGATAAGGAAATCCTCCTGGGGGACACCATACTGTCTGAATACAACCTTACGATCTTGGAATCATCAATTCTGCTGAGGATAGATGACTTTGCCAGAGAATATCTTTCTGGATAGGCTACGACTAGCTGGGGAGTTCGATCCTTCTTCAGGAAGAACATGCATGACCTGCGCGGGGGTCGAGTCTTTCATTATTGCAATCTTTTGATCGTCTTCCTCGTACGGCTATGATACCTGCAACAACACAAATAAGACAAGACAAGCCTATGCAACCAAATCGATTCAGGTTAGTGACGTTATTTTCAGTTAATTCAAAGCTTTAGCAATTGTTGGCAAGGGCCAGTGATGTTATACACATGCTAGTTTCAATAAACTTAGGCGTTTTATCATGCACAAAACAGTAAAGAACCAGCATCAAGTACTGAATAACATATTTCATTGATTGGGCCCCTGAATGGGCGGAGTTTTTGTACACGGGATGTAACTCCTGAAAAGAGGAAGCTACGCAAAGCAAATACACAAGTATGCACAAGAAGCATAAATATTTTGACAAATTAAATTTTGTACACATGTCGGCAACGGGACGCAGACGAACACCACGAACTGATCCTCCTATGACTCGCCCGACTCTAATGCTTTCCCGGTGTTCACACCTACAACGAGATTGTATCTGATAATCGACTCCTCAGGTATATTCTCCCGCACCGATGCTCACTGTAATATCAAATTCGGACCGCAGTCATTTGCTTTTCAAATCCCTAACTTTTGCGTGAACCGCCCTTTACGGGTTTTCAGTTCACCGGGATACCCTTTTTTGCCAAAGCCGCCCAGTGTAGGTTTTCAACTTCGCGGGTGTACATTTTTTTCAATTTTATCCCTAACTTTTGCCCGAACCTTTCATTCTGTTTTTGGTTCGCCAGGATGCCCCATTTTTGCCTGGACTCTCTTTTTTTGTCCAGCGGGTCAATTTTAAGCAAAGTATTTTTTAACTGCGTCCGAATTCACAGGCGACGTAAAGTCTTCACCGTCCATGGTGGACAACAACAACGCTCCTCCTGAAAAGACTTTTCTGACAACGTAAGGCCCTTCGTAGTTGGGGGTCCACTTGCCCCTGTGATCTGCCTGCGGCGGGAGAATCCTTTTCAGCACCAGGTCGCCCGTCTGAAAGCTTCGCGGATGTATCTTCTTATCATATGCTTTCTTCATTCGGCTCTGGTACAAACGACCGTACGCTAGAGAAGCTAGCCTCTTCTCATCCATTAAACTCAGTTGGTTCAACCTGTCTTTTACCCATTCTGCCTCGTCTAGCTGAACGTCTCGCAATACCCTCAGAGAAGGGATTTCAACTTCCAATGGTAATACCGCTTCCATTCCGTATACTAACGAGAACGGGGTTGCCCCGGTTGATGTGCGTACCGTCGTACGATAACCGTGCAAAGCAAAAGGTAGCATCTCATGCCAATCCTTATAGGTCACCACCATTTTCTGAACGATCTTCTTGATATTTTTATTGGCCGCCTCGACGGCGCCATTCATCTTGGGTCGGTAAGGGGAGGAGTTGTGATGTTCGATCTTGAAATTCTGACAGAGCTCCTTCATCATTTTGTTGTTCAGGTTCGAACTGTTGTCCGTGATTATCCGCTCGGGGATCCCATATCGGCAAATGATATCTCTCTTGATGAATCTGGCCACCACTTGCTTAGTTACATTTGCGTAAGACGCCGCTTCTACCCACTTGGTGAAATAATCGATTGCTACTAGGATGAACCGATGCCCGTTAGAAGCTGTCAGCTCGATCTTTCCAATCATATCGATTCCCCACATCGAGAATGGCCATGGCGATGACATTACATTCAGAGGACTCGGAGGCACATGGATCTTATCAGCATAGATTTGGCACTTGTGGCACTTCCTCGCAAACTTGAAACAGTCAGTTTCCATAGTCAGCCAAAAATAACCTGCCCGCAACAGCTTTCTTGTCATAGCATGCCCACCGGCATGCGTACCAAAGGTACCTTCATGTATTTCCTCCATGAGTAGCTTCGCCTCTTTCTCGTCTACACAACGCAACAACACCAAATCGTGGTTTCTTCTGTATAAGACGCCATTCAGATTCAAATAGAAATTACCCGCTAATCTCCTGAGAGTCTTCTGATCTTGACTGGATGCCCCAGCCGGATACTCTTTGTTATTCAGGAAATTAAGGATATCAAAATACCACGGTTTGTCATCGGATGCCTCATCAATAGCAAATACGTAAGCTGGTCTGTCCAACCGAGAGATAATGATTCGGGGAGCCTCTTTCCAGAAATTGACTTTGTACATGGAAGACAAAGTGGCGAGAGCGTCAGCCATTTGATTCTCGGCCCGCGGCACATGATGCAACTCAACCTTGTCGAAAAAAGGTAACAATCTCCTTGCATAGTTCATGTAATGTATCAAGTTGGGCTGACGCGTATCCCATTCCCCTTTGATTTGATTCACCACCAGAGCTGAGTCTCCGTATACGTCCAGATTCTTGATTCGCAAATCAATGGCTTCTTCAAGCCCCATTATACAAGCTTCGTATTCGGCCTCATTATTGGTAACTGGAAAGGTCAATCGGGCAGTAAACGGGATGTGCGACCCGTGTGGCGTAGTGATGATTGCCCCTATTCCGCTACCGTAGGCATTCACAGCTCCGTCAAATATCATCTTCCATTTGGAACCCAACTCTGGTCCTTCGTCTGGCAACGACTCTTCACAATCTTTCATCTTTAGGTACATGATATCCTCGTCAGGAAAATCAAACCTCATCGATTGGTAATCTTCAATAGGCTGCTCAACCAAGTACTCAGACAACACATTCCCTTTATAGCCTTTTGCGAGACGTATTGGATGTCATATTCAGTCAAGACCATCTGCCAACGGGCAATTCTTCCTGACAACGCCTGCTTTTCGAATACATATTTGATAGGATCCATCTTCGAGATGAGCATGGTTGTATGATTCAGCATGTATTGTCTCAGACGCTTGGCGGCCCAGGCTAGCGCGCAACAAGTTTTCTCAAGCATTGAGTATCGAGATTCACAATCTGTAAATTTCTTACTCAAGTAGTAGATCGCATGCTCTTTTCTTCCTGTCTCGTCGTGTTGACCGAGAATACAACCCATGCTTCCCTCAAGAACCGTCAAATACATGATCAAGGGTCTCCCTGCCACTGGGGGTATCAAAATAGGAGGCTCCTGCAAATACTGTTTTATTTTATCGAACACCTTTTGACAATTTTCGTTCCACGTTACAGCTTGATCTTTCTTCAATAACTTGAATAATGGTTCACACGTGGCCGTTAGATGAGATATGAACCGGGCGATGTAGTTCAACCTCCCTAAAAACCCGCGCACCTCTTTCTCTGTTTTAGGCGTCGACATTTCTTGAATCGCTTTTATTTTAGCGGGATCAACCTCTATTCCTCTTTCGCTTACGATAAACCCCAACAGTTTACCCGATCTCACCCCGAAGGTGCATTTGTTAGGGTTCAGTCTCAGCCTGAACTTCCTAAGCCTCTTGAATAATTTCAGCAGATTAACCAAATGATCCTCCTCCATCTGGGATTTGGCAATCATATCATCAACATAAACTTCAATCTCTTTATGCATCATATCATGAAAAAGAGTCGTCATCGCACGCTGATATGTTGCCCCAGCATTTTTCAAACCAAAGGGCATCACTTTGTAGCAAAATGTTCCCCAAGGCGTTATGAAAGTGGTCTTCTCCATATCCTCTGGCGCCATTTTAATCTGATTATAGCCTGAAAAGCCATCCATGAAGGAGAATACGGAGTATTGAGCAGTATTATCAACTAGTACATCAATATGAGGAAGTGGAAAATCGTCTTTTGGGCTTGCTTTATTAAAATCTCTATAATCCACGCACATTCGAACCTTGCCGTCTTTCTTTGGCACTGTTACGATGTTAGCAACCCATGAGGGATATTTTGTCACAGCCAGGAAACCAGCGTCCCATTGTTTTTGAACTTCCTCTTTGATCATCACTGCCATATCTGGTCGAGTTCTGCGAAGCTTTTGTTTGACTGGCGGGCATTCTTCTTTTAGTGGCAGACGGTGCACAACCATATCTGTATCGAGCCCTGGCATATCTTCATATGACCAAGCGAATACATCACTATACTCTCGGAGCATTTCAACCAGTCTTCGCTTGATATCACTCTGCAGTGCGGCCCCGATACGAATATTCTTCTCAACCCCTTCCGACCCCAAGTTGATAATTTCGATGACCTCGTCGTGAGGCAGAATGGCTCTTTCCTCTTGCTTTACCAACCAAGACAGTTCTTCAGGGACGTCGCTATCTTCGACAACCTCTTCTTCGGCCTGAAATACCGGGTGCTCGAAGTCGGGACGAGTCATAGGTGGTTCAAGGATGTCATCTGAAAATGTTATCCTGCAAAAGGAATGGTTAAGTGCTTCAAAATGCGTATAAAGCGAATAACCATGTTGCCATTTTATTGAAAAATATAAAACAAGAAAGACAAAGATTACAGTATTTGCACATGAAAAAACGCCATTTATTTAATGATTAACACGCAATGTTCATAACGACACATCCCTAAGCAAATTCTGATGCCCCGGGCAAGACATCAGATTATTCAACAATTAATAAAGCAAAGCATTACTGTTTAAGAGTCACAGGAACAAGCTCCTGAATAGACCAGTTGCACAGTCCTTGTCCTGGCGTGCTTGGCTGAATCCAGGCATCCATATCACAATCGCTGTCTCCTTCGTCAGACTCCGAGGCAGCATTGATGGTTTCATGACATACTCCACTGGCAGAGATGGTTATTGGCCCTCTGAAACGGGGTGCCCCCACAGCAGTTGTTGACGACGACGGTTGGTATCCCAACCCGAACCGGTCCATCTTCACAGGAATATCCAGCACTTTGCCCCAGCCCGTTGCTTCTCCTGCCTCCACTAGAGCTTGAGCTTCTTTATACGACGAGACGGCTATCTCTGACACTTTGCTCGGCTCAGGACCTTTGTCCTTGATATGCAACCCTTCAAATGCCTGGCAGGGTGTTTCGTGGATCTCTCTGTCGACCTCCACATATTTAAATGACGACAGATGGCTGACCAGGATGTCTTCTTCTCCGCATACGGTGACTACGCTGTCTCCGACCATATATTTCAACTTCTGATGCAGGGTAGACGTGACTGCCCCAGCCCCGTGAATCCAGGGTCTTCCGAGCAGGCAGCTATATGCGGGCTGTATATCCATGATATAAAATTCTGTGGCGAACACCTCCGGCCCCACCTGCAGAGGCAATGTTATCGATCCAAAGACTGTTCTTCGCGTGCCGTCAAAGGCTCTAACTACCAAGTCACTGGGCGTGCACAGGATTCCTCTGACATCTAGCTTCATCATCGCCTTCTTGGGCATCACATTCAAAGACGATCCGGTGTCGACCAATACATGCGACATTACTGATCCTCTACACTCGACAGATATGTGCAGCGCCATATTATGATCTCTCCCTTTCGGGGTCAAATCGAAGTCGGTAAAGCCCAGGCTGTGGCCTGCATCCACATGTGCCAACACTCCTTCCAGCTGATTTACAGAGACGTCTTGGGGTACAAAAGAAGTATCTAGGACTTTCAACAAAGCATTTCTGTGAGCTTCAGAACATAGTAGCAACGACAGTATAGATATCTTGGACGGCGTCTGTTGCAGATGCTCCACAATCTTATAATCACTTTTTCGAATCAAGCGCATGAACTCTTCTACCTCTTTCGATGCTGCTTCTTTTTCACAGGCCTGCACTGGGACATTCTCAGCCATTTTCCCTTTTCCTTTCGCTAGTCTTTCGGCCTCCACTTCAGGTGATATAAAGATCCTACCACTCCTTGTCATACCTCCTGAACCAACAACGTTGTCCACAGTCTCGGCTGGCTGCTTATTAACATCAATCTTTATCCCGTCACAATACACCTCCAACCCATATGACCATGGGACTGCTTTCGTGTTCTCGTACGGGATTGGTCCGGCCTTAGTTATGGTGATCGGTGGTCGCTGGACTGGTGCTGCAATAGTGATTGTCTTTCGAGGAATCGTTACAGTGGCCACATCACTCTGATCATCTGCTACTGCCCCTGCAGGCTCTTCAGTTGCTGCTCGGTCAAACTGCAAAGTGCCCCCATCAATTAAAGCCTGAATGCCTTTCTTCAAATCATCACACCCCCCAGCTAGGGTCCAGCACTCCAAGCAATACTCGTCACACCCTGGATAAACACCCCCTTGCAACAGTCTGCTTTTTATCTCGCTCAGCGGCGTCTTTAAATCGTCGACATTCATAATCAGATTCAACCCTTCCTCAGTCAGGATGGCGTTTGCCCCATGATTAGGCATGGGTTTTTGCACTATATTCGGACCTGCTGTTCCGAAATTGATAGTCTTATTGTCCAAAAGATCCTGCACAACGTGCTTAAAAGCATGGCAACCCTCTATATCGTGGCCCGGAGCCCCAGAATGAAACTCACAGTGCCTGCTTGCATCATAACCATACGGAGGAGTTCCCGTTATCTGTGCCAGAGTTCTCTTCTCTACCAGGTTCAAACCCAACAATGTCTGCAACAAATCTGCATAGGTTGAGGGAGGCTTCTCAAACACTCTTCTTGGTTTACCACCCTGGAATCTTCGCTGAGCCTGCTGTGCCCCCTGCTGAGGCGGTTGCTGCTGCTGCTGCTGTTGTTGTTGTTACTGCATTGGCTGCTGCTGACACGGTTGCTGTGGTTGCTGATACGGGATAGTAACACTCGCCACCTGCTGCGGCTGATGATATTGGTTTCGTCCCCTGCCTCGGCCTCGGCCTCGGCCTCCAAATACTGCGCTTGCCTCGCCCTGACGGCGCCCACCAAAAGCCTTCCTATTACTGCCAGATGCAGTTGATTCCTCAGCCTGGAATTTTCCTTGCTTAATGTTACGTTCAATCTTTTCTCCCATCAGAATTAAGTCTGAGAAACTGGCCAGAGATGTATGAAACAGCATGTCATGAAACAAGCCTGTGAATGTGCCGACGAACATGTCATTCATTTCCTTGTCTTCTAAAGGAGGACGGACCCTGGCAGCCATATCACGCCACCTTTGCGCGTACTCTTTAAAGCTCTCACCCTTCTTCTGCGACAGCCCTGTCAATTGGACCCGATTGGGCGCCAAGTCGCTGTTATACTTGTAGTGAGCTACAAATGCCTCTGCTAATTGCTTCCATGTCTTGATATTAGTTGGCTCCAATCCCATATACCACTCTAGGGAAGGGCCTGACAAACTATCTTGAAAGAAATGCATTAGCATTCTCTCATCAGTTGAGTACGCAGACATCTTTCTGTAATAAGCCCGCACGTGCACTTTCGGACATGTGTCCCCTTTATACTTATCAAACGCAGGAGCTTTGAATTTGATTGGCACCCTCAAGCCAGGTACCAGGCCCATTGTTGCCATGTCCAATCCCACAGCACTTTGGTTCAGAACCCCCCTCATCTGCTCTTCTAGCATTCTGATCTTCTGGGAGTTATCCATCGGCCCTTCAAAGCCTCCGCCGGAGAAAGCGTCCTCCTGCTGATCTTCTTGCCACATACCATTCCCAGCTCCATACCCATCATATTCATTATTGTGGCCAGCTCTAATTTGATTCACTGTCGGGCCTCGGCCTCTGTTACCGTATCCCTGAACACCTCCAGCAGGCCCAAACGCCATTAACCCAGCGCCGTTTCCATTTCCGAAACCTCCGTAACCCTGATTGGCCACACCATAACCATCTTGCCCAAAGCCTTGAGCATTGAAACCGTATTTCCCAGCGTTATCGAATCCCTGATCGTTGAACCCGAATCCAGCATTGCCGAAGTCGTTGCCTCCCATATTATCACCCACGTTGATATCACCAAGCCCAACGTTATGGACAGCAGTCTCGTTCCCAACTCCGACGTTACCGTTTCCAGCAGCGGTAGTATTGTTGACATTAGCAGCAGGTATATTGACTACGGGTGGAGCCACTGGCGTGGGAGTGCCATCTCCATGAACAGTATCGACCCGTACAGACTGATGATCCTCGTTACCGTGACCAACATTTCGGGCCAACAGAGGTTGCACCATGGCTTGCAAATTCTCCTGACCTTTTGCAATAGCTTCCATGGTCTGCATAAAGAGAGCTAGCTTCTCGCGCACATCTTGCATCTCGTTCTGCATTTGACCCATGATTCTTCGACAGTTGGTGCGAGTGGAATAGCGGTGCGGGTGCTGATCTGCAATCCTGAAAATACCTGGTACAGAGCAGAAAATAAGACACCATCCAAAGATTACCTGTAATGCAATATGAATATGAATGCAATGCAATGTGTGTGTCTGTGCATTAGGGAAATTCATTCCCCGATTCTAGTGTGAAGGTGCCGGTGCAAGCATTACAAAGATCGGAGTTGAATCACAGAAAGCCTCATATATTGCTGAGAAATCAATAAGCCCGGAATACAATATCACTGAGAGTACAACAAGAAGGCATGACCTCAACCAACAATCCTGGTGATGGTCAGCCCTGTGCAAATAAAGCATACAAGTTACTACATGAAATGATCAAACCCTCCCATAAGTCTGATACTCTTCTAGCAGCTTCTTGGTCTCCGGATGACTTGGTCGATCAAGCAGCCCTTCAACAAGTTGGTTTCTTTTCTTAAGAACACGTCGCACGTCTTCAACAGTTTCTTCCCATGCCCCCTCTCCGAAGCGATCCTCTAATTTATGCTTCTGAGACACAGCTTCATCTCTGCCTTTGATGGCCTTGTTTAGTGCATTCTGGAGATTGTACCGGGTCATCACCTCTTCTTCACACTTCTTGATGCTGGACTTCAACTGCTCTTCGAGGTCGGAAATTTGTTGTTTCAACTTATCTTCCCTCTTCTTATTGTTGGTGAGCGTGGCATTCCAGGTCTTATTGCAAGAAGAGATCTCTCGGTGAGCGATGTCAAGCACTTTCTTCTTGGATTCAAGCATGTCATGGGAGCTTCTGAACTCTTGCCCCAGACGTTCGCGCTTCTTCTTTTCCTCATTCAACTCAGCCCCTAATCTGTTCATTAGCTCAATCTGCTGTTGGAAAGCATGCACGACCTTGTTTCTCTCGCTGCGTATCTGGGCTAGCTCCTGCTCTAACCCTTCGTTGATCTTCATCAAGGCTTCTTTTTCTTTCACAACCTGCTCGTAGGCCTCCCTAGAAACAGTAGTTGGCTCTGCTACCGGAATAGGAACAAGGGTTGGTGCATCTGGAAATGGCATCCGCAACTGACTTGCTCTCTCCTGAATCCAAACTCTGTAAGGTGCATAGGCCTGACAGTCATTCTTCCCTAACAATGGCTTCCCTCTTCGGTTAATACGCGTCCAGGCATGCTGCAGCTTGGCCAATAACTCCCCCTTCAAATCTCCGGTGAAGTACAGAGATTCCTGTACTTCTTCCTCTTTTGGCGGGTTCTTCAGCGCATATCCGAACTGACGGACCAACAGCGATGGGTTGTAGTTGATACACCCTTTTCTTCCAATCAGCGGCACATTAGGGTATCCAGAACAACTAAATATAAGCTCAGATCCCAACAGATCCCTATCAAACCACTCGATGTCTTCGGAATATAGCCTCATCAGGCGCTCTGACCAGCTAGCTGTGGTTGCACTCTTCACAAAAGATCCCTTCATGGGAAGGTGGCTTTTAAACCACATATCCAGCAATGGTGCACATAAATGAACATTCTTTCCTCTTCCCTTCTCATTCTTGTAATGCAGTGAATGGTAGAAATCTCCGAGTAAGGTCGGTACAGGATTACCAGCGGCAAACAAGTAGAAGGCACCGAAGTCCACAAAATCTGGTACATTGGGAAACAATATTATGCCGTAAATGCACAGAGCCAGCACAACATTGAATGCAATCCAACATCCGCTCTTAGCGTACTCTTGGGCTTTACCGATCAAGAACTGGAGCGAGAAGCCTGGCACTCCGCGGGAAACAGTAGTCAACAGTTCAGAAGCATCCACATGCAAAGCTTTTGCCAAGTCTTCCGGCTTGGGCTTAATGCCAGAATGAATGAATGGAACCTGGTTCTGCACGGGTAACTCAGTAAACTCCGCATACTCCTCAATGGTAGGCCCCATAACGAAATCAGCAAACGTAAAACATCTCAATGCGGGATCATAGAATTGCATCAAAGCGTACAGCCCATCTAGCTCTATCTCCGTGGGTTTGCGCACCAATCTCAATAGTCTTCCATAGCTCATTCTGAAGCTCCTACGAACCTCCTCATCAGCCAGAGACATCAACCCAAGCAGGGGAACAACATCAGGAGTAGGCAATTTGTAAGCAATTGTCCTTCTTAAGCTGGCCATGACCGATCACTCAGAAATCCGGACACTAGAACTAGGGAAATGCAAATGCACCTGCAGCACAGACACACGTTAGTGGGATGCAATGATGATGAGTATGCAAACAAATGCAATGCGAGTAACATGCAACGGGGACCAACTGCCGTGGCTGAATTGCCTGAACCATATCAAGAAGTCTCAGATAGACTCTTTAGAAACCCTCAAACCCTGGTCTCAGATAGACCTACAACAAAGCTCCAACAATGGTCTCTGACAGACCCACAGCATAACTCTGGCTGGTCTCTGATAGACCTCAAATCATAACTCCAATAGGTCTCTGACAGACCTCAGAACTCCTCAACTGGTCTCTGACAGACCTCATAACACATCTCCAAAATGGTCTCTGACAGACCTCATAAATCATAAATACCCCGGATCTCTGATCAAGAAATAACCGGTATCTGAAGGTCTAGTTACCTGCATATCCCCAAACCCTCTCACAGGTGGATGTCCTAGTAACTGACAAAGGTATGGCATCCTATGCGGTCGTCGGCGTCACAGACTTTCAGGGTTGATGATACGATTCCCAGAAGGAGTGGCATCATCAAATCCTGAAGAGGCCTCACTTAGCCAACTTCCAAATGATCGGTCCCCAGAGTCGACAATTCAACTAACCAGCAACCCACGCCAACCAAAGGAAGGGGCAGGAGGCCAACCAGAGGAACCTCGTCTGAGTGTAGATTTCGCGGGACACCAAGGCAAGCAAAGCAAGCGGGCGCCAACTAATCTCTACTCTAATTCTAGGTGCACTCAAGCCCAGGTCCGGCTTCTCACTCAATATCAGAACACCCGTCACACCCCAATACAGCAATAATAATCAATATATATAATGCTGAAAATAAAGGTCAGAAATATAAATCCATACAAAATCCTCGACGGGAAAACAAGCGTTAGGATTGACTCTCTTAAGGGACGTTGGATCCCCAAATGCATAAGAACTATCGCAGTCCTTAGCAGCCAGGGGACGTTGTATCCCCAGCAGAGTCGCCAGCTGTCGCTACTGCGAAAATCGGCGCCGGCTGAACAGATGAGTCGCCACCGTGCGTTATTTATCCCACGGGAGGGAAAGGAAACGCTCAGAGTAAACCTCGCACAACACGGGAAAGGTATGGTCGTCGCAACCAAAACCTAGATTCGGGAGTCGGTTACGCAAGGGGAAGGTATTAGCACCCCTCACGTCCGTCGTACTCGACGGGATCCACGCTTGTTTTTGGGTATGGATTGTTATTTCTATCTATGCTACAGGTCTGGGGGTTAAAAGAAAAGAAAATAAAAATAAAATGACTCGGCAAAGTATCGCACTTTATGCCTACGTATTCCCGTCTGGAACGAGAAATCAGAGTCAACGTAGTTCGCCTACCTACGGGAAAGGAGGGGAAGGTTGCTCGCTAGGATATCGCATCCTATGCCTACGTACTTCCACACAGCATGGAAGATCATAGCAAACGTAGTTCGGGCCACGTACGACACAAGCTTGTCTTGGTTGTTTTTATTCCTTCTGAAAAAGGTTTTTCCTGCTTAACAGTCCAAGCGGACAAAAAATGACGTCTTGATGAGTTCACATTCTTTTACGGAAGAAGTGTCTTTTATTGTGTTTGAAATTTTTATTGTGTTTTTTTTTCTGTTTGTTTTGAGAAAGAAGAGACAGAACTCTAACCTACGGTTGCGAAGGGAATCAAACTAGCCTAATGTCATCATGCATGGGTTAAGACCTAACGTCTATCATGCTCCTCTCTTGCACAGAGAGAAACAGAGATCCTAAGGGAATAGACGGAAACAGAAACAATATCAGATATATACAGTAAAGCAGTAAAATGCATGGATGCAGCAATACAAGCGAGGCAAGGGAGTCCCACTCAACCTCGAACCTAGAAAACAATAGGCAAAAGTGAACAGGATTCACTTTCAACCCCAACAGGGTAAACATCAAACAATACAGTCAGGAAAACCAATCAATACATCAGAAATGAAATACAGCAGAAAAGACAGCCACAACAGCTCTGCACCACATCTATCTTCAAGTCATCTCCAAACAGCTACAAGCTTCAGCAAGCATCAGTCCCCATCTCCACAATCTTCAAGCAAGGGCTTTGGTCATCAATCTTCAGTCTACAATGGCTTTTCTTCAAGTCCTATCCTCCAAGCTGAGGGATCAATCACAAGAGTGAATTGGGTGTTAAGCAATTAGTTGACTACCAAGGGTGGCAAACCAACTACTACTAACACATAAGATATTTTCTCTCAAGAGTTCTATCCCTTAGACAGTAGCACCAAGCCTTCCAAAGGAAGGGGGTGAGTGTCTTAGAAAGACTCTGTATCACAGAGAGGAATGGAGGCAGTCAAAACCTTCCATGTTTGAGAATCAAACTTTCTAATCTAGAGCTCTGCCTAGCCCCTAAACCCTAATCTCCTCAACAGCTGCTAGCAGGAATCTCCTCTCCAATCTCTAGAAGTTGGCCTTCAGGCTCTGGATCTCCAATGGCTTCAACATCACAAGTCTTCAGCTTCCCCAATCCCCAGACAATCCCAATACCCACACAGACAAATCAATAACCCCCAGAGGGCACACCACACCAATCAATCAAATATAGCAGTATATGCTAATAGCAGTAGGGGAATCCTAGTGATTTCTAAGGGATCTAATAACTACCCATAGTCCCTATAGTCCCATAGCTAAAATATTCAATCTCTAAGTCCTAAGGGAAATGAACTAATTCTCCTAAGTTGTCACTTAAAACCCTAATTTTGTCCATGTTATTCAAACCTAAACCAATCACCTAAAATTAATTCCTAAAAATATGCACTAAATTGTATGTACAAGTTGAATGTCTAAACTAAACAACCTAAAAAGAATGGACAAAAAATATTAAAGCAACTATTAGAACAAAATTATCAAATTCATGTATGAAATGAAACACCTAAAATAGGCATTTATTTGGAAAATATGGGAAAAATATCAAATAAAAAATAAAATGCAATTTTTATTTTTTATAATTTTCTAAACAGAATTATTGACCTATAGAAAAAACAAGAATCAGAAAATATTAATTTTTCATTTTTATATGATTTTTTAAAGATGCAAAAACATTAAAGGAAATTAAAACACAAAAAATGGAAATTAAATGGGAGGGGTGAGAATAGCATCTGCGCCCTAGTTGTTTTTATTAAGTGGGCCAGAACACAGGGGTGCAGATAGCAATATGGCAAGGCCCAGTCACTAATCAGAAACAAAAAAAGAGAAATACGCGCGGGGGTGTGCCTGAGTAATTTTTCACGTTCAATTTCCCATTGGGCCTGATGGTGGGTGTGTGAATAGCAATCAAACTTAAGCCCAGGATTTTCTACTAATTGAAACAGTGCGTTGCACCTTGAAGCTTCCTTCCGTTTTTTACTTTTAATCTGGGCCGTTGGATGGAGAGAATTAGTCAAGGTTTTCATGCTGATCCAAGGGCTCATGCATTTCTTCTTCCTTAGATCAGCTAGGGTTTCATGGATTTCACTTTCACACGCCAACCTTCTACTTCCTCTGTCTTTCTCACCTGTCCATGAATGCTCACGACACAAAAAGTAAAAACACTCTACTCATTGCCCTCTACACAGCCATGGTGTTAGATTTTTCTAAAACTTCTCCAATAGCCAAACCCGATGGCTATAAGTTTAGGGCACCACTGATTTTCACTGATACGTATGCTGAAGATTCTTGATAAAACCTATACTAATGCGTTCTATTGCTCATGGTGATCATCCTAAACCTAATCCCCAGTATCATAGCACTCTAACATGTGAGTTCTTGATCACTAACCAGAAACTTCCATGGAAACAACCTTCAAGAACAGCCCTAAAACTACTCATGAATCATCCCCTAATGGTCTCTATCACATATATCCTAACCATTCCATCTAATACCACCTAGAAGAAGAGATATAGATTGAAATTCATACCTTGCAATGTTGATGAAACAGTGGTGGAATTGTACACTTCAAGGCTTGTTAACCTCCAATATTGATCTCCAATGGATGCTGATTCTTCTGTTTGCAATGGTAGTTGCTCAATCTTCTTGAATCACCTTATCCCCCTCTTCATGCAAGTTGGAGTGTAAACTTGGATCACCCAAACCAGCCACGAATTCCCTTCAATTTCCTTTGCCAATTACTCTATGATGATGGTGGATGATGATGATAACAGAAATTAAGATGAGGGATGAAGTTTCAATGGAGTTTGGAGAGAAAATGCAAATGGGAGTGAAGGAATCAAAGTAGTGTTTGCAAGCTCAAAGAATCACCAACCAATGCACAAATGGCTTCATTTCCTTATATAGGTGAGGATTAACAGAATGAGAAGCTTCTAGATTGGTCCTAGAGGGATCTAAAAACTTGTGGAAATTTCATGAACTTATCATTTGATGGTATTTTGAATCATCTCATATCATGCTTGCACCTTGGGTAAACTTGAGTTAAAATCTCCTTTCATGAGATATTAGGAGTGTATGTATGAAAAACCAAGCTTTTCCTTGCCTTGTGTTAAGTTTTACCATGTTGCCTTATGATGCAAGAAACAACTTTACAAAGGAAGTCCAATTTTTAAGCCTAAACTCAAAAATGTGGCTGAACCAATGTCTTTAAAATGATGTTGGGAATCAATTTGGTATATTGGATGACCCATATTGGACTTGTAGATCTCTCAAACCATTTCCCAACTTGAACTTTTTCAAGTTATATGCCTTTTTTAGGTCATTTTTCACCAACTTTGGTCAATTCTCATTCTATGCATTTCCAAGCTTTCATGACTTCTTTTCTAGACTTAAAATGGCATTTTGAGCAACTTTGATGTTGGGAAGTTTTTCATTTGAAGCTCCCTTGTATGAGTTTTAGGCATAGGCTAAAAATGACCTGTAATCACCAGATGACCAAAATACCCTTTTCTTGCCAAGACCATAAGTAGAGTTCCACAAATCATATGAAGGAATACCATACCATTATAGAAATCTAAGACAATGAGGAACAACTATTATGTTTACCAGAAATTCATTTGAAATCTCCTTGAGGGGTAAAAATAGCTTGGAAGTAAAGTCACTTTCACAGACAAAATTTCAGATACCTCAGATGACCTGTAACTTGCAAGGACCATAACTTGAGTTATATAAATCTCCTTGATTTATTCCACCACTCAAATTAAAGGTCTTGAGATCCTCTACAAGTTTCATGTTGGCCAAGGATCCATTTGAAGCTTGCATTTGGACTTATCTTGCTTGGAAATTTGACCTAAACTAGGGGATTTTACACAGAAACCCTAATTTAGAAACTCCTCTTCTCCTTGATTTCTCTTGAATTCTTCTTAGCATATCACCATATCCTTCTCCACATGTCAAATGATGAACCCCACATCTCTCCAATAGCCTTTAATGCCTTTCAATCAGTCAATTGACCTAGAGTTGACCCAGGGTTGACCCAGGTGAAACCCTAGTTGACTGTCTTCATCCACAACTCTTGTGACTAAACCAATGACTTATCTCCTTCTCTAAATGCCTTTCTAATCCTCCCATGATGTCTAGATACTGTCCTTGCTCAGCCCACAGCTCACACTTTCCTTATTGCTCCCCAGATACCCTCAGATAGGAGATGGATGCACTTGCTTGATCTATGGACTTCAAATTCTTTCTGATGACTTGAATGAGATTGAATCAGGATAATAACCTCTTGATAGGCTCATAGAGATGAGAATAATGATTGTTTCCCTGTTGGATGACTTGCTATGCTTATGTTATGCAGATGAGTAACCTATGTACATGACTCTATATGTAAATGCTAATGATATTGAAACATAAACCAAGTGAATAAGGTTGGGCAAATTTTAGGGTGCAATAGGTTTCGAGAAAGGTTAAACATTTTGAATTCGAAAGATTGAATGAACAACAAACCAAGGGGCGTGCCTAGAAAGCCATTCGTTCGAAGATTCAAAGAATTCTAAACTCCAAGAGTATTCTTCTTTCATAAGTTTGATTATGAAAATATTTGATAAAGATTAGGTGTCTTAAGATGAAAGGGTGAATGAACGAAAACCTAAGGTGAGCGCCTCAAGAGCCATTCATTCGAAGATCCAAGGAATGCTAGAATTCAATAATCTTCTTCTTTCATTATTTGTTTAAGAAAAGCGTTTGAAAAAGAGAATCGAAGAAGTTGCGAAAAGAGGTGGACTGTAAGGGAAAAGGAACTAGACTTATATGTTTGAAAATACCACTTGTCATTGGATCAAGGGTTTGATTTTATTTGTGTGCAAAGACATGTTAGAAAGGAGGTTGGTTTAAAAATGGATCGATGACCAGTCAAGGGTTTGGTTAAAAATGGATCCGGCTCGATGACAAATCGACGGTTAGGTTGTGAGAAACAATATTAGTTCCTGAGGGAGCTCCTAATAACAAAACCACGATGAAATGTGAAAGCGTGTACGACAGGCTGATGGTGAACGCGTACGAGTAATCGACTTACGAGGGTTGTTTGAAAATGGCTCGATGACGAATCGAGAATTCGTTTGAAAATGGTTTAGTTTACGCTAGTCCCTAAGGGTTCTCCTAGAAGATAATACACAAATAAATCAAATACAAATGCGTACGTCGAAATGGGAGAGGGATACATGTAAGTTACACAGGATTGCACGAAATAAAAGGTCTCATTGTAAGGTATCCCAAGAGAAAGTCGTGTGTGTTCAAGGTGTCCTAAACTATGCCTTGAGCAAGAATTAGACAAAAACCCCAAGTTAGGGTTTCTGATAAAGTCCAATAATCCGTTGCTCGGAAAGGTAACTAACAATCCACCAATTTAGGTTTTTAAGGTTTCAATCGTTATTAATGTGTTTTCGAATAGTGTGAGCAAGATATGATGAATATGAATATGATATGAACAATGTGAGTAATTTGGCAAGATATATAACAATATAATCAAGATAATATCCACAATAGTATAATCAAGATAATATTAACAATTATATGAACAATGATAATATAATCAAGATATAATGACTGAAAATAAAACAAGAGTATATTGACAGAAATTAAAGTTAGTTGTTTATTAAAGTGAATTGAATCGGGACGAAATATAGTGCTAAACCATTGTAGCTCAATTGATGACGAAGATCAAACTATAGGAGGTCGCTTAAGTTGATATACGTGCTAAAAACATGATGGGTAAATGATATTGAGGATCATTTTCCAATGTAATCGTGTCACAGAGACAAGAGGGTAACGGTCTCGTCTTAATCACAAACTTATGTTCATTCATCAAAGGTAACCTATCACGATCCCAAAGAATAAAAAATGATCTCGATGATCATTTTCTAGAGATTTGATGTAATGAAGGTTAGCAACTTCAACCAATCAACATTCATGAATAAAAAGACTTCATCGACTAAAGAATTTGAAATAAAATCGATCTAAAATGAAAAGAGAAGAAAATCGAAATGGAATGAAATCAAATTAATAAAAGGTTCAAACACTTATTAACAAAAATATCAGTTAAATTCTAGTAAGGCCATTTAATCGAGAGCTTGACAAGAATCAACCCAAGATTTATCTAATTAATAATTATATATATAAAAAACTTAGCATCTAAAAAAATTATTAAAAATCTAATTAATTAAAAACTAAACTCAAAATAACCAAAAACAAATTGTTAAAATCCAATATAAAAAAAACCTAAATATAATTAACAAAATTTAGTTAAAAAAGAGTTAGAAACAATCAGGGGTGCAATAGACTGAATCTGGGTGCATAGGACACAGATATGGGCTTTGAACCCATCAACAAACATCACACGGCTGGACCAAAATGGATGGTGTGTGGTTTTTTTGTAAAACATAAAGGGGCTATGAACGGAGAAGCACAACGGGCCTTAAGCCCAATCCAACCACAATCATGAGGAACAAATTGAGAAACAAAATCGTAAACCTAATCCTTAAAATCATGGTCAGACAAACTTGGAAAAAAAAGAAGCTCATTAGACTTCAACATTTCTTCTTAAAACGTAACACCAATAAAATCATGATTTTGAAAAAAACAAATAGCATATCAAAAACACAAGTTGAATGGAAAACGAGACACATCATCAAGATTGAAGGAAAGACGAATCAACCCAACCTCCACTATCTCTCGCGTTTCTGTCTCCAATTTGCACAGGTTTGCTCTGTTTCAATTTCAAGTTGTTTTGTCTCACTCTCTTTGATTCAGGTTTTATTTTGTTCATATTTGAGTTTGTCTCACTTCTTCTTCTTTTACATTGTTGTTAAAGGAAGGAAGTTTGATTTTGGTGCCTATATCTTTGATCAAGTTCTGAAGCAAACTTCATCTACTGCAATTAAGCTACCTATATGCTTTCCCTCCCTCATTTGTGGTATAATCCTGGATTAGTATCCTGGTATCCTGGTGCCTACAAATTATGCAATGAAAAGGGAATCTCCTTTGACATTGCACTATAAGTTGTTTATTGGGAGTCATGTCCCATATATTATTTCAACATCTGCTCCAAAAGGAAGATAACAAAAACAATCTGACACCAAAAGGATGACAGACCTATCACCACAAGGATGACAATTAACACACCTCCGACACCAAAAGGATGATGAACCTATCACTAAAAGGATGATTGTCACTCACACATACAATCCCAACACTAAAAGGATGCATGGTCTATCACCAAAAGGATAATAGAGAACTCAAACACATAATCCTAACACCAAAAGGATGATAGAGAACACACACACACACACACACACACACACATATCTGGCACCAAAAGGATGATAGTTAACACTCGCACAATCTGGCACCAAAAGGATGACAGACCTATCACCAAAAGGATGATAGAGCGGCACACATCTCCGACACCAAAAGGATGGCGGATCTATCACCAAAAGGATGATAGAGCGACACACACATATATGACACCAAAAGCATGACAGATCTATCACCAAAAGGATGATAGTTACTCACGCACACAATCCCAACACCAAAAGGATTCAGGGTTTATCACTAAAAGGATGATAGTTAACACTCGTACAATTTGGCACCAAAAGGATGACAGGCCTATCACCAAAAGGATGATAGAGTGACACACATATATCTGACACTAAAAGGATGACAGACCTATCACCAAAAGGATGATAGTTACTCACGCATACAATCCTAACACCAAAATGATTCAAGGTCTGTCATCAACAGGATGATAGAGCTGGAGATATGATGGGTGAGGCTTATTTGAGACATCAACAAAAGGTTGAAGTAAAGAGGTCACTGAGGAACACAATCCTTATCAATAAAAGGTCGAAAGGAGCCAACTCACTGGGGAACGCCCAAGAGGAAGGTTGAATTGAAACAAATCAACGGGGAACGCCCACTGACTCGGAGAAATGCCACTGGTTGAGTCGGGGACGCCAACTTCAACAACAAAAGGTTTGAGGAACACAATTCAATGAGGAACGCCAACTGACTTGCTCGGATGTCACAGTTTCATCAACAGAAGGTTGAGGTAACTTCATGAGGAACGCTCATGAACTTTAAGAAAATGCCTCTAGCTGGGCTAAGGTTTGCTTTATGTCTTGTCTTGGTCAACAAAAGGTTGAACAACTTTGTGGGGAACGCACACGAATTTCGAAAAGATGCCCCCGACTGGGCTGAATATGGTCTTGGAAATCTCAAGATTGATCCTGGACCTTGACTTGCATATGTATGAATGCTTGATGATAAAATGATGTTCCATAATGAGGGAAAATGCAAATGCAAATGATGACGCGCGGAGATGCAAGTGTTGGGGAAGTATGATTGGTTTTGGTATGCATATGATGTAAATGATGCTTATGATGTTGAATGCGATACGTATGATGCATATGATTGTAGACAGGTGATTAAATATGTAGGGATGGTGCCAGTGTAGTGGACTTTTGGTAGTTGCCAATGCGTATTAGACTTTGGGTGGTGAGGGGATTGGTTTCCTCGAGATACAGTTCATTGAAAGCGCCATGATTGAAGCAGACGAATATTCTTTTTGATGCCCCAAGTCTGAGAACTTGTTGAATTATTGTGAACTCGCTTCAGAGAGGATTATAATTTTGCTTGATGGTTAGGATGACTTGGTCTTGCCCTAGTATGAACATGGTAATGGTCTTCTCCTGACTAACCAGTTCTGAAGTTGAATCGGAACTTTGATGCTTTGAGATGACTTGCTCCTGACTGAGTTGTTGAAGGGTTTTCCCAGCCTGTGGGTTTTGAGGTAGCCTTTTTTCGTGTCAGCCACTGAAAGTTCAAGTTCCTTTTTGATTGCCCCTTGTTGGAGTGTCTTGGATGTCGAACACTGATTTGCAATTAAAATTGCACATTCACAAATAGTAATTTTAGTGCAGAGTTCATACAAGTTTGAAAAGTGTCATTTATTCGAGGGTCATGATAATGTGAGACGAATGGACCGTTAGTCTAGGCGTTGTGCTAATTTGTTAGTGTGTGAAAGATATAGCAAGGATAATGACACCAATGCTGATGATTAACAAGTATGTGAGGAGTCAGTTTACGCAACCTTGCAATAGTATTCTTTCAGAACAAACCTCGCCTCAATTAGGTCTTTTGAGGGTTGTAACATGGTTTGGTTCACGGTTCATGAAACAAAGGATATCAGGCTCAAAGTATGATTTGTACCCACCCTTTCTTCGTGATGTTTTCCATTCCTATGTTTAGTTAATTTTGCACATGTTTGTCTTCTACAAGGGTTGACGGTGTAAGAGTGATGATTCAAGGTTTGCTCGAAAATGACAGTCACCTTAATTACTTTTGAAGGATGTCAGTAACCCTTTGACTTTGATATGATGGTCACTGAATCTTATTTTGTTTTTTTTGTTTAGGTTTTGAGGGCCTCTTTTGATTTGGTTTTTTATCCCTAACTTTTGCATGGACTGATTTCACTTGTCAGATCCATCGGGATTGCCTTGATTTTTGCCTTAGTCTTCTTTGAGGTGTTCGACTTAGCAGGCTAATAATTTTTGATTTTTTGGTTTTGTTGGAGGATTGTGACTGCCAAATCATGGGTTATTGAAGAAAAATCGACATGTCTTTTTGGATTTTTTTCTTTGTTGATTCGAGTGTGTAATTGGACTAACTGAACACTACCTTGCCCCAGGTTGAGTGTAAAGGTTTAAAGATCTGAAGGAAACTGCTACTTCTCGACTCGAAGTGGTTAACTAGAGATTATCTCCTTGTCTCTCTAGTGTTTGGGTATTTGAAACAATGCATGTACATCATCGACTAGATTCTGTCTGAAAGCATACAGTTTACAATTATGGTATTTTGTTGTCATTATCCTCCCTCCAATCATGCTAAACAACAATTGATAAAGAGAGTGAAGTGGATAACATATGTGTCAAATGAGTGAATACAACATAACAAATTCAAAGCATTCATAATCACTACATTAATAAAACCGAATATGAATGACAATGTTTAAAGCATACAATACTTAAATGAACAAAGACAAAATGAAATTCTGGTATGCAGATCTCATATGTCCTAAGAGATGCAAAGAGCATTGATCTTTGCTGAAACAGAACAAGGACAGACCATGACCAATTTAAATTACTTTAAATTGTACCAATGTCATGACCAATGTCATGATGCCTGTTGTAACTTCAGCAGACAGACAGACTATTTATCTAACCATTTAAATTGGTGCAGAATTGTAAATGCTGAAAGATAAATAACAGAATGAATTGTTTACCCAGTTCGGTGCAACCTCACCTACATCTGGGGGCTACCAAGCCAGGAAGGAAATCCACTATTAGCAGAATCAATTTAGAGCTAAACTCCCCCGTTTACAACTCCTCACTTAATCTCTACCCAATGCAATTTTTTCCCAGAATCCACTAGACAAGAGACCCCGCTCACTCTCCCTCAATCACCGCAGTGATAATCAATTCAATACAAAATACAGACTTTAGAAGACACTCTTCAAAGTCACAATACTTGATATTGCTTAACAGCTTCAATCAGGAACACATCACTCTTGCTTAAAAGCTTAGAGTGACACACAACTCAACAATACTAACCAATGCAATCATACAGTAGACAATTGCTTGGCTCACAAGTATTCCTAAGACACAATACACACGTGAAGAACAACTGATGCAGTCAAACTTCTTCACTCACAAATAACAACCTATATATGTCTACCACAATGTATCAAGAGATACAAAGGGTGACTTACAAGGTCACACACAAGAGACTCTCAAAGCCCTACACCTTAATTTTACACTTAAGTTTTTCTTGTTGTAAGTGCTTGATTTTCTTTGCTTCTGCGCCTCCTTAAATATCAATGCAGACTGGGTTTGGGCTGGTCAAAAGTAACAAACATTAAGTTTAACCAAGTTAAACCGCTTTCCATAATTCAAGGTGCTGTCAAATTAGGTCACAGCTGCTTCATGTTATGCCCAGCCCTGACTAGAATCTCGCCTGAGATAACTAAGGAGGCATAACACGTTTTCTGAATTCTAGCCTGAGATATATCAGGTAAAATACCAGAAAACTAAAACACGCGCGCATATGTCATACGCTTGATGTCATAACATCCAGCATGACATCCAACATACTTGACTCTAGCTAACCAAACTTACCTTGCTGAACACTCCTGCAGAATCTTCTTCATAACAGTAGAAACACGTATATTATAGTTTCCTAAAAAATCTCAAAGATCCTTTTTATGAACACCAATTAAATATGCACTTTATTCCTAATAAATCTCTTTGGCCTGCACATATTGATGAGATATATCCAAAGCACTTCTATCAAGTGATATAAAACATCAGCTCCTGGTGTACCAAACAGCGATGTCATGACATTGGTAATGACATCCTGATTAAACCACATGACAACATTTCTGTCACCAGCTCCTGCTGTACCAGACAACGGTCATGATATTGGTAATGACATCCTGATTAAACCACATGACAGCAGTTCTGTCACCACAGTAGATGGATGTCACGACAATCAGCATGACATTCAAATTAAAACACACCACAGCAGTTATGTCACCACAGCAGATGGAGATGTAATAACATCCTGCTTAACATCAGTGCAACATCATGTTTTACCAAAATTTAGCCAATCATAGAACCATGGAAAATCATAGAATCATGGAACTAACAGAAAATACAAGAATGTAAATAATGAAATGGCAACATGACTGCCTTCTTCGGGGATATAAACTTGAGTTGACTTGACTGATGTTGGCACTAGCTTGGCGGCGGCATTGGATTATTTATGACATTTGGAGTTTTCCCATTGAAGTTGATATCATTCATATCAAACATGTTCTGAATTTTGTGTTTGAAAGCTCTGCAATTGTCAATTGTATGCCCTGGAGCGCCCTTATGAAACTCGCAGTGAGCGTTTGCATCATAGTCTGGCGGAATGATAGTTGGAGAAGTTAGGTCTCTTAGAGTGATGGCCTTTTTCTCCAGTAATTGAGCAAAGATATTAGCATATGTCATTGGAAGACGACCAAAGACTCTATCTGGCTTCCACGTCCTCTGCTGATTAGGTTGACGTTGTTGTCGAGCAGCTTGCAGTTGTTGATGTTGAGGAGGATACTAATACCCTTGCTGATTGTAGGACTGTTGCTGAGGAGCCTGCTGGTGAGGCATTTGAGCTTGAACAACTGGATGATAAGGCATTGGAGCGTATTGTGCAGCAGCAATATACAGATACTAGTAATAAGGGATTTGGTAAGGCATAGGAGCGGGAGCTTGTTGAGAAGCTTGCTTTATGCGTAGAGATGGCATTTGTTTCGCTTTCCTTCTTCTTGTATTCGTTGAAAGGCTTCTTGGCACCAGTCTGACTGCTAGAACCTCTTTGGATCTTTCCACTCTTTAAACCTTCTTCAATTCTTCCACCAACAATCACCAAGTTAAAGAATTCAGCCGAAACACTACCAATTAGCTTTTCATAGTACTGGCCTTGCAAGGTACCCATGAATATATCAATCAGTTCACGGTCAACAAGCGGTGGATTCACCCTTGCAGGTAGCTCTCTCCATCATTGTGCGTACTCCTTAAATAATTTGTTGTCCTTCTGAGCCATACTCTGAAGTTGAGTACGATTCGGAGCAAGGTCGGTGTAGTATTTGTATTGCTTGACAAACGCATCAGCTAGCTCAGCCCAAGTGCGTACACTGCTACGCTTCAGCTGCATATACCACTCGAGAGATGCCCCGGACAAGCTGTCCTTGAAGCAATGAATCATTAGCTTTTCATCTCTGGTATAAGCAGCCATCTTGCAACAGTACATCTTCAGATGAATGTTCAGGCAGCTGAGGCCTTTGTACTTAAAGAATTCTGGCGCTTTGAATTTGGGAGGAATAACGACATCCGGTACCAAACACAGTTCTAGAGCATTGAGAGGAGATGAGTTATGCCCCTCTATGAATCGGAGTTTTTCAGCTAAATCACGACATATTTTGATAGCTTCAGAATCCTGAGCGACAATAGGACTGGCAATGGGGATAGCAGTATGATAATTTTGCACGTCGTCATACTGGTCTAGCAAATTCTATTCGGCATGAGGAATGGGGATTTGAACGACATCAGATTGGGCTTGCGAGATAGCCCTAACAATGACTCCAGGCGTTGGGATTGGTTGAGAGTTGGTTCCTTCAGCTGCGGTAGCGAAGTTTATTGGCATCCCATAGTTGATGGGGTTGGGAACAGGAACTGGGAGCCTTGAGGTAGACCCTTGCACATGACCGTTGTTATTGACGACGGCGGCTTCACGTAATTATTCTTCCTTTCTGGCCATGGTGATAGATTCGAGGATCTGGTCAATCTTCCCCTTAAGGGAGTCCAACTCTTCTCTGAAGGCAGCTTGCTCTTGTTGAATCTGCTGCATCATGCGTCTAGTGTTAACTCTAGTTATGTACTGGTGTCGAGGAATCAACTTGATTTACTGGAGAGGAAGGAAGGAGAAATGAAATCATATTGTTAGAATGAAATGCAAGATGCACAACTGATGCAATGCAATGCAATTACATGTATGCAAGATGCAGTGTAAGATGCAAGATCCAGGATCGTAGGATCACAGGTTCAAACAAGTCTGAAGCTAGTAATTGTAACAGGTACATAACCATAGTTTCTGATCAAAGAAACCTTACAGGTAGACCCTATACGGGGATATCTAAATCTTTTACCCATAAACCCACTCACGGGATGGTTTCTACGTTGATAGATACGGTTCCCAGGATCATGGACGCTAATTGCAACAGGCTAGTTGCATTACGACGATAATGACTACAAGATCTCTCCCGAGTGGAGTCCTCATGTTAGGCACACAAGGAGCAAATCCTTGGAGACCAACACTACACGACCACCAATATTAGAACTGGTGCTAAAAGGGGTTCCCAGAATCACAGATCCTTCATTAATCAAGTCGTGCAACAGGCTAGCTGTGTTACAACATGATCTACGAATAGGTCTCCTATAGAGGAGCTTTCATGCTAGGCACACAAGGAGCGAGTCCTTAGGGACTAACACTACTCGACGACCAATTCTAAGCTATGTGTTATCTATGCTTTTATTAAAGCTCGGGTGTAGAGCCTTACTTGTTATATCATCCCACGATCGAACAGGCAAGAATAACAAGCATAAATAAAAGAGAAAGCAATAAGAGAACAAATACGTAAACAGTAAGAAAACAAGCAAACGAAAATGACGCTATTTGCAAATCCCTAAGATAGGCTCGAATCCCTCTTGCTTGGAGCAATACGTCCCCAGCAAAGTCGCCTGTTATCGCACCTCGAAAAATCAACGAGAAATGACTCTTGCGCAAAATACGTAGAATGCGGTTCGACAGAGTCGCCACTAAACTTTGTTTATCCCAAAAAAAAAGATGAGAAAGGAAAATATCGAGAAAACCTTTTAAAAGAAATACAAGAACAATGGTCGTCACAACCACGTTCCGGGTTCGGGAGTCGATTACGCAAGGGGAAGGTATTAGTACCCCTTACGTCCGTTGTGCTCAACGAGAACCTCTTAGTATGATTTATGATGGGTGTTATCCAAGCTTCCTTGTTTTCTTCTTAATGATAAATGCAAAATGATACGATAAAGGGATAAAGACGCTAGGAGGAAATGAATGGTTTATAGGATAGGGTGCTCGCCAAGGATTGGGGCCCTTGTGCCTACGTATGCTCATTCAGACGGGAATGAGAAATCAGAGCTATTGTAGTTCGACTACGAGAAAAGTTAGGGGGAAACGAAAGATGGATAGAAGGTAGCTCGCCAAGATCATCCCAATCTTGTGCATATGTATCTTACATCCAGACCAGAATGAAGAATCAGAGCATCCGTAGTTCGTGGAAACGACCACGAAAAAAGATGGGTTGAATTGAGTTGAAGCTTGATTGAGTTTGGTTTGGAAACGAAAATTTGAATGACAAACAACCCAAGGGGAGGGCCTCGAGAGATGTCACTCAAGAATTCAAGGAATGTGAGATTCCAAAAACTCAGTTCTTTTAATAGTTGATTGAAAAGGTTTCGAAAAAGGTTGAACGTTTTGAATTCGAAAGATTGAATGAACAACAACCCAAGGAGCGTGCCTCCAGAGCCATTCCTTCAAAGATTCAAGGAATGCTAGACTCCAAGAATATTCTTCTTTCGTAAGTTTGATTACGAAAATTTTTGATAAAGATTAGGTGTCTTAAGACGAAAGGGTGAATGAACGACAACCAAAGTGTGTGCCTCAAGAGCCATTCATTCGAAGATCTAAGGAATGCTAGACTCCAAGAATCTTCTTCTTTTGTTATTTGTTTAAGAAAAGCGTTTGAAAAAAATAGAATCGAATAAGTTGCGAAAAGAGAAGGATTGTAAGGCAAAAGGAACTTGACTTATAAGTTTGAAAATACCACTTGACGTTGGATCAAGGGTTTGATTTTATTTGCTCATAAAGACGTGTTGGATAGGAGGTTGGTTTGAAAATGGCTCGACGACGAATCGAGGATTTGGTTGAAAATGGAATTGGCTCGATGACAAATCAAGGGTTAGGTTATGAGAAACGATACTAGTCCCTAAGGGTGCTCTTAATAACAAAGCCATGATGAAATGTGAAAGTGTGTGCGATAGATTGATGGCAAATGCGCACGAGCAATCGACTTACGAGGGTTGTTTGAAAATGGCTCGATGACGAATCAAAAATTAGTTTGAAAATGATTTAGTCTACGTTAGTACCTAAGGATGCTCCTAGAAGAAAAACTACAAACAAAGAAAATACGAATGCGTACATCGAAATGGGAGAGGGATACATGTAAGTTACAAGAGATTGCATCAAATAAAAGGTCTCATTGTAAGGTAGCCCAAGAGAAAGTCGTGTGTGTACAAGATGTCCTAAACTATGCCTTGAGCAAAAATCAAACAAAAGCTCCAAGTTAGGGTTTCTGATAAAGTCCAATAATTTGTTTCTCGGAAAGGTAACCAACAGTCCACCAATTTAGGCTTTTAGGGTTTCGATTGTTATTAATGTGTTTTCGAATAGTGTGAGCAAGATATGATGAATATGAATATGATATGAACAATGTGAGTAATATGGCAAGATATATAACAATATAATCAAGATAATATCCACAATAGTATAATCAAGATGATATTAACAAGTATATGAACAATGATAATATAATCAAAGATATAATGACTGAAAATAAAACAAGAGTATATTGACAAAAATTAAAGCTAGTTATTAGTTGATGTGAATTGAATCAGGACGAAATGTAGCGCTAAACCGTTGTAAAAACACGATGGAGAAATGATATTGAGGATCATTTTCCAATATAATCGTGTCACACAGACAAGAGGGTGATGATCTCATCTTAATCACAAACTTGTATTGAGTCATCAAAGGTAACCTATCACGATCCCAAAGTATAGAAAATGATCTCGATAATGATTTTCTAGAGATTTGACATAATGAAGGTTAACAACTTCAACCAATCAACATTTATGAATAAAAGGACTTCATCGACTAAAGAATTTGAAATAAAACCGATCTAAAATGAAAAGAGAAGAAAATCAAAATGGAATGAAATCAAATTAACAGCTAGCAAAAAGTTCAAACAACTATTAACAAAAATCTCAATTAAATCCTAGTAAGGCCATTTAATCGAGAGCTTGACAAGAATCAACCCAAGATTTATCTAATTAATAATTGTATATATAAAAAAATTTAGCATCTAAAAAAAAACAAAATTATTAAAAATAATTAATTAAGAACTAAACTCAAAATAACCAAAATCAAATTATTAAAATTATATATAGAAGGTCGGCCCAGAATTAGAGGCGTGTCATTATTTTCCTCCATATCCATCACCACAAAATCATTAGGAAATAGAAATCTATCGACTTTAACCAATATGTTTTCAACTATTCCTGATGGTCGGGTGATGGATTTGTTTGCTAGTTGTAGTGTCATCTTTGTATGTTTCATGTCCAGATCACCTACCCTTTTAACTAATGATAAAGGATTTATGTTGGACCCGAGATCTATCAATACATTTCCAACATTTACGTTTCCTATAGTAATAGGCAACGATACTTTCCAGGATCAGTTTCTTTTTGTGGAAGAGTTTTCTGGATAACAGCACTACAGCCCGCCTCCATTTGAATTACTTCTTCATCCATGATTCTCCGTTTCTTTGTCAGAATTTCTTTCATGAATTGCGTATGTTGGGATCTTTTAAAGGGCTTCAGCCAATGGAATTTTAACTTGTAATCTTCTGAATATATCTAGGAACCTTGTATATTGCCTTTCTTGGTTCTTCTTACTGGGAGCATGAGGATACGGTAGGTGTTGTGCAGGCTGATTTTCTTTTTCTTGTTTTCTGGTGTCTTTCTCATTTTCAACTACCTCCTCCTTAATTTCTTTATCTTCTACTTCCTTCTCATTTTCTTCCTCTTGTTTTTCTCTTTTTTCAACCGCAACTCTTTCTTTCTCCATATTTTCACCAACTCTTGTTTCAATCATTTTACCACTCCTTGTTGTGATTGCATTAAAATATTCATTTGGATTTGTCTGTGGGATGGATGTGAAGGTACCTTCTTATTAATCTGCCAGGTGCTTTGCAATTTGTCCAACTTGTGTTTCCAAATTTTTTATTGAGGCATCTGTATTCTTCTGATTTTAATGGATAATTGCATGAATTGGTTCAACGTGTCTTCCAGTTTAATATTTTTTCCGGTTGCATTGTATGTTGTGGCTTTTGATGAAAACTTTGATATTTGTTAGGCTTGTTTGATGCTCCTTCTTCTTGATATGGTGTTGCTCGTTGTTGGTTTCCTATATAATTGACCTCTTCATTTATTGGAGGGCAAAAACCTATAGGATTGTCACAAGTACATAATTCACATACGGCTACTTGATGTGGTTTAGCTGAGTCGTGCATCTCTTTGAGCTGTTGAGGAAGTTTGGAAATCGGCTTGGTCAATTCTTCAAAATTTTGAAAAAGATTTTGACAACATCAAAGAATATCTTCTAAAACCACCTATCTTCTAAAACCATCAAAGGAAGAATATCTTCTATGGGTTTTGTGCTTGGCCAATAAGACGAAACAAAAAGAAAAGAGTCTTACATTTACTACTTAAGCAAGAAATTCACTGAATGTGAAACTTGATAAACTATGCTCGAGAAAACTTGTTGCGCTCTAGCTTGGTCAGCTAAACGTCTTCGCGAGTACATGATTTGTCACACTATTTAGTTAATATCCAAAATGGATTTAATCAAGTAATTCTTTGAAAAGCCTGCTTTAATAGGGAGGGTTACCCATTGGAAGATGTTGTTATCAGAATACGACATCAAGTATCATGCTCAGAAAGTCGTCAAAGGAAGTATTATAGCCGATCATTTGGCTCATCAACCAATTGATGATTAGGAATCAGTCAAATTTGACTTCCCAGATAAAGATGTAATGTACCTAAAGATGAAAGACTGCGATGAAACGCTACGAAGCGAGGGGCCAGAGCCAAGATCCCAATGGGGATTAATATTCAACGGAGCTGTCAACGCTTATGGAAACGGAATTCGGGAAATCATTGTTACACCTCAGGGTACCCATATTCCTTTCATCTCCAGATTGGCATTCATATGTACCAACAATAAGGCCAAATATGAAGCTTGTATCATGCATCCCAAAGAAGCTATTGACTTAAGGATAAACAACTTGGATGTGTAAGGAGACTCAGATCTAGTTATAAATCAGATCAAAGGAGAGTGAGACACACATCAACTTGGACTAATTCCTTACAAAGAATACGCAAGAAGGTTGTTACCTTTCTTCAACAAGATTGAGTTTCATCACATACCCCGTGAAGAAAACCAAACGGCTGATCACTAGCTACTTTATCCTCCATGATTAATGTGAATCGGTGTTACGATGTGCCCAAAATTGACATAATGCACTTTGATAGGTCCGCTTACATATTTGTAGTGGAAGCCGTCATCGATGAAACCCATGGTACCATGATATCAAGTGCTTCCTTCAAGGACAAGAATACCCGCCTGGGGCATCAAGAAAAGGTAGGAAGACAGTCAGAAGACTCGCTGGAAACTTCTTCCTAAACAATGATATACTCTAAAAAAGAAACTTCGACATGGTTTTGCTAAGATGTGCGGACAGACACGAAGCAAATGTACTAATGAAAGACATTTATGAAGGATCCTATGGCACTCATGCCAATGGGCATACAATGGCAAGAAAAATTCTAAGAGTAGGATATTATTGGCTAATAATGGAATCTGATTGAAATTCTGGTATGCAGATCTCATATGTCCCAAGAACATTGATCTCTACTCAACAAGGACGAGGACAAACAATGACCAATTTAAATTACTTTAAATTGTAACAATGTCATGACCAATGTCATGGCGTCTGTTGTGACATCTGCAGACTGACAGAACTATTTATCTAACCATTTAAATTGTGCAGAATTGTAAACGCTGAAAGATAAATAACACAATGAATTGTTCACCCAGTTCAGTGTCAACCACACCTACATCTGGGGGCTACCAAGCCAGGGATGAAATTCATTATTAGTAGAATTAATTCAGAGTTTAACAACCTGTTTGCACTCCTCACCTAAGACATACCCAATGACACTTCAGCCTAGAGACCACTAGACCAGAGTTTCCCACTCACTCCCCCTCAATCATCGCAGTGATAAACAATTCAATGCAAATGACAGACTTTAGAAGATATTCTTTAAAGTCACAATACTTGATTTTGCTTTACAGCTTCAATCAAGGACAATACACTCTTGCTTTGAGTGAACACTAAATAACTCAACAATACTAAACCAATGCAATCAGACTATTGCTTGGAGTACATGTATTCCTAAGACACAACATACACGTGAAGACCTAACTGCATAATACAGAGTTCTTCATTCACAAATAAGACCTAACAGTCTAAACATGTCTACCACAATGCATCCAAAGGTACAAAGGGTGACTTACAAAGTCACACAAAAGGACTCTCAAAATCCTACTTTTACACTCAAGTTTTTCTTGTAGTGAGTGCTTTTTTTTCCTTGCTTTTGCTCCTCCTTTTATAGCAATGCAGACTGGGCTTGGGCTGGTCACAAGTAACAAACATTATGTTTAACTAAGTAAAACTAATTTCCACAATTCAAGGTGCTGTCAAATTAGGTCACAGCTGCTTCATGTTATGTCCAGCCCTGACTAGAATCTCGCCTGAGATGACTAAGGGCCATAACAGGTTTCCTGAATTATAGCCTGAGTTTTCTCTTGCAATATAACAGTAAACCTAAACACGCACCCTGATGTCATACGATTGATGTCATAACATTGGTAATGACATCCAACACACTTTCTTCTTAGCTGACCAAACTCACCCTGCTGAACCCTCCTATAGAATCTTCTTCATAACAGTAGACACAAGCATATTATAGTTTCCTAAAAATTCTCAAAGATCTTTTTTATGAATACCAATTAAATATGCATCTTCATGTTGTGAATATCTTTGACCTGCACACACTTGATGAGATATATCCAACAGGATCTCATCAACCGAAACCACTTCTGTCAAGTGATATAAAACAGCAGCACCTGCTGTACCAGACAGCGATGTCATGACATTCAGTATGACATCCATGACAGTAGTTCTGTCATCGGCTCCTGCTGCACCAGACAGGGATGTCATGACATTGGTAATGACATCCTGTTTAAAACACATGACAACAATTCTGTCATCAGCTCCTGCTGCACCAGACAGCGATGTCATGACATTGGTAATGACATCCTGTTTAAAACACATGACAGCAGTATTGTCATGACAGCAGATGGCTGTCATAACATTCAGCTTGACATCAGTGCAGAATCTTATTTTACCAAAATTTAGCCAATCATAGAACCATGGACAATCATGGAACTAACAATCTCCCCCTTTGGAAAATTTTGGCTAAAACAACCAAACAACCTTACCAGGGCAGAAACAGTAGTTTTTCCAGCCTCACACACTATCATGCTCCCCCTTAATAGTTGCATTTAGCAAGTAACTCCATAATCTGCACTTTGCTTAGCAGTAGCAGTAGATAACAACACTTTACTCCCCCTTGGTTTAGTAAAAAATTGACGAAAATTGGAGTAAATGTACATACATATGCAGTCATCTCACAATCTCAAAAGAGATACACAAGCTGATTGATCTCTAATCAATATAAAGATTGCACTACTTCAGCAACAATCCATGGACAAGGATTCAAACACTGCTGAAATCTAGCTTAAAAGTCACCCCCTGCTGAACTCACTCAAACAGAGTAAAATCAATCCTCATTTCAGCCCATCATGTATGACATCAACTCCTTTACTTTGGTTCTTAATGCACCACCCACAAGGCTTATTATTTACAAAGTAGTCCATACATTTCATGAAGATCTCAGAAGGACACAACAGAAGCAGCTTAACAGGTCATCACAAATACCAGAACATCATAGAGAAATAAACTCTCATGTAGCTTCCTCAGAGGCATACTGTTCAGACAAGTAATGCAGCTACACATTAGACATGTACATAGCTCCCCTTGTCATGCATAATAAGCACTCCCCCTAAAAGAGAGAATTATCTGTAAACTCATATTCATCTTTTAAAAAAACTGGAGCAGTCTCCAAGATGTCAGGGTGAATGTCCTTCCTTATCCACAAGATCAAGTCAGATGGTGTCTTGGTCTTCATCTTCACCTGTCAAATAAGACAAAACACTTGGAGAGAGGCTCAAAACCCTGGTTTGATCCATTGATACCCAATGACAGAATAAAATATACTATCAGGTTCACCATGAGCTAGAGCAGTAACACAATGTCACAGCATCTGGTATGACATTCCTCCCTCCTAGAGGCATACAGTCACAAACTGCTTGAAGCCACAAGCAATCTTGAGACACAACTGTACCATTGCAGCAACATATCATATATAGAAGTATACCTCCCCATACCAAAGATAACTAGTGCTCTATTCCCAGAAGCACATGAATGGAAAACATAAGACTCATCTTCATGTCTTCAAGAGCTCACTCCTTGTTCAACACACCTACTGAACGCATTCACTTACTGCTTGAACCATAGGTAACTAGTACACCCATCAAACATAAACTCTCCCCCTATCTTCTTTAAAAGATGCTCCAAGATCACCATATTATATCTCAATACCAACTCCATGCTCATACAGTGAGAAGGTACCAAACTGCTTCACTTCTTGCTAGAGTTAACACTTCTCCACAAGACTTCTGGCCCGAGTTAGAGAACTAGATAGACACCCCATAATCCAAGACATTCTTTCCTCATCATTCTCCCATATGATAAGTTATAAAGCTTCTGATTTAACTGGTGAATCTTCTCATCAGAATCCAGACTTGCATGCAGTCAATCAATGATCCACTCCAGTCTTGTCCAATCCTTTAACATCATACTCCAAGACAATCCTTTTACCTCATCATTCTCACGTATGACAAGATAAAGTACTTCTTAGTCAAGATATGAATCACAAGTTCTGCACCAGATCTTCAAGTCCTTAGCCAAGGAAAACCAAACCATATCCACTGGTTCTTTATCTGCCCACAACTGGACTTAGTTCTGCCTAGTAATCCAACTGAAGATCTTCAGAGAACACAGCTCCACCATCTTGATCAAATATATCTCCAAAAGAAGGTAATCTTCCATACACAGCTTAGGGCTTCTACCACAAGCTCCAATATATGAATAGAATCAGAACCTTCTTTGGTCTTCAAACAACTACCCTTCTGCACAAGAGTAATTTTCTTTAAGCACACTTCTTTAAATAACCAAATGCCACTGTTTGATTACTCAGCTGCTACCAGAGCTATAAAAACTCTTTTGATCCACCAAGCAAACTTGATCTTCATATCCTTCATGTTCCATAGCAAGGCAACTTGGATACACCAAAACTTGGACCTGCAACATCTACTTCTTCTCACAGCTCTTGCAAATTGAAGTTTCTGCTTGATGTCACAACATCTGATCAGACATCCTGCTGGAGAGTTCAGGCTTTCATTCTGCCACTTAGAATACCTTTCTCCATATACCAGAAAAAGAGTTCCATGCTATTAGGTTTGAGTGGAAAACCTCTATTCTGCAATAACTACCTTTGAAATGCATTTTCTCCATGAACTCCTCTTTAGAGAAACCAAACATGCCAAAGCTTGATTCTTCAGAGAGGAGGAAAAAAAATCTTTACAAAAGGAATCCCGCTTTCCTTAAGTAGAATCTTCTTCAGAAAATCAGAGATAACTGCCACTTATCCTTGACCTCCAAGATGAGCAAGGTTACATGCTCCTATGCACTTAGATAAGAAATAAACTGACCCAAGCAGTGCAATCACAGCACCATATTCTAGACAAGTTTCTTGCCAGGAAATTTTCTAGATAAATACCAGATGCTTCTAGTAGAGACTAGAACACACCTACTGCACTCCAATAAACTGATTCAAGAGAACTATCTTCATCTCCACTTCCATCAGCACTACATTCTAGTCTTAGTTTCTTGCTAAGAAACATACTAGAATAAAGTAAGATCCTACCACACAAGTGTATGGTAACAAGATTATCAGCTATATCTCCTTCAACATACTTCTGTACAATCTCTGATGATGGAATGTCTCAATATCTGGTTGAACATCAGATCCTTGAAGTAGACAAAGCAGATCAGGGGCCTGATGCTTGTGCAACAACTGATGAGGCACCTTGATCATCAATTAAGGATAATCCATTAAATATTTGAGAATATCTCAAATAACAATGAATCTTAAATCCTTATAATAAATCCTTCTCTGAACTTCAGGAATCTTGAACTTCATGGATAACCAATTAAATATTTGTGTAGTCCACAAATAGCAATTGATCTTAAATCCACACAACTTCAGGAATACCAAGGCTGAAACATCAAGGCCGACACCCTTGACTCAACCTGCCTATGACTTCCTCTTGACAATAGAGCTATTGTTTTGCCTTAAAGGTTCATCATAAAACCAAACTTCCAATCAAGATGTCAACAATAACATATAACACCAACCAACTCTCTTCAATCCATTGCTCCCGACGATGGAATGACTAGAGCTTTGATATCTTCAAGAATAACAGGACCTCTAGAGTTCTTCCATCAGAAAAATATGCAGCGGAACCACCAGAAGAACATCTTCAACATGCCCTAAACAAGATGTCATAACATCTTATAGAAGTAGCCACTCCTCCTCTGGCAAACCATTCAGCAGATCATAGAAGCTCCAATATCAAAGGGCACAGCAGCAGATACACATAATCCTTTGCAACCTCCTCCTAAACTCCATAAGCAGTAGCTCCAATGTTTAGAAAGATCAGCAACTCAGCTACCACTTCTCCTTGTTCAAGACACTGGAAAGTATCTCCCAAGATCTCATCCAGAACAGACAGGATGCCTGCTCTAGTAACAATTGAAATTCTGGTATGCAGATCTCATATGTCCTAAGAACATTGATCTCTGCTCAACAAGGACGAGGACAGACAATGACCAATTTAAATTACTTTAAATTGTAACAATGTCATGACCAATGTCATGGAGTCTATTGTGACATCTGCAGACTGACATAACTATTTATCTAACCATTTAAATTGTGCAGAATTGTAAATGCTGAAAGATAAGTAACACAATGAATTGTTCACCCAGTTCAGTGTCAACCACACCTACATCTGGGGGCTACCAAGCCAGGGAGGAAATTCACTATTAGTAGAATTAATTCAGAGTCAAACAACCTGTTTGCACTCCTCACTTAAGACCTACCCAATAAGACTTCAGCCTAGAGACCACTATGTTAGAACACATATTGGTGTTTAATATATCTCTATGTTTTGATGATAACTCTAATGAAATTTTGTATTAAGAAAATATATACTCTAATTTTTTTCAAGTGTTTTTGTTTCAGATATTAAAATAAATATTCTTACGGAAGCAAAAATGCATCTGAACATTCCTCTACGCAAAGCTCTGAAGCATCAGAAGCAAGTCATCAGAAGACTCTGAGTGCTGCCAGAAGAGACTCTGAAGCAGAAGCTGCAGAAGACTCTGAAGCGTAGTTGAATATTTTGTATGAAGAGTTTCAAGCATTGTTTCAAGAAGACTCTGAAGGTACTTTATGTTGCAAGTACAGAGGCTTTGTTATTCAAACTTTGCTCTGATTGATATTCACGCTGAAGCACTTTGGCTGCAAAACTCCGATAACATCAAGAATCTGATGTTGATAACTTTGAGACAGAAGCTTGTTGAAGAAGATATTATTCAAGATATATTCGTTGGCATATTCCAAACGACTCTTTCCTTATTCATGTATGGCACAGGAAATCAGACAAAAGGGATTTGTCTAAACATTCCTCTTCTGGGAAAGCTAAAGTCAATAGAAGACAAAAAAGCTACGGCTACTCTGCTACGCACAGTCTTCAAGCTTTGGACTTTCTGCCGTATAAAAGGATGTCTTCAACAACATTTCAAAGTTGACGGATTATTTGAGAAATCAAATTGAAAACTACTCTCAAGCTCTCATACAATTTATTTCATAAGCTGAATAGTTTTTATTCGTTCTTAAACTAAGTGTAAAAATCACAGTTGTGATATAGCTTTTTAGAAGCATCTTAAACACTTGTTAATTTACATTTATTTGTAAAAGGTTCCTTAAGAATACCAAGTTGTGGTTAGAATTTCTTGAGAAGACTAAGACATTTGTTCTTAGTGGTTGACACTGTAATCTGTTTGAATATAGTGGATTAAGTCTTTGTTGAGAAAGGCAAATCACCTTGGTAGGGTGGACTGGAGTAGTCGAGTTCAATGAACCGGGATAAAAATACTGTGTTGTTTTTATTGTCATAATTATTTCAAAACCCTTATTCAACCCCCCTTCTAAGTGTTTTTCTCACCTTCAGTTGGCATCAGAGCTCTGGTTCTGAAAGTGCTCTCACTTAACCGTGACAGAAAAGATCCAGTTGAGAAAAACTCCTATTATCTAGTTATTTATTCATCATGGCTGCTGAAGCTTCTACTTCAACTTCATACAACAACATATACGATAATAAAGACAGAATCAGCACCAAACCTCCCATGTTTGATGGTGAGGAGTTTGACTACTGGAAAGACAGAATAGAAAGCTTCTTTCTAGGTTATGATGCTGATTTGTGGTATTTAGTAACTGATGGTTACATTCATCCTACCAATGATGAAGGGAAAAAGATTGACAGAAAATCTATGTCTGATCAACAGAAGAAGGAGTTTAGAAACCACCACAAAGCAAGAACAATCCTGTTAAGTGCAATATCTCATACTGAGTATGAGAAAATAACAAACAGAGATACTGCATTTGATATATTTGAATCTTTGAAGATGACTCATGAAGGGAACTCCCAAGTAAAGGAGACCAAGGCTCTGGCGCTCATCCAGAAGTATGAAGCCTTCAAAATGGAGGAGTCTGAATCTGTAGAAACTATGTTCTCTAGATTTCAGATTCATACAACTGGCTTGAAAGTTCTGGACAAGGGTTATTCCACTACTGATCATGTCAAGAAAATCATCAGAAGTTTGCCAACCAGATGGAGACCAATGGTCACAGCTCTGAAGCTTGCAAAGGATATGAACAAGATCACGCTGGAAGAACTGATCAGCTCTTTGAGGAGTCATGAGATTGAACTAGAGGAAGACGAGCCTCAGAAGAAAGGTAAGTCAGTTGCTTTAAAATCTAACAAATTTGTTAAAACGTTGCAGGTTATAGAAGAAAGTTCTGAAGAATCTTCTTCTTAAGAAGAAGATGAATTGTCCCTGCTGTCCAGAAGGATCAACAAACTCTGGAAGCATAAATAGAAGAAGTTCAGAAACTTCAAGAAGCCAGATCAACATAAAGAGTCTTCTGGACACAGAAGATCTGGAAAGAAAGAGGTGGTCTGCTATGAATGCAAGGAACCTGAGCACTATAAGAATGAATGCCCAAAACTTCTGAAGGAGAAGCCAAGAAGGAAGTCTGATAATAAAAATAAAGTTTTGATGGCAAACTGGGATGATTCAGATGTATCTGAATCTTCATCAGAGTCAGACGAAGAATGTGCAAACATGGCACTTATGGCTAACATGGAAGACCATGCAGAAACATCTGGATCAGAATTAGATTCTGAGGAGGTATTTTCTGAACTCACTAGAGAAGAACTTTCTGAAAGTTTATCAGAAATTCTGGAAAACTACAGCAAAATCAAACTCAAATACAAGAAGCTTCAAAGTTGTCTTGCATCTGAGAATGATCAGCTGAGGTCTGAGGTTGCTGAGCTTAAAGCAGAAAATCTTAAAATAAAAAATGATTTAGAAAATGCTCATAAATCTGACTCAGAACCTATATCATGCTCTAAAAATATTTTAGAAGAGTATGACTATAGCTTTCAGAAGTTTCTAGCTAGAGGCCTAAATAGAAGCAAGATGGCTTCAATGATCTATGGCGTAAGCAGAAACAACAGGAAGGGTATTGGATATGAATCTTCTTCTAGGAAGGATTTAAATCCAAAACCTGTTGATAAAATGATCATAAATTATTCTCTTCTATATACTCATTTCAAATTTGGTCATTTAAATGATATTAAACACACAAGTTCTGATATGAACAAACCTGTGTTTAATAAATCAAAACCTCAGAAGAACAAGGATGCTTATAAGGGAAAGAAATTCAGAAAGAATTTGAAACCTACTAACCCCAGAGGACCCAAGAAAATATGGGTACCTAAAGACAAAATTATTTTTGTTGCAGTCATCCTTAGCAGCAAAGTTGAAACACCAGTCCTGGTACCTGGACTCTGGCTACTCGCGTCATATGATGGGAAAAGGTCTATGTTCCAAAACCTGGAGCTTAGATCTGGAGGTGATGTGAAGTGTGGAGGGAACCAAAAGGGCAAGATAATTGGCTCTGGAACCATAGGTAATGGTAACCTTCCTTCCATTTCTAATGTGTTACTTGTTGAAGGATTAACACATAATCTATTATCCATAAGTCAATTAAGTGACAATGGTTATGACATAATCTTCAATCAAAAATGTTATAAAGCTGTCAGTCAAAAGGATGGCTCAATCCTCTTTAATGGAAAAAGGAAGAACAACATTTACAAAATCAATCTTTCAGAACTTAAGGTTCAGAATGTAAAATGCCTCCTGTTTGTTAATGAAGAGCAATGGGTCTGGCACAGAAGATTGGGGCATATTAGTATGAGACGTATATCTCAGATTAATAAACTCAATCTGGTCAGAGGACTTCCTCAGTTGAAGTTCAACTCAGAATCTTTTTGTGAAGCATGTCAGAAAGGAAAATTTTCAAAGTCTTCTTTCAAAACTAAAAATGTTGTTTCAACCTCAAGACCATTAGAGCTGTTTCATATTGATCTGTTTGGACCAGTGAAAATTGCATCCATCAGAGGCAAGAAGTATGGATTAGTCATTGTTGATGACTACAGCAGATGGACGTGGGTAAAATTCCTGAAACACAAGGATGAGTCTCATTCTGAATTCATTGACTTCTGCAAACAAGTCCAGAACGAAAAAGATTTTAAAATTGTTAAAGTCAGAAGTGATCATGGTGGTGAATTTGAAAACAAATATTTTGAAAAATATTTTAAAGAAAATGGCATTGCACATGATTTATCCTGCCCTAGAACTCCACAACATAAAGGAGTTGTAGAGAGGAAAAATAGAACATTGCAAGAAATGGCCAGAACCGTGATCAACGAGACTAATCTGGCAAAACTTTTTTGGGCAGAAGCAGTGAATACAACTTGTTATATTCAGAACAGAGTGTCAGTTAGACCTCTTATGGAGAAGACTCCTTATGAACTGTGGAGGAATAGAAAGCCCAACATTTCTTATTTCCATCCTTTTGGATGTGTATGTTTTATGTTGAATACTAAAGAGAATCTGAACAAGTTTGATTCTAAAGCACATAAGTGTTTCATGCTTGGGTATTCTGAATGCTCTAAAGGCTACAGAGTATACAATACTGAGACACAGATTATGGAGGAATCAATTCATGTTAGATTTGATGATAAGCTTGGCAATCAAAAGCCAAAGCAGCTTGAAAATTCTGCAGATAGAGAAGTCATTCTCACAGACTCTGAAGACTCAGAGGCAGATAAGGCTCAAGAAGAAGCACAAGAAGCAACGCCAGATGTAACTCCATTGGCTGCTTAGATGCACAATTTGAATATTTCTGAAGGACCAAATGTTAAAGGATCATCCAGAATCAAATCTTCTCATCCAGAAGAAATGATTATTGGAAAGAAGGATGACCCTATCAGAACAAGGTCATTTCTCAAATCATCTGGAACGTCACTTTTTGGATTGGTGTCTATCATTGGACCAACTTCTGTGGATGAGGCTCTGAACGATAATGATTGGATACTTACTATGCAAGAAGAGCTAAATCAATTCACCAGAAATGACGTCTGGGATCTGGTTCCAAGACCAAAAGGTTTCAACATCATTGGAACTAAATGGGTCTTCAGAAACAAATTGAATGAGCAAGGCTAGTTGCTCAAGGATATAGTCAGCAAGAAGGGATTGACTACACAGAGACTTATGCTCATGTGGCCAGGTTAAAGTCTATACGCCTAGTTATTTCTTTTACTGCACAGAATAACATCACTCTATATCAGATGGATGTTAAGAGTGCCTTCTTAAATGGTATTATAGAAGAGGAAGTTTATGTTCATCAACCTCCTGGCTTTGAAAATGATAAATTTCTAGAACATGTTTTTAAACTTAAGAAATCACTCTATGGTTTAAAACAAGCTCCCAGAGCTTGGTATGCGAGATTAAGTAATTTTCTTCTGGAAAAGAATTTTATCAGAGGCAAAGTGGATACAACACTCTTATGTAAATCTTTTAAGAAAGACTTGTTAATTTGTCAAATTTACGTAGATGATATTATATTTGGATCTACCAATATTACGCTTTGAAAGGAGTTTGCTCTATCTATGCAAGCTGAATTTGAGATGAGCA
This sequence comes from Lathyrus sativus, assembly GCA_963859935.3. Lineage (NCBI taxonomy): Eukaryota > Viridiplantae > Streptophyta > Magnoliopsida > Fabales > Fabaceae > Lathyrus > Lathyrus sativus. Next base: position 106,470,676 of record OZ012737.1, read on the forward strand.
TGATGGGAGAATTCAGATTCTTTCTGGGAATTCAAGTTAACCAAACTCCAGAATGCACCTACATACATCAGACTAAGTATGTGAAGGAGCTTCTGAAGAAGTTTAACATGACTGAAAGCAAATTAGCAAAAACTCCAATGCATCCTACAAGCACTCTTGGTAGGTAAGTAAGAAGGTTGATCAAAAGTTCTACAGAGGTATGATTGGATCTCTTCTATATTTGACTGCTTCTAGACCTGATATTCTATTTAGTCTTTGTCTGTGTGCCAGATTCCAATCAGATCCTAGAGAATCTCACTTAGTGGCTGTTAAGAGGATTCTAAGGTATCTGAAAGGTACTACTAATGTGGGTTTGTGTTACATAAGATCTGATGACTATAAATTAGTTGGATTCTGTGATGTTGATTATGCTGGAGACAGAGTAGAGCATAAGAGTACTTCTGGATGCTGCCAGTTTCTTGGAAGTCATCTGATCTCTTGGTTCAGCAAGAAGTAACCCACAATTGCGCTTTCAACAACAGAAGCAAAATACATTGATGCTGCTGGTTGTAGCACTCAGATGCTCTGGATGAAGAGTCAACTAGAAAACTATCAAATTCATGAGAGTAACATTTCAATCTTCTGTGATAATACTTCTGCTATATGCTTGTCTAAAAATCCTATTTTACACTCTAAAGCTAAGCATATAGAGATAAAACATCATTTCATCAGAGACTATGTTCAGAAGGGAATTATCAGTTTAAACTTTGTTGATACAGACCATCAATGGCCTAATATCTTTACAAAACCCCTTACTGAAGATAGATTTAAATTTATTCTGAAAAATATAAGTATAGATTTCTGTCCAGAATAAAATGTTTATCAGAAGAAAATTTTCTCAGATGGAAAGTGTTTTAACTCTGAAGTATTACATCTATTTATTTATTATTTAATATTTTATTTATTGTGTGCAAATCTGAACTGACAAGCCTCAGAGGATCTGAACGTTGGCTAACGTTTTATTTCTCAAAGAAGTTTCAGAAGCACATGCAAGCAAACACGTGTAACTCTGAATCTGAAAAGGTGGAGTACACATTACTGAAATGACATTTGAGGTACTGTTTTTGAATATTGAGTTTCTCGTTTTACCCCCAAATTGTCAGAATCATTAATTGCTTGAAATGATTATATTCTTTTTATTAAATGCTAAGTGTAAACATGTTGAACGTGTGACTCTTGTGTGCCCTAATTTCTTCTATATATACCACAACACTTCACTTCTCACACTTTTCACTCTCTCACACTCTTGTATGCATTTTTGTCTATTTCACTGCTTTCATCTCTCTCCCAAACCCAATACCCCTCGAAACCCTAAATCTCTCTCAAGAGCAACAATGGAATCTTCTTCATCAACTTCTGCTCAGTTTCAATCATCTATGGCTGTTGTCTCATCTTCTAACATGGGCGTTGTTGCTTTCAAAGAACCGGTTAGAACTCTACTCACACCAGTTGACAAACTTGAAGTTTTGTGTGAATCCATTGTGAACTTTGAATCAATTGCTGAAAATGGGTTTGATCTTCGTCCCATTGTTGATGCTCAATGTTGGACAAAGTTCTTTGATAGGCTGATGGGACCAGTTTATCCATGTTTGGTGAAGGAACTTTGGATCCATGCTACCACATACCCTAACTTCATTATTTCATCTGTTCTGGGTAAGGAAATCGTCATAACTGAGGATCTGATTAGGAAGTTAATAGGTTATGAAGAAATTGATGATGTTACAAATATGCCAGCTGGGCGTGTTGATATGACTGAAGTTTTCTCATCTGGAGAAGCTTCTAACAAAGTGAAAAATCTGAAGCCAAACTACAGGATCTGGGCTAAGATCTTTATGGGTTATATACATCACAGGAAGTCTTCAAAATCTCCTGATTATGTAAATACTAATCAGATGTACTTCATCTACTGTCTGAGTCAGAGCACAAAAGTGGATCTGCCTTATCTACTTTTCAATCATCTATGGACTCACGTGAAACTATCAAGGGAAGAAGTTAGAACTAAACATCAGAAGATGAGGAATTGAATTCCAATGGGAAGACCCATTTCAGACATTCTGACTGAGAATGGTCTGGTTGGACATTTGATAGAAGCGAGATTTAAGGAAGAATTAGCTTCTGTGGTTGGAAAAGCTCTGAATGGGAAAAGTCTTCAGAGGATGAAGGTTGTAGAAGAACTCACTTCTGCACCAAAACAAATAAATTCTGAAGAGGTCAGCAAGAGAAGGATACCTTTGGATGATTTTCCTCTATTCTGCACTAATGAACCTAGGGAGATTATTCTGAAGTACATAGAAACGTGTCTGGCAGATGGAACTCCTCTACCAGAACATCTGATTCAGAAAGTAGGCGAACATGAACCAGATCTTTATGGTGCAAGACACAAGAAGAAGATGAAAGTTTCTGAAGAAGGATCTTCAAAACCCAAGAGGAAGGCTTCTGGTGAAGCAGCTTTTGTTAAACCCAAGAGGTTTAAGAAGCAAAAAGCTAATCCTCCTGAGGCCAGTTTAGATTCAATCTTGGAAATTGTCAAAGAGGTACTAACATCTGATCCCCCTGTCTATGAACCCATACCTTCACCTTCTCCTCCTCATGAACCAATTCCATCTGAACCAACACAATCTCAACCATCTCCTTCTATACCTAAACCAAAGAAAACTTCTGAAACAACTCCTTTTGCACCCCAACAACAACCAACTCCATCTGAAAAACAACCATCTGATATTCCCCCACAAAAACCACAAACGAATGAACCACAACCAGAACAACCCATTCCCTCTGTTCCTCAACCAGAACAACCTAAACCTTCTGAATCATTCATATTTGATTCTGAGGTTCTTGATATTCAACCTTTGAAAGTTTTGTTTGATGTGTCTTCCACATCTTGTCATTCTTCTGCATCATCTGATTCCACTGAATCTGATGTACCCCCAGAAGTAAACTCACCCCCTCACTCCGTGGCTATGAACCAAGATCATCTGATTTTGTTTCTTTTGCTTCATTAAAACCTTTACCATCTGATGACCTTCCCTCTAGACTCAAACTTAAACACTTTTATCCTAAACGTCAAGATATCGCTGAATCATTTGGCCAAACATCTTTTCCATCTTTCTCTCGTCCTATGTTCATTATCCCAACCTTTACAATACCACCCCCACCAGAACAACCCAAAACACCATCTCTAGAAAACTTTCTGAAACCAAAACCTAGAATGGATGTTAGTCCATTATTTGATGGATTCAAGAAGGAACTAAACATGTGGATATCTTCTGTAAAGAAGGATTGTTTGTCTAGTGTAAATCCAGATGCTTCTGAAGCCACTTGGAACATATTCATCTCTATATTCAACTCTGTAGCTTCAAATCTTCGCACCATTTGCTCTGATGATGCAAAGGTGAAATTTGTTGAAGTTATCAGACAGACTCTTCTAAACATGAGTAAATCTCCAGTTCTTCCTCTGGAAAATGCACCTGCTGTAGAACCTATGTCTGTAGATACTCCTCCAGAAGCGGTTGCTGCTGAAGAAACTCTTATGCCTAATCAGTCAGCTCTGATGATTCTGGAACCAGCATCTAATTCTGTGATTCAAGAGACTGCATCTGCATCTGCTATGGTCACTAATAGTGCTCCAGCTTCGCATCTGCTTCCGCTTCTTCTGAAATCAAGACAGAAAATCCAGATTTAGAAGAAAAGTTTGCTCAACTAGAAGCCAGCAACAAAGGGATCGGAACATGGATGGTTAAGCAAGAACAAACCACAGATGAGATTAAAACTTGGATGTCTAGACAAGAGGAATCTACTGCTCAGATTACAGATCTTCTGAAGATGATAGCCTCTCGCCAACCTTAGTTTCTTTTTTGTTATGTTTGGGCACCTGTTTGCTGTTTTTGTTGTTGATGTTATTTTGTTGTTTATCTGAATGTTTTCTGAATATTTGTTTATCAATGAAGTTTACTGTTTCCTTATCTGTTTTCATGTTATTTTTCTCTGATTCTTCTTTTTTGTCTTACAAAGTGTTTTTCTTTTTGATTATGACAAAAAGGGGGAGAAAAAGAAATTCTGATTGTTCAAAAATAAACAGTTACTAAAATGGATTTCAGATATAATAAATTATAACTAACATTGAATTTTAGTCTTTCAGAATTATAACGTGTCATCTGACAAAATTCATTGAAGTTACCCTGAGAATCCCCAAACCAAACCTTAATTCAAATCAGGTTCTTATTACCAGGCTCTGATTCTGGAAAGTAAATCAGGCTCTGATTCTGGAAAGTAAATCAAGATCTAATTATAGAAAGTATATTCTAACCAGGATTCTAACTAGGCTCTTCATTTGAAAAATATACTCATGCAAAAAAGGAAGTATTTTCTTCTATTAGAGTGTTTATTTCAGGGGGAGATTCTTTATCTCAGTGGGAGTTATATATTTATCCTTTTATTGAACAAAATTTCCTATGTTTTTGTCATCATCAAAAAGGGGCAGATTGTTAGAACACAGATTGGTGTTTAATATATCTCTATGTTTTGATGATAACTCTAATGAAATTTTGTATTCAGAAAATATATACTCTAATTTTGTTCAAGTGTCTTTGTTTCAGATATTAAAATAAATATTCTTATGGAAGCAAAAATGCATCTGAACATTACTCTACGCAAAACTCTGAAGCATCAGAAGCAAGTCATCAGAAGACTCTGAGCGCTGCCAGAAGAGACTCTGAAGCAGAAGCTGCAGAAGACTCTGAAGCGTAGTTGAATATTTTGTATGAAGAGTTTCAAGCATTGTTTCAAGAAGACTCTGAAGGTACTTTACGCTGCAAGTACAGAGGCTTTGTTATTCAAACTCTGCTCTGATTGATATTCACGCTGAAGCACTTTAGCTGCAAAACTCTGATAACATCAAGATTCTGATGTTGATAACTTTGAGACAGAAGCTTGTTGAAGAAGATATTATTCAAGATATATCCGTTGGCATATTCCAAACGACTCTTTCCTTATTCATGTATGGCACAGGAAATCAGACAAAAGGGATTTGTTTGAACATTCCTCTTCTAGGAAAGCTAAAGTCAATAGAAGACAAAAAGGCTACAGCTACTCTACTACGCACAGTCTTCAAGCTTTGGACTTTTTTCTCTATAAAAGGATGTCTTCAACAACATTTCAAAGTTGACGGATTTTTTGAGAAATCAAATTGAAAACTACTCTCAAGCTCTCATACAATTTATTTCATAAGCTGAATAGTTTTTATTCATTCTTAAACTAAGTGTAAAAATCAAAGTTGTGATAGAGCTTTTTGGAAGCATCTTAAACACTTGTTAATTTACATTTATTTGTAAAAGGTTCCTTAAGAAGACCAAGTTGTGGTCAGAATTTGTTGAGAAGACTAAGACAATTGTTCTTAGTGGTTGACACTATAATCTGTTTGAATATAGTGGATTAAGTCCTTGTTGAGAAAGGAAAATCACCTTGGTAGGGTGGACTAGATTAGTTGAGTTCAACAAACCAGGATAAAAACACTGTGTTGTTTTTATTGTCATAATTATTTCAAAACCCTTATTCAATCCCCCTTCTAAGTGTTTTTCTCACCTTCACACTAGACCAGAGTTTCCCACTCACTCCCCCCCAATCACTGCAGTGAGAAACAATTCAATACAAATGACAGACTTTAGAAGACACTCTTCAAAGTCACAATACTTGATTTTGCTTTACAACTTCAATCAAGGACAATACACTCTTGCTTAAAAGCTTTGAGTGAACACTAAACAGCTCAACAATACTAAACCAATGCAATCAGACTATTGCTTGGAGTACAAGTATTCCTAAGACAGAACATACACGTGAAGACCTAACTGCATAATATAGAGTTCTTCACTCACAAATAATACCTAACAGTCTAAACATGTCTACCACAATGCATCCAAAGATACAAAGGGTGACTTACAAAGTCACACAAAAGGACTCTCAAAATCCTACTTTTACACTCATGTTTTTCTTGTAGTGAGTGCTTTTTTTTCCTTGCTTCTGCTCCTCCTTTTATAGCAATGCAGACTGGGCTTGGGTTGGTCACAAGTAACAAACATTAGGTTTAAAAAAGTAAAACTAATTTCCACAATTCAAGGTGCTGTCAAGTTAGGTCACAACTGCTTCATGTTATGCCCAGCCCTGACTAGAATCTCGCCTGAGATAACTAAGGAGCCATAACAGGTTTCCTGAATTATAGCATGAGTTTCCTCTTGCAATATAACAGTAAACCTAAACACGCGCCCTGATGTCATATAATTGATGTCATAACATTGGTAATGACATCCAACACACTTTGTTCTTAGCTGACCAAACTCACCCTGCTGAACCCTCCTACAAAATCGTCGCGATAACAGTAGACACAAGCATATTATAGTTTCCTAAAAAGTCTCAAAGATCTTTTTTATGAATACCAATTAAATTTGCATCTTCATGTTGTGAATATCTTTGACCTGCACACACTTGATGAGATATATCCAACAGGATCTCATCAACCCAAACCACTTCTGTCAAGTGATATAAAAAAGTAGCACCTGTTGTACCAGACAGCGATGTCATGACATTCAGTATGACATCCATGATAGCAATTCTGTCATCAGCTCTGCTGCACCAGACAGCGATGTCATGACATTGGTAATGACATCCTGTTTAAAACACAAGACAACAGTTTCGTCATGACAGCAGATGGATGTCATAACATTCAGCTTGACATCAGTGCAAAATCTTGTTTTACAAAAATTTAGCCTAATCATAGAACCATGGACAATCATGGAACTAACACTGATTGTTACAAGTACATGAGGAAGTGTTACAAGTGTCATATGTACGCCGACAAGATTCATGTACCACCAACGCATCTCAAATATCTCTTTTCTCTATGACCTTTTTCTATATGAGGAATCGATATGATTGGCATGATTGAACCCACAACTTCAAACGGACATCGGTTCATCCTTGTAGCTATTAATTACTTCACCAAATGGGTCGAAGCAGCATCATATACCAATGTGACCAGACAAGTGGTTGTCCGATTTATCAAAAATAATATCATATGTTGTTATGGTGTTCCGATACAGATCATTACTAATAATTGAACTAACCTGAACAACAAGGTGATGAAAGAATTATGTGCCGAGTTCAAAATTTAACACCATAACTCGTCTCCTTACCGGCCTAAGATGAATGGAGCGGTAGAGGAAGCTAACAAAATTATCAAGAAGATCATTCAGAAGATGGTTGTAACCTACAAAGATTGGCATGAGGTGCTACCATTTTCTCTTTACAGTTATCGCACATTCATCCGCAATTCAATTGGAGCAACCCCTTTCTCTTTAGTATATGGCACAAACGTTGTAGTCCCCATAGAAGTTGAGATCCCATCAATGAGAGTATTGATGGAAGCCAAACTAACAAAAGTTGAATGGTGTGAAAGCAGACACGATGAAATGAATCTGATCGAAGAAAAAAGAATGACGGCTTTATGCCATGGTCATTTATATCAACAAAGAATGAAAAAAGCTTTTGACAAAAAGGCTCTGCCTTAGGTATTCAGAAAAGGAGACCTCGTGCTTAAAAAGATCCAATCATTTCTCATTGATTCCAGGGGAAAATGGACTCCAAATTATGATGTCCCCTATATTGTTAAGAAAGCATTCTCAGGTGGTGCCTTAATACTCACAACCATGGATGGAGAAGAGTTTACTTATCCCACAAATGTTGATGCAGTCAAGAAATACTTTGCATAAATAAAAAAATAATAATATATAGCTCGCTAAGTTGAAAACCCAAAAGGGCGACTCAGGCAAAAAAAGAGCGTCTCGGTGGATTGAAAACGCAGAAGGGTGATCCAGAAAAAAATTAGAGACATAAACAGAAAATAATCATCTCGATAGATTGAAAACCTGAAAAGGCGATCTAGGAAAATTGTAGGGATTTATGGCAAGTAACTGCATCCAAAAAGATTGGATCCTCATAACTAACATCATCTATCAAGAAATCCTCAATCAAGGTCACCTTTAATAGGAACTCAAGAATGTCCAGAATTCAAAGTTGATAAAAAGGATAGGAGTCATTATGTTTCAATGTAGCCCTTTTCCTTTTAAATTAAAATATTCTAAACTTTGTAATGCCCCATGGAGTCACGCATTAGGTTGATTACCATTCTATTAATGAAAACTTGAGCCCTTGTGCCTTTTATTTGCAATTCTCATTTATTCTGCTTTGCAAAATTACATGTTTATTTGATTAACATTCTTGAAACACAAAAATGAATTTACCTTTTGTTTTCAAAACATAAATTTTAAATTTTTACTTCTGCTTTTAAAATAATGATGGCAATTTCCTTTTAATTAATGAACACAAAAAGGAACATCAACAGCTTCTCTGAAAGCATTCAAACTATAAAATGCAGAATCAAAATATTTCTTGTAATTGATATATCCCGAGTGGAAGGTCGGTTATTTCATATTGATAGGATAAAGCATCCTATATATTGAGGATCGAGTTTCATATCCCATCAACTAAACGTTTTTATCCCCAGTAGAGTATTATCTCCAGAAATAAAAATAGGAATAGGAATACCTTCCTCCAACAGGCTGCTACCTTAAAAAACACCGGTAAAAGTTTCCACTCCTCAGGAGTCGCATTCTGTTTACAACCAAAAGTAGGTAAAGTTCAGCAGCAGAACTTTATTTCCCTCAACAATACTCATCACTAGTGATACTTTTTATCCCCCACAGTGACCAAGTATTCAGCTGTGTTCATCACAAGTCAGTATGCCGTGTCTGTTTTGTTAGCATAAGCATTCATTCATATATACATCATGTATATTTGATTCCTATTCATATTCATATTCATAAATGCATAAGTTGCGTCATTTACCCCCTAAGTACTAATTGCCCTCTCTCCATTAGGGTTGTCAGCCTTAGGCAGAAAGGATATGCTTTTTTTAAATCCCCGCTGAGTTTGATTCTCGTGGAAGATTTTTCTTCAGTTTCCTTTCCACACTTGGATAGGATAAAGTCCAAGTTTGAGTTCTTTCCTCATCAGGAAATGCCTTATTTAGACAATCTCTCTCTAGCTCATTTTTTCTTACCCTAAATTTTAGCCACAAGACTTCACATCATTGTTCTAATCATCACCACAATATGGATGTATTTTAATACCTCGCCAATCTTTTCAAAAATTGTTGAGAATTCACCTTAACCAAGGATTAGGATTTTGAGCCCTCTCAGAGCATTCATGCAAGGGATCAATCAAGAATTTAAATGACCTTCAACTTTTCAAGCCTCTCAAACATCCATGAAGGGTCAAGAGATCCTCAACATCAAGAATCAAGCACAAGATTGCATCATTTCAACTTGATCAAGCCTCAAGATCACCTATGTCACCAAATTAGGGTTTTGGTCTACCAAGGCCTCCAGAGAGAAATTTTCATCTGGGAATGAGCCAATACTTCAATAAATGATTCAAGAAGCTCAAAAGAACCTCATGAGTCCATTCATAAGTTCAAAATAGCCTCAGGGGTTTGCATTTACCAAAAAATCAGGAATTAGGGTTTTTGACCTAATTCAACCCCTAGGTTGACTTTTGAAGTAAGGCATGATCCAAAACCTCAAGATAAGTTTCAAGGACCTCAAATATATCATATTTATCCACTTATAAGATTGGATTGATTCAAAGAATTTGATTCATAAGCAATACAAGGATTCAAATTCATCTGGACCATAAACTAGGGTTCTTGAGGAAAAGTAAACCATACTTTTGACTTTTGACCAAGACATGAACTCAAACCTTGGGAAACGATTCAAGATATCTAAAAAAACCCTTAGAGGCCATCCATGATGTTCAAATAGGCTAAGGTTTTGATTTTATAAGAGAGTCACCAAGTTTAAAATTCATCTGATACAAAACGTCAACTGTGCCCAAAATCAAGTTTGACTTTTGAATTTTTTGGTCAACCATGGTTTCTTAAAGTCAATAATGATGTTAATATGTGATTTGGATCATGATCAATCAATAAAAATTAAGAAAAGTGAGGTTACTTGCAAAAGGGGAGACCATGAGAAACTTGAAATTTCACTAAGTTATGGAAGGAACTTGATTTTTACCCAACTTTGCAAAGCCATAAATTGTGATCCAAGCAAATTTTTTCCCCATACAAAACTCAAATGATAGATCTTCTTACATACAACAAGATTTCAAACCTGAAGCACCCCAAAAAAATGCCTAGATTTTGAGATATGAAGCATTAAAGTTAGGGTTTCGTGAAATTTTGAACTTTGACACAAAATTTATTAGGCAGAATCTGTCTCATGTTTTGCCCAACTTTGGAGGAATTTTTTAATTATGATCCAAGATGAATCAAGACCAAATGTAAACATAAAAGTTTAAGTATGATATACAAGCTTTCCAAAGAGTACAATAATATCCATTTATTCAACTTGTGCAAGAAGTTATGAACCTCACAACATGCCTTGATACAAGCTAGTTTTTGACAACATTGGCGCATAACTTTCATCCCACAATTTTCAAGCCAATTTTTGACCCTTGCATCATTAGACTGTTGTCCAATAGAAATACAAATGATGAAGGAATTTGAACCATAACACAAGTAGTCAAGCATCTAGCCTAGCATGTGCAAATCCATCATGACATGAACCTTGAATATAAAATTTGGCATCAAGCATTAATGTGATGCATTGAGCTGGCATGAATCAAGCACAGACCAGTCAAGACTCAGTCCAAAGCCATGAGCATTCAAACCTGCAAAATTAAATTGGTGTCAATGCCTAGCTATGATAGGAGGAGACTTTGACAACATGACAAAATCTATTGGATAATAACATGCTCCCTCATGCATTCACTATTCCTCCTTAAACAAACTTGCTCTCCTATAAATAGAGCTCATTTATAATCATTTGAGACACACCAAAACAATACCAAAGGCTTGTTTTCTCACTTCCCTCTCTTACTTCAAAGTTTAAGGTTCTAAGAGGCAAACATGGAATTCTCAAAATCAGAGCTTAAACCACTCAAATAACCATCCAAATACATCCCAAATCATCCATTGGAGGTGTCTAAACCTTCATCTTTATCTCAAATCATCCATTGGAGGTGTCTAAACCTTCATCTTCATCTCAAATCATCAAAATTAGAAAGTCAATCATCAAAACCTCAAATTTTGACTTTTCTGCATTTTTCAAGCCATGCCTTGATCCAGTCACTTTCTAAACCAAACAATACCTCAAACACACTCTAATATACATCCCTAAGTTATCCCAACAAGTGTTCCTCAACTGTAACACCATTTGAGGGAGTTGTTATTTTTATCACTTTTGCCACTTTTGCAAGAAAGGTGCCATATCTTGTTCCAGCTATTTCGCTTTGTTTCCAAGCATTCAAGAGGATCATTTGAGGCATATTAAATGGGTCTAAAGCATCAAGACACATTTGTAACAACCATCTAGAAAGATCCAAGTTTGCTTCAAGAGGTAAGTTTCCTCAAAACTTGAACTTTCCAAAATATGTATTGCTTTAATATACATTTATCATGAACATGTCATACATATTATATTTGTTGTGTTTGAATTGTTTTACCATTCTATTATTGATTGTATAGAGTTGTAGAATAGAACTTGCAAAACTTGACCTATTTTGAAATCACTATCGGGTTTTAAAATGTAAGCATTTCGCCATTGAATTCCTCATTAAATTTTAGGCAAGTTTAGTTTTTATTTCACTTAATTTCATCAAGAAATGAGGAAGTTACACTAGGTTTTGCAAATGGTGGCAAACCGGATTTCCTTGGGCAAGCCAGTCATGGAGGCCATTTAATCTGGCCATTACTAGAACACTTTCACCCTTATACATTTACGCGGGTGGTTTGATACACAGATGTATCACCACCCCAGTGGTTGCAGCGTGTGTTTTTAAGTGTGTTTGTGTGCTAGGGCAAAGGTTCAATACCCATCCATAGTGGTGTGCATGGATAACCATTTAATATGAAGCAAACCATTTTTATGTTTATGGTTTATAAACCAAACCACTTGTTCTAAATGGATTTTGATTTTAACCCAAATTATTTAGTTAAATTTAAATTATTTTTTTTTTAAATTATATCAATTTTCAAATTTAAATACTTAGATTTTAATATATTTTTTCTTTGAAAATAAATATAAAAAACAATTTTAAAAAAATCTATAAATAAAAAATATTTAAAAATTAAAAATAAAATTGAAAATAAAAAAATTCTAAAATAAAAACTTTCAGCAAATTATATGGACTTAAAATGATAACTAATATTTATAATACATATATTTGTATATTTCAAAACCTCTATCTATTGGTGAAGAAATCTATAATATTTATAATTATTTTTTCATAAAGCTTTAATGAACTTCGAGATTTATAAATGAAAACTAGAGTCAAATCCAACAAGTCAAGTTTTGGTATATTTTCTTGCACATGCTAAATCAAACTCGATGCATTAAGACCTATATAATTAATTACTGAAAGTTCATATAATTAACTGATAAAAGTCCATATAATTTGTGAAGTATTAGTATTCCATTTTAGGTAGTTAGAGAATTTGTAAACAAATTTTTTTTTTCATTTTGAAATACAAAATTTTGAATCTTTTAGTTTAAAATATAAAATTAGTTTATGATGTGTATATGATAAAACATGAAAAAAGATAAAAACATATTAATTTAACAAATAATGAAATTTGAATAATTAATAACTAAACCATATGGAAACCGATTTATATTTGGATAACAAATGGATAACTAAATTTATATTTTAGCATTTGGTTTAGATTTTTAAAAGGGAAATAATTTGAATACAAATTTGATTAGTAATAACCGGTTTTTTTCCACACCCCTAATTGATGCTATATGTTGTATGATAATTTCATATTGTTATTATAGGGAGGAACTTCCCAAATTTGGGTTTCTCTACGGTGGCTGACTTGTCACATGTTTTTAATCAAAGAAACAACTTTGATGTGTTATAACTGAATAAAAAGAGAAACATTCAAACTAGGCCGGTACCTGCTCTTGGAAACTAAAATTTGATAGATGAATAATTAGATTAAAGTTGTGATGGACTCAAAGGCATGTAAATGTATTGCAATATACTGACTTTCTAATGCCAAGGTTTTTAAAATCAGAATGATGCTTTATTCCCATCCATGATCTTAGTTATTTGATTATTTTTAATATAATTATAGTATCATGTTATTTATTTAACAAATTATAATATGAATGTTTTGACTATGTGTTGATCATAGAATAATTTGGTTAACTGCTTGTTATTAGTGTATGATTGTAGATTGGTATTATAGTATAAAATTGGGCTATTATGACTACAGAGAACTTCAAATGAATTTGTATTGTGTGAATGACTGCAGATTGTATTATAATATAAGAATTGTGTACAAATGTTTTCATTTATAGTGTTGTGGTTTTTTTTAAAGTAGGTTTTTAAACATGTTCTTATACGTCCTAAAAAGAGTATTTAAAAAAATACAAAGTGTCGACCAAATTCGACGCTATCATTACACATATCAGATACTTAGTGTCTCCTTAGTTCGAAGCTACCAAAATAATTATAACGTATTAGCATCTCAAATATCCGACCCTACAAAAATACATATACAAGCTAGCGTCTCTAAAGACCAACGCTACATAAATACCTATAACAAATTAGCGTAAAGATTGACATTATATAAATACGTATAACAAACTAGCGTCCTAAAAGACCAACGCTACAGGAATATTAGCGGCGACTATAGCCGAATCTAACAAAAAACGTATTAACACTTTGGCGTCAGCATTGGCCGACGCTATATAATGTCGGTTGAATGCTATTGTTAACTTTTAGACTGAAGGCGTCTGTCCCGACTCTAACGTAGGCTGATGCTAACAACCCATTATCGTCGATTTTTGGCTTTGTAGCATTGAGTTTTGGCAGACACTAAGATATAATTTTCTTATAGGGATACACATTCTTTCACTAATTTTTAACAATATTGTATTTATAAGAATGTTATGAGTAAAACAAAAACAATCTATGTATAATATGCAATTGTGAAGCTACATAACAATAATCTATAATAAAATATAAACTCCATTGGTTTACCCAAATATATCAAGCCTAAATATATGAGTAATAACCTAGACTAGAGTGAGATAAAGAGGATGAAAATAAAAATTTTGAAATATAGTTGAGAAGTAAAATAGAATGACACTCATATTTATAAAGAAGTACATTTTTAAAAAGATTGTTGATGTATAAGCATCAATTGTTTGTTAGTTCAATTTGAGAAATATAAAGAAACATTTAATCAACCCCTCTCACCCTTATTTTATTTAAATGTCAACACCTTTGTAATGTTGGTGCAAAGATAGAATAAATGATGAAAATAGGGAAATATTCTATTAAAGAGAATGACGGCAGAAGAAACAGTATTAAGAGTTACAATGATTGTCACCCTATTTATAGGCTAAAACTAGGGTTACTAGAATAAGATAAAATACTGAAATACCCTCTAACAAACTTATGGGCTTAAGAAAATAATATAATAAAATATGAATTATTACTAATACCATCCCTTAATTCATATTCCATCAAAACTTGTAACACCAATTCCATCCCTTAATCTGAGAAATTGATCAGTCTTGATAGCTTTCGTCAGAATATCTGCCAGCTGCTTTTGAGTGCTGCAGTGTACAACTTCTAACACTCCACTCTGAACTTGATGTCTCAGAAAATGATACTTGGTCTCAATATGCTTGCTTCTCCCATGCAACACTGGGTTTCTGGCAAGATTGATTGCAGACTTGTTGTCAATCATCAACTTCAGAGGTTTGTCTACCTTAATCTTCAGATCCTGCAACAGATTCAGAATCCACACAGCTTGGCATGCAGTAACAGCACCTGCAATGTATTCAGCTTCACAGGTTGACAACGCCACAACAGGTTGCTTCTTGGAACACCAAGAAATGGGACCTCCCAGAAATTTGAACAAGTACCCAGATGTACTTCTTCTGTCAACTCTGTCTCCACACCAATCAGAGTCTGAATAACTCAGAAGTTCTGACTCATTATTTCCTCCAGAGGGAAATAACACTCCATACTTCAGAGTTCCTTTGATATACCTCAGAATCCTGACAGCAGCTTGGTAATGGGACCACTTAGGTTTACTCATGAACCTACTAACCATCCCAACTGAGTAGCAAATATCAGGTCTGGTATTGCACAGATACCTCAGAGAACCAACCAACTGTTTGAAGGTTGTAGCATCCACATCCTTTCCTTCAGAGTCTGAATCCAGTTTCTGATTTGTATCAGAAGGTGTGACAGCCATCTTACAATTCTTCAGATAAAATCTCTTCAGAAGTTCTAATTCATACTTGAGCTGATGCAAAATGATACCTTTCTCAGAATATCTGAACTCCATCCCTAGAAAGTATGTCATTTTGCCTAGATCAGTCATTTCAAATTCATTCATTAGAACCTTCTTGAACTTGGCTATCTCCTGCTCAGAACTTCCAGTCAATAGTATATCATCAACATATAAACATACCAGAGTCATATTGCCTTCAGAAGTATGCTGAACATAGACACCGTACTCCATCTCACATTTCTGAAAGCCTTGCTTCTTGAAAAATGAATCAATCTTCTGATTCCAAGCTCTGGGCGCTTGTTTCAATCCATATAGAGCTTTGTATAATTTGTACACCATCCCTTCCTGATTCTTTTTCACAAATCCAGGAGGTTGTGACACGTAAACTTCTTCTTCTAATGGACCATTCAGAAATGCAGATTTTACATCTAAATGCATCAGAGGCCAATTCCTGTTAGCAGCTATTGCAATCACCATTCTGATTGTTTCATGTCTTGCTACAGGTGCAAACACTTCAGAATAATCCAGCCCAGGTTTCTGTAGAAATCCTCTGGCTACCAACCTTACTTTATGTTTGCCAATTGAGCCATCTGGCTTTAACTTCTGCTTGAAAACCCATCTGACGCTGATGGCTTTCTTGTCTTTTGGAAGTTCTGTCAGCTTCCAAGTCTTGTTTCTCTCTATAGCATCAAGTTCTTCTTTCATGGCCTTCAGCCAGAGCTTCTGCTTAAGAGCCTCCTCTGTACTTATAGGTTCAGAGTCTACTAACATGGCACACTGAATAACTTCTCCTTCAGAGTCTACTTCAGTGTCTTGCAGCATGTCAAATTCTGCAAATCTTCTGGGAACGCTTCTGATTCTTTGTGGTCTCTGAACTTGTTCAGAGTCTTGAGCTTCAGAGTTTCTAGCTTCAGATGATTGACCTCCAGAGCTTTGACCATCTTCAGAGTCTGGCATATTTCCAGAGTCTGAATTGCCACCAAGATCTGGATTGCCATCAGAGTCTGAATCATCAGAGTCTGGGTCATCTGGGTCACCTTCATCTTCTGAGTCTTCTTCAGAGTTTGAATCAATATCAGAGTCAGAGTCAATATCAGGGTTTACTTCAACTTCAGAAATTCTTAACTCTGGCCTTTCTTCAGAGGTTCTAACATCAGAATCAGATTGAGACTTATCCCAATTCCAAACTTCTGATTCCTTCACAATCACATCTCTGCTGAATTCAATTTTATTGGTTTCTGGACAATAGAGCTTGTATGCACCTGTACTGTGGTACCCTATCAGAATCATCACTTTGCTTCTATCATCCAGCTTCTGTCTTCTGGCTTCTGGAACATGTTTATAGCAAACAGAACCAAATACCTTCAGATGACTAACACTTTGCTTGTCTCCAGTCCACTTCTGCATAGGAACTATTTCCTTCAACTTCTTCGTAGGACATCTGTTGAGTACATACGTTGCAGTGGCAACAGTTTCTCCCCAGAGCTTCTGAGGAAGCTTCTTCTCCTTTAGCATGCTTCTCACCATATCAAGCAAAGTACGGTTTCTTCTTTCAGCAAGACCATTGTGTTGAGGGGTATAAGGCGCAGTAACCTCATGCTCAATTCCATTCTCCTCACAGAACTTCTGGAACTCTTTGGAGTTATACTCACCTCCACCATCAGTTCTAAGAATCTTCAACTTCTGACCACTCTGATTCTCAGCCTTCATTCTGAACTTATTGAATTCATCAAACACCTCGTGTTTGAACTTAATAAGGGATACCCATGTCATTCTTGTGAATTCATCAACAAACAACACAAAGTACTTATTCCCTCCAATTGATGCTACTGGAAATGGACCACACACATCAGAGTGTACAACTCCCAAGGCATGTTTTGCTCTTGGAGCAACTTCTGATGCAAATGGCAATCTTGGTTGTTTTCCTTCCATGCAAACTTTGCATGACTTTTCAGGCTTCTTAATTGCAGGAATTCCATGTACCAATTTCTTTGAATTCAGATGTTGTATGCTTCTGAAATTCAAATGACCAAATCTTCTGTGCCACAGCTCACTCTCCTTCTCAGTACTTGTTGCACTAAGACACTCTGAGTCTGCAGTTCTGACATTCACCTTGAATGTTCTATTCCTTCCCTGTTCTGACTCCATAATCAACTTCTGATTACAGTCATACAGCTTCAGAAGATTGTCCTTCATGGTAACTGAGAAACCTTTCTCAATTAATTGTCCCACACTCATCAGATTGCTTCTGATGCCAGGTACATACCACACATTCTGAATCAATGCTATTTTTCCATTGTTCAGAGTCACTCTGACATTTCCCATACCTTTTGCATTAAGATATTTGTCATCAGCACATCTGATCTTTGTTCTCTTTTCAGAGTCAAAGTCAACCAGCCATTTCTTGTTTCCAGTAAGATGATTTGAACAGCCAGTGTCCATATACCACCAGTCTGTCAGATCATCAGATTCAGAGGCCATCAATAGCACAGATTCGTCATCAGAACTTCTGGCTATATTTGCTTCTTCTGATTTCTTCTCCTTGTTTGGCCAACAATCTCTAGCAAAGTGACCAAACTTCTTACAACAGTAACATTGGATCTTCTTCTTGTCATACTTCTCTTTTCCCTTCTGAGCATTCTTTTGTCTATCAGAGGTTGAGGTTTCTGACTTCTGACCACCATCAGATCTTCTCTTGGCTTCTGACTGCTTCTGATACCTCCTATCAGAAATTGCTTTCAGAGCCTGCTGCTCTACTTCCCTTTCAGAAGTTCTCTCAGTCAAACGCAACTCTTGCGCTTCTAAACTGCTCTGCAGCTCTTCAATTCTCATTGTACTCAGATCTTTGGAATGTTCTATTGCTACTACAATGTAATCAAATTGAGAGGTAAGGGATCTCAATACCTTCTCCATGATTGTTTCTTCAGAAAGAGTTTCTCCACACGCCTTCATCTCATTAGTGATCAGAATCACTCTGGAGATGTATTCAGAAACTTTCTCATTATTCTTCATGTTGAGATTCTCATATTGCTTTCTCAAGGACTGAAGCTTCACCTTCTTCACTGATGCGTCACCACCATAACATCTAACCAGTGTGTCCCACGCAGCCTTTGCTGTCGTTGAATCTGCAATCTTCTCAAACACATTTACATCAACACATTGATGAATAAAGAATAATGCTTTCTGATCCTTCTTCCTTACTTCCTTCTGCGCGTTTTTCTGTTCATCGGTTGCATCTGCTGCTACTGGAACATAACCATCAGTGACAAGATCTAGAACATCTTGAGCACCAAATAGTACACGCATTTGGATCATCCAACGATTCCAGTTTTTACCATCAAATACTGGAAGTTTGGTGTTCATGTTGCCGTTTCCGTTCATCTTCTACTTTGCACAATACACTCAAATTTCTCACACAGTGTTTCCCAACCCACAGAATAAAATTCTGATCAGATTTTGTTCAAGATTCAACACGAATCTAAGAATCAAAATCAAACACACAAGACCTCACGTTCACTCGTGTTTCCCGTGTTTCCCAATGAATCTGAACCGGAGCTCTAGATACCAATTGTTGGTGCAAAGATAGAATAAATGATGAAAATAGGGAAATATTCTATTAAAGAAAATGACGGCAGAAGAAACAGTATTAAGAGTTACAATGATTGTCACCCTATTTATAGGCTAAAACTAGGGTTACTAGAATAAGATAAAATACTGAAATACCCTCTAACAAACTTATGGGCTTAAGAAAATAATATAATAAAATATGAATTATTACTAATATGTAAAACCTAATATTGATTTTGTTCCTCCTTTTCTGTAACAACACTTTTAAAAAAAAATGCTATTAAATGACTTTTATAATCTAGAGTCTGGTCAACTAAGAGTTAATTAAGAGGCTTCAGATCAAAGTTTTAAAAACAAGAACAAACTGGTTGGCCGAACTATATGAGTAATTAATTCGATTAGATTATTAGATCCTTTTTGTTATTTAACTAGTGCAAACTCGTGTGAACCGACAGTGATTAATAAAAACTTGTGAACCATCAATTTTTACAAACTGCCCAATTCAAAAGCTTTTTTGGGGTAAGGTTTAAAACGATGTCATTTTGCTATGCCTTTAACTAAATCATTAAAATAGAAGAGAACTAGAAAGTCAACAAGAAAGAGAAAAATAAAATTCAAAGTAGAAATATAAATTTAGAAAAAAGAAGAAACCTAGTCCTCTATCTATGTCGTTATCACTTCCTTTGTCCTTCATCTTCGCTGCACCATTTCCATTCGTTGTTGTCACTCGCTTCATCTTTCTTATAATTGGTTAATTTTAGTTGAGGATTGTGTTCATAATCATACAACCAAAAGAAAAAGTTGATCTCTAATTTAAACCTTTTGACAAGGGCCACAATGAAATCGTAGTTTCTTTTTTAGACGCGCATTTATTTGCAGATTGTCATAAAAATTATAAGTTTAAAATAGAAAAAAAGTAATTAAAAATAATAATACGTTTAAGTTAAAATAGTAATACATGTAAAACATAAAAGGTAAACAACAATATCAATATTAATATGATTAAAAAATTATTGAAACTTGTATTAGATAAAGTAATTATTTAAATTTTTTAAACAAATAAGACAATTATGTTATAAGAGAAAATACAATGTTCGATAAATTTTTATTATTCAATATTTAAACCAGTAGTAATGTTTATCCCGTTTATAACAATAGTAAAGTTGTTCCTGTTTATAAAAATAATAAAATTAAAATATTATTTTTGTTTTGACATTATTTATAAATATATTTGAATCAATAGTAAAGTTGTTCCCTTTATAAAAATATTTAAATCAAAATATTATTTTTGTTTTGACAGTATTTATAAAAATATTTGAATAAATGGTAAAGTTATTCTTCTTTATAACAATAGTATTTCCTCCTCTATATAAAAATATTTTAATCAACAATATTTTTTTTTCCGTTTATAAATGTTAATTTTGTTTTAACTTTATTTATAAAAAAATTGAATCAATAGTAAAGTTATTCTCGTGCATACGCACAAGGCACTAATATTAGAGGTGCATTAGTTTGCCAATATTTATAAAAATAATTCAATCAATAGTAAAGTTATTATGTTTATAACAATAATATTTTTCCCCAATATAAAAAAGTTTAAGCAACAATTTATTTTTTTCCATGTATAAATATTAATTTTTTTTACACTAATTATAACATATTTGAATCACTAGTAAAAAAATTCTGTATATAAATTTTTTTAATCAAATTATTATTTTTGTTTTGATAATATTTATAAAAATATTTAAATCAATAGTAAAGTTGTTTCTGTATGTCAAAATATTTGAATCAATAATAAAGTTGTTCCCGTTTATAAGAATAATTGGATCGATAATTTTATTTTTTCAATTTCAAATAATTTCTGCGATATGAGAAAACAAAATTTATTAAAATTTTATTGAAATAAAGACAAAACTTTATAATTTTTGTAATAATAATAATAGTAACAAAAAAAAATAATTTTGATATTGCACTCCTTCTAGAGGTTTCATTAATATATATTATTTTTCCTTTAAAAAAATCTTTTAAAATATCTGTTATAGTGAAAAAAAAAATTCAATTTCTTTTATCAAATTCAAATCCAAATGTAAGAACTAAACAAATAATTCTATAGTATAAATTATAAAAAATAATTCTAATCATTATTATTAAAATGATTTTATAGTATAAATTATACAAAATAATACTAATATTTTTTCATAAATTTAATATTTAATATTATAAATGACCGGTGACTTAATAAATGAAGTCGGAACAACAAAAAGAAAAATTGAAAAAATGGAAAAGAGTACAATGGTGCATACGCAAATTATCTACTTCATATATCGGGAAGAAAAAAAACTTTGTAATCCTTGAAAAAGTAACCAAGCATACCACTTTGAGAGATTAAACATTATAGTATATAATAGAGTACTTGATAAAAATTAGCTTAGGATTGTTCCTTTATAAAGTAAAACAACTTTTGAAACGGCGTTGCAGTGAGAATTGGATATTAAGTTATTAATTAATTTGAATCGAAAATTTTTAAATATTCACTACCGAGTTTTGATTTATCCAAAGAAAAGGGCAAAGATCGAAGAAAACCCTAAGTGCGATGCGTAACAACGAAACTAAGAGATCGGGGTTGGTTATATTAAAGGAAGATATTAACACCCTAAGTATCTGTAGTACTCTACAGAAGCCTCTTGTTTGGTAATTGTGTTATGCTAATGTTTGTTTGCTAATGGTTATGTGTTAAGGTAAGAATTGCTAAAGGTAAAGATATATGGGTTTGGATACTAAGTATGCTTTTCAAGACGTCGCATCTCGTGCCTATGTATCCTAACAATGATGGAGTCAGAGCAGTCGTAGTTCTCCTAACTAGGGTGAAGAACACTTGACTATGATCAAAGTTCCAAGGGGAATAAGCATTCATAACAGTGATACTTATATAGACAAACACTCTAATTCTAAGTTGAAAGACCTAATTGGGGATTTTACTTTAAAAAAAGTCAAAGAGAGAAATGTGAGTACCCATAACAATGGTTCACACATAGAGTTAACAAACTCTAGTCCTAAGCTCTAAGTTATAGGATTCCTAACAAGGTCTGCTACATGTCTTGACTTGATAAAGTCAAAGGGATGAGGTTCTTAATTAAGGTTAAGTTGAAGGTCCTGCCGCAACTGCGAAAAAAAAAGGCCCGGCAAACAGACAGAAGAGTCGCCATTGAACGTTATTTATCCCAAAGAGAGGGAAATGAAATGATCGAAGAAAACCTAAGAGAAAGGGAAAGACAAGGTCATCGCAACCAAATCTTGGGTTCGGGAGTCGGTTACACAAGGGGAAGGTATGAGCACCCCTCACGTCCGTTGTACTCAACGGGACCCATGTTTGTTGTCTAATCTATGGGTGAAAACTATTTAAAAGCTACTGCTAAACGGGGGATGAACGGAAAGAACAGACTTGATAGGACATCGTCGCCCTATGCCTACGTATTCCTTCGTGCAATGGAAAAGTCAGAGTCAACGTGGTTCAGGAAACTACGGGTGATGGGGGGAAGGTTGCTCCCCAAGACATCTCCGTCTTGTGCCTACGTATCCTCATCTAGTATGAGAAATCAGAGCAAATGTAGTTTGGAAAAACTAGACCACTGGTTGGTTCACGTGTCTTTTATGAGTAATGTTACGTTTCAATTTCAGCAGTTAGGGACGATGCTTGTTTGCGGTAGAACGGAAATGTAACATACTCTTTCTGAAAATTAGGTTTCAAACAATCCCGAAGGATGAAAAGGTTTGATTTTTTTTTTGTGTTTTTTATGAGAAGAAGTGAATTGAGTTAGTTTGTAACTCATGTTGCACTAAAGACTATGACATAAGAGTGAATGTGTCACATATCACCCAAAGGGCATACACTAAACACTCTAGACAATGTGAGAAGAGACCCCCACTCATCATTCCTTATGTACTTAAGGCTCGTAATGTACAACAATTGTCTTTATTTATTAAGTGTCTTAAGAGATTCTGAGATGAGAAGGGAAGACACGAGGACTCTAAGGGAAACTAAAAACCCTAATGTTATCATGCAAAGTGATCCTAAAGTTGGGATTAAAAAGGGAACTACCTAATGTTATCATGCAAAGGATTAAAAGCCTAATGTCTCTCCTACTCCCATCTTAAGCAAAGGGACTAGGAATCCTAAGGGACCATGGCAAGAAGCACAAGTAAACACCAAACATAATCAATCACAAGTGAAAATGCAATGAAAGACTTAAACAAGTCTTGAAAAATTAAAAGAGATATGAAATGCAAGCACAAATGCAAACATGAAACAATACAACAAGACAAACACAAGAACAAAGATGGTAGACTTAAACAAATCCAAAGAGATGAGATGAAATGAGAGAAGCAAGCTCCTATAACCAAACACCATCAATCATCTGAAGAAGAAAGGTGCTAAAACAAAAGCACACAAAGGATGCATAACCAAAGAAGTAAGGGAGGAAAGAGATTGGGGCAGCCACCAACTCATAATCAACTCAACCAAACACTTACTTAATACTCAAGTAAAGAAATGCAACACAACAAAGCAGAGGGAGTTCAATTGCTCATGACAAACTCAAAGTGGAATCAACATCACCAAATCATCATGAAGAAGTCCAAGTCTACTATGGGAAGAAGTGAAACACAAATGTAAGACCTCAAATTCAATATCAAAAAGGAAGGCAAGCACAAGAATGATCAAGTTCAATTGAATAACCAATGTTCAAACAACTATCTCACACTTCAAACGAGTGGAAAAGCATGATCAAAGAAAAACTTGTGGCACAAGGTACACATATGATTGACCTCTAAACATTCAAGGAAGCACATCAATCATGTTAACAAGAGCTAACAAGGCTTAAGAGGTGCTCAAGGGATCACTCATGATCATGTCCTAAAAACTAGGTCAAGAAAGGATGTGTACACATGATCAAAACATCTTGAATTTGAAATATCCACCAAAATAGAAGAATACTCCAATAAATTCCAAATAAAATACCCAAAGTAAGTTGAATCCAACATAGGTCAATGTGCAAAAACTCAAAGCAAGAGTCGATTCAAAACATCACCAACTAGGTCAAACAATGCAACATGTCCAACTTGTCAAGCAAGCATCGAGGGTCCATAAAAAGCCAATGAGAAAGAAATGAAAAATGATCATTAATACCTTAAACCATCCCTCAAATATCCCTCAACCAACCACCTAAGTGTGAGAGGAAATTTGGTCCTTGGGGGGTTTTAAATGAGGGTCAATGATCAAGTTTAAAACAAGACATAAACCACAAAACACCTCTAATCATAAATTCAATTAAAAATACAAAAATAATAGAAAAATAAAATAAAAATGTTGAAAAATAACTTAACATCTTGAAATATCAGAAATACATTTTTTGGGATTTTTATAAAGCCTAAAACTATTTTAAAATGAATTAAAATGAAAATACAAATAAAAGAAAATAAAAAGAAATAAAAATGGAAAAGGAGGTGCATAAGTAAAATTGGAAAGAACTGAATTCCTTTGTTACACGTATCTGGGCTCAAAAAAGGGGGTGGGATTAGCAAGAAATCAAGGCCCAAAACCCATACCAAGATTCAACTGAATGAAACGCGCCATTTTATTAAACTAAGTGGCGTGCCAACTCAACTTTCAACGTCCACGCGTGCAAAGTCAAACAGCTAGATCAACAGCCACCTTAGCTCAAGCCTGGACGCTGGAGCCCTAACGCTGGTCGTCTTCTCAGGAGATCTTCGCAGGAGCTGGGTGAAAACCACCATAAAAATCCCAACCCGTGGTACCATTTTAATACCCTCGTCACATAGGTTAACAATCCACCCTTTAATTTTGAAAAAGGTTCCTAGAACTAGGGTAAAACAAGCCATGAAAAAATGTTGCACATTCTAAAACTCATTCAAACAGACATGATAACTATCTAAACATTATCTATACTAGATTGGACTTCAGATGCAAGCCAAATGAACTCAAATGCAAGGCTAAAATGAGAGTTTCAGAGATGGAAATTTTACCTAATGGAGCTGCTCCATTGGCCCTTCAATCCTTATGCAAGCTTCAACCTGATGCTCTCAACCTCCTTCTGATGCTCGTGTGATGGTGAATGGGGAAATAGTTTGAAGAAAAACTAAGTGAATAATGGAGTTCGAAGAAAGAGAAAAAATTTAAAATTTTGGATGAAACTCCTCTCTCTGCTCAGCTCCCTCTATTCTGATCAATTAGGGTTTCTCTGTGGTTTAAATATGGTGGGTTATGAGTCCCATGCAGGCCCATAATGGCTGATTCAAGTGATTTCCAAAACTTGCCAAAAAAACTTACCTTAAGCATACACACGGGTTAGAGCTCTTGTACATCTCTCTTGGGTAAGCAAATGAACCTTTTGGGTGTGTGGAAATGAATCATTATGGTTTTAGGTCATTGAGAATGAGTGGACACCATGTTTTGAACCATTACCCCCTTATGGCATGAAATTTAAAAAAAGGCATGTAAAGTGTACTAATGTTGGTTCACTTTCGGTAATCTCTAGCAAGACCAATATGTGATGATGATGTGGTGTAAAAAATAAAAAACAACTTCAAATGATGACTTGAAATGGAAGGAATTTAATCTATGTCCAAATGTTCAAGTTCTCAACTTTTCATGGCTTACATGATCACATAATCCATCAAAGGCTATGGAAATTAAGTTCATGAGGATGTTAAGGCAATGTTACACAACTTTCGTGTGGCACATATTTGGATTAGAGGTCATGAAGTTCATGGAAATGGTCATTGAAATGAAAGACCTAAAAATAGGTTTCCAAAAATACCCTTGCCTTGTGAAGACCATAACTTGAGCTCTACACGTGAGAATAAATACTTCTAAGACTTTTTAGAAAGCTAATACAATGAAGAACAACTTTCATGTTCACTTGAATGTGAGGAAGAGCTTGGTTCCATGTGAAAAGTGCCTTGGAAGTGAGTTGACTTTGAGTACCTCAAAATTCTCTTCATCTAATGACACCAATTTGTTGACACCATAACTTGAGATGTACAAACCCAATGGATGAGTTCTTATACTCAAAAGAAAGCTTGAAATATGATTAAAAAGTATCATATTTGATATAAAATGAGCCAAGACTTGTATCATAATGAATTTTGTCCTTGAAGTTAGAGACTAAAAGAGGGGATTTTACACTTAGAATCATCTGCAACCCTAATTTAGTAACTCCTTAAACTTTTGAATCTTCTTGATTTGATCTCAACATGACATCCTAGATGCTTCATGATTACTTCTCATGGCCTCAATGATCAAGAACCAAGTCTTGAACCCTCTCAAGTCCACAGTTGACCTTCTGTTGACCAGATGAAACCCTAACACCATATCCATTGACTGAGGCTCTTGCAGATGATTTAAATGACCATACACACTCCATAAAGAAGTCTCAAGATGCACATTGAGCTCTTGAACCATGTCTTACCCAAATAGATGACCTCATGACCCTCTGATGATCCTTAAGATAGGAAGTAACACCCATACACACGCTTCTCCTCTCAAGGAGCTTTGATACCCAATCTGATGATGAAGAACCCTTGTTGACATGAACAAATACCCTTGCTTGAGCTTGAACAAGAAATATTCTCTCTTGACTGACAAATAAAACCTCTTGATCCCCTGTCTAGAACCAATGCTATGCAAATGCAAATGTTAAATGATATGAAACATAAGCCAAGTTAGAAAGAAAAGGTTGGTCAAATTTTGGGGTGCAACGGCTGTCCCTATTCAAACGACTTGGACCTGAAGGTGCGAAAAGAAACCGCTTTCAAACGTTCAAGGTAAAAGGTGATTTGAATACAAAAGAACCCAGAAATTTGCCAACCGCAAGATAGTAAACTGTAGAATTGTCCACCACAGTGGGATCACCAGGGAAATGTATTTGAAAGTGATAGGAAAGAGCTACTAACCACAAGTTAGAAAGCCTCGAGACGTAGTCGAAAACAAATTGATAAACAAGTTAGACAGTCTCAATACAAAGCTGGAGGAACATTTGTTAAACAACAAGCTCGATGCTCAGTCGGAAAGAAACAATCATCTGCTAACCAGCAGGCTCGACGCTAAGTCAGAAAGAAACAAACATCTGCTAACCAGCAGGCTCGACGCTAAGTCAGAAAGAAACAAACATCTGCTAACCAGCAGGCTCGAGACTCAGTCGGAAAAAAACTGCTAACATAAGTTAGACAGCCTCAACACAAAGTTGGAGAAAGACATCTGTTAAACAACAGGCTCGACGCTCATTTGGAAAGAAACAATCATCTGCTAACCAGTAGGTTCGACGCTAAGTCGGAACAAGACATCTGCTAACCAGCAGGCTCGACACTCAGTCGGAAAAAACAACTGCTAACCAGCAGGCAGTGTCAACACAAAGTTGGAAGTAGAACCAACCGATTCACAATCTAAAAGAGAATTACGCTGGGGAAAGAGAGACTTAAACAAGCATACTCTGTTGGGAAGAACAAGATAACATGAACACATCTATCAAAGATTCTTTGTTGGGGTCTGGATACCACATAGTCTCAAGAAATACACCATTACCTGTTGGAGAAATATCTGGCAACAAGAGGTAACAACCTGGCTTATGCTTCGAATGCATATGTTTGAATATGGCGTAATGCTCCATACGAAATAGAAATGCTACGCGTTTGGGAGGATGCTATGCAAAAATGCAAATGCAAAGGAACACCACCGCCAAAAGGGTGCCGAAATAAACGGCAAGCAAACTCGTGCTGGGGAACGCCCTAGACGGCCTCCTGGAAATGAACTCCTCTGGGGGAACAAACCCACTCTGCTGAGGAAAACGCCTTGGATGGCCTTCCAGAAAAACTCTCCTGGGGAAAATACTGATCTGCTAGAGATAGCTCCACTCTGCTGGGAAGAATTCCACTATGCTGGGAATTAGGAATAAGATTAGTTGGGAAACTATCCCAAAAACTCTTGCTCTGAAGAATACCAATAACCACTGGATTCTACTGCGGAAAATGCCCTGAACGGCCTTCCAGAATAACACTCTTCTGGGGACAATCCCACTCTGCGGGGAATAAAATCCACTCTACTGGGGATAAAATCCGCTCTGCCGAGGATTGAGAAAAACAAACAATGGGAAATCATCCCGACATCTCACTCTGAAGAACACCAATAACCATTGGATTCTGCTACGGAGAACGACTTCACTGGAGAATACTCATCGAGGGAATCAGCATCAACCACTGCTTCGGGAATTGAGTCTATGACTTAGACTCTGTGGGGAAACACCACTGAACTTATCCCACTATTGGGGGAATAATCCCAAATCCACCTGCTAAAGGACAGGCACACTGTCGACGAGGAAATTCGATCTCAACCTGTTGGGGAAAACCTCAATCTCAGCCTGCTGGGGATAAGTGCATTCTAAACCTGCTAGGGATAAGTGCAATCTCAACCTGCTGGGGATAAGTACACTCTATCGCTGGCAGGATACTTCCGATCTGACATCCTCACATTGTGGGGATAGAGACATATCGTTGTCGGGGATACCCTTCTGAAACAATTCTTAACTGTAAGAGCCCTGCAAATGACAAACAAACAATGTGTCCTGTATGCAATAAAGGCTATCTCGATCATCGTCCATGACATCATTCAAATAAATTATTATTTCAATTATGGTTAGCAAAGCCCCACAGGTTTATGTATGCAAAGTTTTATCAAAAACATCAGGCGTCTTTTTGCAAACAAAACAGTAAAAGAAAAAACAAGAATAGAAAGCTTTTTGTGGAAATGTACTTCATTGATTGAAAATGGCATGTAAATAGGTAAATTACATCAGATGCAACTCCTAAAAAGAGAAAGTTGTGCAAAAGATACATAATGCAACAGATATACAAATGTCGGCAATATGGAAATAGACAACCACCATGTGTCGATTCGACTATGACTCGCATGACTTTGATGCTTCACTAATGCTTCGCCTTCAGAAGAGACTGACTTGTTAACCCTCGGGTCCTCCAAGAATCCAACTGTGCTCACAAGCCGGACGTAGACCGTAGTCGTTTGCTTTTCAATCCCTAACTTTTTCCCGAATCTCCCTTGCGAGTTTTCGATTCACCGGGATACCCATTTTTGCCAAAGTCGCCTTTTTAGGTTTTCAACTTTGCGGGTTCATTCTTTTTTTCTTTTATCCATAACTTTTTCCTGAACCTTTTCTTTTTATGGTTCGCCGGGATGCCCCATTTTTTCCTGGATTTTCTTTTTCTTTCCAATGGGTCTCTTTTAAGCAAAGTATTTTTTAACTACGTCTGCGCTCATAGGGGACGTAAAATCTTCACCGTCCATCATTGACAAAAGCAAGGCTCCTCTGGAGAAGGATTTCCTTACAACGTATGGACCTTCATAGTTGAGAGTCCATTTGCCCCTGTGATCTATTTGCGGAGGGAGGACCCTCTTCAGCACTAAGTCACTTGCCTGAAAATGTCGAGGGCGCACTTTCTGATTGAAGGCCTTCTTCATTTTTCTCTGATATAATCGACCGTGGGCGATAACTGCCAATATTTTCTCGTCAATCAGACTAAGTTGATTCAACCTAGCCTTCACTCATTCTGCCTCATCAAGCTTCACATCAACCAACACCCTCAGGGAGGGAATCTCGACCTCTAATGGTAGGACAACTTCCATACCATACACCAGAGAGAAAGGAGTTTCCCCAGTAGATGTACGCACTGAAGTACGATATCCATACAAAGCAAATGGAAACATCTTGTGCCAATCCTTGTAGGTTACCACTGTAACACCCCCCTTATTCCTACCCCAAAATAATTCAATTAATCATTTAGGCATAAGTCAAAATTTTATCAGAGTACATGTAAGTCATAGCACAAAAGGGGTATGTCACATTATCATAAAAATTCCAATGCAATACAACACCTGCTCTACAGATATGCAACAACGGGTCAGCGCCCACGAGAAAATATTTAGAACAAGGCGGAAACATCTAAATATTTCATATCTCCAATACATGTATTCACATATACAATTATCATCCCACATGTCAACAAAACATAACATCGGCAGATACATGCACAGATGTATCGCAAAAGAATCGAAATAACTCCTATCTACCCGGTGCTACATATCAGAGCCGACCGACCAAAAGGGAAATGAAGTCATGCTTCACAAAATATCTCTAGCCATCTAATCTGCAATGCCTCATAGAGCATTATAAAACAGCAGAAGGGTGAGAAACAATATCATAATAAATAATGCATAAAGACATATATAAATATCTCATATCAACAATTATGCATTCTACGCATTCTCACCATAACTCACCTTGTACAATATAATATATCTATATACAACTATAACACCAAGCATACTCAATATGCATCATCAATGTTTATATCTTTTCATAAACATGCAACCACATATATATATATCTATATATATATATCCTCCAGTATCTACATTATGCCAAAACATACATTTCACGTTAATTCAATAAACATACACAACATGTTTATTTCACTATACATCATATACAAATGACAAATGCAAATCATAGAGGACAACTCGCTACTCTATGTAAATGCAACACAACATCGATCTAGTCGATCGTCAGATCCTCCTAAGGATCAATCTACTCTCACCCCTCATGGGTATTCTATCACTTGTCAGATTCTCCTAGGAATCACAACACTCATCAGACTCTCCTAGGAATCACACCATTCATCAGATTCTCCAAGGAATCACGCCACTCGTCAGATTCTCCGAGGAATCACATTGTTCATCAGATTCTCCAAGGAATCAGGTTAATCAGCAGACTCTCCAAGGAATCACATATCTCGTCAGATTCTCCGAGGAATCAATTCATTCAGCAGATTCTCCGAGGAATCACACCATCCATCAGACTCTCCTAAGAGTCATGTCTCTCCTCAGGCTCTCCTAAGAGTCCTATCACTCATCAGATTCTCCTAGGAATCAACAACACAAGAATGTATTCTATACAATTCTTGAAATGCACACACATACACATAATATGTTCATGCATCTTCACCTCATTCAATTTCATACAATCATCATACATCGCAATGTATATTACACGACACATTAGTCATTCACCTCATTATCATGCATTTTAAATCAATTTAAACAATGCACATATTTGCCCAAACGGCCACAATTCACAATCGAGGATTTACGCACGAAGGCTACCCACAGCACATGTTATCACAATAGATCACATACTTATTCATATCATAGAGGTATTAACCTATGTGAATCAACCAAACAATCACCACATGAGCAACACAGCACAAGAAAAATGCTGTCACGTTCGCCTTTATTCTCCTGGCGAACCCCCGCAGCGAACCTTCGCTAGGCTTCGCCTGGCGAACTCGCCAGCGAGCCCAAGTCAGTAGCTACTGACTTCATTCGCCACCATTCGCCAGCACCTTCGCTGGGCGAACCTTCGCTATCCACCTTCGCCTGGCGAACTCACCAGTGAAGTCCACTGGGACTTAAACATAATTACTCGCCAGCATTCGCTGGGCTTCGCCTGGCGAAGCTTCGCCTTCGCTCGCCTGGCGAGAGCCAGCGAACCTGCGCAGAACAGCATTCTGTTCTGTCTCTCCTTCACCAATCCATCATCAACCATCTCTTAAACATCTAAATCAGTACAAATAGCATCAATACATGTTACCCGACTATTCTACGGCGTTATTACTCAGTTTCAACCGATTAAATCTTCAATCTACCGATTATTCCAACTTTTGCCCTAGAAATGGATAGTGTAGAAAAACTACCAACAAGCCCAAACTAATACATATATGATGCTATACATTATTAAGATGATAAAACTTCTCACCCTTACCTGATTAATCGCAAGCTTTGATCGATTCTTGATGATTCTAGGTTTTCCTCTTTCTCTTCTCTTTCTCCTCCTCTTCTTTCTTTCTCCTTTCTTTCTCTTCTTCTTACTATCCTTTCTTTCCCTTCTATTTCCTCTTTAATATCTTTTCCATTATTTTTCCAAAACATCTATTAATTCAATATCTCACAAATATCTCACTTAATATTAAATAGGAAATGTCCAAAATACCCTTCCAAACTATTTCCTCCGAAACCTCCCAATACCGGTTAAAAATATGATAATATGTAAATATAACATATTTCCACACAAATTCTACATCCAAATATTATTCACCCAATTTAATTAAATTGGGGCCCAATAAAAGTGAAAATCGAAATCGGGGCGTTACAACCACCATCTTCTGTACAATCTTCTTGATATTCTTATTGGCTGCCCCGACAACACCATTCATCTTTGGGCGGTACGAAGAAGAGTTGTGGTGCTCGATCTTGAAACTCTAGCACAGTTCCTTCATCATCTTGTTGTTCAAGTTCGAACCATTGTCAATAATGATTTTTTCTGGCACTCCATAACGACAAATAACGTCCTTCTTGATAAAGTGAGCCATTACCTGTCTGGTTACATTGGCAAAAGAAGTTGCTTCTACCCACTTGGTGAAATAATCGATTGCCACCAAGATAAAATGATGTCCATTGGAAGCGGTTGGCTCAATCTTACCAATCATATCAATGCCCCACATAGCAAAGGGCCAAGGAGATGCCAAGACATTCAGAGGACTTGGCGGCACATGCACTTTATCAGTATAAATCTGGCATTTATGGCACTTCCTGGCGTACTTGAAACAATCAGATTCCATAGTAATCCAGTAGTAGCCTGCTCTCAACAATTTCCGAGACATTGCATGTCCGCCAGCATGTGTTCTGAAGGAACCTTCGTGGACTTCTTCCATTAGCAAGCTTGCTTCATTTTCGTCCATACACTGTAACAATAGCAAGTCGAAGTTTCTTCTGTATAACACACCATCCTTGTTCAGGTAGAAATTTCTCGCCAATCTTTTCAAAGTTTTCTTATCCCGACTCAATGCCCCAGACGGATACTCTTGATTCTTGAGAAAAAATTTTATATCAAAATACCAAGGCTTCCCATCCGATGCCTCATCTACTACAAATATGAATGCCGGCCTGTCGAGGTGCATGATAGTGATCATCGGAGCTTCATTCCAATAATTCACTTTATACATCGATGATAAGGTTGCCAAAGCATCTGCCATCTGGTTCTCGGCTCTCGGCACATGATGAAACTCCACTCTGTCAAAGAAAGGCAACAATCTCCTGACATAATTCATGTAAGAAACCAGATTGGGATGACGAGTTTCCCACTCTCCTTTAATCTGGTTAACGACTAAAGCTGAATCACCACATACATCAAGGTTCTTCATTCTCAAGTCGATGGCTTCTTCTATACCCATGATGCATTCTTCATATTTAACTTCGTTATTGGTGCAGGAAAACGTTAGCCGAGCGGTAAACAGTATATGGGAACCGCGGGGAGTTGTAATGATTGCCCTTATTCCGTTACTGTATGAGTTAACTGCACCGTCAAAAACCATTTTCCACTTAGAGCCCATTTCGGGTGCTTTGTCAGGTAGTGGCTCATCACAATCCTTCATCTTCAGAAACATAATGTCCTCATCAGGAAACTCAAATTTCATCGATTGATAATCTTCAATCGGCTGCTCTGCAAGATACTTTGACAAAACACTTCCCTTAATGGCTTTTTGGGAAACATACTGAATATCGTATTCTGTCAGAACCATCTGCCACCTGGCAATTCTTCCAAAAAGTGCCTGCTTTTCAAACACGTACTTGATTGGATCCATATTTGAAATCAACATGGTCGTTTGATTCAACATATACTGCCTTAGGCGCTTGGTTGCCCATGCAAGTGCACAACATGTCTTTTCTAGCATTGAGTATCTGGACTCACAATCTGTGAACTTCTTACTCAAGTAATAGATAGCATGTTCTTTTCTGCCCGTCTTGTCGTGTTGACTGAGTACATAACCCATGGAGTTCTCAAGAACCGTCAAGTACATGATTAAAGGTCATCCTGCCACTAGAGGCACCAGTATTAGAGGCTCCTGCAAGTATTCTTTTATCCTTTCAAACTCCCTTTGACAATTGTCATTCCAAACAACCGCCTGATCTTTCTTTAACAACTTGAATATTGGTTCATAGGTGGCTGTTAGGTGAGATATGAACCTTGCAATGTAGTTCAATCTCCCCAGCAAACCACGAACCTCTTTTTTCTGTTTTTGGTGCTGGCATTTCTTGTATTGCTTTAATCTTCGCAGGATCTACCTCAATTCCTCTTTCGCTGACAATGAACCCCAATAGCTTCCCTGACCTCACTCCGAAAGTGCATTTATTTGGATTCAACCTCAATCTGAATTTCCTCAACCTTTCAAACAGCTTCAAAATATTAACCAGATGCTTTTCCTCCATTTTTGAGTTTGCGATCATGTCATCAACATAAACCTCAATCTCATGATGAATCATATAATGAAATAAAGTCACCATCGCCTGCTGATAAGTTGCCCCTGAATTTTTCAATCCAAAAGGCATAACTTTATAGAAAAAAGTCCCTCACGGCGTGATAAAGGTAGTCTTTTCCATGTCCTCTGGGGCCATCTTGATTTGGTTGTACCCAGAGAAGCCATCCATGAAGGAAAACACAGAATGTTGTGCAGTATTATCAACTAACACATCAATGTGGGGGAGTGGGAAATCATCTTTCGGGCTCGCTCTGTTCAAATCTCTGTAATCGACGCACATCCTGACCTTTCCATCCTTTTTAGGTACAGGCACAATGTTAGCGATCCACGGAGGATAGTTTGTAACAGCAAGAAAACCGGCGTCCAATTGCTTTTGGACCTCTTCCTTAATTTTAACTGCCATATTGAGCCTGGTTCTTCTCATCTTTTGTTTTATAGGTGGACATTCTTCTCGAAGAGGTAGACGATGTACCACTATGTCCGTATCTAATCCTGGCATGTCTTCATATGACCAGGCAAAGACATCTCTGTACTCACGGAGCATTTCGACCAGTTTTCTCTTGACACCGTATTCCAATGCAGCCCCAATTCTGACCTCTTTTCTGTCCTCTTCGGTGCCTAGGTTGACAACTTCAATTTCTTCTTGGTGAGGCAAAATGGCTTTCTCTTCTTGTCTCAACAGTCTGGAAAGCTCTTCAGGAAGGTCGTCTTCTTCATCAATCTCTTCTTTAGCTTGAAAAATGGGAATGTCAAAATCATACCGGGTCATAGCCGAATATGAACCGGTGGCATCTGGGATGTGCAACCTGCATGATTGATATTTTATGCTTAAAATGATATGCAAACAAACACATTTCCATTTTATTGTCAAAAATAAAAAGAAGAAAAACAGGGATCAAAATATTTGAATGCAAACAAACGCCTTTCATTAATGATAAAAAGGAGTTCAAACATAAACAAATAAGGGCCCTACAAAGGAAAACCACTATGTTCTGGGAGGAACATAGGGCCACACATAATCAAAATAAAGAAATTACTCTTTAAAGGTAACTTGAACGACTTCCTCGATAGTCCAATTGCATAAGCTTTGACCAGGAACACACGACTGAATCCACGCGTCCATATCAAAGTAACTATCTCCTTCGTCTTCTCCCACAACATTGATTCTGTCAAAGATGACCCCACCACTGGTAAACTGCACCGGTCCCCTGTACTTTGGAACACTCTGTGAGGAGGAAGATGGTCTGTATCCCAAACCAAATTTGTTTTGCTTATTGGGGATGCTGAGAACTTAACCCCACCTTTGGGAAGAACCAGACTCTACCACAGCATGGGCTTCCTTGAAATAAGACATTGAAATCTCCGGAGCTCTGTCCTCAATAGGAGGCTTTCCCTTAATCTGCACCGCTTCAAATGCCTGTCATAGTTTTCATGGATCTCTCCATCCACCTCTACATATTTGAAGGATGACAGGTGACTAACCATGATGTCCTCTTCACCACACACTGTTACAATCCTTCCTTCAACCATGTATTTCAGCTTCTGATGCAATGTCGAAGTAACTGCTCCTACAGAATGAATCCATGGTCAACCAAGTAAACAACTATACGCTGGCTGAATATCCATGATGTAAAAAACGACATTAAAGATTTCCAGGCCCACTTGATTTGGTAGGTTAACTTCACCGAACACCGATCTTCTTGTCCCATCAAAGGATCTCACGACTAGATCACTAGGAGTACAAATCACACCCTGGGTGTCCAACTTCATCAAAGCTTTCTTAGGCAACACATTAAGTGAAGAGCATGTATCAACCAAAACATGCGACATAACAGCCCCTCTGCACTCAATGGAGATATGTAGGGCATGATTATGATTCCTCCCCGCGGGAGTCAAGTCTAGATTTGTGAAACCCAAGCCATTGCTGGCATTAACATGGGCTACAACCCCTTCAAGTTGATTTACAGAAATTTCCTGCGGTACGTAGGCTGTGTTCAGAATCCTCAACAATGCATTCTTGTGTGCCTCTGAGCACAACAACAAAGATATAATCGAGATCTTCGAGGGAGTTTGCTGCAGATGATCCACAATTTTGTAGTCACTCTTATGGACAAGTCGCATAAACTCTTCTGCATCTTTGATTAAAGAGTCTTGCTCTCTTTGTTGCAAACTCTCTTCTGCTACAGCCTTACCCTTTCCTTTATCAGTTCTTTCCACATTAACCTCTAGAGGGGAGAACACTCTACCGCTTCTGGTCACATCTACGACCCCAACAATATTATCCACGGACGAACCTCCGGATGACGCTCCCATCAATTCTTGCTTCTGTCCATTACAAAATACCTCTGCCCCATAATTCCATGGTATGGCCTTGGTACTTTGGTAAGGTATTGGTCCGGCTTTAGTGATGATCACTGGTGCCGGCCTTGGAGGCGCCGAAATATTTATTGTTCTGTATGGGATTGAAATCGTGGCGATTTTATCTCGCCCACTGTCAATTTTCTTCACATCTTCTTCTTCTTCTTCGATTCTATCAAACTGCAAAATACCCTCATTCATCAAGCATTGAATATGGTTTCTTAGATCAATAACCTTCCAGATGCACAACACATCTCTCACAACCTTCCACACAACCAGGAAAAACACCCCTTTTCAATAATCTGCTCTTCACAAAACATAGCGGCGTTCTCAACTCTGCCACGTCAGTTATCAGATTCAACTTTTCCTCCTCAATAACAGCGTTAACTCCGGCTACCCCATGATTTGGCATTGGGTTCTGATTCACGTTCGGAGTCTCGTTGGTAAAGTTAATTACTTTGGTGTCAAGAAGATCTTGCACCTTGTGCTTAAAAGCTTTGCAATTATCTATGTTGTGGCCCGGAGCGCCAGAATGAAACTCGCACCTTGCATTCGCATCATAGCCTGGAGGTGGCGCGCCAGTAAGTGGTGCCAAAGTTCTCTTTTGGATCAGTTGTAACTGAAGCAAATGTTGTAGAAGTTGAGAATATGGCATAGGCGGAGTATCAAACTGGCTATTAACGGTCCTTCCTCAATCTTGAAACCTACAGGGTGCAATCTTTTGTTGTTGAGGTATCGCTGTAATAGTTATGCTAGAAACCTGTGGCTGTTGTTGCGACTGATATTGCTGTTGACGCTGAGCTCTATTCCTGTTTCTGTTTCTAAAAGATGAAACTACATTGGTGTCTTCTTCTCTTTTCTTAGAATTTCCAAACGTCTTCCTTCCTCCACCTGATGTGGATCCCTCTCCGCTCTGAATTTTACCCAACTTGATTTCGTTCTCTACTCTCTCACCGGTTATAATTAAATCAGAAAAATTCCAAACATATTTCCAATTAGCTTCTCATAATAAATTCCTGACAACGTTGCCACGAACATATCAATAAGCTCCCTCTCCACCATCGGAGGCTGAACTTTGGCCGCTAGTTCACGCCACCTTTGAGCATACTCTTTAAACCCCTCATTGCTCCTCTGAGACAAATTCTGCAACTGAAATCGCTTTGGTGCCAGGTTACTATTGTATTGATAGTGAAGGACAAGAGCCTCTCCATGATCCCTCCAACTTTTGATATGCGTCGGCTCTAGACCCATGTACCATTCTAGTGAAGGCCCTGACAAGCTATCTTGGAAAAAGTGCATCAGTAACTTCTCATCGTCTGAATAGGAAGACATTTTTTGATAATATGATCTGAGATGTACTATGGGACAAGTTGTCCCTTTGTACTTATCAAAGTCTGGAACTTTGAACTTGGGTGAAATCTTCACCCCTGGAATTATCCCCAAGTTGGACATGTCAAGCCCTAGAGAGTTCTGGTTCTCTAGATTCTTCATCTTTTCCTCAATCATTTAAAACCTTTTATCTGCATCAGTTTGAAGGCCTACACCCAAATCTCCCATTGAGAAAACATCATCTTGCTCATCCTCCTCCCACTGAGGACCTGCTTCCCCATGTGCAACGCCTGCTGCACCTGGTACATGAACTCCTGGTTGGTGACCTCCGCCCGGAGGAATGACAACAGTAGGAATAACATTAGACTGAGGAATACTCCCATCAGTCGGGGGAGGAATAGCAGTGGTCCCTCCATGCAAGACCCCACTACCATCCACCCTGGAAATTAGAGGTTGGACTAGTGTTTTGAGCTGCTCTTTACCATTGGCAACCCCTTGCATGAGATCTATGAACTGAGCCATACGATCCCTGAACTCTTGCAACTCTAGCTGTATCTAATCCATAGCTCGTTGTTGATTCCCTCTGGTCGAGTATCGGGGAAACGTCTGGTCTGCTATCCTGAAAACCGCTGGAAGAAAACCACACAGAGATAAGGTTCACAACACCAAGAACACCTGCAATGGAATATGATAATGATGCAAAATGCAAGCATGTAAATATGATTCAGGGAAATTCTCCCCTTGATTCTAGTTCCACACATGAACAAGAAACAGACGAAGCCATAGACAGAGCCACCAAATCCTTCCCATAAATAAAATGAGAGCTAAAGTTAGTGTACATAGCATCTAGGAATACAACAAAATGATCAATATGACCCCATCCAACAAGCCTGGTGATGGTATGAATACAAGATAACTACAACAAAAGAGTAGAAGAACAAAGAGAAAACCGCATCAAGTAACTCTCCCTTCAGCCACGGTAGTGAGTCTGAAACTCCTCTAACAACACCTTTTTATCCAGATGCTCAGGCCTTGCAACCAACTCCTGAATAAGAAACTCCCTTCTGCTGATGACATCCTTAAGATGTTGAGCATAATCCTCCCAAGCACATTCTCCGAAAGCGTCTTCGAGTCTTGGTTTCTTCAATTCTTCTCTTATCTTGTATTCTTCCAATGTTGCCAGAGCTTCTCGTAACTTGCAATCACCTTCATACTGACGAGATGATTCCCCTGAAGCTTTTTCATCTTTAATCTGGAGCTGAGTCTTCAACCTGTCAATCTACTGATGAAGCTCATCCTTTCTTCCCCTATTGGCAGTTAGAGCAGCATTCCACTGATTGTTGAATTTGGACATCTCCAGGCGTGATTTTTATAGCTCTTTCTTCTTGCCTTTAAGGACATTACCCATACTTTTCAAGTCTTGACCAAGTCGTTCTCAGACACGAATCTCTTTAGTCAATTCCTTCCCCATCTTGTTCAAGGTCTCTTTCTTCATCTTGGACAAGTAGGCTGCTTTATTCTTTTCACTCCTTCACTGAATAACCTCCTTTTCCAGCTCTTCGTTCGCTTTGCGTAGCTCTTCTTTCTCAGCCCAAAGCTGGTTATACTTATGAATGTCAACTGTTGTTGGTTCTTCAACTACCAAAGGATATAAAGGCTCTCTGACCGGGAATGGTAGCAATAATCTTTCCACCCTCTCATGGATCCACTCCACGTAGGGTCCATAGGCTCTACAGTGACCCTTACCCAAAGAACATTTTCCTCTTCGATGAATCCTTCCCTAAGCCTTTTTCAATCTGGTCAAAGTATCACTGTCAGCCACTCCTGTGAAATATAGAGGAATGTCACCCTTCCTTCCTATCAGAGGAATGTTGGGAAAGTTTCCGCAACTGAAAATAATATCTTTACCAAGAAGGTCTCTATTAAACCAAACAATGTTGTTTGACGTTAAACCCATGAGCCTCTCTGACCAATCAACTGTGTCTGAGGTATCAACAAAAGGTCCAGCCTTAGGAAGATGTGCCATAAACCATCTGTAGAGAAGTGGTGCACAACAGGAGACATTCTTTCCTCTTCTGTTCTCATCCTTGTAGTGCACATAATGGTATACATCCCTTAAGAGAGTAGGCACAGGATTTCGGGAAGCCAAAATATGGAAGGCGTCCAAATCAACGAAGTCTGGGATATTAGGGAACAACATTATGCCATAAATGCAGAGCGCCAAAATTGCATTAAAAACCACCCAACAACACTCTTTAGCAAAGTGTTGAGCTCTACTCACCAAGAACAACAGTGGAAAACCAGGGACTCCATTTCTGCACACCATCTTACCATCCAACTCAGTGATACCTTGATGAAGAGCATTAGCCAGCTTCGTCAAGTCAGGTTATGCTTCAGAGTGGAAGAAAGGCATCTGCTCCTGGACCAGAACTCCTATCAACAGAGCAAACTCTTCCAAATTTGGCATCAAGACATAGCCAGGGAAGGTGAAGCAACGTAACTGAGGATCATAAAATTGCAGCAGGGTATGGATACCTCCTAATTCATATCTTGAGATTTTGCAGACATAGCTCAGAATCTTCCCATTATCCTTCCCGAAGTCTTCCATAACACCATGATCAGCTATAGAAGTGAGATTAAGCAAAGGCCCTATCTCTGGCGTCGGGAACTTGTAGACGACAATCCTCTCGAAACCATGCTCCATACTGACGGTGGATTAGATTACTAGAATCAAAGGGGAAATATGCACCTGAAACACAAATATATGCAAATGTTAAAATGCAAATGAAAATGCAGATGCAAACAGGGGATCAAGATTGTTGTGTTGCTGACTGAGATGAACCACAATTCTGCCTCGGCGAGAAAATACTAGAACATCAGAATATCAAAGCAATAGGAACCCACAGTATCAAAGATCAAAGGTCTGCACTGACGAGAAATCCGGTTTGGTTGGAGGTCAATTTTCCTACATAACCCTCCCACTCACAGGTATGAACCTAATCTCTGATAAGGTTCGGCATCCTATGCGGTCGTCAATGTCACAGACTCTCGAGAAACGATGATACGTTCACCATTTCTAGTTTGGCATCATGGTCAAACGAGGAGGCCTCACTTAACTGACTTCCAAATGATCGGTCTCCAGAGTCGACAGTTTTCAGATCCAACATCCTATCAACTGCCTGAAACAGACTAGACAGGATGTCGTCAAAGAAAATCTCGTCTGAACGCGAATTTCATGAGAGCTATTGCATGCCAAATAAGCAAGCCCTCACTACTCTCCACACTAATGCTATGTATATACTCAAGCTTGGGTATTAGGCTTATCTCTCAAAGGAGCACCCACCCAATAGCACAGTAGTAGATAATAACAATAAAAAAATGCGGGAAATAAAATGCTAATGAAATAATTTATAGATACAACACATATACACATAAATACACACCCATGAACACAAAAAAAACAAGCGCTAGAATTGACTCGCATAGGGAAACAATATCCCCAGCAGAGTCGCCAGCTATCGCTACTGCGAAAACAAAGGGCCGACAAACAGACAGAAGAGTCGCCACCGAACGTTATTTATCCCATAGAGAGGGAAAGGAAACGATCGAAGAAAACCTAAGAGAAAGGAAAAGACAAGGTCATCGCAACCAAATCTTGGGTTCGGGAGTCAGTTACGCAAGGGGAAGGTATGAGCACCCCTCATATTCGTTGTACTCAACAGGATCCGCGTTTGTTGTCTAGTCTATGGGTGAAAACTATTTAAAAGCTACTGCTAAACAGGGGGTGAACAGAAAGAACAGACTCGATAGGACATCGCTGCCCTATGCCTACGTATTCCCTCGTGCAATGGGAAAGTCAGAGTCAACGTAGTTCGGGAAACTACGGGTGATGGGGGGAAGGTTGCTCGCCAAGACATCATTGTCTTGTGCCTACGTATCCTCATCTGGTATGAGAAATCAGACAAAATGTAGTTCTAGAAAACTAGACCACTGGTTGATTCAAGTGTCTTTTACGAGTAATGTTACGTTTCAATTCCAGCAGTTAGGGTCGATTCCTGTTTGCGGTAGAACGGAAATGTAACATACTCTTTCTTAAAAATAGGTTTGAAACAATCCCGAAGGATGAAAAGGTTTGATTTTTGTTTGTGTTTTTTATGAAAAGAAGTGAATTGAGTTAGTTTGTAACTCATGTTGCACTAAAGACTATGACATAAGAGCGAATGCGTCGCATATCGCCCAAAGCGCATACGCTAAACACTCTAGACAATGTGAGAAGAGACCCCCCACTCATCATTTCTTATGTACTTAAGGCTCGTAACATACAACAATTGTCTTTCTTTATTAAGTGTCTTAAGAGATTCTGAGATGAGAAGAGAAGACACTAGGACTCTAAGGGAAACTATATACCCAATGTTATCATGCAAAGTGATCCTAAAGTTAATATTAAAAAGGGAACTACCTAATGTTATCATGCAAAGGATTGAAAGCCTAATGTCTCTCCTACTCCCATCTTAAACAAAGGGACTAGGAATCCTAAGGGATCATGGCAAGAAGCACAAGTAAACACCAAACATAATCAATCACAGGTGAAAATGCAATGAAAGACTTAAACAAGTCTTGAAAAATGAAAAGAGATATGAAATGCAAGCACAAATGCAAACATGAAACAATGCAACAAGAAAAACACAAGAACAAAGATGGTAGACTTAAACAAGTCCAAAGAGATGAGATGAAATGGGAGAAGCAAGCTCCTACAACCAAATACCATCAATCATCTGAAGAAGAAAGGTGCTAACACAAGAGCACACAAAGGATGCATAAACAAAGAAGTGTGGGAGGAAAGAGAGTGGGGCAGCCACCAACTCATAATCAACTCAAACAAACACTTACTTAATACTCAAGTAAAGAAATGCAACACAATAAAGCAGAGGGAGTTCAATTGCTCATGACAAACTCAAAATGGAATCAACATCACCAAATCATCATGAAAAAGTCCAAGTCCACTAAGGGCAGAAGTGAAACACAAATGGATGCCCTCAAATTCAAGATCAAAAAGGAAGGCAAGCACAAGAATGATCAAGTTCAATTGAAGAACGAATGTTCAAAAAACTATCTTACACTTCAAACAAGTGGAAAGGCATGATCAAAGAGAAACTTGTGGCACAAGGTACTGTTGCACCCCAAAATTTGCCCAACATTTCTTTACCTAGCTTATGTTTCATTTCATTCACATTAGCATTATCATTTGCATTTCATTGATATGTATGCAGGAGATCAAGAGGTATGATTACCAATCAAGAGCTACACAAGGCTTGAAGCTAGCTAAGAAGGTTATTCAGATATTAAAGGGTTGATATCCTTGTCAGAGAAGTTAAAAGATTCTCAGATAAAGTGGTTGAAACCAAGTATGTGGGTCTCCTAACTTGAGAGTTATGGGGAAGACCATCAGATGATTCTGAGGCCATGAAGATGGACTTGAGTTCTTGAGAGAGCTCATGAGAAGTGTTGAAGATCACTTTGAGGCCTAGACAGGTCATTGTGCAAGAATAAGAAGCCTCAGCCATGATTGGTGTAGCTAGGGTTTGACTGGGTCAACCCTAAGTCAACTGAGGATTTGAAGGAAGTTGAGACTTTATTCAAGAGCCATGTGATCATGGATTGATACATTGAGATGTTATAAGGATGATTCCAAGGTTAACTCATCATGATGGAAGAGTTTGAAATATTTCAAGCTAGGGTTTCTAAGACTTGACAGTGTAAAATCCTCTAGTTTGACCCCTGACTTCAAGACTATTTAAC
Source organism: Lathyrus sativus (assembly GCA_963859935.3). Classification (NCBI taxonomy): domain Eukaryota; kingdom Viridiplantae; phylum Streptophyta; class Magnoliopsida; order Fabales; family Fabaceae; genus Lathyrus; species Lathyrus sativus. The sequence goes on from OZ012737.1 coordinate 106,514,651, forward strand.
TCAAGATATGATTGTCATATCATCTTGACCCCAACATGATTGTTGTATAGCATGATCTTAGCTTTAATTTGAGTACTAGAAGTCCTTGATATGGATTATAGAACTCAAGTTATGAGCCAGACAAATTACAGGTCATCTGAGGCATGTGAATTTGGAGCTTGAAAGTTACCCAACTTGCATGACACTTTTGCCCTAGAAGGATGATTCCTATGAACTTTTGGTCAACATGAATGTTGTTACTTATTCTCTTAGATTTCCATAGAGTACTAGAAGTCCTTGATAGGATTTGTAGAACTCAAGTTATGGCATTGACAAGTCAAGGGTATTTTGGGAAGTTATGGTTATAGGTCATTTTTGGTTATAAGTCATTTTCACCAACTTAGACACCTCAAATGAAATTTTGTTCAACTTTAAAGTTGCTCAAAATGGGGTTTTAACCTTGACCATGTATCAAGGAGACATTGAAATGGCTCAAGGAAGGACTTGGTTCAAGGAGTTGTGAAAAAGGATGGATTAAAGGCATTTAATGACCAAAATATTGAAATAAATTGATTTGTGTCCAAACAAGGCAATGTTATAGGTCAAATTGATTGTAAAAATCATTTTAGAAACAATGGCAATATTACATTTTTGGTTTGAGGTCAAATTCATGCCATTCCATTTTGTTGCTTCATGATGAAGTAACATATCAAATTCACACCATTGGATTGCAAACAAGGAAATGATCATAACCAATCAATTCAATATCACATGAGATGAAGATTCCAAGTGTTTTCATGCCCAAACAGAGCTGGATTCGTGATTGTACATATGAGATTTTGAAGGAGCAAGAGAAATTGAAAATCTCATTTGGGTGGTTACAGAAGTTTCTAGACATTTCCATTCACTTCTATATAACTAGTTGAGTGAATTCAGAGCTTTTTTTTGGAGAAGATTGAAGTGGAAACCAGAGCAAGGGATCGATTTTGCAGAGCTGCAACTCACAATTGGATTCTGAGATTGAGAAAGATCAGAGCTAATCAAGGTGTGCAAAATCTTTAGGAGTGAATTTGGAGTGATTCTGGACAAGCTTGGAGGAAGAATCGAGCAGAAATTGTACCTGTTCTTCATCTGAAACCAGGTTTGTACCAATCAAAATTTTGCTTAATCTATAGGGAGATACATAGAAACTTGCATGTGGTTAGGTTCTTGGTAGGACATAGATGGATTTTGGTACAAGAAATTGAGGAATAGAGACACTTTAGGTCATGGATCATTTTCTGTTGAGACGGATTTCTTGTGATTCTTGGTGATATAATCGTGTTTGGATAATGGATTTTAACCTCTGAAGAGCGTAGATTACATTAGGACCATTATTTTTGAGAATTGTGATGATCAAGAATTGGTGTGTTTCTGAAAATGTGATTGGATTTGAAGTTAGAGAAAGAATTAGTGAATTTGGAGATTGGATTTGGATTCAGGAGAGGAAATTGAGTGAGATTGAGTATTGGTTTGTTATTATTGATGAACTGTGGACACCACTTCGCCGGTGAAGACGGTGGCGCTGCAGCTCAGGCCACCGTCTGGAGAGTTCCCTCCATCAGTTTGAATTTTGGGGACAAAGCATGTGAGCCGTTGGATGAGTGTTTGACCATTGACTTGGACTAGGATTACACGACCACGATTTGTTTTAAACTCTGAAGAGAGAATTGGGATTGATATGCTGCGTTTCATTAACCAGCAAGTTTTAGGCTTAAGTCACGGTTTGATAACCACACCCACGTTTGGCCCAAGTTCTTGAAATGAACTGAGAACACTTGTTATTTGCCACGCTGATCTTGTTATTTTCTTTTTATTTTCTTTTATTTTACACATTGCATATAGTTTAGAAATAATTCATAATAAATAGAAAAATTGGTCATTTTGATCCAGGTTTTTTGTCCCTGACTCATGAATGGGTCTAGAATTTTAGGAAATTAAGAGTTTAGGAATTCATGCATTTTTTATTTTAATTTCATTTTTTGTATTTTAATTGATATTAATTTCATTATGGTTGATACCTTGCCTTGCTGATTTTTTTGTGATCATTTGATGATGATTTTTGAACTAATTTTTTGTGTGTAATTAGTTTAGACATGTATGCTCCTCTAGTAATTTTCTCACATTTTTGTGAAGAAGTTTAGGGCTGTTTTTGTATTGAAACTTTAGGTGCTCTAGTTTTAGGGTTTAACCTTGGTACCCCATAGTTTAAGATTTAATTCTAGGACTTATTGTATGATTTGATCTCTGTAATCAACATGATAGAGTCATGATTGACTTAGGTTCCCATAGTTATTTTTGTAGGATTTTACAATTGGTTTTAGTATTTTAGTTAGAATTAACTTTAGTACTATGTTTTAGGTGATCCTAACTTGCTAACTCAAATAGAATGATTTCTTTAGTTCCCTTAAATTAGGGTTTTGCTTCTCTTGCTCTTGGATGATGATGAAGACATATGTGGGATGCTGTGGAATGCATGATGGAGCTTGGACTTGAAGTTTGCTCTTCCTTTGGTGTAGTTTGTTTAGGGTTGAGGATTAGGGTCTTTAGGGAGATCTCTTAGAATAGATTTTCTTCCTTCATGAAACATGGAAGGTATTGATCACTTCCATCCCTCCCTATGATGTGAGGTCCCATTGTGAAGGCCCCATCCCTCCTTTTGTAGGATGATTGGCTCCTCACAAATTGGTAGAACCTTTGAGGGTTCCTTTCCTTGATGGTGGAGTGCTTAGAGGTGACCTTTGGTCTTCACTTTGCTTCTCCCTATCCCCACCTTGCTCTTGTTAGATGAATCTTTCTCCCTTGCTAGAGGATGGAGTTCCTTTATAGAAGATTGAAGGTGCTAGAGGTTGCACTTCCCTGTGTTTGAAGACTGCCCTTGGAGCTGAAGCTTGAAGATCAAGAAGAACAAGTTGACACTTGTGGGAAGAAGACCAAATTGAGATTGAAGAAAGAGCTGAAGGTTGAAAAGGATGGAGAACAAGTTGATACTTGTGTTTGGTGCATTGAAAGCTTGAAGAAGAAAGTTGATACTTACCATTGAGGACGATAGACTTGAAGAACAGTTACAGGCTGAGGACTGAACTGCTGTCAGAGGATTGCTTTGCTGTGGAGCTGTAGAAGCTGTTGATTTGCTTTCTTTACTATCTGTTTGCTTTCTGTGCAACTGTATTGATGTGACTTGTTTGATTTGCTTGATGCATTAGAATAAGTTCATGATTAGATTGTGTTAAGCTAGGAGCATGATTTCACTAGAGGTTGAGTTGCTCCCTCTGCTTGTATTTTTACTATATGGCTTTGCTTGCGGGTATTCGGTAGAGCCTTGCTCCCTTGCCTATGTGGTTTGTGTTTTGCTTGATGGCATTTTATTTTCCTTTATGATTGCAGCTATTCATACTTGGCTTGAGGTTGAGATGAGCTTGTGGAGGCTGATGCCCCACACATATTTCCTCCCTCACTTGCATTGTATGCATTTTACAGTCGTTTACTGTTTACTGTTTAAGCTCATGCTTTATCTATTTCTGTTTATCATTGACATGATCCCCTAGGAATCTCACTTCTTTTGATAAGGAAGTGATGATTAGAACTTTAGGCTGAAACCTATGCATGATAACTTCTAGGAGTTCCCTGTTTCAAACCTCAACCATAGGATGAATCCTTGGCATGACAACATTAGGACTTGATATTCTCCCCGTAGTTGTCCCTCTCTCTTCTCATCTTGAAACAACAGTAAAAAACGTAATAAAGGCAAGTTAGTATAAGCGCGTTACGAGCCTTAAGCTACTTGGGTAATGATAATTGAGCGGCCTCCTCTCAATCGTCTAGAATGTTTAGTATATGTCCTTTGGACGATATGCGACACATTTGTTCCCAGGTCATAGTCTCTAGTGCTGTACAAACTACAGACAACCATAAAAAACAGTTCTTTCGTAAAAGACAGAAAACAAACTTCAAACTTTTTTGCCCCGTGGGCCCATAATTCAAAGGAAGCTTTTCTGAAGAAAAGAGTGTCGTTAACTCCCAGTTCTACCACAAACGGTAACGCCTAAGTCTCTGAGGGTCGAGTTGCGTACGCCAAACTGCTGGAACTGTTTGTTAACCCTACTCGATAAAACAGATGAATCTGAATTCCCGTAAGCCGTATTATCCCGAACTACGTAAGCTCTGATCTCTCATACCTATTGAGAGTACGTAGGCACAATACTGACGTATTGGCGAGCCACCTTCCCCGTAACCCGTAGTCAGCCGAACTACGTTGACTCTGATTTCTCATTCTCTGATGAGAATACGTAGGCATAAAGCGCGACGCTTTGCCGAGTCATTTTATTTTCTTTTTAGACCAGCCTTGATAGGTAGATAGTTAAACCAACCCGTCAGATAAACACAACAAGCGTGGGTCCCATCGAGTACGATGGACGTGAGGGGTGCTAATACCTTCCCCTTGCGTAACCGACTCCCGAACCCAGACAATGGTTGCGACGACCTTGTCTTATACCCTTTCGTCAGGTTTTTCCGATCGTTTCCTTTCCCGCTCTAAGGGATAAATAACGAAAGGTGGCGACTCTTCTGTTTTGCCGGCACCTTATTTTCGCGGTAGCGACAGGTACACATATGATTGACCTCTAAACATGCAAGGAAACACCTTAAGCATGTTAAAAAGAGCTAACAAGTCTTAAGAGGTGGTCAAGGGATCACTCATGATCATGTCCCAAAAACTAGGTCAAGAAAGGATGTGTACACATGATCAAAACATCTTGAATTTGAAATATCCACCAAAAATAGAAGAAGACTTTAATAAATTCCAAATAAAATACCCAAAGCAAGTTGAATCAAGCATAAGTCAGTGTGCAAAAACTCAAAGCAAGAGTCAATTCAAAACATCACCAACTAGGTCAAACAATGCAACATGTCCAACTTGTCGAGCAAGCATCGAGGGTCAACAAAAAGCCAATGAGAAACAAATGGAAAATGATCATTAATACCTCAAACCAGCCCTCAAATATCCCTCAATCAATCACCTAAGTGTGAGAGGAAATTTGGTCCTTGGGGTTTTTCAAATGAGGGTCAATGATGAAGTTCAAAACAAGACATAAACCGCAAAACACCTCTAATCATAAATTCAATTAAAAATAATAGAAAAATAAAATAAAAATGTTGAAAAATTACTTAACATCTTAAAATATCAGAAATACATTTTTTGGTATTTTTATAAAGCCTAAAAATATTTTAAAATGAATTAAAATGAAAATACAAATAAAAGAAAATAAAAAGAAATAAAAATGGAAAAGGAGGTGTAGAAGTAAAATTGGAAAGAACTGAATTCCTTTGTTACACATATCTGGGCTCAAAAAAGGGGGTGGGATTAGCAAGAAATCAAGGCCCAAAACCCAGACCAAGACGCAGCTGAATGAAACACGTCGTTTCATTAAACTGAGTGGCGTGCCAACTCCGCTTTCAACGTCCACGCGTGCAAAGTCAAACAGCCAGATCAATAGCCACCTCAGCTCAAGCCTGGATGTCGGAGCCCTAGCTCCGGTCGTCTTCTTAGGCGAGCTTCACCGGAGCTGGGTGAAAACCAACATAAAAATCCCAACCTGTGGTACCATTTTAAAGCCCTCGTCACATAGGTTAAGAATCCACCCTCTAATTTTGAAAAAGGTTTCTAGAACTACGGTAAAACAAGCTACGAAAAAATGTTGCACGTTCTGAAACGCATTCAAACAGACATGATAACTATCCAAACATTGCCTATACTAGATAGGACTTCAAATGCAAGTCAAATGAACTCAAATGCAAGGCTAAAATGAGAGTTTCAGAGATGGAAATTTTACAGAACAAAGCTGCTCTGTTGGCCCTTCAATCCTTATGCAAGCTTAAACCTGATGCTCTCAACCTCCTTCTGATACTTGTGTGATGGTGAATGGGGCAATAGTTTGAAGAAAAAATCAGTGAATAATGGAGTTCGAAGAAAGAGAAAAAATGTGAAATTTTGGATGAAACTCTTCTCTCTGCTCAGCTCCCTCTATTCTGATCAATTAGGGTTTCTCTGTGGCTTAAATATGGTGGGTTTTTGAGTCCCATGCAGGCCCATAATGGTTGATTCAAGTCATTTCTAAAACTTGCCAAAAAAATCACCTTAAGCATACACACGGGTTAGAGCTCTTGAACATTTCTCTTGGGTCAGCAAATGAACCTTTTGGGTGTGTGGAAATGAATCATTATGGTTTTGGTCATTGAGAATGAGTGGACACCAAGTTTTGAACCATTTCCCCCTTATGGCATGAAATTTAAAAAAAGGCATGTAAAGTGTACTAATGTTGGTTCACTTTGGGTAATCTCTAGCAAGACCAATATGTGATGATGATGTGGTGTAAAAAATCAAAAACAACTTCAAATGATGACTTGAAACGAAGGAATTTAGTCTATGTCCAAATGTTCAAGTTTTCAACTTTTCATGGCTTACATGATCACATAATCCATCAAAGGCTATGGAAATTGAGTTCATGAGGATGTTAAGGCAATGTGACACAACTTTCATGTGGCACAAATTTGGATTAGAGGTCATGAAGTTCATGGAAATGGTCATTGAAATGAAAGACCTACAACTAGGTTTCCAAATATACCTTTGCCTTATGAAGACCATAACTTGAGATCTACACATGCGAATAAAGACTTTTAGCACTTTTTGGAAAGCTAAGACAATTAAGAACAACTTTCATGTTCACTTGAAAGTGAGGAAGAGCTTGGTTCCATGTGAAAAGAGCCTTAGAAGTGAGTTGACTTTGAGTACCTCAAAATTCTCTTCATCTCATGACACCAACTTGTTGACACCATAACTTGAGATGTACAAACCCAATGGATTAGCTCTTTTACTCAAAAGAAAGCTTGAAAGATGATGAACAAGTCTCATATTTGATAGAAAATGAGCCAAGACTTGTATCATAATGAATTTTGTCCTTGAAGTTAGAGACTAAAAGAAGGGATTTTACACTTAGCTCAACACAACACAAAAACTGTCCTCCTTGACCAGCGGTGATACGGTCTCATCCAGTAAGTATATTCTTCATAATAATTTTAAATTAGAGACACCTCAAAATGGCCACCTCAGCGCCACCTCATGCCAAGTCATCCCTGACTCAGCATCGTCTTCCTCGACATTCTCTCTCTCTCTCTCTCTCTCTCTCTCTCTCTCTCTCTCTCTCTTTCTCTCTCTCTCTCTCTCTCTCTCTCTCTCTCTCTCTCTCTCTCTCTCTCTCTCTCTCTCTCTCTCTCTCTCTCTCTCTCTCTCTCTCTCTCTCTCTCTCTCTCTCTCTCTCTCTCTCTCTCTCTCGTGCCCTAGAACCATCACCATGGCCAAAACTTCTTCAATCCATAACTTCCTCCACTCTCAACCAAATCAAATGATGTAAAAACCAAAATCAGAGTATTTTTCACAAGGAATACAAATCTGCTATTCTCTTGACCTAACACTCAATGTATAAAGCACACCAAAACCATTAATAGTGCAACATCAAAAATCTTCAGCATGTTACAACATGAGATATTCAAATGAAATCAAGCCAACAATGAGTCAAAACAACAAAGAACACCACATACTATAATTTGTTAATCAAATGACATCAAAATAGTGTATGATCATGAACTTTTCTAAGTCAGAAACCTTACCTCTTGGAGAAAATCCAAGGTTTCTTCCTGAAAGCTTGCAGCTACAAGAAAATGATCCTTAAAGTTTCCTTAAGCCTTTTGAGACTTGCTGGAATGGTTAAATTACCTGGAATAAGCCTGAGGAACAGAATATGATCCTTTTTCTCAATGGTATGAGGTGTTTGGAGTTTTAAAAAACTGCTTCAATGGTTTGAATGCACTCTATTGAATGTATAGAGGAGGTTCGTGAAGTTGGTTTTGGAAATGCACAAGCAAAATGAGTGTTTGAGGTGTTCTTGCTAGTTTGGATGTTTTTTTTTGCAAGAACAAGTGGATCTGAGTATGCAAGGGGTTTTGATAGGTTTTGTTAGGGTATTTTGTGATATTTTTCACCAAGGATTGATGTCTTATTCATAGGAGAAGTGGAGAGTTTGTGGTCTGGTCAGAATCCAAGTTTTTGCAAACTTGTCCACTTGAAAACCAACTTGCTTGTGATGATGATTTATCTTGGTTCAAGGGATCAAGTACAAGGTGGTTGATTTTTTTGAGCATGCTTTTAAAAAAATGGTCACTAGGAAAATTCATAGGTCACTAGGAAACTATTTGAGCATAATTTCTCTTTGAAACTTCATAACTCAAAATATAAGCATATTTTGTTCATAGGTCACTAGGACACTTTTGTAGTACATGCGGAGATCTACAAATATATCTTTGGAAATAACAAAATGGATGTGCGGATTGGAGGTTATGGACTTTCAAAGTTGGCACAAAAACTAGGGGTTTTCCACACTTAAAAAAATTCAAGTTTATTCAAGTTTTCTTCTTTTGCAAGAAACCTCTCAAATCTTGATTTCTTCATGATCAAACTCATGGATTGAACATATCTTGATGGAATTTGGCTTGGATGTTCCAATTTGAACCAAAAAACATAAAAGTCAAAGAGTTGACTTTGTCAAATGAATTCAACTGTGTGACCTTCAATGAGTTTGCCTCTTGGGACATCTCAAACATCATAGCTAGGCTCCAAAGATGTACATGAACATATGGACTCATGTCTCAAGGCTTGGGATTATGCTTGAATCAAAAGTCAAAGGCACAATTGACTTTTCCTGACAAAACCCTAATTTGGGGCCAGATGAAATTGGACTTCAATTGACTTGTATTGAGATCAACTTGCACATGATTTTTGTTGAATATAGGCCTCTTGAGTGTATGAGCTTGATTTTATGATGATCATTCCAAAACATTGACTGATCAAGTAATAGTTCTCTTGATTCCACAGGTGCAAAACCTTAATTCAGATGAACTTCAACAACAACAAGCTTGAAACAAAGTTAGAGTTAGGAAACAATGCTTGATGCTCTAAAATGATAATGGGATCTAGGGGTCAAAATTTGGGGTATGATAGTTGCCCCTATTTAAATAGCTTTACCAAATGGTATGAAAGATGACAATCTCCATAAAATCATAGTAAAAGGTATTTAAATATAACAAACTAAATTTTTTCCCTTAGATGCAATGATATGCCATGAACTCTACAATGATGCATCATGATGAGAAATGCACGATTGCAGACGACCACAACAAACAGGGATAAAGCTGACACAACGAGTAACCAGTCATTGGGAAAAACAAACACGGGGGGAGTCTAGAGTGATTAGGCACGTGGTTCAAACATGACCAGTGTGACACTCTAGAGGAAAGAACTCTTCAACAAGGGCAGGACACAGCTCCACTAGGGAAAAACTGAAGAAAACAAAACTCCACTAGGGAAATCCAGAAAGAAACAAAAAATCCACCAGGGAAATGGATAAAACTAAAAGCTGACCTCTAACAAGAGGCAACAACATGACGAACAAGACTCCACAGAGGACTAAATCAAAATGGAGAATTTTCTTACAACGAAGAGTTCAAACAGGATCTTCAACGAACGACCGGAGAAACAAACAAACCAAACGACCGACCTGGGATGTTGGTGACAACCAAATATCTTAAAATGCTGGAGACGTTGGTAACAACCAACCATCCTAAGATTCATTGGGGATGCTGGTAACAGCCAACCATCCTAAGATTCACTAGGGATGCAGGTAACAACCAACCATCCTAAGATCAGGATTAGGTGAACATTGCCAATAACCATTGGACTTTAAATGATGCTAGTGACGACTAGACTTAACGGACTGGTGACAACCATATTGAGGATACCAATAACAATTAGGTTTAGGCAAAGATGTCTAGTGACAACTAGACTTCAAATAAACTGGTAAGGACCAGATTAACAATACCAATAACAATTGTATTTTAAGCAATGCCAGTAACTACTGAACTTTAGGTAGATATGGTGACAACCAAATTAGCAATACCAATAACAGTTGGATAGTAACTACTGGACTTTAGGTAGATATGGCGACAACCAAATAAGCAATACTAATAACAATTGGATTTTAAGCAATGCCAGTAACTACTAGACTTTAGGTAGATATGGTGACAACCAAATCAGCAATACCAATAACAATTAGATTTTAAGTAATGTCAGTAACTACTGGACTTTGGGTAGATATGGTGACAGCCAAATCAGCAATACCAATAACAATTGGATTTAAGCAATGCTAGTAACTACTAGACTTTGGGTAGATATGGTGACAACCAAATCAGAAATTCCAATAACAGTTAGATTTTAAGCAATGCCAGTAACTACTGGTGTTTGGATGGATATGGTGACAACCAAATCAGCAATACCAATAACAATTGGATTTTAAGCAATGCCAGTAACTACTGGACTTTATGGGGGACGTTTTTGACAAAAACTCCACTATCAATAATGATTGTTTGTTGTTGTTTTTTAAATAATGCTAGTGACGACTAGACTTAAAGGACTGGTGACAACCAAATTGTAGATACTAATAACAATTAGGTTTAAAAAGCAGTGCTAGTAACGACTGGACTTCAAGGGAGTTGGCGACGACTAAACTTCATGGGGAAAAGCTGGTAACCACCAGATAACAAAATGAGTTGAGGACCTAGTAACAACTAGTCTCATATGGTAATACTGGTAACTACCAGACAAAAACATGAATGATAATTGGATTATCTAATGGAGATTGTTAGTAACAACTAAACTTCAGAGGAAATCGGTAACAAACAACAGGATAATAGATGGTGGTAACAACTGGTCCAAAAGCTTGGTGATAACCAAGGATCTTAAAAAGGAGGGTATGGCGACTCTACGGGAGACAAGGGTGGACAAAAACCACAACAGGCACCAAAAGATTGCTAGTTATAAATGGACTTAGAAACAAAAACAACAATCAAACAAACGCAACCCAAAAAGATATACCAAATGCACATGATGTGATATGATGTAAATGCTCATAGACGCGGCAGAACCGACTCTAACAAGAGACGCAAAAACAGAAGACTCAAAGAGGAAATAAATCACAATCTACTTCGCCGAGGGAAATAAAGTGTAAAACTGAATTCAAGGAACCAAGGTATCCTTGACAACACATAGAGGTTAAAACCATTCACTTCATTGGGGAACAACGTGGGCTTAGGCAAGCCAGCTAACGATACAATACAAACATCTTTGGAGAGTCAAAGTTTCTACTCTGAGGATGGGTCTTCAAAACTTCCATCAGGCGAGGAGTACTAGAGAAATTGTTTTTTTAGTAGGGCTATATACTGCTGAAGTATCCATATCAAGATTTCAGCCTCTTTTAAACTTTCTGGGAAGCAAATTAATTTCCACTGAAATCCTTCACAAACCAAAGTAAATACTTGTTCGGTTTTATTTTTCTTTTAAAAATCATTTTTGATTCAAAACTTGCTTTCAGAAAAAATCATTATTGACAAATAAATGATGTTTTGTATAACAAAGAAAGGTAAAGAACACTGTAGATCACAAATATTTGAATGGTTCAAACTGATTTTATTTCATGAATGGTAGCTTGCTAATGGAAAAGCTCCATGAAATATTTACAATTTGAAAATGGCAAAAAGGTACATAAAATCCAATGACTATCCTCCCTAATAACCGAGAGTTCTCCAGACCTTTGCCTCTGACGAGAGTAGTGGAGGTGGATTTCCTTAGTAATCTTCAATAATGGTAACAACCTCCGATGCAGCGAAATGCTTTTGTCTCTAACTTTTTCCTGAATCGCCCTTTTAGGTTTTTGACTCACCGGGACCCTCATTTTTTCCTAAGCCGCCCTTGCGGGTTTTTGACTTAGCGAGCTTTCTTTTTGGTTTCATCCCTAATTTTTGCCTAGATCTCTTTCATAGGTTATAATCCACTAGGATACCCATTCTTACCTAAGTCGCCCTTTCAAGTTTTCGACTTATCGGGGTTTTAAGCATAAAATTTTCTGACTGCATCAGATTTCACAGGGTGAGTGAGTTGTTCTCCATCCATTGTTGTGAGTATGAGCGACCCTCTGGAGAAAACTGTCTTCACAACAAATGGGCCATCATAGTTGGACATCCACTTCCCACGTGAGTCTTTATGAGTTGGCAATGTCTTCCTGAGTACAAGTTCTCCTTCTCGGAATTCTCGAATACGGACCTTTTTGTCAAAGGCCCTTTTGATCCTTTTCTGATATAGCTGGTTGTGGCACATGGCAGTAATTCGTTTCTCATCGATGAGGTTCAATTGATCGAACCTTTCTCTGACCCATTCAACTTCCTCCAATTTAGCTTCCATCAGGACTCTCAAAGAAGGTATCTCTACATCAATGGGAAGGACTGCTTCCATTCCATATACCAAGGAAAAGGGGTTGCCCCTGTTGAATTGCGAATAGATGTTCCGTATCCGTGTAAGGAAAACAGTAACATCTCATGCCAATCTTTGTAGGTCATAACCATTTTCTGCATGATTTTCTTAATGTTCTTATTCACGGCTTCAACATCTCCATTCATCTTTGGGAGATAAGGAGAAGAGTTGTGATGCTCGATCTGGAAGCTATCACACAACTCTTTCATAGTTTTGCTGTTTAGATTGGTCCCATTATTTGTGATGATACGACTAGGAATTCCATATCGGCAGATAATCTCCTTCTTGATGAATCGGGCAACAACTTGCTTGGTCACGTTGGTGTAGGATGCAGTTTCAATCCACTTTGTGAGGTAGTCGATAGTAACGAGGATGAAACGGTGCCCATTAGAAGCCTTCGGCTCAATTGCCCCAATCATGTCAATGTCCCACATAGAGAAAGGCCACGTCGATGACAAAACATTCAACAGCGTTGGAGGCACGTGCACCTTATCCGCGTAAATTTGGCATTTATGACATTTCCTAGCATATTGGATGCAATCAGTTTCTATAGTTAACCAATAGTATCCAGCTCTTAGAATCTTTTTGGACATGGCATATCCGTTGGCATGGGTGCCAAATGTTCCTTCATGGATGTCTTGCATTAAGAAGTCTGCTTCTCGTCTATCGACACATCTAAGCAGGACCATGTGGTAATTTCTTTTGTAGAGCACATCATTGCTAAGAAAGAACTTGGATGCCAGCCTTCTTAAAGTTTTCTTGTCGAGCGAAGTGGCATCAACTGGATATTCCTGATTGTAACACCCCCTTCTATACCCCAAATAAATGCATATAAAACAATTAAGCACATACAAATTATCAGAGTAAAAAGGTTTTATAATAAGGTATAAAGGAAGAATGTCACAATTTCACCAACAAAACTCTTTAACATTTTGCTCCATAAAATATGTAACATTTTCGTAGTTTTAGAAATCACATTTCAACATTTAATTTAAGCGGAAGATAACATCATTTAATCAGTTCCAAAATATTAATTCAAATGCACATAAGTCATCCAGATTAATACATCATATCAGTTAGATTACAAAACCACATCAGCTGATACATCGCAATGTATCACAAAAGAATGATTATACTAGTCTAACTACCCGGTGTTACATATCAGAGCAGCCGACTCAAAAGAATGAAGACTAACTTCACAAAAGGACTCCAGCATCCTAATCTGCAATGCCTCATAGAGCATTATAAAACAGCAGAAGGGTGAGAAATATAACCATAATAATCAAAGCATAAGATTATATATATAGGTAGTCATATAACACATATTCACATTTCTCACCACACTTCATTCTCTTAGTCATATATATATTTACCACACATATATAGACAAACCTGGATATTCACAAAGCATTTCCACATTATGCATACACTTACAATTTCCGCAATCTCATCATTCACACATAAGCATCTCTTCATGCATATGTCATATATCAATGTGACTCAATAACTCAATGCAACTCATGCAATGCGGTACCGACTCTCGTTATCTTTTTTTCAGTTTTTACATTAAACCGGGTCCACTCTTCTAGACCGATAACCACAAAGGCCCGTCCTCTAAGCCTTCAAACCCACTCTTCTAGGTTTGGGACAAGCCACTAGTTTCCACGAAACTAACAGACATTGCCTCTTGACTAAATGATGCATGTACAATCAGTCACAACAAATGCACTTAAGACCGACATCTTAATCTCATGCATTCAAATAATTCATCTCTTCAAGAATTACATTATGATTGCACACACAACATATTCACATAACATTCATCGATGTATTCATAATTCGATACAACATCATATTTAGCAAGCAATGCACGCATACCCATCATTATGCTCTCATGCATTCTTCATGTATTTTAACATACAATCGCACATAAACAATATGCATCCACAACACATTTTTCATAGTATGTTTATTCTTTATCTCATGCCATCTCATACAAGGTATACACATCACAATACCAATCATACAATTATAAGTTATGCACACATATCCACCATGTTCTCATGCATACTCATCACATAGTTGTATACACATCAAACATTCGCAAGTTCATTAGACAATACACATACATTCATCATTGTATTCACATGTATTTCTATTTATCACAATTAATACGCATCGCACCTCAAACTAGGATTCACGCCCGTAGGCTACCCACAACACACATCATCACAATAGATCATATCTATATCACATCATAGAGGTATTGACCTATGAGAGGCAACCAAACCATCTCCACATGAACAACACAGCAAAGGAAAAATGCTGTCACATTCGCCTACATTCGCCTGGCGAACCCTCGCAGCGAACCTTCGCCTGGCCTTCGCCTGGCGAACTCTCTCAGCGAACACTCGCTAGGCTTCGCCTGGCGAGACTTCCCAGCGAGCCCAAGTCAGTAGCTACTGACTTCATTCGCCACCATTCGCCAGCACCTTCGCTGGGCGAACCTTCGCTATCCAACTTCGCCTGGCGAACCCACCAGCGAAGTCCACTGGGACTTAAATATAATTATTCGCCAACATTCGCTAGGTTTCGCCTGGCGAAGCTTCGCCTTCGCTCGCCTGGCGAGAGCCAGCGAACCTGCGCAGAACAGAACCCTATTCTGTCTTCTCCTTCACCAATCCATCATCAACCTTCTCTTACACACCCAAATCAGTACAAATAGCATCAATACATGTTACCCGACTATTCTACGGCGTTATTACTCAGTTCCAACCGATTAAATCATCAATCTACCGATTAATCCAACATTTGCCCTAATTGGAAAGTGATGAAAACTCTACCAAAACCCCAACCCAACATACATAACATCATACAATGATCAAATAGAAACATTTCTCACCCTTACCTCGATTAATCGGAGCCTTGATGTTGGTTCTTGATGATTTCCACTTTTCCTCTTCTTCTCTTCTCTTTCTCTCCTTTCTTCTTCTTTCCTCTTTCTTTCCAAATGTTTTCTATCTTTCTTTTCTTTTCTTTCTCTCTTATATATTTCCTTCATTTTCCTTCCTCTCCAATTCCTTCTTAATTTTCTATTCATATCAATTAATAAAAATTAATTCCAACATTAATAAAAACCCCACTAAATCAATTAATTACTACAATTAATTATTTAATGAAATTTGGGCTGTTACAACTCTCCCCCACTTTAGGAATTTTCGTCCTCGAAAATGTTACCTGATTCAAACAGTTCTGGATAAGACTCCTTCATCCGACTCTCAAGCTCCCAAGTGACATTTCCACCAGCCAGTCCTCCCCAAGCGACCTTCACTAAAGCAATCTCTTTACCTCGAAGCTGCTTCAATTTCCGATCCTCAATCCGCATAGGTGATGCCTCAACAGTCAGGTTATCTCTCACCTGCACATCATCTATTTGGACTACATGAGACGGATCCGTAATGTATTTCCTCAACTGAGATACATGGAATACGTCGTGAAGATTAACAAGCGACGGTGGTAAAGCCACACGATAGGCCACTTCTCCTATCCTTTGCAAAATCTGATAAGGACCAATGAAACGCGGCGACAACTTGCGCGACTTCAGTGCCCTACCAACACCTGTCATCGGAGTGACTCGAAGAAACACATGATCTCCCTCTTGAAATTCAAGTGCCTTCCTCCTCTTGTCATAATAACTCTTCTGACGACTCTGAGTAATTCTCATCTTCTCTTGAATCATCTTGATCTTATCAGTAGTCTGTTGAACTAACTCGGGTCCAACAACAGAACTCTCTCCGGACTCGAACCAACACAATGGTGTCCTACACCTCCTACCATACAACGCCTCAAATGGTGCCATACCAATACTCGAATGGAAACTGTTGTTGTAGGTAAACTCAATCAAAGGCAAGTAGCTGTCCCAAGCTCCTCCTTTTTCCAATACACAAGCTCTCAAAAGATCTTCAAGCGACTGAATCGTCCTCTCCGTCTGACCATCAGTCTGCGGATGATAAGCTGAACTCAAACGCAACTTAGTACCCAAAGCACTCTGCAGGCTTTCCCAAAATCTCGAAGTAAACCGCGAATCTCTATCCGAAACAATACTCAGCGGAATACCATGCAGGCACACAATCCTTTCAATATACAACTTAGCCAACTTCTCCAAAGGGTAATCCATACGCATAGGAATAAAGTGAGCAGATTTAGTCAACCTATCCACGATAACCCAAACAGCCTCAAAATTACTCGGCGTCCTCGGCAAACCCGATACAAAATCCATGGAGATACTATCCCATTTCCACTCAGGAATAAACAACGGCTTCATCAAACCCGATGGCTTCTGATGCTCAATCTTCGACTTCTGGCAAGTCAAACAAGAATACACAAATTCCGCAATATCCTTCTTCATACTAGGCCACCAAAATACTTTCCTCAAATCCTGATACATCTTAGTAGCACCCGGATGAATACTCAATCCGCTACGATGTCCTTCCTCAAGGATGCTCTTCTTAAGCTCAACCATGTTCGGAACACAAACTCGATCCCGACATCTCATAATACCATTCTCATCAATCCGAAAATCACCACCTTGGCCTTGGTTGATTAAAGTCAACCGATCAACTAAGCTCAAATCCGATTTCTGTCCTTCTCGAATTTCGTCCAAAATACCACTCGTAAGCTTTAACATACCCAACTTAATTCCAAAAGAAGTTCTCTCACATACCAAACTCAAATCTCGAAATTGCTCGACCAATTCTAACTCTTTCACCATCAACGCCGACATATGCAATGATTTCCGACTCAATGCATCCGCTACAACATTCGCTTTACCCGGATGGTAATTCAAGCCAAAATCATAATCCTTCAAAAGTTCAAGCCATCTTCTTTGTCTCGCATTCAATTCCTTTTGATCAAAAAGATACCTCAAACTCTTGTGGTCACTAAACACTTCAAACCTCGCACCAAACAAATAATGCCTCCAAAGTTTCAACACGAACACAACGGCGGCCAACTCTAAGTCATGCGTCGGATAATTCTTCTCATGCACTTTGAGTTGCCTCGAAGCATAAGCCACAACTTGGTTATTCTGCATCAACACACCTCCTAAACCCATCAAAGAAGCATCACAATACACAACGAATGGTTCTTCTGGATTTGGCAGAATCAAAACAGGAGCTGTCGTCAACCTTCGCTTAAGTTCTTGAAAACTCGCTTCACACTTGGCGTCCCAAACAAAGGCTTGACCTTTCCTAGTCAACTGTGTCAACGGCAATGATAACTTGGCAAATCCTTCAATAAACTTCCGATAATAACCGGCTAAACCAAGAAAACTTCTGATCTCAAAAACTGACTTCGGAGTCTCCCATTGCGACACCGCTTCAACCTTCGACGGATCAACCGCAACACCACTACTAGAAATCACATGACCAAGGAAACTAACTTCCTTCAACCAAAATTCACACTTAGAAAGCTTCGCGAACAACTGCTTCTCTCTCAGCACAGATAACACCATCTTCAGATGCTCGGCATGCTCTCCTTCGCTCTTCGAATAAACCAAGATGTCGTCGATAAACACCACCACAAACTTATCCAAATAAGGATGGAAAATCCTATTCATGTACTCCATAAATACACCCGGTGCATTAGTCACACCAAATGGCATCACAGAATACTCATAGTGTCCATACCTCGTCCGAAAGGCCGTCTTCTGAATATCCTCAGCTTTCACACGGATCTGATGATACCCAGATCTCAAATCAATTTTGCTGAACACGCTCGCACCAACCAACTGATCCATCAGATCATCAATCCTTGGAAGTGGATACTTATTCTTAATAGTCACCTTGTTCAACTGTCTGTAATCCACACAGAGCCTCATAGAACCCTCTTTCTTCTTAACCAACAACACCGGTGCACCCCACGGTGACACGCTCGGACGAATAAACCTCTTTTCAAGCAAATCCTCAAGTTGACTCTTCAACTCTTTTAACTCTGAGGCCGACATACGATATGGAGCCATCGATATCGGACTAGTTCCAGGAATCAAATCTATCGAAAACTCTACTTCTCGCTCCGGCGGTAAATCCTTTATCTCGTCAGGGAATACTTCCGGAAAATCTCTAACAATGGGCAAAGCCTCAATCTCTTCACTTTCACTAGTCCTCAAAGTTGCCATGAGCATAAATACCTTAGCCCCATCTTGTACCGATTCCTTCACTTGTTTCCTCGTCATAAACAAATCCCTTTCAACATCCGAATCGGGAAAAATAACCGTTTTGTCAAAACAGTTAATATACACACGATTGAATTTTAACCAATTCATTCCAAGAATGACATCCAGTTGATCCAAATGAAGACACACTAAATCAATCCCAAAATCTCTACCGAAAATACTCAACGGGCAATTCAAGCAAACATACGGTGTAGTTACCGAACCCATAGCAGGAGTATCAATAACCATACCGCCACCAATCACAGACAACTCAAGATTTAACCTTCTAACACAATCCAAAGAAATAAAAGAATGCGTAGCTCCGGTATCAATTATAGCGATCAAAGGTGTACCATGAATGAAGCACGTACCTCGGATCAATCGATCGTTGCTAGCAGTCTCAGATCCAGATAGAGCGAACACTTTCCCGCTCCCTTGATTCTTCTTCGGCTTATCGCACTTGGTACTGATGTGCCCTCGCTCACCACAATTATAGCAAGTAACACCCGCACCGCTTCTACACTCTAGAGCCTTGTGGCCTGACTTGCCACACTTAAAACACTTCAGATCAACACTTTTGCACTCCGGAGCACGATGCCCCGCTTCACCACAATTGTAACACCTAACCGGGGTAGAAACTCCCCCACTTGGCCTCTTGCCAAAACCAACCTTTTGTTTCCCCTTATCAGCAGGAGTCACGTAAGGTTTTCCTCTGAATTGTCCCCTTTCTTTCTTGTCACTTAGACTCTTGTAGTGGCTGGACCTAGCCCTACTGTCTTCGTCATAAATTCTGCTCTTGTTAACCAACTCAGAAAACCGCCTGATTTCCTGATATACAATAGCTTGTCTAATCTCGGGTCTCAAACCGTTTACAAACTTGAGGCACTTAGACCTCTCAGCATTACCAGTATTATAGTGAGGACAAAATTTGATCAACTCCTCAAATTTCGCCGCATACTCAGCAACCGTCGAATTACCTTGCTTCAACTCAAGAAATTCGATCTTTTTCTTCCCCCGCACATCCTCTGGAAAATACTTCTCCAGAAAGGTTTCTCTAAACAAATCCCAAGTAATCACAATATCATCTTCCTCAAATCTTTGGCGAGTATTACCCCACCAATCTTCAGCTTCTTCTTCGAGCATATGAGTCCCAAACTGCACCTTCTGTGCATCCGAGCAATTCATAACTCGAAAAATCTTTTCCACAGCTTTCAACCAAATTTGTGCCTTGTCCGGTTCATGAGTTCCCTTGAAGACCGGAGGGTTATTCTTTTGGAATTTCCCCAAAGCACGGAATCCATCATCAGCATGATTCCTCTCATTCACATTGGCCGGAGGATTCTGCCCAATTGCCCCAGCCAATCTCGTCAATGCCTCCGCAATCGCTTCGTCGTTCCTTCCTGCAACCATCTTACTAATTCCAGCAACAGAACCACGTAAGAACAACCAATATTGATAATGCAACACACGCATATCAATAACACACAGGGAAAACACTCTAACAACTTGGCCGGACGGACCGACCTGCTCTGATACCACTATTGTAACACCCCCTTCTATACCCCAAATAAATGCATATAAAACAATTAAGCACATACAAATTATCAGAGTAAAAAGGTTTTATAATAAGGTATAAAGGAAGAATGTCACAATTTCACCAACAAAACTCTTTAACATTTTGCTCCATAAAATATGTAACATTTTCGTAGTTTTAGAAATCACATTTCAACATTTAATTTAAGCGGAAGATAACATCATTTAATCAGTTCCAAAATATTAATTCAAATGCACATAAGTCATCCAGATTAATACATCATATCAGTTAGATTACAAAACCACATCAGCTGATACATCGCAATGTATCACAAAAGAATGATTATACTAGTCTAACTACCCGGTGTTACATATCAGAGCAGCCAACTCAAAAGAATGAAGACTAACTTCACAAAAGGACTCCAGCATCCTAATCTGCAATGCCTCATAGAGCATTATAAAACAGCAGAAGGGTGAGAAATATAACCATAATAATCAAAGCATAAGATTATATATATAGGTAGTCATATAACACATATTCACATTTCTCACCACACTTCATTCTCTTAGTCATATATATATTTACCACACATATATAGACAAACCTGGATATTCACAAAGCATTTCCACATTATGCATACACTTACAATTTCCGCAATCTCATCATTCACACATAAGCATCTCTTCATGCATATGTCATATATCAATGTGACTCAATAACTCAATGCAACTCATGCAATGCGGTACCGACTCTCGTTATCTTTTTTTCAGTTTTTACATTAAACCGGGTCCACTCTTCTAGACCGATAACCACAAAGGCCCGTCCTCTAAGCCTTCAAACCAACTCTTCTAGGTTTGGGACAAGCCACTAGTTTCCACGAAACTAACAGACATTGCCTCTTGACTAAATGATGCATGTACAATCAGTCACAACAAATGCACTTAAGACCGACATCTTAATCTCATGCATTCAAATAATTCATCTCTTCAAGAATTACATTATGATTGCACACACAACATATTCACATAACATTCATCGATGTATTCATAATTCGATACAACATCATATTTAGCAAGCAATGCACGCATACCCATCATTATGCTCTCATGCATTCTTCATGTATTTTAACATACAATCGCACATAAACAATATGCATCCACAACACATTTTTCATAGTATGTTTATTCTTTATCTCATGCCATCTCATACAAGGTATACACATCACAATACCAATCATACAATTATAAGTTATGCACACATATCCACCATGTTCTCATGCATACTCATCACATAGTTGTATACACATCAAACATTCGCAAGTTCATTAGACAATACACATACATTCATCATTGTATTCACATGTATTTCTATTTATCACAATTAATACGCATCGCACCTCAAACTAGGATTCACGCCCGTAGGCTACCCACAACACACATCATCACAATAGATCATATCTATATCACATCATAGAGGTATTGACCTATGAGAGGCAACCAAACCATCTCCACATGAACAACACAGCAAAGGAAAAATGCTGTCACATTCGCCTACATTCGCCTGGCGAACCCTCGCAGCGAACCTTCGCCTGGCCTTCGCCTGGCGAACTCTCTCAGCGAACACTCGCTAGGCTTCGCCTGGCGAGACTTCCCAGCGAGCCCAAGTCAGTAGCTACTGACTTCATTCGCCACCATTCGCCAGCACCTTCGCTGGGCGAACCTTCGCTATCCAACTTCGCCTGGCGAACCCACCAGCGAAGTCCACTGGGACTTAAATATAATTATTCGCCAACATTCGCTAGGTTTCGCCTGGCGAAGCTTCGCCTTCGCTCGCCTGGCGAGAGCCAGCGAACCTGCGCAGAACAGAACCCTATTCTGTCTTCTCCTTCACCAATCCATCATCAACCTTCTCTTACACACCCAAATCAGTACAAATAGCATCAATACATGTTACCCGACTATTCTACGGCGTTATTACTCAGTTCCAACCGATTAAATCATCAATCTACCGATTAATCCAACATTTGCCCTAATTGGAAAGTGATGAAAACTCTACCAAAACCCCAACCCAACATACATAACATCATACAATGATCAAATAGAAACATTTCTCACCCTTACCTCGATTAATCGGAGCCTTGATGTTGGTTCTTGATGATTTCCACTTTTCCTCTTCTTCTCTTCTCTTTCTCTCCTTTCTTCTTCTTTCCTCTTTCTTTCCAAATGTTTTCTATCTTTCTTTTCTTTTCTTTCTCTCTTATATATTTCCTTCATTTTCCTTCCTCTCCAATTCCTTCTTAATTTTCTATCCATATCAATTAATAAAAATTAATTCCAACATTAATAAAAACCCCACTAAATCAATTAATTACTACAATTAATTATTTAATGAAATTTGGGCTGTTACACTGATTGTGCAGGTACTATTTAATATCATGAAACCATGGTTTCCCATCAGGCCCCTCTTCTACCATCTGGCTGTAAGCAGGATATGTCTTCCTCTCAATTCGAATGAGCGTTGCTTCATTAACAAAATGGACCTGCCACATAGCAGCCATCATAGCCAAAGCATCGACGATGTGATTCTCGGATCTTGGCACATGCTTGAAAGTTATCTCGTCGAAATACTCAATCATTTCCATAATATAAGCTCTGTACGAGATTAGTTTCTCATCTCTGGTCTCCCATTCACTTTTTACTTGGTAGGCAACTAAAGCTGAGTCACCGCTCACTTCTAGCATTTTGATGCCGAGATCAATTGCTGCTTCTAGTCCCAAAATGCAAGCTTCATACACGACTATGTTGTTAGTACATTCAAAGCACAACTTTGTTGTGAAAGGAGTATACCCACCAGCCGGGTTTATCAAAATGGCACATATACCATGCCCCTTTTGGCTGAAAGGAGTATACCCTTCAGCCGGGTTTATCATAAACTCCACAACTTCCTCAACAGCTTCAGCCTGATAATTTCCAAAATGTCATGCATTAATCGACCAAAACTCCACATTTTAGCTTAAAACATTTTATGTGTTTGAAAATAATGTCATAATGTACTTCTAACATTAGAAAAATCATCAATATTGAATTGTATACCATAGGGCAAAGCAAACCAGACATCATTTTGAAAGTAACTACGAGTTCTTCATTTATCTAAAATTGAACCAGAGTAAT
Source organism: Lathyrus sativus (assembly GCA_963859935.3). Classification (NCBI taxonomy): domain Eukaryota; kingdom Viridiplantae; phylum Streptophyta; class Magnoliopsida; order Fabales; family Fabaceae; genus Lathyrus; species Lathyrus sativus. Next base: position 106,537,996 of record OZ012737.1, read on the forward strand.
CATAGAATAGGCCAGTGACTAATCTATGAATATGAATTAAAACAGTGAAAACCTAAAAAAAATAAAAAATAAAATAAAAAATCAAACAGATATATGCAGTCAAATTGAATAATTTTTTAATCCCAAATTCATTGTTAGGGTTGTTGGGAGGAGTTGTAGAAGAACATTCAAAACTCAACGCTTCAGATCCATACCCGAAGTCCCTTTTTTTTTTACCAAGATCCACCACTGATCTACCAACGCAATGTCGCTTATCACTATAAAATTGCTGAAAACATCATAGCCGCACCATCTTCTCTATTCCTGAAACACCAACAATCTTAGGTCAAAACGAAAGAGAAGATAAAAAAATTTGCTATTAAATGGATGTTGTTATATTTAAATTTAACATAGTAAAATCTTAATGTATTTTTAGGAAAAATAACATTTTATTAAGTGTAATTCCTCAATTTACCGAAACAAACGAGTTTGATAATCCAGAGTGGTCAACTAAGAATTAATTAAGAGGATTCAGATCAAAGTTTTAAAAACTAGACCAAATTAGTTGGTTGAACTATAGTAGTAATCAATCCGATTAGATTATTAGATCCTCTTTAATTATTAAGCTGGTGCTCTCGTGTGAACCGACAGTAATAGACAAAAAATTGTGAATCGTCGACTTTTACAAACCGCCCAATTCAAAAGCCTTTTTTTTTGGTAAGATTTAAAACTATGTCATTTTCTATGCTTTTAACTAAATTATTAAAATAGAAGAGAACAAAAAGTCAACGAGAAAGAGAAAAATAAAATTCAAAATAGAAATATAATTTTAGAAAAAAATAAGAACCCTAGTCCTTCCATCTTTGTCGTCATCACTCCTTTGTCTTCCATCTTCGCTGCACCATTTCCCCTTCGTTTTTGTCACTCGTTTCATCTTTTTTAGAATTGCTTAATTTTACTTGAAGGTTGTGTTTATAATCATACAACCAAAAGAAAATATTAATCTCTAATTTAAACCTTTTACAAGGGCACAATGAAATCGCAGTTTCTTTTTTAAGCTTTAGGTGATTTTATTCTTCAACTAATGTCACTACTAAAAAAAAAAATAACTATAAATTTTTAGTATTTCACTTATAAAGTATATTTGTATATTTAATCGTGTTTCACTTGTCCCCTACTTTTTGGTTGATTGATCTCATTTATCAATAAATTCATTTATTTTGTATAAATTAATTTGAAATCGTAAACAAAGATGGAATAAAATTTATTTTTGAATGGTTAACTTTTTGAATTATAAACAAAGTGGTCTATGATTTAAAAAAAAAAAGTTTAGAGACTGTTTAACCTGATTTAATAGTTATACAATTTTATTATAGGGATTTATCGAAACAAATCATTTAATTTTATGCGATCCAATTTTAAAACATTAACTCTTATTTTGATTTCACTAGTTAAACTTTAGAGATATAAACGTAAAGATACCATTCCCTCTCTCTAAATTTCACATCTAAAAACATATATTTATGCAACAGGATTATTTACTTGACTATTTAAATTAACACGTGAGTAAAATGTCTTCTATCTAAATTTCAAACATCTCGTTTGTCTTGTTCTTTGCCAGACCCGAAATTCTCTCCCTGGTTAAGCATATCTTCTCAAATATTTTTAATTATTAAACTTACTTTTTCATTGTCGCATAGAAAAACTGTTTTCTAGATGTCATTTTAAAATTTTAAGCAATATTATTATTAATTTATTAAAAATATTCCTAAATATTTATTGCACAGAAAAAATTAAATTAAAAATTAAATTACATTAAATAAAAAATAATTAAAAGTATCCTAAAATAAAGATAAATGATAATATTTAAAGTGACAATATTATTGATTATTTGTTATGTAAAAAAACTAAAATAAATAACAATTAAAAAAATAACTACTTTTGAATTAAGAACCTACGCATGTATAAATAATAAAGAAGCTTATCTCTATAAATACCTTACTCACCATAGCTATGTTCCTCAAACAATATAACTAGTAACTAAATCTCAGTAGTCATAAAATGGCTCTTAGTGCATTCTCTTATACTTTCATCCTTCTAAGTTTACTGTCAATATTCATAGTGACACCTTCCTATAGTTTTAATCCAAGGAAGCTTGTTAATATAACTTCATACTCCTCACCTGATTCAGATTGGTCACCTTCAGTTGCCACTTGGTATGGATCTCCAGACGGTGACGGAAGCGAAGGTATATATAAAATAGAAATTTTTTTGATGTAATTTCTTAAAACTCAGTGTGAATCCAAACACTCAGTTAGAATGTAATTAAAGATAGTATTTGATAGTACTTATGTATAGGTGGTGCTTGTGGTTACGGAAATGCTGTTGGACAATCTCCATTTTCATCACTGATATCCGCCGGAAGCCCGGCTATCTACGACTCCGGTAAAGGCTGTGGTTCTTGTTATGAGGTAACTATATTTAAAATATAAGAAAAAAGGGGAAAAATAGTAATTAAAGTTGCACTAAAAATCATTTTATAACTGTTTTTGAAAATATTTGATATAATTAGTGACAATAATATAACCGCGGTTACATCAGTTGCTTTTCTTGACTTATTAATGCAACTAAGAATTTTGTTTTCTTACAATTTCAGGTGAGGTGCATAGGAAATTCTGCATGTTCAGGAAACCCTGTGAGAGTTGTTATCACCGATGAGTGTGCTGGTTGTGGCTCAGGAATATCATTTTGATTTGAGTGGCACTTCTTTTGGCTCCATGGCTATTCCAGGTCAAGACGAAGAGCTACGTAATGCAGGAAAAATAAACATGGAACATAGAAGGTACCTTTAAATTTTTATTTTTCAAAACTATAATATTTCATTAAAATTTATTTAAAATGGTAAAGTGTACTTTTCAACTGTCTTTATTAGTTACAGCCTATTTATTAATTAAACAAAATAATTTAAATTACTCTCTAAAATTATTTTATTTCTTAAAATTTTCTATCTAACAGTTTTCAACAACTTCCGTTAGATACGACAACTTTTTGACTTTTATTGTTTTTTTTTTTTTTTTGACATTTGTGGATTTCACGTTTTTGTCATTAATTATACTTTTTGTTTTCAATATATAAACAGTTTGGTTATAATATTGCAATTATTAAGATCACATATTTTGTTATGCAGAGTTGAGTGCAACTATGCAGGCAGATCAATAGCTTTCCACGTGGACTTTGGATCCAACCATGAATATTTTGCAACTTTAATTGAATACGAGGAAGGAGATGGTGATCTTAACAAAGTGGAAGTGAAGGAAGCACTTGATTCATCTTCTTGGGATGCCATGCAACAATCATGGGGTGCTGTTTGGAAATATGATAAAGGGGCACCACTTCATGCACCATTTTCTATTAGGCTAACTACCCTTGAATCTGGAAAGACTATTGTGGCAGAGAATGTGATTCCTGCAGGATGGAAACCTGGTCAGACTTATAGATCGATTGTGAATTTTTAAGTCTAAAATGTATGTTTGTTTAAGTTTGTTTGGACTATATATTAGCATATAGCGCTATATATATGTATCCTACTCAATCAAGCCACCCTATGTGGACTTTGTATTGTCTTTTATTATCAATTAATAATAAATAATGTTTGTCTTTAATTAAGAGATATGTAAGTGCTAATAAGCATTGTTGTAATGAGCTTGTTTCCAATTAGATAGACATTTAAGCACATGTTCGATAGTATTTTAAGTGATTAATCACGAGTTTAAATAGTTTAGGAGATTAATTTGAAAATTTTCAAAAGCAATTTGTGCAAAATACGTGTAATAGAAAATATGTGTGTGGAGTGACTCTGAATGTTCGTAGGTAGAAAAAGTAAAGACAAAATTTAAAAATGCAAAAGCATGAATTAAAGTACAAGTAAACTGCAAATAAAAGACATTAAACGAAACATAATAAATGACAAAAATAGTAAATGACAAGATTGAAAAAAGTGTTTCAATTATGGAAACATAAATACAATAAAAAAGGGACGCAAACTCACATGTTATTCACAAACAGTTTCGATCATTGACTTGGGTACTCCAGTTTTGTAGAGAAAGTATATGAATTTTGTGACTTTGATTACAATGTATGAATATGCTATTTATACTAAATTAACGATAATTGTTCCAGACAATTTATTCCTAGAAATAGATACGTAGTAAGAACATGAAACTTAGTCCTCTGAAGCATTGTCATGTTGTCAGAACTTTCAAACTGCTAAAAGATCGTTATCCCACGTTCGTAACTGCTCTTAACGACTAATAATTGTCTGCTCGTCGAAGGTGGTTGCTGAAAGTGCCAAGACCCCTCTCAAGTCTTTGGTTTTCAAATAAATTCTAAGTCTTTGAAGTCTGTCGAACGCTTCGATTTTGACACGGTGTCGAGTGATCAATTATATTTTTTCATGTGACTCCTTCAAACCATGTTTCAAGATCTGCATTTGAGATTTTTCCAAGCCATGTTTCAAGATCTTGTCGAAACATTCCAGTCGACGTATTTGGTCCTTTCGACTCGTGTCAATGAATGGTAACACTTAACATTTTTCCAATGCAACATTTAATTGACTTTTCCCAAATAGAAATTCCAGGGTAGCAGATGTCACCCCCCACCCCCAAAAAAAAAACTGCCACTTTCGATCATATATGTGTCAGATGGAAAAAAATGTGGCATTTTTCTAACCCTTCGTCACTGTTTACCCAGTCGACACACGTCGCACCAACTAGACGTTTAATTATTTAAAATTTTATTTCTTGGTCATTATGACCATTTTCTACAAAACGGTCACGTTATAGACGTCTGTACAGCTAGTCATTGTCATCCCATATTTCTTAGGAGATTAAACCAACACTAAAAATGAATTTAAGACATAAGTTATTTAATTCCATATTTTCATCTTTTCCCATGACCTTTTGGTGTCCACTGTCGACCTGAGTGCACCATGTGTCTGTTTGCTGAAAAGAGCCAACTAAAAGCATTGACAGTAAAGGGGTCAAAGTCGACAGGAAGTAGGAAGAAACGTCTCAAGCCGATAGTGTTTGTTGGAAAAGCCAATAAAAGGTATTGACATCAAAGTGTCGAAGTCGACGAGACTCAAGAGGACACATTCTAAGTTGACAGCACAGGAAAAAGTGCATGGTCAACTGGACATGGGTTGGTCGACCAATACAACGAAAGGGGCAGATGACAAAGGGGTTTGTTGCCTGGCAGGAAATAGATTTGAAAAGGAGAAAATGAGAGAAGTTACAAAAGTAGTGGCCTGACACGCGGCGGCACTAGAGACAATGTGACGGTTATTTCACTTGCCTATATAAAGCAAAGATTGACTTCAAGAAAAAAGGGCGCTTTTTGTCAGCATTGTAAGAAAAAAAGACTTTTAGTACTGCACACTGAGAGAAAAGAGTTCCCCATTCCTTACAAAATGTACGAACACGCCCATTTGTATTTACCAGTTTAAGTTAAATTTACCAAGTTTCTACGTTATGAAAACAAAACCTTTATCTTTATGTCAGTTCTTTACTTTTTTTTTGGTTTTATTAGAAGCATCATTATATTTGTTTACGTAAACTTCATCATCTACACATTTAAAAACTGCCAAGTGTATCACAAATTCAAAGTACATCATGAATTCATGCACCCAGAACCAAGTGTCCTGGGACTAGTTTGGCCGGTCCTGCAAGCAAACCCGTGTCGGAAGGTTGATGCTTTATTTTCGCAAGTATACGAATCACGTCAGAGTAATATAAAAAATTATTGATCCCATAGAGACCAAACGTTAATCTATCGATTTCTATTGTTACGATGTTTATCTAAGGCAAATCAATGGGGAGTTCGTGAGTGCAATGTAAACGTAAATTATGAAGATATAAAATTGAATTTAAAATAACGGGCTTGAATGTAATTCACACAACCGGGTAGTATTCCAAATGCTTGTAAATAGAACTTCTAATTGGGTAAGGTTTTCTACTTATGAAAAAAACTAATTTGACAGAAACTGTCGCTTTCGCGTATTCAGAACCGAGTTTATCCCTTAATCAAAACCTCTTATTGTCAAGGCACGCATTGCATTAAATTAATAAACCTATTTTAAGAAATATAGTTTCTTGACTCAGTTGAAAAGTATTTTAACTTGGAACTTTTTAACGAAAAGAGGTTCATGCGAACCAGACTTTAAACCTATAAACGCGTCCATAAATAGTTTTAAAATCGTATTTCTAGAGTATTAAAAACTTCTACTTAACTGGAAAAAGCGCTTTCGCTTCCTTCGAACAGTTAAAACTAACCAAGTTTAACCAAAGGTTGGACGACTTTCGATCTTACCCAATAGAAATGAAGTGCAGAAAACTTGTGTAAAAAATCAGAATAACCCCTAAGTATTTCTATTGACACCTCGTATGGAATACTACTTTAACTATGATCCTTACATTCTAACCTTTAAAGTTTAGCCGGACATGGAAATGTAAATAGATATGTTAAATATTGCGAGAAAGTAAATGGTGCAGAAAAGTAAATACTGTGAGAAAGTAAATGGTGCGGAAAAGTAAATATTGCGAGAAAGTAAATGGTGCGGAAAACTAAATACTGCAAGAAAGTAAATGGAAACCTGCTCCAAACGGGAGGTTTTAAATCTGGTACAACTGGAAATAAATGACTGGAAAAAAATAGCGGCAGGATTAACTTCTACCAGAGTACTCCAAACTCGATTACATACTCGATCGAACAATGTGATAACTCCCCGATGTGAGAAGTTTATCACTTTACAATACCGAAAATATATGGCTTGAGTTCTGTTACTAAGCTTGGATGCCTAAAAAGGATCAAGAGCTCATCTACTTATAGCCAAGAAAAATCTATGGAAAGACCAAAGTGCCCGTAAATTTCTTTTGGGAGGGAAAATAAACTATAAAGGTGGCGCCCGCCATGTGAATCAATGGAGAAATAAGTGGAGATCGTGGCATTTGACAGTAGTTGAATCTTATCCAAGTCATGGCCTACCCTATGGCGCCCGCCATGGTGGATGCCATTTGTACAATTTTCTCAAAAATTGGTTTTTCTTGCCCGTTTTTCTTCATTTCCTCGCGAGGAGCTCTAGGAATACAAAATCCTGAAAACAAAACAAAAGCAAAACACAAGAAAATAGTAATAAAATCCTAAGAAACATGTGCAACCGAGTCAAATACATAGTATGATTCAGTGTTATTAAATTCTCCCACACTTAGGCCTTTGCTTGTCCTCAAGCAAAACACTTTATAACTCATGACAGAAAAAGGTGGTATCAACGGATGATTTGGGCTAGAAGGGCTTCTAAGTTCAAACTAGGATGAAGTGATATGTACTAACTAAGTGAACCAATGATATCGCAGTGACACTTTTCCGCAGACAAGGACAAAAACTTTGTTCCTATACAAACCAATCCATACTACCCCACTGTACCTAGGCCTACTTTTTGCATCTCTTTTTGGGTCCTCTTCATTCTGGTGCAGTCACATTAAGTCTGTTATCCGTACATACTCATAGTAAAGTGACCGTTATCCGTACATACTCATATGTATTTGAAATTTTTACAACTTTTTGGGTTAAATGACCTTGTGAGGGTTACCTATACCAGAGTTGCATTTTTTATGAAGCACAACATACAGATCATTCACTTATATTCATCGGTCCCCTACGTAGGGCATGCTCAGGCCGGAGCCGACTGCTAGGATAAACTACTAAGGACTTACTCTAAAATGATAATTAAGGCCATGGTATATGGGGTATCGGGGTCGATTTCTATATTCACAAAGCCTAATGTGTTAAAATGATATCGATGTTTCAAAAAAAAAATTTTCCAAGTCATCTGCATCCTAACTCGAACCTGCCTCAAAGCCAAAATTTTCAGAACAATACACTTTCTTTTGTCAATAATTTTTTTGGTACATCTAAGGAAACGGGAAAATAAGGATACGCTTCACAGATGACTCGTCAAGCACATGCATATTATAAAAACAAACTAAAACTAAGAGAAATAAACTAGAAAGTAATAAAACAAAATAAAAGGTGATTGAGGAGCGGTGGGTTACGTCGATCTAATAGCGGTAATCGGAGAATTATGAAGGAGAAGTTCGGGTTCGACACGCAAGTGTTTGAGATCAGCCGGGCTGGGGTTTGAAGATGGAAGTTTGTTTAAACATAGAGTTGTAATCGGAGGTTCATACACAAGCTGTCGAAGGACTTGATTTGAATCGAATCAAGGGACAAGAGGAGATAGCTTCTACAACAACAAAGGAGTTTGTTTGTTTGATTGATATTTCATTCTTATATATATGATTCTTCAACAGGTTAAATTTATATTATAAGAGCTCAATTCTATTTTTAGAGTTGAGGGCAGACGTACCCCAAAGCAAGGACGGCAGAGGAACTGCCTCAACAAATCCTTGTGCCTTTTACCTTACGCTTTTACATTTGCTTAATATTTGTGTGGTTTTAGTAAAAGCAATTATATCAAATTCAAGACTGTTTTGAGTTAGTGCTGGATTGTTTTTGACTCTAGTACAATCGTTGATTGTACAAGGAAATTAGAGCAAATTACTCAAAGCTGAACTCACTTGCAGTGCTCCGCACACCAAGTGATTGATAAATTGCCTGAACGAAAATCCTTGTGTGTTGTCCATTTATTGTGGTAATATTTTAAGGAATTGGAACTAGTCATACCACTTTGTGAGCTAAATCAAATTGAGAGTGTGACTAGCGTAGTGATTCTAATTACTCGTTATCCGATTCCATCGGCTAAAACGCATATCCGGTTTTCTAGTAATCGTTCGTTATAGATGGTAATTTTTCCACGTCCGCTTTCGCAAATTACAAAAAAATTTAAAACCATTTTATTGGTAGAGCCAACTCATTTTTTAATTAGGGATCTATTCAACCCCCCTTCTAGATCTGTGCCATCCTCTAACAAGTGGTATCAGGAGCACCGGTTCACTCTGTGCTTCAAGTATAACTTTGTAGAAAATGGCTAATGAACCTAAAGGGTCCTATAATAGAGCTCCTGTTTTTAATGGAGAAAATTATAGTTACTGGAAAGACTGTATGCGGGTGCAGATTAATTCCATTGATAGGAAGGTGTGGAATGTTATTCTTAACGGTCCAATTGAAATAACTATGACCGATGAGAATAACATGATTGTGCCTAAGCCTGAAGCACAATGGACTGATGATGACGAGAAGAAATATAATTATGATTGGAAAGCCAAAAATATTTTGATCTCCTCATTAGGAGTTGATGAATATTATAGGGTTTCTCATTGTTTAACGACAAAAGCTATGTGGGACTCATTGCAAGTTGCCCATGAAGGAACCAATGATGTTAAGCTAGCGAGAATCAATACGCTAACACAAGAGTTTGATCTCTTTCACATGGAGCAATGGGAGACCATTGTGGACATACAAAAGAGATTCACTCATCTTATAAATAGATTGCACTCACTAGGTAGGCCAGTTGCCAATGAAGTTGCTACTAACAAAATTTTAAGATGTCTTAACAGGGAATGGTAACCGAAGGTAACCGCCATCAAAGAAGCTAACAACCTCACAATTTTGGATCTCACAACATTGTTTGGAAAGCTGCAAGAGCACGGGCAAGTGCTTCTAAGCCTGGAATAATATGAAAAGAAGGAAAAGAAGGAGAAAATACAAAATACTGAAAAGAAGTCTATTGCTCTCAAGACTTCTTCCTTAAAGTCTCAAACTAAGGAGCATAGTGATTACACTTTGAGTGACGAGATGGCAAGAGTGAGGATATGGGACTGTTTGTAAAGCGTTACAACCGCTTTGTCAAAAAGAACGACATCCAACACTCCGATAAAAATCTTGTCAACTTTCGGAAATAATCAAGGTACTCTAGAAATGATGACACTAAAGGAAACAAGACAAGAGGGTCATGTTATACTTGTGGAAAGACCAGACACTATAAACTGAAATTTCCCTTGAACAAAAAGGGCGAAGAAAAGGAAACAATTAGATCACATAAGAGGCAATCTAAGCCAAGGAGAGTGTGTATAGCTTGGGAAAGCGATATCAATTCCTCCAAGGATGAAAGCTCAAGTGATGAAGAAGAATCCGTAAATCTTTGTCTTTTCGCCCATCAAAAGAACAAAAAGAAACACGTACGACATGCTGTCATACCCTAAGTTTTACCATTAGATCACTGATCATTTTGCATTTCATTTTGTTTTGTATTTTATTTTACTAACTGCTAATCGGTTTGCTTAGTTGTGCATTTTGCAGGTGAGTTGAAAGTGGACTCGTAAGTCCATCTAGCTAGGTTGAACCTACAAGGATATTAAGATCTTAAACGCATATAGATTTGTCATTAACACCGTCCTGAGCCTAGACATGAGGACTTGCGATTCGATTCCCAAAATTTGGAAGTTAATATAATCAGGGATTCAGGGTGTGCAGTTTAATGATATTGGATTAAAAGGATTGCGGTCTGAGGAAAGATTACCATTCTTTTCGGGGTCTAAATTACATGAGTTATGCTGTTTCTAAAATTATGGTTGGGTCAGGATGAAATGTTTGCATCGAGTTCATATTGGATGTCAGTTAATTTCAAGTGATTACAAGATGTCAAAGGTTTCGAATTCGGATTACGAAGTTTAAAGTGTATTCAGAACGAGACATGGATTGGGATTATTCGGAAAATTAAAGTTCACATTTTATTAAAGAGTGAATTTATTTACAATATTCAGGTTACATCGAAATTCAAATTCACATTTCTTTTGATTCAAGTTATAAGGCCTAGTCCTATTTTTCTAACATCCTAAGTTCTAAGTCCGATTTCTTCAGCTTCCAAGTTTTCAAATGTCTGAATCGTCGGGACCTGCAAAACAAGAAACGTCATATAAAAAGTCAGAATTTTAAATCGGAAAGGATTTTTTTTGGACCCTCAGAACAACTTCATCATCGGGTCCGGGAGGGGAAACAATTGAATGCTACTGAACCCCCTCGTTTTTCAAGCAACCTCAGGCCTAAGACCAGACAATTTCTGTTCTTGTTCCGAGAGAGAAAAAGAGTTTCGCGAAAAATGATTTTTTTTTGTTCCAAACATGGCCTTAAAGAAAATCTGAAAATCAGGATCAAAGCCAACATCAGTGCCAACTCGTATCATCACGGATTTTATCATCATCATAAGTCAATTAAATCTGAATCCAACAACCCACATTATTTCTAAAATCAGAAATATCATTATCCAAAAAATAATAATCATAACATATCCGGATTTGGAAAGAAGAAAAATCATCAAAACCCAACATGACAGTAAAATCATCAACAATAATCACACAGATCACCATCAAAGCCACAAGTCTGAAAAAGGAAACAAACATCACCATCATTAATAATAAATTCGCGACATCAACAATCAGCAGTGTTAACAGAGAAAAAGAATCCGGAAAAGCTCAAAAACATGTTAAAACATGTTTCTCCGAAAAAGGAAAATGGTTTTACTCCATCAAAAACATGTTTTACAGAAGAGAAATATATAAGAAGAAGTAGAAAACGAGTTAAAGGGGATAAAAAAAAGGGCCACCACTGAAAAGATCATCACAAAGTCAGCCAACCTCTTAACAAAAACTAGATCGATATCAACACAAACTACGGCCTCAGAAATCTCATCACTGGCCGGAAGAAAAATCGTGAAACAATATCACCAAAGCCCTAAAAAACACTAACAAATCCAAACCGTTGAAACCAAAGCCGAAAGTCTCATCATCGCCGTCAACCCGTCGCAACCCACGGCCGAAAAACTCATCAACCGTCAAAACCCGTCAACAACAACATCAAAAGATTTGTTGAAACTCCAACGTAAACCCAAATTTGGCATAAAAAAGCCAACCGCAAGACCTCAACGAATCAACAACAAACAAAACGTGAGCCATTTTTTTAATCAATTCTCAGTTTGTTTATTCACAGGTCCGAAAGAAGAAGAAGATAACATGCACAACAAAATAAAGGAAGAAGAAAGTAATGTTCACAGCAAGAGAAAAGAGGGAGGAGACAGGCGACCATGAAAACAAAAGAAGAAGAAAAAACGCAACAAGACACACCTAATAGGGCCCGCAGTCGTCTGCTGTGAATTTAGGGTTAAAAACCCTAAATTTCACTCCCCTCCCCTTTTATATTATAGTATCGGGTCGGATCTGGGGCCTGACCACCCAGCCCGATCCAATCTCCTTGTTTTATTTTTATTTTAATATTTTTTTTTTGTTTTTTTTTATTATTTTATTTTGTAATATTTAATTATTAATAATATTACTAACTAACTCTAACACTACTAACATTAACTAACTAAAATTAAAAATATGAAGAATATAATATAATTAATTTAATAAAAATGAATTTTAAATTAAAAATAGAAAAAATATATTTAATTGGGATTTTAATTTAAGTTTTCTTTTAAATAATAAAAAAATTTTAATTTAGGTTTTAAGTCAAATTTTTCTTATAATTATTAAAAATATAAAAAAAAATGTTCAGCTCATTATTTCAATTTTCTTTTTTTCTTTAATAAATTAAAGTCAACCAAAATAATAATAAAATTTCATTCAAAATCTAAAATTAGTTCAATAATGTATTTGATTTAGTTTATTTTAACCTTTTAGAGTTTTTTAAATAATTAAGTTTTTTACTAAAAGTAAACAACCTTTTTAATTTAATTTCTAAACATCTTTTCAATTTAGACATAGAAATTCTAAAAAATTATAAAAATAAATAACTTTTTTATTTTAAATATCAATTAGTTTAGCACCTTAAACTTAATTATAATCTAATTTTCTAACTTTTCTAAAAATCTTACAAAAACCATAAAAACAATTAATCCTAACATTTGTCTAATTTTCATTTTAAATTTAATAAAATTCTCAAAAACAATTCAATGCATATTTCACCATTACAACTTCATCATTTTCCATCATAATCCACTCGTAACCTGATTTGTCCATTCAACTGCTACTCATGCTCATTGCAATATTTGCATATATCTCTTCACACTTTTTTTCTTCACATTTTCAATTATCACCGCTTTTATCAGATATTTTCCATTTTTACCGTTTATTTCCCCTCCGAAGGAAAAGTTATACCCTGTTTGACCGCCGTGTCAATACCTTTGCCCTCGCCCCGTCCTAGCCTTAGGACCCGACTCGCTGTACTCGTGCTTATGCGTCCCGCCGTAGACACACCCATACCTTTTCCTAAACCTTAAGACTTGAGTCGTCGTACTCGTGCTTAGGCGTCCTGCCGTGGACATTCACCCTTTTATCCTAGCCTTAGGATTAGGAGTCGCCGCACTCCGTGTAAGTTTCCCGCCAAGGAATACTTACTCTTTACGCCTTTTCAATTCAACTTTTCAACGTAGAATTAGGAGCCTCCGCACTCCAAATAAGTGCTTCCCTATGAACGCTTATTTCCCCTTGAAACCTTGACCACCGTTAAGAAGTTTCTCACCTCCCTCTGTGAGGGGAAATACGATTACTCTGATTCCATCCTCTACCTCAGATACGTAGGCACAAGATGTGAATCTTGGCGAGTAAACTTAAGACTAACCCTTAGGTCCTTTTCTTTACCCTTAACCCTTACCATTACCCTTAAGCAGAAAACTTAGCAATAACACATTTAAAACAAGAGGTTCCTGTAGAGTACTAATAAAGTTTAGGATGTTAATACCTTCCCTAAGCTTAACCAACCCCCGAACCCTAGATCTTTCCCCGCATTGTGTTTACGATGTAAACTAGGTTTTTCCTTTTTTTAACCTTTTCTTCAAATAAATCAAAGACCGGTTGTGAATCAAAGATTGTGATTCAAAATAATCAATAATTTGATATCCTATTCTCACCGCAATACATGCCAGTATGAAAATTCCTATAAAATGTCTCATTTTGAATTACAAACTGCTTTTAATACTTTGCATTGTGAAGCAAAAGAAGCCTTTAAAAGGCTTTCCTCGAATAACCAAATCTTTGCTCACCCTGAGCAAAAGATTCGTGAGTCCGAAAAGAAACTTGAGGCACTAAAAGCTTCCATAGTGGAAAGTACAAAAGTAGGTTATGAGGATCTAAGAAAAAGAGTTGCTAACTTTGGGTGTGATACTTGTTACATTTGGCAAAATAAAGTTAGAAACCTAAATGCCAAACTTAACAAGGCTCAAGAGCCCAAAATTACTTTTGCCATTGATAAAGCTAATTTTAGAAAGATTATGGTTAACCCATAGCAAAAATACACATATGTTGTAAGAGATCATGATAGAAACAGTAATTCAAAAGTTAACTTTTCTTCCTTGTATTGTTGCAAGAAAGGCCACAACGTTGCTAAATGCCGTTTTAGGAGATTTTTGGTTCCTAAAGGCATTTATCAATGGTTTCCTAAATGCGACCATTTTGTCACTCACAACTTAGGACTCAATAAGCCATTGTGTACCTACTCTTGTTAATTGTTTTTCATAGGTACAATGTCTTGAGAACACCAAGAGAAGATGGGTTCTCGATAGTGGTTGCTCAAGACACATGAAAGGAGACATATCTCTCTTCATCGACTTCGTGGCAAAGAAGAAGGGATATGTAACCTATGGAGACAACAACCGTTGTGCAATACTTGGAAAAGATAGTGTAGGTAATCCCTCTTCCACTACTATCTCAGATGTATTGCTTGTCGAGGGCCTTAAACATAATCTCATTAGCATTAGCCAATTATGCGACAAAGGATACAATGTATCATTTTCAAAAGATTGTTTTCAAATTGCGTATAATGATAAAATGAAGGACATGTTTAATGGTCTAAGAGTAAACATTGTCTATATGCTGGATTTGGATGAAATATCTTTGACAAGTGATAAATGTCTCATGACAATGAGTGAGGACTCATGGTTATGGCATAGACGTTTAGCACATGTAAACTTTGCCAAATTAAATTTCAAAAGATATAATCATAGGTCTGACCAAAATTAAATTTACCAAGGATCACCTATGTGATGCTTGCCAAATGGGAAAGCAAACGAGGATCTCATTTAAATCTAAAAACATCGTTTCAACTAAGAGACCTCTTGAGCTTCTCCATATTATTATTTTTGGGCCATCTAGAATTAAAAGTCTAGGTGGTAACTATTACGGTTTTGTAATAGTTGAAGATTTTTCTAGATTCTGTTGGACTATCTTCTTGGCTAGCAAGAGCGATACATTCACAACCTTTGAAAGATTTGCTAAGCTTTCTTAAAATAAATTAAACACAAATAGAATATCAATTAGGAATGATCATGGAGGTGAGTTTGAAAACCATTTGTTTGAGTAATATTGCGATAAACACGGTATTGATCATAACTTCTCCGCTCTGCGTACCCCTCAACAAAACGGGGTTGTGGAGCGTAAAAATCGTATTTTGGAAGAGTTAGGGAGAACCATGATCAATGAAAGTGCATTACCTAAGTACTTTTGGGCTGACGCCATAAGTATGGTATGTTATGTATTGAATAGGGTGCTTATCCGCTCAATTCTAAACAAAACACCGTATGAACTTTTAAAAGGGCGCAAGCCAAATGTTTCTCACCTTCATGTCTTTGGTTGTAAGTGTTTCGTGGTGAATAATGGAAAGGAAAGCTTAGGTAAGGTTGACTCCAAGCCTGACGAAGGTATCTTCCTCGAATACTCTTAGTCAAGTAAAGCCTATAGAATTTACAATAAGAGATTACTTACTGTTAAAGAGTCTGTACACGTAACATTTGATGAATCTTATCCGAGAGATGTATAAAAAGGTAGTTTTGTTCATGGTGCAGGTATATCTTCGGAAGATATACTCAAAAGTGCCGGGCCGAGAATTGATCAACCCAACCTAGTCAAAATTGAGGAGGAAAAGGATGACTGTCATAAAGAAACCGAGGTAGTTCATCCGTCTGCAAAAGATGATCTTCCTCCAGCTTGGAAGTCTTCTAAAGACCATCCCATCGATAATATCCTCGGTGATATATCAAAGGGGGTTATGACTCGGTCTAAGATATGTAATTTCTATTATCATTTCGCTTTCATTTCTCAGATAGAACCTAAGAACCCAAAAGAAGCTTTACTTGATGAACATTGGTTCTTATCTATGCAAGAGGAACTTAACCAGTTCAAGAGAAATGATATTTGGGACCTTGTCCCTCCTCCGCGAGGTCATCGAGTAATTGGCACCCGATGGGTGTTTAAGAACAAACTAGATGAAAACGGGGTAATAACTCGCAATAAGGCGTGTTTAGTCACGCAAGAGTATAACCAAGAGGAAGGCATCGACTATGAGGATACTTATGCGCCGGTTGCCCGACTCGAGGCTATACGCCTTTTACTTGCCTTCGCTTGTGCGAAAAATTTTAAGCTATTTCAAATGGATGTAAAAAGTGCATTCCTTAAGGGCTATATAAATCAAGAAGTTTATGTTGCCCAACCTTCGGGTTTTGAGTCTCATGAATATCCTGATCACGTATATAAGTTAAAACGTGCCTTGTATGGACTCAAGCAAGCCCCTAGGGCTTGGTATGAGCGCCTAAGCAAGTTTCTACTTGATAAAGGGTATTCAAGAGGCAAGGTCGACACAACCCTCTTTATTAAGCATCAAGGAAAACACTTAATTTTAGTGAAAATTTATGTTGATGACATCATATTTGGATAAACTAACATGAATCTCGTAAGAGAGTTTTCTAACCTAATGCAGGGTGAATTCAAGATGAGTATGATGGGGGAGCTCACATATTTTCTCGGGTTACAAATTAAGCAGCTTGAGGAAGGAACTTTTGTAAGTCAAACGAAATATTGTGTTGAGCTTCTCAAGAGGTTTGACATGGCAAAATCCAAAGCCATTGACACACCAATGCCGACCTGTGCAAATCTAAATAGAGATGAAGATGGTAAGGATGTAGAGGTAAAAAGATATCGAGGTATGATCGACTCTCTTCTTTATCTTACTGCCTCTAGACCCGATATTATGTTTTGTGTTTGCATGTGTGCTAGATATCAATCTTCTCCTAAGGAATCCCATCTAAAGGTAGTTAAGCGCATACTTCGATACCTTTCGGGTACTCCAAAGTGTGGGCTATGGTATTCCAAAGGAAACAATTGTTCCTTGGTTGGATTCTCTGATTCTGATTTTGCTAGGTGCAAATCGGATAGGAAAAGTACCAGTGGTACTTGTCACTTATTTTCAAACTCTTTGGTTAGTTGGCATAGCAAGAACGAGGTTTCTGTTGCTTTGTCAACCGCCGATGCGGAACACGTTGCCGCCGGTAGTTGTTGCGCTCAAGTCCTATGACTTAAGCAACAATTGCTAGATTTTAATCTCAAACTTGAGCGTATTCTGATCTTTTGTGACAATACGAGTGCCATCAATCTTACTAAGAATCTCGTGCTACATTCACGCACTAAGCATGTCGAAATACGACACCACTTCCTTAGGGATCATGTGGAGAAAGGCGATGTAGTTTTTGAACACTTTGATACTTAAAATCAACTTGCTGATATTTTCACAAAACCTCTTGCTACTGAGCATTTCTTTCATATCCGATGGGAACTAGGTATTCTCGATATTTCGGATCGTGTTTAGTGAAATTTCTTGCACATCCTTTATATACCTATGTCTATATCTACTTTGATTATCGGATATCTAACAAATTGAAGATGTTGAAAGTATATGTGTGTGTTCATCTAGCTATATTTGGAATGGAGGTAATATCTTTCCTCAACTATCTCTTTCTCAATTCTCATTTTAAAAAATGCATCAAATTATGTGTTACATTTGTCATATATGTCGTATTATACGTATGTTATCTCTTTGAATGCTTAAAATGTGTTTTGGCTAGTTATCTATGACTTTTTGTATGCCCACAAGATCAAAAATTGACAAAATTTGCTAGTTTTCCCTGCATGAGTCGACCTAAACAAGGTCAGGTCGACCTACCGGTCGATGCATACCTTTTGTTGTTTGAATGTGTAATTTTGAACACAGTATGCATCGACGCATACACAGAGCGGTCGACGCATCGCGCAAATTCTTTCAATTTTGTTTGCAAACCATTCAAAATTCCCTCTTTAACTCTCTTTTATGACTCATATTAATGTGTATCATTACATTTGCATTGAAACTTGACACCTATATCACATGCTACTCTACTATTCTCATCTTCCCAAAACCTAGAAGCTATTACAAAAGGGTCAAAGTCTTAAACTTCTCTCCATATTCAAGAACTCTCTACAATATTTGCAATCATCATCAACCCATTTCCTCTTCTTTTCTTTGCAAGAAAAAACCATGGTTACTTGAAAAGTTACTGGTAAAAGATCCACAAGAGCTTCCTCCTCTTCATCTCTCCCGATGACTGCCGTATCACTGGTTCCTCCTGAGTTTGCCGAAAGCTTCGCTAAAAACTTTGGCAAGCGGTCTGTGGTGAAGCAACATGCCTATTGTCGCCTCTCTGCTGAGCGAATGCACGTTCCTCAGGTAACCAGTCTTCTTGATTTTCAAGGATTTAACAAATTTATGGAGTGCAATACAATGTACAATGAAGACCTTGTGAGGATCTTCTATACGTGTCTTCATGGTAAGTTTCCGGGTTCTGAGTTTCACACTAAAATTGGAAATACAAAGGTGTGTGTAAATAATGTTGTTTGGTTCAAATCTTTTGATGCACCTCCCGTTTCTAATGGGCCTCTCGTTAAGGTCACTGGCACCTACACAGTTGATGGCTACGAGTTCAAAAGAGCTTTGAACTCCATGCTGAAGAAGCCGCATGCGACTGATATTGTGGCTAGTGAGTTATTTCCGAAAACTGTCACTATAGGTAAACTAAAACCTATGGATAGAATTTTGCAATGGATTGTGGCACGCATTCCACGGCCTAAGAAAGGAGGATTTTCTCAAGTTGATTAGGCCGAAGTTCATTTGATCTATATCTTGAAGAAAAAGACCAAAATAAGCTGGCCTTATTATATTGCTAGTAGAATGTATGCTCTTCGAGATTCGGTTCGAGGTACCGCTCTCTCCTATGGTTTATTCATTCAGGAAATTTTGAACAACGATCAAGTTACACTTCTGGGGATCCCATATGGATCTCTCACTCCGGATCAAGAGTTTTGTCAGAAGACTCTTACTATGATGGATTATTTATGGATGCCGGAAGAACATCGTTATCAATTTTTTGTCAAAGCAACCGCCTCTCGGTTGGAAGACTCCGATGGGAGCGATGAGGAAGATGAAGAGGACGAAGAAGAACAAAATGACCAAGGTGATGGACAACCAAATGAAGTTGTCAATCACATAAATGTGAGTCGGGCTAACCAATCCCCTACTTCAGACCATGGAAATAGTCAAGGTTGGGGTGAATGGCAAAATAACAGTTGGACGTCGTTATGTGACAACTATCAGCCTCCATAATACCCGGAGTATCAGGAAACTCCACAGTGGGGTCATGAGGAGTCCTTACATTGGGGCTATGAGGAGCCTCCACAATGGGGCTATGAAGAGAAAACACACTTCACGAATCCCCTGCAACAATATTCTGCCGAACTCCTCGAGATGATGAGGAATATACAATTAGAACAACGTGCGTTCATGACTGATTAGGATGAACGTCTCTCACAACTTTAGACTCAATTTGAGATGCAGGATGAAAACGTTAACACATTCTCCTCTAATATCAATCAAAGGTTTGATGCTCTGGTTGCATCATCTGAAAGTCAGCACCAAGTCATTACAAATAGCCTCAACACCTTGAACCGTGTTGTTTTGGAGTTTACTGACATGGCCGAGGCTCAAATGCTTCTGCCGTATCCGTATCATGGGAGAGGCCAACATTTCAGGGGGAGGAGACATTCAAGGCTAGCATTCTGCATAATTGCATTTCATCCTTTTATGTTGTTGTGAATTTTTCCTTGTATTAAGCATTTCTAATGTCATTAATGTCTTGCTTCATGAACTCACTTACTTGAGATGATTTCTAATGTATTAATTGTATTTCTAGAAACAATTACTATTTTTTGTCTATATATGGTGCTAATTATATTTTTATTCCTTGATCATTAATTTTGTCATGTGTGGATGATTGTTAATGCTTATCCTGTTGTACATGTTTTGATATGAGCATCTGTTATTAGTTTATCATTTCTTAATAGAAATTTCTTTCTTTTTGATGTTGTCAAAGGGGGAGAAAGTGTCAAGCTTTTTAGTAGAACCAAAGATCAAACATGAAGACGTCGCACTTAATGCAAATGAGTAAGTGAGAATGAAGGCATCAAACAAGGAGGAGGATAATGCCGGATATCATACAAACAGGTTATACGTGTTTTTCCATCATCAAAAAGAGGGAGTATGTGAGGGAAAATCCTCAGATACTTGATATATGTGTTTCGATGATGTCAAAACCGAGCCACATGGAAGAATAGTCATTTGGTGTTATCACCATGATGCATGAGCATACCTTATTTCTCATGTTTGTTTGCTTTCACTAAAAATCTCGAGTACTGCATTTAGAGCTGTTAAAATATGCGTCATACGTGTCAAAATAAATTGGTCCATTATAGCTTTCATTTAAAAGAATTAAAAATATGAATTTAAGTATTTTTTGATGTTTCAGGTCTTTGAGTCGACCTAAACTCTGCTCCGGTCGACTCATGGCAAGGTCCTAGAAATGCATTTTTCTCGGGTCTGGTATGGTCGACCTACCGGTCGACGCATACTGTTGTCATTTGTATTTATCAAAATATTCAGGCTTTTCGTCGATGCATAGCCTTGTTCCGGTCAACACATAGCTGCTTGGTTTGCACAATATTTTGCCTCGGGTTAGCTCAGGTCGACCTTGCACTCTGCATGGGTCAACCGCTCACTGTAAGCTGCATAATTTTTATGTTGTATATTATTTTTGAAAGTTGGTTTTATCAGTTATAATTGTTTTGTCTGGTATAAATATTCAGTTGCTCTATTCATTTCATATCAAGTGAATCAATTTCAAAAACAAGAAAAGTGAAAGAGGTGTCAATTCAAGTTCTCATCATCTTTATCTTCTACATTTCATATCACAACAATCACACACAATAATCTTTGTTGTGCATTATGGATTGTCTAAGGTGATAACATTCAAAGCCGTGATTGGTTAATCCGGTTCGGGTTGAGGAATTGGCAGGTTTTTCTTGAATAAAACCGCTAGGGTTTTGTCCTCCAAGATTCTCTGCATTTGGGGGTTTTTGGACGAGTCTTCTCAACATATATTCGGCTGAGTGAAGGTGATCGAGGAACGGTGGGTTAAGTCGATCTAGTAGCGGTAATAGGAGAATTGTGAAGGAGAAGTTCGGGTTCGACACACAAGTGTTTGAGATCAGCCGGGCTGGGGTTTGAAGACAGAAGTTTGTTCAAACATAGAGCTGTAATCGGAGGTTCATACACAATTTGTCGAAGGACTTGATTCGACTCAAATCAAGGGACAAGAGGAGATAGCTTCTACAATAACAAAGGAGTTCATTTGTTTGATTTCTATTTCATTCTTGTATATACGATTCTACAACAGGTTAAATTTATATTATAAGAACTCAATTCTACTGTTAGGATTGAGGGCAGACGTACCGCGAAGCGAGGACGGCGGGGGAACTGCCTCAACAAATCCTTGTGGCTTTTACATTTGCTTAATATTTGTGTGATTTTAGTACAAGCAATTATATAAAATTTAGGACTGTTTTGAGTAAGTGCTGGACTGTTTTTTACTCTAGTATAATCGTTGATTGTACAAGGAAATTAAAGCAAATTACTCAAAGCTGAACTCACTTGCAGTGCTCCGCACACCAAGTGTTTGATAAATTGCCTGAACGAAAATCCTTGTGTGTTGTCCATTTATTGTGGTAATGTTTTAAGGCATTGGAACTAGTCATACCACTCTGTGAGCTAAATCAAATTGAGAGTGTGACTAGCGTAGTGATTCTCATTACTCGTTATCCGATTCCATCGGCTAAAACGTATATCCGGTTTTCTAGTAACCGTTCGTTATGGACGGTAATTTTTCCACGGCCGCTTCCGCAAATTAAACAAAATTTTTAAAACCATTTTATTGGTAGTGCTGACTCATTTTTTAATAAGGGATCTAATTAACCCCCTTTCTAGGTCAGTGCCATCGTCTAACAAGAGTGTCTAGCTAAACGTTCCAGCATTTGGTCTATAAATGGTAAAGGGAAATGGTCCTTCCTAGTTTCTTTATTTAATTTTCTGTAATCTATGCACATATGCCATCCTCCTTCTATCAGTTATGCGACATGTTCCCCTTTCTCATTCTGCACGACTGTGATGCCTCCATTTTTAGGTACTACACGCACAGGGCTCACTCACTTACTATCTAAGATTTGATAAATTATACCTGCTTCCAGTAACTTAAGAACTTCCCTTTTTACAACTTCACTCATTACGGGGTTTATCCCTCTCTGATGTTCTCTAGAGGGTTTTTAGTCTTCCTCAACTAAAATCCAGTGCATACACACAGATGGACTTATACCTTTTAGATCAGAGATATTATATCCTAAGACAGAGGAATATTTCCGCAAGACATAAAGAGCTGCTCTGTTTCTTCTTGGTTTAAGGTAGCACTGACTACAATTGGACATATCATTTCCTCGTCCAAGAACTCATATCTTAGATTCTTGGGTAGTTCTATAAGTTCTAAAGTTGGTTTCTTGGGGCATGGTATTGGATCGGGGGTAAGGGATAAACATTAGTGAAGATTATCATCAATGTAGGGTTCCATAAATCCATCATCTTCCTTTATGAAGGTTGAAGGTAGTGTGATGGGTTTTTCTTGATCTAGTTCCCTAACACATTCATCAATGATGTCTATGGCATAACATACGTCTCCTAATACTGGTGCCATAAGAAATTTCGACAAAATGAATTCTATCTTTTCATCACCTACCTCAAAAGTCAACTTTCCTCTCTTGACATCTGTTATGGCTCCTGCAGTTGATAAGAATGGCCTACCTAGGAGGATTGGGATGTCATCATCTTCTTTAATGTCCATGACAACGAAATTAGCAGGGATGAATAACTGACCAATCCTGACTGGGACGTCTTCCAATATGCCAATCGGATACTTGACGGATCTATCGGCTAACTGAAGAGACTTCTTAGTAGGATGCAGTTCTCCTAGTTTTAACCTTTCAAAAACTACCAGAGGCATTAGGCTCACACTAGCTCCTAAGTCCAGGAAAGCTTTATTGATGACATGTCTCCCCAAAATACAAGGTATGGAGAAATTTCCAGGATCTTTCTACTTTTTGGCAAGTTTATTTTCGGAAATGGAATTGCATTCCAAAGGTTTTGGATCGTCAAGTCTACGTTTATTGGCAAGGATGTCTTTGAGGAACTTTGCATAGGATGACATCTAAGTGATGGCTTTTGTGAAAGGGATCTCCACATGAAGTTTCTCTATCACTTTTATGAATTTCTGATATTGGTTATTGATCTTGGTTTGTTTTAGTCTTTGTGGATAGGGTATAGGAGGTTTGTATGGCGGGGGTGGTTCATTATTTTTTTCTATAGTTTCTCCCTTATCTTGGTTTTTCTGTTTTTCAGATTCTATTGGTTCCTCTACTTCGTCTGTGGGTACAATGATTTTCTTAGAAGTTTTGGGTTCTCTCAATGTCGGGTTAACCGATTCATCGTAAGCGGTCCTACTTTGTAAAGTAATTGCATTGGCTTGCCCTCGGGGGTTTTGTTGAGGTTGTCCAGGAAATTATCCTTCGAGTGTGGTTTCAGGAGCTTGTTTGAGAGCTACCTGAGAGATCTGGGTTTCAAGCATCTTATTGTGGGTGACTATTTGGTCTACCTTGATTCCTAACTGGGTAATCATTTCATTTACATGAATGCTCTAGTTTAGGAATTCTTTGTTTTGCTGGGTTTGAGCCGAAATGAAATTTTCCATGATCTTCTCAAGGTTCAGCTTGGGCGGCACAACTTGCATAGGTGGGTTTTGTCTCTGGGCTTGAAATCCGGGTGGTCTCAGAGGCGCAGGGTTTTGAATAGGGTTATTGTTTCTGTAGGAAAAGTTTGGATGATTCCTCCATCCAGGGTTATAGGTGTTTGTAAATGGGTTCCCTTGGGCATAGTTGACCTGATCTGAATGAGTTTCATTCAACAGATTGCACTCTGCTGATTGGTGTCCTTTGGTTCCACATAATTCGCATTCCGTCAAGACAAGTGCTGCAGCAACTAGGTTTGCGTACATATGTTCGACCTTAAGGTCCAAAGCGTCCATTTTGGCTTGCATCATGTCTATAGAACCTATCTCATGTAATCCTCCTTGGGCTTCTTTGTTCTCCACCATTTCTCGTTCTGTTCCCCATTGACAATGGTTTTGAGCCATAACCTCGATAAGAGCGCAAGCTTCAGGGTAAGACTTATTCATCAGAGCGCCACCAGCGAAAGCGTCGATGGTCATTTTAGTGTTATAATGAAGTCCATTATAGAACGTATGAATGATTAGCCATGATTCCAGGCTATGGTGTGGATATATTCTCAATAGGTCTTTATATCTCTCCCAAGCCTCAAAGAGTGATTCACCTTGGTTTTGAGTGAATCTGGTTATCTGGTTTCGAAGAACAACTGTTTTACTTGGGGGAAAATATCTAGCAAGGAAAAATCTCCAAGTTGTTATAGAATTGGCTGGAAGGGAATCTAACCATGTAAGGGCTTTGTCTCTGAGGGATAAAGGATATAGTCTTAGACGAATCGCCTCAGGAGTAGCACCATTGGTTTTAAAAGTGTTATCTAATTGGATGAATATTTTTAGATGTTGATTCAGGTTCTCAGAAGGGAGACCCGCAAATTGGTTTTGCCATACTAATTGTTATAGGGAGGGTTTTAGTTTGAAATTGTGAGCAGGAATATTAGGGTTTACAATACTAGAACTGGGTTCTTCATCAGATGGTTGAGCAAAATCCTTAAGGGGTCTTTGGTTACGGTCTTCGACCATAGTTTCCTTAATTCTACGGAGTAAGAGAAGTGTGTGGGCGTAACGTTCATGTTCCTCTAAAGGATTTATAAGACTACCGGTGCTGCGAGTTCTTCGCATTGACCAGTAGGTAAAACCTTAGTCTAGACGGTGTAACAACAAAGTACGGAATTTTGACGTAATTGGTCCCCGACATCGGTGCCAAAAACTTGGCGCTGTATTTTCGCAAGTATACAAATCGCATCAGAGTAATATAAAAGATTATCGATCCCACACAGACCAAACATCAATCTATTGATTTCTATTGTTACGATGTTTATCTAAGGCAAATCAATCACGAGTTCGTGAATGCAATGTAAAAGTAAAGTACAAAGATATAAAATTCAATTTAAAACAACGGGCTTGAATGTAATTCACACAACCGGGTAGTATTCCTAATGCTTGTAAATATAACTTCTAATGGGGTAATGTTTTCTACTTATGAAAAGTGAAATTCTAGGTACCCAACAGTGGATGTTATCACGGATGTTATGACATCCACTGTAACACAGACTACAAAACTTAATGATAAACTGTAAATGAAAACAGTAAATAACACAAGTAATTGTTTACCCAGTTCAGTGCAAACCACACCTACATTTAGGGGCTGCCAAGCCAGGGAGGAAATTCACTATTAGTAGAATTAATTCAGAGTCAAACAACCAGTTTGCACTCTTCACATAAGACCTACCCAATGACACTTCAGCCTAACACTAGACCAGAGTTACCAACTCACTCCCCCTCAATCACAGTAGTGATATCAACCAATTCAAAGTTACAAATGGCAATGAAGTCACACTTCAAACACACCTTGATCTTTCTTCACAGCTTTGATCAAGTGACACAACACTCTTGCTTAAAAGCTCAGAGTGACACACTTAACAGACAACTTAAGAACTCTAGACCAATGCAATCATACAACAGATAATTGCTTGGTTTACAAGTATTCCTAAGACACACAAAAACACGTGAAGAACATAATTCTTCACTCACAAATACACGTTGTCTAAAACACTGTCAAGAATTATCTTCAAATAGGATTTCTATTTTTGTATATATAGGCAGCATACAGTCCTTGGGCGTTCATGCAGAAGTTAGGTTTACCTAAGATAAACCTCTCTTCATGAAACTGCGCATGTCCAATTAAGTTAGGGGCATTCCATGTTATCCTCAGTAGTTCCTGATATGTCGCCTGAGATAACTAGGCTTCTTAAAATGTTTCCTGAAGTATAGCCTAAACTAATACCATAAACTAAAACCTGTACGCCCTAATGTCATACGCTTGATGTCATAATATTCAGCATGACATCCAACTTAACTTGCTCTTAGCTATCCCAACTTACCCTGCAGAACACCCTTCATGTATGTCATAAAATCAATTATTACATTCACACATATTCCAATGTTTTTCCACAAAATACAACCAATTAAAAACATCTACAAACTTCCCCTTTGGCGAATTTTTGGCTAAAACACTCTGTTACCATATCAGAGATTACAAGCAGTAGTAATCATACCATATATGCAGGAAAACTACTAGCTAACAATACACACAGATACATTACCATATCAGAGTCATCTTCACACCCTAAAAACTACCTACTAGTCGATACTACAGGTATCACAATAATCTGTGAAGCATCTTGTGATACTCCCCCTCAACTGATGCACATCACATCAGTGCAAACACAACCTGCATAACCTGCAGTCACACACATTTATCCAGTTTGCTCTGGATTATGGATGTTAGGACATTCAGGATGACATCCTGAAGAACACAATCACCTGTTAGCCTAGACAATAGATGTCACAACTTTCTGTGAAACATCAAGTGCTGCTTCTTGTGATACTCCCCTTGAAAAGATGCACAACCATACACATTCTGCAAACACACTGCAGACACACACACACTACTAGCAGCTATACTACTACTAGGTTCCATCAAGGAACACACACATCTTAGCAGGTTCAACCAACACTCATATAATTCTAACATACATTCCTACCTATATTAAGAACTCACACAGCAACAACAACATCCTGTTATCACACCTGTAAAGAAAACATGTTCTCTTCAAACATGCATATTAGCAGCAACACCTGTAGCACACTTAGAGCAACAACAACAAACAAGTCTTCCACCTGATCTTCCACCTGTGAGAGACACACATCTAGCCCTGCTGTTACTACCACTTCTCCCCCTTTATAGCCACAAATTTAGATTAAAACTAATTTAATAGTATATATCAAAATAAGTATGGAAGTACAGATGTTAGGGGTCATTGCAACATAAAGCTCATGATGAGCAACACAAATATTTCATGCTGTCACATTAAAACAAAATCTAAGTAAGGAAACAACAGTTCATCATCAGCCCAAGCAAAACATCATCCTGATCCACACAGCAAGCCACCGACACAACCATATTAATCTTCCTCCTCAGAAGAGCTGGAGTCACTGTCATCACTATTTGTTGAGACATCCTCATCACTGTCATCGGAATCATCCTCTAGCCTAGCTGCACTGCTGGAGCCATGTGCATTATCAGAGTTGTAAGGAGGATCAATGCGAGCAAGAGGAATGGTTATGCCACGCACAGGTCGCCCTGTCTGGAGAATCTTATCGACAATTTCCCTATTGGATTTGTCCACGTATGCTGGGCTTTCCCTGTTGCTGATTCGCCTAAGTTTGTCAGCAGTGGGAGAAGGATACTTGTCTTTGACTTTTCAACAGTGGGAGGAGCATCTGCTGAGGATTTGGGAGGGGTCTTGGATGAAGAGGCACCATGATGGAAAGACATTTTGATGCTAAGCGGAGACTAAGAATGAAGGTCCGAGAGATATTTTGGAGAGTAGGGAAACTGAGTAAATTGGATGAGGAATAAGAAAATTGGTGTGGAATGCATTAAATACGCAGGTTAGACCAAGTGTTTTCCAATAAAACATCATTTATCCGGAACACTCCCTCTGGCCAGTAATTGCTATAGGTCCTCATACATGCAAATTCCAAATTTTGTGGCCAGCATTGTCCATCCTAAACTTTTTGTCTATGTTTTTGGTAGATTTACTTTGGGAGATAAATATAGAATCTTCCAATTGCTTGACTTTCAATCCAAGGAAGTAAGTTAATTCTCCACACATGCTCATTTGAAACTCAGATTGCATGTGGTTGACAAATTGTTTTACCATTTTGTCTGACATCCCTCAAAACACTATGTTATCCACATAAATTTGTGCAATCATGATTTTTCCACCTTCATCCTTTACAAAAAGGGTCTTGTCTATTCCTCCTTTTCTGTATCCATTAATGGTAAGGAATTCAGTCAATCTCTCATACCAAGCTCTAGGAGCTTGTTTCAATCCATATAGTGCCTTCCTCAACTTGTATACGTGGTCTGTCAAGTTAGGATCCTCAAATCCCTTGGGTCGTTCCACATATACTTCCTCATTCAGACATCCATTCAGAAAATCACTTTTCACATCCATCTGAAATAGTTTAAATTTCAGGATGCAGGAAAATCCTAACAACAGCCTAATTGACTAAAGTCTTGCAACTGGTGCAAAAGTTTCATCAAAATCAATTCCTTCAACTTGAGTATAACTCTGTGCCACTAATCTAGCCTTATTTCTGGTTACAACTCCTTGTTCATCAGACATGTTCTTGTAAATCCACTTGGTTCCAATGATGTCTGTTCCTTCAGGTCTTGGAACCAATTCCCACACTTCATTCCTTTTAAACTGTTCCAATTCATCTTGCATGGCCTTGATCCAATATTCATCAGTTAAAGCCTCCTTCACATTTTTTGGTTCAATCTTGGACACAAACCATGAGTTTGAGATGATTTCTCTAGCTAGGGTCCTTGCAACACTGTTGGGGTCTCCAATGATAAGATCTTTGGGATGATCTTTCAGGATCCTGATAGAAGGTTCTTTGTTGGGAGTTTCTGATTCAGAATCAGGGGTTACAGCTTGAGAATCTTCAGCATTGACCATGCCATCAGCAAGTGTCTTAAGGAATGTTCCAACATCATTTATGACATTGGTTTCTTCATGCTGATCATCAATAATGACATTAATGGACTCCATCAGGACTTTTGTTTTGGAGTTGTATACTCTATAAGCTCTGCTGTTGATAGAGTATCTCAGGAAAATACCTTCATCACTTTTGGGATCCATTTACCTCCTTTGATCATGATCTGTCAAGATGTAAGACTTTCTCCCAAAAACATGAAAATACTTCACAGTTGGCTTCCTTCCTTTCCATATTTCATACAGAGTGGAGGTAGTTCCTTTTCTCAAGGTAACTCTGTTATGAACATAGCAGGCTGTGTTCATTGCTTTAACCCAAAAATGCATAGGCAATTTCTTTGCATGAATCATGGCTCTAGCAGATTCTTGGATAGTCCTGTTTTTCCTTTCCACTACTCCATTTTGCTGAGGCGTAATAGGGGAAGAGAATTCATGACTGATTCCTTCAGATGAGCAGAATTCAGCAAGCTTAGAGTTCTCAAACTCCTTACCAGATCACTTCTGATCCTGACCACACCACATTCTTTTTCTCTTTGAAGTCTGATACACAGCTCTCTAAAGACTTCAAATACATCTAATTTTTCTCTGATGAAACTTACTCAGGTGTATCTGGAGTAATCATCAACAACTACATACGCATACCTTTTTCCACCAAGACTCTCTACCTGCATTGGTTCCATCAAGTCAATGTGCAACAGTTCAAGAACTTTGGATGTTGCAAGATGACCAATTCTTGGATGTGACATCTTGGTTTGCTTGCCAACCTGACATTAACCACAGACCTTACCTTCATCAATAGTCAGCTTTGGAATTCCTCTCACAGCTTCCTTGGATATGATATTTTTCATCCCTCTTAGATGAAGATGTCCAAGTTTTTGATGCCACAGTTTGACTTCCTTTTCTTCTTTGGCCATAAAACAGATAGTGGAGTTACTTGAGATTTGAGGCTCTCACAAGTAGCAGTTGTCTTTAGGCCTAGCTCCCCTCATGACTTCCTTTTTATCTCTATTTGTGACAACACATTCTCCCTTTGTGAAGTTGACATTGAGTCCTTGGTCACAGAGCTGACTGATACTGATCAAGTTGGCATTCTGTCCTTTCACCAGCAATACATTGTCTAGGTTAGGAACTCCAGGACAGTCTAGTTTCCCAACACCTTTGATTTCCCCTTTTGCTCCATCACCAAAGGTCACATACCTAGTAGAATTTGGTTTGATGTCCACCAATAGATTCTGTATTCTAGTCATGTGCTTAGAATCCCCCCCCCCTTCTAAGTGTTTTTCTCACCTTCAGTTGGCATCAGAGCTCCGGTTCTGGTTGTGCTATCACTTAACTGTGACCAGAAAAGATCCAGTGGGAAAAAACTCTTGATATTCTTGGTTGATATACATTATGGATGCTGAAGCTTCAACATCCAACAACAACAAATATGAAGAAAGAGTCGACATAAAACCTCCCATGTTTGATGGAGAGAAATTTGACATGTTTTCAAAATGGAAGTATGAAGCTTTCAAAATGGAAGAATCTGAATCTATTGAAGCCATGTTTTCCAGATTCCCGATTCTCACTGCAGGCTTAAAGGTTCTGCACAAGGGTTACTCTACAGCAGATCATATCAAGAAAATAATCAGAAGCTTGCCAATCAGATGGAGACCCATGGTCACTGCTCTGAAGCTGGCAAAGGATCTGAACAAGATTACGCTGGAGGAACTAATCAGTTCTCTGAGGAGTCATGAGATTGAACTAGAGAAAGATGAGGCTTTAAAGAAAGGTAAGTCAATTGCTTTAAAATCTAATAAATCTGTTAAAGCATTGCAGGTAATAACAGAAAGCTCTGAAGAGTCTTCTTCTGAAGATGAAGAAGAACTATCCTTGCTGTCCAGAAGAATCAACAAACTCTGGAAGAATAAGCAAAGGAAGTTCAAGAACTTTAGGAAACCAGATCAACACAAAGAATCTTCTGGACACAGAAGATCTAGAGAACCCTCTAGATACAGAAGATCTGGAGAATCTTCTGGACACAGACGATCTGGAAAAAGAGAGGTTGTTTGCTATGAATGCAAAGAACCTAGGCACTACAAGAGTGAATGCCCAAAGCTTTAGAAGGAGAAGCCAAAGAGAAAGTCAGATCACAAAAAGAAAGTTCTGATGGCTACCTGGGATGACTCAGATGCATTTGATTCGTCATCAGAGTCAGAAGAAGAATGTGCTAATGTAGCATTCATGGCTGAAATAGAAGACAATGCTGAATCATCTGGATCAGAATCAGAATCTGATTCTGAGGAGGTATTTGTTGAACTTTCTAGACAAGAACTTGTTGAAAGTCTATCTAATATTCTTGAAAACTATAGAAAAGTTAAACTCAAATACAAAAAGCTTCTAAAGCATGTTGAATTTGAGAGTAACAAGTTTGAATCAGAAATAGCTGAGCTAAAAGCTGAAAATCTTCAATTGAAAAATAATTTAGAATCTGCTCAACTAAACTCTGATCCAAAGTCTGAACCATGCTCTAAAAATATCTTGTAAGAGCATGACTATAGCTTCAGGAAGTTTCTAACTAAAAGCCTAGATAGAAGCAAGATGGCTTCAATGATCTATGGTATTAGCAGAAACTATAGAAAAGGTGTTGGATATAAATCTTTTTCTTATGAGGATTCAAATCCAAAACCTGTAGATAAACTGGATATCAAGTATCTTCCTTTATATTCTCAATTTACATTTGGTCATTTAAATGATATTAAACACACAAGTTCTAATCAGAGCAAACCTGTGTTTAATAAATCTAAAGCTAATTAGAACAAGTCTTATGTTGAAAGACAGAAGTTCAGAAAAAGCTTTAAGGCAACTGACCAAAAAGGACCCAAGAAAATCTAGGTACCTAAGGATAAGATAATCTATGTTGCAGACATCCTTAGCAGCGAAGTCAAGACTCCAGTCATGGTACCTGGACTCTGGATGCTCACGACATATGACGGGAAAAAGGTCTATGTTCTAAAGTCTAGAGCTTAGATCTGGAGGAAACGTCAAGTTTGTAAGGAATCAGAAGGGCAAGATAATTGGCTCTGGAACCATTGGCAATGGTAAACTTCCTTCCATAACTAATGTCTTGCTTGTTGAAGGATTAGCTCATAATCTATTGTTCATAAGTCAATTAAGTGACAATGGTTATGACATAATCTTTAATAAAAAATGTTGCAAAGCTGTTAGTCAAAAGGATGGCTCAATCTTATTTAATGGTAAAAGGAAAAACAACATTTATAAAATCAGTCATTCAGAACTTAAGGTTCAGAATGTTAAATGCCTTATGTCTGTTAATGATGAGCAATGGGTCTCGCACAGAAGATTGGGTCATATTAAAATGAGACGTATATCTCAGATTAATAAACTTAATCTGGTAAGAGGACTTCCTAATTTGAAGTTCAACTTAGATGCTCTTTGTGAAGCATGTCAGAAAGGAAAATTTTCAAAATCATCTTTCAAATCCAAAAATGTTGTTTCAACTTCAAAACCATTAGAGTTACTTCATATTGATCTGTTTGGACCAGTGAAAACTGCATCCATCGGAGGAAAGAAGTATGGATTGGTCATTATTGATGACTACAGTCGTTGGACATGGGTAAAATTCCTAAAGCACAAGGATGAGTCACATTCTGTGTTCTTTGACTTCTGCAAACAAGTCCAAACTGAAAGAGATTTCAAAATTGTTAAAGTCAGAAGTGATCATGGTGGTGAATTTGAAAACAAACATTTTGAAAAATATTTTAATGAAAATGGCATTGCTCATGATTTCTCCTGTCCTAGAACTCCACAACAGAATGGAGTTGTAGAAAGGAAAAATAGAACATTGCAAGAGATGGCCAGAACCATGATCAATGAGACTAACATGGCAAAACATTTTTGGGCAGAAGCAATTAACACAACATGTTACATTCAGAACACAGTGTCTGTTAGACCTCTTCTGGAAAAGACTCCTTATGAATTGTG
The DNA here is from genome assembly GCA_963859935.3 of Lathyrus sativus. NCBI lineage: Eukaryota > Viridiplantae > Streptophyta > Magnoliopsida > Fabales > Fabaceae > Lathyrus > Lathyrus sativus. Next base: position 106,571,044 of record OZ012737.1, read on the forward strand.
GAGGAATAGAAAGCCAAACATTTCTTATTTCCATCCTTTTGGATGTATATGTTTTATGCTGAACACTAAAGAGAATCTTAACAAGTTTGATTCTAAAGCATAAAAGTATTTCATGCTTGGATATTCTGAACGCTCTAGAGGCTACAGAGTATACAATACTGAGACACAGATTGTGGAGGAATATATACATGTTAGATTTGATGATAAGCTTGGCAATCAAAAGCCAAAGAAGCTTGAAAACTATGTAGATGAAGAAGTTATTCTCACAAGATCTGAGAAACTAGAGGTAGAGAAAGCTCAAGAAGAAGCTACGCCAGATGCAACTCCATTGGCTGCTCAGATGAATAACATGAATATTTCTGAAGAACCAACAGTTAAAGGATCATCCAAAATCAAAGCTTCTCACCCAGAAGAAATGATTATTGGAAAGAAAGATGACCCTATAAGAACAAGGTCGTTTATCAGATCATCTGGAACATCACTTTTTGGGTTGGTGTCTATTATTGAACTAACATCTGTGGATGAGGCTCTGAGTGATAATGATTGGATACTTGCAATGCAAGATGAGCTGAATCAATTTACAAGAAATGATGTTTGGGATCTGGTTCCAAGACCAAAAGGTTTCAACATTATTGGAACAAAGTGGGTATTCAGAAATAAACTAAATGAGCAAGGAGAAGTTGTTAGGAACAAAGCAAGGCTAGTAGCTCAAGGATACAGTCAACAAGAAGGAATTGATTACACTGAGACTTATGCTCCAGTGGCAAGGTTAGAATCTATACGCCTTCTTATTTCATTTGCTGCATAACATAACATCACTCTATATCAGATGGATGTTAAGAGTGCCTTCTTAAATGGTATTATAGAAGAAGAAGTTTATGTCCATCAACCTCTTGGTTTTGAAAGTGATAAATTTCCAAATCATGTTTTCAAACTCAAAAAATCTCTTTATGGTTTGAAACAAGCTCCCAGAGCTTGGTATGAAAGATTAAGTAATTTTCTTCTAGAAAAGAACTTTATCAGAGGCAAAGTGGACACAACTCTTTTCTGTAAAACATTTAAGAAAGATTTACTAATTTGTCAAATTTATGTGGATGATATTATTTTTGGATCTACCAATATTATGCTGGGAAAGGAGTTTGCTTTGTCTATGCAGGCTGAATTTGAAATGAGCATGATGGGAGAACTTAGATTCTTTCTGGGAATCTAAGTAAATCAGACTCTAGAATGCACATATATTCACCAGACTAAATATGTCAAAGAGCTTCTGAAGAAGTTCAATCTGAATGAAAGAAAATTGGCAAAGACTCCAATGCATCCTACAAGCACACTTGGTAAGGAAGAGGTAAGTAAGAAAGTTGATCAAAAACTTTACAGAGGTATGATTGGATCTCTCTTATATTTAACTGCTTCAAGACCTGATATTTTATTCAGTGTTTGTCTGTGTGCTAGATTCCAATCAGATCCTAGAGAATCTCACTTAACAGCTGTTAAGAGGATTCTAAGGTATCTGAAAGGTACTACTAATGTGGGTCTGTGTTACAGAAGATCTGATGATTATAAATTAGTTGGATTCTGTAATGCTGACTATGCTGGAGACAGAGTAGAACGTAAAAGTACTTTTGGAAGCTGTCAGTTTCTTGGAAGTCATCTGATCTCATGGTTCAGAAAGAAGCAACCCACAATTGCACTTTCAACAATAGAGACAGAATATACTGCTGCTGCTAGTTGTAGCACCCAGATGCTCTGGATGAAAAGTCAGCTGGAAGATTATCAGATTTTTGAGAGTAACATTTCTATCTTCTGTGATAATACTTCTGCTATATGCTTATCTAAAAACCCTATTTTACACTCTAAAGTTAAGCATATAAAGATTAAACATCATTTCATCAGAGACTATGTTCAGAAGGGAATTATTAATTTAAACTTTGTAGATACAGATCGTCAGTGGGCTGATATCTTTACAAAACCCCTTGCTGAAGATAGATTTAAATTTATTCTGAAAAATATAAGTATGGACTTCTGTCCAGAATAAAATATTCATCAGATGATATTTTTACTCAGATGATAAATGTCTAAACTCTAAAGTATTTCTTCATTTCAATTTTGTGTTTATTTATTTGTGTGTAAATCTGAACTAACAAGGCTCAGAGGATCTGAACGTTGGCTAACGTTTCATTTCTCAAGAAGTTTCAAAGGCACATGCAAGCAAACACATGTATCTCAGAATCTGGAAAGATAGAGTGCACCATACTGAATTGACGTTTGAGGTATTGCTTTGAAAATCTAAATCTCTTGATTTCCCCCCCATCTGTCAGAATCATAAATGCTTGAAATGATTTTATTCTTTGCATTAATTGCTTGATATGATTATTTTCACTTCATTAACTGCTTAGTGTACGCGTGAGATTCTGTGTGTCCATTGCTTGCCCTAAATTGTTCTATATATATTCTCATAACACTTAACATTTCACACTTTACACTATCTATCACATTTTTCTCATATGCATTTCTGTCTTCTTCATTACTTCCATCTCTCTTCAAAACCTAAATCCTCACGTAAGCCTAGACGTATCTCAAGAACATCAATGGCGTCATCATCTTCAACATCTGCTCAGATGCAATCCTCTACTGCTGCTGTGTTATCTCAAAATGATGATGTGTACAAAGAACCAGTGAGAACTCTTCTCACTCCAATGAAGGATCTTGAGGTTCTGTGTGAAAATTTTGTGGATTCTGCTTCCATTGAAGAAAATGGTTTTGATCTCAAACCAACCATTAAAACTCAAAACTGGGCAAAGTACTTTGACAGGTTGATGGGTCCTGTTTATCCAACATTGGTGAAAGAGTTCTGGATTCACGCCGAAGTTTGCCCTAAGTTCATTCACTCTTCTGTTCTCGGAAAGGAGATTGTTATTATTGAGAAGTTAATCAGACAACTGATTGGGTACAATGAAACTGATGGAGTCACAAGTTTGGAAACTGCTCGTGTGGACTTGGCTGATGTTTTTCAAGAGGTCTGTGTTTCTGGGGAACCAACCAACAAAGTCAGAGATCTGAAGCCTGTTTACAAAATCTGGGCTAAGATTTTCATGAGCTCTATTTTTCATAGAAAATCTTCAAACTCTCCAGATTATGTCAACACAGAACAACAGTACTTCAGGTTCTGTATGAGTCAAGGCAAGAAGGTGGATATGCCTTATCTTCTGTTCAGTCATCTTCTGAATCACATAAAAGAAACAAGAGAAGAAGTAAGAGCTAAGACTGGAAAGATCAGAAATTGGATCCCTATGGGAAGGCTGATATCAGACATTCTGACAGAGAATCATCTTGTACAACATCAGACTGAAGCTGGGTTGACAGATGATCTGTCTTACATTATAGGATTTGTCATTAATGGAAATACTCTGAAAAGGATGAAGGTCATCTCAGAGCTTGCTGGCAAACCTAAGAAGATTGACTCTGAAAAAGTCAGCAGAAGGAGGATTCCTATAACAGATTTTCCCATGTTCTGTTCAGATGAACCTAGGGAAATCATTCTGTCATTCATTTCTGATTGTTTGAGAAATGGTATTCCTCTGCCTGCCAACATAGTACAGAAGGAAGGAGAAGTGTTACCAAATCTTCTGCGAGAAAGGCGCAAGAAGAGGAAAGCTGAGGAAGGATCTGTTGCACAACCTAAGAGGAAAGCCTCTGATGATGCTGTCAAGCCTCAGAAGGTCAAGAAGCTGAAGGCAAATCCTCTAGAAGCTAGCTTGGAGGAAATAAGAGAAACGATTAAACAGGTATTAACATCTGATCCACAACCATCTGTCCATTCACCCTCACCTTCACCTCCACCATCTCCTCCTCACCCCTCTAGACCTCATACATCTAAATATCATACATCTGAACCCATTTCATCTCCTCATACACATTCTCAACCATCTTCTGTTCATCAAACATCTGAACCCTCTCAACAAAAATCATCTGAACAACAAACCCCTCAACAAACATCATCTGAACCACAACAACAAATACAATCTGAACCATCCTCTTCTACTCAACCACCAGAAGAACCAACCATCCCAGATCCAGAACCCTCTATCCCACAACCATCTGAAGACATTCTGGATGTGCAACCCATTGCAACCATGTTTGTCTTATCTTCCACTTCATGTCATTCAACTGAATCATCTTATTCTGATGAACCTGAAGTTCACTCACCATCTTGTTTACAAATCCTGAACCTTATAAACTACTACCATCTGACCTACCTGCTATTGAACAACACCATCATCAGCTTGCTCTTCGCTCCAAATTTAACTTCACAGACTTTCTACCATCTTCATCTAATGTTGTTACATCAACACCATCTGATGTTGATACCTCAACACCCACTACACCTCATCTCACCATACCCAAACCATCTGAACAACAACCATCTGAACAACCACCATCGGATCAAACACCACCTGAACAAACTCAAACAAGCCCTGAACCTTCACAAAAAGTCACCCTAGAAGACTATCAGTACCCCAAACCCAGATCAGATGTTTATACTCTGTTTAAGAATTTCAAGAAGGAAATGCGTATGGGGATTGCTTCTGTACAAGAAGAGTGTCTGTTTAGTATGGATCCTGCTGAATCTGAAGCTTCTCGGAACAAATTCATCTCAAGGTTCAACACTGCTGCCTTTAATCTCAGAGCAGTTTGCGCTGATGATATAAAGGCAAAGTTTGCTGAAATGGTCAAACAGACTCTGCTGAGCATTCCCAGAATACCAGTGCTACTTCTGGAAGATGCTCCTACTGAAGACTCTTCATCTGAAGATACTGCTCCAATGATAAAAGATACTCCTGCAAAGCCTCTGGTGCCCAATCAAGATGCTTTGATGATTTTGGAACAATCAGCTGCTTCTAGTCCTCAGGCTGCATCTGACATGGAGATTGATCATCCTAAGGCAACTGCATCTGCTTCTGCACCCTCTGCATCTGAGATGAAGACTGAGACTCCAGATCTTGTCCAAGAAGTTAAGGAAATCAGATCATGGATGGTAAAACAAGAATAAACTATTGAGGAGATCAAAACTTGGATGGGTAAGCAAGAAGAGTCTACTGCAAAGATTACTGATCTTCTGACCCTGATTGCATCTCGCCAGCCCTAGTTTTCTTTTCCATGTTTTTGCACTTATGTTTGCACTTGTTTTCTGTTGTTTGTTTTCAATCATCTGCTGTCTGAACATCTTATTTGAATGAATCTGGTTGTTCTGTTTTTCATTTATGTGTTTTATTTTCTTTTCTTCTGTTATCTTTTCTGTCTTTTAAACTCTTTTTGATTATGACAAAAAGGGGGAGAAAAAGAATCTGATTGATCAATCCATAAGCAATACTAAAATAAAATTCAGACATAGTATTAACTAACATTGAATTTTAAGACTTTCAGATTCTATTGTTTCATCTGACAAAAATTCTTTGAAGTTACCCTGAGAATTACCCAACTAGGCTCTGATCCTTGAAGCAAATTTGAATCTGATTCTGGAAGATAAACCAGACTCTTTATTTGAAAGAATTCATCAGGCTCTGATTCTGGAAAGCATCAAAGCTCTAATTCTTTATTTTAACAAGGATTCCTACCAGGTTCTGAAATATACTCAAGCAAAAAGAGAAGTGTTCTCTTCTATTAGAGTATTCATTTCAGGGGGAGATTCTTAATCTCAGGGGGAGTTATATATTTTATCCTCTTTATTGAACAAAATTTCCTATGTTTTGTCATCATCAAAAAGGGGGAGATTGTTAGAACACAGATTGGTGTTTCTTATATCTCTATGTTTTGATGATAACTCTTATGGAATTTTGTATTAAGAAAATATATACTCTAAATTTGTTCAAGTATTATTGTTTCAGGTATTAAATTGAATACTCTTAAAGAAGCAAAATACATAAGTACAAGCAACTACGCAAGGCTCTGAAGCATCAGATGCAAGACAATCAGAAGACTCTGAAGCGCTGCCAGAAGAATCTGAAGCAGAAGTTGCATAGTGATCTGAAGCGTTTCTGAAAGAATTGTATAAAGAGTTGAAAGCGTTGATCAAGTCAGACTCTGAAGTTCATTTCACTGCAAGAACAGAGGCTCTGATAATTAGAATCTAATCAAATATTATTCACGCTCAAGCACATACTGCTGCATACTCTGATGAAGACTCTAATCAAGATTGAGACTCTGATATATCAAGTTCTGATCTTCTATCAAAGCTCTGATCATCTCAAACATTTAGCTCTGATCATCTCAAGTGTTTGATTCCTTTTAAGCTTGTTACAAGTTTTGAAGTGCAGATTATCAAGACTTCATCCTGAAGGAAGCTTGTTGAAGAAGGTGCAAACTTGATTGGACGTGGTGCTACTTCCAAAGTAACCAACGACTATTTTGTCCAAAGAAGAGACATGGTGCTAATCCCAAAGCTTCTACAACCATACTTTTCCTGCAAGAAGCATGTCTCTGCCCATACCTTTTGGTGATGAAAAGTCTTATATTTCAATATAATACTCAGCTGCACATTATTCAAAGCACTTGGAAAAAGCTATAAAAGGAGAACTTCTACAACATTTAGAAGTTGCTCAATCAAAAAGAAAAAAAAATTGATACACACGCTTGAAGCATCAAAGTGAAAATCTCTCAAAGCTTTTATACATTTGTTCTTTCATAAAATTGTATAGTTTTATTTGTACTTAATCTTAAGTGTAAATATCACAGGAGGACGATAATGGTGTCGAAAGGCCCATTTATTACCTTAGTCGCATGTCAGTGGATGCTGAAACTAGGTATTCCATGATTGACAAGTTATGCCTATGTTTGTATTTTTCATGTATGAAATTAAAACAATATATTAAACCAATCGAAGTTTATGTTTCATTACATTTTGACATTGTCAAACATATATTGTCTAAACCCATTTTGCACAGTCGAATTGGGAAGTGGGCACTGGCACTAACTAAATTCTCCCTTACCTATGTCTCTCTGAGGTCTATGAAAGGACAGGTAGTGGCGGATGTAACACCCCAAATCTAAAGTTGCGGATAACAGGAAAAACAACAATTCATATAGCAAACAAAGCGCAGCAGCACAAACATTGACTGCATGACGGTCGTCATGAGCCTGTGACGGTCGTCACACGGGCAAAATTCCTCATATCAGAGATGTTACACTTCAACCTGCCAGACAACAATCATTATGCAACAACTTGCAAATATCATACGTAGCACGAAATTGGATGAACAATCACCAATGTATTATTTAACCATTTAATCATAAAACAACTCGTCATTACTTCCGGTGGAAGTTCGATAAAGTATACAACATGTTCTCTTAAAAAAATTTAATAAAAACATCGTAACAAGTTCAATCATCAATAACATAGACTAAAATAATAACAGCAATCGTCCATCCCCCCAAGAGTGCTACGTATCAGAGCGACCAACGACACCTTAACGGGAACTACGCTCTATTCCTGACTACCTGCAAATTACCACCAGAGGGGGTAACATACAACGGAAAAGGGTGACATATCAATAATATAACATAAAGCATGATAGAAAACATGCCGGAAACTCATCACAGCATTATAGGTTTCGAAATCATAAACATCATCGACAACAACTGCGAGTAATCCATATCTCACATAAACAACATTAACATACAACTAGCGTAATTATGCGACTTCATGCGACTTGACTGTGCATATGCATGTGGTACCATTTAGGAGCCAACACTCCAAAACTCGGGACAGGTCCAACACCCCGAACCCATCTAGGAGCCAACACTCCAAATAACGCCAATACAGGCACAACCGTCGCCAATCCAGGCCAAATGCTATGCCATGAAATGCATATATTATGGACTACAACACAACCATAGCAACCATATAACAAGGCATTACGCCTACAACCAGAATGTCCATAACAGAGCATCATAACATTATACCACTCATACAACCATCACTTTCTACTCGTTCACATACGAGAACAATAGCAACATAATTTCAACATTTACGACTGTTCATGTAAAGAACATTACAACATCGTACCAACACATAGGAACTCAAAGTGTTCATATAAAACGGCTATTCCTATACAGGTATAACATCAACATCAGTTCCACAATTCAGGATTCAGCATCTTATCGTAATAACAATATTACGACATTTTCTCACATAATTAATTACAAATCAATCACAACCAGGTAACTGTCCTTTTTGGCCAATTAGGGAAAACCATTAGAGCATTGTACGAATAACCGTATAGCATATTCGTTCTACGTATTTGCCCATAAGGAAAACCTTAGAGCATCGCACTAATAACTACATAACACATTCATTCCTACATAGAAATCTTGTCCCATTAGGGAAACCTTTTCCTTAACATTTATCGATTAACGAAACTATACCTATGACTCGATTCCTACATGAATTCGATCATACTCCCGGTTATAGAATTGAACCCGACCCTTACCTTAGAATTGAGGTCAATTCCACGCTCTCCGGTTCCGCTTTCGCTCTACGGTGACTTTTCTGCAGAAATCCTCCAAATTCGTCGGTGGTTGATTCTGTGCTCTCAACTTTCCTCAATGCGTGACTTCTCTTTTCCGTCTTTCCTTTCCCCAAATGGTGTAATTGAGGGTAAAAGATTCTATGGGAATGTATTTTTTCTACCCACTCTCAGCCACATCCAAATTCTGCATTTAACTGAATTTTGTTATTATGACGGTCGTGGCAAGTCCATGACGAGCGTCACGGTCGTGACGGTCGTGGCAAGTCCATGACGGTCTTCATATCAGAAAAATTCAATTTTTCCAATTTTTTCTAGTAGAACATCTCTTTAGCTTTCCAACGCTTCGAACGGGGGTCAAATCCGACTTACGGATCAAGAGATATGATTTTTCAAAGTTTTCCCTAAAACTATTACGGGATTCTGCACTTTTGCCCGAAATTCGACCGATTCAATTCCTTCCTTTGAAACAAACACATTTTCAAATACGACTACGACGCAACGAGACATAGCAAAGCCATAATTTAATTTAATCAAAATAAAACGGGCGTTACAACTCTCCCCTACTTACAAGAATTTCGTCCTCGAAATTACCTTAATCAAACAGCTCGGGATAAGACTTCCGCATCTTGCTCTCTAGTTCCCACGTCAAGCTTTTGCCAGCAGCTCCAAACCAGACCACTTTCACCAAATAAATCTCTTTACCTCGTAACGTCTTCACCTCCCGATCATCAATTCTCACAGGCTTCGTCTCCACAGTAAGATTCTCACGTACTTGTACATCGTCCATGGGAATGACATGCGACGGATCTGAAATATACTTGCGGAGCTGTGACACATGAAATACATCGTGTAGATTCGACAAATTTGGCGGCAACGCCACTCGATATGCCACCTTTCCAACTCTGTCCAATATCTGATACGGACCAATGAAACAAGGAGTAAGCTTCTTAGATTTCAAAGCTCTACCAACACCGGTCACATGCGTGACTCTCAAATATACATGATCTCCAGCTTCAAATTCTAAATCCTTCATGCGCTTATCATGATAAATTTTATGCCTACTCTGTGAAGCTTTCATATTTTCTCGAATTAACTTCACCTTCTCGGTAGTCTCTCGAACAATCTTCGGTCCGAGTACCACCCGCTCTCCCGATTCATACCAACACAACGGAGTCCTACACCGCCGACCATACAAAGCTTCAAATGGTGCCATTCCAATACTAGAGTGATAACTGTTATTATAAGTAAACTCTATCAACGGAAGGTATGTATCCCACGAACCACCTTCCTCAAGTACACATGCTCTCAGCAAATCTTCTAAAGACTGAATAGTCCGTTCAGTCTGACCATCTGTTTGGGGATGGTATGCTGAACTCAACCTCAACTTAGAACCCAAAGCCTCTTGCAGACTCTTCTAAAACTCAGAAGTAAACCGCGGATCTCTATCTGACACAATACACAACAGAACACCATGCAACTTAACAACCACTCTAACATAAATCTCTGCCAACTTCGATACTGGAAAAGTGATGTTTATAGGAATAAAGTGAGCTGACTTTGTAAGCCTATCAACAATCACCCAAATAGAATCACATCCTCTCAAAGTGTTCGACAAACCCGTTACAAAGTCCATTGAAATGCTGTCCCATTTCCATTCTGGAATTTCTAACGGTTGCATCAACGCAACAGGTTTCTGATGCTCAACTTTCGAATTCTGACAAGTCAAACATGCATACACAAAACGTACTACATCACGCTTCATACCAGGCCACCAAAACAGATTCTTCAAATCATTATACATTTTCGTCGCTCCTGGATGAATACTCAACTTACTTCTGTGACTCTCTTCCAGAATTGCTTTCTTCATATCTGCATCATTAGGAATGCAAATACGACCATGAAATCTCAACACTCCTCGCGCATCCAACTGATAATCATTATCTTCCGCATGATCTACTCCAGGCATTAAATCCACCAACTTCACATCTAATTTCTGAGCTTCTCTAATGCTTCCCAGAAAATCATTATTAATCTTTAACATGCCTAACTTTACACTCTTCGGTGTTACTTCACAAACTAAACTCAGATCTTTGAATTACTCAATCAACTCTAATTCTTTAGCCATCATTGCTGACATATGCAAAGTCTTGCGGCTTAAGGCATCAGCTACAACATTAGCTTTTCCCGGATGGTAATGTAACCCAAAATCATAATCCTTTAACAACTCTAGCCACCTTCGTTGCCTCATGTTCAACTCTTTTTGGTCAAATAAGTATTTCAAACTCTTATGGTCGCTGAACACTTCGAATCTCAAGCCATACAGATAATGTCTCCAAATCTTCAGCACAAAAACAACGGCAGCAAGTTCTAAATCGTGCGTGGGGTAATTCTTCTCATGGATTCTCAGCTGTCTTGAGGCATACGCAACTACTTTATTATTCTGCATGAGTACTCCTCCTAAACCAAACTTAGAAGCATCACAGTATACAACAAACGGTTCTTCTGCGTTAGGCAAGATCAACACCGGAGCAGACATCAACCTTTTCTTTAACTCCGTAAAACCTGCTTCGCATTGAGCATCCCATACAAAAGTCTTCCCTTTACAAGTCAACTTAGTTAACGGAAGGGCCAACTTAGAAAAACCTTCAATAAACCTTCTATAATAACCAGCAAGTCCCAAAAAGCTTCTAATCTCCGTTGCCGACTTCGGAGTTTCCCATTTCAACACGGCATCAACCTTAGATGGATCTACGACAATTTCATCACCTGATATAACATGACCCAAAAAGCTAACTTCCTCCAACCAAAGGTCACATTTCGACAGTTTCGCAAACAACTTCCTTTCTTTCAAAACTTGCAGCACTAATCTCAAGTGCTCAACATGCTCCTCCTTCGACTTCAAATAAATTAGGATATCATCAATGAATACTACCACGAACCGATCCAAATACTCATGGAAGATACGGTTCATGTATTCCATGAAAACTCCTGGCGCATTAGTAACGCCAAAAGGCATTACCGTAAACTCATAGTGTCCATACCTGGTTCTGAACACAGTTTTCTGAACATCGTCATCTTTTACCTTAATCTAGTGATACCCCAACCTCAAATCAATTTTACTAAACACTCGCGCTCCAACCAATTGATCCATTAATTCATCAATTCTCGGAAGCGCGTATTTGTTCTTAATCATAACTTTGTTCAGTTGCCGGTAGTCAAAACACAACCTCATACTGCCATCCTTCTTCTTCACTAACAATACCGGAGCTCCCCACGGTGATACACTTGGTCTAACGAACTTCTTCTCAAGTAAGTCTTCCAACTGTTTCTTCAACTCTGCCAATTCAGATGCAGACATCCTGTACGGTGCCATAGACACAGGTCTGGTACCGGGTACGAGATCAATAGAAAATTCAATTTCCCGTTCTGGAGGAAATTCAGGAATTTCATCTGGAAACACCTCAGGGAAATCACAAACAACTTCCAATTCATCGATTATCGCTTGATTCTCAATGGATAATGATGCCACCAACGCAAACACCTGAGCATCTTCTAGCAATATCTGCTTCATCTGTTTGGTAGTTACGCAACGCGCTCCCTCCTCCTCAGGAGTAGAGAATCTCACCGACTTATCAAAGCAATTAATATGAACGCAATTATACCCTAACCAGTTCATGCCCAAAATTATGTCTATCCCACTTAGTGGCAAACATACTAAGTCAACCAGGAAATCTCTATCAAACATCGACAGAGGACATTTCAAACACACAAGAGACGTAGTTACCGATCCCTTAGCTGGGGTCTCAACTACCATCTCTCCACTCATGTGCGACAACATAAGACCCAAACGTTCAACACAATCCGCAGCAATAAAGCAATGAGACGCACCAGTGTCAGTAATAGCAAGTAAAGGACTACCATTAATGAAACAAGTACCTTCAATCAATTTGTCATCACTGGATGTCTGAGTCCCAGATAGCGCGAACATTCTTCCGCCATTCTGTTCCTTCTTAGGCTTCTGACACTTGTCTCACAGGTGTCCCTCTTCACCGTAGTTGAAACAAACCATTCCTTTGCGTTTGCACTCACCAACAGCGTGTCCTAACTCTCCACAACGGTAACATTTCAATGATCCAGAATTACATACAGTACTCTTGTGACCTGGCTTTCCGCACTTATAGCAAACAATACCAACAGGAGCATCTCCCCTACTAGCTTTCCTGCCGTCAGCTACTTTCTGTTTCCCTTTGCCAGCTGGAGGATCATAAGGCTTACCACGACTCTGTTGTGATTTGCCTCTCCTCTCACTCACCAACTTGTAATGAGCATTGCTATCCTCTTCATAAATCCTACAGCTTTCAACCAATGAATCAAAGACACGGATCTTCTGATACCTGATTGCTTTCTTGATTTCAGACTTCAATCCGTTCTCAAACTTGATACATTTAGAGAACTCAGTAGTCTCTGCGCTGTTGTGTGGGTAAAACTTAGCCAACTCCTTGAACTTCGCCGCATACTCAGTAACAGATCTGTCTCCTTGCTTCAGTTCAAGGAATTCAATCTCTTTCTTACCACAGACATCTTCCGGGTAATACTTCTTCAGAAATTCCCTACGGAATACAGTCCAAGTAACTTCTTCACCTGCAGCTTCCAACACTGGACGGGTCTCTAGCCACCAGTCATCAGCTTCTACTGCTAGCATATGAGTCCCATAACGGACCTTCTGTGCTGGAGTACAATCCATCACACGAAAGATTCGCTCCATTTCCTTTAACCACTCAGATGCACCATCAGGATCATGCTTACACTTGAAGGTAGGTGGATTCTCCCGTTGAAACATTGCCAAACTGCGAGACCCAGCATCTCCAGCAGGATTCGGTTGATGTTCCATAGCATTAGCTAAAGCTTGCAGAGCAGCAGCAATTGCAGCATCATTCCTCCCAGCCATTTCACTTAAGCTGCAACAACCAACAGTCAGATTTCATAATTAACGAGACTCTAGTGTTAGGCACGACGACTAACTCGACGACACTAGACAACTTGACCTGACGGACCGACCTGCTCTGATACCACTAATGTAACACCCTAAATCTAAACTTGCGGATAACAGGAAAAACAACAATTCATATAGCAAACAAAGCGCAGCAGCACAAACATTGACTGCATGACGGTCGTCATGAGCCTGTGACGGTCGTCACACGGGCAAAATTCCTCATATCAGAGATGTTACACTTCAACCTGCCAGACAACAATCATTATGCAACAACTTGCAAATATCATACGTAGCACGAAATTGGATGAACAATCACCAATGTATTATTTAACCATTTAATCATAAAACAACTCGTCATTACTTCTGGTGGAAGTTCGATAAAGTATACAACATGTTCTCTTAAAACAATTTAATAAAAACATCGTAACAAGTTCAATCAGCAATAACATAGACTAAAATAATAACAGCAATCGTCCATCCCCCCAAGAGTGCTACGTATCAGAGCGACCAACGACACCTTAATGGGAACTACGCTCTATTCCTGACTACCTGCAAATTACCACCAGAGGGGGTAACATACAACGGAAAAGGGTGAGATATCAATAATATAACATAAAGCATGATAGAAAACATGCCGGAAACTCATCACAACATTATAGGTTTCGAAATCATAAACATCATCGACAACAACTGCGAGTAATCCATATCTCACATAAACAACATTAACATACAACTAGCGTAATTATGCGACTTCATGCGACTCAATAATGCGACTCGACTGTGCATATGCATGTGGTACCATTTAGGAGCCAACACTCCAAAACTCGGGACAGGGCCAACACCCTGAACCCATCTAGGAGCCAACACTCCAAAACTCGGGACAGGGCCAACACCCCGAACCCATCTAGGAGCCAACACTCCAAATAACACCAATACAGGCACAATCATCGCCAATCCAGGCCAAATGCTATGCCATGAAATGCATCTATTATGGACTACAACACAACCATAGCAACCATATAACAAGGCATTACGCCTACAACCATAATGTCCATAACATAGCATCATAACATTATACCACTCATACAACCATCACTTTCTACTCGTTCACACACGGGAACAATAGCAACATAATTTCAACATTTACGACTGTTCATGTAAAGAACATTACAACACCGTACCAACACATAGGAACTCAAAGTGTTCATATAAAACGGCTATTCCTATACAGGTATAACATCAACATCAGTTCCACAATTAAGGATTCAACATCTTATCGTAATAACAACATTACGACATTTTCTCACATAATTAATTACAAATCAATCACAACCAGGTAACTGTCCTTTTTGGCCAATTAGGGAAAACCATTAGAGCGTTGTACGAATAACCGTATAGCATATTTGTTCTACGTATTTGCCCATAAGGAAAACCTTAGAGCATCGCACTAATAACTACATAACACATTCATTCCTACATAGAAATCTTGTCCCATTAGGGAAACCTTTTCCTTAACATTTATCGATTAACGAAACTATACCTATGACTCGATTCCTACATGAATTCGATCATACTCCCAGTTATAGAATTGAACCCCACCCTTACCTTAGAATTGAGGTCAATTCCACGCTCTCCGGTTCTGCTTTCACTCTACGGTGACTTTTCTGCAGAAATCCTCCAAATTCGCCGGTGGTTGATTCTGTGCTCTCAACTTTCCTCAATGCGTGACTTCTCTTTTCCGTCTTTCCTTTCCCCAAATGGTGTAATTGAGGGTAAAAGAGTCTATGGGAATGTATTTTTGCTACCCACTCTCAGCCACGTCCAAATTTTGCATTTAACTGAATTTCGTTACTATGACGGTCGTGGCAAGTCCATGACGAGCATCACGGTCGTGACGGTCGTGGCAAGTCAATGACGGTCGTCATATCATAAAAATTCAATTCTTTCCAATTTTTTTCTAGATAGAACATCTCTTTAGCCTTCCAACGATTCGAACGGGGGTCAAATCTGACTTACGGATCAAGAGATATGATTTTTCGAAGTTTTCCCTAAAACTGTTACGAAATTCTGCACTTTTGCCCGAAATTCGACCGATTCAATTCCTTCCTTCGAAAAAAACACATTTTCAAATATGACTACGACGCAACAAGACATAGCAAAGTCATAATTGAATTTAATCAAAATAAAACGGGCGTTACAACGTACTTTATGGTCGACCATGCAGTGGTCGAACAACCGCTTTGCATGGTCAACAGTGACCCTCAGAAGCTATACTTCAATGGGTTGAGCCACAAACATGGAGTCAGAATAGGCGTTCTAATAATCTCCCTTCAGGGTCATCCGATCAAGTTTAATTGTATGGTCGAAGAAAGATGCTCTAATAACGAGGCAGAGTACGAAGCTTTGATCGCAGGATTGAGAATTCTCAAAAGATTGGGTGCCAAGAGTATTAAAATTAAGGGCGATTCCGAACTGTTCATCAGACAACTCACCAGAGAATATAAATGCGTCAAGGAACATCTGATGATGTACCTCACTATGGCGAAAAGATTTTTGGAGCGTTTTGAGGTGGTCAATATTGCCCATGTGCCCAGGATGGACAACTAAGAAGCTAACGAGCTGGTACAAATTGCCTCTTGGTACAAAGTCTCAGAAGACAAGTTGAAAGAATTCATCGAAGTTAAAGAAAAAGTAATATCCAAATAGTTTAGTGTGCATGAAGACGGAGAAATGGGTGACCCAATCGAAATTTGGAGCGACCATTGGGTAAGTGGCGCAGTCTATATGGTGGACGACTTATCCCCGACGAATTGGCGAAGGCCATTGGTCGAATATCTAAAAGGACCAACTGCGGCTAGTGAAAGAAAGACCAAAAACCAAGCATTGAGTTACATTCTAATGGGGAACGAGCTGTTCAAAAAGACACTAGAAGGGGTGTTACTTAAATGTCTAGGGGAAGCAGACGCATACTTTGCAATATCAGAGGTACATAGTGGGGCATGCGGAGCCCACCAAGCTGGACAAAAAATGAAGTGGGTACTGTTTCGACAAGGAATCTACTGGCTAAGAAGGCTCAAAGACTGCATAGACTTTGCAAAAGGTTGCCAAGATTGTCAAAAGCACGCAGGCTTACAGTGGGTGCTAGCCAACGAACTACACGTTGTACTCATGCCATGGACTTTTCGAGGGTGGCGTTGGATGTAATTGGAGAGATTCGACCAACCTTCACCAGACAACACAAATTCATCCTCGTTGGAATAGATTATTTCACAAAATGGATTGAGGCGGTGCCATTGTTAAAATTATATCAAGAGGTCGTCATCAACTTCGTCCAGAAACATATTTTATACAGGTTTCACACCTCTGAGACGAATACTACAGATCGAGGCTCAGTGTTCGTTATCATGAAGATGCAAGAATTTGCAACAGAGGAAGGGTTTAAAGTTGTTACCTCCACACCCTATTATGCACAGGCGAACAGTCAAGTCGAGGAAGCCAACAAGGTAGTGATTGGGCTCATTAAAAAGTACATTACCAAAAAACCCAAGAACTGGAACAGGACGTTGGACCATATATTGTGGGCATATCGAACATCTCCTAAGGAATCGACCAGTTTGTCACCTTTTCGTTTGGCATTTGGACACGACGTTGTTTTTCTAGCGCAGGTTCGCCTCCAGTCACTGCGTATTCAGCCTCTGTATGACATCCCGTCGGAGCAATATTGGAGTATGATGATGGACGAAATGGTGGACCTAGACGAAGAAAGGATGGAGGCACTTGACACGTTGTTGGACCAGAAGGCTCGAGTAGCCCAAGCATACAACAAGAAGGTCAAGAAGAAGGCCTTTATAGTCAGTGACTATGTTTGGAAGGCCATACTTCCGATGGATCGAAAGGACCAAAGGTTAGGGAAATGGTCCCCGAATTAGGAGAGACCATTCCAAGTAATCCAAGGATTTAGCAACAATGCTTATGAGGTCCATGAAATTGGGGGAGACCGGCGTGTTGTCAGAATAAATGGGAAATATTTAAAAAAATATAGATCTATGCTACAAGAGATTCAGATTTAAAAATAATATTTCATTAAACGACCAACGATTGTGGAAGGGCAATAAACCTGGCTTTAAAACTTTCAAGCAACGTCATTTCATGGTCCACCCGACTCTCCAAGATAAACTTCTTTTGATGCATTTTGCCAATGGCTTTCTTAATCTTCAAGGCATCTTTGACATGAGCAATCCCTTTTGCCACGTCTTGGTCAATAGCTTCTCTAGTTGATAAGGGTGCTTCAGCATCCATAAAAGCTTTCTCCTTTTCGACGTCAGCAATGTTTTGGTACAGCTCCGCTATTTGAGCACGATAGTCAGTTATTTATTGGTCGAGGGCATGATGTCTATCCAAACATGTTCACTGAGAAGCCTTGTAATCTTCTAATTTTTCTAACAAATAGAGCTGAGATACCACTCTCGTTTCATCTCGTTAATATTAGCTCAAATTTGGGCGTCGACTTATTTGCATAAAGACACGTCCTTCTCCAACTGAGTAAAGAAGGCCTCAAACTCGATCAATTATTTGGCTGTGGAAGTAGGCACGTCGAACATCGAAAGCACATCCAGAATCTTGAAGACATCACAAGCCACAGGGTCTTCAGCGGCTGCTTCTACAAATTTGTCCTCAAACAAGTAGGACCTTAGTTCCTGCAGTTTGAGGGTGAAAGTGCTATCCTCAGCTGGGTCAATAGTGTTCTTCGATTTAGCGGGGGTAACAACCTTGATAGATCCACGAAGCTTGAGGAGGGCCTTCAACGTTTCTGCAGGGTTCGATGCCTTTGAGGCCAAAATCTCCTCTAGGGTAGCATTAAGCGTATCTTCGACGACACCCCTTGGAGGCGATGTAGTGGCAGCTGAATGATAAGCACCCATGCTCTCTTCTCTCTGAATGCGAGCATCATTCTTTGTGTTGGCCTCAAGATCAATAAAAACAACATGGTTTTGGTCAGGAGTTTCATCCGTCAATGTCCCAGGAAATTCATCAACTTTTTGAGGACTTAAAGGAGGGATAGTCTCAGCAGATTGACCAGCAGTGTTGGCAAATCTGGGTCTTCTATATCCTGCGAAACAACCAAGGGAAAGGTCGATAAGAAAATGCATGGAGAATATCGACAAGAGGATGAAAAGAGGGATACCTCAGCAGGTTTGGTCGATGAGGGGGGGTGGGGGGTTTCCCTGACTACTGTATGGAAAACATCAGTCAGGTCTTCAGGAACAGCAGGTTTAGGGGTCGAAGCATCCCCTTTGAGAGGCGTCTTCTTTGCTAGAACCTTTTTCTTCCGTCTCAGAGGTGTAGCCGGAGGAGAGTCCAACGCCTCATGTAGGAAAAACCTGAGAGTGGGTACTCTCATCCGACAACACAATGTCAGGAATCATTTGTTGCTCAGGGGCCTATCCAGAACAAATTGCATAAGTGGGCAAGTAGAGGTAAACGAAACAAGAGAAATAAGGGACACGTCGTACCTGAGCGCTGAAAGTTTATTGTTTCTTAGTTGGTTGGGTTGAAGTCGATGCCACAGGCAGGTCTCTCTTGTGACCCTAAAGGAATGAGCAACAGTCAGAAAAACAATGCCAAAACTCAAATATAAGAAAATAAAGACAAGGAAAAAAGAGGTCACCTTTTTTGATGTGTCCCCAAGAGCACTAGTCGGCTTTGAATTTTCCAAAGGTGCCGACAGACCAGGGGCTTTGTTGGATAAAGATGCAAAGGTATCGACCACATTCTCTAGGAAGAGGTCATGATTGAAATTTTGGGCTTGGTACTCCGAACACCAGACATTGAAACTTTCGATGGTGAAGAATGACGGTTTGTAACAGAAGACAGGAAGCTCCAGATGTTTGGTCGACCTATCGAACTTAAGAAAATTCCTATGTCCCATCAAGTTGAGCCTTCGACCAGCCCACATGATGTTAGTAGGATGTTAGACTAATGGCTTTGGCAACATCTGGCTCAGGCCAAATTGTCGAGCAACTAGGTTGGGCTGGTAGTTCATGAACCCATAACCAGTGTTGCTCAAATCAATTCGGAATGATAACATTCTTGTAGTTAAAAAAGCTCTCCATATAGAGTTGGACAGTGCAGCCGTTCTGGGGGAAGCACCAGGAAAGGGGTTTTGAAACCAAGACGACCCAAACCTTTGATGCATGAAGGGGGCCATTCCAGGAACAAAAGTGTTTGCCTCAGCAAACATAGTAAGGTACTTCATAAAGAGTGTTTTGTTGGGGGTCTCCTGCATGGTTAGAAGGGCAAGTCGAACCTCTTCCACCAGTCGATCTTCGTTTAAGAGTTGCATCGTGGTTGATGTAGGATAACCCAGTTGATATTCAAAAGTGGCGTTTAACCATTGTTGCAGCAATCACATAGGCCCCGACACATTTAGAGCTTTGGTGGTTTCATAAAATCGAGAAATTTTCAGAGACGACAGCCCCACAGAATGATACAGAGAGGCCAACAGAAGTTTGCCAAGGGCCACCTATCGACCCTCATGAATTTTAATAGCCAAACTAATGTAGCTTTTGGCTATTTGCAAGGAGCCTGGGAAAAAGAGATAATGCGATAGCCACAGGGTCAAGAAAGAAATATGCTCCTCGTCCGACACCTCGACCAAATCTTTGTCATAATGGTCTTCTATGAAATTCTGAAAGCCAGCACAGTCGAAGTCGTAGGACGCTTCAGTTTCTAGGCTGGGGTCGAAGGTTTCACTAAAGGGGGAAAGACCAAAAATGGCCGCCACATCGAAAAAAGTGGGCGACAACATCCCACAAGGATATTGAAAGGTGTTTGTCGAACCTTCCAAAAAGAACATCGATGCCAGCAACAGACAGGGGTTGACCCTGTGAGCATTCCTTAAGAGTTGAATGGCGTCGAAGATGCCAGATCTTTTCCATTAGCTCTGGTGTTTATTCTGGAACTTGTTCAACCAGGTGAGTAGTCTTTGTTGCCTGGGGTTGGCATCGAACGGGACACCCTGGCCTTTGGTGCCATGAACTTCAAATCGAGGGTGCCACCCTTGTGAAAAGATGGGGGAATGGCGGCCGAAAAACTAGGGAAGAACATTTGCATGTCCTCATGGCTAGGCTTTCCTGTAGGATAGGGGCTATGAAACACATGCAACTTCCCAGCCATTGCAAAGGGAATGATCATCTGCCACTTCCAAGCAGCCACCACAACTTCATCAATAAAAGTATGGTTGGGAAGAGGTTTCTGAGAATCCGCCTCTAAAATGACGAACACAATAGGGTTGTTTCCTATTGTGTGGGTTTGAGAAGCAGGTGAGAAAACCATTGAAGGTAGTGGTTTTGAAGAACTGGAACGTTTTTGGGTTTTTTCAGAGAAGAAGCAGCGAGAGATGGAGTATTGGAAAAAGTTCAAAAGGAAAGGCAAGGGGACTATTTATAGCTGAAGCGTGTTGGAGACGAAGAGGCTCGAAGGCCTTTCAGTTTCTCATTCAAAGGAAAAGTAATGACTGGAAGTTGGTTTTGACGTGGGAAAGCGGAAGAAATGATGGAAATCCTTGAAAATTATGGCGCAGAAAGGCGCCATCATCATGACAGAAGGCGACTGACACGTGGCTGATTCGACAAGAGATGATGATGGTGCAGACAACGACGACACGATGATGGAAATCCTTGAAAATTGTGTCGCAAAAAGGCGCCATCATCTCTCAATCGACAAGATCCTTCGTCGTGACTTGGGTTTTCGTGGGGCATCTTGTTGGCTGAAAAGAGCCAACTAAAAGCATTGATAGCAAAGGGGTCGAAGTCGACAAGAAGTAGGAAGAAACGTCCAAAGCCGATCGTGTTTGTTGGAAAAGCCAATAATAGGTATTGGCAGCGAATTGTCGAAGTCGATGAAAGTCGAGAGGACGCATCCTAAGTTGACAGCATAAGAAAAAATGTATGGTCGACTGGAACATGGACTGGTCGACAATAACGACAAAAGGGGCAGCTGACAAAGGGGTTTGTTGCCTAGTGGGAAATAGATTTGAAAAGGAGAAAATAAGGGAAGTTACAAAAGTAGTGGCCCGACACGTGGCGGCACTAGAGGCAATGTGACGGTTATTTCACTTGTCTATATATAACAAAGATTGGCTTCAATAAAAAGGGGCGCTTTTTGTCAGCATTGTAAGAAAAAACACTCTGAGTACCGCACACTGAGAGAAAAGAGTTCCCCATTCCTTACAAAATGTACGAACACGCACATTTGTATTTACTAGTTTAAGTTGAATTTACCAAGTTTCTATGTTATGAAAACAACATCTTTATCTTTATGTCAGTTCTTTACTTTTTTAATATTTTTATTAGAAAGTATCGTTGTATTTTTTTACGTAAACTTCATCATCTACACATTTAAAAACTGTCTAGTGTATTGCAAATTCAAAGTACATCATAAATTCATGCACCCAGAACCAAGTGTTCTGGGACTAGTTTGGTCGGTCCCGCAAGCAAACCCGCGTCGGGAGGTCATAGGTTGTCCGCGCGAAAAACTCGTGCGAACAGTGTCCAAAATCATTTGGAGGGAAAAAATGAAACTGTTTTTTTTTCATTTGGATATTTAAAACGTTTTCATTTAGCTTTCTCCTTTTTCATTATTTCCTTCTTATGAAAAACGAATAGAAAAAGAACCCTAGAGAGATTTTTGTAGTTTTATCATTTTTCTCATCACATTTCTTTCTAAAGAATCTTGAGAAACAAAGATGGCTCCAAAAATTCAACTGGGTCCATGGAGGATGGGAGAAGACACATTTGGTATGATAATTCCCTGATTCCCTACTCCATTGCAGGTACAATCTATGCTTTCATGGGTCCTCTCCCTACACATATTAAGAAACCCGAGTTCTGAGAGATTTCTTTCCTAGCCACCCATCTGATGAGCCTCTAGTGTTCGTTGATGCATCCTTTAATTTTAGTTTCTTCAAAAATAGGGTCTTCCATTCGTCTCCTCTAACTCAAAACGCTTCATACACTTTGTAGCTAGATAGAGCCAACGAAAAGAAGACCAATTTTTATAAAGATTTAAATATCTTTGACCTAATCCAATTGTCATGAGTTGGTCTTAGATATAACTCTCACATGGCCATTGCAACCATGTTTTTCTAGGATACCTCCACCGACAGTCTTTGATAGATCGTGTAAATGCCTATGCACATATCACTTTCTTGGCTTACTGGCTTTCCTAGTATGTTTTCTCTTCTCGATCTATTCAGGTGGCTAAAATTTTCCCCTTGGCCGCCCAACTTCATGAAGGAAGAAAAATCTTCCTCGACAGACTTATTTTATGTGGCCTATTTGAATCTCTAGGGTTAGCCTCTCAAGACCTCATGAAAAGAGAAAATTTTGAAAGTCTTCAGGTATTTGACCCCATCTGTTTTACAGCTGTGATTCAATTCCACTTTTGAACCTTCCCAAGAAACCAGGATTCCTTCCAACTCAGAGGTAGGGGCCGAAGGTCTGAGGCTCGCCCAACTTACTCGTGGCGATGGTAAAGTTGTGTGTAAGGAGGTCATTAAGACTTACTTTGACATATTTTACAGATGCAAGACATTTTTACGATAATAGTGTAACGCCTCGACTTAATTAGTCATTGACTTTATTTATTTAATTAATTTTGTGTGAATTTGGACGGTTTGGCTGGGTTAGTGGCAATTTCGAGAAATTATGCGTGATAAATTAGATTTTAGTGGAATTTAATTAATTAATTAATTAGAAATTGGAGGGTTAGTAAGAGATGGGGTAAAAATCGTAAATAATATAAATTAGATGGTTAATGGAGAGAGCTTATATTTTAGTAAGGCCATAATATATTTTAAGAGAAATTGAAAAATAAGGGTTTTTGGGAAGAGTCTTGGAGAGCTAGGGCTTTGGGAGAGGAGACCATATAAAATTATTTGCTTGTGCTTTTACTAGATTTACAAGGTAGGGGGTTATTCATCCAAGGTTGCTTTATTCATGAAAAGGTAGAGGTTTCCCTTAACTTCCAATAGGGTTCTCTTTTTCTCCATTATTTGATGTTAATATGATAAATGATGACTATGATTTTCGTTTTATGCCACGAATTGATGTGAAATTCATATTTGAGGTTATGGTACTTTATATTCATAAGTTAATTGATTTAATGATGAATTTGTGTTGAAATTGGGTTTTTAGGGTATGAACATAATCGAGTAGTTCATGATAAAAGTGATGGATTAAGGATTTAATTAGTGAGTAATTGATGTACCATTCATAGTAGGATATGTATTTCATGTGTTGTTGTTGTTTGGTGATGTTATATGATGTATTTGAATGTTATAATGAGAGTTGGGGTAATGTATGAGGGATAGGTAATAAGGAATATGAAGTTATGTTCGAAAAACTAGGATTTTTGGAATTTAGGCTGATATCAATCGATTGACATCTTGTGTCAATCGATTGTATGCGTGTAATTTTGGAAAAATTCGAGAAACAATTGAACTATGTCAATCGATTGATTCCTTGAATCAATAGATTTCTCTCAGCCAAAACTTGAAAATTTGGAAAGGAAGAATGTAATATGGATTGATGTAAATCGATTTCACCCATGTGTCAATCGATTGATACTAGTCTATTTTTTGAAAAATTGTTGAAATGGATAATATTTTTACTCGATTGTGTTTGCCATAACTTTAGTTCTATAAGTCTAAATGAGGTGCGATTTGAAGCGTTGGAAAGTTACACACAGAGCTACCTTATGGTAGTACCTTGTGAGATAAATTGTTGTGCGTTTGAGTAATATATGGATATATGTTAAACGTGTGAATGTATGTTGTGAAATGCAAGTATAATCATGCGAATTATTGTACATGCTCGCTGATGAATCTATGAGATGAGTAGTTCGGAGTGAGAACCAATGGTGATGCATTGAATGCATGAATGTTTACAGTCAGAGTGAAGCTGTATTCATTGTTATGTTGTTGTTTATGTTACATAATTGTTTATAATAAGATGTGGGGTTGTATTCATTTGTTGTGTTATTATCATAGCATTGTTACATGTCATGCATCATATGTTGTCATGTTGTGAAAGAGATGGGTCACGAGTTTATTGAAGGGTCTAGTAACTTGTCCCAAGATCAGAGTGGGAGCTCAAATCTCAGAGTGGGGGCTCGGGGTTAGGAGAGGGGACTCGGTTTGTATGAAGAACCATTTGTTGAGTCGGTACCTGTAACTGCGAAAAAGGGAGCCGGCGGAAACAAACAGAAGAGTCGCTACCGAACGTTATTTATCCCAAAGAGAGGGAAAGGAAACGATCGAAGAAAACTTAAGAGAACGGGAAAGACAAGGTCATCGCAACCAAATATTGGGTTCGGGAGTCAGTTACGTAAGGGGATGGTATGAGCACCCCTCATGTCTGTTGAACTCAATGGGATCCACGCTTTTTGTCTAATATATGGGTGAAAGCTATACAAAAGCTACTACTAAACGGGGGTGAACGGAAATAACAAACTCGATAGGACATTGCCTCCCTATGCCTACGTATTCCCTCGTGCAATGGGAAAGTCAGAGTCAACGTAGTTCAGAAAACTACGGGTGATGAGGGGGAGGTTGCTCGCCAAGACATCGTCGTCTTGTGCCTATGTATCCTCATCTAGTATGAGAAATCAGAGAAAATGTAGTTCGGAAAACTAGACCACTGGTTGGTTATGAGTTTTTTAATGAGTGACGCTAAGCTTCCATTCCAGCAGTTACGGACAATGCCTGTTTGCAGTAGAATAGAAAAGTAACGTACTCTTTTTTTAAAAATGAGGTTTAAAACAATCCCGAAGGATGAAAAGGTTCGAGTTTTGTTTGTGAGTTTTAGAAGAAGTGGATTGAATTGATTTGAGACTCATGTTGCCCTAAAGACTATGACACAAGAGCGAATGCGTCGCATATCACCCAAAGGGCATACACTAAACACTCTAGACAAGTGAAGAGAGGCCTCCCCACTTATCATTTCTCATGTACTTAAGGCTCATAGCATACAACACTTATCATTCTTTATTAAGTGTCCTAGAGGAGTTTGAGATGAGAAGAGAAGACACAAGGACACTAAAGGGAGCTGAGAACCCTAATGTTGTCAAGCAAAGTAGTCCTAAAGTTGGGATGAAAGGGTACTACCTAATGTTATCATATAAAGGATTAAAAGTCTAATGTCTCTCCTACTCCCATCTTAAATAGAGGGAGTAGGAATCCTAAGGGATAATGTGAGCAAGCACAAGTAAACACATCACTAATCAATCACAAATGTAAATAGAAAGAAAGACATAAACAAATCATGAAAGATGAAAAGAGATGAGAGAAGTATATACACCAACAACAAGGATCATGTAAACAAGAGACACACATTAAATACACACATATCATAAACTCAAATCAACAAAATGAAAGTGATAACTCCAAAGCAAAAAAGGCAACCACACAAGATCACATGCCTTAAACATCTTAAGAAGAATGATGTCAAACATTGAACCACAAACAAATAAATGAGGGGAGAAATAAAGTGAGGCAGCAAACACATCATGATTATCAAAGTCACACATTCATTCATGATCAATCAGAAGAAAAAATCCAAACACAACTCAAAAGAGGTTCAAATGCTCACACCATTCTCAAAGTAAGATACATGCCATAAAAACATCAAGATCAAATATCCATTTAACAATATCATAAGTAACTTAAATGATATGCATCAATTGCAAAACCAATTTACCAAACAAGATCATGAAGGATCACACTCAAATTGGAACACCAAAATCCATGCAAACATCTCACAAGTCAAACAGAAGTGGAAAACATGATCATACAAAGCATATGAGATGAAACAAACATTCAATGGAACTCTAATCATGAATATCAGAACCTCAAACATGTTATCAAAAGCAAATAAGACTCAACAAGCATTCATGGAATCATACAAGATCACACCTCAAAACTAGGTCAAAACATGCACACACACATAGTTAAAACTACAAGGTTTTGAGCCATCAACAAAAAATAAAAACAAGTCCAAATAAAATCCAAATAAAATCCCAAACTCAAGTTAAGTCAACCCAAAATCAGTGTGCAAGAAATCACAACATGAATGGCATTGAAACATCACCAATTGTGTCAAACTAAGCATGGTACTCAACTTATCAAGCATGCATTGAGGGTCAAATTAAATCCAATGAAAAAAAAACAAGAAATGATCATCAAGACCTCAAACCAGCCCTTAAATAATCCTCAATAAAACACCTAAGTGTGAGAGGAAAATTGGTCAAAGGGGGTATTTAAACGAGGTCAAATTTAAGCCTAAATCATAAGGACTAACCATAAAACCACTTCACCAATTAAATTGATTAAAAATAATAAAATTAAATGAAAAATAAAATAAAAATAGCAAAAAATATCTCAAGACACCAATTAATTAGGAAGTAATTTTAGAATGATTAAAACTATTTAAAATAAAATTGAAACAAAAATAGAATAAAAAAGAAAATAAAATGGAAAAAGAGTGAAAGGGGTGCAGAAGTAAAAACCAATTGAACTGAATCCACTTGCAATGCGCACATGGGCCCCAAAAGGGGTGTGTGGATAGTAAAAAGAAATAAGCCCAGTCTAGAATTCCAACAAAATCTCAGAATAAAATGAAACACATCATTTCATTTAAAAAACGTGGTATGACACATCAAATTGTCAACACACACGCACGCAAGTCAACCTCCAAGTCATAGCCACCTAGGCATTTGACCTCCAAGTCATGCTTGCTCATTTTGGTTAAAAATTAGATTGGTCATGACATGATGATGAAATAATATCAAAGGATCAAAAACAATTCCATTTAGTGGCTTGAAATGCAAGAAAATCACATTAGATCCATAATCCATGTTTTCATGTACATAATGCTTTAATTGTCTCACAAATCATCAAAGGTCATGGAACTTGGGGTCATGATGAATTTAAGGTCTTGGTATACAAGTTTTATGTGGCAAGAATCTTGATTTGAGGTCTTGAAGTTCATGAATTTGGTCCTAGAAGTGAATGACCTAAAACTAGGTTTCCAAAAATGACCTTGACTTGCGATGATCATAACATGAGCTTCACAGATGGGAATGACGAGTTCTAACACTCTTTGGAAATATTAGATAATAAGGAACAACTCTCATGTTGGTTGAAAAATGAGGAAGACCTTGATTTCATGTGAAAAATGCCTTACAAGTGAGTTACCCTTGAGTGCCTCTAAATTCTCTTCATTTTGTGACACCAACTTGTAGACATCATAACTTGAGATGTATGAACCCAATGGAAGAGTTCTTCTACTCAAAAGAAAGCTTGAAAGGTGAGGAGCAAGTCTCATGTTTGTTGAAAAATGAGATAGGACTTGCATCGTAGTGAAAATTATCATTGAAGTTAGATACCAAAAGAGGAGATTTTACACTTAGGATCATTTGAAACCCTAATTTAGCAATTTCCTGAACTCTTGAATCTCCTTGACCTAGCTTCCACGTGACATTTGAGATGGCTTAGGATGACTTCTCATGTCTTCAATGATCAAGAATCAAGCCTTGAGCTCTTTCAAATCCATAATTGACTTTTTGTTGACCAGATGAAACCATAACACCTTATCCACTAACTGAGATTCTTGCAAATGATTTGTGTAATCATATGCCCCCATAGAGGACCCTCAGGGTGTACATTGAGCTCTTGAACCATGTATCACCCAAGGAGATAGCCACATGTTCTTCTAATCATCCTCAAGATAGGAGGAGATAACCAAACACCGACTTTTTCTCTTCAAGAAGCTTTTAGACCAACTCTGATGACAACGATGACTTGGTGATTTGAAATTGTACCTTTGCCTGAGCTTTGAACATGAAGCTTTTCCCTTGAGTAGTAAATACAACATCCTGATCCCCTGTCTAGAACCAATGTTATGCATAAATGCTATGAAACATAAGCCAAGATAGAAGAAAAGGTTGGGCAAATTTTGGGGTGCTACAGCTGCCCCTATTCAATCGACTTGGACTTGAAGGGGTGAAAAGCGATCGCTTTCATACATTCAAGGTAAAAGGTGATTGAGTACCAAAAGAACCCGAAAATTTGCAACCTGCTGGATGGTACACTATCGAGCTTGCCAGCCGAAAGTGGACTTCAAAATAACGGGTACCAACCAAGAGTTGGGATAACCGAAACAGTAACTGATCAAAATGATAATAGGGGATACCAATCAAAAGTCAGGATTTCCAGGGAATTTTATCTGAAAGTTGTGAGAAACAAGCTACTGACCAAAAGTTAGGATCGCCTAGAGGATTATAAACAAGAGTTGCGGGAAAGAGACTACTAACCAAAAGTTAGGACCACCCAAAAGATGTCATCGACCAAAGGTCGGAACAAAAACTGCTGACCAAAAGTTAGATATCATCGACAAAAAGTAGGAACAAGAGCTGCTAACCAAAAGATAGGATCGCCACAAAAGATCATTGACCAAAAGTCAGAATAAAAACTACTAACCAAAAGTTAGGAATCATTAACCAAAAGTCGGAACAAAAGATACGAACTAAGAGTTAGGATCGCTAAAACGTCTACTAAATGCAAACTTAACCGAAAATAAGGACTACCAAGCAAAAGTCGAAATAACGATTCTGCGGGGAACAAAGGAAACTCAAACAGCCAAAAGTCGGGGTAACAACTACCAACCAAAAGTTAGGATCACCAAGAAAGGAGACTAACAACAAAAAGTCGGGATGATGATTCCGCATGGGAACAAAAGAAGACTACCAACCAAAAGTCGGGATAACATCCACACAACGACGGACTACCAACCAAGAGTCAGGATAGCATCTGGGACAAACATGAAGTAGAATCAAACAATTTACAACTTGGAAAAGATAACTCCGTTGGGGAAAGAGAAACTTAAACAAGAAAATCATGTTGGGGAGCAAAAAATAAGATGAAGATATCCACTGACGATTCTTATTGGGGTTTGGTACCACAAAGGCTCATGAATATGTTGTTATTTGCTGGAGAGATGTTTGGCAACAAAAGGTATCAACCTGGCTTATGCTTCGCATGCATATGTTTGAATATGGCGTAATTCCCCATACGAAATGGAAATGCTACGCGTTTGGGAGGATGCTATGCAAAGATGAAAATGCAAAGGAGCACCACCAAGATAAGGTGCTGAGAGAAACGACAAGCAAGCTCTGCCGAGGAATACACCCTGAACTGCGTTCTAGAATAGAACTCTACTGGGAATAAATTCAGCCTGCTGGAATTGGGAATAACATCCATCGAAAAGTTGTCCCAAATATCTCATTCTGAAGAATACCAATGACTATTGGACTCTGCTGCAACTGTCTACCACTTCCAAAATACTCGTCAAGGGAATCCGCATTAATCTCTTCTTGGGGAAAAAATTCGTTGACATATATCCTTTCGGGGAACAACGTTGAACTTGCCCCGCTCCTGGGGAATAATCTCAATCTTAACCTACTGGGGATAAGTGCACACTACTATTGGTGAGACACTTCTGACTTAGAAACAGTTCTTGGTGGAGTGAATCTTGTAAGTGACAAATAAATAACGTGTCCTGTATGCAACAGTGGCTATTTCGATCATCGTGCGTGACATTATTCAAATAAATCATCGTTTTAATCATGATTAGCAAAGCCCCAAAAGTTTTTGTATGCAAATTTTATCAAAAATATCAAACATCTTTTCGCAAACAAAATAGTAAAAACAAAAATAAAAAGAGAAAGCTCTATGTGGAAAATTCTTCATTGATTAAAAGGCATGTAAATAGGAAAGTTACAACGGATGTAACTCCTGAAAAGAGGAAATCACGTAAAAAGTATAAATGCAAAAGATATACAAATGTCGGCAATGTGGAAACAAACAACCACCATGTGTCGATTCGACTATGACTCGCATGACTACGATGTTTCTCCATTGTTTCTCTTTCTGAAGAGACAGGCTTATTAACCCTCAGGTCCTCCAAGAATCCAACTGTGCTCGTGGGTCAGACGCAGACCGTAGTCGTTTGCTTTTAAATCCCTAAATTTTGCCTGAATCGCCCTTGCGAGTTTTCGATCCACCGGGATACCCATTTTTGCCAAAGTTGCCTTTTTAGGTTTTCAACTTTGTGGGTTTACTATTTTTCTTTTGTCCCTAATTTTTTCCCGAACCTATATTTTTTTTATGGTTCGCCGGGATGTCCCATTTTTGCCTGAACTTTCTTTTTATGTCCAACGGGTCTCTTTTTAAGCAAAGTATTCTTTGACTACGTCCGTGTTCACAGGGGACGTAAAATCTTCACTGTCCATAGTTGATAGTAACAAGGCTCATCCAGAGAAAACTTTCCTTACCATGTATGGACCTTCATAGTTGGGAGTCCATTTGCCCCTGTGATCTGTTTCTGGAGGGAGGATCCTTTTCAGCACTAAGTCACTGCTTGAAAATGTCGAGGGCGCACTTTCTGATGAAATGCCCTCTTCATTCTGCTCTAAAAAAACCGGCCATGGGCGATAGCTGCCAATCTCTTTTCATCAATCAGACTAAGTTGATTTAACCTAGCCTTTACCCATTTCGCTTCATCAAGCTTCACATCAACCAAAACCCTCAGAGAAGGAATCTCGACTTCTAGTGGTAGGACGGCTTCCATACCATACACCAACGAGAAAGAAGTTGTTCCAGTTGACGTACACACTGAAGTACGATAACCATGTAAAGAAAAGGGTAACATCTCGTGCCAATCTTTGTAAGTCACCACCATCTTTTGAACAATCTTCTTGATATTCTTATTGGCTGCCTCGACAGCACCATTCATCTTTGGACGATACGGAGAAGAGTTGTGGTGTTCAATCTTGATACTCTGGCACAATTCTTTCATCATGTTATTTTTCAAATTCGAACCATTGTCTTTAATGGTTCGTTCCGACACTCCATAATGGAAAATGATGTCCTTCTTTATAAATCGAGCAACTACTTGTCTGGTCACATTGGCAAATGAAGTTGCTTCCACCCACTTGGTGAAATAATCAATTTCCACTAATATAAATCGATGGCCATTGGAGGCGGTTGGTTCAATATTGCCAATCATGTCGATGCCCCACATTGCAAAGGGCCAAGGAGATGTCAAAACATTCAAAGGACTTGGCGGCACATGCATTTTGTCAGCATAAATTTGACACTTATGGCACTTCCTGGCATACTTAAAATAGTGGGACTCCATGGTCATCCAGTAATATCCTGCTCTCAATAGTTTTCTAGATATCGCATGCCTGCCAGCATGTGTACCAAAAGAACCTTCGTGGACGTCTTCCATTAGCAAACTTGCTTCACTTTCGTCCACACAACGTAGCAATACCAGGTCAAAATTTCTTTTGTACAACACATAATCCTTGTTCAAGTAAACGTTTCCCGATAATCTCCTAAAAGTCTTCTTTTCTCTACCACGAATATGAAAGCTGGTTTGTCGAGGCGAATGATAAAGATCATTGGAGCTTCATTCCAGTAACTCACTTTATACATCGATGATAACATTACCAGAGCGTCCACCATCTGACTCTCATTCCTAGACACATGACGAAATTCCACCCTATCAAAGAAAGGCAGCAATATTCTTGCATAATTCATATAAGGCACCAGATTGGACTGACGGGTTTCCCACTCTCCTTTGATCTGATTGACGACTAAAGCTGAATCACCATATACATCAAGATTCTTGATTCTCAAATCAATAGCTTCTTTTATACATATGATGCACGCTTCACATTCAGCTTCATTATTGGTGCAGACAAACGTTAATCGGGCGGTGAACGGTATGTGAGAACATTGAGGAGTTGTAATAATTGCCCCAATTCCATTACCAAATGAATTAACAGCACCATCAAAAACCATCTTCCATTGAGAGCCTATTTCGGGACCTTTTTCTCGTAAAGGCTCGTCACAATTCTTCATCTTCAAAAACATTATGTGTCGCACCCAAAATTTTACCCTTAGATTCATTGATCATTTGCATATCATCTAAGTCAAACATCCATGTACATCTAACGTTTTTCTTTTAGTTTTTCTGTTTTGTAGGTTCGCTGAAGGAAGTCTGAAAGTCATGAGCCTCTGTGCATGCCCATCAGGATTCTACTTTTCTACAAGTTATATTGAATTTATATGGATGCAAACAAATGATACTCTTATCATTATGGTATCATGGTAATTACAAGGACAACTTTCCCCAAGGATTCTCCAAGTATCTCTATAAGGAGGAATATGATTTCTAACTTTTGGTTTCAACGATTGGTTATTTGAGATTTGGATGGAATGTTAAGAGCTATTGCATTACAAGTGGTATCTTCACAATCAAAGGTTTTCTCACAACATATCTTAATTTTACTCGTGAAATTAATTATTAATAGTCAAATGAAAGGACTTGGATTTCAATAGCTTTTGAGGTGTTTGATTTAGAAAAAGGAGTATGGGTGAATGATTCGGATTTGAGTTTAGACAACAAATCATCAAATTGAGATTCAAAGCCCAGTTCCTTACAAAGACCATTTGAATCTGTTATGTTGAGTTTCAATTCCAAACTTAGGCTATGTGGCCAAGTTGCAATACTCATGACACGAGATCCAATCATTTTGTTCTATAAACCATCGTAATAAGTTCTTATGCAACACATGTCGGACTTAGAGTACTATAAGTAAGTCCAAGATTTATGTTGGGGTTATAAAATTCAAATAAGAAAATATCCACGCTTCCATGTTCATATCTAAAATTCCATTATGGTTCATGACTTGAATGTTATTCGGGTGGAGAACTTCATTTTATACAAGGTCCACATAAGATCCAAGAGGGTACCAAAGTGTTGAAGAATTTACAAGAACACTCAAAGGAAAGTTGTTGCAGTTGTGATTGATTGACCTTTTGGCAATATAATTTATTTTTGGAAAAATGTTAATTATATGACTTTGTTTCTTTATTTCCAAATTATCGAACCATACTTAGCATTGTACATCAACCGTTGGCACTTGGAACACCAAAAATACTAAACTTCAAGGAATAATTACAAAAGTATTTTTTCTTCAAAATAAGGTAATCCGTGATTTGTTCTCCAAAGGAAAAATCTAAAATTGATTACATAACAGGGTGGTATAGTTATTTGCTAAAAAGAAGAAGACATTTTAAAGGAAGACCATACAACGGTTTGACGATGCTGTTGTACTAGTGATACTTTAGGAGTTCGCTTTATGGAGATAGAAGGTAGACTCAATGTGCGTTGGAACTTGATTCTCTACTTGGAAGCATATCCGCGAGAATTTTCACAGCTGCAGCAGTAATTGATATCACTTTTATAGATTTTCGACCCTGTCTGCATGAGATGCACATCCGATAGGGTATTGACTGTGTCACGGCAGATTCTTTATGGGTCACGGCGACAAAAACCTAAGAAGTTTACAAAAAAATAAGGTTATCTCAGAGACAGTTTTCAATAGACATCATCGAATACGTCATACTTCTATGAAACTAAAAAGAAAAACTGAAGATAGAAAAGAACATAAGACATCCTTTCAAAATATTAACAAAGGAAATATGATTGCTTATCCGGCACCGACATTTGATAACAAAGCAGAATTAGGCCTGTGCATAAGCCACACCAGAATTCTGACGAAAAACTCACAGCCAGAATATGGTAGCTACTCGCAAATAAGAACACCACCTAAAAGCTTGAGCTAATAACTATTTGTGAAGAACAATTTTGAAAAAAAAGCAGTAAACACCGGTAGTTAAAACCAACATAAGGGTTAGCTCCATTTAAAAGCGTGTTAAGGATTGGTTTATCTACCTACAATATTTAATGAAGGAATTCCAAGTGCAGCCGACAAAAAGCGACAGAAGTGACGGTATGGCTAAGAAATTGAATCATACTAATTGCCTAAAGAGTTGAGCAGGTATTGGTTATCTTTAATCCTCCAGATCAACAATCGTCGAAGGCTACGAATACAGGATCCCGGATGATGTCGGCTTGCAAATCAACAATTTTGTAGTAAGATCCAAGTGGGAGAGGGGTCTTCCTCTGGGGGAGGTAGGAAAAATTTGGTAACAAGAAAAGAGAAGGGGAGACCAATGCGGTCTCAGGATACAGGGGTAACAGTAGAAATAGAAACAGAAATCAGTATCATCAGCAACAACCTCAAATTGCGAGTATTTCCATTCCAACAATACAACCTCAACAACAACAACAACAACATCAACAACAACAACAAAATTACGCTCTGCAGAAGTTCCAAGATCGTAGGAGGACGATGAACAGACATTTTGATGCACCGCCAATGCCATACTCACAATTGTTACAACATTTAATGCAACTGCAGTTGGTTCAGAAGAGGACACTGTCACCTCTAACTGGTGCACCCCCCTCTGTGTCTGATGCAAATGCCTGAAGTGACTTTCACTCAGGTGCTCCCGGCCATCACATAGACAATTGCAAAGCCTTCAAGTATAAGGTTCAGGACCTTATAGATAGCAAGGCGATCAATTTTACGAATGATACGCCCAATGTTGTGCAAAATCCTATGCCTAACCATGGAGCGGCTGGGGTAAATGCTATTGTGGAGGAAGAGAGTTTGAATTCGGTGAGCAGTGTTGAAGAGCTGAAAACTCCTTTGAGTGTTGTTAAGAACAAGCTGTTGAAGGGTGGAGTGTTCCCTGGTTGTATTGAGAACTGTGAAGGCTGTTTGGCTCATCCTAAGGGATGTGAGGACATGAAAAATCATGTGCAAAGATTAATAAATGAAGACATACTACAATTTGACAGAGTTGGTGAAGAGAAAGCTGAGAGGGTGATTGGTCAAGAGCAGGATGAGGTTTCCACAATCTCAATTCCATTTAGAACCATTAATATATCCGCGGTGCCAAGGCCAGCTACCATCATAATCACCAAGGCAGGGCATGTTCCTTACGAAAGCACCAAAGCGATCCCGTGGAATTATGTGGCTGAAGTCTTTTGTAACGACCAAAAACAAGAGCTGAAGGGAATGACATTTGATTCGATGGATAATTTGGTGGGAACAGGCGGAATGACGAGAAGTGAGATAGTGTTTGCACCTCCAGAAGCTAATGTTGAAAGACAGAATAAGGGAAAGGGGAAAGCTGTTGTTGAAGAAAGTTCTCAAGGGGGTGAGAAGAACGCTTTCTTGAAATACGCTGAGGAATTCATGCGTCTAACTAGAAAAAGCGATTACAAGATTGTGGACCATCTACAACAAACCCCGTAAAAAATATCAATCTTATCATTATTATTATGCTCTGAGGCACATCGGAATGCCTTTCTGAGGATTCTGAACACTGCGTATATGCCACAAGAGATATCGATGAACCAACTGGAAGGAGTGGTGGCACATGTGAACGCTGGAAATGGATTAGGATTTACTGATCTGGATTTGACACCTAAAGGGAGAAACCATAATCACGCCCTACATATTTCTATTGAGTGCAGAGGGGTTGTATTATCTCATGTTCTGGCGGACACTGGGTCTTCACTTAATGTGTTGCCCAAAAAGGCTTTGATGAAGCTTGACACCCAGGGAGTAATATGCATGCCTAGCGATCTGATTGTGCAAGCTTTTGATGGGACAAGGAGGTCTGTGTTCGGAGAAGTAACTCTTCCTATCCAAGTTGGCCCGGAAGTTTTTGATGCCATCTTCTACATAATGGATATCCAACCAGCATACAGTTGCTTGTTAGGTCGGCCTTGGATTCACTCGGCAGGGGAAGTGATGTCGACCTTGCAGCAGAAGTTAAAGTATATGGTTGGGGGTAACATTGTCACCGTCTATGGTGAGGAGAACATCATGATTAGCCATTTGTCCTTGTTCAAGTATGTGGAAGTTGATGGGGAGATACATGAGACCTTGTGTCAAGCGTTTGAGACAGTACAAGTCAGAGAGAAGGCGCCAGTTGTGGGCAGTGTTCCTGAGGTTACTATGTCATCATTCAAAGAAGCGCAAGCTGTGGTAAAGTCTGGATCATCTCAAGGTTAGGGGAAGGTGCTGAGCATCCCCAATAAGCAAGATAAGTTTGAACTGGGGTACAACCCGTCGTCATCACAGAGCGCTCTGCGCTACAGGGGACCAGTCCAGTTCACAAGTGGTGGGGTGATATTTGACCAGATTAACGATGTGTTCGAAGATGAGGATGATAGTAACTGTGATATGGATGCATGGATCCAGCCATGTGTTCCTGGCCGAAGCCTGAGCAACTGAACTACTGAAGAAATTATTCAAGTGACCCATGAAGAGTAATACTTGCTTTCTGATTATGTGTAGCCCTATGTTCTACCCAAAGAATAGTGGTCTTTGCTTATAGGGACTTATTCTTGTTTATGTTTTGAACATTTGTTTTATCATTAATCAAAGGGCGTTTTTGCATTCAAATATTGTGATCCTTGTTTTTCTTGTTTTACTTTTAATAATAAAATGACAATGTGTTTTGTGTTGTTTGCATATCATTTTAAGCATCAAATCATCATCATAGCAGGTTTCACATAGCAGATGCCACCGATTCAGACTCGTCTGTCACTCGGTATGACTTTGATAATCCAATCTTTCAAGCTGAAGAAGAGATTAAAGAAGATGAAGACCTTCCTGAAGAGCTCACCAGGTTACTGAGACAGGAAGAGAAGGTTATTCTGCCTCATAAGGAAGAAATCGAAGTCGTCATCCTGGGTACACAGGAGGACAGAAAGGAAGTCAGAATAACGGCTGCTTTAGAGGATGGTGTCAAACAAAGACTGGTAGAAATGCTCTGAGAGTATAAAGATGTCTTTGCTTAGTCATACGAGGATATGCCCGGACTTGATACAGATATTGTGGTTCATCGCTTGCCTCTTCGAGAAGAATGCCCACCTGTGAAACAAAAGCTAAGAAGAACCAGATTGGACATGGCAGTTAAGATCAAATAAGAGGTCCAGAAGCAATTGGACACCGTATTTCTTGCCGTGACGAATTACCCTCCGTGGGTCGCTAACATTGTACATGTACCTACAAAGGATGGAAAGGTAAGAATGTGTGTAGATTACCGTGATCTAAACAGAGCGAGCCCAAAAGACGATTTCTCGCTCCCCCACATTGATGTGTTTGTTGATAATACTGCTCAGTATTTGGTGTTTTCCTTCATGGACGGTTTCTCCGGGTATAACCAGATCAAGATGGCCCCGGAGGACATGAAGAAAACAACTTTTATCACGCCGTGGGGGACTTTTTTCCATTAGGTAATGCCCTTTGGATTGAAGAATGCAGGGACAACCTATCAGCGGGCGATGGTCACTTTGTTTCATGATATGATCGCAAAGTCACAAATGGAGGAAGGACATTTGGTGAATCTGTTAAAGCTGTTTGAGAGGTTAAGGAAGTTCAGACTAAGGTTGAATCCGAACAAGTGCACTTTTGGTGTACGGTCAGGAAAACTATTGGGGTTTATAGTCAGTGAAAAAGGAATCGAGGTCGATTCTGCAAAAATAAAAGCTATACAGGAAATGCCAGCACCAAAAATAGAGAAAGAGGTATGTGGTTTTCTAGGTAGATCGAACTACATTGCAAGGTTCATATCTCACCTCACAGCCACGTGTGAACAAATGTTCAACCTGTTAAAGAAATATCAAGCGGTGTTCTGGAATGAAAATTGCCAAAGGGCATTTGAAAAAATAAAAAAATATTTGCAGAAGCCTCCGATACTGATGCCTCTAGTGGCTGGAAGGCCATTGATAATGCACTTAACGGTTCTTGAGAACTCCATGGGTTGTGTTCTCGGTTAACACGACGAGACAGGAAGAAAAGAACATGCCATCTACTACTTGAGTAAAAATTTCACAGACTGTGAGTCTAGATACTCAATGTTAGAAAAGACGTGTTGTGTGTCGCAACTGCGAAAAACCACCGGCGGAAAAACAGAAGAGTCGCCATTTTCGTTATTTATCCCAAAGAGAGGGAAAGGAAACGATTGGAAAAAGCTAAAGAATAAGAGAAAGACAAGGTCATCACAACCATGTCTGGATTCGGGAGTCAGTTACGCAAGGGGAAGGTATTAGCACCCCTCACGTCCGTCGTACTCGACGGGATCCACGTATTGTTGTCTATCTAAAAGGGTGTGTTGAAACTATCTAGCTAAAGGCTTAGGGACAAAAGAAAAAGAAAAGAGAAGTGACTCGGCAGAGCATCACCGCTCTGTGCCTACGTACTCCCTCATGCAATGGGAAAGTCAAAGTCAATGTAGTTCGACTAACTACGGCTAAAGAAGGGGGGGGGGGGGGGGAAGGTTGCTCGCTTAGACATCGTTTCTTGTGCCTACGTATTTTCATCTGGTATGAAAGATCAGAGCAAACATAGTACGGGCTAAAAGGATCACAGGTTGGTTCAAAAGTTTTTTAGGCCCGAGTAGGGTTAACAAATAGTTCTAGCAGTTGGTGTATGCAGCTCGACCATTGGAGACTTAGGCGTTACCGTTTGCGATAAAACTAAGAGTTAACGACACTCATTTTGTGAAAATATTTTCCTCATTAAGATCCCTAAAGGGTGAAAAAGGTTTAAAGTGTTTTTGTGTTTTTTAGAGAAGAAGTGTTTTGAATTTAAGTGTTTATAATGTATGTTGTGCTAAAGTCTACAACCTAGGATCGAATGCGTCGCATATCGTCCTAAGGACGTATACTAAACACTCTAGGCAATTGAGAGGTGGCCCTTCAATCACCATTTCCCAAGTATAAGGCTCATGGCACAACATTCATTATCCTTATTAAGTATGTTAAACTTGTTTGAAGATGAGAAGAGAAGAAGGCACACTAATGGGAGACTAATCAATCCTAAAATTTATCATGCAAAGTGGACCTAAAGTTGGCATTCAAAAGGGGACTACCTAATGTTATCAAGCATGTTTAGGCACCTAATTTATATCATAACCTCAAGAGGTTAGAGAACTTATGGGGAGCATGGCAAAGAAAAGCAAAAGAAGAAGAAGAAGAAGAATGCATATGCAAATGAAAGGATGCACACATAGAATGCACAAGTAGAATGATAGTGGGAGAAAAATAGTGTGGGACAGTAGCCACCACAAGCTCATCTCAACCAAGCATGCATATGAGGATGCAAGAAAAGAAGAGAAAAAATATGCATCAAAAGCAAACAAACAAATGACAAAGACATAAAGAAAAAGTCCTCATGGATTCATCACTTTAGGTAAGCTTCAAGTTCCTCCTAAGGAGGGACCAAGCTACCTTAAATGACACTCCAAGGTCATTGTACAGAAGGGAGATGAAGAGAACAAAGCTCAAAAGAAATAACAAACCAAATCAAGAAGAAATGTAAGCAAGATCACAAAGGAAGCAAGCACACACCACTTAGGAGTTCAAGTTTAAAACTCAAAAAGAAATGTATCAATCAACAAGCAATGAACATAATTTTGACCTAAAAATGAACATACAGCAAGCTCAACATGTCTAAAATATGAATCAAGAAGATTTGAGAGCTTATTGGATCCAAAAAGGTCACTTCCAATTCAAACTAGGTCATGCACTTGTGAAAGTTGTCCTATGAAATGACCTAACTTGCATGTCACCTCAAAAATAGGAAAAAGGCTCAAAAAATACCAAATAAAATATACAAGGAAGCTAAACATGTTGGCAAACAGAGGACAAAAGATCAAGACAAATATCCCCTCAAAGCACCATCAAAAGAAACAATTCATTTAGATGTACCACTTTGAAATGGGAAAAAAAAGCCACAAAGAGAAGCCACAAAAGTCAACCCAAAAGTCAACAACCCGGGGCAAAATGGTCCTAAAAAATTGATCAACTCATCATTGAGATGAGGATCAATTTTCAATCATTGGATCAAAAAAGAAGAAAAGAAATAAATGCAAGAGTAAACAATGCCACAATTCACTTCATTTAAAACAACTCCAATATTTAAATCTTTTTTAAATTGAAAATAAAACTGAAAAATAAAATAAAAATATCCAAAAAATATTAGACATCTCAAAGTTTATAAAAAATATTTTTGGTGAATTTTTAAATTATTGGAGATATTTTATATGATTTAAATTGAAACAGAATAAAGGAAAAATAAAAAACAAGAAAAAAAAGAAATGAAAAAAACATTGGTGTGGATAGCAATAAAAAGTAGTGTAAAATGAGACTGGGCCCAATCAGGGGGTGTGGATAGCGCACGCACACTAAGCCCAATCAAAAAATCAAAACAAAACCAATAAACCTGGCAATCAAGTGTGGCACGGTCAACTATGGTGCATCATGGAATTCAATCTAGCACGCATGATCATCTAGTAATCATATCATGAGGTTGACAACTTGCCAACACATTAATGAAATATTTAAAAGCAATTACATGGATCAAGTCAAAGGGTGAGTAACGTATTTCTTAATATTGGACGTTGAACACAAAAGTAATCAAATCGTGCGTCTCATACCAAGACACGTCATCATCTCCTTCGTTGGAAATAGGAGGGAAACCAGAGGTGGCCGGACTGCAACTCCAGTCATCTTCTTCGCAGCTCCGGCCACCGTGAGCCAACAATAACACATAGCGAAACCAATACTCAACCAAAATGGATGAATCTTATATGAAAATTCATCTAGAGATCTCGAGGATCTCAAATCCAGCATCAAAAATCACTTATCATGCATATTAAACTCAAACCGAATCAAACATGCTTGTGCACCAAAATCAAAAGTTCATCAAAACTCACTCAATTTGGTTTAAACATCATCTAAAGGTTATGTAGGTTACAAATCAAGCAACAAACAATAAAAAACACACAAGAACAAGCCAATCCAAGTCCAAATACTTTGGAGCTCATAAACTCAATCATCACAAATTCCAGTTTTTTTTATATATTAATGATCTACATGTTTCCTAGGTCTCAAATATGCAAAAATGGCAATGAATCATGGCATATTCAGAGTGTAAGGTTGATTTGTAATTACCTAGTGGAGAACTTTCACTGAGCCTTCAATTTGAGCTTAAGCTTGCAGAAAAATGTCCAGAATCGTTCAGTGATCTTCAATAGAGCTTTTGCAATTCACAATTTGGCTTGAAATGGCTTGTATCTCCAAATTCGAAATTCAATTTTTCACCACTTTTTCAAAACTGTTCTTGAGCGATTTTCCTCCAATTTCCCAGTTGACTGAGGATTAGCCAGATGGAAACCCTAGATGAAACACCTTCAACTGTAACCTTTCACACTTAGCACAAGCACTTGGATGAGCTCCACAATGACCCTCAAGGCACTCAATGAGCTCTTTCAACATCTTATATCCATACTTATGGATTCACAATCCTTGATGATCTTGAACTGGCCTCCAAGTTAGGAGCTGACCCACATACATCCATCTTTTCTTTCATAAGACCACTGTCCACTTCTAGATGACTTGATGATCATCCAAACTTGAGTAAAACCCCTTGCTTAGCCTCAACCCTCTAAGTAGACTCCTCTTGCTATGCACAACCTCTTGATCCCCTGTTCAACGAAAAATGCTATGCAATGAAAATGCTAGAAAGAAATGAAATGAAACATAAACCAAGCTAAGAAAAGGTTGGGCAAATTTTAGGGGGCAACAACTGCCCCTATTCAAACGACTTGGACCTGAATGAATGAAAAGCGAACGACTTTCACGCAATCAAGGTCAAAGACAGTTGAATACCAAAGAA
Organism: Lathyrus sativus; assembly: GCA_963859935.3. Lineage (NCBI taxonomy): Eukaryota > Viridiplantae > Streptophyta > Magnoliopsida > Fabales > Fabaceae > Lathyrus > Lathyrus sativus. The sequence continues at coordinate 106,613,296 of OZ012737.1, forward strand.
ACCGAAAATTTTCCAACCGCAGACCCCGACTCGGGGTGAAATCTCTAGAAAACTGACCCAGAGAAAACACACAGTCTGAAGAGCACATGACCTCGCCTCCAGTCATAGACATTAAGTCTATAATAACAGTTGACATCGCCGTCAAACTTCTACTTCAAGTAGGTAGAATAGCTAACATTGCCGTTAGACCTATGTTAGATAAAACAGGTATAGAATCCCAAGATACGATTCTCTGACATCGCCGCCAGTTATTCGAAGAAACCCAACTGGTAAATCACACCTGACCTCGCCGTCAGTCAAAATAAAGCGTCTGACATCACAGTGGAACCATCGCAAAGTTGATTAAACCATTGACATTGCCGTTAATAACCAAAACATCTGACATCGCCACCAGAAACCCACATATCTGACATTGCCGTCAGAAAAACAGAATATCCAACATCGCCACTGGAAAATCAAAATCACCTGACATCGCCGCCACTAACAAACAATCAACTGACATCGCCGCCAATAACAAACCTCCAACATCTCCGCTGGGAAAACAAAAATCACCTGACATCGCCGCCAGAAAAAACATCCAACATCGCCGTTGGAAGACCACAACGCACCTGACATCACGGCCAATAATAAACATCCAACCCCGCCGCTGGAAAAACTATATCATCTGACATCGCTGCTAGAAACACATCCAACATCGCCGCTGGGAAAACAAACTGCACCTAACATCGCCGCCAGAAACAAACCTCCAACATCGCCACTGGAAAAACACCTGACATCGCCGCTAGTAACAACACAAATCTAGTAAAGGAATTTGACGTCGCCGTCAACAGCCATAAATCCAATAAACATTTGACATTGCTGCCAACTAACCATAACTCTGAGGAAAACCTGACATCACCGTCATGTACTTGTGGGGATAAAGAACTCGGACATCGTCACCAGACAAACGTAAATCTGATAAGCATCCAACATCGCTGTTAGATAACCATATTTCTGGGAAACTTCTGACATCGCCGCCAGACCTTCACTAAATAAAAGCGAGCACCAAAATCCACATGAAGTTAAGATCACCCGCTGATAATAATCACGGAGAAACTCCATTGGGGAAATAACATGAGTTGGGGTTTATCCACCACACGGGCAAAGACCCATCACCTGCGAGATACACTTGAAACAAAGTGATAACAACCTGGCTTATGTTTCACATGCATATGTTTGAAAATGGCGTAATGTTCCATACGAAACGGAAATGCTACGCGTTTGGGTAGATGCTATGCACGCATGCAGATGCAACGTAAATGAATCAGCAAAATGAATGCTAGAGATACAGAAACCATCCTGCTGGGATAACAAAAATGACCCTGTTAGGGGAATCAACAAGTCTGCCGGGGAATAGAGCGCAAAATGCTCATGCCAATAACGACTGGACTTATGCCGAGAAGCGGGCCCTTGCTGGCCTTCTCCAAAGAAAATACCGACGTGACAACATTATTCTATCCTGCTGGGGAAAAGAGAACAAATCCGCTGGGGAAACCACTCCTTTCAAATCACTGGGGATTGCCCTGCCAAGGAACGAACCTAACCAGGCTGCAAATTACTCTGTGGGAAGAAAATCCAACCACGAATCGCTGGGGAGTGCCTACAAGCATGCATCTTGCGGGGATTAAATGTGCAACGATTGTCGAAGGAGAACGTACACACTACCTGCTTGCTCACAACTGTATACAAACTCTACTGGGGATAGAGATACGAACTTCACTGATTGGGGAAAGACTCAGGCTGGGAATAAGATGAACTTCATCCACACTTCTTTTCCCCAAGGGTAACGACCCTACAACACTGAACAAACAGACAAGATATCCTACACAACAGAATCATCTTAGTCATCATTCGTGACGTGGTTCAAATTAATTCAAAGTTTTAACAATTATTGGCCAAGGCCTGCAAGTTTATGTTAGTGCAAGTTCATCAAAACATTGGGCGTTTTCACAAAAAAAACAGTAAAAGTTAAAACAAAGCACACATATCAAGTACTGAATAGTATATGATTATTGATAAATGGCCTGTAAATAGGCAAAGTTTTACAACAGATGCAACTCCTGAAAAGAGGAAGCTGCGCAAAGCAAATACAAATATGCACAGAAATATACAAAAGTGTATAAAAATGTCGACAACGTGGCACAGACAAACACCATGAGTTGATCCCTCTATGACTCGCTTGACTCCGACGCTTTCCCGACGCTTCATCTTCAGAAGAGATTGATTCGGATAAAAACGGCCCTCAGGTTCTCCCAATCCACTAAGCAATGAGGTTCCAACGCAGACCGCGGTCATTTGCTTTTTCAATCCCTAACTTTTGCCTGAACTGCCCTTTTGGGTTTTCAATTCATCGGGATACCCATTTTTGCCAAAGTCGCCTTTTCAGGTTTTCGACTTTGCGGGTTTACATCTTTTCATTTTTTCCCTAATTTTTGCCCGAACCTATTTTCCTTTTTTATGGTTCGCCGGGATGCCCCATTTTTCCTGGATGCTTCTTTTTGTGTCCAGCGGGTCTCTTTTAAGCAAAATATTTTTTAACTGCGTCTGCATTCACAAGGGATGAGAAATCTTCACCATCCATGGTGGCTAACAACAAGGCTCCTCCGGAGAAGACCTTTCAAACGACATATGGACCTTCATAGTTGGGAGTCCATTTGCCCCTGTGATCTGACTATGGTGGGAGAATCTTTTTCAATACAAGATCGCCCGTCTGAAAGCTTCGATGGCGCACCTTCTTATCGTAAGCTTTCTTCATCCGGCTCTGGTACAAACGACCATATGCAATTGACGCTAGCCTCTTTTCATCCATCAAGCTAAGCTGATTCAAACGATTCTTTATCTATTATGCCTCATCAAGTTTCACGTTGACCAAAACTCTTAAAGAAGGAATCTCGACCTCTAGCGGTAGGACAACTTCCATACCATACACTAGCGAGAAAGGAGTTGCCATGGTTGATGTGCGTACTGTCGTATGATAACCGTGAAGAGTAAAGGGCAACATCTCGTGCCAATCTTTGTAAGTGACAACCATCTTTTGCACTATCTTTTTAATATTCTTGTTGGCCGCTTCGACAACGTCATTCATCTTCGGCCGATAGGGCGATGAGTTGTGATGTTCAATCTGGAAGTTCTGGCATAATTCCTTCATCATTTTGTTGTTTAGATTCGAACCATTATCAGTAATGATTCGCTCGGGAATTCCATATCTGCAAATTATGTCCTTCTTTATGAATCTTGCTACCACTTGCTTGGTCACATTGGTGTACGAAGCTGCTTCGACCCACTTGGTGAAGTAGTCGATGGCTACCAAGATGAAACGGTGACCGTTAGATGCAGTGGGCTCGATCTTGCCAATCATATCAATGCCTCACATGGAGAAAGGCCACGGAGAAGCCATAACATTCAATGGGCACGGAGGTACATGTATCTTATCTGCATAAATCTTAAACTTATGGCATTTCTTCGCAAATTTGAAACAATCTGACTCCATAGTCAGCCAATAAGCAACGTTGCTTCTTTTTCATCCATACATCTCAACAACACCAAATCATGGTTCCTTCTGTATAGTACACCATATGGGTTTAGGTAAAGGTTACCAGACAACCTCCTCAGCGTCTTCTTATCCTGAGCCGAAGCCCCTGGCGGATACTCTTGCTTCTTGAGGAAGTTCTGTATATCGTAAAACCATGGCTTGTCATCAGCAGCCTCTTCAATGGAGAATACAAAAGCGGGTCTGTCCAAGCGAGAAATGAGTATTCTGGGAGCCTCATTCCAGAAATTCACTTTGTACATCAAAGATAGCGTTGCCAAAGCATCGGCCATCTGATTCTCTGCTCATGGTACATGGTGAAACTCTACCCCTGTCAAACAAGGGTAACAACCTCCTTGCATAATCTCTGTAAGGAATTAGATTCGGTTGACGAGTTTCCCATTCTCCCATGATTTGATTAACCACTAGCGCTGAATCGCCATATACATGCAAATTATTGATTCTCAAATCAATATCCTCTTCCAGACCCATGATACATGCTTCGTATTAAGCTTCATTGTTGGTGGCTGGAAATGTCAATCTGGCAGTGAACGGGATGTGAGTGTTATGAGGAGTTGTAATAATTCCCCCAATTCCACTACCATAGGAGTTAACAGCACCATCGAATGTCATTTGCCATTGAGAATCCTTCTCTTGACCTTCACCGTGTAATGGTTCTTCAAAATCTTTCGCTTTGAGGAACATGATATCCTCGTCAGGAAATTTAAACTTCATCGGTTGATAATCTTCGATTGGCTGCTCAGCAAGGTATTCTGATAGAACACTTCCTTTGATGGCTTTCTAAGAAACATATTGTATATCATACTCTGTCAGTACCATCTGCCACCTGACAATTCTTCCTGAAAGCGCCTGCTTCTCAAAGACATACTTAATCGGATCCATCTTCGAAATCAGCATGGTTGTGTGATTGAGCGTATACTGTCTCAAACGTTTGGCTGCCCAAGCAAGTGCACAACACATTTTTTCGAGCACTGAGTAACGAGACTCATAATCTATGAACTTTTTACTCAAATAATAAATGGCATCCTCCTTTCTGCCAGTCTCGTCGTGTTGACCGAGAACACAACCCATACTGTTCTTAAGAACCGTTAAGGACATGATTAATGGCCTTTCAGCTACTGGGGGTATCAATATCGGAGGCTCCTGCATATACTGTTTTATTTTATCAAATGTTTTTTGACAATTTTCATTCCAAACAACCGCGTGATCTTTCTTTAATAATTTAAACATTGGCTCACACGTGGTTGTGAGATGAGATATGAACCGAGCAATGTAGTTCAATCTCCCCAGGAAAACACGAACTTCTTTTTCTCTTTTTGGCACTGGCATGTCTTGTATGGCTTTTATCTTTGCAGGATCGACCTCGATTCCTTTTTCACTGACAACAAACCCCAATAACTTTCCGGACCGAACTCCAAAATTGCACTTATTTGGATTCAACCTCAGGATGAACTTTCTAAGCCTCTCAAACAGCTTCAACAAGTTAACTAGATGCTCCTCCTCCATTTGGGACTTAGCAATCATATCGTTAACATAAACCTCAATCTCTTTATGCATCATGTCATGAAAGAGCGTTGTCACAGCGTGCTGATATGTTTCTCCGGCGTTCTTCAAGCCAAAAGACATCACCTTGTAGCAAAACGTTCCCCACGGTGTAATGAATGTTGTTTTCTCCATGTCCTCCGGTGCCATCTTTATTTGATTATAACCCAAGAAACCATCCATGAAGGAAAACACCAAAAATTGAGTCGTATTGTCGACCAATATGTCAATTTGAGGGAGCGGGAAGTCGTCCTTAGGGCTCGCCTTGTTCAAATCCCGATAATCAACACACATCCGCACCTTACCGTCCTTCTTCGATACAGGCACTATGTTGGCGACCCACGGAGGGTAAGTGGTTACGACTAGAAATCCAGCATCCCATTGCTTTTGGACCTCTTCTTTGATTTTTACTGCCATATCTGGTATTGTTCTTCTAAGCTTGTGCTTGACCGACGGACATTCCTCGCGCAACGGTAAACGATGAACCACTATGTCGGTATCAAGCCCAGACATATCTTCGTACGACCAAGCAAAGATGTCACTATACTCTCGAAGCATCTCAATCAGTCTTTGCTTGACGTCGCTCTGTAGCGCAGCCCCTATCCGAACATTTCTGACAACTTCTTCAGAACCCAGATTAACAACCTCAATTTCCTCCTGATGAGGCAGAATGATTTTCTCTTCTTGTTTCAAAAGTCTGGCTAATTCTTCAGGCAAGTCTTCATCCTTATCAATCTCTTCTTCAGCTTGATATATCGGTTGATCAAAGTCAAAGCGAGTCATATAAGGTTCTGGATCGGTGTCATCTGCAATAGGAATCCTGCAATGAAAATGGTTAAATGTTTCAAACAATTTGCAAACAAGCATAAACCATGTTGCCATTTTATTGTGAAAAGTAAAAATAAGAAAAATAGAGATCAAAAAATTTGAATGAGAAAACGCCCTTTGATTAATTGATAAACGATGTTCAGACATAAACAAGTAAGGCCCTGAAATAAAATACCACTATGCCCCGGGTAGGACATAGGGTAGTACAATAATTGGAAATACAAAGCATTACTATTGTGTCGTCACTTGAATGAATTCTTCAATTGACCAGTTGCGTAGGCTCTATCCCGGAATACATGGCTTGATCCAGGCATCCATATCACAGACACTATCTCCGTTTTTGTCAGATACAACATTTATTCTCTCGAAGATGACTCCCCCTTTGGTGAATTGTACGGGCCCTTTATAGCGCGACATGCTCTGAGAGGCTGGAGGAGAGGAGAACGACGGTCGATACCCTAAACCAAATTTATCTTGCTTGTGGGGAATTTCCAACACTTGGCCCCATCCCTGTGCTGCCCCAGTTTGCACCACTGCTTGAGCTTCTTTAAACGAGGACATAGCCATTTCAGGCTCTTTACTCACAACCGGAGACTTGTCTTTGATCTTGACCGCTTCGAAGGCCTGGCAGAGATTTCCATGGATCTCTCCATCCACTTTAACATACTTAAAGGATGATAAATGGCTGACCATAATATCCTCCTCTCCGCATACCATAACAACGCTACCACCAACCATGTATTTCAGCTTCTGATGCAGAGTTGATTTAACAGCTCCCGCTGAATGAATCCACGGGCGACCTAGTAAACAACTGTAGGCCGGCTGGATATCCATGATGTATAACACTGCATCAAAGACTTCAAGTCCAACCTGAATCGGCAAAGTTACCTCCCCAAACACGGATCTTCGGGTTCTGTCAAACGCACGCACCACCAAATCACTTGGTGTGCAAATCAACCCCTTCATATCTAACTTCATTAGAGCCTTCTTTGGAAGCACATTTAATGAAGATCCCGTATCCACAAGCACGTGAGACATGACAGCCCTTCGGCCTTCCAGAGATATGTGCACGCACAATTATGATTTCTGCCTCTAGGTGTCAAATCCAGGTCCGTAAAGCCTAAGACATTTCCTATGTTTACGTGCGCCACAACTCCCTCGAGTTGATTAACTGAAATTTCCTGTGGCACGTAAGCAGTGTTTAGTATTCTCAGCAATGCATTCCTATGCGCCTCCGAGCAAAGGAGCAATGACAGGATGAATATTTTGGAAGGAGTTTGCTGCAAGTGATCGACTATCTTATAGTCGCTTTTCCAGATCAGCCTCATGAATTCCTCTGCATCTTTCAATAAAGATTCTCTCACCCCAGATTGAGAAGTCTCCTCCACTACCGGTCTTTTCCCCTTGTCCACCTTATTAGCAATCACCTCGGGCAACGAAAAGACTCGGCCACTGCGAGTAATACCTCTTGCTCCCACGAGATTGTCAACTGAACTTGCAGGGGAATCATTCAAATTTACCTTCTGCCCATTACAATACACTTCGGCTCCGTAGTTCCACGGAATAGCCTTAGTGCTCTCAAATGGCATAGGACTTGCTTTTGTGATAGTTATCGTTGGTGGCTTTGGTGCGTAGATAGTAACAGTCTTGTACGGGATGGAGATTGTCGCAATCTCATCCTTTTCTTCAGCCACTAAATCCTCAGAATCTCTTCCAACCGAACGGTCAAATTGTAAAACCCCGTCATCCATCATCTCCTGAATACATCCTCTCAACAGTCCACATCCTTTCTCAGGATCAACAGACACATTCAACACAGTCTTTAACACATCCCGGGAAAATACTCCCCTTTAGCAATCTGGCTTTCAGAAAGCTTAACGGTGTCTTCAATTCATCAACATTCGTCACCTAGTTCAACACTTCTCCTCTACAATTACATTAACCCCAGCCTACCCATGATTTGGCATGGGATTTTGCACCACATTGGGAACATCATTAGAAAAGTTAATCGCCTTAATGTCGTCATATCTTGCACTTTATGTTTGAAGGCTTTACAATTATCAATATTATGTCCTGGAGCACCCGAATGAAACTCACAGTGGGCATTTGCATCGTATCCAGGTGGAGGTTGTCCAGTCAAAGGAGCCATAGTCCTCTTTTGAATCAATTGAAGTTGTAGAAACGCTTGCAATAACTAGGAGTAAGGCATATGAAGGACATCAAAATGTCTGTTCCCTACTGCCCGACCTCTACCTTTGTATCTTTTGTTCCCCTGCTGATTCTGTTGAGGTTGCTGTTGTTGCTGACGCTGTTGTTACTGTGGTTGTTGAACTGCTGGAATGGTAATGCTAGCAATCTGCTGATTCTGCCGATTCCGACCTCTATTTCTTCCCCATTAACTGGATACAGAATTAGTATCTCCCTCTTGCCTTTTGTTTCCAAACACATTCTTGTTCCCTCCTTCTGCCGAGGACCCTTCACCAGCGTTGATCTTTCTTATCTTAATTCCATTCTCCATTCTTTCTCCGATGATAATCAGATCAGAAAAGCTTCCAGACATGTTGCTGATGAGTTTCTCATAATAAACGCCTGGTAGGGTAGCAACAAACATATCCACAAGTTCCCGTTCTACCATTGGTGGATGTACCCTAGCAGCAAGCTCTAGCCACCTCTGGGCGTATTCTTTAAAGCATTCATTACTCTTCCGGGAAAGATTCTGCAGTTGGACTCAATTTGGAGCGAGGTCACTGTTGTACTGATAGTGCCTTACAAAAGCCTCAACTAAATCTCTCCAGCTACGGACATTAGCGGGCTCCAACCCCATATACCATTCTAGCGAGGGACCGGATAACCTATCCTGGAAGAAATGCATCAGGAGCTTTTCGTCATCAGAATGCCCAGACATCATGCGATAATAAGACCTCAAATGAACCCTAGGACAAGTGGTACCCTTGTACTTATCAAAATCCGGGACCTTAACCTTTGGTGGTACTCTCAAGCCTAGGATCAGCCCCAGATTAGACATATCCAGCCCCATAGAGTTTTGGCATTCAAGAGACCTCATTTTCTCTTCGATCATCTTAATCCTTCGATCAGCCTCAGAAGGTACTTCAGCAGTTATAATCCTTGGAGAAAACACATCCTCCTACCTATCCTCATTCCAAGTGTGGTCCATGCTACCATGTATGGCACCTGTAGTGTCGAGACCATAACCATAGCCATTTCCGTTACCATTACCACGATTAGCAAAACCAGCATGATTAAAACCTGCTGCATTTCCAACACCAACAGTGTGACCACCCCCTCCAGCAGTAGGGATGACTAAAGTTAGCATAGAATTGTCTGCCTGAGGAGTTTCAATGTGAGAAGGGTTAGAAGCAATCCCACCGTGTAACACACCATCACCATCCACTCGTGCAATCAAAGGTTGCACTAAATTCTGAAGTTGCGTCTGGCCACTAGCAACGCTTTGCATGATCTTCATCAGTTGTGCCATCCGATCTCTCATCTCTTGCATTTCTGCCTGCATCTGATCCATCAGTCTTTTCTGGTTTTCTCTGGTCTCGTACCGGTGAGTTGTCACGTCAACAATCCTGAAACACTAGTAAACCACAGGAGAAATAAGGTTCACCGTTCCGGTGCACCTGCAAATGCGGGAAAAATCCTAAAATGCAGACATGTATTCATGCAACAGGGAAATTTCCCCCTCGATTCTAGTTTCTAGGAAAAATATAACAATGGAGACCCTGTGGACAAGCATAGAATAACAACTCCTCATATATCGATCAAAATCCATCAGGAAAAGTACAAACTACAACTGAGTACAAATAAGGAAAACACCTCAACCAACAAGTCTGGCGATGGTCAATACAATAGATAAACAGCAAAAACTACAACAGAAATAGTCAAGCAGGATGACGTGATCAGAAATCCTCTAACAGCCTCAACGTCTCTGGATGCTACAGCCTAGCAAGTAGTCCCTGAATAAGCAAATCCTGCTGGCTAACAGTACGCGATAGGCTATCAACGTGATCCTCCAAAGCATCTTCCCCGAAACATACCTCAAGTCTGCGTCGCTTAGAGTCAGCTCTCAACCAGAGATCCTTCAAGTTCGTGATCGCTTCATTCAACTTGTACTCACTGTCTTCACGCTCCTTGTTGTTAGTGAGCGTGGCATTCCATATTGACTCAAACTTGGAGATCCTCAAGTAAGCCTTATCCAACTCCTCCTTCTTAGTGGCAAGGACACTGTAAGCGGCGTTCAAGTCTCGGCCTGTGCGCTCTTTGTCATTAGTCTCCTTAGTCAGGTACATACCCAGTTTGTTGACAAGTTCGGTGTGTCTCCTGAAAGAATGAACTGCATCTATCTTCTCACTGCGAAGCTAGATAATCTCTTTCTCCAATTCTTCATTCTCTTTTCTCAGCTCTTCCTTCTCTTCCAATACCTGATTATATTTCTGGATATCTACAGTAGTGGGTTCCTCTATCACGAGAGGATATAGAGGTGCAACTGCAGGATATGGCATCAGAAAGTTCACAGACCTAGCATGAATCCAAGTCAAGTACGGGTCATATGCTCGGCTGTTACTCTTCCCCAAAGCTAACTTCCCTTTCCGATGAATATTATTCCATGCATGCTCAAGTCTGCCCAGAGCCTCACCCTCCAATAAGCTAGTAAGATACAGAGATTCCTGTATCTCCTCTTCTCTAGGAGGCTCTCTCAATGCATACCCAAACTGTCTCACCAATAAAGAAGGGTTATAGTTGATGCAACCTTTCCTTCCGATCAAAGGAACGTTAGGAAAGCCACCGCAACTATAAAAAATATCCTTACCAAGCAAGTCTCGATCAAACCAAACAATATTCTTCGCAGATAAACCCATCACCCTTTCTGACCATTTTGAAGTATTAGCAGGGGCAACAAACGGACCCGTCTTAGGTAGATGACTAATAAACCATGCATACAACAAAGGAACACAACAAGCTACGTTCTTTCCCCTTCGTTTCTCATTCTTGTAGTGCACAGAATGATAAACATCTCCATGTAAGGTGGGCACTGGGTTTCTGAAGCTAAGATATAGAACGCCATCCTTAGATGAGGAAACAAAACAATACAACAGATGAGGAAACAAAACAATACCATATATACAAAGAGCCCGGATGGCGCTAAACACAATCCAACAACCATCCTTAGCGCACTGCTGAGCTTTCTCAATCAAGCAAGGCAAAGGAAAACCATACACCCCGAGTCTCCGGGTCATCTTCCCATCCAATTCTGAAGCCTCAAGGTGCAAAATAGCGGCGAGCTCGGCCATATCAGGCTTAGTATCAACATGGACAAACGACATCCGACTCCGAATGGGTACCCCTAACCGCTCATAATATTCCTCTAGTGTAGGAGCCAGGACATAGTCAGGAAAGATGAAGCACCTCAACTGGGCATCATAAAACTGTAAGAGAGCATAGACACCACTAATCTCATATTCAGAAGGCTTGTGGACATATCTCAATAATCTCCCATAAGACTTTCTGAAATCTTCCATTACTGCTTTCTCACCTAAGGCAATCAGACTCAACAAAGTACTAACATCCGGAATTGGAAACCTATAGGCCACTGTACTCTTCAGGGACTCCATAACAGCAATGAGGGAAAAGATCACTAGAATCAAAGGAGAAATATGCACCTGCAACACAAATACATGTTAATGAAATGCATATGAAAATGCAAATGCAAATGCAAATAAGTGATCAAGACTGTTGTGCCGTTGGTCGAGAAAAACCAGAGCTTCGCCTTAGCAACAACAAAGTACCGACAGTAGGATACACTGATATCAGGAACACAGATTCACACTTGTAAAGAACCGGGTAATCTGAAAGCTATGGTTTCCTGCACAACCTAATCCCCCACACAGGTATGGACCTATCCACTGATAAGGTTCGGCATCCTATGCATTCATCAACGTCATAGACTTTCTGGAAATGATGATACGTTCACCATTTTTGGTTTGGCATCATTATCTCTAGAAGAGGCCTCACTTAGCTGACTCACAAATGATCGGTTCCCAGAGTTGACAATTCTCAAATCCAAAATCCCAACCGATCCTAAGGATCTGAAGGAAAATCATCAAAGAAAATATCGTCTGAGTGTGAATTTCATGGGGAACTGTATCTGCTAAGTAAACAGGCTCCCCACTAGTCTCCAATACTAATACTAGGTTTGTACTCAAGCCTGGGTCCGACTTATCACTCAATGGAACTTCCCTCCCCACAACACAACAGTAATAATATATGATGCGGAAAATAAATGCGGGAAAGTAAATAAAGATAAAGCACATATATATAACACCCAAAGATAAACAAACAAGCGCTAGGATTGACTCGCATAGGGAACTAGGGTCCCCAGCAGAGTCGCCAGCTGTCGCAACTGCGAAAAACCACCGGCAGAAAAATAGAAGAGTCGTCACTTTCGTTATTTATCCCAAAGAGAGGGAAAGGAAAAAATCGGAAAAACCTAAAGAAAAAGGGAAAGACAAGGTCATCGCAACCATGTTTGGATTCGGGAGTCAGTTACGCAAGGGGAAGGTATTAGCACCCCTCACGTCTGTCGTACTCGACGGGATCCACGCATTGTTGTCTATCTAAAAGGATGTGTTGAAACTATCTAGCTAAAGGCTTAAGGACAAAAGAAAACGAAAAGAGAAGTGACTCGGCAGAGTATCGCCGCTCTGTGCCTACATACTCCCTCGTGCAATGGGAAAGTCAGAGTCAACGTAGTTTGACTAACTACGGCTAAAGAAGGGCGGGGGGGGGGGGGGGGGGGGGGGAAGGTTGCTCGCTAAGACATCGCGTCTTGTGCCTACGTATTTTCATCTGGTATGAAAGATCAGAGCAAATGTAGTTTGGGCTAAAGGGACCACAGGTTGGTTTAAAAGTTTTTTAGGCCCGAGTAGGGTTAACAAATAGTTCTAGCAGTTGGTGTATGCAGCTCGACCATTGGAGACTTAGGCGTTACCGTTTGCGATAGAACTAAGAGTTAACGACACTCTTTTTGTGAAAATATTTTCCTCATTATTAACCCCAAAGGGTGAAAAAGGTTTGAAATGTTTTTGTGTTTTTTAGAGAAGAAGTGTTTTGAATTTAAGTGTTTATAATGTATGTTGTACTAAAGTCTACAACCTAGGATCGAATGCGTCGCATATCGTCCTAAGGACGTATACTAAACACTCTAGGAAATTGAGAGGTGGCTCCTCAATCACCATTTCCCAAGTATAAGGATCATGGCACAACATTCATTATCCTTATTAAGTATGTTAAACTTGTTTGAAGATGAGAAGAGAAGAAGGCACACTAATGGAAGACTAATAAATCCTAAAAGTTATCATGCAAAGTGGACCTAAAGTTGGGATTCAAAAGGGGACTACCTAATGTTATCAAGCATGGTTAGGCACCTAATGTCTATCATAACCTCAATAGGTTAGAGAACTTATTGGGAGCATGGCAAAGAAAAGCAAAAGAAGAAGAAGAAGAAGAAGAAGAAGAAGAAGAAGAAGAAGAATGCATATGCAAATGAAAGGATGCACACATAGAATGCACAAGTAGAATGACAGTGGGAGGAAAATAGTGTGGGGAAGTAGCCACCACAAGCTCATCTCAACCAAGCATGCATATGAGGATGCAAGAAAAGAAGAGAAAAAAGATGCATCAAAAGTAAAAAAACAAATGACAAAGACATAAAGAAAAAGTCCTCATGGATTCATCACTTTAGGTAAGCTTCAAGTTCCTCCTATGGAGGGACCAAGCTACCTTAAATGACACTCCAAGGTCATTGGACAGAAGGGAGATGAAGAGAAGAAAGCTCAAAAGCAATAATAAAACAAATCAAGATGAAATGCAAGCAAGAGCACAAAGGAAGCAAGCACACACCACTTAGGAGTTCAAGTTGAAAGCTCAAAAAGAAATGTATCAATCAATAAGCAATGAACATAATTTTGACCTAAAAATGAACATACAACAAGATCAACATGTCTAAAATGTGAAACAAGAAGAGTTGAGATCCACAGAGGTCACTTCCAATTCAAACTAGGTCATGGACTTGTGAGAGCTGTCCTATGAAATGACCTAACTTGCAAGTCACCTCAAAAATAGGGAAAAGGCTCAAAAAACACCAAATAAAATACACAAGGAAGCTATACATGTTGGCAAACAGAGGCCAAAATGGGAGAAACAATTCATTTAGATGTACCACTTTAAAATGGGAGAAACAAAGGCACAAAGAGAAGCCATAAAAGTCAACCCAAAAGTCAACAACAGGGGCAAAATGGTCCTCAAAAATTGATCGACTCATCATTGAGATGAGGATCAATTTTCAATCATTGGATCAAAAAAGAAGAAAGGAAATAAATGCAAGAGTAAACAATGCCACAATTCACTTAATTTAAAACAACTCCAATATTTAAATCTTTTTTAAATTGAAAATAAAACTGAAAAATAAAATAAAAATATCCAAAAAATATTAGACATCTCAAAGTTTATAAAAAATATTTTTGGTGAATTTTTAAATTATTGGAGATATTTTATATGATTTAAATTGCAACAGAATAAAGGAAAAATAAAAAACAAGAAAATAAAAGAAATGAAAAAAACATTGGTGTGGATAACAATAAAAAGCAGTGTAAAATGAGACTGGGCCCAATCAGGGGGTGTGGATAGCGCACGCACACAAAGCCCAATCAGAAGATCAAAACAAGATAAATAAACCTGGCAATCAAGTGTGGCAAGGTCAACTATGGTGCATCATGGAATTCAATCTAGCACGCATGATCATCTGGTAATCATATCATGAGGTTGACAACTTGCCAACACAATAATGAAACATTTAAAAGCAATTACATGGATCAAGTCAAAGGGTTAGTATCGTGTTTCTTAATCCTGGACATTGAACACAAAAGTAATCAAATCGTGAGTCTCATACCAAGACACGTCATCATCTCCTTCGCTGGAAATGGGAGGGAAACCAGAGGTGGCCGGACTGCATTTCCCTATGGTAGTGGGGAAATCATTACCACTCCCCATGGTTCACAGATACCATTTACTGCCAGGTTAACATTTCCCTACACAAATAATAAAGCTGAATATAAAGCATGTATCATGGATATTGAAGAAACGATTGATCTAAGAATCAAAAACCTTGATAATTATTGTGATTCAGCTTTGGTAGTCAATCAAATCAAGGGAGAATGGGAGACTCGTCTGCCTAACCTGATTCCCTACATGAACTATGCTAGGAGATTGTTACCTTTCTTTGACATGGTAGAGTTTCATCACGTGCCAAGAAAAATCAGATGGCAGATGCCTTGGCTACCTTATCCTCGATGTACAAGGTGAATTATTGGAACGACGCTCCGAGAATTGTCATCTCTCGCCTCGATAGGCCAGCATTCGTATTTGAAATAGAGGAAGCTTCAGATGGGAAGCCATGGTATTACGATATCCGGAACTTTCTAAAGAGTCAAGAATATCTTCCTGGGGCATCTAGCCAGGATAAGAAGACCTTGAGAAGATTGTCTGGAAACTTCTATCTGAATAAGGATGATGTACTTTACCGAAGAAACTTTGATCTGGTTCTATTGAGATGCGTGGACGGAAAAGAAGCAGGCTTACTTATGGAAGAGGTCCACGAAGGCGCTTTTGGTACGCATGCAGGCGGACATGCAATGTCTCAGAAGCTGTTGAGGTCAGGCTACTATTGGTTGACTATGGAGTCTGATTGTTTCAAATACACCAAGAAATGCCATAAATGCCAGATTTATGCCGATAAGATGTATGTGCTGCCAAGTCCTCTGAGTGTCATGGAGTCTCCTTGGCCCTTATCCATGTGGGGAATTAATATGATCGGTAAGATTGAGCTGACTGCATCCAATGGACAT